>NC_051173.1:41211210-42449057 GCF_013339725.1 Rhipicephalus microplus
TTGCACGTGCACGTCATTTTTTTTTATTGTAAGCAAGGGGGTCACGACTGATTATGTCGGTACCCAGAAAGCGTTTTTTGAAAACATGCCAAAAACGGCACTGACACTTCAGCGTGTCACTGTGTTCAGCGAGCGTTCCATTTTCTTAGAATACCTGGTGGTCGGTACCAACAATGTTGAGGCGGCCCAAAGAGCTTCGTCGCGCCCTCATTAAAGAGAATTTTATGTACGGATATATCTTACACAGCTTATGTGCACAGAGAAAAATGGACAATGGTGAACAATGCGTACGTATGATTCAAGCTGCAATATACAGCGAAAAGAACTTATTGCATATGCAGTGACTTACAATGCGAAATTGTACAACAAAGGCAGGGCATTCATGGCGTTGAGATGAATAAACTTAAATAAACAGTAAGGCTATGTGAACAAACAAGGGGGGGGGGGGTCATTCACAGTGTAGGGTGATGTTTTGCATTCACCTGTGGGGACAGTTTGCTCTCGTGCTCGAGAACAATATTTCACAAAAAGGGCACGTTTCTAAGAAAGAAAAGGAAAATACACACTGTAATGTCAAAGTGCTGCAAGCTCTAGCCCACCTTCTCAATAGGGGAGGAAAGGCATGAACACTCTGTTGATTTTAACCATAATAAATCGCGTAGACCAGCGTCGGAGGAAAGCCTCCTCTTCTAGCATGACTAGTTCTGCGTTAAGATGCATAAGCATTACGTTTCTTAGCCGATGTAGTAGGGGAAACATGGCTCTCTGAGGGCGTCCCAACAGGCAGGCCAGTCCCCTTCGTTTCCATGAGACGAAGGCTCCGATAGCCATTAAGAGTACGATGAAGTTATCCCTGTGGCTAGACTTCCACTGCATACTTATTTGGAACATTCTGGTAACCATGCGCCAAAAGGTGCGCGCTACTATACATTCATGGAAGACATGGTTCAGTGTTTCAACGCGACCGCATTGCGGGCATGTGGCGGAAGGCGCTACGCCCCACGCCGCAAGGCGGTCGGCCGTTGTTAAAGCCTCCCATTCCGTAAGCCAGTTTAGGTCACGGACTTCAGAGAGGAGAGACGTGTTTGTAAGAGTCCAACGTCTTTTCGCCCGGCATTTCTGGCGTTGTTCCTCAATAGGCTTTTAAATGCCATTAGTTCGCTCATGTCGGTAGGGGACATTTCCATATGTTCTTGAACTCAAATATCATATTGCCATTGTTGCAAAAATTTTATAACCTATGTGTAATACGCCGGGGGCTACTCAGCAGCTGGTCCCGTGTCGTTTGCTAAACTAAAAAGTCTTCTAGAGGTTCTTCCGAGTAGATACACTACGAGTTGCCTGCCTCGATACGATGAGTTCTGTAAAAGTGCCCAGGTGTTTTTGAGAGCCACCATGCGGCACATTACATCAAGGGTGTGTACAATGGGCCCTCCCCATTTTACTGGCAGGTGGACCAAGGCTCTAGCGACAGCTTCGGCGTGGCCATCCCCCCCAAAAGAAAGGAGCCGCACGCAGTAGCCATTCTCAGCGAAACCCGACGAGGTGGTCAAGCAATTCTGGCTACATAAAGCAGTGGCGCTGTTATGCAGGATTTAATTAGATAAGCTATTTCAGTAAAATGTTGTTAAAAGGTTCTGGCGACTTCAATGCGTCTATCCACATTGTGTTGGCTTCCTTTCTATGTGGTGCGGGCTACCTCACTAGTCGAAAGGAAAAGTAACACCTAAGACTTTAACTCCTTGGACGATTTGTACGCCGTCAGGGAACTCTTCAATGTGCATCCCAAAGCACAATGCCTGGCTTTTTCCCGGATTAAGACGTGCTTCCGACAGGTAACTATACGTGCGAAATATTAGCAAAAAGGTTCTGTAGGTATCTATGTTCTGAATAAACAACGAGATGTCATCGGCGTATGCCGCTACTTTCACTTCGCCCAAGCCTGGGAGAGGAAAACTGTGTATAGAAGTGCATTTCTGAATTTGTTTCAATAATAGATCTATGAATATTACAAAGAGAATTGCGGAGAGGGTACAGCCTTGTCGAATGCCCCTACTTACTTCAATAGGTTCAGATGTATATCCATTCACTACTGATGACGATTCTAAGTCAGTGTAGAGTAAGCGGAGGACGTCGGTTAAATGTCCTGGGATACCATTACATTAGAGCAGAGCGAAGAGATAGTTCCATTCTACGCGATCAAAAGCTTTTTCCTGATCCAAGGAAACAAAAATGCCAGATGTTTGTGTTCTTATAGTATACGTGAACAAGTCGCGAGCCAGCGCAAGCGAGGAATAGATCGTACGAACTGGAACACAGCATAATTGTATGTCGCTTACTCTTTCCGGTGGAATGGTAGTTATGCGGTTTGCAAGAATGGCTGCCAATATCTTATAATCTGAGTTAAGTAGGGAAATGGGCCCCCACGCCCTTGGATCGGACTGCTCTCCCTCGCTTTTAAGCAGGAGTACAACTCAGCTCTCACGAAACGTATTTGGTCTGATTCCGTCAGGAAGAAGCCCATTTAGCATTGTCAAAAGGCCTTCTCATACACTGTCGGATGCCTATCGCGACACTTGTTCGTCCCTCGTAGCCACTGTAGTGTGTAACAAGTATAACATTTTGACGTCCAAGGTGGTGCTGGTGATAGATTTGTTGTGTGCGCTGTTGAACAATAAATGATAGCACTCAATGCACATGCCAATGGCTGCTAAGGAGAAATGAGAGACAGGAACATTCGGCCTTTAGCTACGCGCACGCTGAGATCCCCATTAGCAGTTTTTGGCATGTACATTGAGCACTATCTGACAAGAAAGGTTTGCTACGTTATACTCGCTGGCTGTAACCTCCTTAGTTTTAGAAAGATTTAGCGAGCGTTGACCCGCACTGTTATGAATACAATGAACTAGTATATACCATGAACTCGAGGTGGTTAATGGTGGGAAGTTGATACGAAGCGCAAGCCGTAAGAAAGTAAAAGCTGAATTCTCCTGTCTCTCATTTCCCATTAGCAGCCATTGGCATGTAGATTGAGCACTATCTGACAGGAAAATGTTGCTACGTTATACTCGCTGGCCGTAACCTCCTTGGTTTTAGAAAGGTTCAGCGAGCGTTGGGCTGTAGTGCCATGAATACAGTGAACTAGTATATACCATAAACTCGAGGTGGTTAAAGGTGGGAAGTAGACCCGAAGCGCAAGCCGTAAAAAAGTATGCTTGTGCCACCTCTCGTTTAGTCCTTAAAATGTCCGCTGGATAGCGGTGCTTTTATATGGGGAATATTTGATTAAAAAATGCAAGATGGGAGTACTTGGATGTTGAATACATGGACGAACGGACACACAGACAGATGCATGGATGGACGCTTGAACGAACGCAGGGGTGGATGCATGGACGAACGCAGGGGCGGATGCACGAACAGACGCACACATGTACGCATGTACGGTCACACATACGGACGCATGGATGAACGGAGTCAAGAACGATTGGATGGACGAATGCTTCAACCCACTCTCCGTGATTTACTCCGTGGATATGCTGCGATTTTTTTTTCGTACAGATCACAGAGGTTACGTTATTACTGGGACCACCGTACTGGGAGTCCTAGCATATTTCTAACCTCGGGGGCGCTGATACGCATTCCAAACCCTTGCATCTCGCATATGATTTATCTAATTGAGTGAACCGAATCAAGACACGTTAAATAAAAAGTGGTGTCACACGGTTTGCTTGCAGCGACGCCACGTATTCTAAACAGCGTTCGCAACTTCTATGTTCCCCAACTAAAAGTGTCTATTTTGGTCGTTTTTTTCTCGCGTCACGTGATCTTTAGATCGCTTCAACGGTGCGCTGACATGTTCAGCGTCTGACTATCTAGCGCATGCGCAGTGACACAACCACCGACTGGCTCAACGGAGCCCGAGACGGAATGCAGTCAGATAAACGCACCATTTGCTCGCATTACCTCCTGCTGGGCTAAGGGCTGTTACATGCGCTGGCTGCACAGCCGCAACGCATGTGCTGGAACAGCTGCCACACTCAAGCGAAGGGTCGCCAATTGGCTTATTTGTCCCCCGCTTGCGTGCGAAGGGGTCCCGTCAGGTGCGTTGCGGCTGAGCGGGTAGCGTGTGTAAAGGCCATAACCGTAGCGGCGCTTCAACGGACAGGCGTGCGTTCCTGCATTTGTGAATACTTCGGATGCATCGGTTTGGCCCAGCGACAGGCCCACACGAGCTATGCAACGACGCCAGTCACTCAGGAGACGCGGAGCTAAGCAGTTTCCTGCCGGAGCTGCGTATAAGCATTGGGGACATTTCTCGTACCAGTGAATTGCTTTGTAGAACTACTGTCGAACTGGAGACTCACACGAGCGTTTTCTTTTAAAAATATAATACATTGGCCATATAATACATTATTTCTATATTCACTGCTTTCTTTTTCTTCATTTCAATATTACCAAACTTACCACCACGAGACGCTTGGTTGCAAGAAAACGTGCACAAGAAAATTGTGGGTGGTGGTGTCACATTGAAATTCCGGCGCAAAAGCCCTGTGACATCGCACAATTCGATTGCTCCTTCCAGGCTCCAAGCAGTTTCTATCATTATATAAGAAATGCATTGGCTTCTTGGGGGAGTTGGGGCTGAGCACACGAAGTTTAACCAGATTCGCTTTCTCTAATGTCAAGAATATATACAAAACCTACAATAAAATCTGGGACATCAATCGCGGACATTTCAGGGGCAGGCTAAAAAATAGAGCGTTTGAGCTATACTTTATCACTCCCTGAAATAACGCAAACATAACAGAGTACTAATATTAAATCCAAACGGAATCATTCCTTCCAGTGACCGTCCATTTGCGGAAGGCACGCTGTGGCGTCTTCAAGACAAACTTGGCAGGTCGTTTGCTTGACAACGTGTATGCTGCACTGGTCTTGCCATTTTAGATGCGGAGCATCTAATACTCGAGGCTTGTAGTGCGGCGCCGTCCGCAAGCTTTCTCCTCCTTCTTCCACCATCTGTGCATCCCTTCCTCCTCTACACACCGCGCGCGCTTCACTCCTCCACCATCTGTGCACCCTTCCTCCTCTACACACCGCGTGCGCTTCTCCTCTTCACGAACATTCGCTAGCTGTATAATGTAGCGCGCATGCGCCGTCACGCTTCGAGAACATCGGCAGCTGACGCGCGCGCATGCGCCGTCGCGCTTCGAGAACATCGGCAGCTGACGCGCGCGCATGCGCCGTTGCGCTTCTCCCCCTTCTCGAACATTCGACAGCTGACAGTGCATGCGCCGTCGCGCTGTATATATACTCAAGGTCGGTGCTCGCTCGCTCAGTTGCCGCTCGTCGGTTGGTTTGTACGGCGCATCGACGTCCGAGGTCGCAATGATCGACGTCCCTTCGACCAGCGCCGGCCAAAGTGTTGGCGGAACCGCAACCAAGTCGTCGTCCGAAGACAAGGCAGCGCGGAGAAGAGCTCGCGACGCCGAACGTAAACGTCGGCGTCGAGGGAAAGATTCTCAACTTAGAGAACGTGAAGCCGCTGAGCACTGCGTTGCTACCGTCTGTGGCGTCGACGTTATGACGATGTACCTCGCGCCAAACCTCTCTCGTGCCGCCGTACAAAAGTACGTCGACGAAGCCGTGCAAGAATACAGAAAACAACAACCGCAACATCGGCCGTTCATGCTAGTTGGCGACTTCATCGTCGACGTCATCAAGGACGATCGGATACTCGAATACATGGCGTCGCGACACTCGCTGAAACGCGCAACGCACGACGACTGCAAACACCACCAGCCGACAACCATTCGCGGAACCTGCGTCGACCACGTCTTTGCAAATTTCGACCTACGACCGCTGCAACCCGATCCACTCACTCTTCACTTTACCGACCAAAAAGCCATCGTGCAAAGTTCGTCGCAATAAATAAACACCGCCCTTTCGCATACGTGTCGTACGTGTTCACTCATTTAACACCCCTCCTACAACCACGTTAACCAATTTAGCCAGCGACCCAAGTAAGTCGCAATTTAACACCCCATTTCACAACCACGTTAACCAATTTAGCCATCGACCCAAGTAAGTCGCACTTTAACACCCCGTTAACCAATTATATGCTCCGCATCCTCCTCAGTGTTCCCCCGAGGGAAGCTGCGGGCAATTTTTTTTCTTTTCTATGTAGAATAAGCAAGCATCAACAATCTGGTCAAGTGTTTGATAAGCCCCCCCCCCCCCCCACTTTTTTTTTCGGCAGTGGCCAATTTCGGGAACACTGAGCCAGTAAGACCTATGTGCCCGCCTATGCCAGTGCCACGTAGATACTTCCCAACTATAGTCGAAAGGCTTTCACTAGCTTCAACTGCTACATTCTTAGCAAGGGCTAAATTTGTGTCACCGTATCCTTGGCTGCGTATGCAAAATTCTGTGCCCACGGTACTTGCCATCGTTGAAAGAGAACCTCTCCGTCGAAGCGCTGCTGCAGGCTCCCGCTCCCGACCAAGAAACAGTGACGCAGCAGGCGTTGACTCGAAGAGGGAGGGGGCCTCCTTGAACAAACTGCAGGGTAGGCCGGATGCATTCTGAATACGGAAACCATGGATGCCTGCGTTGAACCGCTTATCCAGCGTGGCGTTGCAGTGGACGTGGCATTGCATGACTGAAGCTCGGGGTGGCCACGCTGTCTCGCCTCCTACCTTGTCGCGATCTGCAGGCCTTCTAACAACTGCACGTGAGGGCGTGCATCTCGTGGCGCAAGTGATGATGATTATGTCATGGCCTCAATGTATGTATCACGCAGATACTGGGGCATTGGCTAAGAAACGAATAAATTTAGGGGACATCAAATAAAGTGTATTTCTAATGAAATATAAAAGGGTCACAGGAAATGATTATTACTAAAAGAAAATTGCGCTATGGAAACAGCCCTGATTCGATTAAATGTTTTTCTACAGTAGAATAGATATCCCGGTAATGTGCTGTGCAATTTTCATTGGTACGCCCCTGCTGCTGATGACAACCATTTCTTCCGCAGACTCATCAACAGCGGAGAATTGACTTCGAAATGGGCAATGGATTACAAACGAGAGAAATAGAACAAAAGAGAAGACAAGGAGGTTAACCTGGAAGAAGAACTGGTCTGCTACCTTGCGTTGGTAGAGTAAAAACCTGAATTATGAAATACTTTATATTGACACATTAGGGCGAAAGCTTATACTCGCAGTGGCCAGCCGCATCCTTGTGTGTTCTGAAAGACAGCATACTCTGCTATCTATCTGGTCACGTGAAGTTGCTTTTCTTTAAAGTTTGTGAGCACATCTAACCATTTGTTTTGAGAACCCTCGACGGGCCCAACAGGCGTCCGAATCGCAACATGCGAACCTACGCAGTTAACTCTGTTGCTATAGGTATCCTAACAATGACGTAATGTTCTCCTAATGTTTTATTAGTTCTCCTAAACCTGACGGGCAACAAGCTAGCATTGTTGTATGAGGCCCCAGAGGAATGGGCGCGAGCAAAAAAGCCGCGGGGGCCCAACTGCTCATGTCAACGAGCACCGTAGTACTCCTTTAGTCAATAAAAACTTGCAGATGCCACGCACATTGGAAATCAATGATATATAAAGCACGAATGACGAATGTTGATATATATCTTTAAAGTCAGCACACCATTGCGAGGCGGAGGTTAGTTATGCCGTACACGACTTCCATGGCATGATTGTCAAGTTTGGACGTGTCATTTACCTGTTTCATCTATTCACATCGCCTAATACCCAATTGTGTATATGTGGAACTAGCGAAACGGCCGCAATGACAATATGAAATATTATGTAGTCATGTTTGGAATAGCACGCATATCTCGATTATCATGTTTAAATCTGTCATTTACCTTCGCCGTCTATTTACGTCAAGTGTTACAAAATTTCGTATATGTAGAGCTAGCGAAACACCCATGACCACGCTATGAGCGTAACACGTAGTCATGTTTTGCTTAATCTTTTTTCCTCCATGTTTTACATGACATGTTTATCATGATTATCATGTTTGGAAAACTCTATTGACGTCCAGTAATACCAAACTTCGTGCATGTGAAGCTAACGAAACGGCTGTGAGCGCATCATGAGCGTGCTGTGTTGTGATGATTTACATAGCAGGTATATTATGATGATTGTGTTTGGGGCTGTCATTCACTTTCGTCGTCCATTCACGTCACGTGATACCGAATTCGGCACACGTGAAGCGGGCCAAATGGCCGTGACCACGTCAAAAGCATGGTATCTTGCCATGTTCTTGCATAACACGTGCGTCATGATTATCGTGTTTGCACCAGTCATATACCTTCAATATCCATTGACGTCACGTAACACGAAATTTGGTATACGTGGAGCTATTGAAACGACAGCGAGCGTATCATGAGCGTGCCATGCAGTAAATTTGTTCATGACACCCATCTTATGGTCATCATGTTTGCACCAGTCGCATACTTTCACCGTTCGTTGACGTCTCGTAACACCAAATTCAGTATATGCGGAGCTAGTGAAATCGCTGCGAGCGCATCATGGAGGGCCCAACATACACCGACGTAACGTTGACGCGTGCACAAGCTGGGCGCAGCGACGCTACGCTAGCAAACCACGAGCATTATACAGTCTGACACCAGACGTGACCGGTGCGACCAGCGTCCCTCGGCGTAACCCGGCGGCAACCAGCGCGCAATACACATGCTGCATGTAGCGCCGACGGCGTTCCCCCGACAGCACTGCATCTGCCTCTCTTTGTGACGGAGGGACGCCGGGGGAACTGAAACGCGCATGCGTCAAAGCAACGCAGCACTGCGCGCGCTTGCGGCTGAATGGCAGGCACAACAGCGCCTGGCGTAGCATCGCCGGCGAGACGTGACGAAGTGAACACCGGCGCCCACGCGCACCGAATCACGTCCAAGTGTATTGGCCCCAAGAGTGTGGCATGTAGTCATGTTCTTACATGATATGCATCTCTTGCTTATTATGTTCGCACACGTCGCATACCTCCGTTATCCGTTCACGTGACGTAATACCTAATTTGGAATATGTGAAGCTAGCATAACAGCCGTTAGCGCATCAGAAGTGTGGCTTGTAGTCATATATATTCATGACACGCATGTCTTGATTATGATGTTATTACTGTCATTTACGTATGTCGTAAGTTCACGTCACGCAATACCAAATTTGGTTTATGTGAAGCCAGTAAAATGGCAGCAAGCGCATCATGAGCGCATGTAGTCATGTTGTTACATTATACGCAACTCGTGATTACCATGTTTACACCAGTCACATACCATCGTAGTCCATTCACGTGCTGTAAAACCACATTTGTTATAGGCCAAGCTAGCGAAATGGCCTCGAGCGCATCATGAGTGTGGCTTGTATTCGTGTTGTTACATGACACGCATGTCATGATTTTCATGTCGGGGTCTGTATATTTTGTTTGCGATGCAGTCATGTCTTACCATAGCGATTTTGCAACACATCATGGGAACGAAACCACCGCACGCGCAGCAAGACCATGATATGTATGTCATGACATTCATAACGTGCAGATCAAGATTTTCATGTTATGACTACTTAGTTACGCTCGTGATACAGTCATGTTATGCCGTACTAATTTTGGTATCAATACCATCATCGAGACAGCCAGGAGAGCTAAAAGTTGCAAGCGGCTAGATAGATAGATAGATAGATAGATAGATAGATAGATAGATAGATAGATAGATAGATAGATAGATAGATAGATAGTAGATAGATAGATAGATAGATAGACAAACAGACAGACAGACAGATAGACAGATAGATAGCTAGATAGATAGATAGATAGATAGATCGATAGATAGATAGATAGATAAGATAGAATGATAGATAGATAGATAGATAGATAGATAGATAGATAGATAGATAGATAGATAGATAGATAGATAGATAGATAGATAGATAGATAGATAGATAGATAGATAGATAGATAGATACGCCTAAAGTCATCGAAGTTCGCTAAGAAATGCTTCGCATTTGAAATAAACTATATACACACTTGCTAATATGCAAAGACGGACAATTTAAATGTTACCAACGCACAGCAAGAATAACCTACCTTCATCCAACTAAACAATCTTGTACAATCTTAGCACGCTAAGCCACAAGCAATTAACATGCCAGCATGTTCGTGACCCACTGATGCAGAAAGATTCAGCTTTAGGTACTGTGCCTGCTTTCAGCCAACATAGCAATCTTCTACAACCTCGGCACGCTAAACCACAAGCGAATAATAATTCAACATATTCATGGCCTGCCAAAACAAACTTTTTTAGCTTTAGGTAGTTTTAAACTTCAAAGAGAGGCAGGTTATGCAAAAGGTGCTGAAATTAAGACATGCTCTAATGAAAAAATTGGCAGATACCAAGTACAGTGGGAATAGATGATATGCGAAGCACGAAAGAGGAAGGGTGATAGGTCACTTTAAAATCAGCACAACGTTAATAGGCAAAGATAAATTGTTGTGTGCATGACTTCCATGTCCTTATCATTATATTTGGACGTTCCCTTTACCATCGGCATCTATTAATGTCACCTGATGCCAACTTTGGTATATGTGAAACTATTGAAACGGCGGCGAGAACGCTGTGAGCGCAGCATGTAGTCATATTTTATATGAAACACATATCATGATTATCGGTTTTGGACGTGTCAGTTACCTTCCCGTGATACCAAATTTGGTAAATGTGGAGCTAGCGCACCGGTGGCGAATGCGTCATAATTGGATTGGATTGGATAAACTTTTATTTGGTCCTCCAAAACACAGATCACTGTGTTGCGGGCAGCTCCCACGTGGGGACTGAGATGCCAAGCTCCTCAGCCGCCTCGCGGGCTTGGTGGACAGCCCAGAGCTGATCTGCCAAGGACGAGCTGCGGATGGCCGCCTCCCATCTGGCAGAGGGGATGTTCGATATATGAGCAAATTCGGTGCACTGCCAGAGCATGTGTTCTAATGAAGCTATTTCCTCACAATGTGGACAAAGATTACATGGGTATAGGTCAGGGTACATGATGTGTAACATTTTCAAAGTAGGGTACATCCGCGTTTGCAAAAGCCCTAATGTAAGTGCTTGGGGCTGCGTTAGACTTTTGTGAGATGGAGGGAAAATCCTTCTAGACAGGTAGAAATGTTTAGTGAGCTCGTTATATGTTGTAAGAATTTCCCGGTTATCCCCTTCACCGGTAGAACGCATTCCCGGGGAGGCGTGGTAGGAGAGTTCTCGCGCCGCCTCGTGTGCTTCTTCATTGAGATGGGAGGGGAATCGTTCGTTTGCCCAAGGTGAGCTGGGAACCAACTCAGAATATGATGCGTTATGTTCTTGCCTTGCAGCATTCTCAGCGTCTGTTTGGAAACCGTCCCGTTGGCGAACGCCCGTAGTGCGGCCATGGAATCACTGTAGACGGCTTCAATGTTATCCATCTTAAGAGCTAAGGCGATGGCCACCTGTTCCGCAGTGATTGGGTCTTTCGTCCTGACCGTCGCTGAGTTGACGACATGGCCAGCCCCATCGACCACCACTGCCACAAACGCTTTCCCATTGGCGTAGGAAGCCGCGTCAACAAATACGACCCCTCGTTCCTCGTTTGAGACTTGACGAAGTATAGTCCTGGCCCTCGCTACTCTTCTTCCGACGTTGTGTTCTGGATGCATGTTTCTAGGTATAGGAGATACCGTGATATTCTGCCTGATGTTGTCGGGGATATCATTGTAATTGTGTCTGATTGCCATTGGGTGTTGGCCCAGCTCCTGCAGGATCATTCTCCCCTACCTTGTAGATAACCTTGCGAACTGTGCTCTCTCTTGGGCTTCTGCTATTTCTTCGAGCGTGTTGTGAATGCCAAGCTCAAACAGACGCTCGGTGCTGGTATGTATGGGTAGGCCCAGGACCTTCTTGATAACTTTCCTAAGGAGCACATTCAGTGTCTTGGACTCTGCTCTTGACCAGTTGTGCATTCCTGTCTCGTACGTGAAGTGGCTTAGAACAAACGCATGCATCAACCTTATGAGGTTGTCTTCCTTGATCCCAAAGCGTCATAAAGAGCCCAATATACTCCGACGCAAAGTTGACGCACGCGCCGGCTTGCCGCAGTGACGCCACGCTAGCAAAACGCGAGAACTCTACAGTGTGACGCTAGGTTCGGCCGGCACGACTTGCGTCCGTCGCGTGGCCTGGTGGCAACCGGCGCGAAGTGCAACACGCTGCATTTCGCGCCGACGACGTTACTTAGACAGCACCGCGTCTGCCTCCCTTCGTGACGGAAGGACGTCATGTGTGCTCGAAGGCGCCTGCGGCAAAGCAACGCTGCGTGGGGCGTGCCTGCGAATATATGGCATGCAAATCCACAATGAACGTCAGTTAGCAGATCCACTGATCTCTACTAGGGGGATATCGGTGCCCTGCGTGGCATCGCCCGGGTGACGCGATAAAACGAACGCCGGCGCGCGTGAGCACTAGCTCACGTTGAAGTATATTGGCGCCTTGAGTGTGGCCTGTAATAATGTTCTTACATGACACGCATCTCATGACTATCATGTTTGCAACAGTCACATATCTTCGTCATCTATTCACGTGACGTAACACCAAACTTTGCCATATGTGAAAGTTGTTAAACGACCACGAGCACATCATGAGTGTGAGCGTAGTCATGTAGTTAGATGACACGCGTGTCATGATCATTATGTTTGGACATATCATTTACCTATGTCGTCCGTTCGCGTCACGTAATACCGAATTTAGTACACGTGAAGCTAGCGAAACGGCCGCGAGCACATCTTGAGCACGGCGTGTAGTCATGCTGCTACAAGACATGCATCTCATGATTGTCATGTTATCACCAGTAACGTATTTTCATCATCAATTTACGTTCCATAATACCGAAATTGGGTCATGAGAAACTAGCCAAATGGTCGCTAATGCATCATAAGCATGGCATGTATTCAAGTTTTTACATGACACGCATGTCATGATTTTGATGATCGGTTATGTTGCTTGTGTTCGCCATGCCGTCATATCATACCATACAAAATTTTCAACTTACCATATGAATGAAACCAGCGCAAGTAAAGAACGACCATAACATGTAAAATAGGACATTTATGACAAACAGATCTTCATTTGCATATTATGACTAGTCAGTTATGTTTGTCATACAAGCTTGTTATATCATACCAAGTTTGGTATATACCACTATCCAAACGGCCAGGAGAGCTAAAAGTCGTAGGTGACTACTACATAGATGGATAGATAGATAGATAGATAGATAGATAGATACGCTCAATGTCGCTTAAATTCGCCAAGAAATGCTTCGCATTTAGAAATTCACAGCATATACACGGAGTGAATGATGATGAGTGGGGCAAAACTTCTATTCGGACTCCAGCACAGACTGACAGACGCTCGGATGGAGGCACACACGCGCTGGCGTATGTACGGACGGGCGGACAGACGTATGAATGGACGGACAAATGAACAGAGAGATGGGCAGACAGAAAGACAGACCGACTAAGAGATAGGCGGATGGACAAACAGAGACAGAAGAACGGTAGACAGAGAGACAGACAGACAGACGAACGGACGCACGGACAGACAGATGGACGCTTCTCCCTACTCATCATAATTCACTTTGTGGATATGCTGTGAATGCTCGAAGTTTAACACTGTTTTTGCCATGATTTAATCAGACAGTTGTACCGTCTCAACCCCATGGAAATATCCAGGACTTCTGCAGCTGTGGAACCTTGTCTTATCTGCTAAAAATCTGGAGAACAGTGACATACGTATGATGCAATTTTTTCTAAAAGAGCCAAATAGGCCTTATGTGAAACTGAAAAGAACGCACTTTTTTTTACTAATGAGAATACGTCCGAGGCTGCTCAAACACTTTTATAGCAGTATGTTCCTCTCCTCCAAATACCTAAAATCTATACGTTGGTGAAAATCTACATAGAGCAATAGCGTCAGTATTTGAGCAGTAAAGCTTGTATTCTGCTCTTATAGATAAGAAGCTTTCATATTAGCATACATTAGCCGTGTAAAATGATAGGAATGTATGGTATATTAATATCCTGAGAAAAGAAGAGCATCATCCTTGTGCTTCCTTCAGTGCCGTGCTTTGTCACTAGAAAGTAATGGCGATTACTAGCCTGAAAGAACGAGTGGT
The DNA here is from genome assembly GCF_013339725.1 of Rhipicephalus microplus. Taxonomy (NCBI): domain Eukaryota; kingdom Metazoa; phylum Arthropoda; class Arachnida; order Ixodida; family Ixodidae; genus Rhipicephalus; species Rhipicephalus microplus. The sequence goes on from NC_051173.1 coordinate 41,225,438, forward strand.
GCTTCTTGGCCAAAGGTGCACTATTCCAGACAGTCATCCGTGTTTTCTTGTTTTTAGCATCTACTTAAGTCGCTGAAAAGTGTTTCAGTTCAAGTCATGCCATGCCGTTTTGGGCTACTTTTTCTTCAAGAGGTAGATGGGTGCCCATTATCTTCGTTTTATATGTTCTTTACTACAAATGTTCCTTGTTGCAGCAAACAAAGGCGATAATATTGTAGTATTAAACTCGAAAAACTCATAGGGGGCAAAAAGAAATAGAATAGTGAGCATTTCACTATTTAAAATTGAAATTCGTCATTGAACATCGTGTGTTTCAGTAGGTACCTTCTCGCCCTAAATAACCTACTTGTTGATCGCCAACACTATAGCAAAGCACCTACGACACAAATGAAACATTTTCAGGGGACAATTCTGGTTTATTTGAACTCGATTATTGCCGCAGTGCAACTTTATTATGTTGCTCAGTTTCATTGAAAGAGTAGGGGCGTCTGCGCAAGCGAGCGTTTGGTGTGTGGATGTGCGAAGGATCCGACCAAACGGGGGAGTAGGGGAGGGGGGAGGATTGGACCTCCTGCCACGCACGGCTTAGGAAAGGGAGTTGAGTCGACGCCCAGTAATTGGACTTTTAAGGCCAACCGGCAGAGACAACACACTCCTTTGCCCTAGCTTCACGTAGACGGCACCCTTGGGCTGATCCACCCAGGGGAAATCGGCAGTAAACTTTTTCTATCTCTATCGCCTACAACTTTGTCTTTAATTCTCATGTTTCGTGTTTCCTGTGCACTTCTTTCTTCTGTTTACTTCCAATTTTTCCTGCCGGCAAGGTTGCCCTTATGTATGTGCTCTGTCCTGGCAAAGTATATTTGGTTATAGTGGCTGTGTACAGCTGATGTTGACATGCCTCATACAATTTTAGGGCCTGTCACGTCTCTATGTTGGTATTAATGGTGGGTGGTTGGCATGGCTGACCAATTTAAACCTATTATGTGACTTCTACTTCTTTCCCTGCCCTGCACGATCGTCCTCTCTTGAAGAAACGGGGAAGCGAAGACATTTCAAATTATTTTGAAAAACCAAAAGAAACTTTCCCTCGCTACCTTGTATTTTACTGTGAAACTGCTGAAAAAAACGCCAGAACAATGTCACCCTTTGTTGTCTCCAAATGCCTCACCACTGCACTTGGTCCTGGTTACCAGGCTACATGAATGTCCAGTGGGGAGGTCCCCCACTGGCCATTCCGGTCAGTTAAAAAGTCAGGCCCAGTAAGAAAACCTCTCGAAACTAGAATCATTAGGAAACACCTTTATCTCAATTTTCCACACCTTTCCCTCAAGAGTTCCCGAGGCGTGGTGTCCGATCAAGACTTGCTTGGCCTGACTGAAGGTGAAGGACCAGCAGAAGACACAAGTACAAAGAATGAAAATTATCGCGATACAAAGGAAGCCCCAACAAAACATATATTTGTAAAATGTTTCTCCAGTATTCTTCATGAACATCTTGAAATAAGATACTTGAAGTTGAATGTGCGACCCTACATCCCAAATCCATGACTTTGCTTTAAATGCCAGCGTTTTGCTGATGGCTCTCAGAGTTCCCGCGGCCAACTCACCTGTGCAAAGTGCACCACTGCAGCGCACGCCACAGATGATTGTAAGGTGGAGGCTGGGGCCCACTGCGCAAACTGCGATGGTGCTCACCCCGTATGCTGTCGAATGTGTCCAACTCGGAAAAAGTAAAAACAAATAAGCACCATCAAAGTCACGCAAAACCTCACTTTCCGGAAAGGCCTACAAGAAGTATCTGGATGGTTCACAAATAAACCATCGTTCGCCGATGTAGTGCAACAGGGTGCAGAACTACAACAGCCTGCGGCAACATCCCATGCTAAGCACAGTGTGCACAGGTGGTTGCCAATGCCCCCCCCCCCCCCGCAATGCGAACAGCCAAAGCTGCTCTGACACAATCGTCCCCACAGCTACACCAGCAGCCGCTGCAACCTTTGGCAGCAGCCAGGTTACCCCAGCAACTAAGGAGGTCCCCTCGACTTCTGGCCCTATGGGAACAAAGGTTTCGCCTCCCCAGGTGAAGGCGACCCCAGAGTCGACACATATAAAGGCCTCGTCCAACCAGTTGAAGCCCCAAACTGGATACACCAGCTCGCAACTTCGGGCACGCAGTGCCTCTGAGGAGGCAATGAACACGACGGTACCCCTGGTACAGAAAGATCAGCATAGCTCCTTGGAGCGTGCTAAGAGAAATAAAAAGCCTATAACAGGGCCTGATGATGATCCTGCTACTTAAGTAATACGTCCAACTTCAAGAGCAGTCACACCCATTATGTACACAGCGCTATATTTCCCCCAAAATAGCAACGCGAAATAAACACTGGAACGTCAGAGTAATGCTTAGAAACCTCGGCGATTTCCAAGAGCTCTTATACAAACATTCGCCAAAACTTCTGTGTATACAATAAACACAATTTAAATCCAAAACACCAAATTTTTGCATCTATATATTCTATTCTGCAAGGACAAAGAGAAGGCTGCGGCGTCATTTGGAGGTGTAGACATGATTGTCAATCAAAGCGTAGCATGCGCACATTCAGCACTACAAAGAACCCCAGAGGCTGTGCCTGTTTGAACATTTCCTTTTAACAAACTCGTCACCATCAGCTCTCTGTACATACTTTCACACCACCGTCTTGGGAAATGAGAATTCTAATCCCTAATAGACGCACTACCGGAACCTTATCTGGTCCTTGGAGACCTGAATGCTCATTGTGGTCTGCGAGGCGATTCTTGCTGCGACGCACAAGGTCGTCTCTTTGATCAGTTTCTTTTGTCTTCCTGTGTTTGTCTGTTAAAAAGGAAAGAGGCAACATATTATAACTTTGCCAACAAAGCTTATTCCTCCATAGACCTCAGTATCGCATCTTCTTCACTTTTACCAGTATTACAATGTAAAATTATACAGAATCCATACGGAAGTGACCATTTTCATGTTATTTTGAGTACACCGACATTATACAAATGTCGTTCACGTGTTCCCAAATGGCTGACAAACAAAGCCGACTTCGAACAGTTTCATAACATTATTCATTTAAGTTGGACTGACATGTATGGGTAGAGGATAGATAAAACTGTGCATTACTTCACAGCTCTCCTTATTGAAGCAGCGGCCAAGTGCATCCTGCAAACATTTAAACTGCCCAGCAAGCGACGTACGTTCTATGGTGGAACACTGAGTGTCGCTATGTGCGAAAGGAGCAGAGCAAGGCATGGAGGTTGCATCGGAACTCACCTACAGCCGAAAATCTTGACAGCTTTAAGAAAATAAAGGCTGAAGGCAGGAGAACGTGTCGGCAGGCCAGAAGAGAAAGCTGGCAGAATTTTTATAAGGAATCGATTCATATACACAAGAGGCTAAAGTCTGGAACACGGTCGATAGGTTAGCAGGAAGACAAGTACACTCAGTTCAACTCATAAACACACAGGGTGAGAGCCTGGAATATCAGGTGATCTTCCTCGGCACACACTACGAGCAGGCGTCTAGCTTGTCACCTATACCGAAGCATTCTGAACATATAAAGCGAGAATATAAAAGCAAAAAACTAGAACAAAGTGTACAAAATAAGAGGCATACAACCAACCTTCCAACTTAGCTGAGCTACAGACATCACTAAACTCATGCAATAATTCTGCCCCTGGCTATAAGCTTGTTATGTCTGAAATGTGGAAGACCTGCTGCTCGAAACGTAAAAAAATCTTTAAATTTCTTATACAATGCTATCTGGCTTTCTGGCACCATTCTTACTTCCTGGAAAGAGCATATGTTATACACATATGTTGAAGCAGAGCAAGGACTCTTCCTAAGTTTCGAACTATAGGCATATTGCAGTTACAAGCTGCCATTGTAAACATTTCAGAAAGATGATTAACCACTGACTTTTACATTTCCTTGAAACACACAATCAGCTCGACCGTTTCGGCTGTGGGTTTCGAGAGGGTGGATCCTCCACCGACCAACTGGTGCGTATCGAGGCAGAGATGCGAGTAGTTTTAGTCTCCAGACAATATTTCTTTTCTGTGTTCCTCAATATCGACAAGGCTTATGACACAACATGGCGCTTTGGCATAACAAGAGACTTGTCTCACCTCGGTGTGCGCTGTAGAATTATTTTCATATTAAAAGTTACTTGTACAATCGGGAATTCCATGCCCCTTTGGGGAATGTTCTCTCCCAAACATTTGTCCAAGATACCTGTGTACCGGAAGGTGGTGTACGTAGTTGTACACTTTGTATTATCGAAATGAATTCCCTGCACATGTCAATCTCCCACAGTATGTTTTATTGTAGGTATGTCAATGACGTCTAGCTTGGTTGTAAGTCATGCAACTTGGTAATGTGTGAGCGGCAGGTTCAGCTAGGTTTGAACAAGGTCTGCGAATGGGTTGAGGAAAACGCATTCGGACTGAACCCACAAAAAAGCATGTGTGTCTTGTTCTCCCGAAAGAGAGGCATGCACTTAGAACCGAACATTAGACTGAATGGTCAACGTCTGTCTTTGATGCCGACCGTAAATTCTTAGGCCTAATCTTGGACAACAGGGTATCCTTCATACCGCACATCAAGTGTTTGAAAACAAAATGCGTAAAAGCCCTTAATGTTCTATAAGTGTTGTCACATACTTCGTGGGTTAGTGACAGACAACGTCTCATGAATTTGTATAGCAGTCTCAATCACACCACTTGATAACATGCATGGGTCTTGTTTATGAGTCTGCGACTCGAAGTGCTATAAAGATGCTGAACCTCAAGTACCATTGGGCATTCGCTTTTCTACGGGTGCTTGTCGCACCAGCCCCGTGGAAAGCCTGTATGAAGGAATCGAATGACTGGTCACTCAATTATCAGAGATGTTACATATATTTGGTGTATACCTCAAGGTGAACACAGACAAAGAACACCCCTCTATTTCACAATCAATGATCGGTCGTATTCTGCCCTGTTCCAGAGCCGTCTTTCGTAGAGGCAACCCTACTCACATCGTGTGAGAGGCCTCGCTGAGAAAACAGAAGTGCCACTCTAGAACACTGTATGATGGCTTCTGCTGCCTATCTGCCACCGTAGCTGTGGCAGCTTATAGACTGTGATGTATCTTTAGTGGAAGTCGCCTTGCCCCTTCTGAACACATTCGCACATACTTTCATAAACTGCAACACGAATACAGTTGTCCCGAATTTCAAATCGATTCCTCAAAGACAAGCGCTTGTCTCATACGCTGCGGTTGGCCAACCCTCTTCAGATGCCGGCACTGTGTATCCTAACAAAAGCTTGTTTACTGCAGAACCTCATGCGATACGTGCAGCCGTTTAACACAATAAACCAATAAAACTACATAGTGCAGTAATATACTACGATGCCCTTAGTGAGATAAAAGCCCTCAAACCCTGAAAAAACTAAAGAATTGTCTTTGTATGTCTTCACTGAATCTTATGCACACTATGCACAGTATACTCACTCAAACAGCATGTCGTAGTGTGCTGGATGCTAGGACATCGCGAGATAGAAGTACACGGATTGGCGGACCACTTGGCGGCATCCGTCAAGTCAACCAATGCCAATACTACAATGAGGATATCTGCGCTCGACCTAAAACCTCTCCACAAAGAAAGCTTCGGGGCTTTCTGGCGGCGCACATGGAATTCGCACGCACGTAATAAACTGCATGGTATCAAGCCGAAACTCGGTCAGTGGCCACCATTATCCAAGTCAGGCCGCACAAAAGTTACACTAACAAGGCTAAAGACAGGACACACATACATGACACACTCATACCTTTAATCTAGTGACGATCCACTATTGCGTGAGATATGTTGTGAAGCACAAACTTTACTTCACATTTTATTTGAATGTGAGGAATTAGACACCCTTAGAAAGCAATTCTTTTTTATTACCCTACCGACACCAAATACCCCTCCACCCGGCAGTGTTCATCGGTAGGGTGCCACTTTTCAAACTTGAGTCATTGCTATCGTTTTTAAAACAGGTCCAATATTTTCAAGGGATTTACCCAGGGCATTCGTAGCACGACCGCTAAAGAGAGATCGCTGCTGCGGCTATTACAAAAGCACAGCACATGCCTTCCGACCCTTCTATACAAGGCCATTCAACAGGCATTTGTGGTAATGCCAATTATCACCACACTTTTATTATCACGATCCTTCGCCACCCATTCTCACAAGACACCTTTCATGTCACTGTCATAGCTTTATTACTGCTATGTTTTACCATCACAGTGCGTCGATATGAAGGCCCTTATGCAGCCATCACCATAAACACTATCCACATCCCTTATCTTAGAAAGCGGCGCCCTTTGGCGATCAAATGGCCCTTTTCCGCCGTAAAGCACCAAATATCATTGATTGAAAGAGCTGGAAAATTCGGCTCTTTTTTTATTTGAAAGGGCCTTGTTGAGTTCATGTTACAATAATGAATCGCCCCACTTTTATTACAAATATTGCAGTCGTTGACGATACTTAGGACTGCTTTACGTTCACGTAAAATTTATTCTGGTTACCGTTTCTGTACTAGTTTCTTTTTGAAATGTTGCCTTATACGTACCTAATAGTTATCACATGTCTCGTCTGAAAAACTTCGGAGAGAGTAGCTTGCGGTTCTCTCCGAATGCAATCAGAGCATAACTATAGTGTTGAACACTGAGGAAAAAAATGGTGCTGGTAGGACAAATGACGCTGGTGTCTTGTTATTTCGGTTGATATTTGCCTGAATGATTGCTTAATAAAAATTTGTTCAAAGCAAGAAAAATTTTCGGAATATTCAAAACTATTCCGCTTTAAAAATGAATAAATTAAAGACATAACAAAATAGAAGCAATATAGCATATGTGGACATTTTTATACGAAATCCAGGAAGACATTCACATCACTTTATACAAATCTGTAAATATTATCAGGCAACCATGTGCTGCAGCCTGCCGCCCACCAACCCGTGCAACCGTTGCCGTGTGCTCTTGCTACACGCCTTCTGTCTGTCTCAAGACTGAGGTACCGCCTTGGAGTGGCGTCCCTCTCAGAGGCTTTGACAGGGTCGTGTGTGGCAGAAAAAGAGGAATCGCGCAAGCCCAGAAGCAGGGCACATCGTTTGCGCTCTCCACTATGGCTGCGGCTCTCTGTTGTTGGAACACCGCCGTAACGAACCAGTGTCCATGAACAGCACTGGGTTCTCCCAGCAGAACCATTCCCGCCGACAAGGTTGTGGGCACTGGGTGAACCACAATGTCGAGTGGTGATGATAAGCTGCGAAACCAAGGCAATGTAGCATTGAAGTAACGTTTTGTTATGCATCAACGCTGCGCTCATAAACTTAATGCGCATACATGCTGACGATATCTGCATAGAAGCTATACCCAACACCACGGCACGAAGATGGACTAGTTATGAATCTGAGTATTGCACCGTAACATCACTATCAGTAGTCGGTCATTGGTTTTTAGAGCCATGTTACGTTATTAACCCCTTCATACCATTGTACATATGAGGTTACATGTGAAGAAAAGCGATAATGTCTCCAAAAGCGATTGTCTGAAGAAATGCCTTTTCTTTCTCATATTGCTTAATGATTCGAACTGCGTGCACGACCAAGAAACTGTAACAATTAGCTTGCCATTTCTTGATCACAAACACTAATCAATTTTCGCTTGTTCCAAGGGTGATTCAACCATGACAATTCACTTATAAGTGGGCTTGCTTCGAGGCACGGACTTGCTAAAGAGATATGTGATAATGAGTACATTGTTGGCGGTGTTTCTCATCACGCCAGCTTTGAAAACGTCACCAACAGGGAAGTATTTGCGATTGCATTGCTCGTGTCGAGAAAAAATGCCTTTCGAAATTAAAAAATCGCCTTTTTCTATTTTGAAGAGCCAACGCCTTCTGTACCTAAAAAACACCACTAGAGCACAAGTCTGAAATGTTCGACCCAAAGTAAAAATTTCTCTTTGCATTAGTCCGCATCTATGGGGACTACATGATAGTCGTGAAAAGTTCTTCGGTCAACACTGTGTTCCGAACATTCTCGGTATTAGCCCTCAATTTTTCTTGTAGGCGTTATACTTATTACTGCGTCACTCTCACTGGTTTTTTTGTGTGTTATGGATGAGGACTACCATTCCTAAGTGGTGTTTTATTCACCTAGAAAAATCGGTTAGTACTTCATGAAGGTGATGTAGGTGTGACAGCCACCTAAACGGCGCTTCAAAGGCGTAAGATTTTTTACAGGCTGTCTCCCATAGGGTCAGCATCACTTGGAAGTTAATGTCTTCTTATATCACACATCACATTTGAAAACTAGGTACTAATGTGTCAATATTTACCTGAACCTTTATCGTTCAATATCTGTGTGGAGAGAAACAGACACATGGCAGAGATTTCCCTCGAAAAATTCTTTATACTACCGGGTCACAGTTTATTTCAAAGCAATGTATACAAAGTAAACGGCAGCCAAGCGTATGTATTTCATATGAAGTGAGATAATTGGAAGCCAGCCTCTTCTTACACAGTCTTGGCGCTTGAACCACCATACTTGAACATTGATTGCAATGCGCTAATGTGCCAGCGTCCCCACTGTCAGGCAATATAGGAAAATCAAAGTATACGTTTCCTAAGACTAATTGTGACAAAACAATTTCTTTTCAACGTGCCAAGGAGTATGAAAAGTCAAATGAACTTTGAACAAGATTCCCCGAACCAGTAGGCAGCTGGACATGATGACCTCAATCCCGGAGCTTTAGAATTTCGGAGATGCACCTGCCTAAGCAATACAGGTGATCTGGTGAACAAAAGCAACAATTTTCGCCAGGGCCAGCATAAAGAAAGTGAGCAAAAGGCGGACCCATTCTCTAGCTCTATACATGAAATATTTACCAGTAGTGTGGAGCCTAGCGAGACTTATTGAAGTAAGTACCATGTCACCAACAAATAGGGAACATTATCTTAATAACTGTCGGCGTTTATTGTCGCAAAACTAGAAATGGTTATGTCAGATGCCGTGAAAGAAGTTCCGGATGTTTCAACCATCTGGGCTTCTTTAACGTGCACCTAAATCCAGGCAAACGGGCCTCGAGCACTGTTGATTTCATTGAAAATGCGGCCGTACCAGCGGGGCATCAATCCCGCGATATGCGGGCTAACAAATTGGTAGTTAAGTGTTCCCACACAAAATGCGCTTAGTACTTCTTCACAAAAATATAATCAGCCTTATATAGGAGCAAACGAGTTTCAATAAAAGGTAATCAACACCCTTCTCGCCCATCTTTTGGGTTGCGTTTTTTTTTCTGGAAAGGGAGGATCTCTGTCGGTTAGGTTCCAGCCGGCAGAGCCGTTGCTCGCATCGCCTCTTACTGGGCTCACCCTGGCAGCACTTAAACGTACATTCGCGCGTTCCTAATTTTGTTTAAACGTTCGATCAATGCCTAGTTGGATTTTAGCCGATTGTTTAGCCTGGCGACAGGCCCGCACGAGCTATGCAGTGATGCAAGCCGGTCAGGAGTATGTACCTCATGTATGCATCAAGAACTATTCTCCTACCGGTTATTTCATTGTAGAAGCATGGTCGGACTGTGGACGCACACGGGCGTTCTGTCTTAAATGAAAATCTATTGGCGAAACATACCTTCATATCCTTCTATCTTTCTTTTCGCCGAACATATCACCAGGAGACGCTTGGTAAGCCAGAAAACGCGCACAAAGAACTTGCGGGCGGTGATGAAATATCAAAACTCGGGCATGAAAACACCGTGACGCCACAGATTTCAATGGCGTCTGCTAGATGCGAAGCAGCTTCTCATCTATATATATGACATAGAGTGTAATTTTATGACGCTTGAGCACACAAAGTTTAAGAAGATTTTTTTTCGCGAATGCCACTAATATATAAAAAACAACTATCAAACTCAGGAGATCAACCAATGACGTTTCAGTGAGAGGCTTAAAAATAGAGCACTTCACCTAGATCATCCCAATACTCGATATTAACACCAGTATAGTTTAGTACAAATAATGATTCTGAACCAAAAGTGTGGTTGAGTTCAAAAAATAAATATAAATTTCCTTTGCTTTGCTATATGAAGGAAGCGATCATCAAAAGATCGCACGATCTGGTCAAGTGTTTGGTGAGCGCCCATTTTTTTTGGCAGCTGCCAATGTCGATAACACTGAGTGAATAAAAGAAAGGTGCGTGTTGGTCTACGCTACTGCCGCGTACATTCTTCCTAGCCTACACGATGACAATATTTAAGCGCTTTCGCAGGAATCGGCTGATAGAACCTTGTCAATGGCTAAACTTGCGTCCCGACATCCTTGGCTCCATATGCAAAAAACTTTACCTGCCATCGGAGAACACCGTTGAACGAGAACCTCTCCTTCGAAGCGCTGCTGCAGCCTCCCGCTCTCGCCCAAGGAACAGTGACGCGACAGGCGTCGGCTCGAACTAGGGGCCACCTTGAACAAAGCGCAGTGTAGCCCAGATGCATTTTGAATCCGGAAACCGTGGGTGCCTGCGTCAAACCGCTTATCCAGCGTGGCATTGCAGAGGACGTGGCTTTGCATGACTGAAGCTCAGGGTGGCCACGCTGTCTCACCTCCTACCTTCTTGCGATCTGCAGGCCTTCGAACAACCGCACGTGAGGGCGTGGTTCTCGTGGCGCAAGTGATGATGATGATCATGAATATGATGACCCCGATGTATGGCTCACACACACTCTGGGGCACTGGCCAAAAAACGAATAATTAGAGGGGATAACACATAAATTGTGAATCTAGTGAATTATAAAAAGGTTCGAGCAAAATACTTGTACTAGATGAATGCTTTGTGGTAGAAACCGCCTTGATTCGATTATAAATTTTGTACCGCAGAATAGATATCCCGATAAAGTGCTCTACAATTTACGTTGCTGCACCTATGCTGCTGATGATAGCCATGCTGTTCCGCCAGCACATCAATGTTCTGCAAGGCATTCGATGACCGTTCTAATCTTGCCTTCAACCTTGCCCGTGCTCAACCTGCTGGGGTGTTCTTGGCTGAGGATTGAGTGGTTTTAACTTTCTGTCTTAAGTGCGATTATATAGTTTATTTGTTTCTGAGTCTAACCATATATCTAGTGCTCAAAACGACTACTTCTCCTAGCCAGGCGCGATCCGCTTGGTCAACGTCCCTGCTGTCGAATGAATTGCCGCTAGACTCCTCTTTCTGCAGTGGTATCGCCTCCGTTCGTATGTAGTATGTAGTATTCAATATGTATTTAGCCACCTTTAGTTTATGAGTTGCTCGATAGATGGCGTTGTGTGTCTGCGTATTTGGAAATATCCCTAGAGGACATTAATAGTTTCAGTGCATTCTGTAGCGTGATATTTACTAGAAACTTGGTATTGTCATTGCTCAGTATAGAAAGAAGCCCTATCGATACCTGATCAAGTCCCGGGGTGGTAGCTTTCCTTATGTACCACCCCGGGACCCGGTCAGTTATCGATAGTACGGAAGAAGCAGGTATTGCCCTCACCCTACGAAACCTCAGGTCCAGATTCGTTCTAGCACATTCAAAACAATCATACAAAAACTTTGTAAAGGCTACATTACCCCATTGCGCATCGACTTCTTAAACAGAACCGCTTATATGGATACCCGGCCACTGTGGAGTTAGAGGCAATGAGCTCGCCCATGCCTAGGCCCGACAACTACTCTTCCGGACCTCCAACATAGGCATAACGCACCCATCATCGTCTATGCGTATGGACCCGCTCCTAACATGCACAGATATCCTAGAACATCAAAGACTCGAAAGAAGAAAACTTCCACTCCCGGAGTCAAAGTTCAGTAAAGAATCTCAGGTAGCATGGCGTAGCCTGCAGACCTTGTCTTATTCCAGTCCATACATACTGTCTAAGATAGACCAGACACATATGCACCATAGTGCATGTTCTGCGTCAATAAAACAGCCAACCTGCACCATACAGTATGAAATGCCCAACAATCCACCTCTACAACCCAGAGCACAACACAACACTGTAGGGTTGGAGGTAGCTCTGTCCAGCTCTGATCGAAGACCCATGAGGCCCTCGTGAGAAGAGCGAGGAGAGCGGCCCGTAAAAATGGGATCCCAGATTAAGGATCCCACTCACCGACATTAATTCCTTGGTCGCAAGTAAATGTTTTATTATCTACCTCTCTGTAATGTGATGGGAGCGCATGGAAAGAGAGGCAGAGAGAAAAATGGATCGACGGATGAACGGACGGATGGACAAACAGATAAACAGAAAGACAGCCAGACAGACAGAAGGATACTTCACCCCAATTATTATGATTTGTTTAGAAAAAATTTATTTCCACAAACGTCAATAACACTCAACAGAACATTTCCTTCTTAGACATACTCTAATGATTATCACAAAACAGACGTCATTTACATGGACATGGATATGAGATGACGTTGAAAGAACATGTACATTCGATGGTTCACACAAACACAACCACCAAAAATACTTCAAGGTAAACAAGAGACACAAATAAAACATAAATATGTACCTTTTGCATATTTACATGTTGGCATGCCATTTCTGCCGGCGAATTGACAGATCAGCCTACCAATACCAGGCCGGCCGAAAGACAAGTTTCACTAGTCCGTCATAGACCGACACAAAAGGGAAGACCAGTGCCGAAGAAATTCCTCTCCACCGAGGAAGAAGAGCTCCTCCGACAAAACAGACAGCAGCTCCGAGTACAATCGTTCTAGGATCGGGTAGAGCGCGCGGCGGCGGCGGCCCGCTGCAACCGCCTCGCAGCGGTTGCGCCAGAGGCAGAAAGCGCCGGCAACAATGAGAAGACAAGCGAAGCGGCCTCGCGAACAACGCCCAGAAGAAACGAAGCGATTTACTCTGAGGCACTGAAATCCGGCATGTACGGCTTTCCAAAAAACGCGAGCAATGATACAATGCCTCAGAAAATTCTGATTTGTTTCCCGAAGGGAGCAGTTTGGACATGGTTCTGACTGGACTATTCTCCACCTTTCGAGGCGGTCGAGAGTGGGAAGTACACGCCATCCCAGGCGCCACATGAAGTCCCGAAGGTGTCCAGGCAGAAAAGAAGCTGTTAAGGAGCTCCAAGACACCCGTCTAGAGCGCGCACGGCGGGCTGGCGGGACCAACGGAAGCAAAAAAGCAGCAGTTGTCTCAACTATGTGGTTGTTCAAAATATCTGTGCCAGGACCGCTCCACTTGACATGGCCAAAAAATGCAACAGTTGTTGCATAAAACTCAGGAAGTGTTAGTGACTGCGGCCCCTTGTTAAGGTGGACATTAGGCATCAAATGCCGAAGGTGAGTACCCAGAAAGTAATATGCAAGCGTTCATGTGGGAAATTCCTCCCCTTGCACTAGACGCAAAAGGAAGCGCAGTGCCAGCAGCCTACAGCGTATGGACACTGAAGGGAAAGCAAAGCGTCCCTGAGAACGCTGCTGTCCCAGTGCCACACGAGAGACCAACTCCGTGCCACCTGACCAAAAAAAAAAGGAACACAAAGCAGACTGTAGTAGTGATCGCACGGTACGTAAACATAGTTGCACGACATGAGAAAGGTACGAAATGCGACCACAAAATACAGTCTGTGCACGGTACCTCCGCTCAATAAGCGGGAAGTCAAAATCCCTTGCATCCTGAATTTTAAGTCTCATTTCTTCGAAAGCGTTTAACCAAACTGATTCGCGAATGCCGTAGTGGTGTTATAAAATACCTAAAATACGAAGACACGTGGCCGGCTGAATAGGAAAACCGGCACTAAGCCTGGAGTTTGGAGAGCCAATGAAGAAATACCGGGATTTGGAGATGTTCAACGCCGCACCTGAAATGTCGCCATACTGGGAAAATACATGCAGGCTGCGTGAAAGGCTATCTTCATCTGAAAGGTAGAAGGTTATATCATCAGCGAAAGCTGTGACTTTCACGACACCGCTGCCAGGAAGCGCAAGACCCCGGACACGTGAATCCGCGTCAAGAGCACGCAAGTATAGCTCAAGGCTGAGGACAAATAGCACAGGAGACAATGGACATCCCTGACGGACCCCACGTGTTACGGAAAAGGCGGCACTTTCCCAACCATCCAGAACTAGTGTGCTTTTCAGACCAGTGTACGTATTTTTAATCATTTCCACAAACGAATGAGAAAAGCCGAAGGCTGTGAGCACATTAAAGATATACGCGTGCTCTAGTCGGTCAAACGCTTTTTCCTGGTCCAAAGACACAAGGATACCACGCGCAGATCACGACAAAGTATAAGCTATGATATCCCGTGTGGTATATGACAAGCTGTGTATTTCTCGTCCAAGCACTGATGAAGTCTGGTGATGACCTACTAGGGTGTTCAACAGACCCCTCAAACGTTGAACGGCTACCGCCGCGAATATCTTATAGTCAACGTTGAGGAGCGTGATAGGTCTCCAATCTTCAGGATTAACAGAGGAAGCATCACCCTTTGGAATAAGCACAATGCGTTCATCTCGAAAACTTGATGGAAAGACACCGTCTTCGTAGCATCGCCGGATTACCGCGGTAAATGTAGCACCAATCTCATCCCAAAATGTCAAGTAAAACTCAACAGGAAAACCGTCTGGCCCTGGGGCCGTTCCACGTTTCATAGATTTCAGTGCCGCCTTTACCTCTTCAGCCGACGGAGGGATGTGCAGGCAATCCGCAGCTTCTTGAGGAATACGGGGCAAATTTCTAAGCATTGGCGGTGTTTCATCACAGTTAGTCCGCATGGCCGAACACAACATTGCTTCAAAATGCGCCAAGAAAACAGATTGATCACGTGTAGGAAGCCGCTGCACAGGCGATATTTGTGCTGTCATAGTGACAGATGGCTCTGATTGCCCAAAAAACGAATGTCTCGAGTAGCGCAGCACCTCAGGATGTGCACATGTGTTGTGTCTACAGCGCCATGCTAGTGCCTCCAGGGACGAAGCAGCAGTCAAGCGTTGAAAGCGTTCACGCAGTTCACGCTGCCACGCTCGCATCAGAGGAGAAGGCGTCTCGGCGCGCAAAGCAATGCGTAACTTCATCGCAGTATCACCAAGCTCTTCAGAAACGCGTCGACGAAGCGAACGCCCCTCTACTGCGCAGCGCAGACGCCACTGTGTTCCTTCAACACAGTGGCGCAGACGCCACTGTGTTGACATTTTTGCAGTGGCGGTCGTGGCAGCAGGAAGTCGAGTCCACTGAGCAACGTTCTTCCTTTGCGCAGGTGCTGACTGGTGCATATCGTGACAGTTGTCTGGTTCGGCTCTTCGGGCTATCGGGATATTTCTCTGGATTTCTCGACCCGTCTACTTGGAATATCTGGTCAGGCAACGTCACTACCCTGTCGCTACAGCCACAAAGAACGAACTTTCTGCGCAAGCACGGACTGCGAGGACACCTACCGGAGACACTACTTAGGCTCAACACTGCGCTCGTGTAGCCACATTTTGGCAGTGGCGGTCGTGGCAGCAGGAAGTCGAGTCCACTGAGCAACGTTCTTCCTTTGCGCAGGTTGGTTGTGCATTAATTGCACCGCTGATGTTTGCTTCTACTCTTGTTGTCGCGACTGCTGCTGCCAGTGGTTATTGTGCTGTAGTCACTGTTACGTTTATATGATGCCGTCAAATGCTGAGCTGTCACGCGAAGTGCAACAGCTTCGAGCCGAAATTGAACAGCTTCGTGAAAGTGTCTCTGCCATCAGCACTTTTTATGAAGAAATGAAAAAGAAGCATGAGCTTACCTCAGCCGAAAACAAGTCTCTTCAAAAATCAAATGATGAACTGGCTGCTAAACTGGCTGACATAGAACAGCGTTCGCGACTTAACAACGTTGAGATAAAGGGTGTGCCATTAAAAAAAGGGGGAGGATTGCGCCACCATTCTTCAGAAAATGGGTGATGTAATTGACTGTCCCATAAAAAAGGATGATATCGACGCTGTGCATCGCGTGCCAGCAAAAAAGGACACGAACATAATCGCGAGGTTTTGTTCTCGGGTCAAGAAGGATGCATTTTTGCGTAAAGCACGCAGGGCACGTCTAACAACCGAGTCACTCGGTTTTGCTCAGTCACAAGGTGCCAATGTGTACGTTAATGACCACCTCACACGCAACAACAAAAGATTGTTTGCACAAGCGCTCTCACTAAAGAGAGAAAAGCAATGGAAGTTTCTGTGGGTGGACAATGGTCGCATCAAGGTGCGAAAAACTGAGGACAGCCGAGTTCACGTCATCGCCAGCGTGCAGGACCTCTCAGTAATGAGAGAATAGCCACTGTTAATGACCAAAGCGACTGTTACCTAAAGAGAAAGATGGCAGACAAAGATTACGTGACACTCGAAAAATTAGGCGCATTACTTTCCACGAAAAATAATGGCTTGTCCTTCCTTCATCTCAACGCACAATCTGCGCGAAATAAAGAAGACCAAATAACCGCCCTTATTTCAACTATACGCTCTGAACCTCATGTTCTTATGATGACGGAAACATGGTACAGGGATGAATCTGAGGTTCTAAGATCACCCGGCTATGAAACCTTCTTTTTGAATCGCCCAACAAAAATAGGAGGTGGTGTTTTGATGATGGCTAAAAACTCAGTAAAATGTAGGCTGGTTCACGAGTTTTCGCATGTCACTAATGATTATGAAATATTGACTGTACAAAGTGACGGTTTTGTTTATGGTGTTTTATACCGCCCTCCTAGTGGTAACAAGTCGAACTTCTTAGTATTCTTAGATACATACTTGCGTTGGGTTGGAGACACTGGTAGTACACTAGTTCTTGCAGGTGATCTCAATATCGATGTTGCAAAGCCATCAGAAAGTCAGTTAGAACTTTGTCAAGTTATTGAATCCAATGGGTTTTCTAATGTTATCACCATCCCAACCCACATTGACAAAAACACTGCGACATTAATAGATATCTTCATTACTAACATAGAAGCTTCGAAATGTTTGTCCGGCGTACTAAGCGCACCCATCAGTGACCACCTTCCTATATTTATGCTGATAAACGAAACCGTAAACTGTGCGCCAGCCAAACTCAGAGAACCGATAGTTATTTAAGATATTAATGAATATACACTGGCTGCATTTCGCAAGGAGATATCGTTAACCGATTGGTCAGGCGTGTATTGCGAGCAAGAACCTGAAGCCGCCTATGATATTTTCCATGACAAACTGATAAAGGTGTACAAGAAATGCTTTCCGTACAAACAGCTCAAGCATACGCGCAAAGCCAAAAAACCGTGGCTGACTAAAAGTTGTCTTAATGAAATAAAACGTAAAAATAAATTGTTCGAAAACTTCCTGAAAAACAAGAACGAAGAAACGCTTAAACGTTTCAAAACCCAGCGAAATAAAGTAAACAGCCTGTTGCGTTACAAAAAGAGAACGTACTTAAACAGCATCTTCAACAAAGATGTAATGAATAAACAAGACTTGGCTTGGTCTAGACTAAACGAATTTCTTGGCCGTAACGGTGATGACTTCAGGCCTACTGAGCTTGTGATAGGCGGTGACGTTATTTGTAAGGATGATTTAGCAAACTTATTCAATGACTATTTTGTATCGCTAGCGAAGGAACAGTACAATTCAGCTTGTACCACATATTTGTCTGACAGTATATCTGAGAGCGCGTTTTTGGCGCCAACAACAGCTGGTGAACTTTCACATGCTTTTTCGTCTGTGAAAAACAGCACGTGTTGTGACGCATATGACATACAGATTAAGCCCATCAAACACGTATTAGATATCATTGCTGAATTATTAGAGCATATCTTTAATCTTGCTTTTTCCACCGGAATTTTCCCACAAAAGTTACAAGTTGCAAAAGTGGTTGTGCTGTACAAAGGAGGAGATAAAAATGCACTAAACAATTACCGACCGATATCTATACTTCCAGTAATTTCAAAAGGTCTGGAAAAACTAATTCAAAAGCGTATGATTTCTTTCCTAGATAAGCACCACATCATCACTCCTTCGCAGTTTGGTTTTATCAAAGGCCGTACGACTGAACATGCTCTTTTAGAACAGAAAGAATTTATACTAAATGCTTTTGAACGCGAACTACACACTTTAGGCATCTTCGTAGACTATTCAAAGGCGTTCGACACAATAAATCACATTACGCTGCTAAAGAAATGTGCACACTATGGATTTCGAGGTGTTTTCTTACAACTCATTGAATCATACCTAATGTACCGGCAGCAGGAAGTAGTCGTCGGCAATTGTACCTCCAATTTACTAAAAATTTCAGCGGGTGTACCACAAGGTAGCATATTAGGGCCTCTGCTTTTTTGTATATACATAAATGATATTGTAAAAATTGACACGTCTGTAAAATGTATTATATACGCTGATGATACAACCTTGCTTCTTACTGCTGAAAATTATACAAACTTAATTAATGACGCAAATGAGGTACTGGCGAAGTTGGCCACGTGGACATGCGTTAACTGTTTAAAACTTGACACATCAAAAACAAAAGCTGTATATTTCAGGCCGAAAAATAAACAAACCCCTTGTCGTGTCCCATTAAAACTTGGCAGTTCAGAACTTGAGATAGTACAGCGTATTAAGTGTCTGGGAATAATTTTCGATCAACACATGTCTTGGAACGCACACACTGAAAAACTATGTGGCACTATATCAAGGATTTCGGGCATATTATCCCGGGTGCGTTTCTCGCTACCTAAGGCAGTTAAACTTCTCATCTATAAATCCCTGTTTTTATCTCACGTCAACTACTGTCATCTGGTTTGGGGTACGACAACTCTAACAAATACTCCGCAAACTGCACGTCATACAGAAAAGGGCTGTTCGTGCCGTTGCAAATGCTCCATATCGCAGTCACACCACTCCCATATTTCACGACATGAAGCTGCTACCTCTACCTGAATACTACCGCGCAGTGCTTGTGAAACGCTACCATGCAGGATTAAAAGGCGACAACCTTTTAGGAACCATTGCCAACTTAAACCACCGCAAAGTTCTTTATAACACGCGTTTCAATCACACATGGCTTATCCCGCGCACGCGCACTAACTACGGCAAAGAAATGCTGCGCTTCCTCCTGCCGTTTCACTTGAATGCCATATCGTCTTCCATTTGAGTGACTGTTCTGATTGTAAGTGTAGTAAGCGTATGGGCACATGCCCCATATTTTTTTTATTTTTTTTCTTTCTTTCTTATTTTTTTTTACTTTGGTGCTAATCTTGCGATCTTCTTTTCTTGCATCGTTACACTCTCTTATTGATATCGTTTGTGTAAGGAAATAATTACGGTCATTTTTTTGAGTTTATTACTTTTCAATCTTCATGCTTTATTATGCTTATGCTTTATTATGCTTATGCTTACTACACTTTATGCTTTATGCTTGCTCAAACTTTTGTACATTGTCACTGCAATAAAAGTGTTGCCTATGCTGCCCATTTGTAAGGGGTCGTGGTCCCAGTCAAGCCCATTAGAGGCTTTTTGACCACGGCCCTCAGCATCCCGAATGTTGAAATAAATAAAGTTCAAAGTTCAAAGTTCAAAGTGCATCCCAATCTTCAGGACCAGACGCCGTGAGCAACACATGTATTGCGCGTCACAAATCTGATCTTGAGCGCGCGTCCTGCAGGACGCGAACTTCAAGACGCCATGGTTTTTCCCAAAAAGAAAATTGAACTTCGAGCTTCAAGACAATAGGCCGATGATCAGATACGTCCACAGGAGAAGGTGGGAAGGACGGAACGCATAAATCGGAGGCAAACGGGTCTAACGCTCGTGGGATATAAGCCCGGTCGAGCCTGCTGGAGGATCGTCCACGTCGCCATGTCCAAACAAAGGTATTTCCGTGCACTACATTGTGCGCGTCTAGTAATGGAAAGTGGTGAAGGCGACGCAGCTCGCGTGAATTCCAAGAAGACCAGCCCCAGCCAAGACCTTGTGCATCGGTTCGCGTATTTAGAACGCAGTTGAAGCCGCCAATCAGAATGACATCACGACCGTCAAAAAAAAAAAAAACACACATCCAGGTCTATAAAAAAGTCATTAGACTGTCCAGCTTGCGCTGGCCCATACACGCACAGTATCCTTAATCTGAAAGAAAAGTAGCTACAGTACAATGCCAAAACCCTGCCCACGTCATCATAAAAAGCCTGATGATCCCGTAATAGAGCTCGATTAAAAATAATTATACCTACTCCCGTAAAACGAGATATAGCGAAAGAGAAATAACAATCTAGATTGAACTTTCGTTCAAAAACAAGCACGTCGAAAAGCGAGACGAAATTGGTTTCCTGGAGGCACAAAACATCACAATTAGCAGCGCGGGCGACACTAATCACTTTAGCCTGTTTTGCCGGACTGGGGAAACCCTGAACGTTCAATGAAATAATATGCAGTGTAGTAGCCATAATAAAAAGTGCCGCCATATACACGAAGTGAATGATGATGAGTGGGCGAAGCTCTGGAGGAAAACCTGGTAAACCATGAATCTTCCGTACATTTTGCCTACTCGATTTTATTACAATGCTCCCCCTAGCGTACGTCGCCGCACTAAATCGAACGATTGCCTTCCACCAACGACACGTGCCATATGTGACATCATTCCTATTTTATAACATCTCGCATCTTTCATCATCAACTACAAGTACCGCCGTCTAGTTTATAACATCTTGCATCTTTTCATCATCAGCTACAGGTCCCGCCATCTATGAGCACTGAAAGAACTAAACGAGAGGTGGCTACATGCAGGAGACGGTGCCGCCATCTAGTGAACACTGCAAGAACTAAACGAGAGGAGGCGACATACCGGAGACGGTACCGCCATCTAGTGGACACTGCAAGAACTAAACGAGAGGTGGCTACATACAGGGGACGCACAGCCCACGCCTTAAGGAGCTTCGCCCCTAAAAGTAAAGACTAACCTGGACGCATAGTTCTAGACGGTGTCCTGGAAAGTGTCCAGGGGACACTTGCTCAACGAAATTACAACGCACTGTTCGACCCTCCAGAAGAGGGTCGAGGTTTTTCGGACCGTTGGGATTTCCCACGGCCATCCCTGCGTTCATCGGAGCAAGAGCTGAAAGTGTGCCCTCGCTTTGTTTCACGTGGAGCTCCCATTTCGACGTCAAAAGCGGCAAGGCTAGAAAGTCCAATGCTAATATCCAGTCCCAAGCTGAAGCCGTCTTCCGAAGACGTGTCCTGAGGAGGTAGGGACTGAGCCGCAGGCAAGCTTGGATCCACATCCTTGATGCTGGCAGCACTGTCCACGTCTCGGCGGGTCGGTGTAGGCACCCTTTGTGTGGTCGATTTTTTACGTGTACGACGCGATGTCGAAATGGTCGGAGCGGCCGTGAAAGAAGAGTCTGTGGTATTTTCGCCACTGTTTTCCGAAATAACAGTGATCGTAGGGTCAACTCCACCAGCAGCAGCCTGAGAACTGGGGTCATTTGCGCACTGAACATCAAGTGGCGTCAGAGAAGAGACGCCGACGCCGTTTTCAGGGCAGTGCAGTTGCGTCTTTCGAAGCGCACGGTTCCTGCACCAGCGGGGAGGCCGACGCGCCAAGCGTCGCATCGACAGTCGCGCTTTCGTTGTGCGATTCGTTTGAAGGAACTTGTAGGGGTGAGGCCAGCACAGCGTCGGTGACCTCCTCTGCGTCCCCTGAGTCGGTAGTTGGTTCCGTTGCCGGTGTCAGTGGTGGAAAGGCACCAGCGGCAGCGTCTGAGTAAGAGCAGCGGACAGGGCAAACCACAGTTGGGTGGCCCACCCCGCAGCGTCGACACGGGCGGTCACATCCTTCACTAACGTGACCGTGCACACCACAGCGACCACAATACGGTGTTGTGCACTGGGCTCGTAGATGGTCCCCTGAGCCGTATCTTCGATATACAGGCTAGAGACCACGGTAGTCAAACGTAGCACGGTGACCGGAGATGCACAGGTAGTTCGGCACAGGATTAGCGGTGTTCATCTCCATTCGAACATACCGTGTTCCAGTGAGTACGCCGCGTCACCCGCTCATCAAACCACTGGTGACAGTGAGCACCTTGCCATATGGGGATAACGCTTGGACGAGAGCCTTCGTTTGAGACGAACGATGGCAGGAACAAGCAGGCGACGTTGGTCACTTGTGGACCAACGGGAACGACTTGAACACGCTCGTTACCAATCACCAGGCAGCCAGCATTGACGATTAGATACATGGAGGCCATGCTGTTCACGGTGAATTGGAAGTTTCGAGCTCCCTGATGCTGCACGCAGTATACCTCAGAGAGGCCGACTATTGAGGCTGTCGCATCAACGACGGTCTCGGCGCTAGTCCCCGTAGGAACAACAACGTCGAAGACAAGCGCCTTCGAAGGCGTCCAAGACACAACGGGCACCATGACTAGTACTGACGGACGCCCCTGACGTAGAACGATCAGGGACGTCCTTAGCACTTGCAAACCGGGCGAAGCTCCTTACAGCGGCACCCGTTCGTCTGTGAAAAGGCGTCCATGCGCCAGCAGCGTCCCTGAAGGATAGCGCCTCATAACAGAAGTTTGTGACGGTTTAATTTGTATCGAGTACAGGGCGATGCAGCCGCTCCAACAAGAGGGTAACGCCATGCGTATCCTGCCTGCGGATCTATAATCTCGTTGCAGAGGAATAATGGGTCCGATAATCAAAAAAATAATTACAAAACCACATATAAGTTAGAAAATACTGCTTAACCATGATGATGACCATAACCCCCTTTCTCTGCAGTCATGCTTGTGCAACCCATTCTCCTCACTGCAGTTTTTGAAGACTACGAAAAGAAGCCGACTTTTTTTGTTTAGCCGGCCCGAAAACTGTGTTAAAGAATTAGTGTCTACACACCAAATCACGAAGTACTACCACATTGAAGAAGTCGACAAACTATTGAAGACAGAGCTGTGGTCGGAACACGAGGCCTAGCAAGCAGCTAGCCACTTCAACATCAAAACTTTTAAGTAGCTAAGAACTTCTAGAGTAGCTAAGAATTCCTATACCCCTGCTACGTGAAGCACCCCGTTGACGTAAATATTGCTAACATGTTGCTGGCGGACGCACTGTATGCTAGTGCCTGAAGCATAGAAGTTATTTTAGAAACGAAAAATACGTACCGAACAGCCCACAAAGTGTGCCTTCTAAATGAGGGTCTAAAGCTACGACAAAATTGAAATATGGACATTGCCCATTCGTTTCGAAGACACTGAGTGTAGAAGGGATAACTCAGGGCAGACGTATAACGCAAATCACCGAAAATTCACCATGTGGCCATTCGTAATTTTCGGTTGCCACGGGCGTTTCGAATTGTTCAATTTGGCAAAACGTAGCCCCCAGTAACAACTATGCTCAGGGTGTGGATAGTTTCCTCCTCCATTCGTATATAGTATGTAGTATGTAATAAGTATTTAGCCACCTTTAGTATATGAGTTGCTCGATAGATGGCGTTGGGTGTCTATGTCTTTGGAAATATCCCTAGAGGGCAATAATAGTTTCGGTGCGTGCTGTAGCGTGATATCCACTAGAAACTTGGCATTGTCATTGCTCAGGTTAGAAAGAAGCCCTATCGATACCTGATCAAGTCCCGGGGTGGTAGCTTTCCTCATGTACCACCCCGGGACCCGATCAGGTATCGATAGTATGAAAGAAGCAGGTATTGCCCTCACCTTACGAAACCTCAGGTCCAGCTTCGTTCTAGCAGATTCAAAAGAATTCATACCAAAATTCTGTTAAGGCTACATTGCCCCATTGCGCATCGACTTCTTACACAGAACAGCTTACATGGATACCCGGCCACTGCGGAGTTAGAGGCAATGAGCTCGCCCATGCCTAGGCCCGACAACTACTCTTCCGGATCTCCAACCCAGGCATAACGCACCCATCATCGTCTATGCGTATGGACCCGCTCCTAACATGCACAGATATCCTAGAACATCAAAGACTCGAAAGAAGAAAACTTCCACTCCCGGAGTCAAAGTTCAGTAAAGAATCTCAGGTAGCATGGCGTCGACTGCAGACCTTGTCTTATCCCAGTCCATACATACTGTCTAAGACAGACCAGACACATATGCACCATAGTGCATGTTCTGCGTCAATAAAACAGCCACCCTGTACCACATAGTATGGAATGCCCAACAATCCACCTCTACAACCAGGGGCACAAAACAACACTGTAGGGTTGGAGGTAGCTCTGTCCAGCTCTGATCGAAGACCCATGAGGCCCTCGTGAGACGAGCGAGGAGAGCGGCCCGTAAAAATGGCATCCCGGGTTAAGGATCCCACTCACCGACATTAATTCCTTGGACGCAAGTATATGTTTTATTATCTCCCTCAATGTAACGTGATATGAGCGCATGGAAAGAGAGGCAGAGAGAAGAATGGATGGACGGATGAACGAACGGAAGGACAAACAGATAAACAGAGACAGCCAGACAGACAGAAGGATACTTCACCCCAATCATTATGATTTACTCTAATATTGTGCTGTGAAGGTTCGCAATTGAACATTGTTTCAGGATGATTTTATTAGGCAGTTGTACCATTCGAACCACTAGAAATATCTACCACTTCTGCTGGCGTGGAACCATGTATATATTGATAAAATTATCCAGAAGAGTGGCATACAATTCATTGTTTTTTTCTCAAAAATATTCTAATGAACTTTATGTTAAACTGAGAATAATGCATTTTATTCGTGCTGAGAATACGTTCACAAGTGCTAAAACACTTTTATGCCAGTCTGTTACTTTTTTCTAAATACCGGAAATCCATATTGTGGTTTAAATCTCCATAGCTTAATGCGTGAGTATTGTGAACTAAAGTTGCATTTGACCTATATAGATTAAAACAATTCATATTGGCATGAATTACCTCGTAAAATAAGTTTAAAATGGTTGAATTGTGCAGCGTAGGATTACTTTGAGACAAAATGAACGTCATCCTTGAGCTTCCCTTGGTGCCGTGCTTTGTCGCTAGAGCGTAATTGTGATTACTGGCCATGAACAACAAGTGGTCCTTTTTGCCACTATTCTCGAAAGGCGCACTATTCCCGACTCTCATCAGTGTTTTATTCTTCTTGACGATCTGCAGAAGGCCTTAAAAAGTGTTTCTGTTCGTTTCATGCCAAGCCTTTCTTCTTCACGACCCTCCTTCTTCTTCAAGAACTAGATAGATGCCCAATATCTTCATTGATTAGGTACTTCATGTCAAGTATACCTTGTTTGGGCATACGGAGGAGATGTTACTGTCGCACTAGACTCGAAAGAAATCATTAGGAAGCAAAAATAAGTAGAAAGGTCAGCGTCTCACTCTATAAAAATGAGTTTTGTCATTGAACTTCACGTATTTTAGGTAGGTACCGACCCACCCCAGAAAGCCTACTCGCGGAACGTAAACGCGATAGTAAAGCATCTACGACACAATTGAAACAGATTGAGGTAAACCATGGGGATTTACTTGTTCACAATTATGAGAACAGTGCTGGTTTGGTGATTGTGGATCAGTTCGAAACAGTTGGAGTAAGTGGCTCATTTTTCATTAGACGCGGTACTTTTGAGTTTATGTTACTACATCGAACTGCCCCGTTTAGATTATTAATGTTCGAGAAGTTGAAGATACTTTGTGTGTTTTACATTTGGGTAAACTTTCACCTGACTTAAGTTGCTGGGTTTCGTTTAAAAGTGCATCATGTGAACCTAATATTTATCGCGCAAGTCCTCTTTCAAGACCGTCGGAAAGAGTAGCTCCAACGCAAGCAGAGCTTAACTATATATTTTGTGTCAGACTGACTGACAAAGAAAACGGTCCCGGGATAGAACAAATGACACTGCAGTGTCATGTTTTTGTCGATAATTGTCTGCGTGATTGCTAACTGAAGCAATTCATTCAAACCAAGAAAACAATATCGCACTTTTCAAAACTATTGCAGTGTAAAAAAGATTAATCTGTAGGCATAACCAAACCAATATAGCATATGATGACATTTTTATACGAAATACACGAAGCCATTTACATCACTATATACAAATGTGCAATTATCACCAGGCACCCACGTGCCGCAGACTGCCGCGCACCAACCCGCGGAACCGTTGCCCTGCGCTCTGTGCTTCACGCCTTTTGTCTGTCTAAAGCTGAGGTACCGACTTGAAGTGACGCCTTCTTCAGCCACTTTGACAGGTTCGTGGGCGGCAGAAAGAGAGGAACCACGCATGCCCGGGAAAAGCGCACAGCGCGTGCGCTCTCCACTATGGCTGTGGCTCTCCGCTGTTGGAGCACCGCCCTGGCGAAACTGTGTCCATGGACAGCGCTGGTTCCTCAAAGCAGAACCGATTCCGGCGACTGGGTGGTGGACACTGGGTGAACCGAAAATGCCGAGTTTTGATGGTGAGCTGCAAACCCAAGGCAATGCAGCAATGAAGTAACTTTTTCTTATGCATCAACGCTGCACTCATAAACTTCATGCGCAGACATGCTTCGTCCTCAGAAACAAATGTGTTGCAATAAACGTTTATCAACTCACTCTCTCACATACCTTTTACGATGCGTTTCCTTTTTTTTTATTATTTTTAGAGGAGCGGTGGATCTCTGGCAATTAGGTTCCAGCCGGCGGAGCCATTGCTCGCATCGCCTCTTGCTGGGCTCACCATGGCAGCACTTCAACAAACATGCGCGCGTTGCTACATTTATGGAAAAGCCGGATAAATGCCTGGTCAAATTTTGGCCGACTGTTTATCCTGGCAACGGGCCCGCACGAGCTATGCAGTGACGCAAGCAAGTCAGGAGACGCGGAGTTGACCAGTTCCCTGCCAGAACATCATGTATGCACAAGAGATAATCTCGTACTTGTTAATTGCATTGTAGAACCAAGGTCGGACTGTGAATGCACACGGGCGTTCTGTTTTAAAATAATTAATCAGTTGCCTCAACGTGTTTTCATATTAATAAATCTTTGTTCGCTAATTTGAATATCATCGAACTTACCACCAGGAGACGCTTGGTTAGCCAGAAAATGTGCACAAAGAAAGCGCGGGTGGTGACGCCATATTGAAGTTCAGGCATGAAAAAACCATATATTCCAATGGCGTCTGCTAGCTTCAACGCAGTTGCTTATCCTTATATATGAAATACAATGTCTTCTTAGTCGGCCTGAGCACACGAAGTTTAAATAGACTGTTTTTTTCGAGTAGTCCACTATATATATAACAAACCGACAATGAATTACGGGACATCAACCAATGACGTTTCAGTGAGAGGCTCAAAAATAGAGCATTTGAGCTAGATCTCCCAACTATTCGAAATTAACATCAGCATAGTGAAGTACAAATAAGAAATCTAAATCCAAAGTATAGTCAATTTCAAATAATAAATGTAAACTGAATCATTCTTCTCACTTACAGCGTCCAGTCCGGGGTGGGCGTAAACATTTCAGGTCGTGTTTTCGACAGCATGTCGGTGCACTGGTCTCGCCTTTCTTTTGCTTATATATGTGATGGAGCGAGCCTCAAAAGATCACACGATCTGGTCAAGTGTTTGGTGATCGCCCATTTTCTTTTCGGCAGCTGCTAAAGTCGATAACACTGAGCCAATAAAAGAGAGGTTGTGTCAGCCTATGCCACTGCCACGTACATTATTCCTAGCCTAATTGATAACATTATTTAAGCGCTTTCGCAGGAATCTGCT
Organism: Rhipicephalus microplus; assembly: GCF_013339725.1. Lineage (NCBI taxonomy): Eukaryota > Metazoa > Arthropoda > Arachnida > Ixodida > Ixodidae > Rhipicephalus > Rhipicephalus microplus. The sequence goes on from NC_051173.1 coordinate 41,253,197, forward strand.
GCTAGAATCTTGTCAATGGCTAAACTTGCATCACGACATCTTTGGCTCCATATGCAAAAAACTTTACAGGTCATCGGAGAACACCGTTGAACGAGAACCTCTCCGTCGAAGCGCTGCTGCAGGGTCCTGCTCTCACCCAAGGAACAGTGACCCGGCAGGCGTCGGCTCCAACTAGGCGCCACCTTGAACAAAGTGCAGTGTAGCCCAGATGCATTCTGAACCCCGGAAAACGTGGGTGCCTGCGTCGAACCGCTTATCCAGCGTGGCGTTGCAGAGAACATAGCTTGTCTGAAGCACGGGGTGGCCACGCTGTCTCGCCTCCTACCTTCTTGCGATCTGCTGGCCTTCGAACAACTGCACGTGAGGGCGTGGTTCTCGTGGCACAACTGATAGTGATAATGATTGCCTCATTGTATCGCTCACGCACAGTTATGGGCATTGAACAAAAAAAAACGGAAAATTAGAGGGGAGAACACAGAAGTTTAAGTGTAATAATATATAAACAGGTTCGAGCAAATTACTTGTACTAAATCAGAGCTTTGGGGTAAAAATCGTCTTGATTCGATGAAAACTTTTTGTACTGCAGAACAGATAGCCCGCTTTTGTGCTGTACTATTTCCGTAGCTGCAGCCCTGCTGCAGATGATAGCCATGCTGTTCCACCAAGGCGTCAACAGCGGAGGATTGACTGCGAAGTGGGTAATAGAATACAAGAGAGAGAAAGGGAACAAAGGAGAAGAGAGAGCAGTTGAACTGGTAGAAAAAACGATTTGCTACTTTGGTGAGATAGGTTAAAACGTGAATAATAGTACTGTTTATAGAGTTTTTAAGGCGAAAGCTAATAATCGCGGTGACCGGCGGCATTCTTCTCTGCTCTGGATGATAGCATGTCCTACCTCGAAAAGTCTCTTCACTTTCATCAGGTTCTCTTTCGGTTTGGGAGCACATATAAACGAATGAATGAATACACTTTATTTGAGTGCCAGCAGTTTTCACCGAGAGAGGTGGGGGAAGATGAAATTAACCCCTCTCCCTTCTCACTCTCTGTCGAATGTGATGGTGGAGCCTCAGGTGACTGCTCGAAGTCCTTTGACCCGCGCGGCATCTTCGGCTTGTCGGGCGGCCCAAAGCTGGTCGGCAGCTCGTCACCAGTGAGTGTCGCCTCCCTGCGGCAGCCCAGCTGACGCCGCCTATCGGCAACAGTGACCGCAGCCGCGGCGGAGGCTGGCCCGTGACCTCACGCGGTAGTAGCAGCAGCGATTGGCCTCGGAGTTCGTCCCTGCGTAACATGCGTCGTGAAGGAAGCATTGGCAGTGACGTCACTTTTACAGCACACTCCCAAAGCATGTTTCACAGTGTGGCCCTTTCCCCGCACGCTTTAAGCGCGTCCATTCTGTTAAGGTGAGGATAACACACAACGACATTACACAACATTACAGACTAAACCAACGCAAACACCCACCACCACACAACAAATTTAACAAAGACAGGCAGTAACTCTGAGTTTACTACAGACAAATACGTTCCCCAGCCCGTTGAACCTACACTTGTGTTATCCTTGTGGGCACATATAACGTTTTCTTCAGAATCAGCGAAGTGTCCAATAAGCGTCCGCATGGCAACACGTGAACCTACGCAGCTTTTTAATCTTTTGATAATTCTGCTGCTTATTGAAAATGTATGAGCGCTTTGTAATGGTGGGTTTCTAGTACACCAACTGGTTGCTGAAATGATATCTTCTGACGCTTGGCACCCTTTAAGGCTTTTCGCCCGCAAGATATGATGCACTGAGAGGACTACCTTTATTACGTGATATTCACACAGTGCTTTATTTAATGCAGTTTCACCAAGTCAGTTTTGCAGCATTTTGATCAATTATGGGATGACCGTGTAGGAACACTGTTTCAGTTTAAACTAGTGTCAGTTTCGCCTTCACCGTCTGGCATCCATGAGCAACCCTAGTATGCCGTCAGATGGGGCGGATATCACAAACAGCGTAAGGTCCTATATAAAACAAGTTTTCAAGGTAGCGTCACTCGTTGTTCTCGAGCCGCCCTCCTCACTCTTTCGCTTTCCACTCCGATTCTCTGAAATCCGCGTCTGTAATTGGTGCATTCCTTGCACGTAATCTTGAAAGTAATTGGTGGTGTTATATACTATTTTGCATGCCCATATTTCTGCAGCTGGATTCTCGCCGTCACCAGAGACAAAATCATTGCCAGGACATAAACTGAAGAGGAAAAACGCTTCAGTTGGCGCCAAGTCGGCAAAGATTTCTTTGCGGTGCTCGTTCAATTCAATACACGAGTTTTTCGACAACGCTCGTTGCCGTAAAACAACAGAAAACGATTTACTCTCATCAACTTACCTTGTGCTATCTGAAATGAAGCTCGCCATGAAGTGCAGCTATGAAATATTTCACGTGAACGCTTTCGTGCAACTCCGTGGACGTACGTTGACGCGGATCTGCGAAGCGACTTTATTTGTCAGTTGGTGTTGAAACGCCAAGAGCGCGTCTAATCAGCGTCTAGTGCATGCCAGTTGGTACAAATACTTGTGCGTTATTTGGTCAATACGGCGACGCACGCAGCACCATGTAGCCGTGCTCCGAAACTGCAATGCAGGGTCTCTTCCAATGCTCATCGTAGATGGCTAAATAGACAGCGAAATGTACGGCGGCCATCTGAAGTCCCATTCCGATTCTCGCTTAGCCGGAAAAATTGACAGCTCCGATAAGAAGGCATCTTAGACAAATACAATGCAGGCTACATTGCTGTCTAAACAAAATGGCGGCTCAGTGAATCACTAATATAAATCAAATCTTGCCAAATTGGTCGTCTGCACACATGCAGACGCTTCCCCAGACGCTCAATGTGAGTAACGATTATTTGTTTTTATTTCAACACAAAATGGCTAGAAAATGCGACTGTCACGTTTGTTTATTTTAGCTTTTTCTTCTCGACACGAGGTGGCGCATCATCGCGTAAAAGCCGTCCAGATGCGTTCCAATTTTCGGACAGATTGAGCTCGGTGCTGTCTTCTAAGCAGTCTGCGTAGACTGTCCCCGGGCTGTCTAAGAATTGGAACACAGCCCCAGCTCGGTGTCTGAGTAGTCATGAACCAATGAACGCGTCTTCACACTCCGCGACGCTGCCGTGCACGCTCGTGACATCGCCGTCTAGTTCGCAATTTCGACTTACCACTGCGCCACCCATAGTCGCTGAAATGATCGAATACAGAGCAGCTAGAGGGTGTATTCAACACACGTTCAGAAACTCGCTGCTTAGGGACATCTCACCAGTAGACCTCTCACTTTTCGTGGAAGTTCAGAGCAACGCATCAGAATCACCTGGTATCACGATTGTTCAAATGAGCAAATTTAGAAAAACATTCATTAATGCTGCTAATAGTGCATTCGAACCAGCCTAACCGTTGTTTTTTGTTGCGTGTGCGCAAGCCGGCTGTCATCACTCGTCAGAACGTCACACGCTGTGCTAACTGAAAGGATCCAGCAAGAAGCGCGTTCACTGTGTCACAGCATGAAGAAAACATATTTGGAGAACTGGATGAGTTATAACCGGATGAACGTCGCAGTAGGATGTGAGACGCCTTGGCTAGTGGTGTAAAGTATAGAACTGCACAACGTTGCCAGTGGAGTAACGTACATCCCTCTTCCTCTTGTGTTGTAGCGTTTACGTTCATAAAGGCAACCGTTTACTGTACGACTCATTTCTTGAAATGAAACGAAATGAACATATTTTATTTCTGGAGAGAATACAGGAATACAGAAAAACGAAGCGAAGCTAAAGGCCATTCGGCCTGACGTGGCTTCTCTACGCGAAAAAAGTTCAGCAAAGAGTGTTCTATTGCATAATAATTATCACAATACAAGGAGCAGCGTAATAACATAAACACAGAAATGGCATAAAAGCAAAAACAGGTGACATAATAGTACAAAAATAGGCTGCATAGACACACAGAATCAGACACCGAGGCTCTTTTCATTACATATAAAAAACACTTACATATTGATATATTATATATTACACTCACATATTATTACATACATCTGCCCATATGTACGTACATGCTACTCTATATACACACGTTTTGTACCTAAAGGTGAGAGTATATGTGGAACCTAGCCAGAAGTTTATTGGAAACATGATGTTTACTATACTCAATTATGAGGACTTCAACTTTCTATCATTTACGAATTCACCGTAGCGACATCACAACAAACATTCGCTTTTCGATGAAAGGTTTGAACCTTCTAGGGCGCTCTGAAGGAACATAGGCGAGGAAGGAAAGAGAAAGGTGTCACTATTTGGGAAACAAGTTTCATCTAGGGACCTAAAAAATCGTGTTGGGTTACACCCGGGGTCAGGAGACACCACCACGCCACCAGGCGCTTCCGATGGACGAGACACGCTCGTGGGGACTTGCATCAAGCAATGGCAGCAAGTTTCAGCTTATATCTGAGAGCGGATATTCTGGGGTATTGGTAATTATCCGAAACAATGAATCTTGTTGCACGGTTCTAGAATGACTCCAAAATTTGAATACGATTAGCCTGGTTAGGGTCAAACATAGCAGGTGCATAATAAAGTTTCACTCTGGCAATGCTTTATAAGCGACTACTTTACAACAGGTGAAGCAGTTTTGGGTGAAAATTGTTTACAGCTGATTAAAATGTAACAGCATGAAAAAGTACGTGTTCAATGATATTCGAATAAAAACTTGCCGGTGAGTTTGGTCAGAAGGTTTGGGCGTACGAGTGATCACTTTTTTCGAAGACTGGACTGGCTTTCTCAACTCACCGGTCTTGAAAACTCCACCTGTGTCGGGTGACTACTAAAAAATGATTGGCACTATGAAAACGTATACATGTATATTCTTTTTTACGTTTTTTTTGCATTTATTCGATCTACATCAGTTATCTTGGCTTCATGTGTGAATGTTCTTGAATATATCACGAGATGGCGCTGGTGGCTTTTGTATAAAAATTTGCAGCGTACACACGGAGTTGGTGAGTGGAGTGAAGCATCCGTCTGTTCGTCCTTCACCGACAAACAGACGAACAGACAGACATACAGGTGGATGAACGTATGCTTCGCCCGAATCATCAGTATATACTGAGTGGATATTCTGTGCAAATTTTTCTGTGGCGATGGTCTTTAGGGTCAGGGTTGCCACTGAGTTTTCAGTGAAAATTTCAAAATGGCGAGCGAAGAGTCGCCGAAATTTGCCATTTTGATTGATATTTTGCCAAAAAAGTGGCCACTCAACAAATGTGTTGGGAGTCTTGTAAGAAAAATTGCTAAATATGTATAGGCACCTGGAGCACAATACCTTCTATAGCCCCTAACTATATTGAGGCTGTCAATGCAGTCGCATTATTCACTTCACCATTAGAAGGCTGACTGGGCTTGCAGTCATTTCAACCGGTTCACCATAAGAGCTCTGTAAAAAGGCGTCCATGCGCCAGCAGCGCCCCTGAAGGATAGCGCCTCATAACAGAAGTTTGTGACGGTTTTTTTTTGTATCAAATACAGGGCGATGCAGCCACTACAACAACAGAGGGACGCCATTCGTATCCTGCCTGCGGATCTAGAATCTCGTTGCAGCGGAATAACGGGTCTCTTAATTAAAAAAAATTGCAAATCAACAATAATAAGTCAGAAAATACTGCTTAACCATGATGGTGACCATAACCCGCTTCCTCTGCAGTCATGCTTGTGCAACCCATTCTCCTCACTGCAGTTTTTGAAGTCTACCAAAAGAAGCCGAATTTTTTTTTAGCCGGCCCCAAAACTGTGTTAAAAAATTAGGGTCTACACACCAAATCACGAAGTACTAACACATTGAAGAAGTCGACAAACAATTGAAGACAGTGCTGTGGTCGGAACACGAGGCACAACAAGCAGCTAGCCACTCCAACAACGAAACTTTAAGTAGCTAAGAACTCTTATATTAGCTTAGAATTCCTATACCTCCACTACGCGAAGCACCCCGTTGACGTAAGTATTGCTAACATGTTGCTGGTGGGGTCACTGTACGCTAGTGCCTCAAAAATAGAAGTTATTTTAGAAACAAGAAATACGCATCGAATAGCGCGTAAAGTACGCCTTCTAGATGAGGAACTAAAGCTACGAAAAAATTGAAATATTGATGTCGCCCATTCGTTTCAAAGACACTGACAGTAGAATGGATAACTCAGGGAAGACATATAACGAAAATTGCCGAAAATTCACCATGTAGCCATTCGTTATTTTCGGTCACCACGGGCGTTTCAATTTCGCCAATTTGGCAAAACGTAGCCCCCAGTGGTAACTATGCTTAGTGCGTAGATAGTTTTCTCCACCGTTCGTATGTAGTATGTATTTAGCCACCTCTAGTTTATGAGTTGCCCGCTAGATGGCGTTGTGTGTCTATGTCGTTGGAAATATCCCAAGATGGCGTTAATAGTTTCGGAGCGTGCTGTAGCGTGATATCCACTAGAAACTCAGTCATGTCATTGCTCAGGTTAGAAAGGAGCTCTATCGATACCTGATCAAGTCCGGGGGCGGTAGCTTTCCTCATGTACCAACCTGGGACCCGATCAGGTATCGATAGTATGGAAGAAGCAGGAATCGCCCTCACCCTACGAAACCTGAGGTCCTGCCTCATTTTAGCCGAATCAAAACAACCACACCGAAATTGTTGTAAAGGCTACATTGCCCCATTGCGCATCCACTTCTTACACAGAACAGCTTATATGGATAGCCGGCCACTGCGGAGTTTGAGGCAATGAGCTCGCCCATGATTAGGCTCGACAACTACTCTTCCGGACCTCCAACCCCGGCGCAAAGCACCAACCATCGTCTATACGTATGGACCCGCTCCTAACATACACATTTATTCTAGAACATCAAAGACTCGAAAGACGGAAACTTCCTCTTCCGGGGCCAAAGTTCAGTAAAGAATCTCAGGTAGTATGGCATCGCCTGCAGTCCTTGTGTTATCCCAGTCCATACATACTAAGAAAGATCCAGACACATACGCATCATAGTGCAGGTTCTGCGTCAATAAAACAGCCACCCTGTACCACATAATACGGGAATGCCCAACAATCCACCTCTACAATCCAGAGCACAACACAACACTGTAGGGTTCGCGGTAGCTCTGTCCAGCTCTGATCAAAGACCCAAGAGGCTTTGTAAGACGAGCTAGGAGAGCAGCTCGTGCAACTGGGATACCGGACTAACGATCCCACTCACCGACATTCATTCCTTGGTCGCCAATAAATGTTTTATTATCTCCCTCTCTGTAACGTGAAAGAAGCACATGGAAAGAGAGGCAGACAGAAGAATAAGATGGATAGATGAACGAACGGATGGACAAACAGACAAAACAGACAGACAGCCAGATAAACAGAAGGGTGCTTCACCCCAATCATTATGATTTACTCTGATATTATGGTGTGAAGTTTCGCAATTTAACATTGTGTCATGTTGATTTTATCAGGCAGTTGCACCATTCGAACCACTAGAAAATATCTACCACTTCTGCTGGCGTGGAACCATGTATATATTGGTAAAATTATCCAGAAGAGTGGCATATATTTCAGTGTTTTTTTCTCAAAAATATCCCAATGAACTTTATGTTAAACTGAGAAGAATGCATTTTATTCGTGCTGAGAATACGTTCACAAGTGCTAAAACACATTATGCCAGTCTGTTACTTTTCTTAAATACCGGAAATCTATATTGTGGTTTAAATCTTCATAGCTTAATACGTGAATATTGTGAACTAAACTTGCATTAGACTTATATAGATTAGAACAATTCATATTGGCAAAAATTATCTTGTAAAATAAGTGTAATATGGTTGAATTGTGCAGCGTAGGAATACTTTGAGACAAAATGACCGTCATCCTTGAGCTTCCCTCGGTGCCGTGCCTTGTCGCTAGAGCGTAATTATGATTACTAGCCATGAACAACAAGTGGTCTTTTTTGTCACTATTCTCGAAAGGCGCACTATTCTCGACTCTCATCAGTGTTTTATTTTTTTTTACTTCTGCAGAAGGCCTTCAAAAGTGTTTCAGTTCGTTTCATGCCAAGCCTTTCTTCTTCACGTCCCTCCTTCTTCTTCAAGAACTAGATAGATGCCCAATATCTTCGTTTATTAGGTACTTCATGTCAAGTATATCTTGTTGGGGCATACGGAGCAGAAGTCACTGTCGCACTAAACTCGAGAGAAATCATTAGGAAGCAAAAATAGGTAGAAAAGTCAGCGTCCCTCTCTATAAAAATGAGTTTCGTCATTGAACTTCACGTAATTTAGTAGGTACCGACCCACCCCAGATAGCCTACTCGCGGAACGTAAACGTGATAGTAAAGCATCTACGACACTATTGAAACAGATTGATGTAAACCATGGGGGTTTATTTGTTCACAAGTATGAGAACAGTACTGGTTTTGTGATAGTGGATTAGTTCGAAACAGTTGGAGTAAATGACTCATTTTTCATTAGACGCGGTACTTTTGAGATCATGTTACTACATTGAACTGCCCCGTTTAGATATATAATGTTCGAGAACTTGAAGATACTTGGTGTGTTTTACATTTCGGTAAACTTCCGCCTGATTTAAGTTGCTGGGTTTTGTTTAAAAATGCATCATGTGTACCAAATAGTTATCGCGCAATTCCTCTTTTAAGACCGTCGGGAAGAGTAGCTCCAACGCAAGCAGAGCTTAACTATATAATTTGTTGCAGACTGACAGACAAAAAAAAACGGTCGCGGGATAGAACAAATGACACTGCAGTGTCATGTCTTTTTCGATAATTGCCTGCGTGATTGATAACTGAAGCAATTCATTCAAACCAAGAAAACATCATCGGACTATTCAAAACAATTGCAGTGTAAAAAAGATTGATCTGCAGACATAACCAAAACAATATAGCATATGATGACATTTTTATACGAAATACACGAAGCCATTTACATCACTATATACTAATAAGCAATTATCACCAGGCACACACGTGCCGCAGACTGCCGCGCACCAACCCGCAGAACAATTGCCTTGCGCTCTGTGCTTCACGCCTTTTCTCTGTCTGAAGGCTGAGGTACCACCTTGAAGTGGCGCCTTCTTCAGCCACTTTGACAGGTTCGTGGGCAGCAGAAAGAGAGGAACCACGTATGCCCGGGAAAAGTGCACAGCGCGTGCGCTCTCCACTATAACTCTGGCTCTCCGCTGCTGGAGCACCACCCTGGCGAAACTGTGTCCATGGACAACGCTGGTTCCTCAAAGCAGAACCGATTCCGGCGACAGGGCGGTGGACAGAGGGTGAACCAGAATGCCGAGTTTTGATGCTGAGCTGAAAACCCAAGGCAATGTAGCAATGAAGTAACTTTCTCTTATGCATCAACGCTGCACTCATAAACTTCATGCGCAAACATGCTTCGTCCACAAAAACAAATGTGTTGCAATAAACGTTTATCAACTCACTCTCTCACATACATTTAAGGATGTGTTTCCTTTTTTTATTTTTAGAGAAGCGGTGGATCTCTGGCATTTAGGTTCCAGCCGGTGGAGCCATTGCTCGCATCGCCTCTTGCGGGGCTCACCAATGCAGCACTTCAACGCACATGCGCGCGTTGCTACATTTATGGAAAAGTCGGATCAGTGCCTGGTCCAATTTTGGCCGACTGTTTATCCCGGCAACGAGCCCGCACGAGCTATGCAGTGACGCAAGCCGGTAAGGAGATGCGGAGTTGACAAGTTTGCTGCCAGAACATCATGTCTGCACAAGAGATATTCTCCTACTTTTTAATTGCATTGTAGAACCAAGGTCGGACTGTGAATGCACGCGGGCGTTCTGTTTAAAAGTAATAATCAGCTGCCCAAACGTGTTTTCATAATAATCAATCTTTGTTCGCTAATTTAAGTATCATCGAACATACCACCAGGAGACGCTTGGTGAGCCAGAAAACGTGCACGAAGAAATCGCGGGTGGTGATGCCATATTGATATTCAGGCATGACAAAACCATGACGTCATATATTCCAATGGCGTCTGCTAGCTCCAACGCAGTTGCTCATCATTATATATGAAATACAATGTCTTCTTAGGGGGCCTGAGCACACGAAGTGTAAGCAGACTTTTTTTTCGAGTAGTTCACTAATATATAACACACCGACAATGAAATACGGGACATCAACCAATGACGTATCAGTGAGAGGCTCAAAAATAGAGCATTTGAGCTAGATCTCCCCACTATATGAAATTTACACCAGGGTAGTGTAGTACAAATAGAAAGTCTAAATCCAAAGTATAGTTAATTTCAAATAATAAATGTAAACTGAATCATTCCTCTCACTTACAGTGTCCAGTCCGGGGTGGGCGTAAACATAGGGTCAAGTTTTTGACGGCATGTCAGTGCACTGGTTTCTCCTTTCTTTTGCTTTTATATGTGATGAAAGCGAGCATCAAAATATCACACGATCTGGTCAAGTCTTTGGTGATCACCCATTTTCTTTTCGGCAGCTGCTAAAGTCGATAACACTGAGCCAATAAAACAGAGGTTGTGTCGGCCTATGCCACTGCCACGTACATTATTCCAAGCCTAATCGATAACATTTTTTAAGCACTTTCGCAGGATTGGGCTGCTAGAATCTTGTCAATGGCTAAACTTGTGTCGCGACATCCTTGGCTCCATTTGCAAAAAACTTTACCTGCCATCGAAGAACACTGTTGAACGAGAACCTCTCCGTCAAAGCGCTGCTGCAGGGTCCCGCTCTCACCCAAGGAACAATGACCCGGCAGGTGTCGGCTCCTACTAGGGGCCACCTTGAACGAAGTGCAGTGTAGCCCAGATGCATTCTGAATCCGGAAACCATGGGTGCCTGCGTCGAACCGCTTATCCAGCGCGGCGTTGCAGTGGACGTGGCTCTGCATGACTGAACCTCGGGGTGGCCACGCTGTCTCGCCTTCTACCTTCTTGCGATCTGCAGGCCTTCGAACAACTGCACGTGAGGGCGTGGTTCTCGTGGCGCAAGTGAGGATGATGATGATGATGGCCTCAATGTATGGCTCACACACCTTCTGGGTCATTGGCCAAAAAAACGGAAAATTTGAGGGGATAACACATAAATTTAGATGTAATGAAATATAAACAGGTTCAAGCAAATTACTTAATCTAAATGGGAGCTTTGTGGTAAACACCATTTTGATTCGATTGAAAATATTTGCACTGCAGAACAGATAGGCCGCTTTTGTGCTGCATCATTTCCGTAGCTGCAGCCCTGCAACTGATGATAGCCATGCGGTTCCGCCAAGGCGTCAACAGTGGAGGATTGACTGTAAAGCGGGCAATAGTATACAAGGAGAGAAATGGAACATGGTAAAAGACAGGGCAGTTGAATTGGTAGAAAAACCGGTTTGCTACTTTGGTGTGCTAGGTTGAAACCTGAATTATAGCACTGTTTTTTGAGACATTAAGGCGAAAGCTAATAGTCGCGATGACCGGCGGCATCCTTCCATTCTCTGGGTGATAGCATGTCCTACCAAGAAAAGTCTCTTCACTTTCATCAGCTTCTCTTTAGGTTTGGGAGCACATATAAAGGAATGAATGAATACACTTTATTTAAAGGCCAGCAGTTTTCACCGAGCGAGGTGGGGGAAGAGGAAATTAACCCCTCTCCCTTCCCACTCTATGTTGATTATGATGGTGGAGCCTCAGGTGACTGCTCGAAGTCCTTTGACCCGGGCGGCATCTTCGGCTTGCCGGGCGGCCCAAAGCTGGTCGGCCAGCTCGTCACCGGTGAGTGTCGCCTCCCAGCGGCAGCTCAGCTGACGCCGCCTATCGGCAACAGAGACCGCAGCCGCGGTGCAGGCCGGCCCGTGACCTCACGTGGTATTAGCAGCAGCGAATGGCCTCGGAGTTCGTCCCTGCGTAACATGCGTCGTGAAGGTAGCACCGGCAGGGACGTCACTTTTACAGCACACTCCCAAAGCATGTTTCACAGTGTGGCCCTTTCCCCGCACGCTTTAAGCGCGTCCATCCGGTATAGGTGAGGATAACACACAACGACATACACAACAATACAGACTAAACTGACGCAAACAGCCACCACCATACAACAAATTGAACAAAGACAGGCCATAACTCTGATGTTATAACGGACAAATACTTACCCCAGCCCAGTGAGCCTACGCTTGTGTTATCCTTGTGAGCACATATAAGTTTTTATTTAGAATCAGCGAAGTGCCCAATAAGCGTCCGTATGACAACACGTGAACCTACGCAGCTTTCCACTTTTTTGATATTTCCGCTGATGATTGAGTATGCCTGAGTGTTTTGTAATGGTGGGCTTTTAGAAAACCAACTTGTTACTGAAATGATATCTTCTGACGCCTGGCACCATTGGGGGCTAGTTCACCGCAATATATTATGCGCTAAGAAGACTACTTTTAGTACGTGATATTCATACAGTGTTTCATTCAATGCTGTTGCACAGTCAGTTTTGCAGCATTTCGATAAATTATGGGATCATCTTGTAGGAACAAAGTTTCAGTTTAAAGCAGTGTCCGTCTCACCTCAACGTCTGGCAACCATGAGCCACGCTGGTATGCCACCGGATGGCGCGGCTAACAGCGTAAGGTCCCTCGACGAACAAGTCTCCAAGGTAGTGTTACAGTGTGTAGAAATATACTGCCTAGTGTGCTGATCGCGTGCATTCCGTACGAGAGATGGTAACCGCGCATGTGATGACTGCACTCAAATGCCACAAGCAGCCCTGCGTGTCAAAAAGGTGCTCGAACGCGCGACATTCCTCTCATCCTGTTGCTGGCGAAGCCTCGCCACGTTTAAAATCAGTGTGTGACAGCTGCCATCTGATTTACGGTGAAGTTCGACGGCGCCATATGTACACTGAAACACCCTGAGATGTTAAAAGCTAAGCGTCAATGCATTGAAAGGACGTGTCTTGTGCCGCTGTGTCGAAGAAGCTATCGGTCGAACTAGGAAAATATGACTTCTTCCCCGCACTAACGTATCCAGCACAGTTTCCTGAATGAAAAGTAGGATCAAGAGGGCAGACAGAAGGCTAACTCCGAAGGCTGTCGTGTGAGAAAAGCATTCTGAGATTGACTCCATTTTATTATCTTTTTGTATTAAAGTGAACGGTGTCGGGAATGAAATTGTCGTTTAGGCAAAATTTCAAATATTATTATTTATCTTGAAAATTGAAAATACTCTTTCGAATTTCATTCACACAGTTTTTCTCCCACGTCAACGTCGGACTCCCTTTCCAACAACGTTTTGAGTATCATTTGCAACGTGTGTCTGATTATTCAATGGCATGTTATCATTCTTTGTTTTCATTCGAATCCTAATAAAATGCAGGCTAAGAGGTAAAGGTTTTAGGTTCTTCTGTGATAATTGTTGCTCTCAAGAATAAAACACATTTAAAGAATATCTCTGGTGGTTTTACTGTCAATGGTTTTCAAAATTAATTTCTTTGCGTACTGCAGCCACTTTCAGCATGCATCTATCTATCTATCTATCTATCTATCTATCTATCTATCTATCTATCTATCTATCTATCTATCTATCTATCTATCTATCTATCTATCTATCTATCCTATCTATTACTATCTATCTATCTATCTATCTATCTATCTATCTATCTATCTATCTATCTATCTATCTATCTGTCTATCCATCTATCTATCTATCGAAACGTCTACGTCTGGGCGCCCTCACGATCACCCCAATTACTTGGGGTCTTCGAAATACTCTGCAAGAAGAGCAAAAGTTTTGTGAAACGCCAATGTTGGTTCCAGTCTTGACAATCCGATTTCTCGCATATAGTTAGCACCACTTCATAAAGTTTCACTTAATAAATATAACAAGAAAGTCACCTTGCATAGCATTGATTATCAAGTTACGTGCGATCTGCGTCTTTTTTTTTTGCGCGCAGTAGCGGTTGGTGAAATGTCTGCCACGAAATTATCTTCATTCGGTATTGCAAAGCGCAAGTACTGTTAAAGCAATCGAGTAGTTCTTATACAATAAAGCATTATGTCAAATACACTCCGAAAATGCAGGAAAATAATACTTGGCCTCGCGTGGCTCGGCTTCCTGCAGGCTTTGCAGCAGTTACGAAGTGCAAGGATTGAACGCAAATGCACCCCCTCACACAGGAGCGCACCATGCGGGCGCTGCCGGCAGTTATCAGCTGCGCGGCAATCTCCAAGCCTGCGCTCAGCACACAAGGCAGTATGTTTCTTGACACCGTAGTAGCGTGACTCGTTCTCGAGCCGTCTTTCTCACTTCCTCACTCTCTCGCTTACCACTCTCTTTCTTTTGAATCCGCGCCTCTAATTGTTGCATTCCTTGCACGTAATCTTGCAAACGGCTGGTAGTGTTATATAATATAATTCAAATGGTTTAAAACAAATACGCATGCCCACATGGCTGCAGCTAGATTCTTGGCGTCACCAGTGGCGAAATCGTAGCCAGGACATAAACTGTAGAGGAGGAGCACTTCAGTTGGCGCCACGTCGGCCAAGATTCTTTTGCGGTGCTCGTCCAAAGCTATATACGAGTTTTCCACAACACTCGCTTGCCGTAAAACAACAGAAAACAATTTAGCTCTCTTCAGCTTACCTTGTGCTATCCGAAATAAAGCACGCCGTGAAGTATAAATATGAAATATTTCGCGCGAATGCTTTCGTACAACTCCGTCGACGTAGAGACGCGCCATAGACGCCCCCGGGAGCGGTCACGTTTTACAAGCGTTCCGGCAAAACTCCTGTTTTTGACTGCCTAAATCATTCAATGCAACTTGAACCAATGCGAACCTTTCTACGGAATGGACCACATCATCTGAAGTGATTTTAAGGGAGTGCTTCACATTTCGCGCCCACGAAGATGGACCTTTTGGCAGTGTTCTAATACCTCGGTGGGCCTACCGGCTATTCCTTCAAACGTGGTCATCCACGAAGCAGAGGGAGAGGAGCTTACCTCCGCAAAAGCTCTCGACGAAAATGAAGGCAGCTGGCGTCAAGTGTCTGCTAGGGCCAGAAAGCCCGCTTCATCCTCGAAGAAATCGACGCCTGCCATCAACAATTCGCAGGAACACTCACAGAAAGTTATTCCATTGACTCGTCGCAGTGCCCCCAGACCCACTTCATTTCCAGCGGACGACTACAATATAGTCCTGCGAATACGTGGAGGCCTCAGCTGTGCTGATACTCCGCATCGGAACCTCATGCATGCCGTCCTAAAAGCGGCAGCGCTCACAAGCTTCCTACATGACCAATACCGCATGAACTCTGTAAGCAACATTCTGCTCATAAGCACACCAGACTAGGGACGCTTCGAAGCATACCACCATATCAAATCTATCAAGATGGACGAACGCAGCTTCGAAGTTGTCCCCCACATTACTGATCTATCGAATACCTGCTGAGGGGTCATCCGTAATATTTCTATAGAACACACACCTGAAACCATCTTGTCAAGTCCTTTAGACTATGACAGACCAGGCCTCAACCTGACCGGACGTCCATCTTGGTCACCTTCAGAGGTACGCGCGTGCCTTTTTACATGAGCTATCAGGGTGGCATCACCAGATGCATGCCCTTTCGTCATAAGACGCAACCCTGTAGTAGCTGCCGCAAACTTGGCCACAGACAAGACGTATGCCAAGACACCCCTCAGTCTTTATGCCCAATGTGTGGTATTCCGAATCCACTCCTCGATCACAAATGTGATCCTAAGTGTTTGGTGTCAACAGTGACCACCCCACCTCCTCGCTGCAGTGCCCACAGCTCTAAAAGCCCAAACAAAAGCACGCACCCTCAACTTTCGAGCAAGATGCAGCTCCGTTCCTACACCCGAGCACATCTTTCAAGAACACCCCTAGAGGACGCTCAACCAGTATCACGAGACAACAAAGCCGAAAAAGAAGCAGCCGCAGCCGAAGTCGCAACAAAAACATTCATCGAGACCCCAGCCCCCGTACTCGCCTTGGACACGTGGTGAGCTTGGCTGATGTAGCCTCCCAAAAAGTAGCTCAAATTATTGCAGGATGAGGTGGCTTGCGAATATGCGCGAACGTGTGCCGAGCTCTACATGAGTTCAGTGGCCACTGAGTCCCTGGCTCAACGGCATCACCAACAAGCTCCTACGCAACCTGGACGAACCCTCCGGTGCTTACCTCACCGACACTATTAGCAAAATATAGAAAAAGGCCGAGATACCCGATGCCTCGAAACTAGCTCACACGGTTCGCATACCCAAGTCGGGAAAGGCACCGAGCCTAGATCACCTACACCCAATATCTCTCACGTCGTGCGTGGGCAAAGTGGCTGAGCACGTCGTCCTCAACAGGGTTGGTCGATACCTCGAAGAAAAGGACTGCATCCCGCACCACATGATTGGCTTCCGACCAGGGTTATCCACTCAAGACGCGATGTTACTGCTAAAGCATCAAATTCTAGATGGCGGACACACTGGGGACACTCGTGCAATGTTCGGTCTCCATTTAGAAAAGGTATTCGATACCATAACGCACTCGTCAATCGTTAAAGCGATCGCAGCCCTCGGCCTAGGTCATCGGTTTCACTACTTCATCGCCTATTTTTTCACTCGACGCATAGCCGTCCTCTGTTTGGGAGACCTACCCCCGTATTCTAGAATGCCCCTTCACTCAATGCTCCACGTTCACTTGAAAAAGCCGATGGGAGCGCCATCTTTAGACAGGGAAAGTCACTGCATATCAGTGATAATTTGCTGCCATTCTTGAGTAGCACAGCATCATATTCAGCCGAGCAGCGGCGCATTACGCAACTCTGACAAGTGAAGGGTGAAAGTCGAGTCGAGGAGCGTTTGTGAATACGGGGGCTAGTGTCGGAAAAAGTGGAGCTCGGAGCGCAGGGTACTCCTCGGGGATCCGTTTTCTCGCCCACGCTCTTCAACCTTGTGAAAATCGGGCTGTCCGAACAACTTTCAAAAATCGACGGGTTAAACCCCACCATCTATACGGACGATGCAACCATATGGTGCTCCACAGGGACAGATGGCTTCATTTAGTACGCCCTGCAAGGGGCCATCAAAACCACCGAGTCTTTCCTCAACCATACCGGTCTCAGGTGCTCACCTGCGAAGTCAGAGCTGTTGATATATTCGCCTAAACTCCGGGGTGCCAAGCCCAAAGTTTGGAAACCTCCAGCGGAACGCAATATCACCCTCTTCACAAGGTATGGTCGAAGAGTACCCAAAGTAGACACCATCAAGATTCTCGGCATGATCTTGTAGCCCCACGGAACCTCGATCTCAACCTCGTGACGGACGAATGCTACTACTTATGGCGTCACACGCCGGAGACTGAGGGCTCGGATCACTATCTGATTCGCTTGGAGCCCGTTTATACCGGTGGTCCGCGCACCAGTGCGTACAGTGTTGAGAACTTGCCCCGTTTCCGCAAACTGTGTGCTGCAGTGCCAGTCGCGGACGACTTTCTCCAACGCATTGTGCATTGCGCGAGTGCTGCCACTACGGTGTGTCGGCTGCCCACGGGAACGTCAGTGCCCGACATTAAGCTCCTGAACCTTCGCGCAGCTCACAGCGTGGCGCAGCGCAGTGCGGAACGTTCGGACAAGGCTGAGGACTGGACTGTTTACAACCGCATCGACGCGGTTTGTCGACGCCACGCCCAAAAGCAACGGGATCGCGGCTGGGCCAGCCTCTGCCGCACCTTCGGAGACCCTCGCTACCAGTGGCGTTCCTGGCGCGCGTTCCGAGCGCTCCTCCGCACCCGTGTGCCACGGCATCCGGAGCTCTCCATCGCGGTCAAGCTCGGCACCAGCAGCGCGCTAATCACCCAATTACTTGCCGACTCTTTTGCGAGCGCGCCCACTAGCAGCGCAGCTGTTCCTGTGCCGGCGCTGCCACCACACGCACGGCCCGAACTCTTATAACAATAGAGTATTATTATTATTATTATTATTGATTATATTATTAATATTATTATAATACTATACTAAACGTCTTAATGTTAATAGTAATACACAGGAGACAACAAATACCGAATAAGTTGAGATTTATATCCATAAATAATTGAGTTATACGCGCGGTTAAATAGGTTGAAATACGAAATTAGTGCAAACTGTATTCGCTAAACACACCAAAGACAAATATTTGCTTAAATTTGCGCCCACCCATAATTAATACGTCAAAAATTGTCACTCGCAGAAAAGATCGCAGCAACACCGAGACACGAGCACACGGTAAGAAAGCCAACGTGCCAAATCAAAGGGGCTCAGACAACCAAGTAGCAGCAAATGTTCGTTGCACCCCCACCGTTCGACTCTTAGATGGGGCACACCTCGGTTTCTCTGTGCCTTCATCACGTTCTTGGGGCAGGGGCTCCTTCGTGGTCTTGGACAGGTTTATGGTCATGCGTTCATACTGAGAGACGGCGCTTCCTCCGTCCACGCAACAGTGTGTGCGCTCTCCACTATGGCTGTGTCTCTACGCTGTGCCCAAACTTCAGTAGGAAGACAGTTTTCGCGCAAAATGCTGCCGTCTCCAAACCAGCGACGTCCGGACGCCTCGCTGCAGGGCTGCGAGAAAGCCAAGATGTGAACTCCTTGTGGTGGCAACGTGGAAAACAAAGTCACTAACGCGTGATCGTTTTGTTATACAATACACGTATACAGGGGCGCTTAAAAAAATATGGCTGATGGGATCAGCCCAGAACAGACGTCTCACTAACGAACTAAAATGCCGTTGGGCAAGCACTAATCTCTCTAATATAATTTATAACAAGCTCTAGCAATCCCTGGAAACATGAAAGATGCCGTGCTGAAGCTCGTTGTGATGTACCATCATTCAGATTTATGTGATTCAACTGCTCTTAGCGTCGTTCAGCTTATTTGTGGGTGAGGTATACTAGATAAATTTTACACACCCTTGTTATTATTATGCAAGGTCGCCATCGATTTCTTGTTACATCTCGATTCTTCAAAAAAATATGCCATCACAAGTGTTCTTTATTACTCCTTCCTTGCAATCGATAATGCTGTGCTCTATACAAGCCTACCCTAAAGATCAATGGCATTCTAATTATGAAGCCTAGAGAAGTTTTGTTAATACCACTGCTTACCATCATTAGCAAGAAATTGTATAGACCTGTAGAATGGTTCAAAAAATATATAATAACAAAGACTAAAGAAATACACAAGAAGGGAAGAAGACAGAAAACAAAGGAAAAAGAGGACTTGTCGTTATTTTTTACTGTAGTTTTTTATCACAGACACTTATCTTGATGCGGTAACTTTGTCGGAAACGAAGACGCATTAATATTATATTCAGTGTTTCCTTTTCATTGCCAGAGCAAAACCACTGGATCTATTGGCGGCCACAGACGCATAAACCATAGTTCCCTGCATGATGTTGTGCCAAACACTGACTGCACAATGTAGACATTGAAAATGCTTCCACTCATAAAAAAAGCCAAGGCCCCGCTTCTTCCCGTGGGGAAACTAGAGTAAATGCGTTTCTGAGGGGTTGAGGGAAGGTATCACGTTAACATTGCTTATGAATTGGGATTGCCTCATTGTAATTTCGTAGTTATTGTTTCTATTTATTGAAAGAAGGAGAAGCGCTGATTTTAACATGTGGAGGGATGGTGATGTTTGGTATTGCCTCACTACTGCTTGAAGGTACTGTTGCCTCCATCGCATCTACTCGAGTCAAAGAAAGCGGCAAGCCAAGCAAAATCCGAATACGGACGCCTTTATTGAATTCCAAACGCGCGATAGAGTGCCTACATGTACGGGGTGGCCAGTGAATGGTAGTGCAGCAGGAGTAGACTATTTTGACTTGCAGACGCTGGCTGCGTTAGCCTTACGAGGCGAGAGGAAGGGGGGAAAGGCAGCAACAGTTTGTAAGAGACGTGAGTATGCGCAGTGGAGGTGTCAACGACATTACCGATGCCACATTCGGGAGTAGATACGACTATAAGGTATTCCTCATGTGAAGGGGAAACGTTTCTTTCATTATCTAGTCCATAATTACTTTACGCCATCTGAATATACTGCTGATATTTATGACGTATTCTCGATATACTTCAAGTAGATGTCTGTGGTAAAAAAGCACTATCATTAACATCATGAGGGTATTGATGCACGAGCTTTCCCCAGCGTGAGCGTCTCGAGACCACCATGAGCTGCTATCTGGCTTCCACGCATAGCTATTCAGAAGGTGCTTGTGCATGGCCATTGCAGCGTGACAATTTGGGAACGGCCACTGCTTCGTCGATAGGAGCAACTGTACGGGGCCTTGCCTCCGCGTTGTAGTTCTCAAGCAAGGCCTGGTTGACGAAGAGCCTTGCATCATGAGACCCTGTTCGCACAGCCACCCGGG
The DNA here is from genome assembly GCF_013339725.1 of Rhipicephalus microplus. Classification (NCBI taxonomy): domain Eukaryota; kingdom Metazoa; phylum Arthropoda; class Arachnida; order Ixodida; family Ixodidae; genus Rhipicephalus; species Rhipicephalus microplus. Next base: position 41,273,619 of record NC_051173.1, read on the forward strand.
TCGAGGGTCGTCGATGGACCTGGTGGAGATCCCACAGCCGTTGATTGTTACTCTCCAGGTGAGTATCACAGGTATAGTTTTTTCATTCACATATATGAGCTACGTGACTGAGACGCTTCTTAAGATTGGGTCTATCTTTAAATTTGAGCAGTTGATTGTTACTTTCCAGGAGAGTATCACAAGTATAGTTTGTTTATTTACATATATGGGCATACATTAACTTAGACGCTTCTTACGAATGGGTCTATCTTTAAATTTGAATAGCAGTTTGACAAGTATGTTGTAATAGAGATGGGTTTGTGACCTCACCTTCCTTCCCTCACCTACAAAATTTACGCACGCACACGAGGACGATGGCGTTTTGACAACGCCGTACTTTTCCTAAGGAAATTTCTTTAGCGCAAGGACGCTGAGTGTCTTAGCGCGCTTTCCCAATGACGGCCACATTTTGTGGACACCATATGACCGTATCATCATCCTTAATATCGACTTCGAATCAATAGAGAGAAATCTTTCGCATGTGTGTTTTTACATAATTTAAAGTGTTCGTAATGCAAGTTTACGCAGACTATGGCCACTGCCAGTGCGGTGCCTCGTTCGAGTGGGTACGTTTGGCCGTAGTCGACCAACGTCAAGGAAATGTCAATTTTCTTGACTGCATAAAACACGTAATCATATTCCTGGCTTGTTGTCAAGCTAGCATATTGCCATCACAACATCGCAGGAAGGAAGCCTCCGCAGCTTGACGGCCGATGTCTATCGAAGCCTCGGCCACAGTGGAGAGCGCACAGAGTGGTCAACTGGACCACTGAACCAAGCCTTCGTTGGCCGTGGCTGAGGCATCGAGACGCAGGTGGCTAAGCCTACCGCCGTGCATCGCCTTCTGGCCAAAATGTTGCTTTCTCACCCAAAGCGTAGCCATTTATAGCGTGAAAATGGCGGTGGCCTTGCGCCCACTTGTATGCCCAACGCCTATTTTCTGTGCTATTCACACATGTTATTCATTCGCCTAATTGTATTTCACATCATATTTACTTAGGTATTGTTAATAATAAAATTGTTCAACATTCAAATAATTGCGTCTTACTAATCTCTCAAAAACAATTTGTTGAATAAGGTGAAGAGTTCTGAAAGTTTTGTGGTGTGAACACGTTTCGAATATTGGCCTTGAGAACAAGCATGAATAAATGTGGAATTTTAAATGGAACAGCATGCGTCTACATTATCGCGTAAAGGACAGGTTAACCCATAATGTTGTTGCGTTGCGTTTTGTCATATTTTTTTATTACTTTCTCTTCAAGTTGCACATAATCAATGCTCGCCCTGTCTGAAAGTGCAGCGCAGAAAAGCGTTTTTTTCTATCGTTCTCTGCCTATAGTGCATTTCAAGTTTGTATTCTCGCAATGTCTTTATGGTATTCAGTAATCTCATTGATGAATAAAAGGCCAACAAATACCAACAGTAAAGCATAAAGAAAACCTCAAAGTATGAATAAATGAGGATAGACTGGTATATGGCGGTACAAGAAAAGTATCTCTGCGGCAAAAGAAAAGGCAGCGCTACAATAATATAGAGAGTTGTGGGGATACTATAGGCACAAGGTGTTTCGAAGTGTGTGTAAAGAGGTGAAGTTCCGGATTTACATTTTGGAAATAGTGGTTTGTATTAGGTGAGAGGTGCAAGCAGGAATGAATAAGAATCAAACTAAAGACACTGAAAAAAAACTAAATTAGCATTATTTTTGTCGATTTATTGTTCTTGTGGCCCTTAACTTGTGGCTCATGCCCACTGTGGGGTATCGGCCTATAATTTAGCGGTCTTATAAAGTATTCTTTATTAGAGTAAAGGAACTTTCAAATTGAAAACGTTACAAGTTTTCTAATAAAGTTTTGATGATCACTCATCTGTACTTACTATAAAGTTTTTGTATTAGCAATAGATAGTAACCTAGTTCAAAACAACCTTTAAAAAAGAAGAAAAAAATGAAGAAGTTTTGCGTATGTCAACACAGAAGAATTATATTGGTTTTTTAGACTTTTCGTTTCAATCAGATAGTTCTGCACTGCCTCGCAAACTTTCGCACTGGCAAACCCAGAAATAGAAGCTCCGAAAAATAGAATCACGGGCATGGATAAATTCATTCCAATAGCACGTAATGAAGTTTCTCACTTGGCTTTACGAGCTGTAGTAAATCGCCTACATGTCACAAATTTAATGACTCATAGTTGCTGGCTTGCCACAGAAAGCGCACAATGAAGAAAGAGCCTGAGCAGAGCTGTGTTGGTATAAATTCATTTTGGGCACCCTACAGCACAGCCAGAAAATGGCGACTTCCAGTTTACGTGTGTCACAAGAGAATCGGCGCCAGCGATATAATAAGTGCCCATATTCAGTCGAATTTGTGGGTGATGTACCTGTGGAGCTTTCTATAACTGTACGCCTGCGAAATCATGCAGCTGTTACATAGGCGGATGCTGGAAAACATGGTAAAATTGGCCCACTTATTGCTGACTTCACTAAAGAATCGGCTATTTCGTTTAAGAGCAACCCTTTACGGCACGGCACCCACACTGTTCTAATTTTCCTCAAATAGGGGCGGGGAGGGGGGGGTGCTGGTGCACGAAACGCCTTTATTATGTGCGAGTCAGCACCAACCGAAAGTGCAGCACAAAGAGACATAGAATCTGTAATGATAACAGCCGATGAAATTTCCACGTTTATTTTCATAGGGCGAGTACCACTTCCAGAAACTTAGCCACGAAAAATTGTCAGAACCCACGTACAGCGGGAATCGGTGATATGTGCAGCACGAATCAGATGTGTTGATATGTCACTTTAAAATCAGCGCGACGTTATGAGGTGGAGGTATGTGAGGCCGTACGTGACTTCCATGTCATGAATATTATGCCTAGATAGGTCGAGTACCTTCGTCATATATTCACGTCATTTGATACCAAGTTTAGTATATGTGGAGCTAATGAAACGGCCGCTAGCACGCTATGAGCGTGGTATTTTCTCATGTTCTTACATGACACGCGTGTCAGTATTATTATGTTTGTCCCAGTCATATATTTCATCATCCATTGACGTCACATAACACCAAATTGGTATATGTGGAGCTAGCAAAACGCCCACGAGCGCATCATAAAGGGCCCAGTATACTCCAAAGTAGCGTTGAATAATGTTATAACAACATGCCAACGTAAACTTGTTTTCGGGAGGTACGATACCATTGTGCTCATAAAACAGCGCACCCGAGTTGTGTTGAACCAAGATGTGACCGAGTAGCCGTTTAGCAACAAGACATAACACCCGTAGGAAAGAGGTTTTCACAAACCTAAAGTACAATGGCAAGCTATGCTTTGTGGAATGTTTCGGATACAACCTTCAATCAATTCACGTTTTTTTTTCTTATTCCAAGTTGTGGCCCACGGAAGATACTTTAGTTGAAACGCTAACTGCGTACGACTGCCAAAGAAACAACTCGTTAAGCTTACCTGCTTTGTCACTGTTACCTGTTACCTGCTTTGTTACCTGCTTTGTCACAACTTTGAGCACCGCAAAATGAAGTTCGCGCTCAAGTGCGATGTTTTGGGGTTCGATGAGTAGAAAGCTTGACGGGATTGAAGTATAGCCTTAATCACTGAGTATATATGTTATTTTGTGCTGCTACGTACGGGAAGCCTTAAACTTGACAATCATGCACTCTTTTTGAACTATATGTTAGGACACCGGACCTTTTTCCTCTAACGTCTTAAGCATTTCAACCCCGACGTAACGAGGGTATCTCCTTCCACGTAACTGCACTTGGTATATAGTAGCTAATGTGTGAAATATTTACATTATAAAAGATAAAACCGGCTTGTTCGAAAGACTTGGAATCTGAGTCCCGCGCTCTTAAACCAGGTTTGTTACACAGTACAAAAAGTGGTTATGCTTTCAGAACATGTAATATTTGACATGAACACCTAAAGGAATGTGATGATCCGGCGAAGCTACAGCCACAAAAAGAGAATATGGGCTGCACTGATCAAACTTGACAAATAGAATTTTCATAGAAAGCCGCCTTGCAGCCAACATTCTTACCAAAAGAGAACCCCTGGCTTGCTACAACACAGCAGCTAAAACAGCCTATGAGGACGTGATCAATAACCAATGTTCTGTCCGGCATACGCTGGCGTTGTTGGCACTGACATTGCACATCTGAAGGACCAGAGTTTTTACTAGGTGTCGCTCATAGGTCGAGGACGAAACAGAAAACTACGGGCTTTCTTACTTGTAGAAAGAACCACAAAAGGCGTACAAATGTTTCACGGAGATTTCTTTATCAGTGGATGTATTGCATATAATACAAAGTGCACATTATTCGACCAACTTTTTCAAAACTTATTGCTGGAAAACAAGCTATCAGTGTTGTTGTATTGTGCCGCAAAAAAACGGGTGCGAGCAAGGAAGCTACAGAGGCCACCATGAGCTGCTATCAGTTTCTTCTGCCGGTATAGCATCAAAGTAGGTTCCCTAAAATATCTGCAGTGGAACTGCCGGTCTATTTGGTCGGCAACTACAGATTTACAATATATTTCTTCGCAAATTTCTCCCGACATAATTGCCATTCAGGAAACCTGGCTTGGTAACGGTAAAAAAGTTTACATGAAAAATTATTGATTAATACGGCTGGATCGGCCGAGTAGAGGTGGCAGTCTGGCTTTCTTAATATCAAATAAATTTAGTCACAGAGCCAAGATATCGTATCAGTGTATAGATACGAATTACGAAATTCTGGTGTTAGACATAACACTACCAGACTGCTCGCCTTTCTCTTTTGCAAATGTATACTTTCCTGCAGGAGTTCAAGACACGAGATGCCTCGATATTATGGTAGCTTCATGCAGAAAAGAAATAGTTCTGTGTGGTGATTTCAATTCACACCATGTGTCTTGGGGCTTCAAATCTGATGTATGCGGAAGACGTTTGTGGGAATGGACGGTTGATAATAACTTTTCCTGCTTGAACTCACACGTTGCTACATTTGTAAGAGATAACTCTAAATCGACTATTGATTTAACATTTTCCAGCTCCACATTAAGCATATCCTCGTGGAATATATTAGATTGGGCTACAAACAGCGACCACCTTCCCATTACGTTTGAAATTAAGTTCCCGATGTTTAGTTTGGCAGGGAAAATTGGCTCATTCGTGAATTATGCTAAATTACAAAAAGACTTAAAATCTTCGTTAACTTCTTGCGAGTAAATGCAGGAAGACCTTAGGGCTATGAGTCTATGTGCGGTGTTGAAACGATCACTAAAAAATTCAACGTTTACTGTAAACTCTAACACAGCGGGATCTTTTAGCCCGTGGTGAAATCAAGAATGTGTCAGGGGGTATAGAAAGCGAAAAGCAGCTTGGTAAAAGCTGTTAATTAACCAATGCCCCAAAAATTGGAGTGATTATAAATTCATGGCCGCCGATTTTAAGCGTCTAGTGCGCAAAGCAAAAGAAGACTATGATATGGATAACTTTAATTATCTGTCTAGGTCTAAAAATAAGAAAATGCTTTTCAGGTTTTTACGTGCGAGAAAAATGATTCCACAGACAGAAAGCAGTCATTCCACTATTATGTCTCCTCGCGAACTCTCTGAATTCTTGGAAAATATTGCTAAAGGCTTGCAAACCAGGTTTACGACAATTATGCCAAAGTACATGGTGAAATTAAGGGTGGATTGTGATTTCCAGGAGGTATCTTTAGCTGAATTGGCGGATGTGATGAAGAGCTTACCGCCCGCTGCTCCTGGACCTGGTAGGGTGACCTCTACAATGATTAAAGTGTTATACGAAATATCGCCACATGAAATCCGTAATATAGTTAATTATTCACTGAAAAATTCTTGGATTCCGGCCGATTGGAAGCTTTCCAAAATAATTCCGATACTTATGAAACAGGGAATGGAGTTTACTCTGGATAACGTAAGGCCTATTTCATTGACATCTAACCTGGTGAAGCTTGTAGAGAGAGTCTTAAATGCGCGTATGATAAACTAAATCAATGAACATACAATACTAAACCCCAGACAAATTGGCTTTAGATCGGGATACTCCATTTTGTGTGCACATGTGGATTTGGAAAGTCGCATACAGCTGGCTCGGCATCGTCCCGAATACTGTGCACTAGTCACTCTAGACTTAGCTAAAGCGTACGACAAAGTGGAATATCCTATCCTAGTTCAGCAGATGCAAGACCATTGCTTTCCAAAATATATAACAGCATGGATTACAGAGTTTGTAAAAGACAGAGAATTTTATTGCTTCTTGGATGGATGCTCTTCTAAAAAATATAAGCAGACACGAGGTGTACCTCAGGGCTCAGTATTGTCACCGGTGTTATTCAACATATTACTAAGTTCCATTCCATCTCATCAGGATATCCAAATTAACGTATATGCAGATGATATTGCTTTCTTCGCAACAAACCGTGATCTGCACTCATTGTATCAGACATTACAGAATTACATGAACATGCTAGAAGGATGGCTTGACAATATCCATATGTCATTGAACGTCAGAAAAAGCGCACTTCTGCCATTCTCTTTTAAGGATCGTGTCAACATTTCCCTGATGTATCGTACCGAGCTCATTCCCCAAGTCGATTTCCTGAAATACCTAGGCATCGTTTATAATAGGACGCTAAATTCGAAAAGCCATATAGACGAGGTTGGCTGTAAAGCGTCACGTGCCTTGGGGTGGTTACGCAAATTGGGAAACAGAAAAAGAGGATTGCGTAGGAGTTCATTGATAATGATTTACAAGATGTATGTAAGGCCTATCATGGAATTCGGGTGTGTATTATTTTCAGGCAGCGCGGCTTACAAGATGAGACAATTAATATTATTAGAAAGGGAAGCTTTGCGCTTGTGTCTTGGACTTCCAAAACTTGTGGCAAATAATGTTTTGTATGTGGAAGCGCGCCTTCCACCTTTGTTAACTCGGTTCAGAATACTTACAGTTCAAACTTTCTTAAAAATATACAATTCGCCTCTGCGACAAGCTTCATACGTTTTTATTCAAGAACCAACCGCATTCTTTGGAACACAATGGTCTAGACTACACTCCCCTCAGATTAGGTTTGTCCAAGCATTGCTAGGGCCTCTCAATGTAAATATTTATCAGATTTGCATAACGAAGACACCTAATTCAAAACTTGAAATTAAATTTGATGATATTTTCCCCTCTAATGCAAAACAACTGCCCCTTCATTATTTAAATATTCGGTTAAAGGATTACTTGACTCATCTGTCCATAAACAACATTATTGCGACGGATGCATCCGTATTGAACGAAAAGGCTGGAATAGGCATCTTCTGTACTTCTCTCGACTGGTCTTTCTCAATTCGATTACCAGATTTTACGCCTATATTCATCGCTGAATTATTTGCTATAAATCTAGCGCTTAGTAAACTTCCTGCAAGCGAATCAGAAGCGGTCATACTTACCCATTCTCTCTCAGTATGCACTGCACTATCTACAGCAAAAAATTTGACATTATTGAGTATGACTAGCAGTTTATTACCAGAAAACCTGAAAAAAATTCACTTGCTATGGATACCCGGCCACCGCGGGATTTATCCAAATGAGATGGCAGACTCGTTAGCCAAAGCATCTTTAAGCGGACCAATCTTACCTATTTTACCTGATTTTGCCTATGTAACAGCACTCAGATATAGAAAGGCTTGTTTGCACAAAGAAATAGAAAAATTATCATTGGATAAAGTCAGAGACTTCGTACATCTAAGATATTGCTGGAACAAACAGTGGTGTGTATCTCGGCAGTTAGAAACTACAATCACCAGATTACGCTGCAGAATTCCGCATCTGAATTACTACCTACATAAAGCTGGACTAACAGCATCTCCGTTGTGTCTCTTTAGCAAGGAATCGGAATCAATAGATCATTTCTTTTTATCCTGTAAACGTTATGCTTATCAAGGGAAAAGATGCCTTGTCGCGCCAATTGAGAAGCTAGGTTTAAAAATAAACGTGGAACTAATTTTATCCTTCGGAGGGATTACATTAGGTTATAGCCACAGGGAGGTTTTTTCTGCTGTGTGCGAGTACATAAGGGCAACAAAGAGATTACCCTGTTAGCCTATTGTTATTATTTACGACTACGAGACTACCTGAATGCTTGACTGAACACACTTGATGATCCTGCCGCCCGGTTCTTGGCCGATCCCCCTTTGTGGGCAAGTGCCAGCAAATCCGAAGGTTCATCATCATCATCATCATCAGCTGCTATCAGGCTCCCACGCATAGCCATTCAGAAGGTGCTTGTGCATGGCTGTTGCAGCGTGACAATTTGGGAACGGCCACTGCTTCGTCGATAGGAGCAACTGTACGGGGCCTTGCCTCCCCCGTTGTAGTTCTCAAGCAAGGCCTGGTTGACGAAGGGCCTTGGATCATGAGACCCTATTCATGCAGCCACCCGTGTCGAGGGTCGTCGATGGACCTAATGGAGATCCCAAAGCCATTGATTGTTACTCTCCAGGAGGGTATCACAGGTATAGTTCGTTTATTTACGTATATGAGCTACGTGACTGAGACGCTTCTTACGAATGGGTCCATCTTTAAACTTGAGCAGTTGATTGTTACTCTCCAGGAGAGTATCACATGTATAGTTTGTTCACTTACTTATATGAGCATACGCTAACTGAGACGCCTCTTACGAATGGGTCTATCTTTATATTTGAATAGCAGTTTGACATGTATGTTGTAATAGAGATGAGTTCGTGACCTCACCTTCCTTCCCTCACCTACACAAGTTACGCACGTACACGAGGACGATGGCGTTTTGCAACAACGCCGAACTTTGTCTATGGAAATTTTATTCGCGCATGGACGCTGAGTGTCTCAGCGTGCTTTCACAATGACGGCAACATTTTGTGGATCCATATGGCTGTTATATCATTCTTAATATCGACTTCAAATCAATAGAGAGAAATGTTTCGCATGTGTGTTTTTACATGATTGAAATGTTCGTAATGCAAGTTTACGCAGACTATGGCCACTGCCAGTGCGGTGCCTCGTTCGAGTGGGTCCTGTTGGCCGTAGTCGACCGACGTCAAGGAAGTGTCCATTTTCTTGAATGCATAATACACGTGGTCATATTCCTGGCTTCTTGTAAAGCTAGCATATTGCAATCACAATATCGCAGGAAGGAAGCCAAGACCACCGCAGCTTGACGGCCGATGTCTATCGAAGCCTCGGCCACAGGGGAGAGCGCACAGAGTGGTCAACTGGACCGATGAACCAAGCCTTCGTTGGCCGTGGCTGAGGCATCGAGATTCAGGTGGCCAAGTCTACTGCAGTGTATCGCCGTATTGCCGAAATGTTGCCTTCTCACCCAAAGCGTAGCCATTTAATGTGTGGAAATGGCGGATGCCTTGCGCCCGCTTGTCATGACCGACACCTATTTTCTGTGCGATTCACTCGCGTTATTCGTTCGCTTATATGTATTTCGTATCATATTCACTTCGATATTGTTAATGATGATGTTGTGAAACGTTCAATTTTTCTGTTTTACTAATCCCTCCGAAACATTTTGTTGAATATCGTGAAGAATTCTGGAAGGTTTGCAGTGTCAAGACATTTAGAAGATGGCCTTTCAAACAAGCATGAATAAATGTGAAGCTTTAAATGGAACAGCATGCGTCTATATTATCCCGTAAACGACAGGTAGAGCCATAAAGTTGTTGCGTTGCGTATTGTTGTATGTTTTCACTAATGTCTGCTCAAGTTGGATGTTACCAATGCTCGCCCTGTCTGAAAGTGCTGCGCAGACAAGCGTTTTTTTTTTTCTATCGTTCACTACATATAGTGCATTTCAAGTTTATATTCTCGCAATGTGTTTAAGGTATTCAGTGATCTCATTGATGAATAAAAGGCCAAAAAAACCGACAGAAAACCATTACGAAAACCTCAAAGTATGAATAATGGAGGATAGACTGGTATATGGAGGTACAAGAAAGTCATCTCTGCGGCAAAAAGAAAAGGGAATGCTACAATACTACAGAGCGTTATGGGGATACTATAGGCACAAGGTGTTTCGAAGTGCGTGTAAAGAGGCAAAGTTCCGGAGTTACATTTGGGAATTAGTGGTGTGTATGAGGTGAGAGGTGCAATCAGGTATGAATATGAATCGAACTAAAGTCCCTGAAAAAAAACTGAAGTAGCATCATTTGTGTCAATTTCTTGTTTTTGTTCTTGTTGCTCTTCAATTGTGGCTCATACTCCCTGTGGGGGATAGGCCAGTAATGGAGTGGTCTTATAAAGCATTATTCTGTTTTAGAGTAAATGAACTTGATTTGATGATTGATATATATGTGGGGTTTAACGTCCCAAAACTAGTATATGATTGAGAGCAGCAACCTAACTAATCTAAGCTTTCTCAAACGGGGGTGGTAGGGGTTGTTTATGCACCAAACGCCTTTATTCTGAACGAGTCAGCACCAACCGAAAGTGCAGCGAGAAGAGACACTGAATCTGTGATTATAACAGCAGATGAAATTTCCACGTTCATATTCGTAAGGCGAGGACCACAGCCAGAAACTCAGCCACGAAAAATTGACAGAACCCACGTACAGTGGGAATCGGTGATATGCTAAGCACGAATCAGAAATGTTGATATGTCACTTTAAAATTAGCCCGACGTTACGAGGTGGAGGTATATGAGGCCGTACGTGACTTCCATGTCATGATTATTATGCCTAGATAGGTCGGGTACCTTCGTCATCTATTCACGTCATTTGTTACCAAGTTTTGTATATGTGGAGCTAATGAAACGGCCGCGTGCACGCTATGAGCATGGTACTTTGTCATGTTCTTACATGACACGCGTGTCAGCATTATCATGTTTGCCCCAGTCATATATTTCGTCATTCATTGACGTCACGTAACACCAAATTGATATATGTGGACCTAGCAATATGGCCGCGAGCGCATCTCAATTGGCCCAGTATACTCTAATGTAGCGTTGGCGCGCGCGCACGCTGGGCACAGTGACTTTACGTTAGCAAAATGCGAGCACTCTATAGTCTAACGCCAGACGTGACCAGCGTCCGTCGGCGCAGCCCAACAGCAACCAGCGCTAAATGCGACATGCGGCATTTAGCGCCGATGCGTTACCCAGACAACTCTACCTCTCCTTCTTTTTGTGATGGAGGCACGCGGACGCGCTGAACCACGCATGCGTCGAAGCAACGCAGCGTGCCGCTCACCTGCTAGTAGATATGGCAGGACCGGCACCTGCCACGGGAACGGCGGCGTGATGCGACGAAATGACCGCTGGCGAGCACGCGCGCCGCGTCACGTCAAATGTATTGGCGCCTTAACGGTGGCATTTAGTCAAGTTCTCACATGACACGCATCTCATGATTATCATGTTTGCACCAGTCACATACCTTCGTCATTAATTGGCGTCACGTATTACCAAATTTGGCATATGGGAAGCTAGCGAAAAGGCCGCGAGCGCAAAAGGAGTGTGGTATACTGTCACGTTGTTACATGACACGCATATTGTGGTTATCATGTTCGGATGTGTCATTTACCTATGTCATCCGTTCGCGTCGCGTAACATAGATTTTGGCACATGTGAAGCTAGCGAAACGGCCGTGAGCGCATCATGAGCGTAGCATGTAGTCAGTTGTTAGATGACACGCATTTCATGTTTATCATGTTTGAATCACTATCATACCTTTGTCATTCATTCATGTCCCGTAATATTAAATCTGGTAAAAGTGAAGCTAGCGCAACGCCCGCCAGCGCATCATGAGTGAGGCATGTAGTCATGTTGTTTGATGACACGAATCTCATGACTATCATGTTTGCGCCAGTCACATACTATCGTCATTCATTCACGTACTGTAATATCACTGTTGGTATATGTGACGCTAATGAAACGGCCGCGAGCGCAACGTGAGCGTTGCATGTATTCATGTGGTTACAGGATACGCATGTCATAATTTTCATGTTAGGATATGTCGCTGGTGTTCCCCATGCAATCATGTCATACCATACCAGTTTTGCTACATGCTATGTGAACGAAACCACTGCAAGAGCTGCAGGATTATGAAATATAAACAATGACAATAATGATATATATGTCATGATTTTATTGTTACGGCAAGTCAAATATTTTTTTGCATACAGTCATGTTATGCCATACCAAGTTTGGTATCGATACGTTTATTGAAATGGCTAGGAGAGCTAAATGTCATAGGTGGATAGATAGATCGATAGATAGATAGATAGATAGATAGATAGATAGATAGATAGATAGATAGATAGATAGATAGATAGATATGCTCAAAGTCGCCGAAGATCTCTGAGAAATGTTTCGCATTTAAAACGGCTATGCAATCAGGTTGTTGGGGTGAATAGCACCAATTCAATTTCGGGCTGAATATACCACCAGCTGGCTTTTCGTAACTCTGGGATGCATCTGTAGCAATAATTACACATCTTTCAATGTCCTGCAAGTGTTCTTGCAATAAACTATTTAGAGTGTTATGGGGGAGCAACTTTGCATTGTTAGAAAAAATGTCGTCAAATTGAATATTCACATGGAGTGAATTATCGCTAGTCTGCCTTATCTCACAGATACGTACAATCAGCCAGTCCAGTAAACGTTGTACAAACATAATTTGTGGGGTGTAATACCGTGGCCATCTAACACCAAAAAATATTTCCGGAGAGGATATGACGAGTGTGTCCGACAGCTCGAGTGGTGACTCATAAACGCAGTTAGAAACTGTTTTAGACAGACCAAGCCGTAAGCGTAACGATTGCCTTTATAAAAGAAGGAGAGGCCGCATTTCGTAGGCTGGAGCCCCTGAGAAAAGCACGCATCCGATTTCCTGAATGGGGCGAACACACATTCGATATGTAATTACTCATGCCTCTTCGGTAGTTGCTTATCGTAAGATTCCGACGGCTCGTGCAACCTTTCCAGCTATGTATGCAATGTGTTGGTGCCAGTTCAGAGATGCATTATAAATTACCCCAAAATAATTGATAGATTCCTCCTGTGGTATCTCCTCCGAATGGTAACATAAGAGCCAAACCTCATAAGCGCGAAAATGCACGCGACAGCGACGAGCGACGCTATGAGCGACGAAACAGAGCGTTCGCGCGACGTGTCGCGCGCTCGTTTTCGCGCGATCGCTCGGTTCTCCAGATTTGGAAACCGTCGCTCATCGCCCGGAAGTACTGGGCTCAAGCAGCCAATAGCGAAATACCGGAACAGACAAAGATTATATGGGTGCACGTGACCCAGCCCGATTCACGTATGCGCAACAAGAAATAACGCAATGTTTATTACGCATGTGCATATAAAAAGTGCTGCAAGGCAATAATAAACACTTTCCGTTTCATTACACAACAATATATCTAATTTTTAAATTGCATACCGCTCGCTACGCGGTTTTCTTGGTGCGAGTAGACGGCCTCATGCCAGCAACAGTGGAATTCGCTCGCCGAAGCTGTCGCGTGAATGAGGTTTGCCTCCGCTAGCGACTGATCGCGCGAAGCCGATCTACGTCGCGTCGCTTGTCGCTGTCGCGTGCGTTTTCGCGCTCATGAGGTTTGGCCTTGATGGAATGTGCACGCGATATTTCAAGGGGAAGACAAGAAGAGCACAATTAATAAGATTTGGAAATAATAGTAATATTAATAATAATAATAATAATAATTATAATAATACCTTTTATTTTTTCAAAAAAAAACAGTACATGGGACTAGGCCTGCCAAAGCCAATTGGTGGCTTAAGTGGTAGAGCCTGGCAGACAGCAAAAGAAACCGTACGCGTTAAAAGGTTGTATTTTATGGCCTAAGAGGTATGATAGGACAAAAAACAACGTGCATGTAAGACTAGAAACAACAGGGCATACAAGCAATTGTTAGAAGCACTATACAATAGTTACAGTAATTGAAATTGAAAAAGTGTAAAGGAAAAAATAGAATTCATTTTCATCAAGCAAGTTCTCCAGGTTGTTAAGATGTCAATTTGCAGGCTCCTTTCACCTCGCATGCATAGCAGATAGTAAACGACATTAGTTGAGGGGCTGTATGGGTCCTGGTCGCAAAGTTGAGCGTGTGCTCATCTTTCCGTTGGAGCTCATTTGGGCGCTGTGGGTTTAGGCGATGCACCTAAAGATTGATTGAGAACGAAAAAAATATGAAAAGTAGCGTTATATATGACGATCTGAGCTGTATATATGCAAGTGGCATGCAGTGGTAAAAATTATCACCGCAAGCACGCAATACTCAACGCGATAGCCCACCGTTCGCGTGCAGGCGCACTCAGTGGTGACCCTCTCGATGGCAGCGCCACTTCTATCCTTGTAAACTCGGCAGTGCTAAGAATCTGCAGCAATAACGCACCAGATTTTGTGAAGGTATCGCAAATGCCACATTATTTGTCCACTTTCGTGAGCACACGCTCCATGAACAGATGCCACCAGCCTCTCCTTTCACCATACCCGAAGCATGGCCGCTCGATGAACACATGGCGCAACAGTGCCCGAGCTACCCAAGCGTCTGGCACAGAGACGTAACCCTCTCGAGTTTCGCTAGTTAGCCTTCATGTGCGCGCGTCTCCGTGTTTTAGGGTGGTGTCAGCCTTTAATCCACTACTTGCCGCCAACCGCTGAAACACAATGTTGCCAGTACTGGTTTCCATGGCAACAAGCGCCATGTTGGTTCTCGCGGGCAGGCGTTCCTGCTCCACCGCAGTGCACCAGCTGCATTGCATGTTGGCGCAGGTGTGCAAGCTGTGGTATGAAATGCGTTTGACTACAAGGTGGACACAGCTTTCACTGCGACACCTTTGTCACGGTAAGCGTACCTAGAAGAACTTTGGAGTTTAAATGCCTGGGTGCTGCGTGCCGCAATCCAAAACCCTCTGGAGACTGTCCCACTTCCCGACGAGCTCTAGCCCGCGGAAACGATGGATTACACAAGTGAAGCGAGATTGCTTGGAGCAGACTACTTCACCTCGTGTTTGTGAAGTGAGTACCCGTTGTGTTGTAGATTGAGTATATCACCACATATTTTGTGAAATATTGACTAATTCATCGATGAAAAGCAGTTATGGAAAGTAAACAAAACAACGTGCACAGTAAAAAATAGATCAGGCTTCGTTCGACCACGCAGGATTATGCGAGCAAAACCTGGTTAACTTGAGTGTGCTTGTTTATCATCTTAGTCGAAGCGCAGTTCACCAATCGAATGATATGACTAGTCGAAAGTGTGGTCCTACATGCATTCATTATCGGCACTTCATCGGTTTGCGAAGCCGTCGCCGCAATTGTTGCGGGAAATACCAGGCGCGTAAACGACTAACAGATGCTTTGCTGTCAGATATTCGGGTTCCGGAACTTTCAGCTTGGTTTCTGAGGAAGGGAATTTGGAGAGGTAGACAGATGAGCGGACGGACGCCTTCCTGCAGATTGTTGTAGTCTTGCAGAGTTGCAACACGACAAAAATTATTGCGGCTTGCCATGCGGTATTCGTTTTTCCCTTCAATGTCACGCGGAACACACCGAAATTCGCTCTAGAATGACAAAAAGGATTTCGCTTTAAAACTATAGAATGCGCCAGATTTACTGTTGGTGTCCGTTCATCGGTTCGTATTTCTGTCTCTCGGTCCAGAATGGTGCAGTATATCGCACTCAGCAAGTCGGTTGTTGGCCCAAGACTCACATTTGCCCTTTGCGCAATTGGTGTTGCATCGTTAGTTTTGTCGTCCTTTTGTTTCATAACCAGTGTTATGCCTGCGAGCCCACACCGAATGTCCATGCCTCTGAAAGGGGCAATCTTCGTCAAGGCCAGCACGCGAGCCAGCCTGACGCGAACAACTCAACGGCGTGATCACGCGGTGGTGCCTTTCTGTAGCGCACGCACAGAGAGCCCGTTGAAGCAATGGGCACCTTCCAGTTTGGTGAGTCTGACGCAATGCGTGGTGACGTCACTCGTCCTTGGGAGCAGCCACGTGAAGCGCAGCGGCTTCGGATTTGATGAGAATGACACGGACCAGCGGCGACCCCAATGGAGAATTCTGACCTCACGGTCAGCGGCGCTTCTGGTTGGACATATGGTTACTCAAAGAATCCTCCCAGTGCATATAAAAAAAGCCCTTCGGCGCGTCGCGAGAGTAGATCTATGTGTCAGAGAAGAGAGCTCGGCTCTTCGAATCTCTAAGCTGTGGCCCCAGTACCGAATTTGTAACGCCTCTGCGTTTACGCTGTACATAAACAATGTTTAATTCACCGTCGTCTCGTCCGCTCGTCTATCAGCTCTGCGCAGAAGCAGTCGCGAGCTGAGAAACCTACGCTACCGAACGGCTGGTGACCTTCCCGGCGGAGTTCGAAGCAGTGGCACCATCGGGACCATGTTGGCGTCACCGTCTTTCGTAACAGTGGTTGGCAGCTGCGGGATCGGCCGGCGTCAGCGACATCGATGCGGTGAGTGCCTGATGTTTTCCCCTCAGTGCACCAGACTACTCTAGCTCAGGTTGTTGTAGTTTAGAGAAGGGCTGTGTGAAGCATTAAAGTGAGCGTTGATCGTTACAAGCAAAGTCAGAGCGCTTTGAAATCAAAGTTAATGTAAAGGGTGTAAACACGGGAGTGTTAAAAATTGCTTGAGTGTCTTGCTAGTTTTCTTATAGTGGGTACGGCAAGTAACAGCAAGAGACTAGTGTGAACCATGGAGAACCTTAAAGTGAAGGAACTCATTGAAACTTTTGAGGAATTCGCATTACTTAGGGCCATGCAAAATGCAAAACGAAAGCAAGCGATCCTTGAGATCATGAAGGATGAAGGAGTGTCGGCTGAGGAAGTCGATGAGGCCTGGGCGGATATCAAAGCACGCCGCGAGGAAGCTGAAAGGCCAGAACGCCGTGAGGAGGCCGAGAGACAGGAGCGCCTTGAGTTGAAACGAATAGAATGGGCAATCCCACAGTGTTCGCCGGCGCCTAGCGTAGCTTCTGCAACAGTTCAGGTCAGCGGTCAGAGAATTAGTGACCAACTGCCACCGTTCGTAGTAGGCGAGGACCTGGAGAAGTATCTCCTCAAGTTTGAACACGTCATTGAGCGAAATGCTTTGGAGGGGTCTCTTTGGGCGCAGAACCTGTTAGCTCTTCTTCCCGGCGAAGTGTCCGACGCGATAACTTGCTTGTCGAGAGAAGCATTTGAGAGCTATGACGAGCTTAAGGAAGTGCTCTTGTTGTCACTTGAGACTTTCAGGCAAAGGATCCGGTATGCTAAAAAAGGGGATGAGACAAACGTTGACTTCGCGTTTCGTCCTAAAGCCGATTTAATTGAATGACTCAAGGGCGAAGGTGTTTATGACGATCGCGATAAAGTGGTAGAATGCTTTGTATTGGAGCAGTTCTACCGCTGCATCGATCGCAGGCCACTGTGGTAACTCAGTGGTTAGAGCATCGAACGCGAACCGCTGCATCGAAGAGGATGTCAAGCTTGGGCTGCAGGACAAACGTTGTTAAGTACAGCTAAACAAGGCAGCAGAGTTAGCTGAGTAGTATTATACTCGCCGAAAGTTGCATAGCAGGGCCGTGCGTGTTGAAAAAGACGAAAGGAAAGAGGGCTTTTCAAAGAAACCTGATCAACGGAAACACGCTCCGCACCGTAATTTCAAGAGGGACCCGTCTGTTACGAAGGGCACTGTAGGGGAAGGGCAAACGGAAGCGGAGAAATTGAGTGAGGTTCCTAAACAACGCGCTGATACCACACGGGCGTTTAAATCACGGAAGCCGCTAATCTGCTACAACTGCAAAAAGGAAGGGCACATCTCGGTAAACTGTAAGCAAAAGCTTGCTTTTGCAACAATCCGAGAACTGGAAAAGAACATGTGGTTGTTAGAGCCGTATCTCCAAAAAATTAGTGTGAATGGGAAAACGTGTCGAGCACTTAGAGACTCAGCGCCAACCATGGACGTTGTCCATCCTTCATTGGTGTCTCCGGATTACTTTACAGGAGAATGCGCGTGGACCAGGCAAGTCACCGAAAAGCAGAGTGCTTGCTTACCAATCGCTACGGTTGTCATAGAAGGCCCGTTCGGTAAGCTTCGCACCGAAGCGGCTGTGTCTGCCGCGCTTCCCTATCGTCTTCCTTATCTTTTCTCTAACAACGTGAGCAGCTTCTCAAGGAGCAGGGTAAATCGTTCTTCCCCAACTTAGCGTAGATGGCCGTCACGCGATCGCAAGTGCAGCAGCTATCGCAGGAGCTTAATCTTGTTCAATGTGGTAGACCATCAAGTGACCTTGGCGACGAGTTGACGGAACCTCAGAGAGAAAATTCTTTGTGTTAGTCATCTGAGCAGTCACTCGAGCGGCCCGTTGCCGAAGCGACCGGCGCGGCTTCCGTAGCAGAGGGAGACGACATGGCGCCATTGAGTCAGAGCGAGAGGGGTGCGACGCTCTCGCCTGTAGCGGAAAGTTGGAGCGAGCTGTCGAGGGTTGATCGAGAGACGCTCATTCGAGAGCAGCGTGAGGACCTCTCGATTAAAGTGCTAGTGGAAAGCCACATGAAAGCTGCACAAGTGTTGTCGAACGAGTTCTACGAGAAATCGGCGAAGAAGCGCGCTTATGAAGTAGGAAGTCAGGTAATGTTGCTGCGGCCGTCCAAAAAGAACAAGCTTGAGGTTCATTGGGAAGGGCCCGCCAAATTAATTAATATTGGTGCTTTCAGATACCAGATATGAAGTGAAATTAGGAAGGCCGCGAACAAAATTTACCACAGTAACTTGATTAAAGTGTACGTTCAACGTCAAGCAGTCGTAAATCTGCTGTTGAATGCTTCAGAGGAAGAGGGAGCAGAAGTCTTGAGTTCTAGTGATGTAATCGAAAGTGAATCGGAGGTAATCTTGGAGCAGTTCAACCTAGAGCCTAGGTTAAGTGAAGTCCAGAAGGAAGAGCCGAGAAGGATTGTTTCCGAGTTTTGAGACGTGTTTTCGGACCGTTCCGTAAATACGATGGTGATCGAACACGATATCAAGCTAACTGTGAGGAGCCAATCCCTAGCAAGCCGGATCGTTGTTCCCCTGTGCAACGTCGCAAGTATGAGCAGCTGTTGGTGTCGCATAGGTATCATCGCCTAAATGTAGCGGGTTACTGAGGTGGAGCATGATACGGCAACAGCACAACTTTGAAGTTCGCTACAAAAAAAAAAGGAAAGCTAAACGCTAATGCAGATGCATTGAGCCATGCGTTTAGGAAATACCTTCTCCACCTTTCGGTTTCTCGCTGGCGATTCGGGGCAAAATTTTGTCCTCGTCACAGCGTTAGCTGAGTGGTCTTGTCCAGAAAGAGCTGAAGGAGCCAACTTTATGCTCTATGCTATTTCGTTACGTTCCTGTACGTGAAAAAAAATGAGTTCTCATTTTAAAAGTCTTGTGTCTCACATGTGCCACTTGATGTAGCGGGAACGAAATTCCGATAGACACGTAGCTAGTTATATGTTGTACTATACTTTGTTTTGTGTTCTGTCGGGTGACCGAGGGCACTTGCTTGTGTTGTGTGTTGTCTGTTGTCGAACCGTTCTTGACAAGTTGCAGAAGCATCGACAAGTGCTGAGACCCAAAGATCGTCAGAAGAGGCGAGCGAAGCTGGTCGACTTGTTGTGGCGACAAGCCAGTGGAGCTGGGATCCGTCCTTAAGAATTGGATGTGTTCCCAGAACAGAGTCTGGAGCTGCATTCTCCCCATGACCCTGGAGGTGAACCAGGAGGGACCCGGCGAACGAGCGCGCCGGACATCTGAGCACCGTGGAAGCAGCTCGTCTTTCCGGCGCATTGTCTGGCGGCGGGGGTGCTGTTATGCCTGCGAGTCCACACCAAACGTCCATGCCTCTGAAAGGGGCAATCTGTGTCAAGGCTAGCACGCGAGCCCGCCTGACGCGAACAACTCAACGGCGTCATCACGCGGTGGTGCCCTTCTGTCGCGCACGCACAGCGAGCCCGTCGAAGCAATGGACGCCTTCCTGTCTGGTGAGTCTGACGCAATGCGTGGTGACGTCACTCGTCCTTGGGAGCAGGCCCATGGAGCGCAGCGGCTTCGGATTCGATGAGAATGACGCGGACCACCGGCGAACGCATTGGAGGATTCTGACCTCATGGTCAGCGGCGCTTCTGGTTGGACATTTGGTTAGTCAAAGAATCCTCCTAGTGCATATAAAAAACGCCCTTCGGCGCGTCGCGAGAGTAGATCCATGTGTCAGAGAAGAGAGCTCGGCTCTTCGAGTCGCTAAGCTGTCAGCCCCAGTACCGAATTTGTAACGCCTCTGCATATATGCTATACATAAACCTTGTTTCTCTCACAGTCGTCTCGGCCGCTCGTCTATCAGCTACATTTTTCGTCTATAGTTTCCTAGATATAGCCAGCATTTAACCAGGACCTGATTTAGAGGATAGAAAAAGCATGTCGGAGTGCTTGCCTCCAAGTCGATGTCATGCGATGCTCGCTTGCACTTAAATTGCCGGTTGCACAACGCAAAAATAAATGGTACATAGTTTGCATTGTGCCCGCATTTCGTTTCAGGAGATTCTTACAATTACGAAGTGATCTTTGTCTGAGGGAAGAAGCTTGAAAAATCCTTGATTTTTAGAAAACCACCTCTAAAGAACAACGGAAAAGAAGGGCATGTGTACGTTCGCTTGCAGGCGGCTCTCTGTGCACTACCGATTTATGGCCGGCGCAGCGATGAGGACACTGGTGGCGGCATTTTTCGCGGCACCGCCCGGGCAGAGCCTGACGTCTATCCGTTGTGCCCGCGTGCTTTCGCATTCGTAGTTTCCTGGTGGGCACTCTAGAGGACCTGATGTGGTTGTAGGGACAAGAGAGGTAGAGTCGAAGGGATGTGGTTGGTGATACTTTAGTTTACTTCAGGGACCTTCGGTCGAAAGTCTGTGGGGTGGCTCATGGTCGGCGCTCAAGTGAAGCAAAATGAGGTTGGAAGAGAGGCGATGGGTGTGAAAGGAAGTAGAGGGGCAGAGAAAGTTTTCTTTGCGCTGCATGGAAAGGCGGACTCGCCAATTGTATCTGCGATGACAATCCTTCACGTAGCTTAGTTTCGCACTTTCAATTATGGTGGTGAGTATTTAAGTTGTGCTGTGTGCGAAGTTGAGATATTCATTTCGTCATTGGTGAACATTCTCACCATCGTGTTCAACTCGCAGCGGAACAATGCGGATAACACTTTACACCGCTTGATTGCCTTAGCACATGCGGAAACAATGGGCTGCCCAAGCGCATACGAGTAGCAACACTCGTATGCGTGGCGAGCCTTACCTTCTAGAAAAGAAAAATTGATTGATATTTCGGCTTTAACGTCCCCAAAACCACCATACGATTATGAGAGACGTCGTAGCGGAGGTTTCCAGAAATGATGACCACCTGGAGTTCTTTAATATAGATAAGAAATAAGGACAACAGTTCGGAGTACTGTTTTTGCTAAATAATATTGCGTCAGCGTTCTTATGGCCCGGTTTAATTCTCGAATTCGCTGTGCATATTATTTTCGTGATATCTGTGAGGAGATCACTAAGTTATCTATCGATCTATGATTCATTTGCCTCCATTCACATACGTAACAGGGATCGATTGGATCATAAGGCAAAACAGATTGAATGTAGTGTCCGCGCACCTTTTGTGCTTCATACCATACTTGTGGCTCATTACATACCACGTAATAAAAATGAGTTATGACCAATGAGCAAGCCTGAATTGTCATCATTTTTGCATAGCTGGGCGTATTTCTTTTTGATAGAACTGAGGAACACAGTCAATGTGTAAACAAAGAACCCATATCGTGGGTGAGGTATACTAGATGAATTTTATCTACCCTTATTATTATGCAAACTTGCCATTGATTTCTGTTATTTACGTCTCGAAATAAAAAGGACAACTGTCGGGAAAATATTATTATTATTATTATTATTATTATTATTATTATTATTATTATTATTATTATTATTATTATTATTATTATTATTATTATGGTTGTTGTTGTTGTTGTTGTTGTTGTTGTTGTTGTTGTTGTTGTACTAAGCGTCGTACTAATAATAATACTAAGAAGACAAAGAATACCGAGTAAGTTGAGATTTATATCCATACATAATTGAATTATACGCGTGGGTAAATAGGTTGAAATGCGAAATTAGTGCGAACTGTAGTCGCTAAACACAACAAACACAAACATTTGCTCAAATAGGCGTCCACCCATAATAAATACGTCATAAATTGTCACTTGCAGAAAAGATCCCAGCGTCCTTGACACACAAGCGCACGCTAAGAACGCCAGCGTGCCAAAGCGAAGGAGCTCAGACAACCAAGTAGCAGTCACCGTTCGTTGCACCCCCGCCGTTGGACTCCTAAGAGGGACACTTCTTCGCTTCTTTGTGCCTTCACTATGTTCTTCGAGCTGGGGCTCCTTCGTGGTCTTGGACAGGTTTATGGTCTGCGGTCATACTGAGAGATGGCGCTTCCTACTCCTACGCAACACTGTGTGCGCTCTCCACTATTGCTGTGTCTGTACGCTGTGGCCAAACTTCAGTAAGAAGACAGTCTTCGCGCACAATGCTGCCATCTCCAAACCAGCGACGTCCAGACGCCCCGGTGCAGGGCTGCGAAAAAGCCAGGTTGTGAACTCCTCGAGCTGGTAACGTGGAAAACAAAGTCGCTAACGCGTGATCGTTTTGTTATACAATACACGTATACAGGGGCGTTTAAAACAAATATGGCTGCTGGGATCAGCCCAGAAGAGACGTGTTGCTAACGAACTATATTGCCATGGGGCCAGCACAAATCTCTCTTATATATTTTATTACAAGCGCTAGCAATCCCTGGAAACGTGAAAGATGCCGTGCTGAAGCTGGTTGTGAAGTACCATCATTCAAAGTTATGTGATTAAACTACGCTTAGCATCGTTTAGCTTATTTGTGGGTGAGGTATACTAGATAAATTTTATGCACACTTGTTATTATTATGCAAGGTTGCCATTGATTTCTTGTTATTTACGTCTCGATTACTAAAAAAAAATATATGCCATCACCAGTGTTCTTCATTATTGCTTCCTTGAAATCGATAATGGCGTGCTCTATACAAGCCTAGGCAAATTATCAATGACATTGTAATTGAGAAGCCCAAAATAGTTTCAGCAATACGACAGCTAACCATCATGAAGCAATAAATTGTATAGTCGTGTAGAATGGTTCTAAAAAACCGAGTACGTTTTGTCATTACTAAATATTCTGTACGCTGTGCTGTTGATCGCGGAGTAGCAAGGAAATGCAATTCAATAGCAAGTGAAGCTATTAGAACTTTGTAACCTGAGCAACCACGGACGTGCTAGAATAACATAATTGGCAGCGCTCGAAGACTAACAGCCATGGTAGTCTAGTAAATAAGGCACTCGGCTATTGACCCACAGGTCGCGTGATCGAATCCCGGACGTGACCACCGCAATTGCGATGGAGACAAAAGTGCTTGATGCCGAAATGCTTGCGGCCCGTGTGCTTACACTTAGGTGCATGTTAAAGAAACCTAATAACTCAAAATTTCCGAATCTCTTGACTACGCGGTCTCTCATTATCATATGGTATTTTTTTCGGTCGTTCGACTGCTACAATCATTTGCGTTTGAGTGCAGCCATTGCAAAGCAAAATTGCATCGATTTAATAAAGCAGCCTTCGTGCATTTATCAAATGTTGGAATAACGAAGCCGAAAATAGCACCCAACGCCTCCTAGAAAAACTATGCCTGGAACGCGGCTCTCTCTTCAATTGATAGCTTGCTGACAGCACAAAATCTTGGAGGCCATGCCTCCTACCGCGTGTTGCGACCGTCCGCTGCGTGGAACCACTCGCCTCCATACCACTCTGTCACGTGACATTATAGTACCGCTCCGTCACGTCACATCACAGCTGCTCGGAGGCAACTGTGAGAGCATTGCTGTGTTCGCACTGGGTGACCACCACAGGCGTTGGCCTCCGTACCGGAGGTGGAAGTAAAATCTGAGGGGAGGGCGGCACGTTCGCTTCTCATGTTCCAGGCATAACACCTTACAACTGTATCGGAAACCGTCGTGACGCCTGTCTTATACTCGTATTCGTGTTTATCGCTTTCAGTAGAAGCCAGCCTAGCAACACTGAAAACAATACAGTACGTTGTTCTTCATACGTTAAAATAGTTGTGCGTAAGTTCTAAAAATGCGAACTGGTTTATAAATCAAAGGTCACAAACATAACGTTTCAAGAAAGAGACAGAACACTCTTCCGCAAAACATGCATGCACAGCGAGCTTTTCAATTACGGTATTCCAGAGGCTTTCGTAGATCTAAGCTACCGCATCACTAGCGAACGCTCAATAGGTACTGGTATTCTTGGGTGTACCTTAGCGGTCATATATTACCTTAAGTATTATCCTACAAGCAAAACTTGAAACACGGTACCTGTCAACACCGACGAACGTGAGCTGTTTCGGCGATGTGCTGCTGAAGAATCCCTTCGCAGCGCAGGGAAGAACAACGAGTCTGCAGCGACCGGGAACGGGCCACCTCGAACGAAGTTGCAGCATCACGCTGGTGAAACTTGAGACAGAGCGACATGGTTGACTGCACCGCATCGCTGAAGCTGGCTGCTGCCGATGAAATTCCACGGCTGGATCTCAGAGCAGCCGCACTGCGTGGCCCATGGAACGAGTGCGCGTGCGAGCGAGGTCATTCGAACGCCCGTGCTAGCTCTGGTGGTGCTGTGACAGAAAATGGTAATGATAATGTGGCTCATTCACAGAAGCAGAAAACTATAGGCATGTGAACGGTAAAGTGCATATATTAAAATAACATTTAAAATAATAACAAAGCAGGTAAGTGTAGATAGTGTGTTGAGGATAAGTTGCTGCAGTATTTGAAAACGTAATTATAATGACAAAAGGACACTCCTACACTATTATAATACAGAAGGAAATGAAGATTAGTGGGATAAGGTTACGGTGGGAGGAAAATTCTGTTTAAAGTTGAATTACATTGTAACATGACAGCAGACAGCCTTGCTTGAACAATTGAGACGAAGCTGGCGGAGGAGAACAGCTGGCAAATCAGGCAAACACTTGTGGGGAAAATATGCGTCAAACATCTTTTTATGCAGGAATTTAGGTGTTCGCATCGTGCAGGCGTCATTAGTTGTCAGCGTGCACAATGACCAAAAAGTTGAGAAGGAATATAAAAATAAATAGCCCTATTTAGAAATGTCGGCTTGAAGGAGAACAGAACCCAGACATTTTTGGTGGCACGTAGACTTTACCACACAGCCAAGGCAAAACAAAAACCTGCTGCCAAAAAAAACACCATGAATGTGGCGTAGTGGGAGAAGTCTTCTCAACATATGCAATACTGTGTTGCAGAAGTGTACAATAGCGTGAGGCGTGAATATAGAAAGAAAGATAACAGAAAGGCAGGAAGGTTAAGCAGATGAAGACACCATTCGCTACCCTGTGCTTAGGGAAGAGGAGTTCAGGACAATAAGAAAAACTTCACGAACAGAAGCACTATTCGAGTAGAAGATAGCAACATTGTCCACCAACAGACACAGTTTGTCTCTCAGTGCAGTTGCCTGTAGACATCGCAAGAATGCCCTCAGAGTAGCTCGCTATGCAAACCAGATAGACCAGGGCCCCAGGATTTTATTTTTCTTAAGGGGGAGACTTTCCAGCTGGCCTGGTGTAATCGATAAGGTTGCTTTTTCTTTGTTGAAGTGGAAGAAGTCACAAAGGAAGGTGCGTCCCTTTTAGGGGCGAAGCTCCTTATAGCGGCACCCGTTCGTCCCGCGTAGGATGTAACTAGTCTTACATTTTGACCTGCAAACATTTGGACCTCCAAGGTGGGCGTGTGAGAGATTCCTTCTGTGCGTTGTTGAACAACAAAAATAGTGCTCAATGTACATGCCAATAGCTGATAATGGGTATGAGAGACAGGAGCATTCGGCTTTTAGTTAACGTACACGCTGCGGTCCCCATTAGCAGCCATTGCATGTACATTGAGCACTATCTGAAGGGAACGAGTTGCTACGTTATACCCGCTGGGTATAACCACCTTAGTTTTAGAAAGGTTTAGTGAGCGTTGAGTCACAGTGCCATGAATACAATGAACTAGTATATACCATAAATGAACTCGAGGTAGTTAAAGGTGGGAAGTAGGTACGAAGTGCAAGCCGTAAGAAAGTAAAAGCTGAATTCTCCCGTCTCTCATTTCCCATGAAGCCATTGGGATGTACATTGAGCTCTATCTGCCAAGAAAGAGTGCTACGTTATACTCCCTGGGCGTAACCTCCTTGGTTTTAGAAAGGTTTAGCTAGTGTCGGGCCGCAGTGCCATGAATACGGTGAACTAGTATATACCATGAACTCGAGGTGGTTAAAGGTGGGAAGTAGACCCGAAGCGCAAGCTGTTAGAAAGTGTGCGTGTGCACCTCTCGTTTAGTCCTCGGAATGTCCACTGGATGGCGGTGTTTCTATAAGGGGAATATATAATGAAAAGATGCGAGATGGTGGTACTTGGAGTGTTGAATAGATGGACGAACGGACACACAGACAGATGCATGAATGGACGCATGAACGGACGCAGGGGCGGATGCATGGACGAACGCAGGAACGGACGCACGCACCGATGGGCGGACGGACGGTCGCAAAGACGGAAGGAAGCAATAACGAATGGACGGACGAATGCTTCGCCCCACCCTCCATCATTCACTCCGTGGATATGCTGCCAATTTTTTTCGCTGCACTTGCATACCTGAATGACAAACAGGCGTTGAAACCTGTAAATTACACAAGAATGAGGTTTTTTGGTAAGCTCATTCATAAAATCATTCAAACCTATTTATGCATAATCAATAGTAAAAGCATTGACATTTTGAGCAGCTCTGTAGGTCCGTGTGTTGCCAGTCTGTCCACGTTATGTAAAAGTAAGAAATCTTGCACAGTAGGCATTTTGCAATGCCATTTGCAGTAGGCATCCTAGAACAATTTGTAACTTCCAATATTTCCTGCACAGACGTTCCTTTCCTTGCGGAATGATTGAAGCATCCCCCGAGAACCGAGGAGAGGATAGAAAATTGAGAAAGCGATGTGCACGGCGCCCGATTGTGCTGCCGCGCGTTGTTCTCTTTACACTAAAGAGTTCTCGACATTTTCACTATTCTAGAATTGGCATAAATATTGGTATCGGATAAACAGCGGACGAGCTTCGTATGAAATGATTAAAATACCAGCTATAAGCAGTAGAGTTGTGGCACATTCTTTTGTCCATTTGTTTAAAACATTGGCCCGAATCTGCATGTTAAACTGAAAATGTCGTCAAAAGACGATAGTCATGCGTCTAGAGAGAGTGAAAAAACGTTTATTTAATGCTCTGCGCAAGAAAGTCGGTAAATGGTATTCTGCAGGTGCTGCGGTAGAGTGCCTCGAGCGTGTAGCGGAGACGTACGAGCGCATCGAGGCACGTAAGACATGAGCGCCATCTGACAGTTATCTTCGAAAACGAAGGCGTGCGCGCCCGCGAAGAAAGATGCACGCCAGTCTCGCAGGGGATAATGTGTAGTATGCAAAGTGACGGGCAGGTGCCATCCCCGGGTCATCGTAGCAAAGCGTTGGAAACACACACCTTTTTGAGCATCACGTTGCACTGTCAGCGCAGCGCGATAAACGCTACAGTCGTTAAGGTTACTTGTGTGTTCTTCTTGTGGTATAAAGGCAGACATCCGAAACATAGACTGGTTTTGATATGGTGCCTCAATTATGCAATATAATTGCTTTTTATTGACAATCGCACAAATATGAACGCTAAACCTTAAGGAAGAATGGTGGGCACTGTGGATGGGGTTGGCCGTTTAATGCCGTTTCCGGTAACGTTAAGGGCGAACAAACAGACAAATGTGCAGACATAGAGAAGGACCCAAATTTTTCCGTCGAAGGTCCCCAAGAAAAACTATTGTTTTTACTATATAACGCAAAGAATCGCGACAACTCGGGAGCCACGCCAAATGCCATGATTCTGCTAAGGTGCGTAATATTTCTGGAAATTTTAAATCAATGCGTCACTGAAATAAAACAAAAAAACAGAGTTCACTGTGCCTAAAGCATTCAACGAACCTATAGCATTCTGTGGCAATGAAGTATAATACCACAGAGCCTCACCAAACGTTCGTGTAACGTCATTGGTGGTTGAAGTACCGGCATGCAATTTTTTAAACATTATACATGTACTCCTATGATGCAGCCGTCATGCCGGATTAATATAAATTGTTGTTAGGCGCCATCCGCTCAAGTTGATTTATGCGGCAGTGTTGAGAGCTACCATCCTCGCGTGCACCTAAGCAAGCCCCAGCACTTCATGTCAGCTTACCCCTTCTGGTGTTGCTAATATCCGTGTTGCTGTTGGCATTTCTACGCAACTGCAAACAAGCGCTAATATAAAACTTATGTGGCTGTTTCGAGAGAAGAGAAGGAAGAGAGCGAGGCTTAACAAAGAAAAACAAGGAAAATCAAGAGAACGAACGCTAGCAAGAGAAACAAGGAGGAAAAGAGTGAATCAGTGAAATATGAACAAGATGAAAGGCTCTGCTATCATTTTTTTCAAATACCCATGTAACATATATAATAAACAAGCTTATTGCTTCACGAATTCATCACCGCAAATATTTTCATATGCTTCTATTACAAGTGGAGTTCGAAGACTTATCGCACGCTGTAACTGCAATCTCTCTTCTCAGTTGCCAATGATAGCGCTGGAAGCAAAGCAGAAAGGGATGAAGCACGATAGAAGAAAATAAGCAACGCACGCCTCGCCACCTTGGGTAGTTTTCTTTTTTTATTCTTCGTTGAATGAACGGCTTCTCAGTGCGCTGGCGCGCGCGTGCGTGCACAAGTCGCGGTTGTTTGCAGGCGCCCCAGCAACAATTGAGAAAGCCATGCTAAAATCAGCCAATGGCTGACGCTTGGCCTGTGACGCGGTTGTTTTTGAGCTTGCAGCGTCATTTTTTGAGATGTCGAGAAAAGAGTAGACGGCGAGGAGCTGTTTTTGAGAATTTGTTTTAAATTCCAAGCATCGTGCTGCACTGATAGGTTTTGCTCGCTAGTTCTCCGCGGTCTCGACTATCATTCGGCAGCGTTTCCTGATCAAGCTCAAAAGTTTTACTGGACTTTAAAACAAAGCAGCCATGGAAAACTGTAGACCAAATGACAATGTGAAAAATATTTATTCTCAGTTAATATCGCAGAAGAAAGAGAAGAAAAAAAGACCGATAAACGACACGAATAGAGACAGAGAGCAAACTGTATATTAACAAAGACTAAAGAAATATACAAGAAGGGAAGAAGACACAAAAAAAAGAGAACTTGTCGTCATTTTTTACTGTAGTTTTTTATCACAGGTACTTATCTTGATGCGGTCACTTTGTCGGAAATGAAGACGCATCCATATTATATTCAGTGTTTCCTTTTGATTGCCAGAGCAAAACCTCTGGATCTGTTGGCGGCCACAGACGCATAAACCGTAGTTCCCTGTATGCCGTTGTGCCAAGCACTGACTTCCCAATTTAGGCATTGAAAACGCTTCCACTCATAAAAAAAAGCCAAGGCCCCGCTTCTTCCTGTGGGGGAACTTGATTAAATGAGTTTCTGAGGGGTTGAGGGAGGAAATCACGTTAACGGTGCTTATGAATCGGGATTTCCTGATTGTTATTTCGTAGTTATTGTTTCTATTTATTGAAAGATGGAGCAGCGTTGATTTCAACATGTGGAGGGACGGTGATGTTGGGTTTTGCCTCACTACTGGTTGAAGGAACTGTTGGTTCCATCGCATCAACACGAGTCAAAGAAAGCGACAAGCCAAGCAAAAGCCAAATAAGGACACCCTTCAGCGAATTCCAAACGTGCGATTGAGTGCCTACATGTACGCTGTGGCCAGTGAATGGTAGTGCAGCACGAGTAGACTATTTTGAATGCAGACGCTGCCTGCGTTAGCCTTGCGAGGCGAGAGGAAGGGGGGGGGGGCAGCAACAGTTTGCACGAGACGTGAGTGTGCGCACTTGAGTTGCCGCCGACATCGCCGACACCGAGTTTGGGAGTAGACGCGACAATAAAATGATCCTCATTTAAAAGGAAACGTTTCTTCAATATTCTAGTCTATAATTACTTTACGCCATCTGAATATACTGCTGATATTGATGACCAATTTTTGATATACATCAAATTGATGTCTGTGGTAAAAAAACACTATCATTACCATCATCAAGGTATTGACGCACGAGCTTGCCCCAGCGCGAGCGTCTCGAGACCACCATGAGCTGCTATCAGGCTCCCAAGCATAGCCATTCAGATGGTCCTTGTGTATGGCCGTTGCAGCGTGACAGTTTAGGAACGGCCACTCCTTCGTCGATAGGAGCAACTGTACGGGGCCTTGCCTCCACCGTTGTAGTTCTCAAGCAAGGCCTGGTTGACGAAGAGCCTTGGATCATGAGACCCTGTTCGCGCAGCCACCCGTGTCGAGGGTCGTCGATGGACCTGCTGGAGATCCCACAGCCATTGATTGTTACTATCCAGGAGAATATCACAGGTATACTTTGTTTATTTACATATATGAACTACGTGACTGAGAGGCTTCTTACGAATGGGTCTATCTTGAAATTTGAGCAGTTAATTGTTACTCTCCAGGAGAGCATCACATGTATAGTTTGTTCATTTACATATATGAGCATACGCTGGCTGAGACGCTTCTTACGAATGGGTCTATCTTTATATTTGAATAGCAGTTTGACAAGTATGCTGTAATAGAGATGAGTTCGTGACCTCACCTTCCTTCCCTCACCTACACAATTTACGCACGTACACGAGGACGATGGCGTTTTGCAACAACACCGAACTTTGTCTAAGGAAATTTTATTCGCGCAAGGACGCTGAGTGTCTTAGCGCGCTTTCACAATGACGGCAACATTTTGTGGATACCATTTGGCTGTTATATCATCCTTAATACCGACTTCAAATCAATAGAGAGAAATGTTTCGCATGTGTGTTTTTACTTGATTTAAAGGGTTCGTAATGCAAGTTTACGCAAACAATGGTCACCGCCAGTGCGGTGCCTCGTTCGAGTGGGTCCTGTTGGCCCTAGTCGACCAACGTCAAGGAAATGTCCGTTCTCTTGACTGCATAATACACGTGGTCATATTCCTGGCTTCTTTTCAAGCTAGCATATTGCAATCACAACATTGCAGGAAGGAAGCCAAGACCACCGCAGCATGATGGCCGATGTCTATCAAACCCTCAGCCACAGTGGAGAGCGCACAGAGTGGTCAACTGGACCGGTGAACCAAGCCTTCTTTGGCCGTGGCTGAGGCAACGAGATGCAGGTGGCCAACCCTACTGCCGTGCATCGCCGTCTGGCCAAGATGTTGCTTTCTCACCCAAAGCGTAGCCATTTAGAGTGTGAAAATGGCGGCGGCCTTGCGCCCGCTTGTCATGCCCAACGCCTATTTTCTGTGATATTCACACATGTTATTCATTCGCCTATATGTATTTCACATCATATTTACTTAGGTATTGTTAATAATAAAGTTTTTCAACGTTTAAATCATTGCGTTTTACTAATCTCTCACAAACAATTTGTTGAATATGGTGAAGAGTTCTGAAAGTCTTGTGGTGTGAAGACGTTTCGAATATTGGCCTTGAGAACAAGCATGAATAAATGTGGAATTTTAAATGGAACAGCATGCGTCTACATTATCGCGTAAACGACAGGTTAACCCATATTGTTGCGTTGCGTTTTGTCATATTTCTTTAATAATTTCTGTTCAAGTTGCATGTGACCAATGCTCGCCCTGTATGAGAGTGCAGCGCAGAAAAGCGTTTGTTTGTCGTTCACTGCCTATAGTGCATTTCAAGTTTATATTCTCGCAATGTGTTTAAGGTATTCAGTGATCTCATTGATGAATAAAAGGCCAAAAAAACCGACAGAAAACCATTACGAAAACCTCTAAGTATGAATAATGGAGGATAGACTGGTATATGGAGGTACAAGAAAGTTATCTCTGCGGCAATAAGAAAAGGGAATGCTACAATAATACATAGCGTTAAGGGGATACTATAGGCACAAGGTGTTTCGAAGTGCGTGTAAAGTGGTAAAGTTCCGAAGTTACATTTGAGAATTAGTGATGTGTATGAGGTGAGAGGTGCAACCAGGAATGAATAAGAATCGAACTAAAGACCCTGAAAAAAAACTAAATTAGCATTATTTTTGTCAATTTCTTGTTCTTGTTGCCCTTAACTTGTGGCTCATACCCACTGTAGGGTATCGGCCTATAATTTAGTTGTCTTATAAAGTATTATTCTTTATTAGAGTAAAGGAACTTTCAAATTGAAAACGTTACAACTTTTCTAATGAAATTTTTATGATCACTGATCTGTACTTACTATAAAGTTTTTGTATTAGCAATAGATAATAACCTAGACCAATACAACTTTTAAAAAAAGAAGAAAAAACGAAGAAGTTTTGCGTATGTCAACACAGAAGAATAATATTGGTTTTTTAGTCCTTTCGTTTCATTCAGATAGTTCTGCACTGCCTCGCAAACTTTCGCACTGGCAAACCCAGAAATAGAAGCTCCGAAAAACAGAATCACGGGCATGGATAAATTCATTCCAATAGCACGTAAAGGATTTTCTCACTTGGCTCTACGAGCTGTAGTAAATCGTCTATATGTCAAAAAGCAATGTTCTATAGTTTCTGGCTTGCCAAAGAAAGCGTACAATGGAGAAAGAGCCTGACCACACCTGTGTTGATGGAAATTTAGTTTAGGGGCTCTACAGCTCAGCCTGGAATTTGCGACTTCCAGTTTACGTGTGTCACAAGAAAATCGGTGCCAGCGCAATAATAGGTGCCAATGTTCAGTCGAACTTGCGATCGATGTACCTGTGGAGCTTTCTATAGTTGTACACCTGCGAAATAGCGCAGCCGTAACATAAGCGAATGCTAGAAAACACGGTAAAATTGGCCCACTTATTGCTGACTTCACTAAAGAATCGGCTATTTCGTATAAGAGCCACCCTTTACGGCGCGGCACCCAAACTAATCTAAGTTTTCTGAAATGGGAAGGGGGAGGGGGGTGTTGGTGCACGAAACGCATTTATTATGTGCGAGTCAGCACCAACTGAAAGTGCAGCGCAAAGAGACAGAGAATCTGTAATTATAACAGCCGATGTATTTTCCGCGTTTCATTTTCGTAAGGCCAGTACCACTGCCAGAAACTAAGCCACAAATAATTGGCGGATCCTACGTGCTGTGGTAATCAGTGATATGCGAAGCACGAATGAGAAGTGTTATTGTGTCACTTTAAAATGAGCACCACGTTATGAGGTGGAGGTATTTAAGGCCGTACGTGACTTCCGTGTCATGATTATGAAGCCTAGATAGGTCCGGTACCTTCGTCATCTATTCACGTCACTTGATACCTAGTGTAGTATATGTGGAGCTAATGAAACTGCCTCGAGCACGCTATGAGCGTGGTATGTTGTCATGTTCTTAGATGACTCGCGTGTCAGGAATATCATGCATCTCACCAGTCATATATTTCGTCATCCATTGACGTAACGTAACACTAAAATTGGAATATGTGGAGCAAACAAAACGGCCGCGAGCGAATCATGAAGAGCCCAATATATTCCTATGAAGCGTTGACTGGCGCGCACACTGGCCACAGCGACGCTACGTTAGCGAAACGCGAGCACTCCATAGTCTGACGCCAGGGGCGACCAGCGTCTGTCGGCGCGGTCCGATGGCAACCGGCACGAAATGCGACATGCTGCATTTCGCGCCGATGCGTTTTCCAAACAACACTGCGTCTCGCTTTTTTGCGTGACGGAGGGACGCCGGACGCGCTGAAACGCGCATGCGGCAAAGAAACGCTGCGCGGCGCGCGCCTGTGAGTATATGGCAGGACCGGGTCTGGCGTGGCAACACCGGCGTGACGGCACGAAGTGAACACCGGCAAGCACACGCACCGCCTCACGTCTAAACGTATTGGGGCCTTGACTGTGGCATGTAGTCATGTCCTTCCATGACACGCGTCTCATGATTATTTATTTTGCACCACTCACGTACCTTCGTCATCCACTGGCGTCACGTAATACTAAATTTAGCAGATGAGAAGCTAGCGAATCGGTCAGGAGCGCATCATCAGTGTGAGATGTGGTCATGTTGTTACACTGCACTCATGTCGTGATTGTCTGCTTTATTTGTATCATTTACCTAGGTCAACCATTCGCATCGCGTAATACCGAGTTTGATACATGTGAAGCTAGTGAAATGGCCGCAAGCGCATTATGATCGTAGCATGTAGTCATGTTTACATGACACGCAACTCATGATTATCATGTTTGCACCAGTCACAAACCTTCGTCGTCCATTCACGTCCCGTAATACAAAATTTGGTATAAGTGGAGCTAGTGAAACGGTCGACAGTGCATCATGAGCGTGGCATGTAGTCATGTCATGAGCGTGGCATGTCATGATATACATGACATGTATATCATGATTTTCATGTTAAGGTCTGTTTCTGGTGTTCGCAATGGAATCATGCCATACCATACCAATTTTGCATGATGCCAAGTGAACGAAAACACCGCAAGAGTTGCAGGACTATGAAATATAAATCATGACATTCATGACATACATATTATTTTCATGTTGTGACTGGTCGAATATGTTCTTCATACGGTTATGGTATGCCATACCAAGTTTGGTATCGTTACCGTTATTGAAACGGCCAGGAGAGCTAAAAGTCATTGGCGGATAGATAGATAGATAGATAGATAGATAGATAGATAGATAGATAGATAGATAGATAGATAGATAGATAGATAGATAGATAGATAGATAGATAGATAAATAGAAAATTGGCAGATCCCACGTACAGTGGGAATCGATATGCGAAGCACGAATGAGAAATGCTGATATGTCACTTTAAATCATCACGTTACGTGGAGGAAGTAAATGATGCCGTACATTACATCCATGTCATGATTATCACGTTTGAATGGGTCGTTTGCCGTCGTCATCTAATCACGTCTTGTGATACAACATTTAGTATGTGTGGAGCTATCGAAACGGCAGCGAGCACGCTATGAGCGTGGTATGTTGTCATTTTCTTACATGACACGCGTGTCAGGAATATAATGTTTGCACCAGTCATATATTTCGTCATCTATTGACGTCCCGTAACGCCAAATTAGTATAGGTGGAGCTAGCACATTGGCCGCGAGCGCATCATAAAGGGCCTAGTATACTCCGATGTAGCGTTGACGCGCGCGCACGGTATGCACAGCGCTACGTTAGCAAAACGCGAGCACTCTAGAGTTTGACGCCAGACGCGCACAGCATCCGTCGGCGCGGTCCAACGGCAACCAGCGCTAAATCCTACCTGCTGCATTTGGCGCTGATGCGTTACTAAGACAACACTGCGTCTCCCTTTTTTCGTGACGCAGGGACGCCGGACGAACTGAAACGCGCATTCGCCAAAGCAATGTAGTGCGACACGCGCCTGCGAGTATATGGCAGGACTGGCGCCTGGTGTCGCATCGCCAGCGTGACGCGACGAAATGAATGCCGGGGAGCACGCACACCTCATCACGACGGAATGTATTGGCACCTTGTCTGTGGCATGTATTTATGTTCTCACATGACAAGCTTCTCATGGTTATCATGTTTACACTAGTCACATACCTTCGTCATCCATTCATTTCCCGCAATACCAAATTTGGTATAAATGAAGCTAGCGAAACAGCCGCCAGCACATCATGAGCGCCACATGTAGTCATGTTGTTACATGACACGCATCTCATGACTAGCATGTTTGCACCTGTCATATACCTTCGTCATCCATTCACGTACTGTATTACTAAATTTGGTGTATGTGACGCTAGCGAAACGGCCGCGAGCGCATCATGAGCGTGACATGTAGTCAATTCGATAAATGACACGCATGTCACATTTTCATGTTAGGGTCGGTCGCTTGTGTTCGCGCTGCATTCATGCCATACTATACCAGTTTTGCAACATGCAATGCAAACGATATCACCGCAAGAGCGGCAGGAGCATGAAATGTAAGTCGTGACATTCATTACATAAGTGTCATGATTTTATTGTAAAACTAGTTAAACCTGTTATTCCTACAGTCATGTAATGTCGTACCAAGTTTGGTATCGATACTATTATCGAAACGGCCAGGAGAGCTAAAAGTCGCAAGTGGCTAGATAGATAGATAGATAGATAGATAGATAGATAGATAGATAGATAGATAGGTAGATAGATAGATAGATACGCTCAAAATGACCGTAGTTCGCTAATAAATGCTTCGCATTTAAAAAGGACAGCATATCCAAAGGGTGAATGATGGAGCGTGGAGCGAGGCTGGGCCCACACGACGCTGCCGCGCCGCTTCGGCCTCTCGTTCTCAAACCAAGGGTCTTGTCGGCGACGCCGCGCAGCTTCACAGCACGCTTCTGCCACGCGCGCTCATAGATCAGGGTTCCGTCTTCGAGAATGAGCCGCTGCCACATTGTGCACACGCCGGTCTGCAGCCTTGTTTATCCACCGACGCTCACAGCGCGCACGCCCACCTAGACGGGCTTTAATTTTACTACGCTGTGCCCTTTAGCTTACGGCGTCGCTCACAAACATGCGATCGCCAACGCCTCTCAGAGACGTCATTCAAATTTTATCGCGTGCTCGAACATCAAAGTTCCATCTGCGAGCGTGAGCCACCGCCGCCTAGCGTGTATCATACTTTTTATCGGCAAACAGGGCATCATCCGCTGGTCACGTTCGTCCATAGTCTGTCTGTGTGTTTGACGCACGGAAGGATCAGTGGAAGCATAAACAACGCAAGGACGGGTGCATGGATGAATGGACGGACGCGCGGTTGGACGGAAGAGAGGACGGAGGGACGGATGGATGCATGGACAGATGCACACGTGGTTCCAGATTGACGCACAGATGGAAGGATGGACGTACGGAGGGGCACACTGACGAACGCCGGGATGGACGCACAGACGGACTGATGAACGCATGGACGAACGCAGGGACAAATGGATGGACGCACAGATGGACGCATAGATAGGCGCAGGAAAGGACAGATGGATGGACGAATGGACACATGCATGGGCGGATGCACGAATGAACGGATGCACGGACGCACGGACGAACGGACGAATGGACGAAAGCAAGACCTAACGGATTGACGAACGGAAGCGCAGACGGACTGGTGGACGCTTCGCCCCACTCATTATCACTCGCTTTATGGATATGCATTAATTTTTATTATTTATCATACTACAAGTAACGTCCTTTAGTATCATACCTAATGGAGTTTTCACCAGATATGCATTTCGTTATATGTACATGTACAGCCCTCTAGGGCCGGTTCAAGAACTATGAGAGGTGGCTACATACGATTACGACGGGATGCTTAGCCCACGCTTTAAGCAGCTTCGCTCCTAAAACGATGTTTCCTTTTGGCCGCGTGGATCTTGGCACATCTAAGTACGAGGCCATCACCGCTGGCACTCGCCGTCCACTGACAGGTCAAGCACGGCGCCACGGTATGCTTGCGGCAGATGACTCTGTCGGTGCCCTTGGCTCCTTCTCTACCTTTCATTGATGCTCCCTCACTCTATTTTCCTGCATTTTATTATCCTTATCTCTATCTCAGTCTTTGAGCAGCGCTTTCCTCTCTCTTTCTTTCCCCGTTCCTCTCACCACTTCTCATTTCCGCATCATTTTCTCTATGCTCTGCGGGCGTGCTTAGATAAGCAAGGGCTTTCAGTGCACATGTTCTGAAAGACAGTATGCGAATTGGAATCCCGCCTCGTGAATAATTTCTACGGCGATTTTTTTCATTTTTTTTTGGTATTATCCTCCCCTTTTTGTACTCTCTGTTCTGCGCTCAAGCAATATCGTTAAATTTTGAAACCGCACTTTTCCCAAAACTAGACTTCAAGTCGATTTTAGAAAAAAAATTATTAGTTAAAATGTCTACCAAAGGATATTTAAGACAGAAGAAAGCAATTGATGATAAAACCATTTTATGGTAGGAAAAAATGGTGGGAGCGTAAATTCAAGGGCTCACTTTTCATAGAAGACAAACTTGTCTCGACAAGTGTCATACTAGGATGCCAAGTAAAGTAGAGGGGGTGTTATTGTGAAAGTGAAAAGAGAGAAGTGGGCAAAAGCTTTTTCTTGCCATGGGCTGGGACCGTACCCCTCACCATCACACGTAAATTCAGGAGGCGTTCTATTTACCCAACGCGTCATTTTCTGAGGGCGTTCAAGCACCGCCTTCCTGAACTTATAACGCTGCTGCGGTGCATACGTATCGAATAAACAGTGTGACGGTGAATTCGTGTGCTTGAGAACGCTTGGACTGGTACGTTCAGCATTGCATGAGCACGTTATCATTTTACGACATAGGAAACTGGCAAGACAATTCCTTATCTGTCGAAAATAGCTGCACCCACGAATCTAAAATTATCACGTTAAAGAAGACCGTCGCCGTAGCTCAGTCGCAGAGCATCGGAAGCGCCTTGCAATAGTCGCAGGCTGGGTTCCTCCGGCGGCAAGTTTTAATTTGTTCACTTTTCTTTTTAGATGCGGAGCATCTTATACTCGCGCCTTGTAGTGCGCCGTCGCGCCGTCGCCCACTCTTCCACCATCTGTGCATCCCTTCCTCCTCTACACACCGCGCGCGCTTCACTCTTCCACCATCTGTGCACCCTTCCTCCTCTACACACCGCGTTCGACATCTACAATTCTCCTGATTCTCCAGTGGACGCGCATGTGGCGTCGCGCTTCGAGAACATTCAACAGCTGACAGTGCATGCGCCGTCGTGCTGTATATATACTCAAGGTCGGCGCTCGCTCGCTCAGTTGCCGCTCGTCGGTTGGTTTGTACGGCGCGTCGACGTCCAAGGTCGCGGTGAAATGAATTCCAACGAATCCACAAACACAATGATCGACGTCCCTTCGACCAGCGCCGCCCTTTCGCATACGTGTGTACGTGTTCACTCATTTAACACCCCCTCCTACAACCACGTTAACCAATTTAGCCATCGACCCAAGTAAGTCGCAATTTAACACCCCATTTCACAACCTCGTTAACCAATTTAGCCATCGACCCAAGTAAGTCGCACTTTAACACCCCGTTAACCAATTATATGGTCCGCATCCTCCTCAGTGTTCCCCCGAGGGAAGCTGCGGGCAATTTTTTTTCACGCTGGCATTATAACCACTCTGAATGTGCGCAAATGTTCTTCCTTATCCAGTACTTGGCTTGTGTTTTCTTGCTGCCACGATCTCGAAATAAAAAGGGCAATTATTGTGAAACTAATACTGATAATAATATTTAATAATAATAATAATAATAATAATAATATATTACTCATATGATAATTTAATATTATTCTAAACGCCTTAATAACAATATTACTAAGAAGACAAAAAATACCGAATAAGTTGAGACTTATATCCATAAATAATTGAAATATATGCGTGGGTAAATAGGTTGAAATACGAAATTAGTGCGAACTGTAGTCGCTAAACACAACAAACACAAACATTTGCTCAAATAGGCGTCCACCCATAATAAATACGTCATAAATTGTCACTTGCTGAAAAGATCCCAGCGTCACTGACACACGAGCACACGGTAAGGAAGCCAACGTGCCAAACCCAAGGGGCTCAGACAACCAAGTAGCAGCCAACGTTCATCGCACCCCCACCGTTCGACTCCTAAATGGGGAACATCTCCGCTTCTGTGTGCCTTCACTATGTTCTTGGAGCCGGGGCACTTTCGTGGTCTTGGACAGGTTTATGGTCATGCGTTCATACTGAGAGATGGCGCTTCCTCCGTCCACGCACCAGTGTGTGCGCTCTCCACTATGGCTGTGTCTCTACGCTGGGGCCAAACTTAGTAAGAAGACAGTTTTCGCGCACAATGCTGCCGTCTCCAAACCAGCGACGTCCGGACTCCT
This sequence comes from Rhipicephalus microplus, assembly GCF_013339725.1. NCBI lineage: Eukaryota > Metazoa > Arthropoda > Arachnida > Ixodida > Ixodidae > Rhipicephalus > Rhipicephalus microplus. The sequence continues at coordinate 41,313,752 of NC_051173.1, forward strand.
CGGTGCAGGGCTGCGAGAATGCCAGGTTGTGAACTGCTCGTGCTGGCAACGCGGAAAACAAAGGCGCTAACGCGTGATCGTTTTGTTATACAATACACGTATACAAGGGCGTTTAAAACAAATATGGCAGATGGGATCAGCCCAGAGGAGACGTGTCATTAACGAACTATATTGCCATGGGGCCAGCACAAATTTCTCTAATATATTTTATTACAAGCGCTAACAATCTCTGGAAACATGAAAGATGCCGTGCTGAAGCTGGTTGTGAAGTACCATCAATCAGAGTTACGTTATTAAACTACGCTTAGCGTCGTTTAGCTTATTTGTGGGTAATTTTATACACACTTGTTATTATTATGCAAGCACGCCATTGATTTCTTGTTATTTACGTCTCGATTCTTCAAAAAAAAGAAGATATGCCATCACAGTGTTCTTTATTACTCCTTCCTTAAAATCGATAATGCTGTGCTCTATACAAGCCTAGCCTAATGATCAATGATATTGTAATTATGAAGCCCAAAATAGTTTTGGCAATACCACTGCTAACCATCATGAAGCAAGAAATTGTATAGACGTGTAGAATGGTTATAAAAAAACCGAGTACGTTTTGTCATTACTAAATATTCTCTACGCTGTGGTGTTGATCGCGAAGTAGCAAGGAAATGCATTCAAATAGCAAGTGTTTCATTACAAGTGAAGCTGCCATAACCTAGTAACCTGCACAACCACGGACGCGCTAGAATAACATAATTGGCAGCGCTCGAGGGCTACCAGCCACAGTAATCTGGTGAATAAGGCACTCTGCTACTGGCCCACAGGTTCCGTGATCGAATCTCAGACGCGACCACCGCATTTTCGACGGCGGCGAAAGTGCTTGATTAAAAAATGCTTGTGGCCCATGTGCTTAGACTGAGGTACATGTTAAAGAAACCTTAGAACTCAAAATTTCCGAATCTGTAGACTACGCCGTCTCCCATATTCAAATGGTCGTGTTTTTGGTCGTTTGATTTCTACAATTATTAGCGTTTGAGTGCAGCCATTGCAAATAAAATACATCGATTGGGTAAAGCAGCCTTCGAGTATTTATCAAATGTCGGAATAACGAAGCCTAAAATACCACCCTAAAACCGTATTGGAAACCGTTGGGTCTTATACTCGTATTCGCGTTTATCGCTTTCAGTGGAAGCCAGCCTAGGAACACAGAAAACAATACCATCTAAAATGCGAGCTGGGTCATAAATCAAAGGTAAGAAACGTAACGTTTCAAGAAACACACAGTACATTGTTGCGCAAAACATGCATGCATAGCCAGCTTTTCAGTTACGGTGTACTAGGGGCTTTCGTAGATCTAAGCTACCGCATCACTAGTGAGTGCTCAAAAAGTACTGGTATTATTGGGTGCACCTTTGCGATCATATATTACTTTAAATATTATCCTACAAGTAAAACTTGAAACACGGTACCTGTCAACACCGACCAACGGGAGCTGTTTGAGGGATGTGCTGCTGAAGAATCCCTTCACAGAGCAGGGAAGAACAACGAGCCTGCAGCAACCGGGAACGGGCCACCTCGGTCGAAGTCGCAGCGTCAAGCTGGTGAAGCTTGAGACAGAGTGACATGGTTGACTGCACCGCATCGCTGAAGCTGGCTGCTGCCAAGGAAATTCCACGGCTGGATCTCAGAGCAGCCGCAATGTGTGGCCCATCGAACGAGTGCGCGTGCGAGCGAGGTTATTCGAACGCCCTTGTTAGCTGTGGTGGTGCTGTGACAGAACATTGTAATGATAATGTGGCTCAATCACAGAAGAAGAAAACTATTGGCATGTGACCTGTAGAGGGCATATATTATAATAACAGTTAAATATATTAACAAAGCAGGTAAGTGTAGATATTGTGTTGAGGATAAGTTGCTGCAGTATTCGAAAACCTAATTATAATGACAAAAGGACAATCCTACATTATTATATTACAGAAGAAAAAGAAGATTAGTGGGATAAGGTTACGGTAGGAGGAAAATTATGTTTAAAATTGAATGAAATAGTAACATGACAGCAGACAGCCGTGCTTGAACAAAGGGCTCTTTATGCAGGAATTTATGTGTTTTCATTGGTGTAGGCGTCATTAGTTGTCAGCGTGCACAATGACCGAAAAGCTGAGAAGAAATAAAAAAATAAATAGGCCTATTTAGAAACGTCGGCTTGGAACAGAACAGAACCCAGACATTTTTGGTGGAACGTAGGCTTTACCACACAGCCAAGGCAAAGCAAAAAACTGTTTCGAAAAAAAACGCCATAAATGTGGCGTAGTGGGAGAAGTCTTCTCAACATATGCAATACTGTGTTGCAGAGGTGTACAATAGCACAAGGCGTGAATATAGAAAGAAAGATAAAAGAAAGGCAAAAGGGTTAAGCAGATAAAATCAATGTTCACTAACCTGTGTTTAGAAAAGGAGAAAAGGCATAGAAAATGCAAGAGAAGAAGAGGAGTTTGGGAAAATAAGAAAACATGCACGAACAGGAGCACTATTCAAGTAAAAGATAGCAACATTGTCCGCCAACAAACACAGTTTGTCTCTCAGTGCATTTGCTTGTAGACATCGCAAGAACGCCCTCAGAGTAGCTCGCTATGCAAACCAGATAGACCAGGGCACCAGGGTTTTATTCTTCTTAAGGCGATGATTTTCCAGCTGGCCTGGTGTAATCGATAAGGTTGCTTTTTCTTTGTTAAAGCGGAAGAAGTCACAAAGAAGGTGCGTCCCTTTTTCGCTGCACCTTCATACCTGAATGACAAACAGGCGTTGAAACCTTTAAACTACACAAGAAGTAGGTTTTTTTGTAAGCCCACTTATAAAAGCACTCAAACCTAATTATGAATAATCAACAGCAAAAGCATTGACATTTTGAGCAGCTCTGTAGGTTCGTGTGTTGCCCATAGTGGCCAGTCAGTCCACTTTATGTAAAAGTAAGAAATATTGCACAGTGGGAATTTTGCAATACCATTTGCAGTAGGCATCCTAGAACAATTTGTAACTTCCAATGTTTCCCGCACAGACGTTTCATTCCTTGCGGCATGATTGAAGCATCCACCGAGAACCGAGGCGAGGATAGAAAAGTGAGATAGCGATGTGCACGGTGCCCGATTACGCTGCCACGCGTTCTCCTTGTTAAGCTCAAGAGTTCTCAATATTTTCACTAATATTGAAATCGCATAAATATTGGTATCGGATAAACAGCGGACGAGCTGCGTATGAAATGAATAAAATACCAGCTATAAGCAGGAGAGTTGTGGCACATTCTTTTGTCCATTTGTTTAAAAATCAACGTTTTCTTTTCTCTCATTCTAAACATGAAGACTATCGTTTTTTGAGTAGCTTTGCCAGCGAAGCATGCAGTTAGGCCGTCAATTTTCTTTTACCAGCACTGCACCTACCGACTTTTTTCCTTATCTCTATAGTTTTAGAAAGATTGGGAAGCAGCGATCTTTTTTCTGGAAAAAGTTTCGCCAACTTCTTCAATGCCTGTCGGTTTGTAATATTTAGTTGTAATAATTGTAATGTAATATTTAGTTTGTGTGCAGTTAAACGACATCATAAAGTTCGGTGGCTTCTTAACGTCGTGAGCCACGCAGGCAACTTCAGCGATCAAAATGAAAGACCATTAATGAAATTATCATAAAAAAAATGGCCCGAATCTGCATGTTACACTGCATATGTCGTCAAAAGACAATATTCATGCGTCTGAAGAGAGTGAAAAAAACGTTTATTTAATGCTCTGTGCAAGAAAATCGGTAAATGGTGTTCTGGAGATGCTGCGCTAGAGTGCCTCGGGCGTGTAGCGGAGACGAACGAGCGCATCGAGGCACGTAAGACATGAGCGCCTTCTGACAGTTATCATCGAAAACAAAGGCGTGCGTGCCCGCGAAGAAAGATGCACGCCAGTCTCGGAGGGGATAATGTGTAGAATGCAAAGTGACGGGCAGGTGCCACCCCCGGGTCATCGTAGCAAAGCGTTGGAAACACACACCTTTTTGAGCATCACGTTGCACTGTCAGCGCAGCGCGATAAACGCTACAGTCGTTAAGGTTACTTGTGTGTTCCTCTTGTGGTATAAAGGCAGACATCCGAAACATAGACTGGTTTTTATATGGTGCCTCAATTATGCAATATAATTGCTTTTTATTGACAATCGCACAACTATGAACGCTAAACCTTAAGGAAGAATGGTGGGCACTGTGGATGGGGTTGGCCGTTTAATGCCGTTTCCGGTAACGTTAAGGGCGAACAAACAGACAAATGTGCAGACATAGAGAAAGCCCCAAAATCTTTCGTCAAAGGTCCCCAAAAAAGACTATCGTCTTTATTATATTGTAACGAACAAATACAGTGCCGGAAGCTGAAACAGCTATTTATTAATGGCGAACTTGTGCCCGTCAACTAAATACACAAAAGTTGTGAGCTCACTCGTCAAAACCTCGTCAACTTCTCTTGCGTCTCGCCTTGGGCTGTCCTCGAAAAACCGCCAGCGTTTCTTGTCCAGCGCGTGATGTGGTGACCCCTGCAGCCAGCGTTGCATGGCGCGTTTCTAGCTTGGCGCGTTTGGCTTGTCCTTTGGTGTGGCAGAATTCAAAGTAACAGGAGGCGGCGCAGGACTTCGGCAGGTGCCTAACAACATGCAGCATTAGTGCTCTGTGCTCTCCGGACTCAAGTGGCAATCGTGTCTCGTCTACCTCGACGATGTAGTGGTTTTTTCTTCCACCTTCGAGCAGCACATCCACCGTCTGAGAATAGTACTGGATGCCATTCGGGTGGCAGCACTGACCATCAAACCGCAAAAGTGTCACTTTGGATTTCGTCAGCTTCGGTTCCTCGGGCACATAGTTAGTGCGGAAGGCGTCCGCCCCGACCCGGAAAAGATTGCAGCAGTTGAAAATTTTCCGAAACCGCAAGACAAAAAGGCCGTCAGACGATTCCTGGGACTATGTGCCTACTACAGACGCTTTGTTCAAAACTTTGCTAAGGTCGCTGAGCCTTTGACACGGCTAACAAAAGAAAGTGTACCATTCTCTTGGCGGGACGATCAAGAAGCGGCTTTCTCAGAGTTGCGACGCCGTTTGCAGTCTCCTTCAATGCTTGCCCATTTTGACGAAGGGGCCGATACAGACATACATACCGACGCGAGTAACGTTGGCCTCGGTGCCATCCTCGTTCAGTGGCAGAATGGAGAAGAAAATGTCAATGTTTACGCGAGTCGCACTATCAAATGCTGAGTCTACTTACTCAGCGACAGAGAAAGAGTGTCTCGCAGTTATATGGGCCATCAGCAAGTTTCGCCCATACCCCTACGGCAGACCGTTTCGAGCAATCAGTGATCATCATTCATTGTGTTGGCTGGCAAACATCAAGGACCCTTCAGGAAGGCTTGCTAGATGGAGCCTGCGTCTGCAGGAACACGACATCACTGTGGTCTACAAGTCTGGTCTCAAGCACAATGACGCAGATTGCCTGTCTCATGCACCTGTTGAGTCTCCATCATCTGACCAAGAACAAGACATCCCATTTCTTGGAGTTCTGAATGTGTCGGAGATGGCTCGTCTTCAGCGAGAGGACCCGGAACTACGCCCGCCTATCGAATACTTGGAGGGTCACCAAATTGAGGTACCACGAGTTTTCGTCCGCGGTTTGACATCCTATGTCCTCCGGAACGACGTCCTATTCAAGCGCAGCTTCGTAAACACCGGTGAGACGTTTCTGCTTCTTGTACCATCATCACTGCGAGCAGAATTCTTAGAAGCTTGTCATGACGACCCATCGGCTGGCCATATGGGTAGTAGCCGCACTTTGGCCAGAATTCGCCGGAAGTATTATTGGCCGAAATTAAGGGATTCGGTGCACCATTATGTTAAGTCATGCCGCGATTGCCAGAGACGTAAAATACCACCATCGAAACCAGCGGGTCTGTTGTAACCAATAGAGCCACCAAAAGGGCCATTTCAGCAAGTGGGGATGGATTTGCTTGGTCCATTTCCTCTCTCTTCATCGGGAAAGCGCTGGATTGTTGTAGCAACAGACTACATGACTCGAGATGCTGAGACATCACCTCTCGCGAAAGGAACGGTGAACGAAGTAGCCCAGTTTTTCGTCACTCAGATTGTACTACGACATGGCGCACCACAGGTTGTCATTACGGACAAAGGAACAGCATTTACTGCCCGTTTGATGCAGTCTGTTATGAAGCTCACCCACACCGATCATAGAAGGACTACAGCATACCATCCGCAAACAAACGGATTAACCGAAAGGCTCAATAGAACTCTCGCCGACATGATCTCGATGTATGTGGACGTTGAGCACCAGACATGGGACAGTATTTTGCCTTATGCAACATTTGCGTATAATACCGCAGTACAAGAAACGACACACTTCATGCCATTTCAACTTGTTTATGGTCGGACGGTCACAGCGACCTTAGACGCGATGTTACCTGTCAACGATTCGAATGAGAGTGACCCACACATCAGCGACTATATAGAAAGGGCAGAAGAGGCACGGCGATTGGCAAGACATCGTATCATGTTGCAACAAGGCTCCGATGCAAGTCGCTATATTCTGAAGCGGAGAGACGTACAGTACAACCCCGGAGACAAAGTGTGGGTGTGGACGCCTATACGCGCACTTGGCCTATCGGAAAAAAAATTGCCCGCAGCTTCCCTCGGGGGAACACTGAGGAGGATGCGGAGCATATAATTGGTTAACGAAGTGTTAAAGTGCGACTTACTTGGGTCGATAGCTAAATTGGTTAACGTGGTTGTGAAATGGGGTGTTAAATTGCGACTTACTTGGGTCGATGGCTAAATTGGTTAACGTGGTTGTAGGAGGGGGTGTTAAATGAGTGAACACGTACACACGTATGCGATAGGGCGGCGCTGGTCGAAGGGACGTCGATCATTGGGTTTGTGGATTCGTTGGAATTCATTTCACGCGACCTTTGACGTCGACGCGCCGTACAAACCAACCGACGAGCGGCAACTGAGCGAGCGAGCGCCGACCTTGAGTATATATACAGCGCGACGGCGCATGCACTGTCAGCTGTTGAATGTTCTCGAAGCGCGACGCCACATGCGCGTCCACTGGAGAATCAGGAGAATTGTAGATGTCGAACGCGGTGTGTAGAGGAGGAAGGGTGCACAGATGGTGGAGGAGTGAAGCGCGCGCGGTGTGTAGAGGAGGAAGGGATGCACAGATGGTGGAAGAGTGGGCGACGGCACGACGGCGCATGCGCGCGCGTCAGCTGTCGAATGTTCGAGAAGCGGTGCGGACGGCGCGGACGGCGCACTACAAGGCGCGAGTATAAGATGCTTCCGCATCTAAAACTGATGCGGCGCTATTTCGGCCCTTACAAAGTACTTCGCTAGTTAGGCACGCTAAACTACGAAGTAATTCCTGAAGGGCAAGTGTGCTCAACCCGACGCAGGAATCGCCCAGAAGTCGTACATGTAGTACGAATGAAACCGTACTACAAAAGGCACTGAACGAGACAAGTGATAAATGTGCTCAAACATCAGATAAATACTCATTTACAAAACTGCTCGACGTCAGCGTACGCATCGGGACGATGCGTTTCAGGAGGGGGACTAATGCTGCATGTTGTTAGGCACCTGCCAAAATCCTGCGCCGCCTCCTGTTACTTTGAATTCTGCCACACCAAAGGACAAGCCAAACGCGCCAAGCTAGAAACGCGCCATGCAACGCTGGCTGCAGGGGTCACTACATCACGCGCTGGACAAGAAACGCTGGCGGTTTTTCGAGGACAGCCCAAGGCGAGACGCAAGAGAAGTTGACGAGGTTTTGACGAGTGAGCTCACAACCTTTGTGTATTTAGTTGACGGGCACAAGTTCGCCATTAATAAATAGCTGTTTCAGCTTCCGGCACTGTATTTGTTCGTTACAATATAATAAAGACGATAGTCTTTTTTGCGGACCTTTCACGAAAGATTTTGGGTCTTTCTCTATGTCTGCACATTTGTCTGTTTGTTCGCCCATAACGTTACCGGAAACGGCATTAAACGGCCAACCCCATCCACAGTGCCCACCATTCTTCCTTAAGGTTTAGCGTTCATAGTTGTGCGATTGTCAATAAAAAGCAATTATATTGCATAATTGAGGCACCATATAAAAACCAGTCTATGTTTCGGATGTCTGCCTTTATACCACAAGAGGAACACACAAGTAACCTTAACGACTGTAGCGTTTATCGCGCTGCGCTGACAGTGCAACGTGATGCTCAAAAAGGTGTGTGTTTCCAACGCTTTGCTACGATGACCCGGGGGTGGCACCTGCCCGTCACTTTGCATTCTACACATTATCCCCTCCGAGACTGGCGTGCATCTTTCTTCGCGGGCACGCACGCCTTTGTTTTCGATGATAACTGTCAGAAGGCGCTCATGTCTTACGTGCCTCGATGCGCTCGTTCGTCTCCGCTACACGCCCGAGGCACTCTAGCGCAGCATCTCCAGAACACCATTTACCGATTTTCTTGCACAGAGCATTAAATAAACGTTTTTTTCACTCTCTCCAGACGCATGAATATCGTCTTTTGACGACATATGCAGTGTAACATGCAGATTCGGGCCAATTTTTTAAACAAATGGACAAAAGAATATGCCACAACTCTCCTGCTTATAGCTGGTATTTTAATCATTTCATACGCAGCTCGTCCGCTGTTTATCCGATACCAATATTTATGCGATTTCAATATTAGTGAAAATATTGAGAACTCTTGAGCTTAACAAGAAGAACGCGTGGCAGCGTAATCGGGCACCGTGCACATCGCTATCTCACTTTTCTATCCTCGCCTCGGTTCTCGGTGGATGCTTCAATCATGCCGCAAGGAACGAAACGTCTGTGCGGGAAACATTGGAAGTTACAAATTGTTCTAGGATGCCTACTGCAAATGGTATTGCAAAATTCCCACTGTGCAATATTTCTTACTTTTACATAAAGTGGACTGACTGGCCACTATGGGCAACACACGAACCTACAGAGCTGCTCAAAATGTCAATGCTTTTACTTTTGATTATTCATAATTAGGTTTGAGTGCTTTTATAAGTGGGCTTACAAAAAAACCTACTTCTTGTGTAGTTTAGAGGTTTCAACGCCTGTTTGTCATTCAGGTATGAAGGTGCAGTGAAAAAGGGACGCACCTTCTTTGTGACTTCTTCCGCTTTAACAAAGAAAAAGCAACCTTATCGATTAGACCAGGCCAGCTGGAAAATCACCGCCTTAAGAAGAATAAAACCCTGGTGCCCTGGTCTATCTGGTTTGCATAGCGAGCTACTCTGAGGGCGTTCTTGCGATGTCTACAAGCAAATGCACTGAGAGACAAACTGTGTTTGTTGGCGGACAATGTTGCTATCTTTTACTTGAATAGTGCTCCTGTTCGTGCATGTTTTCTTATTTTCCCAAACTCCTCTTCTTCTTTTGCATTTTCTATGCCTTTTCTCCTTTTCTAAACACAGGTTAGTGAACATTGATTTTATCTGCTTAACCCTTTTGCCTTTCTTTTATCTTTCTTTCTAAATTCACGCCTTGTGCTATTGTACACCTCTGCAACACAGTATTGCATATGTTGAGAAGACTTCACCCACTACGCCACATTTATGGCGTTTTTTTTTTCGAAGCAGTTTTTTGCTTTGGCTTGGCTGTGTGGTAAAGCCAACGTTCCACCAAAAATGTCTGGGTTCTGTTCTGTTCCAAGCCGACGTTTCTAAATAGGCCTATTTATTTTTTTATTTCTTCTCAGCTTTTCGGTCATTGTGCACGCTGACAACTAATGACGCCTACACCAATGAAAACACCTAAATTCCTGCATAAAGAGCCCTTTGTTCAAGCACGGCTGTCTGCTGTCATGTTACTATTTCATTCAATTTTAAACATAATTTTCCTCCTACCGTAACCTTATCCCACTAATCTGCTTTTTCTTCTGTAATATAATAATGTAGGATTGTCCTTTTGTCATTATAATTAGGTTTTCGAATACTGCAGCAACTTATCCTCAACACAATATCTACACTTACCTGCTTTGTTAATATATTTAACTGTTATTATATTATATGCCCTCCACCGGTCACATGCCAATAGTTTTCTTCTTCTGTGATTGAGCCACATTATCATTACAATGTTCTGTCACAGCACCAACACAGCTAACAAGGGCGTTCGAATAACCTCGCTCGCACGCGCACTCGTTCGATGGGCCACGCAGTGCGGCTGCTCTGAGATCCAGCCGTGAAATTTCCTCGGCAGCAGCCAGCTTCAGCGATGCGGTGCAGTCAACCATGTCACTCTGTCTCAAGCTTCACCAGCTTGACGCTGCGACTTCGACCGAGGTGGCCTGTTCCCGGTTGCTGCAGGCTCGTTTTTCTTCCCTGCTCTGTGAAGGGATTCTCCAGCAGCACATCTCCAGCAGCACAGCTTTCCAGCAGCACAGCTTGACAGGTACCGTGTTTCAAGTTTTGCTTGTAGGATAATATTTAAAGTAATATATGATCGCAAAGGTGCACCCAATAATACCAGCACTTTTTGAGCGCTCACTAGTGATGTGGTAGCTTAGATCTATGAAAGCCCCTAGTACACCGTAACGGAGTCAAAGAAAGCGGCAAGCCAAGCAAAAGCCAACTAAGTACGCCCTTCAGTGAATTCCGAACGTGCGATTGAGTGCCTACATGTACGGGGTGGCCTGTGAATGGTAGTGCAACACGAGTAGACTATTTTGACTTGCAGACGCTGCCTGCGTTAGCCTTGCGAGGCGAGAGGAAGGGGGGGGGGCAGAAACAGTTGGCACGAGACGTGAGTGTGCGCACTGGAGTTGCCGACGACATCGCCGACGCAGAATTTGGGAGTAAATGCGACCACAAAATGTACCTCATTTAAAATTAAACGTTTCTTCCATATTCTAGTCTATAATTACTTTACGCCATCTGAATATGCTGCTGATATTGCTGACATATTCTCGATATACATCAAATAGATGTCTGTGGTAAAAACCACTATCATTAACATCCAGGTATTGACGCACGAGCTTGCCCCGGCACGAGCGTCTCGAGACCACCATGAGCTGCTATCAGGCTCCCACGCATAGCCATTCAGATGGTGCTTGTGCATGGCTGTTGCAGCGTGGCAGTTTTGGAATGGCCACTACTTCGTCGATAGGAGCAACTGTACGAGGCCTTGCCTCCACCGTTGTAGTTCTCAAGCAAGGCCTGATTGACGAAGAGCCTTGGATCGTGAGACCCTGTTCGCACAGCCACCCGTGTCGAGGGTCATCGATAGACCTGGTGGACATTCCCCAGCCATTGATTGTTACTCTCCAGGAGAGTTTCACAGGTATAGTTTGTTCATTTACATATATGAGCTACGTGACTGAGACGCTTCTTACGAATGGGTCAATCTTTAACTTTGAGCAGTTGATTGTTACTCTCCAGGAGAGTATAAAATTTATAGTTCGTTCATTTACATATATGAGCATACGCTGGCTGAGACGCTTCTTACGAATGGGTCTATCTTTAAATTTGAGCAGTTCGTTGTTACTCTCCAGGAGAGTATCACATGTATAGTTTTTTCATTTACATATATGAGCATACGCTGGCTGAGACACTTCTCGCGAATGGGTCTATCTTCATATTTGAGCAGTTGATTGTTACTTTCCAGGAGAGTATCACAGGTATAGTTTGTTCATTTACATATATGAGCATACGCTGGCTGAAACGCTTCTTAAGAATGGGTCCATCTTCATATTTGAGCAGTTGATTCTTACTCTCCAGGAGAGTATCACATGTATAGTTTGTTCATTTACATGTGTGAGCATACGCTGGCTGAGACGCTTCTTACGAATGGCTCTATCTTTATACTTGAGCAGTTGATTGTTAATCTCCAGGAGAGTATCACATGTATAGTTTGTTCATTTACATATACGAGCATACGCTGGCTGAGACGCTTCTTTCGAATGGGTCTATCTTCATATTTGAGCAGTTGATTGTTACTTTTCCGGAGAGTATCACATGAATAGTTTGTTCATTTACATATATGAGCATACGCTGGCTGAGACGCTTCTTACAAATGGGTCTATCTTTATATTTGAATAGCAGTTTGACAAGTGTGCTGTAATAGAGATGGGTTCGTGACCTCACCTTCCTTCCCTCACCTACACAATTTACGCACGCACACGAGGACGATGGCGTTTTGCAACAACGCCGAACTTTTTCTAAGAAACTTTTATCCACGCAAGGACGCTGAGTGTCTTAGCGTGCTTTCCCAATGACGGCAACATTTTGTGGACACCATATGGCCGTATTATCATGCTTAATATCGACTTCATATCAGAAGAGAGAAGTGTTTCGCATGTGTGTTTTTACATGATTTAAAGTGTTCGTAATGCAAGTTTACGCAGACTATTGCCACTGCCAGTGCGGCGCCTCGTTCGAGTGGGTCCTGTTGGCCGTAGTCGACCAACGTCAAGAAAATGTTCATTCTCTTGACCACATGATACACGTGGTCATATTCCTGGCTTCTTGTCAAGCTAGCATATTGCTTTCACAACATCGCAGGAAGGAAGCCAAGACCACCGCAGCTTGACGGCCGATGTCTATCGAAGCCTCGGCCAAAGTGGAGAGCGCACAGAGTGGTCAACAGGACCAGCGAACCAAGCCTTCGTTGGCCGTGGCTGAGGTATCGAGATGCAGGTGGCCAACCCTACCATCGTGCATTGCCGTCTAGCCAAGATGCTGCTTTCTTACCCAAAGCGTAGCCATTTTATGTCAAAATGGCGGTGGCCTTGCGCCCGCTTGTCATGCTCAACGCCTATTTTCTGCGGTATTCACATGTGTTATTCGTTCGTCTATATGTATTTTATATCGTATTAACTTTCATATTGTTAATATTGATGTTGTTCAACGTTTAAATTTTGCGTTTTACTAATCTCTCAAAAACTATTTGTTGAATATGGTGAAGAGTTCTGGAAGGTTTGCGGTGTGAAGACGTTTCGAATGCTGGCCTTGAGAACAAGCATGAATAAATGTGAACTTTTAAATGGAACAGCATGCGTCTACATTATTGCGTAAACGACAGGTAAACCCATAAGGTTGTTGCGTTGCATTTTCTCATGTTTCTTTAATAATGTCTGCTCAAGTTGCATGTGACCAATGCTCGCCCTGTCTGAAAGTGCAGCGCAGAAAAGCGTTTTTTTTTTACCTCTCGTTCACTGCCTATAGTGCATTTCAAGCTTATATTCTCGCAATGTCTTCATGGTATTCTCTGATCTTATTGATGAATAAAAGGCCAACAAATACCGACAGTAAAGCATTACGAATACCTCAAAGTATGAATAAATCAGGATATAGTGTTATATGGAGTTAAAATAAATGTATCTATGCGGCAAAAAAAAAAACGAATGCTACAGTAATACAGAGCATTATGAGGATACTATAGGCACAAGGTGTTTCAAAGTGCGTGTAAAGTGGTAAAGTTCCGGAGTTGCATTTGGGAATCAGTTGTGTGTATGAGGTGAGAGTTGCAACCAGGAATGAATATGAATCGAAATAAAGTCCCTGAAAACAACTAAAGTAGCATCATTTGTGTCAATTTCTTGTTCTTGTTCTTGTTGCCGTTAACTTGTGGCTCATACCCACTGTGGGGAATCGGCCTATAATTTAGTGGTCTTATAAAGTATAATTCTTTATTAGATAAAAGGAACATTCAAATTGAAAACGTTTCAAATTTTCTAATTAAATTTTGATGATCACTGATCTGTACTTACTATAAAGTTTTTTTATTAGCAGTAGATAATAACCTAGATCAAAACCAACCTATAAAAAAAGAAGAAAAAAGTGAAAAAGTTTTGCGTATGTCAACACAGAGAATAATATAAGTTTGTTAGTCTTTTCGTTTCATTCAGATAATTCCGCACTGCCTCGCAAACTTTCGCACTGGCGAACCCAGAAATAGAGGCTTCAACGGGCACAATCACGGACATGGATATATTCATTCTAATAGCTTGTAAAGATTTTTCTCACTTGGATCTAAGAGCTGTAGCGAATCGTCTACACGTCAAAAACTAACAATCTAAAGTTTCTGGCTTGCCACAGAAAGTGCACATTGGAAAAAGAGCCTGACCAGACCTGTGTTGGTAGAAATTCGGTTTGGGCACCCTACAGCGCAGCCTGTTACGTCTTCTAGTTTACGTGTGTCACAAAAAGATCGTCGCCAGAAATATAATAAGTGCCGATATTGTGAGCGATGTACCTGTGGAGCTTTCTATCATGGCACACCTGTGAAATCGCGCAACCGTTACACAAGCAGATGCCAGAAAACACGGTAAAATTGTCCACTTATTGCCGACTTCACTAAATAATCGGCTATTTCGTTTGAGAGCATCCCTTTGTGGCCCGGCACCCAAAGAAGTCTAAGTTTTCTCGAATCGGGGAGGGGAGGGGTTGTTGGTGCACAGAACGCCTTTATTATGTGCGAGTCAGCACCAACTGAAAGTGCAGCGCAAAGAGACAGAGAATCTGTATTGATAACAGCCGATAAAATTTACACGTTTATTTTCATAAGGCGAGTACCACTGCCAGAAACTCAGCCACGAAAGATTGGCAGAACCCACGTACAGTGGAAATCGGTGATATGCGAAGCACGCATGAGAAATGTTGATATGTCACTTTAAAATCAGCCCGAGGTTACGAGGTGGAGGTATATGAGGCCGTACGTGACTTCCGTGTCATGAGTATTATGCCTAGATAGGTCGGGTACCTTCGTCATCTATTCTCGTCACTTGATACCAAGTTTAGTATACGTGGAGCTAATGAAACGGCCGGGAGCACGCTATCAGCATGGTATGTTGTTATGTTCTTACATGACACGCGTGTCAGGAATATCATGCATTGCACCAGTCATATATATCGTCATCCATTGACGTAACTTAACACTAAATTTGGTATATGTGGAGCTAACAAAACGGTGGCGAACGCATCATGAAGAGCCCAATATATTCCTATAAAGCGTCGACTGGCGCGCACACTGGGCACAGCGACGCTACGTTAGCAAAACTCGAGCACTCTATAGTCTGACGCCAGGGGCGACCAGCGTCTGCTGGGGCGGTCCGATGGCAACCGGCACGAAATGCGACATGCTGGATTTCGCGCCGATGCGTTTTCCAGACAACACTGCGTCTCGCTTTTTGCGTGACGGAGGGACGCCGGATGCGCTGAAACGCGCATGCGGGAAAGAAACGCAGCGCGGCGCGCGCCTGCGAGTATACGGCAGGACCGGCCCCTGGCGTGGCAACGCCGGCGTGACGCCACGAAACGAACACCGGCGAGCATGCGCACCGCGTCACACCAAACGTATTGGCGCCTTAACTGTGACATGTAGACATGTCCTTACATGACACGACCTCTCATGATTATTTAATTTGCACCACTAACGTACCTTCGTCATCCACTGGCGTCACCTAATACTAAATTTAGCAGATGAGAAGCTAGCGAATCGGTCACGAGCGCATCGTCAGTGTGAGATGTGGTCATGTTGTTACATGGCACGCATGTCGTCATTGTCTGCTTTATTTGTATCATTTACCTATGTCAACCATTCGCGTCGCGTAATACCGAGTTTGATACATGTGAAGCTAGTGAAATGGCCGCAAGCGCATCATGATCGTAGCATGTAGTCGTGTTGTTACATGACACGCAACTCATGATTATCATGTCTGCACCTGTCACATACATTCGCCATTCATTGGCGTGACGTATTACCAAGTTTGGCATTTTGGAAGCTTGCGAAATGGCCACGAGCGCTTCATTAGTGTGGCATGCTGTCATGTTGTTACATGACACGCATGTCGTGATTTTCATGACTGGATGTGTCATTTACCTATGTCGTCCGTTCTCGTCACGTAATACCAAGTTTGGTACATATGAAGCTATCGAAACGGCCACGAGCGCATCATGAGTTTGACATGTAGTCATGTGGTTACATGACACGCATGTCATAATTTTCATGTTAGGATATGTCGCTGGTGTTCCCCATACAATCATGCCATACCATACCAGTTTGGCTACATGCTATGTGAACGAAACCACTTCAAGAGCTGCAGGATTATGAAATATAAACAATGACAATAATGATATATATGTCATGATTGTCATGTTACTACTCTTTAAATATGTTCTTCATACAGTCATGTTATTCCATACCAAGTTTGGTATAGATAAGATTATTGAAACAGCCAGGAGAGCTAAATGTCATAGGCGGAAAGATAGATAGATAGATAGATAGATAGATAGATAGATAGATAGATAGATAGATAAATATATAAATAGATAGATAGATAGATAGATAGATAGATAGATAGATAGATAGATAGATAGATAGATAGATAGATAGATAGATAGATAGATAGATACGCTCGAAGTCATGGAATTTCGCTAAGAAATGCTTCGCTATTAAAACAGGTATGATATCAGGTACTCTGGGTGAATAGGACTAATCAGAGTTCGGGCTGAATATACCACCAGCTGGCTTTTCGGATGCATCTGTAGCAATACCTACACTTGTTTTGATGTCATGCAAGTGTTCTTGCAATAAACCATCTAGAGTGTGATGGGTGAGCAACTCTGCATCGTTAGAAAAAATGTCGTCAAATGGAACATCCACCAAGGATGAATTATCACTAGTTTGCCTTCATCATCAGCCTGACTACGTTCACTGCAGGACAAAGGCCTCTCCCATGTGAGTTTGCCTTACCTCACCGCTATGTACATTCAGCGCGTTCAGTAAAAAGACAGGGTTCCTGTCGAAACGTCGGCACAATAAACAGTTATGTGAAAGCGCATCTACTTTCATATTTATAACCTTGCGGCAACCGAAGTTATTCTTCTGTATATATATATATATATATATATATATATATATATATATATATATATATATATATATAAATATATATATATATATATATATATATATATATATATATAATATATATATATATATATATATATATATATATATATATATATATATATATATATATATATATATATATATATATATATATATATATATATGGCTGTTGCGTGGCTAGCGTCATCATTACTAGTGCGTGTCGAAGGATTTGGTCGGCAGAAAGACTACGATGAACTCGCGCCGCTCGATCGAAGCTATTCCAATGCTTGCTACACTGTTATTTGCACTCATTTTATTTCCGTGACAAACTGGTAGAGCTGCTGGGTACAATCTGAATCCGCTAGCTTCAACTCAAGCTGCTTCAAGCTTCTGACACCATTTCGAAAATTCCGGGAAAACCTGCCACTTCGCCTCAGCCGTCCTAGGATACCTCCTGAATTCGATCTCTTGAGCTCGGCAAAAATTACCACCACAACGGCAAGTCAGTCGCAAGAGAGCAACGTAGACCAACTCGCATTTACCCCAAGCGTCGTCTACACAGCACGCACCCCGAAACCGTTTCATGGTGATGTATTTGAGGATCTAAATGACTGGCTAGACCACTTCGATCGGGTCGCAGCCGCCAACAAATGGAACGAAACCAAGAAGCTACGCTACGTCTATTTCACACTTGAAGACTATGCTCGTATCTGGTATGAGAACCATGAGTCGTCGATCACCAATTGGCAAGAATTTCAGCGACAGCTATCCCAGGCATTCAGAAATCCCGAAAGGAAAAAGATGGCCGAGGAGGCTCTGCTGAGCCGGGTTCAGAAGCCAAATGAAAACGCGGCCATAATTGTCGAAGACATTTCACGCTTTTTGAAGCGCGCTGACCCCAGGAGTGAATTAAACAAAAACATGTACAGTGGGAATCAGTGATATGTGAAGCACGAATGAGGAAGGTTAATATGTTACTTTACAATCAGCACAACGTTCCGAGGTGGAAGTTAATGATTCCGTACATAATTTTCGTGTCATGATTATCATGTTTGGATGTGTCGGTTACCTTCGTCATTCATTCATGTCACGTAATATCAATTTAGTATATATGGAGCTAGTCAAACGACCGTGAGCAAATTATGAGCGTGGTATGTTGTCATCTTCTTACACGACATGACTGTCAGGATTATCATGTTTGCACAAGTCATATACTTTCGCCATTCATTGAAGTCACGTAACACTAGATTTGGTATAAGTGAAGCTAGCAAACGGCCGCGAGCGCATCATGAAGGGCGCAATATACTCCAATGTAGCGTTGACGCGTGCGCATGCTCGGCACAGTGACGGTATAGGTTAGCAAAACGCGAGCAGTCTATAGTATGACGCCAGGCGCTACCAGCGTCCGTCGTAGCAGCCCGACGGCAGCCGGCGCGAAATGCGACACGTTGAATTTCGCGCCGATGCATTAGCCAGACAACACTGCGTCTCTCTCTTTGCGTGACGGATGGATGCCGGACGTGCTGAAATGCGCATGCGTCAAAGCAACACAGCACGGCGCGCGCCTGCGAGTATATGGTAGGACCTGTGCCTGGCATGTCAACGCCGTCGTGACCTGACGAAATGAACGCCGGTGAGCACGCGCACCGCGTCACGCTTAATGTATTGGCGCCTTGACTGTGGCATGTAGTTATGTTCTCATATTACACTCAACTCATGATTACCATGTTTGCACCAGTCAACTACCTTCGTCATACTTTGACGTCACGTAATACCAAACTTGGGATATGTAAAGCTAGCGAAACGACCGCGAGCGCATCTTGAGTGTCGCAGATAGTCATGTCATTAGACGACACGCATGTAGTGATTATGATGTTTGTATGTGTCATTTGCCTATGTCGTCCGTTCGCATCACGTAATACCGAGTTTCGTACATGTGAAGCTATCAAAATGTCCGTGAGCACATCAAGAGCGTAGCATGTAGTCATGTTGTTACATGACATGCATCTCATGATTATCATGTTTGCACCAGTCACATACCTTCGTCATCCTTTCACGTACCGCAATACCAAATTTGGTACCGCTAGGGAAACTCTCGGGAGTGCATCACGAGCTTGGCATGTAGTCATGTTACATGACATGCATGTCATGATTTTCATGTTAGGGTCTGTCGCTTGTGTTCGCTATGCGATCATATCACACCATACCAGTTTTTCAACATGCCATTTGAACGAAACCACCGCAAGAGCCTCATGACCGTCAATCGTAAACTATGACATTCAAGACATCTATATCATAACTTTCATGCTTTGACTGGACAAATATGTTCTTTATAAAGTCATGGTCTGCCATACCAAGTTTGGTATTGATACAATTATCGAAGCGGTCAGGAGAGCTAAAAATCATAGGCGGCGAAATAGATAGATAGATAGATAGATAGATAGATAGATAGATAGATAGATAGATAGATAGATAGATAGATAGATAGATAGATAGATAGATACGTGCAAAGTCACCGAAGTTCGCTGAGAAATGTTTCGCATTTAAAAGTTTGACTCCTCCTGCGGGGTGTCAAGGAGCGACTTTTTGCTGGGCTCATACGCAAGCCCGCAACTAATGTCGATGAGTACATCACGGAAGTAACACCCTGGGATGGGCACTTCAGCAACGCTCTCTTCAGTACTACTGCCAAGCTTCTGTTGCCGCGGTGTCACCTTTCACCTGTGGACAGAACTTATCAGCACTCCGCGAGCTTGTATGGAGCATGGTCCGGAGGAGGTCGAAAAAGTCCGTCCCACTTCTCACCCAAGTGCGACGATTCTGGGAGACATTATTTGTGATGAACTCAGGAATGTGACCCAATCATTCCTCCCAATGCGTGCGGAAGCTACTGCTGTGTCCTACGCCGAAGCATTGAGAGTCCTCAACTTTCTACCAGACGTCGGCCACCCTCTACTTTCTCATTATTGCCCCGTCCATTCGCGCCTGCAAATGACAAAGACAGCGCTTTTCAGTATGACGTTCTGCGTGGAGTCACCCGTAAATCTGAGGTATGGCGCACCTTTTACAACAGGCTTTTTTGCTACCACTGCGGCGAAGCGGCCCATCTGTACTGCCATTGTGCGTATAGCAGGATGGGCCTTCGGCAATTTCACCCTAACGCGCGTTGACCCAGCGATGGGGAGCGTCATCGCGAGATTAAGCAATACCTTGCAGCGCAGCAGCCGTTTCCTCCTGCACAGAGCCACCGGCTACGCTCACCTTCTCCTGGGCGCTTCGGATCGCCTAGTCCTTACGCCACGTTCTCTGGTGTACAAAACAGGTCCCCAAGTCCTGGCCCACGCAAGGAAAACTGTGGCCAGTGGCCTCTGGGGGTAGGCCGCTGTGGACCTAACTGACAAACATCCTCCGTCACGACATGTTGACGACGCCGATATTTCTGTCACAAAATTTTCTTTCCGAGATGCAGCAATTTCCGCCGATACTTCTATAACCATCGACAATCATTCGACCACGGTCCTCGTGGATACTGGCGCCAATTACTCTGTTATGAGAGGTGACTTCGCAGCGGCTCTACGAAAAGTGGTGACGCCATGGAACGCTCCGCAGCTCCATACCGCGGGTAGTCATCTAGTGACGCCGGTTGGGAAGTGCACTGCCCGAGTACATATTGGCGCTTCGACCTTCATCGGGCCTTTCGTCGTACTGCTGGAATGCTCCAGACAGGACATCTTGGGATTAGACTTCCTTCGAGAATATGGGGCTATTATAAATGTCCGAGAATTGCTGGTGACGTTTTTACGAAACGAACATTCCCAGGATTGTTAATCACGTATGATGACGTTGCATGTAATCGACGATTCGGTGAGAGTACCGCCCCGTTGCATTGTTCTGGTTAACGTGCTGAGTGACATCGACCATACGGCTCTCGGAGTTGTGGAAGGCAATGTGTCCGTGCTCTTGCCTCGTCAAGTATGCGTCGCCCGTGGTCTCGTAGAATTGACACGTGAGCCTGCGAAAATTCTACTAAAAAATTTCAGTCATGAATACCAGCACTTCAGGAGGCAGTGTGCCATCGCTTACTTCGAAGAAATCGGAGACTCGAAAGCCACCTTCTCATTCGCGCAACCCTCTTCCAGTGCTCGTGACGATAAACAGTCTACGGTTAAGCTTGATGTGAACTGCACACTGTCGACTTCATAGCAAGAAAGTCTTCGCTTCCTCCTGCTTTGCTTCAGCCACTGATATGCCATGACGTCTCAAATCAAACAGACACCTGCCGCAAAGCACAGAATCATAAGAGAGCCCAGCGAAAGGCCTATTCGACAACGTGCTTATCGAGGTTTCCGCAGTGAACAAGACGCCATCCATGACCAAGTACAACAAATGCTTGCTGATAACATATTTCAGCCATCTACGAGCCCATGAGCATCACCGGTTGTGTTGGTGAAAAAGACGGCACATTGCGTTTTTGTGTTGATAATCTCAAACTGAACACCATGACAAAGAAAGACGTTTATCCACTTTATCGAATCGACGAATCACTCGACCACCTTAGAAACAGCCGATATTTGTCATCCATGCATCTACGCAGAGGTTATTGCCAAATAAAGGTCGAGGAGCGTGATCGGGAAAAGACCGCCTTCATTACTACTGACGGGCTTTTCGAATTCAAGGTGCTTCCTTTAGGACTGTGCTCTGCTGCCGCGACTTTTCAACAAATGATGAACCCAGTTTTGTCCGGTCTCAAGTGGCAATCGTGTCTTGTCTACTTAAATGACGTCGTCGTGTTTTCATCGACTTTCGAGCAGCACTTTCAGCGTCTTTGTGTAGTAGTAATTGACGTGCTACGAACAGCTGGCTTGTCGTTCAAGCCATTGAATTGCCACTTCGGCTACGAGGAGCTCAAGTTTCTCGGCCATGTCGTCAACAGTGACGGAATTCGCCCTGACCTCGAGAAAACACTGCCTGTCACTGTCCTAACAACTCTGACAAACAGACATGACGTACGCCGTTTTCTGGGCCTTTGTGCGTACTATCGTCGCTTCGTTCCAAACTTTTCCAAAATACCACAACCCTTAAACCAACTCACGAGAGACAACGTTGCTTTTGTGTAGACCCCAGAACAACACGAAACTTTTTGCGAGCTACGACGACGCCTCGAGTCTCCTTCAATCTTGGGACGAAAATGCCTACACTGAAGTGCATACAGATGCAAGTAATGTCGGCCTCGGAGCCGTCCTTGTGCCATGGCGGGAAGGTATCGAGCGAGTGATCGCCTACGCTAGTCGTACGTTATCATCGGCTGAAACGAACTATTTCACCTCAGAAAAGGAATGCCTTGCTGTCGTGTGGGCTATAGCCAAGTTCCGACCGTATATGTACGGGCGACCGTTCAGAGTAGTCACTGACCACAATTCCTTGTGCTGGCTTGCAGGTCTCAAAGACCCCTCAGGACGTCTAGCTCGATGGAGTCTCCGATTACAAGATTTTGACGTTACGGTGGTTTACAAGTCAGGACGCAAGCACACGGATGCTGGCTGCCTATCACGTGCCCCAGTCGAGTCGATTCCTCCTGACCAAACTGACGACGAAACTTTCTGTTCATGGCGAGGGGGCGCAGATTCATGCCGTCATCTAAACATCGGCTCCTGGTTGTTCACCTTTTTTTCTGTGAAAGGTAGCTATGTGTTTGATGCATTTTGCTCCAGTGACGCCTGAAGTCTTGAGGACCACGTGGCAACTTTTGTCACGGTGGGTGATCTTCTACCGAGTTTTGAAGGACTTTCTTGCTCTGCCACGCCATGGGTTGCTACGCCTAAGGTTAGGCTTAGCTATGCCTAACGCTAGGCTTAGCGTGTTTGAGCTATCAAGGTCGCCATGCAAGTCACTGTGCAAGGAGAGGACATTTCTCCCGAAGATCGAATTCTAGTGTTCTGGATGAACAACGACGCTTTCTAAGCGTAAGTCAAGTAAAGAACCCGTGGCGGGTGCTGAAGTTTAAGGCCCACCATACGGCAAGAACGCTGGCACCCAATCTCCCGCCAACGTGAAGAAACGCCTCGCTAACGCGGCAAGGCTGCCTCATCTGCCAAGGGATTTTCAAATCATTGTTATGCCTCGGGGAGGCCTGAACGTTAAGAATACCAGTAACATCCAGATCTCTCAAGCCCTCACTACAGCGGCGCATCTCTCCGCTGTGGATATTACAGAAGACATCATTTGTCCTAACGCTATGCAGAACATTGTTGTGACTAGTACGCCATCGCAAGCCAACGCCAAGGCATATGCAAGCCTAGAGGCCATCACCATTTATAATGAAAGATACGAGGTTAGCTCTTACGTTGCTGCACCCGACAACAAATGCAAGGGCATCATCAGAAACCTTGTTATGGAAATTGACGACGAAAAACTGAGAAGACTTCTTATTCCGCCGAGGAATTCCACTGTTCTCGAAGTGCGGCGAATCAAAACTTTACCACAGTCGTTATCCTCTTCGAAGGACTTCGAGTCTCAAATTACGTCATGTGTGGTCCCAGCATAGTCAAGTGCACTCTCTACCGACGGCAGACGAAAGTCTGCTATACCTGTGGTAGACTCGGCCACAGAGCCAACGTGTGCCCCACTCCAGGAAATGTTATCTGTCGAGGTTGCGGAATGACCTCCCCTGGGGACCAGCACGTTTGCATCCGAAGTGCGCCTTCTGTGGGAGGCCATTTCAACGGCCGACAGAACCTGTACACAAAGATTCCTGATACCTTACGTCGTCAGACAGCACAGAAGAGAGAGACGTGACTTTGACAAAGACTTCCTACCGATACATCACCTGTCCGAACCAGCCAACAAGTCCAGGTCCCAGTCCAGGAGCTTGAGGGGGCGCTCCCGATACAGAAGCGGTCTCCGATCCACAAGCCGTTCCCAGTCCCGGAGCTGTTCCCGATCACGGGGCGCTGCCGTTAGCGTTCAGGTGCCTGCTGCCACAGCGACCGAGTGGGTTGACCGCATTAAAAGATCCCAGAAACAGGTAACGGGGGGAATACTGCCAGAGCAGAACATTGATAGAATTATTCAGCTGGAAAGGGAGAATGCTGCACTAAAGGAGGCGATCGCGCAAATTAGAGTCGAGATAGTTGCACTTAAGAATGCTAATAACGCTAAGAGTGAGGCTCCAAAACCTTCTCAGGTCGCTACACTCAAAACGCCTCTTGAAACGCCTATGGAAATGCCTGTGGAAACACCTACGGAAACGGCCATGAAAATGCCCATAGAAAAACCCACGGAGACGCCCGTCGAAACGCCCATGAAAGTGCCGTGTACTGTTCGTTCAGCCAAAAAGAAGGATTTGACGAGGCCTGCGTTTGATGAGGAACCACATAGTTTTAAAACAGAGATCAGAGACATGTTCCAGTCGCTTAGCCAAACTGTCGCATTGGTTCATGTTAAGGTCGATACCTTGGCGGACAAGTTCAGCGCACTGGGTACCAAGGTCAATACGTTGGACGCTAACTTCCGTGCGTTGGACGCTAAAGTCAACGCGCTCGAACGCAGGCACTTATCTTCCGAGTCTAACCATGGCGCGTCCGCGTAAAGAGTTCAGGATTTGGCAGTGGAACTGCTGGGGGTTTACTCGCAAGACGGCAGTTTTTCAGCAGTTCATTCGTTCTCACTCTGAAAAGCCGCAAGTCATTTTGCTTCAGGAGACGCTTTCCGATTCTGTCATTCTGCCGGGTTACACATCTCACGCTCTTTATGGAGACGGACGACGGGGCATTTGTACGCTCGTATCTAAGGGTTACAGAAATATCTTGCATGATCTTTCTATGAACAGTAGTAAAGTGGAACACTCATTGTTCAAATTATTTTAGGGGGTCATTTAAAGAGTAGCGTTTTCATCCTGCATATTTAGAGTTCACCAAATGACTCAAAACAAAGGTTTGCGGCGCTCTTGAGTAGGGCTGCTGCCAGAGCCCGTATCTCGCCGCTTGTGGTGGCGGGTGATTTCAACGCTCCTCATCAGTGTTGGGGTTATCTGCGGTAATCCTGTAAAGGCGAGGATTTGTGGCAAGCAGCGGCGAACTTGAACTTCACCCTGGCCACAGACCCAGCATTTCCTACCAGGATGGGTAACTCCTGCACGAGGGAACCCACGTCGCATCTTACCTTTGTTAATAATGTTGAATCTGCTACTTGGCACAACTTGGACGTGGATCTGGGTAGTGACCATAATGTCTTAGCTACCCATATCAGTGTACCCGTATGAGAGCTTAGTTTCACAGATTGGGATTACTTCCATCATATTAGAAAAGAACGCGCGCAAGCTGAAGACTCAACCTCCAGCCTGGATCAATGGGCCAAACAGCTCAAGGGAGACGTTGGTGATGGGACAAAAATATACACACATATTTGGAAACGGATAGGATGGACAGCCGCCTCGCGCACCACCTAAAGGCCAAGAAATCGTTACTGAGTAGGTTGAAGGGGCTCAATCGTCGGCTCTGCAAGAAAATTGCAGAACTTAACCGAACCTCCGAGGACCACTGCCAGACCCTCTCTAGGCAGCAGTGCGATGAGGTTGATGGCCAAATGAGAATAGGAGAGAAAAGAAGTTTGCTAAAGCACCTTTTGCACGAGTCAAATTCCAAGAGTAATCAAAGGCAAGCTATCGCTAAACTGATACATGCCGCAAAACAGTCTGATTCTGAAGACGCTGTACTAGATAGTTTGACTCACAGATATTTACCCATTAACTCCTTGAGCTGTTAAGACTATCCGTCTTACACTGGACCCCCTTGCAAATAGCTGGGAGAGCCTTTTACGACCAGCGACGTTTGGGAAATTCTTCAAAACCTTAAAGAACGATCGGCTCCGGGGCCGGATGGCATCGCGAACAAGGCCCTCAGGAACCTGGAAGACGAATCCATCAATTTCCTTACCGATGAGATCAATAACATATGGAGAGAAGGTTCTGTTTCAGACTCTTGGAAAATGGCATCGGTTGTCTTCATTCCCAAGCCGGGGTGACCTCCAGGTTTGGGCACTCTAAGGCCCATATCGCTAACGTCCTGTGTCGGCAAGGTGGCGGAGCACGTCATTTACAACCATGTCTCTAAGTACATCGAGAAGAAAGATCTTTTTTTCTTACAACATGCTCGGGTTTCGTCCGACTTTGTCCGCACAGGACACAATGAAGCTGCTCAAACATTAAATCATAGAAGTGAACACAAGGGACGTAAGAGGCATCCTGGGTCTTGACTTGGCAAAAGCGTTTGACAACATCTCCCACGCACACATCTTAAACTCCATTGCAGACCTTGGACTAGGCGAAGCCTTCCACAGATACGTCAGCTCGTTTCTCGAATCCAGGAAGGCCACGCTCAATATCGGAGACCTCAAGTCATTTCCCATAGCACTGGGCCCTAAAGGCACGCCGCAAGGAGCTGTGATATCTCCGCTTCTCTTTAACATCGCTATATGCAAGTTGTCTACACTACTACCTAACGTGAAGGGCATCAACCATACGCTTTACGCTGATGATATTGTCACGCAGCAAAGGACGACGCAGTCGTCTATGAGGAAAAAAAGTTTATTGGAGCGAACCTGTGCTCCCCTAACAACTGAAAAAAAAATACACAGGCGGCGAAGCAGCGGCCAGCAAAACGACAGGCACGCTAGTGAGCGTCGGCGATCAAATGACGTGGCATCGGCTGTGCGGGAATTTATATCCCTCGGCGCGAGGGTTTCTCGAATAGTCGAATGGTATCGAGAACACCGTGATAGCGTTTGTTAGAAACGCTGTTCGTTCGAACAGCGCTTCTAACAAACAACGCTTGAAGCGTTGTTTCTACCGAACAACGTCTGAAGCGTTGTTCGATAGCGTTTGTTCGAAACGCTGTGGTAGCGTTTGTTCGAAACGCTGTGAAAACGGCGATAGCACAGGCCGGTGTAGCCAGGCCGAAAAAACAAAACACAAATAAACAAACCCAATGCTTGGTTCGCGGCATTGCCCCCCCCCCTCTAAGAGTGCATCGACCCGATGCTAACATAAGGGACAGTCCACACAAATTAAAAGTTCGTCATCGTCCGTAGAAAGGTTTTAAGCGAACCACATGGATGACTTCGGGCCGCGTGCGTCGTCGTGATGTACGGGAGTCCCCATCGGGGATCACTTCGTACGTTAGTTCGCCAACACGTCGTAGAATCTGGTAGGGTCCGAAATAGCGTCGTAGAAGTTTCTCACTGAGTCCACGTCATCGAACGGGAGTCCAAATCCACACACGATCTCCAGGATGGTACTCAGCGTCTCGGCGTCGCAGATTGTAGCGTCCGGCCTCCACCAGTTGCTGGTCCGTTATAGGAGCTCGAGCGAGCTGGCGGGCCTCCTCCGCACGTTGGAGGTATCCTTGGACGTTGGCGTTGAGGTCGTCGTCTTCTACGTGCGGAAGCATGGCGTCGAGCATCGTAGTCGGCCGTCTTCCATAGACGAGCTCGAACGGTGTCATCTGCGTGGTTTCTTGAATAGCCGTGTTGTACGCAAACGTGACGTACGGGAGGACTTCGTCCCACGTCTTATGTTCAGCGTCGACGTACATAGACAGCATATCCGCGATTGTCTTATTGAGCCGTTCCGTTAGTCCATTCGTTTTGGGGGTGGTACGCCGTCGTTCTTCGGTGATCTGTGTTGCTGTAGCGTACGATTCCTTGCATGAGCTCCGCAGTGAAGGTCGTTCCGCGGTCCGTGATTAGGACCTCAGGGGCTCCATGTCGCAGCACAACTTGGCTAATAAAAAACTTTGCAACTTCTTGTGCAGTTCCCCTAGGAAGAGCGGTGGTCTCTGCGTAGCGCGTCATGTAGTCTGTCGCTACGACAATCCATTTGTTCGCGGATCGGGATGTAGGATCGGGCCCAGAAGGTCCATTCCGATCTGTTGGAAGGGCCTCGTTGGGACGGCGATCGGCTGAAGAAGTCCGGCTGGTCTCGTCGGTGGTGTTTTTTGTCGCTGGCAGTCACGGCAGCTCCGGACGTAGTGGGTGACTTCGGATGTAAGGCGGGGCCAGAAGTATTTCGCCTTGATTTTTGTAATCGTGCGAGCTGTTCCGAGATGTCCGGAAGACAGGTCGTCGTGGCACGCTTCCAAAATTTCGTCACGAAGGTCTGCGGGGATGACAAGTAGATAATTCGTTCTCGTTCCGGGGTTGAAATTCTTCTTCACTAGGATGGAGTTTTTGAGGCTGAATGCTGGTAAGTTGCGCTTGAACGCCCTAGGCACGGTGACATTGCGTCCTTCAAGGTAGTCGATCATGGCGCGGAGGTCAGGGTCGGCACGCTGCTGGGTGGCTAGGTCGCTCTCTGTCACGATTCCGAAGAACGCGCTGTCTCCATCGGAGTCCTGTGGTGGTGGGTCGACGGGGGCGCGGGACAGGCAGTCGGCGTCGGAGTGTTTCCTGCCGCATTTGTACAATATTGTAACGTCAAACTCTTACAGGCACAAGCTCCACCGCCCAAGACGGCCAGAGGGGTCCTTCAAATCGGCGAGCCAACACAGCGCATGATGGTCTGTCACAACCTTAAACGGTCTACCATAGACGTATGGGCGAAATTTTGAAATGGCCTATATGATAGCCAGGCACTCTTTCTCGGAGGCAGAGTAGTTTCTCTCCTCCTTCGACAGACCACGGCTTGCATAGGCGATTACCTTTTCGTAACCGCTTTGCTTTTGGACGAGGACGGCACCCAAACCGATATCACTGGCGTCCGTTTGCATTTCCGTTTCGGCGTTTTCGTTGAAATGAGCGAGCACGGGCGGGTTTTGCAGGCGTTGTTGCAGCTCGCAGAATGCCATTTCTTGGTCGTTTTCCCAGCTGAAAGGGGTGCTTTCTTTCGTCAGGCGCGTGAGTCGCTCTGCAATGCGTGCGAAGTTTGCGACGTAGCGCCGGTAGTATGCGCACAGTCCGAGAAACCTTCGCACACCCTTCTTATCTTTCGGCCTTAGGAAGTTCGCAATGGCTGATGTATTTGCCGGGTGAAGTAGGACTCCCGCGGCGTTCACGACGTGACCCAAGAACTTGAGTTCCTCGTACGCGAAACGGCACTTCTCAGGCTTCAGCTTTAACCCCGACGTACGAATTGCCTCGAGTACAGAGGCCATTCGTCCTTTCCTCATAGACAACTGCGTCGTCCTTCGCTGCGCGACATCTGGTGGAGGTGCGGGGTACATGAACCCCAAGCCATCGCCAAGCCGACAAGCACGCCCAACTCGTGTCAGCCGCCAACAGCAAGGCCTTCAGCCAGAGCTTGGACCGCTCCCAGATAAAAAAAGGAATTAAGACGTAAAAACCACGATGATCAACGCAGGCACCATGACCAGCGCTACCAACCCTCCCGTCGTTCTGCAACAACCTCGTGAGCCCCGATCATTCCGAGGATCTCCTGATGAAGACCCAGAAGAGTGGCTGGAGAAGCTGGAGTGCATCCGCATCTTTAACAGGTGGGATGACGAAGAAGAAACTTTTCGTCATGTATTCTTCTATTTGGAGGATGCAGCTCGAACGTGGTTTGAGAACCATGAAGGCTCCCTAACCGACTGGACTGTCTTTAAGAGCGAATTTCTCAAAACATTCGCTACGGTTGTGCGGAAAGAACGAGCCGCCTTTTTGTTGGAGACGCGAATGCAACACCCTAATGAAGGTGTTGTACTGTTCGCTGAAGAGATGAAGATGCTGTTCCGGAGAGCTGACCCCGAAATGGCAGAAGAGAAGAAGGTGCGCTTTCTGATGCGGGGAGTTAAACAAGAGCTCTTCGCTGGACTCATCCGCAACACCCCTAAGACCGTCGCTGAGTTCGTCACCGAGGCTTCGATGATCGAGAGGACCCTGGATATGCGTTCGTGGCAATACGATAGACCACTTCACACCCTTTCGGTGAACCCGCTAAACGCCCCTGGATTGGCGACGGAAGACTTGCGGGAGACCATCCGCGCCGTCGTTCGCGAGGAACTGAGGAAATTGTTCCCAGCAACGCCGCAGCCCCAAGTCGCCTCCCTCACTGACGTCGTCCGTGAGGAGGTTCAGCAAGCACTGGGGAATTCCACCCCGTCGGAAGCATCTCGCGAACCACAAGTGATGACCTACTTCACTGCTGTTCGTCGACCCCGACCCGTCCCAACCCGTTATCAAGAGGCCCCGCCGTACTGCCGCCCAATGTCGCCCGCCCGACCCCCTGTAACCCGAAACCAGGCGCCCAGGAAGACCGAGGTGTGGCGAACGCCAGATAATCGTCCGCTGTGCTACCACTGTGGAGAGGCCGACCACGTCTACCGCCGCTGCCCGTACAAGAGGCTGGGTTTGCGTGGGTTCTCCGTCGACGCACCCCGCCCGCGAGCCGGCCTGTGCCCATTTGAGATTGAAGAATACCTGTCGAACACCAGCCGTGGACCATCCCGTTTCAATCGTTCGCCGTCGCCCTACCCGTACCAATCCCCCAACCGTCGCAGCCATGCTGACTTCGCCCGTGGAAGGTCCCCCAGCCCACGAGGGGGAAACTAAAAGCAGAAACTTCTGGAGGTGAAGTTGCACAACAGCGAGAAAATGAAAACCCTCCAACGACGCAAGACCGGGACTCACGACATGCCCTCATCCCGACGACCCAACGACACCCTGACGAGACCCCCGAAAACGACAACAGCTACGCTGCGCGACGCGTACCCGAAATGATGAAGCCTGCCGCTGAGAAGACGACGATGACGACGCATAGTGCCCGACCATCAACACGTGCAAGCCGCGATACGACGCCCCGACGCACCCGAAATTCGAGGAAAGCGGCATCCGACGTCCAGTTGTCCATCGACGGCCTTGACGTAGTCACTCTCATCGACACGGGAGCCGACTACTCGGTCATGAGCGGGTCATTCGCGTCCAAGCTAAAGAAAGTTATGACCAGATAAGACGGTCCGCACATACGCACAGCAGGAGGCCGCCTCGTGACCCCAAGTGGAATGTGCACATCGCGCGTCACCATAGACGGCACTACGTACCCTTCGGAGTTCGTCATTTTGCCTAACTGCTCCCGCGGCGTAATTCTCGGAATGGACTTTTTGACGGAAAATCGCGCAATAACTGATCTGCAGACCAGGTCGATAACGTTTTCTTCCGATAACTCCACGACGCCGCAGCCGAACCTCGGACACCGTGCTGCTGTAAGAATCGCCGACGATCACGTCACCCTGCTACCCCGCACCTCCACCAGATGTCACGCAGCAAAGGACGACGCAGTTGTCTATGAGGAAAAAATTGCCCGCAGCTTCCCTCGGGGGAACACTGAGGAGGATGCGGACCATATAATTGGTTAACGGGGTGTTAAAGTGCGACTTACTTGGGTCGATGGCTAAATTGGTTAACGTGGTTGTGAAATGGGGTGTTAAATTGCGACTTACTTGGGTCGATGGCTAAATTGGTTAACGTGGTTGTAGGAGGGGGTGTTAAATGAGTGAACACGTACACACGTATGCGAAAGGGCGGCGCTGGTCGAAGGGACGTCGATCATTGTGTTTGTGGATTCGTTGGAATTCATTTCACCGCGACCTTGGACGTCGACGCGCCGTACAAACCAACCGACGAGCGGCAACTGAGCGAGCGAGCGCCGACCTTGAGTATATACAGCACGACGGCGCATGCACTGTCAGCTGTTGAATGTTCTCGAAGCGCGACGCCACATGCGCGTCCACTGGAGAATCAGGAGAATTGTAGATGTCGAACGCGGTGTGTAGAGGAGGAAGGGTGCACAGATGGTGGAGGAGTGAAGCGCGCGCGGTGTGTAGAGGAGGAAGGGATGCACAGATGGTGGAAGAGTGGGCGACGGCGCGACGGCGCATGCGCGCGCGTCAGCTGTCGAATGTTCGAGAAGCGGTGCGGACGGTGCGGACGGCGTGGACGGCGCACTACAAGGCGCGAGTATAAGATTCTCCGCATCTAAAAAAGTTTATTGGAGCGAACCTGTGCTCCCCTAACAACTGAAAAAAATACACAGGCGGCGAAGCAGCGGCCAGCAAAACGACGGGCACGCAAGTGAGCGTCGGCGATCGAATGACGCGGCATTGGCTGTGCGGGAATTTATATCCCTCGGCGCGAGGGTTTCTCGAATAGTCGAATTGTATCGAGAACGCCGTGATAGCGTTTGTTAGAAACGCTGCTCATTCGAACAGCGCTTCTAACAAACAACGCTTGAAGCGTTGTTTCTATCGAACAACGCCTGAAGCGTTGCTCGATAGCGTTTGTTCGAAACGCTGTGAAAACGGCGATACCACAGGCCGGCGCAGCCAGGCCAAAAAAACAAAACACAAATAAACAAACCCAATGCTTGGTTCACGGCATATTACCTTCTTGTGTCCCGGAGGTAGCGAAGGGGAAGTCGAGACTGCAATTCAGGAAGCCATCGATCAGACAGAGCTCTTCCTTGCTGCCACAGGGCTGAGGTGCTCCTCGAGTAAATCGGAGCTGCTTCTATACAGGCCCAATAGAGAAGAAGCCAGGCCAAAAAACTGGAAGACTTTATCAGAGATAGACATTGTACTTCAGACCGGAAGTGGCGCCCCCATTCCGAAAGTGGACGCTATAGAGTGCTGGGCATGATTAGAGTCGCACGGGTACAACGGACAAACCATCGCTAAGATTTCAACCAAGACCGATAACATGATCAGCTTCATTAATATGCTTTCGAATGGAAGGGGGGGGGGGACTCAGAGAAGACAATCTACTGAGGCTCTTTCATGCATTCTTCATGAGCCTTATAACATACGTTGCTGTCATGCACTCTCGGTATAGATTCGAAAAGAAGAACCTGGAAACTCCGATCAGAAAAGGCGTAAAGAAGGTGTTTGGCATCCCCGTGCGAACTAGCACTGAACGACTTATGCAGCTAGGAGTTCATAACACCCTAGATGAGATCATTAAAGCCCAAGAGACTGCACAGCTAATGCGCCTGTCGTCTACGCCAGCTGGTAGGAAGATTCTGTCTGTCCTAGGCCTCAGTCCGGCGCTCGTAGAGGATCACCGTCTTCAACTACCAGATGAACAGCGTACTGCCATCCAGGTCTGCCTATTTGGCGAAACGTCCATCCTCAGCACAACGTAGGAAGGCGCCGGGCTAGGGCCATCACACTTCTGAAGAACATCAGAAACAATCCTCATTCAGTTTGTTATGTCGATGCCGCTCAGCACGGTCGCTCAGCTAGGTTTTCTGTTATTTCCGTCAAACATAAGGGCTATATTACCAATGCTGCGTCAGTTAGGGACTCTACTTCCTCAAGAGCCGAACAGTTGGCTGTAGCCCTTGCCCTTTTGGATGACAGTAGATCGCAACTCTTCACCGACTCAAGGTCAGCGGTCAAGGCTTCCGCCCCTGGTTCCGTCTGTACTGAAGTATTTAAACTACTTGAAAATAGGACACTTTCTCCACATACCATTACCTGGTTTCCTGCTCATCTCGAACCGCTACTGGACCCTCAAGTAAACCTGAATGACCCTGCTCACTCCCGGGCGCGCGCACTAACCCTCCGCGCTGGGGAGAACGTAGGTCCGCAGGTTGGCAGTGAAATGTTCAGGGACGCTTTATTGCATTCAGTGAAGTGGCTAAACACTACCAGTTGAGTAGGCGGTCGTTTCCTCCGCCACACAACAAGTTGCCTAGGCCTCAAGCCATCACGTTTAGATTGCTCCAGACCAGGTCATATTCAAGCCTACTTTCACTTAGCATAGTCTCCTCAGAGGCTTTTGAGTCTGCCTGTCCTGATTGTGGTGAGGTTAGTTACTTAGCACATTTGCTCTGGCAGAGCCCATCCTTACGGGGTCCAAGTGGGCTCACAAAAGAAGATTGGGACTCTGCCTTACGAAGTTCAGAGCTGCTACCACAACTACAGGCTGTCTAGAGAGCCCACGACGCGGCGGTGAGGCTAGGCCTCCCCGTTCTTACGTGGGAGCGGCCCGCGACGTTGCTCTAAAGGAGCAGCGTTTCTCAGGACCCAAGAAAGTTCTTTGTCTGTCTTTCTGTCCTCATGGCTGTCACTACCTCTTACTTGGCTCAAAAACAGCGTGATGACACAGAACTTCACCCCATCATCGACTATACCGAGGACAAGCTTGAACAGCCACCACGGACACTCAGGCGCACGATTTCATAAGTTTTCCTTTGTGACAACGTCCTGTTCAAGCGGAGCTTTGATCCCGACGCTTGAATCGCCCTACTGGCCGTACAATCTGTGATGCGAGACGACATCCTTAAGGCGTCGCGCATCACAGTGTCTCGCATCATGCTGCCTTGCTGATAAGGCTTCTTGTTCCCGTACAACAGGTTCTTGGCGGCAAGGTTGCGCAGCTTCCCGGCGCGCTTCTTTCTCGTGTGCTCTCACTTCAGGGTCCTGTCTGCGAGAGCGAACCGCCGCTGACCTGCGCACCCGCCTTTCGGCATTCTTATCCATACGAGCACACACCGATGGCAACGAGCAACGGCAACTACAAACCTGCATCAATATTGTTTTGACTATAGAACAATTGCTTTAGAAAACACCTGGTGTCTTTCGTTAAGCAGCTGGCATCTTCTTATTGTTTTGATTTAGAAACATCTGGCATTTTACCGTTGTGCTTTTAGAATTCATCTGACGTCTTTCATTCGTTTATTTCATCAATCAACGGCGTTTTGAACAAACATTTTTCTATTGTTTAATCACGCGCAGGAGAAATCTCACCAGGCACTACCTTGTAGGTAAACAATGGCTGCTAATGGGGAATGAGAGACATAGGAATTCGGCTTCTGTTAACGCGCACGCTGCAAATTTTTTTAATTCTTCAACAACGCACAGGAGAAATCTCCAACCGGCACTACCTTAGAGATCAAAGCGTAAGATTGGTTACACACTACGACTACGACTACGACTACGAGGGACGAACGGGTGCCGCTATAAGAAGCTTCGCCTCTATAAAAGAGAAAAAGAAGCATTTTAGTGGGATACGCGAAGAAACTCGTCGATGTAGAAGCAGTTATACGAGTTCCACAATAAGCGTTGGAGAGAAACGGGCAGAAAGTGAAGTTATCCATCGGCATGAGCGCCTACCGATCTTCCGGATGTAGAGAAACAAATTCACGCTTCAAGTTCCTGGCGTGTCTGTTCGTTTCACAGTTTTACTGTATCTTTAAGTCAATAAACCAGGCTTATCTGCCATGAGTGTGTATAGAAAATTCGGCGAGCAGATGCCGTGAAGACGGTGAGCAGACGTCATGGCGCGAATGAATACATGTACAGAGGCTAATCGCCTTTCCATTCACTCAGGGGTCCTGTAGCCTCTACAGTGCGAAAGGGTGGGGCATCAAGGCGTCTTGGATCGTCAGCGGAACGAAAAACACGAAGCGCGAGTCATGGTGCCGTATGGCCCGCGACGCGTCTCGGGTAACTTCTAATTAAGCCACGGGTGGCGCCCCGTGCGCTTGACCCAATGCAGCCTGCGTTTGACCCACTTCTCAAGCTGTTTTGATCCTGCAAACGCAAGAGCAACCTAAGCAACGAAGCTTGGCGATGCAGTGTCTAGGACCCCCAATCATCAGACTCTCTAAGGATGCATATAGGCTTCGTCATAGGTAAGCCTGTGAGACAGCCCCTTTGGGCAGGTAATAATAAAAATAATAAATGGGGTTTTACACCTCAAAGCTGCGGTATGACTATGAGTAGCGCCTTCGGAAAGGGCTACGGCAACTTTGACTAGCACGTGTTCGCTGACGCGTATTTAAATCACATTGCACACGGGGCTCTGCCATTTCACCTCCACTGAGAGAAATGGCCGAGCAGACCGACAGAAGAGGAAAATCTGCTCTGCAATTTCTCTTTTGACGTTATGTGCCATACCGGTGCAGGTACGAGAGCACACTCTTGGTGGGGAGCTATTATGTTTCAGAACCTGGTAAAACTTTATGGTTATTCAAAGCAATATTACATTTGTTTATTATATCAATCGCACTCCTAATATAAACCTTGTTTTTTTCTGTGAACCAATACTGGGCACGGGCGCAATTTTGTCAAAGAACGCCGGCCTGCCACGCGAAAGGCGTGGGTTCTAAATATACATTCGTTATATTTACTTGCTTGTATTTCAATTTTGGCACAGACAATGCTGATTTTTCGCTCACAGCTAAGAAAATTGACATTAATACTTATTCCGACAGCAGAATTTAGGCAAAATGACCTCTATAACGTATTTGCAATAAAGAAGCCAAATCTTAGTTTTGTACAACAAGCACATTTATTGATCTGCTCTAACTGAGAATATTTATTGGTCAATGTTTTTCGTCCATCTTGCGATTGCCCATCTACTACGTGTATTCCGTAATAAATTACACCAATAAAGTGTGAATTGCGATATATTTGAGCAATAGTATATATAATGTACAACTTACATTGGTGCTATATTGTGTATGTTCGATCCACTAAGCGAACCATTTGTTCGACATTATATACGCATTTTCATTATGGGGCCGTACTTCTTTATCGGGAGTCCCGCTCGCAGCCTCGACAAGAAAACCATATCAGAATAACAAGCGAAGAGCCTTGAGAAGGAGGGTGGTGCAACATAATTGCAGATAAAAATGCTGCTAATAGAGATATTCACAAAAGGGAGGATATAGCTGCACATACAAGGACAGTGTTAAAGTGTAATGTGAGGCAACTAGGCTAATGCACTCATCGAAACGAACTCGCAAAGTGAAGAATAATGAGTTAGTCTGTAATTGCCATTTGTAACAGCTGCATGGACGTAAATACGGAGAACGACGGATTTACCTCTTTTACGAAATGACCCTCTTATGACAAGTTTTCGCAAAAGAAGTGGCGCTCGTCATCTATACCATTGCTATCATCATGTCATCATGTATCATTATGTAGTGCTCTGCCCCACGAACTAGCACGAGCACCAGCGTCTAGGAACGAGCGTGACTTGCAACTATGCTCGCACGCGCACTTGTTCGGAAGGCGCTTTCTCGTTCTGGCAGACGCAGTAGGAAGAGAGCCGCAGAAGCATGGAAGGTCCGGAGCGGCCACTCTCGCTGTGATAGCTGCATCCGTGCTTTGACAGCTCCCGTAGTACCTTGTTCCACGCTCAATCAGGGGGTTGCAGGGACGTGGTTCAATGTGATCCTGCTTCCTGTTTGTGGCGGGGCATCCTGCAGTACTTGAACGTTCCAGGTCGTCGACGTGGCAGGCTTTGCAGGGATCCTGCACCGTCTACACAAAGCGATGGGTCATTGCAGTGATGATGAGCAGAGGTATTGAGTCTAACTGTATCGCCCCATGCGCTCCTTTTTTTCATATTTCCAGAGGCATTACAATAATGCGTGCAAGTGCTGCCTTGCGCCAACCGCGCCAAACGAGTAGAACCAAACGACGAGAATGCGCTCACGAAGCTAATCTTGAAAGTTCTACTGTAACTTACGTCACCGCAACTGATAACGCTGGAATATTCAATGGTTCGTGCATAAATGCCGACGCGCTTCACCACATGTCATTTTTATCGACGGGTGACGCTCTGTTCACTGCTATCAGCGTAAGCGCATTGTGCATTGCTCACTTGCAGTTTAACTTTGTTCACCGGTCACTATACTCGGCGACAACTATTCTTGGAATTCGATCGAAGGCTACAGAGCCGAATTCCGGGCATCCTACCACAAGTGAATGTAGTTCCACAACAGCGGCTGTATCATCACCGAGCAATATAGAAGTTTTGAGACTAGAGGTAGCTCCCAACGCTAAGATAGTCGTATTTACTTTAACCAATTCATTGTGACTTCGCGTGTATGAACGCGCGAGAAATTCCCGCCTTTTTACGTGCCCCTCAAACGCTAAACGGTGTCTGCGTCTACATAAAACACTGATGGTGTGTCCCCGTCACTTTCCAGAACGTTACGAGATGCGTGCCAACACGAACTACTTCGCATAGTGCTACATGTTTAGAAGTTCCACATCCGTAGCTTTCCCTTCAGATCCAAGAAACGTTGTCGCCGAATATAGTACGGCAGAAGATTTACGTATATTCCAGTTCTGCAAAGGTATCTTCCTTCCTCACAACCACGTGACGGTGTGAATACGTTAATATGGATGCCCACTGCAGGTGTTGGACCTCTAGCTCTAGGATGCGTATGGCATTTTTTTACAAGGCCACCGAATTCAGGATGGCGACTTCCTAGTCCGACACCACACACGCCAACTACGCAAAAGACCTGTGTTTTGCAAGAACGCTGATCGTATATACTCGACAACGTGCTGAGTTCAAGCTAATCGTTTGGCAGCAGTGGTTGTGGCAGCGTGACTGCTTCTAACTATCCGCTTGAATTCTGTACAGATCTACTGAACCTGTTACCTCCGGCTGATCGTCGTATGCTGTTAGCGTGTATTCAAGTAATACACGTGTCACGTTTGGCTGCTTCGCTCTCGTGGCTGACTTGCTGGGCTGGCTTGGACTGCACTTCAGCGCCTGCGTAGTCCGCACTTCCGACGCCTAGCGGGGACAAGAGCCTGCATAAGGACGTGCTCCTGGACGACGACGATCATTTGGCGGCAGTGGTTGTGGCAGTGTGACTGCTTCTACTATCCACTTGAATTCTGTTCAGGTTGGTGCTTTGCCAGTCCTTTCTCTTTTTTGTGCTCTGTCATAGCCACTGCCGCTGCTGCCATTTTGTGTTGTGATTGCATCTTGTCAATATGCCTACAAATGCTGAATTGGCAAGGAAGATAGAAGCTCTTCGGTCTGAGGTTTCAGACATGCGAAACAGCCTTGAGGCATTCAATGAACTTTATGAATCAGTCAAGACAAGAAATGAAGCTCTCGCAAATAAAAACAAGGAGTTGAGGGATGAAAACAAATCACTGAAAGATGACTGCAGGTTGTTCTCGCAGCGGCTTTCCGACGTTGAACAGTATTCACGGACGAACAATGTCGAAATAAAAGGTATTCCACAGACAGATGGCGAAAGCTGCCTCGCTATTGTGCAGGCCATTGGCGGAAAAGTTGGCTGTGTGATTGCCCCGAGTGATGTAGATATAGCGCACCGTGTACCGGGAAGGCAGGGCACGCATAATATTGCGAGGTTCTGTTCAAGGTAAAAAATAAACAGACTTCGCTGCTAAAGCAAGAAAGGCAAGACTTAATACAACAGCTATTGGGCTTTCAAGGAATTCAGTTGCACCTATCTACGTCAATGACCACCTGACGCCAGAGAATAAGCGACGTTTTGTGCAAGTCTTTGAGCTGAAGAGAGCTAAGGGATCGAAATTTCTCTGGAGAGATAACTGCATTATCAAGGCCAGCAAATCGAAAGATAGTCGAGTACACTGCATCTCTGGCGTGGGAGATCTTGCCGTATTTAAATAACTTGTGATTGCAAGCCTCCATTTACTATACTATAGTCACCGTTCAAAACGAACGCCACCATATTTTCACTAGAACGCACCAAAGAACTTCTCAAGGACAATACGTCTGCATTGTCCCTGATTCATTTTAACATCAGAAGCCTTCGTAAACACTACGATGACCTTAGCGCTTTCTTTTTAGTTGTCGATCATACGTTTTCACTCTTATGCTTATCAGAAACTTGGTTGACTTCACACGATGGCGCCCTGTATGGAATCCCTGGCTACACATCAGAATATTGTCATCGTAAGGGTAGTCGTGGAGGCGGTTCAGTTATTTTGGTTGAATCTTCTGTGCCTTACCGGTGCGACTTGATTTCTCTTTAAGCACACCACTTTGCGAATTCGTTTGCATTAAAATTGACTGTCATTATTTGTCGATGACCAACCGTAACACCATCATTATATCACTTTACCGATCCCCTTCTTCATCATATGCAGAGTTTTGCGCCGAACTTGAGCTATTGTTAAACAAACAAATTGAAGAGAACAAGAACGTAGTTATATGTGGTGACATAAACATTAGTATTGCTGATAAACAGAGCTAATCCTGTTCTGAATACGTACGTTGTTTTCTTAGTTGCAGCTTTTCGTCACTAATACATACTCCAACTAGGTGCGATTCCAATACACTGATCGATCACATTGTGGTCAGTATGTCTACTGATGGCATTAGAGCAGGAGTCCGTGATTCTTGATTATGATCCGTGATTTTGCTATCACGGATCATTATCCGATATTTTTGTGTTTCGGTTCTAAAGAGATTCGCCGTAGTAAAACTAACGTGCACACTACTTTTAATTCAAAAGCCTTTGCAAACACCATTCGAAAGACTAACTGGAACGAAATATATGACGAAAGTAACGCTGAAACTGCATTCAACTTTTTTTTTTCAGCTAAGGTAAGAAAATGTATTAGTCAGTCGTGCTCTGAAACCATAATTAAACAGTGGTTCCATGCACCTAAAAATCCTTGGATTACTAAGGCACTAATGCATTCTATAAGGAAAAAGGACAATCTTCGCAAAAAGGTCGAGGCAGAACCGTTGAATCATTCACTTAAATGTCGGCTAAAAACTTGTCCCAATAATCAGGGAGCTGCCCTAAAGCAGGCTAAACAGGAATACTATCAAAGTAAGATTAGAAATAATTGTGGCA
This sequence comes from Rhipicephalus microplus, assembly GCF_013339725.1. NCBI lineage: Eukaryota > Metazoa > Arthropoda > Arachnida > Ixodida > Ixodidae > Rhipicephalus > Rhipicephalus microplus. The sequence continues at coordinate 41,354,277 of NC_051173.1, forward strand.
ACACAAGGCTGAAGTGGCAAGTAATTAACGAATTTCTGAACAGCAATGAGCCTAAATCGCACCCAACAGCTGTACCTGTTAACGAAAACAGATACACTGATTCTGATTCTATTGCGGAAGTTTTCAGCTCTCATTTCAGCACCCCTGTGAGTACTAGTACAAACACTCAGTCGGAACTCTCATTGTCAAGTTTTCCACGTACTCCTCAATCTTTCATTTTGTATCCCACGGTAGCAGAAGAAGTTACGAATATCATCTTATCATTAAAGAATACTGGCCCAGGGCTTGATCAAATCTGCTCTTCTAACTTACTTAGAAGAGCACATTTAACTTATATTGAAAGAACTTTCCCCAATCTTAGCCTATTTAATCAATAAGCTTTTCGCAGCTGCTGTGTTTCCTAAAGGCCTTAAAGCAGGGAAAATTATCCCCATTTTCAAGAAAGGCGATCGCGAATGATGTAACAACTATCGCCAAATTTGCATTTTAACTTTCTTTAGTAAAGTCATTGAAAAACTGATTTGCAACCATTTAATGAAATACCTATCTAAATTCAACATATTATCTGATCACCAATTTGGCTTTCGTCCAGGTCTTTCAACTGAAGTTGCACTAATAACTTTCACTGACAGGATTAAATTGACAATTGATGAAGGTCTTCTTTTTGGAGCGGTGTTTATTGATTTTACTAAAGCTTTCGATACAATTAACCACGCCATCCTATTTCATAAGCTTGACTGTTACGGCATATCTGGACCAGGCCTTCAGCCCATTAAAAGCTATCTTGGTGATCGGACGCAGGTTGTTCAGATTGACCAGAGTTGTTCATCTCCAAAAACCACTAAGATTGGCGTTCCTCAAGGGTCAATCCTGGGACCCCTCCTGTTTTTGTTATTTATAAATGACTTACCACTTCGTCTGAATCACACTAACGCTCTTCTCTACGGTAATGACACTACCATTTTTACCGCACACAAGGATCCACTCATGCTACAACAATCACTAAACGTCCACTTAAATAACGTTCATTCATGGTGTGTATCGAATCTGTCACTCATCAATGCATCAAAGACTGATTTCATGGTATTCCATTGCCCGCAGTTGTTTCTAAACATCGCTTCATTAGCAGTGACGCTTGATGGACACTTCGTTCATGCATGTTCATCTACTAAATTTCTTGGTGTGGTAATACATAAACATTTGAAATTCACTGAGCATTCACAGGCCTTAATTCAAAAGGTGTCTTTCGGTATTTACGTGATCATCAAAACACGACCTTACTTCTCAACTGAAATCCTTTTATCTTTATATTACGCATTCATTCATTGTCACCTGTCATACTGCGTATCATCATTGGGAAATACATATTGGTCACATGTAAATCATCTAGAACGATTACAAAAGCAAGCTTTGAGACTCATTACATTCAAACCATTTTCATCACCATCAGCCTCCTTTTTAGCAACATGAACATTTTACTTCTGCATAAATTCTTTAGCTACAAAATTCTAATGATCATGTTTCGTATCCTTAATAATGAATTACACATATCCAGTATCTCGGGAGTTACTCTTGTAAATACTAACAACATGAGGTTTTCAGCTAACCGTAATCTACTTCTACCTGAAGTACGTACCAACTACGGTAAAATGACGGCAAGATTTTCATGCATAACACTGTGGAACAAGCTGCTGTCGATCTCAAATCATGCTCAATGTACTCCTTTAGTAAGCGCTTGAATGTCTCATTTTTAAATGACTTATGACTTGAATGTTTTCTTTTGGGTTTTTTTGTTTCAAGCACATTGTCACTATTGCTCACATGGCCCTACGTTTTTGCACCATTTTGTTTTAAATATTGCTGTGTTGCATCGCTGTTTGCTGACTAAAAGCTAACCCTCTTTTTACTTTTTGTTAGAAGGTCCCCCTGACAGTTTTTACTTTGGAACCTCCGATTGTTCATTCGACATGCAAAAAATGTATTCATAAAAATGTAGCTATTTTTGAATAAACAACATTAGCTTCATTGTAATGCGATGAGAAGCTTTGATTTTTTTAACAGCGCTGACGAGGTCTCATAGTCACCGGTATGTTATTCGCGTTGCAGTGGATTTGTATTTGCTAAAATTACAAATAGAAATGCATGCTAGTGGATTTGTAATCTGCTACAAAGATTATTTACACTTGCAGGATATTTCACAGATCGTAACTGCGAAGTTTGCACACCGCCCTACTTCATACAGATAGTTAGATACGAATTTAAAGTTAATTTGTCGGATGTTTTGTTGATTCTTTTTAAGTTATTTTCGTTTACACATATTCCTCCAGGTAAAGGGAAACATATTTTTTATCAGTGTTGAGTTTTAAATATTGCTAATTAGTAGAGATGCTATAATAGCTGAACACAAGTGTATATCCTTCTACATTTACAACCTTGAGAAGGACCTCATTTTGTCCCATAGGTCTTTATGAAATACACTCATTTTGAAACAATTTGCTTTCTTACTGCAAATCGAATGAAGTTTCGTTAGTTGTTCTTGTGGACGTCTTACCTGTATTCAGAAAAAAAATCTTGCTAGAAATTTTGTAGGTGGCAGGCAGCGCAACGCAAAGCTTTGTGTTACACTGCTCTAAAACTATTTAATGTTTCATGCCCGTTGTTACTCTTGTGCTTTCAGCCCCTTGGCATGGGGCGAGCTTTGGCGTCCACCTCTCACGTGGGTTGATAAATATCCTTTGAGCGCTCGAATGCAGTTGGGGTCAGTACGACGTGCAAAACGCGAGACTTTGAACACGCGCGAAATGTAGGCAGACTAGCCTCGCGTCTCGCGTGATTCGTGGTAAAAATTAAAAAAAAAAGATAATGCTAGACACAATTCTTTTCTGCATCAGTCGACCATGAGTGTAAAGAAAAGGCAGTCAGCTGATTTGCCTTCAGGCTTTCGCTGAAGAGAGTTTAGAATTGCAAATCACGGCCACTTCATGAAAAAACAAGCTTGATTTTTATCAGGCGACCATGTGCAAAGTGTCCTTCATTGTTCTGTGGGATGGGTTTGCAATGCAACAACGCTATGTTTACGATACGGATTTTGCAGTAGCCGATATGCGTTGGCGTAAAGTGCTGCTTAAACTTTTAAATGTGAGGCACTTCTCAGCGAACTTCGGCGACTTTGAGCGTATCTATCTATCTATCTATCTATCTATCTATCTATCTATCTATCTATCTATCTATCTATCTATCTATCTATCTATCTATCTATCTATCTATCTATCCGCCAATGACTTTTAGCTCTCCTGGCCGTTTCAATAACGGTAACGATACCAAACTTGGTAGGGCATACCATAACCGTATGAAGAACATATTCGACCAGTCACAACATGAAAATAATATGTATGTCATGAATGTCATGATTTATATTTCATAGTCCTGCAACTCTTGCGGTGTTTTCGTTCACTTGGCATCATGCAAAATTGGTATGGTATGGCATGATTCCATTGCGAACACCAGAAACAGACCTTAACATGAAAATCATGATATACATGTCATGTATATCATGACATGCCACGCTCATGACATGACTACATGCCACGCTCATGATGCACTGTCGACCGTTTCACTAGCTCCACTTATACCAAATTTTGTATTACGGGACGTGAATGGACGACGAAGGTTTGTGACTGGTGCAAACATGATAATCATGAGTTGCGAGTCATGTAAACATGACTACATGCTACGATCATAATGCGCTTGCGGCCATTTCACTAGCTTCACATGTATCAAACTCGGTATCTATCTATCTATCTATCTATCTATCTATCTATCTATCTATCTATCTATCTATGTATCCATCTATCTATCTATCTAGCCGCCTAGGACGTTTAGCTCTCCTGGCTGTTTCAATTATGGTATTGATACCAAACTTCTTATGGCATAACATGACTGCATGAAGAACATGTTTGACTAGTCATAACATGAAAAGCAGACATGTATGCCATAAGTGTCATAATCCACATTTCATGATCCTGCAGCTGTTGTGGTGGTTTCGTTCACATGGCATGTTGCAAAACTTGTATGGTATGGGATGATTGCATGGCGAACACAACCGACAGACCCTAACATGAAAATCATGACATCGGTGTCATGTAACATGACTTCATGCCACGCTCATGATGTACTCGTGCCCGTTTCGCTAGCTTCACTTATACAAAATTTGGTATTACGGGATGTGAATGGACGAAGAAGGCATGATACTGGTGCACATATAATAAACATGAGATGCGTGTCATGTAACAACATGACCTCACACTACGCTCATGATGCGCTTGCGGCCGTTTCGCTAGTTTCACATGTACCAAACTCGGTATTACATGACGCGAGTGAACGACATAGATAAATGACACATCAAAACATGATAATCACGACATGCATGTCATGCAACAGCATGACTGCATGCCACACTCATGACGCGCTCGTGGCCGTTTCGCTAGCTTCCCATATGCAAAATTTGGTATTACGACACGTCAATGGATGACGAAGGCATGTGACTGGTGCAAACATGATAATCATGAGATGCGTGTCATGTCAGAACATGACTACATGTCACAGTGAAGGCGCCAATGCATTTCGACGTGACGCGGTGCACGTGCTCGCTGGCGTTCATTACGTTGCGTCACGCCGGCGTTGCCACGGCAGGTGCCGGTCCTGCCGTATACTAGCAGGCGCCCGCCGCACTGCGTTGCTTTGGTGCATGCGCGTTTCAGCCCGTCTGGCGTTCCTCCGTCACGAATTGAGGGAGACGCAGTGTTATCTGGGTAACGTATCGGCACGAAATGCAGCATCTCGCATTTCGCGCCGGTTGCTGTTGGGCTGGCGTCAGACTATACCGTGCTCGCTCTTTGCTAACGTAGCGTCGCTGTGCTTAGCGTGCGCGCGCGTCTACGCCACATTGGAGTATATTGAGCCCTTTATGATGTGCTCGCGGTCATTATATACCAAATTTACTGTTGCGTGACGTCAATACATGACGGAATACATGACTGGTGCAAACATGATGATCATGACACACGTGTCATGTAAAAACATGACAACATACTACGCTCTTATTGTGCTCGTGGGCGTTTGCTAACTACACATATACTAAATTTTGTATCACATGACGTGAATAGATGACAAAGGTAAACTACACATCAAAACATGATAATCATGACATGAAAGTTATGTACGGCATTATTAACCTCCACCTCGTAACGTTGGGCTGACTTCAAAGTGACATATCAACCTTTCTCATTCGTGCTTCGCATATCATCAGTTGCCACAGTAAGTGGGATCTGCCAATTTTTTTTTCGTTGTTGTTAAGCAGCGTTGTTTTGAGAGAGAGGGAGAGAACTTTGATTTTGAAACCCAACTCCGGGTCTGAGCCCTAGGGTGAAACTTTAGTAGCCTCTCCTAAGATGGTACGTATATGGTTGAGCAGAATTGTCCACGATGAGGTGTTTTGCCCAGATTCGCGTTATTTTTTGATCTGCTGCTGTTTTTGAGGGATAGTTTGGAAACTCTGGCTTAGACGCAGTGGAATAGATCAGCACAATGAGTGCGTGAACGCACAAGAGCGTTCCACAACTTTCGTCTGCTCGATGCGCTGACCGCTGGGACATGAACGCATGCGAAACGCCGGTACATTAGCGCCGCATCTCGTTGCAGTTGGCGGGAAAAAAAGAAAACAAAAGAACGCTCACATTCTTTATTGTGTCTCATTATTTATCTGGAGATTTATAAGTCTCTTCAAGCAACAAATACATAAATTTAAATTTTCATATACTTAAATATACATAAGCCTTAAGTTTTCGCCATGTCATGTGCCCCTGTTGTCAACGCCAGAGCAAAGTCGTCTACGTAGAGGACCAACGTCACTGCAATGCCGAGTAAGTAGGGCTATTCATACGCGCACGTCATCCTCTTATTTTCTGGGTGTGCGCCCCCGGAAGAAAGGGAGAGCAACGTTCATCTTGAAATGTGACCCGTTTCCGTGGCGCGTAGCGTTACAAATTTGGCAGACGTGATCGTGAGCGCCTCATCCACGCATTGCACTTCACTTGTCAGCGCAAAATTGTCAAACCTGGTGAGTGGCATTTTAACAATTATTCTGATTTGGCCTGCTTTTTGAGAACAAATGTTCGTACCGAATTCTAGGCATTCACACAACGTACTAAAAAGAAAGAGTTCGTACCTTTTCTAACGTTGTTTCGGAGGATACGCCAGCAGAAACAAGATTGAACGAACGGACAGCAGGGGCGGGAGATTCAACAGACAGTACACAAAAGCGAGACACGTTGGGCCATGCCAACTCGTTGCAGCTTGATCGTCTACATCCAGAGATCTCGGCTCTCGATGAACGCGTTCTCGTTGAAGCCGTTAAGCGTCGTCGTGATGCAGGGGTGGTTTGCGATTTGAGCCGGTGCGAGCCACCGCCGACGCCTTTGGCATCATGTTGAATCTGCAGCTGGCTGGTTAGATCCTGTAGTTTTCTCTAGCGCAGCCAAATCCGTGAAACCTGAACCGTAGCCACTTTCGCATGGCGGAAAAATTGGTCTCAGACCGATACTCAAAGGGTTACTCTAACACGCAGTAAGCGCGAATAATGGACAGGATATGCAGTTTTACTGCAACGCTTCGCACAACCATATGCAACTATCAACTCTGAAAAAAAGTACACTACAGTTGCCATGAAAAACAACTGTTGTAACAGCTGGCAAAGTGTCCCTAAAGCAACGCAGCCATAGCGTACTGTTCAAGCTTAACAAATGTTTCCCATGATAGCGTTGCAGGTTGCACAAGAGGTTCATATTACATGTTGCATATTTTTTCGGAAATTTCTTTTGATGTTTGCCCTTTTTATAACAAACAGGCGAGAAACTCCTTACTGATCAGCTCCACCATCGCAGTTGTCAAGCGATGGGGAGGTTATCACCTTCAACATCAGAAATATTAAGAGCCGGCGCAGCATCGAAAATTCACCTGGCAATTTCTGATGACCGGACCTGCTGTTTAGGTAAGGATGGAATTGGCCTGCAGGTTGTTGACAATAATAACACAGCGTCTTCGCACAACCATCCCATAAGGACGCTGTAGCTTCTTCCATCATTGCCTGTAAGAAAATCTAGCTCCACCAGTTATGTAAGTCTGCTATTTCAAGTCTTTTCTCTGAAGTTCTGGTACAGCCTTTTTATTGTACCACTTCTGTAAAATAAAGCGTTAGCTTCCAGGTGCATTCAGTGCAACTGTGCTTATTCATTCGATAGTATGGCGGCAGCGCAGTGGTAGACCCTCGATTCTTACTATATTTCGTATTCATGTAGCTTTTGTGAATACGCAATATATTGTCCCGGACTTCTCCAGATGAAATTGTGTTCCACTGTCGGAAAGTAATCGGCGTTACACGTGGCGGAATGAGGATGGCAAAAACGCTAAGTGATTCACATGAATGGTAATAAAATTATGAGCCGGGACAGTTTTGTTCTTGCAAGAGCTCTACGTGCTTGACTTGGTCACTGTGGAAGCTTTTCTTACAGTTCAGCAACTATAATTAGCCGTACGTGTTACTCTTTTGTAATCTTTCCAATGCATGTGGCAAAATATAACACCAGTTAAATTGCTGAGCTTAAAATACTTTAACTTTGCACTGTAGAACTTTTTCATAAACCTTGATTACATGGCTGTCCAAGGTAACCAAAAGTGTAATCCTAGATACGGGGCTATTTTCCCAAGCCAGTAGTTTATGTGCGCTACCCACTTCAATCAAAAGAATCACCCACACGAAATCTGTTAGTTTTATTTCATAGAGGTCTCTGCCGAAGTGATTCTGGCGGAAGCCTCACCGGCAGCTCTTAAGCACATGCATTTTAAGCAGCTCTTACATAGCACATGTCTAATACCTAATCGCTTAATTAATCTCGCAGCGCCATTGGCTGGATACTGGCTAGATACAGAAACCTAGAGAAGTATCGCACGGCCACGAAGCTGCGTCGCTTCCTGCAACGTCTGGTGTCTTGGCCTTAAACCAAGGGGACAGCCATTAGCTTGAAAATCAGTAAGTTCCCGGTATATAGTTCTATCCTCCTTATGTTTGATGGCGATTTACCGTAAAAGGGCTTCTATACAATATTTTGATGTACCCCTGACTCCTACTAAATTAAGGGGTCTAATCACTGTACGCACGTTTTCACCAAGTGTAGAGCGTTGTTTTGGCTGACATTGCCGCTAGGCTATAATGCTGCCAGTGGTTACGCCGTTCGGCTGCTGCTTCGAAAGACATGGGTTTTATACCGGTTGTGATAGGGCCCTTTCATGGAGGCAAAATGATAAAGGCCCATGTATTTCGCAATGTCTGTGCACCTTATATGACCCCAAGTGGTCGAAACCTGCCGGGTCGTTATCACATAATCAGGCCACCACGCTTGTAGGTCACAAAATCAGAGTGTGGTTTGGGCACATAAAAGCTCAGAAACACTTACTGATTATTGGTCTACGCTTTTCGCACGTAAAATACAGCAGTGAATTAAGTATACGAAAGAGTCATAAACACAAGCTAATCTTCAGTTTATTGCAGAGAATCGACAAGAAGTCTGTTTGTTGGAATTCTAGAGAAGATTTAAAAAAAAACTGACAGGACAAAATATAAACCGTAAAAACATCAGAATTCTTTCCACCTTCTTTCTTTTTCTTTGTGTCTGATGATGAAAATTATCTGTAATACCTTGATCGCCTATTTTCGGGGTCGTCTTCAGTTTCTAGAACAGAACTACACATACTCTATAGGTGGCTATGAAGGGTTTTTTGCCAGAATTATGTAGGAAGGAAATATATAACGCACGCTTGAAGTCCTGCAAAGTTTTTATCTCTATCATTGATGAGCCCGCCTACACCTTCCCTTTATAAATGTCAACAGCCTTCAATGAGTAGGTCCCTTCACCAGTACAGAAAGCCTGCTCTAAGGTCCCGAAAATTCACAGTGGTATCATTACTTTATTTGGCCACTCCTTGAGAGCGCTTTCGCTACAGTGGCTGTATTTACCTTAGAAAAGGCACAGAACTGCAGCCCGATTGTCTGAGCCTTGTTCTTATAGGGTAACGTCCCAGGGCATTCCAACAATGAACTATAATTAATGTGCCTGAATTAGCAGCTATCTTTTTAGTACGACTGCAGGGGTTATTTTCTCAAAAGCTTATTATCCTTCTTCCCTATAAGTTTTAATTTTCATGTAATCTAGACTGAGGATATCTTGCGCATGAAAAACTCCCGCTTTTGAGTCGATTTTATTTGACACTTCTCTTGTTTGCGCATATTTACATGCTAGTTTTTTTAAAATCCTATTACAAGTTGGTAAACGAAAAATAGCACTTTTTAAAATTACGTTAACTGTACGCAAACTGAGGGGGCGAAAGAGAAGAGCAAGGTGTCATAAAATATAGTTTTTCCATGTGCATACTGATATTTCGGGGAAATGTGAAGTGAGACATAATCGTTTGTATATTTAGTGCGAACTTAAACCATTCCTATTCATTTGTTGTGGCATATTACAGTGCGGATGAGGGAAGGGTGGTATTCAGCGAGCGTATCTGGACTGAAGCTGTTCGGCGCGAATGCCTCACACTGCCTATACGCTCTGTCGTTCACATGAGCGTCTTTCGAGCATGCGATCAGCCTCGCATACGACCTCCACAGCCGCTCTCCACGGGCACCAAGACCTGCCTCAGCTACAAGGCCTCAGCTGAGTTTATCTTTCTCCACCAAAGCTACAGTCGAGAGCGAACACACACCGTGCGAAGCCACAGTGCAGAGCGCACAGACATCGAGAAAAGCCACAACGTAGAGCGCTAAGACCTTGTGCAACGCCACATTGGAGGGCCCAAAGACATTGTGCGAATCCACATTGAAAGAGCGCAAAGATGTTGTGCAAAGCCACAGTGCAGAGTGCACAGGCACCATGGGAAGCCGCAGTAAAGAGCGCACAGACATCGTAGTAAGCCACAGTGGAGAGCGCACAGGCATCGAGCAAGGCCACTGTGGAGAGCGCACAGACACGGTGCCATGGTGTCGACGAAGGTGAACAGTTCCTGTGAATCGGCGCTTTTAGGCTGCTGAGATGCCAGGACGCAGCCGGCTGTGTCTGTCACCATCCGTCGTCGTCTGTGCAGGGTGCTTAAGGACGCTGCCAGCAGTCTTCCGCAGTGTTCGACAATTTCGTGCGTAATTTTAGCAACTTTTTCCTACCCGGCTATTGTTGCGAATGAATAATTATCGTGCGATAATTTAGTTTTTTTGTTAACAATACCTATTTTTTTATTTCGGCCCCTATATGTACTGCATACGTGTTATTATCGCTAATAATGTTTTTTACTTGGTGTTCGAGGAATACGAAAATAAGCGTTGTTTATAGCAAAGAGTTCAGGAAGGTTCCCCTTGTGGGGACACTTAATATTGTGGCTTTCCCAAGTAAGCATAGTAGAAAGGACAGCTATAGCCTGAAAAGTTAGTTATCGTGTGTCTTTAAAAAGAGTATGTTTGATATGTTTATCTGTAGCTTTTTGTCTTTTGGTCGGCTATTCTATCGAATCATTTGCGATGGTGCCTCGCAAATCCTTGTCGTTGTTTGGTTTATAATGTACGTGTTATTGCTAGAAAAATTTTCTTGAAATGTTCCTGACAATATTTTCAGAATTTTAGAAAAGAATTCTGGAAGGTTTGCCGGCTGAAGAAGAATTTAATAGCCAATCTTATCACAATTCACCGCGAAACTCAGAGTCATTGTAAACAATCTGGATAGACTTAGCATACCTGGACCTAATCTTCAATTGCTGTTGAGATTTTTGGTGTTTCAGTGAGACGCTATAATGAATCCTTCGTTACTGTACTGTTCAATTTTTGTGTTCAACATAGTGCTGATGTTCGGTCGAACTTCGTGGTCACGTCTCTGTCATACTTTTACTGAACATTGGGTTAAAGTTTCTATTAATTTTTCGAATATCTTTCCCTTTGCAATCACGAGTACTGTCATAACACCGTAAACTTGATATTGCCCTTTCCACAACGTTTGCTTCAGCCTTTGTGAACGTCGTGTAGATTAAACGTTTTACTAGGATTATGTGCACTGAAATAAGTCGGCTCTTAAAATACTTTCTGCACTAAGTGCATAGTTGTATCAATCAAAGCGCCTCGTTTTTTTAAAACTCAAAGCTGGTTTTCGTGGCATAATTTTACTGCGCCGCAGCCGCCATCGGAGGCACTCGTAAGAGCCACGCATGTGCGTAGGGCTTTCCCAGTATTCTACGCAAGTGTGACTGTCAGTGAATCGCATAAACATATCTAAGAACATTATTTGCATATTGCCCTTCGCAGGCATCGTGTGATATAAAGCATCTCGTTAAAATGGTATAGTGCGATACAGAAGTAAAACAGTGCCAGGAATCACACCATAAGACATGCATTAGTACGTGGCTTAGAGCGCACAACACATTAAAAAGTGCTCAGACAAATATTCATAGTCATAGGCCATCACATCAATGTATTCTATTGAAGATGAGTCATGGGCACATGGCTGTTGGGGTGCTGCCTGTTACGTTCCAGGCGGGTGTTTTGCATTAAATTGCAGTAATCTTGGACTGTATTGTTACTTGCATCTTGTAATATCACACTTCGAAACCGTAATGGACCTGTTCATATTAGTATCACCGCGGTAAGTACTCGCAACACGATCATGATAATTTCGATGGTCCTCTTTCTTGTGGCTCTTGCCCACCAAGCCAAAGAGCAAAAAACAGATTAGCTGGGTGTTTCAGTGAGAAAGTCGAGTTGAAAAGTAGCAAACGCTGCAAGTGAAGAACAAAACATCAAATAAGTGCAAAAGCAAAATTAGCATTTGCTCAAGCTGTCAAATTTTCTTTAAGACGCAGAAGACGAATTTGCAAGAGAAAAGAAATCTAACATCGAACTACGTAGTTGACATCTTGCCTATTTTTTTCACTGATGCAATCTAACATTGCAGAGCAGTCATTGGGCTGGCCATGCCTTATGCAGTGCCACGATTTTGAACAAAACCTAACTAGCTCCAGTAGAACACGTCTGTGACGCGAACACGGAAGGATATAAGCACTCTGGCATTTATTACAATATGTAAGAAACCTCTAATCGGTGCAGAGACGCACGTCGCTTTGTAACCCAGCAATATATTATGTGGACGAAGTCTTTCAACCTACCCAGTGATCATTTGTCGATTGTATTTCGCAAACAAGCATTTCTCAAACACTAAGCAGCTGCGTAAGGCTTATGTCGTAAATATATGATAAGAACTTTCGATAGGGATAAAGTGGCTGGACCCATCAATTCACCAAAACTTCATGCGCGGTCACCTGGTTCCCACAAAAAATGAATTTTTTGTCAGTGTACCGGTATTTGACGGCAAAACATACAACTAGGGAGAAATTAGTTTCCGCAGAGAGGCCATAGCACACTGACACAGAATCTTTAGTAATTGCTGCTGTTAATTGATGTCAGGCAAAACTCAGTTGCACTGAAACTTCGCCCGATTAGCAGCGCAATACATTCACTGGAACTAAGGGAGCGCTCGGTATCCCCTTTAAGAATCCGCAGTATCCACAAGATGCGTACCAACGCGGATGCATATACCAACACACGTTAGGTCCCCCTCAACGAAAACACGTCTGGTAGTAGTCGTAAGACATAATGATGCCATAGTTGTTGAAATTAGAACGTACTGTTAATGAAACTGCTTTAGACGCGTTAACTTACTAGCGCACAATGAAGAAGATTGCTACAATAAACACAAATTAACAACAGGACCCATCTGGCGCACCTTAGGTACGATCAACGCTTACTCCTAACTAACGCCTTCTTCGCCCATCAATAATTAAACCAGAAATCATTGCAGGCAGACCCCCTTTTCCCACTGCCAATGTCTCAGGGAGGGGGGCACTACAACTCAGTTCAACGCCTCCATCAAATTCAAGCTCTACAAGCCCAGTATCCTTCAACCTCCGGACAAAAGGAAAAAAGTCTCTCATTCTTGACTGTGCACAACATCCTCTATATCCTAGTGATATTGTTACGGGGAATAAAGTATACACTGGCGAGCAAATGCGTACTGGCGAATATACTGCCGAGCTAATGCGTACAACGCTGCTGCAGTCCAAGCACGTTCACGTTCAGCACTTCGTCGTCGTCATCTTCAGGCATCTATTTATTCCGTGACAATATGATAGCCCAGCTTGCTTGCTTGTTCCTTTCTTTTGTGGCTCTCACCCACTAAGGGGGATTGGCCAAGAAGCCGGTGGTTAATGCAAGTCAATACCTTTAGATTTTCTAGACTAGGGGAATATGATTACTGTGTTCCTGCGTTCGTGCCTGCGTTCCTTGTTCCATCCTCAGGGTTGCGGTCAAGTAGCCGGCGGTTACTTTTATTTTATTTTATTAGATATAACTGTTGTTCTGCAATTGTTTTAGTGCATTGATAAGTGTAACTTCTTCTTATTTCATGCCTGTTTCTTCTCCGGGCCAGAGGCCTGCCCTCTGGTCAGCCTCTGTTTCCCCTCAAGATTTTCCCCTGGAGTTGTTTCTCCGCAATGGAACCCGTAGCGTTCCTGTCGCTTTGGTGTCGACCACCGGTGGGTTCATCCACATGAAAAACCCCAAGACAATCTAAACGGGACTCCGTGCGATCACTCCCCACTCTCTACTGATAACAGACGTTTGTCAGTTTGGACGCGGGAGGATACTATGCTGCTCACCAGACAAGGCTTGCATCCAAGACGTTCTGAAGTGCACTACTTTTGCATCACATCTGGTGAGCTCTTTTATCCCACCTCATCTTGCTTGCTGCAAAGGATTGGTTCGGGGGGTAGAGGCAAGTCTAAGCCCAGCGGAAGTCTTGGACATCTTTTCCCCAGCAGGTGTTATTTCTGTTTACCGCTGCACCAAACAGGAAAGCCAACAGAAAGTTCCCACTGAAACTGTAATTGCCACATTCGCTGGAACAGATCGCCTTTCAGAGATCAAGGCATGGCCGCTTATTTATAAGGTCGAAACTTTGGCTCCCCGTCCGCTACAATGTGCTAAATGTTGGCGCTTTGGGCACAGTACTGAAAGTTGTCGATCGGAGACTCGATGCCGCATATGCGGGGCCATAAACGGGGCTGATCATAGTACTGCTAAGTGTCAATAAGACAATAAGACATGCTGTTTGTGCAAGGCAAATCACGCTGCAGACGATCCCAACTGCCCTGCATGATCAAAGGAACTTCAGGTGATTGAAATTATTGAAAGGAGACGATGCTCTCGTAGAGAAGCAATTGCAGAAATTCAAAGCAGGAGTCAGTGTTATGCTGGTATAGCAGCTCGTCCACCTCTTTCTATGGATGCATCACTTTCTCAGTCCATTTCTGCTATGGTAGAAAAGGCCGTAGAAAAAGTATTAGAAAAAATTTTACTCGATCTGTCCGACTCACTCAATAGTAATATGGATTCACAGATGTCGGGCGTATCTGATCGAATAACTAAGCGTATCCAACCTCCTAGTGCCTCAATTAATAAACCTGCCAAGCATCAGTCAGATGTCTCTATCGATAATGAGGCAATGCTTTCCAGTCCTAACACAACTGAGCAGGAAGGTATATCTGATTCAGAATCAATAGTTAATCGGGATGTAGATATGGATGCTCGCCTTTTGAAACGCACCAGATCACCCACTAGCTAACTTAATAATTCTTCTCATCCATAAACAACAAACAGTGTGAAAGAATCTAGGACTAAAGCGGACTTCTTAATAGATAGTATCTTAGATCAAGCAGTTGCTACTGCTTGCTTATCATCATAGGGTACCTTAGAGTACTTCAGTGGAACTGCCGTTCAATTCTCTCTGCAACTACAGACTTACTATACCTAATTTCTCAACAATCTCCAGACGTCATAATTTTACAAGGAACTTGGCTGTCTGCTGATCAAAACTTCTATCTAAAAACTATCAGTGCTTTCGACTGGACCGAGACTCACGTGGTGGAGAATTATTGTTTTTCATTTCATCCAAAAATTGCCATAAAGCACACTTAGTTTACTAACAAATATCACACGATTATGAAGTATTGGTTCTGGAAATTCCCTTTCCCGGATGCGCGCCACTACCTATAGTCAACAACTACTTTCCGGCTGGAAAACAAGATGAAAGAGCCCTTGACGTGACTGTGAGTTTTTGCAGAAACAGTATACTATTTGCGAGAGACTTCAATTTCCATCACGTTTCATGGGGATTCCGCACTGATTCATCAGGAAAACGGTTGTGGGACTGGACTAATCGGAATAACCTTATTTGTTGGAACTCCAGAGTTCCGACATTCGTTCGATGTAATTCGTGGTTCGTCTTAGATTTGACATTTGCTAGCTTAAGTGTGACAATATCGTCTTGGACTGTTCTTGATACTGCTACAAGTAGTGATCACTGCCCCCTGGTATTTGAAGTCAGCATTCCTTTAGTGACGGTAGATCGCCAGGTGCAAAGTTTTGTAAACTACTCTAAATTTCAAAAGAACTTACAGTCAACGCTGTCTTCCTTGTCCAATATGGAAGCAAATATGAAAGCTATGAGCCTTTGTTCCACCCTAAAGTGTACAAATTAAAAATCACAGTTCACTATATCTTCAACAAAGGCAAAATTCATATCTGCCTGGTGGAATGCGGATTACGCCAGAGATTATAGACGCCGCAACGCTGCATGGAAAAAACTCCTCACCAACCAATGTCCGAATAATTGGAGAAATTATTTATTTGCGAATGCTACCTTTAAGGGAACAGTTTCATTAGCGAAAGACGATTATGAAGAAAAACGGTACAGCTAATTATCCAAGAGTGGCAAAGAGAAAGCTCTATTCAGATTTCTCCGTAATCGTAAAGCTATTACAGCACACGTAAATATTGACTCAGTTAATTTTTCTCCAACTGAGTTGGAAGATACATTAACTAAAATTGCATTAGGATTGGAGAAGAGATTTACATCACAAATCAAAATAATGTGTGCAAAACCGTCATTCGGAAATGATTTTATTGAAGTAAGTAGAGATGAACTTGCGCACGTCGTTCGTATTCTGCCAAACACAGGTCCTGGACCAGATGGCGTCACTTCAGAAATGTTAAAAACATTATTCGACATCTCTCCTGAAGACCTCCTTAACGTTGTAAACTATTCACTTGCCCCGCCGCGGTGGTCTAGTGGCTAAGGTACTCGGCTGCTGACCCGCAAGTCGCGGGATCGAATCCCGGCTGCGGCGGCTGCATTTCCGATGGAGGCGGAAATGTCGTAGGCCCGTGTGCTCAGATTTGGGTGCACGTTAAAGAACCCCAGGTGGTCAAAATTTCAGGAGCCCTCCACTACGGCGTTTCTCATAATCATTTAGTGGTTTTGGGACGTTAAACCCCACAAATCAATCAAAACTATTCACTTGAAAATAGTTGGATACCTCCTGACTGGAGACTTGAAAAAATAATACCGCTTCTTAAAAAACAGGGACTAGGAATGCAGATAGATAACATTAGTCCAATCGCTTTAACATCACACGTAGTTAAATTAATAGAAAGAATACTTTACATTAGAGTTACGAAGTTCATAACAGACAATGCGATACTCAGTGCGTGCCAGATTGGATTTAGACCAGGTTACTCTATATGGTGGGCGCATGTTGATTTAGAGGCTCGTATAAAGCTTGCTCGGCACAGACGACAATATGCAGTCCTAGTAACACTTGATTTAGCCAAGGCATATGACAGTGTAGAACATCCTATTCTTATCAATGTGCTAAGAGAGCTTACGTTCCCGCAGTACATAACAAATTGGATATACGAATTTTTAAAATACAGAAAATTTTATTGCTTCCAACGAGGTGTTTCCACGCCGAAGTATAGCCAAACGAAAGGTGTTCCTCAAGGCTCTGTTCTATCGCCTGTGCTATTCAACACTTTGGTTAAGTTCAATACCACAGAGTGATAAAGTACAAGTATATGTATATGCAGATGATATCGCGTTTTTTGCATCTGACAACGATATTTATTCACTACATTCGACTTTAAAGTGTTATTTGGCAACATTGAAAACCTGGTTTCAGAAAATTCATATGCACCTGAACGTAACTAAAAGTGCTATAATAGTTTTTCCGTTGGACGCACCAGTTACTGTTTCTCTTCAGTACCATCAAGAAATAATACCCCAGGTTAATTGTATAAAATATCTGGGTGTACTGTACGATCAAAAACTGAGCTGGCGTGACCACATTGAATATAATAAAATTAAGGCTACACGCGCCTTAATTAAGGTAGGCTTGGCCGCCTCCGTTCCGGTCTTCGCAGAGATACGCTGATCATGATTTATCGCACGCACGTTCGCCCGATTCTTGAATTCGGATGCGTACTATTCTCTGGTGGACCAGCATACGAAATAAACCCCCTCATTTTCTTAGAGCGGGAAGGCCTACGTAGTTGTTTAGGTGTGCCAAAATTCATAGCTAACATTGTTTTGTATCAAGAAGCTCGGATACCCACCCTTGCTTGCAGATTTTGTATTTTAACAGTATATATCTATTTAAAATTTGCTGAATCCACTTTAAGAAGGCGACAATTTGTATTCTTTGCCGAGCCTGGTTTCTTTTTCAAAGAGCATTGGTCCCGTGTTTATAAACCCCACGTGCTATTTGTTCAAACACTTCTAGATGCTTTAAATGTTAATATATTCGAGATCACACCATCTGTCAAACCAATCGGCCAAGTGCAAATAAAATTTGACGATATCTTCCCCATAAACGCTAAACACTTGCCCTCTAAATATTTGATTGGTTTATTAGAACAACACCTGTCACAATTAGGTACTGATATAGTAATTGCAACAGATGCATCTATGAGTGGCGAGAAGGCAGGTGTGGGTAATTTTTCTCTCTCATTATTTTGGTCATTTTCATTACGCCTCCCATATTATACACCAATATTTGAAGAGGAATTAATGGCCGTTATACTAGCTATTCGTAAACTTGCTGCGACTAATTCGACAGCTGTGATAGTGTCTGACTCGTATTCCGTGTGTACATTCTTATCATCGTCGTCGACATCAGCAGTACTAGAGACTTTTAATTCATTCATCCCTGCAAACATTCGTCTAGTGCGAATAGTATGGGTGCCAGGTCATCGTAGTATATTTAAAAACGAGATGGCTGACACACTTTCGCGAACATCTCTTGATCTTCCGATTGTGCCAATCATGCCTCCTACAGCTTATGTAACAGCAGCGAGGTTCAGAAAACTTTTCCTTCTTGAAGACTCATTAAAAATCATGATGCCGAATCCAGATTTCTCGCACCTGCACTTCACATGTAATAATAAATGGTGTCCCACGCGTAAATTGGAAGTATTGATAACAAAATTACGTTGCCGTGTACCACCTCTTAATTTCTATTTAAACGGGTCTGGTCTGGTGCCATCCCCTCTGTGCTCAAGCTGTAACGAACCTGAACATATCGGACATTTTCTTATCACATGTCACCGATTCAAAAATCAAAGAAAAAACTGCTTCGAAATTTTATTCAAAAAACTAGGAATATCACCTAATACTCCCAATGTTTTGTCTTTTGGGGCCACTTCATTGGGACACAGCGACAGGAACATCTGCGGGGCTCTCTGCGAATTCATATATAACACAAGAAGATTACCTTGCTGAGTCAGCGATCAGCTCTCGAATTTTACTAGCCACACTACCACTTATTATTTAGCTGATACACTGCAATGATCCAACTCTCAGGAAAATTTCATATAACGATTCCACCTCAGATATTCAACAAATTCTATTATTTCTCTCCCCCCTTTTTTCTTTTTTTACATTGCGCCAAATTAATTTCACAGTCAAAACACAGTAATCATAGCCCAGCTTAGTGCTCGAATGACCCTCCTCATCACGCGTTTGCTCTATTCTAACTTTTTCTCGTTTCACTCGCTATTGATATTGTTGGAGTGTCCACAATGTCGAAGTTTTGCTAATCTCGACTGGTCGCAGACTTACTTTGACGTTTCTTTTCAACTGACGAGTTGCGCGCACCTGTATTTCGACTAATCGGCTCCTTTCATGTGATTCCTACGTTGAGCGTAGACGTCGCAGGCAGTTGGAGTGTATGATAATAAACGCAAAGAGTTTCTAACAACTAAAATTAGACAGGCGCTGCCTTTAAATGGGCTCTGAAACACTTTTTCAAGTAACCATGGAACGAGCTCTCTGGAAGAGCTTATTTCCTCACAAGTAAAACGGTCCGAGAATTTTAAGGTTCTACCACAGTACCACGCCATTGCTTGGAACTCCGTGGCAAACTTGCCTTAGGCAGTCTTGAATGTCAAAAAAGGAATGGCGTTAATATGTGTATCAAATCGTTTTATAACAGCAGTGGAACAACAAGGTGTCAACACAATGCCAATTGCGTAACGAGTAGGTCCTGGAACGTTCCAACTTATTACCAAAGCTTCGTGCAAAATGTTTCAATGTCAACGTCAGCCGCCGCATCAAAATATTGTATGAAATTTCTTGTAAGAATGCAGGGGTTACAACGCTCCTCCGAACAATGACGAAGGATGGCGTAGTAAATTGCTCCCTACTACAGAAAAACTATGATGATTTATGACATAGTATGTACCCCGAAAGTGTGCTTGTAGTGGTTACCAAAAGACTGTAAATGGGTCCTGCAAGTCCTTTTTACAGCTTCTGCCAGCTTTCGCTCTGACTCAGCCTTAATGTTTTTGAGGGAACACAAGCACCAGAGCACAGGAGTGGCTTGGCTTGAGCACGTGTGCCGATTCATCTCTCAAATTTCTTGATTCCACAGTCTCTTTTGGTCCGCAGTTTTAAATCGCCCTAGCGATGACTAAAGTTGCGTAGTGATCGCTCGTCATGATAAGTAGCCTATTCTGCTGCTTACCATTTGTTTTAAGGGAAACATTAACGAAATTGGCCTGATATAAGAGAGCAGCGTAGAATGAAGGACCTGACCTGATCTTGTCATGCTTTCAGAACAGATAAAGAGAAGGGATGTACTGTCCCACCACAGTTAGCAACCATATACACTCGATATACACTCTACAAAATATCGAGTAAAAAGGGTGTCTTTTTATCCCACAACAATAATCGTCATCAGGCTTGCATGCGCTTGCTTTCTTGAAAACTTGGCGCTGGCTACTTTCCTATCGAGAATGTAATGTCACCCAGATAATGAGCGTGTCGATCGTGACCGGAATGTACCGGGCGTGGAGCGATAGCGCAAGAATGGAACGCAATATAGATGACGAGTATTGTTGTGGGACAAAACGACACCCTTTTTACTCGCTTTTTTCAGAGTGTACTCAGAGAATTAGAAAAAAGATCACAGCATATTCAGGAAGTGAATGATGATGAGGGGGGTGAAGCGTCCGTACGTTCACGCGTCCGTCATTCCGTTCGTGCTTCCGTCCGTCCGTTCGCCTGTCTGTCTGTCAACTATTCGAAATCGTTAGCTATACGAAAAACACTAACGCCATCTAGTGATAATGTTTTGAAAGACACACAGATAACGCTATCTACTCAGACATTTTTTAACTAGAGGTTGCTGCCTACTACTGCTGCTACTACTACCACTGCACAGGAGAGAACGACCCACAACTTAAGGAGCTTCGCCCCTACAAAAGAAACAACAATTTGTAAATAACAGCTCGTGGCAAAATAACAGCTAAAGCAATGCAGCATGGTCACAACTTGCAGTCAGTGCACAATCGTTGTAGGCCTCTTGCCTCATCACAGGTAGGTAGCCCAAGGAACGCTAAATGGTTACGTTTCACTGTAACAGAATCAATGACATGTTTAGTGGAGTGGTCAGTATGGTGAAAATGCCAAGTGATCCACTTTTCGGTTACAAGAGTTCGGCGAACAGCTCTGTTCTCGAAAGTGCGCCACGTGATATTTCGCTAATCTGATCACCCAAACGTCGTCGGTTGGTCCCCAGAAGTTGCCGTCACAATTAGATAGCAGCGAATCGCTACATTGATTCACGGTTCGATATATAGGGTTGACCCTCAGGGTTGACCCGCGGGACCCTCAAATGTAAATCATGATATTCATGACATACAGGTCGTAATTTTCATGTTATGACTAGTCAAATTTTTTCTTAATACACTCGTGTTATGCCATACCAAGTTTGGTATGGATACCATAATCAAAACGGCCAGGAGAGCTGAAAGTCGTAGGCGGCTAGATAGATAGATAGATAGATAGATAGATAGATAGATAGATAGATAGATAGATAGATAGATAGATAGATAGATAGATAGATAGATAGATAGATAGATAGATAGATAGATAGATAGATAGATAGATAGATAGATAGATAGATAGATAGATAGATAGATACGCACAAAGTCGCCGAAGTTCGCTAAGGAGTGCTTCGCATTTATTACCACCTGTAAAAATACTCACATTAAAAGGGAATTAAATTGGTCATGGATACAAGAGGTCACCAATAAAACTTAGCACGTTCTTGCAGCTATATTGCTAACATTTCAACCAAGAAAATGATAAATCATATCATTCAAATTTAGCACGCATGACACTGCATTTTGTAGCAGACACGTCACCGTAAAATTTTTCTTCACTGAAGCCTGGCCCTGTGTTCGCATATTTCACGCGTGCTGCAACTCTTGAATAGCACGTGAGAGGGGGCTCATCCCTAAAATATTCTTTCAGTACCGATTTGGGGTACGGCTACCTGGACGGATTAAATTTGTTCCAAAGCAATGGCAACTTTGGGAATGTTTGGTCTAGTGGCCTTCAACCGTGGGGGACTTCATCAGCTTGATAATGAGTAAAATTGTGATTTCTTCCTATTCTCTTCATGTTAGAAGAGTGCGGGCTTTTGGGCGAGTTGGTCTTTTTTAGCAGGATACTTGGGCGCCTAGAAACAACCACATCTAGAGGTGGTGGCAACACAAGCGCTAACTTGCGACTTCTCATTTAACACTTCTATTATGACGTCTCAAGGCTGTGACCAATTAATGCGTGCTAATATACAGAAGTTGCGTTTGTTTAGATGACAAAATAGACGAAGTGCACTGACACACGACTTAACTGCCGTTGTAATGAAATTATCCTCTATTACGGCTTCTAATTTTCTCAACCTTTTCACGCAATGGTTACGGCAGTCAACAAGGCTTTGCTCTTAAACGCGCACTCATTACAATGTAGAGAATGATACCCTCCCGCTAGTTCCCCACATTCTTCTTGTGTTTTTTACTTCTTTGGTTCAGTCACCTACCATTCTAGCAAATATAGCTGCAGCCGCATGATATTGGGTCCTCATATACTTAGCCGGATACACATTGTACAAATTGGTCCCAATACTTGCTAATGCACGCCACTTAACACTGGAACAGTGCAAGAGTGAACACAAACTTTATATTTTAATGGAAGTTTATATATTACATGCAATTGATGATCAAACCTTAGAGACGAAACTTAGAAGTTTCTCAAAAGCATCTGTAAAACTAGCTGCAGCATTTTAAAAGGCCGCAGATACACAGCTATCTATATTCAGGTCCACAAAGACGAGGAGCTTTTAATGAATTATATACAAAGCTTTGATTTCGAACTAGCATGACATGAAAGCTTTTTCAAATTTATTTGCCGAAAACCTCACTTATTTATTTGATATTTGGGCTGTGGAAGGCGTCATCAATTTTTAAGTCGCTTTTATCGTAAGAACAGTGCAAGCCACTCACCACTCTCTGATGCCTTCGAGAGCATTGTACTTTATGAATTTCAACCGACCTCGCGGGATCGCTTTTTGAAGATTTTGGCTGCTTATACAGGTTAAATTCTTTCTTACCACTTTGGCTAAAAACATCCTTTATTATACTCTCTTCTACTCACGACTTTCTTACTGCGCGCTTGTGTGGGAACTACAACACTAACGAACTATTCTAAATTGGTTATTCTACAAAAGAGGGTTCTGAGAATCTTTGAAGATTTTCGTGGCCCTATACGTGACTTGCAGACAGAACCGCAATTTTTGAAGTATCACATGCTCAAAGCAAGCCACATTTACTATTTTAAGTTATTTCAGTACATAAAACGCAATAGACTCGTGGTTCTCTGTACGATTTTCGTATTTACGCTAGAAGGACTTCGAAGGCTCGAACGATCTACGGACAACACTCATCTTTTCAGATACCCACGTTTTTAAACAATATCGACAGCCTCCTAGATATAAATTGTACAGTTTCTAAGCATACGATCAGGATGGTACTGATTGAAAACAACATTTGATTTTTTGACTATCGTTCTATGTTTCCTCTTTGCCCAAGTAGTATCTATTGCTTTTTATGTGTGTGTTCTTTTTTCCTATGCTTCCATGTGTGTATTGTTATTTTCTTAGGTCTTTTGCAATAGCGATGAGAAATCCCAAATAAAATCTAATTGGTATGTAAAACAATACGATTGTTATGTATACATTTGTTTACTAGAAATAACACTTTAATACTGTTGTATGTGTTACAGTATTTGCGCATGCACCTTTTGTATTCTTGTATATTTTCGTATTTTTCTGTATCCTGCGAAATTCTATGGCAGCCAGTCTGCCTCACTGCATTTGAAGCAAGGGCCCTTTGTCAGGCTTTTAGTCTTTTGCCTTCGCTCTATATTCTGTACTGGCACAGAAAGAAAACAATGAATGAGTAAATAAAAAAAAAACAAAGAAAGAAAGGAAGAAAGAAACAAGAAAGAAAGAAAGAAAGAAAGAAAGAAAGAAAGAAAGAAAGAAAAAAAGAAAGAAAGGTGAACCTAACATGGAGTTCCACGTGACAAAAATCAGTTGCTCTGGTTTTACAAAAAGAAGTTGGAACAAAAGTTTTTTGTCTCTTTCAGGTCTCAAATTCAAAAAAGGTTTCTAGTTCTCATAAAACCTGTGTTCACAAATCTTTTAGAGTACACTTATTGGACCTAAATTATTTATTATGTTCGTTTCCACAATATATTCGCCTTGGTTTCCGGTACAGTGCTTAGATAGCTCTTGATCTGAAGGCTTTCAGAATGCTATAGGTGTGTCTACAGTTTGCTGAACTGCTACGTCTTTTTATATTCAGTGTACTTATATTAATTACAATGATGACGCAATTTAAAAACGCGGAGCTTTTATGGGTCAAGTATCGCTCCAGCGCATAGTGATGTGTCAGAGTCACAATGTTTAAGCGTGTAAAGGTGTTGTGATACATGGTTTATTTTTTTTTAAATTTAAGACAAGGACAAGGTGATTCATTTTAGCCTCTGTGGAACGGCTTTGAAGCATTTTTATTGCATGTGGCAATTTTTTACCACTAAATTATGAATTAGTTTTAGCAGCAGGTGTTTTACAGCTCAAGAAGTTCGAACTAATGCTTGCTGAGAAACATGCTTTTCTAGACTAAAATCCTCAAACATGTGAACAAGAGTTACCTTATCCTCAATCCCTTTCGAAACTTGTCAAAAGAGCAATTACTGGGCAGTGCTTATACAATGGCTCCAAAATCGTGTGTCCATTCCCTAACAACGAGTTCAGCGAAGCAAGTTGAACGACTGAAGACAGCAGGCGATTCAGACAGTGTTCTTGTATCAGTATATGAGTAAAATGTGAAGACCAATCAATAAATAAACTGTTCTGGAAAAGAATAAAATACACTCCACTGCACATTTTTGAATGCATAACACATATCTTCGCCTAAGAAAGACCGGGACCATAACGAACACGTAGTTATGCTTTCTGCGCCAAAACAACTGATAACACTTTGCCATATGACCAATCCAAAAAAGGCGGAAAATCAGTGCAGTACCAGCGGTACCAATTTGTACCGTGTGCATCAAATGTAATGTATGATGTTCCGTTATTATATGGCTTCAGCTACGTCTGCTGAATTAACAGAGGTCAGAAACAAAGAATAATAAAACACAAGAGGAAGGTTGGTAACTAGAGGTACGGCAAACGTCCTGTACATTATCAAGAGGTCGGGCTGAATAACAAAAAGCTTTGATAACCATTTTATGATTTTTGTATGTTGGCAGAGAGAAATGGAAGCCCAAATGTCAAGGGGGAAATAGAGAGAGCTTTCATTAGAAAGGCTTCATTAAAAGCAACACAGCTTATGACATGTTCTTGCAATATCAGCTTACGGCGTTGGGACTTCATGAAGAAAGCGTTAATATTAAACAGTTTTGTCAAAAAATGATCCACAGGAAACAAGCGCGAGTGTTGTCATCACCTCCCTTTGTCCTTTTCAGCGCGCACTTGTGTGTTGTGCTCCTCTTGTTAGTTTGCACGAAGTTGACCCTAAATGGGCTGCCACAAAACATTTTTCAATTTCTCATATTTTCCCTACTTTAAAGAAAGTAATCGCAGTGTTGGCTTATTTACCGAAACAAAAGCTGTATAATGGCACACACTGCCACCGTGCTGCATTTGGTTCATTTATTCGACTGTTGACACGAAAAACGAGAGTTCTGTACGAGCATCACTCATCGCACTTCTATAGAGGCGAAATAATGGAGTCCTGCATACTGCGCAATATTAGTGTATATTGAAAGACCACAGTGGGTGGTAATTTTCTGGATCATAATCATGTGACCTAGGTGTACTTCTGAGACGCAGAAGCTCAAAAGCCCTCACTTTTCTATACGATTTGCACCAGAAAGTTTCGACTCCATAAAGAGATGAAAAAAATGCAACATTGAAAAAAAGTGCAGGATAATAATGTAAAGTCTTTTTGTTCAGTACTCGGGAAGATATTTTATGCTAACAAAGTACTACTAGGCAAAGAACCACCAAAAGTTTCTGGCAGAGGAAAACATAGACGTAAAAGACGTGGGCATGTTTTTTTCTCCTTGCACAATCATGTTTGGTGGTATAGATGCACTGGGATGTGGTACAACAGTTGCGAAATTCAAAACAACTCGCAAAAAACATTATTCATCACGTTGGCTATCGGTTCCGTTTTAATGTCGTTCTTGTTGATTTTCCAGACCGTGTTTAATTTCTGAAGCCAGCTGCACAAATTTCAAGTGACTTCTATTGGAAACTTGGAGGAATAAACTATTCAACGCAAGTTCACGGAATAACAACCAACTAAGACTTGCGTCTACGAACCCGCCTACGTCTCCCGTTGGTCAACAATATGCAATGGTTCTGCGTAAAGAGAGCAGCCCTGCTCAATGGCTCAAAACTTCATAGTGGTATTATTCACTTCAGTTGGTCTCTTCGTGAAAGTTTACCGTACGATAGCCACATTCGAAGTAGAAAACGCAATGCCACACAACTCCTGAGAACTGTTCTTATCGCGTGACGTCACAGGGAAAATGAATAGCACAGCGTAATAATAAAAATCCGCCACCGAGGGAGCAGTCATTCATAATGAAAACTACAAAGGCACGCTTTTCTTTTCATAAATATTGCTAGTACTATTCATCATCACATTCTTGTACTTTTCAATCAGTGGTCTTCAGTCCTACCTTTACCTAATAAAAGTTTGTATGAATCTAACTTTACTTTTTGTTTCTGGATGTGAGAGGAGACACTACACTTCAGAGGTTCTTGAAGTTACACAGAGCCTAATGGTTTGCTTGCTGGTTTAAAAAGTAGTAATACGTTGTACTATCACCATACAGTAGTTCCTGGAGTTAAGAACGTTTGTTTGCCTTTTCTAGACATAGCAACTTATACAACAAATCACCGTGTCATAATCTTTGGTTCGCCTCTGCGAGTGTATTTATTTGTGAATTGACTGCCATGCAGAGCATATTTAGTTCTTGATTACAGCCTTTTTAACCTGGTTCATTTTGGTGATTACAGTGCCCGTGCGGGCACAGTGGCATTTAGCTGGAGTAAGTCGATGGAGCTGTAGCTGCTAATCCTCTGACCCAGCTGGTGAACTGCAGAACCCACATGGCAGGCCTTTGAGCGTGCGCACAGCCCCACTTATAGCCACGAAGGACGAGCGCGGCTTCAGCCTACTCCGTCGCAGCTGTAAGGCCATCGCGAAGCTATATTAGGGGACACGAAAGCCACAGTGGAGAGCGCACATACTTTGTGCACCATGGGGTCGACCATGAAGCTGGCGAAGCTGAGCAACGGTGTGGAATCGACGCTTCTTCGCCTGCTGAGGTTCCAGGATGCAGCCTGCAATGCATACCGCCCTGTCACCTTGTGCTGAAGATGCGCTGTCATTAGTCCGCAGTTCGCGAGAGTTTCCCACGTGTATTGCGATGCAAGGCCGACGCCAATATGAGTCTACGGCCAGGCCATGAAAGCCACAGTGGAGAGCGCACGGGCATTGTAGATCCACGTGTCGAGCATGAAGTCGGCGAAGCTGGGTGATGGCGTAGAGTCGACGCTCCTTCACCTGTTGGGGCTCCTGAATGTAGTATCTCCCGCAATGAATCATCGTCTGCTCAGAACGCTGTCATTTGTCAACTTATCGGGGAAATTTTCGCGCGTGTATACCGACGGATGGCCGACGCCAAGCTGAATTCGTTACCATGAAAGCCACTGTGGAGAGCTAACTGGCATTGTGGACCATGGTGTTGGCTACGAAGTCGCCGAAGCTTAGCGATGATGGTGAATCGAAGCTCCTTCGCTGCTGAGTTGCCAGAACGCATTGCCTCCGCCATGTATCACCATGTGCCGAGGAGGCTCTCATTTGTCCACATATCACGTCAGTTTTGGGTGTGGAAAAGAGGTTGGTTGCGCACCCGCTTCTTGTGGTGAAGTAGACTGTCGCATGAATAATGCACTTTATTCGTTTATCGATATACATTTTGTTTCGCAATATTAATAATGACGAATGCGTTATTACTGGCATTATTTGGCTTTTAATTGCTGTAATATACGTGATCCTTCAAATGATTCGTTCCTGATGGCGAAGAGTTCCGGAAGGTTTGCTTTGTGACATTTACCATTGTTGCTTTTTCGAACAAGCACCGTGAAAAGCCATCTCTGTGTAAAGACAGCAATACACTGAAGATACATCACGTAACTTTCAAAAGCGGGAATGAGTAAAACGTTCTTGCGCAGATTTTCATCAATCGGTAGCCCATTATATTGTTTTCTCTGTTAGCTTCGTTCACGATGCACATCACTGTGTGCTATTGGTGCTATTTTTCTTTGGTGTTTAGTTCAGTTTCTTTCTATTTTCTCTATTTTACCGGGATAAAAGTTTCTGTTAGATTTAGAGCGTAGTTCTGGAAGGTTTTTCTGCTAAGGAAAAGTTCAGGCGATTTTCTGAAAAAAAAAACTATAATACTCGCGTGATAGTACGAAAGTTTCGCTTGAACACTGTGTTTACTTTTTCTTAACTATGTGCTGATGCGCTTCACCTTATAAATTTTATGATGATAGCTCTGCGGATGTACTAGTAACGCTTATGTTCAACAGCCTGTCTAGTCGAACTGTGGAAAATATATGCAATGGCAAACGGGAATATTCTAAAGACACTTTCAACTAATGCGTTGCCTTTTGTAGATTGTTTACGCCGTACTACGATCACGTGCAATAAAATAAGCATGGGTGCTTTTGAACCTGCTTCTAGGCCAATTGTAATATTTACTTTAGTGTAAAATCACTTTTGTTTCGGTAATTGCTCCAAGTTAATTTTGGTGGCATAGTTGCCCACCGCCACAGACTACGTGGAGGTGCCACGAGGGTGCTCGCAACTCCTTCGCAAAAAAATTTGGTGACTCCTACGTATCACAAAAAGTCCATGACATGCGGAGCAGGCATCACAAAATTTGCGGTGTCACAGTTTTAAAAAAAAAATGTTCACTAAAATCCCAACCATGCAAGCACAGTTGTAGTTTCACTGACCATACGGTTGAATGTTCTTTTCCAAAGCAGTTTCTAAAAATGGCATCACACTGTGGTACCACAGATGGTTGCAACGCGAATGGCTTGGCTTCTATGTCAGCGGAGATTTCTTCGCATTCATCGAGTCTAATACCGGTGCAGATTTCAGATTGTCCTAACGTCCTCACATTTAAGCTACTTGTATCCGTCCATGTCATTCCAGAGTAACTGTAAACTGTGTCTTGTGGGGGGGACAAGGGAGGCATGGGTCATAAAGAAAAGGTATTTTATGCAATGGCGTTAAGCGACTTGTTTCGCAGAAATTGCTGTGTCGGTAACGCTGCGAGCTAAACATTTTGTCCATGAACGAAAATTGAGATACAAATAAAACGAAAATATAATTTTGGGTTGGAGTTAGGATCAAAGCAAAACCGTGCGAACGAAAAGGAGGCCTTCTTCTAGAATGCCACGATACTTGTTAAAAAAAGCACTATAGATGTCCTGTAGACGGAAGATCCATAATGAATCATATATTGCGTTACAGATTTGAATTCAGCACCATTTGGGTGTTTTAAAGCAAAATGCTCACACATATTTAATCATCATAAGTAACAACAAGGTAAACAAAGGTAAACTGCTTATTTTCGCTTGTGGCTCTACCGATGTGTAGTGGGCACTTTGCTAATTTGTTAAATGAATAATTCAGGCGTAGTGGCATTAAAAAGTGTGCTTGTGTTACGCATTGAATGATACTCTTAGAGTACTGATATTGCACGCACAGTCATTCGTTTTCTAACCGCGCGGTTGAGCCGTGCGCCGAGCACTGAAGCAATGTGCCCGTTCAGAAGGTGATGCCAATGAGGCCGGATTCCTATAACGCAATCTGCTCTAGAAGGAAAAGCTCAACTATCTTTCAATTATTATTCTCGCGTATAATCGTTTTTTCTTTATTCACATTTGCCGGCCGAACGCTACCGATGTCCGGTTTTCTTAAAGCTTTTGTATTTAAATGACCAATTACAGTTCTCACCTTTCTAGGGTACAGGTATAAACAGTCTGGCCCGTACACCACGGCTCGCGATGTGGCCTATGAACGAATACGTGCTGCACACTTCTGTAGAGAAAGATGTGGCGATGTGCGTGACAAAATGTTTACGTTATTCATGTTATTAGCATTCAGACACTTTCGCCGAACCCTCTTTTCACGACTCACCCTGTTATCATTTCACGACTCACCCTATTGTCAATTCACAACTCACCTTATTTTCGCGCTTGCACGGAACGAATGAAGCGGAACAAGCACTGACAAAAACGTAACGAAGCAGCGTATCGATCAGCTGAGCACTCTGTGAAGCGGCCAAACTGCCCCTCTCCCACTAAAAACTGCCGAGAACCAAACGAGAACATCTCGGCCAGTCTTGTTTATTGCATGATCTCAAGGCAAAAGGTGACGTGTTCGGCCGATTTCGATGGCTTCAAAACGGCTTGGCTTCCCAAGGCTGGGTGCTCGACGTCATGCTCTCTTCTGGTTTAAAAGCGAAGCTCCTTAAGGCGTGGCCTGAGCGTCCCGTCGTAATCGTAAGTAGCCACCACTCGTTAGTTATTGATTTAGCCGTAGAGGATGGTACTTGTACATATAACATAATGCATATATGCTGAAAAATGCAATGGTACGATACTAGAGGGCGTTACTTGTAGTATGATAAAAACAATCAAAATCACAGCATATCCATGGAGTGAATGATGATGAGTGGGGTGAAGCGTCCATCATTTCGTCCATGCTTCTGACCATCCGTTCATTCTTGCTTCCGTCTTTCCATGCATCCGTCCGGGCGTCCATCCATGCGTCCGTCCATTCGTGCATCCGTTCATGCGTCCGTCCGTCTGTCCAAGCGTCCATCCGTCCTCTCGTTCATCCATTCGTGCGTCCATCTATGCATTGCTCCGTCCGCCCATGCATCCGTCCGTGCGTTTGTTGATGCTTCCGTCTGTCCATGCGTCCATTCGTTCGTTCATTCGTGTGTCCGTATGATCGTTCATTCGTCCATGCGTCTGTCTCTCCGTCCATGCGTCCGTCCGTCCTCCCGTGCGTCCATGCAAGCGTCAATCTGTGCGTCCGTTCCTTCGATCACCTATGCGTCCATCCTTGCGTTCATGCATCTGTCCCTGCGTTCCTTCAAGCGTACATCCGTACGTCCGTACATCCGCGTGTTCATTCGTTCATCCATGCGTCCATCCGTCCATCTGTGCGTCGGTCTGTTCGTGTATCCGTCCATGCGCCGTCCGTGCGTCCATTCGTCCGTCCTCTCGTGCGTTCATCTCTGCGTTCATCCATGCGTCCATCTATTCATCCATCCGTGTGTCAGACAGACAGACAGACAGACAGACAGACAGACAGACAGACAGACAGACAGACAGACAGACGACGGACGGACGAGGCCAGCAGTATATTCCCGGTTTGCAATAAAATTTATGATACTGAAGGTGGCGGCAGCTCGCGCTCGCAGGGGGAACCCCGATGTGCAAATGCGCGAGAAAATAGCAATGACGTCACACAAATACGTCGGCGATCGTGTGTTAATTGACCGCGCGTTACGCTAGAGAGTGTGGTGTAGTAAATTAAAAGCCGTTTCGGTGCACGCACGCGTTCGGAATTTCGGCGGTTGTACATGGCTGCAGAGCAGCGTGCCCGCGAGGCGGTGGCGGCTCGCACTCGAAGACGCAACCCTGATGTGCGAGCGCGCAAGGCGAAAATGTGCAGTGATGCTGCGCGGTGGTGCCAAGATTTCGGCGTAAGATAACGGGAAGCCGAAGTGGCGCGGCAGCGGCGTACGGACTCTGCTTCACTCCTCTCCATAATTCACCCAGTGGTTATACTGTGATTTTTAAAGACCATAGTCTTTCTTGGGGACCTTCGACGGAAAAATTTTGGTCTGTCTGTCAGTACATTTGTCTGTTTGTCCGTCCTAACGATACCTCATACGGCACCTGACGGCCAAACCCATCCACAGCGCCCACCAACATTGCTCAAGGTTTAGCGTTCATAGTTGTGCGATTGTCAATTAAAAAAGCAAATATTGCGCATATCTGAGGCGCATTAAAAACACGTCTATATTTTGTATGTCTGCCTGTATACTAGAAGAGGCCCACACAAGTAACTCTAAAGACTGTAGCCTTTATCGCGCTGCGCTGACAGTGCAAGGCGATTCCCCAGAAGGTGCTTCCAACGCTTTGCAACGACGACACGGTGGTGGCACCTGCTCATCGCTTTGCATTCTACACCTTATCACCTCCGAGACTGGCGCACATCTTTCTCCGCGATCGCGCACGTCTTCGCTTTCGAAGATAACAGGCAGATGGCGCTCGTCTCTAACATGCCTAGATGCGCTTGTTCGCCTCCGCTACACGCTCGAGGCACTTTAACGCAGCGCCTTCAGAATACCATTCACCGATTTTCTTGCGCAGAACATCAAATAAGCGTTTTGTTCACTATCTCCATACGCAAGACTATCGTCTGTCGACGACATTTACAGTGTAACGTGTAGATAAGGGCCCATTTTTTCCCTTCCTTCACGGCTGTCAAGAAGCTTGGTGGACGAGTTCTATCAACGACCACCGCTACGACGTCCAGCTCCTGACTGTCCGGAAGGCCTGCGAGAGGGTGGAGAGGCTCGGCCTCTGCTTGCCGGCATGAGTCAAACCAGGACTTGGATGTATAAGCACCTCATACTTCTCCTTCTAGACCAAATACAGCTCTTTGTTCGCTCTCTTGCTCTCACAATGCGAATTACGAAATACGTGCGTGGCTTAGACTATCAAACTCATTACGAAACACGCAGAGATAAATCTTCGCCATCAGCCTGTGGCCCATAGCTTCCACAAATGACACATATTCTTTAAGCTCTATCCACACGCACACGATTTGCTAGCTACATGTGCCAGACGAAGTGGCATTGTTGCTTGAATGAAAATTATCACGTGCATACCCATACATTGCAAACAGAACTTGAAACGTTTGTCGGTGTCACTATGCCAAATTTATTGCTTTCTTGTGTGACATGAGGCAGCCACAAAAGCTTTTCACCACCTTTTTTTTTCGCAATCTTTGGTATAACCACGACAGGCTGCCCAAAGCTACGCTACGACGGCTACGACGCACTTCGCACAACGATTTTGCCTTGTAGCAAGCGACCAAAATACCGCTTGGTACAATGCGCCAATACATCAAAACAAAGAGATTTAAGAGAAAACATGGTCTCCGCGTGAGATTAGAATGTAAAAAATGTTACCGATACATTTTATTCCTTGAAATACGCGCGGATAACAACCATCGAGAACAAATTGCAACCGAAGCAAGAACAAAGGGCGCAGCCATGTTGCCGGAAATCACCACGCTCACTTCCGGCCGACAAGCGATCTTTTCTAGTTTTCCAGAAACGCACGACGGGAGAAGCGGCGGCGACGGATGGGCCTCCTCGACAGCCAATCTTGTGACTCGTCACTAACGTTCGTCGCTGTCGCAAAAAATTCGCATACATACGGCAAGGATTTAATGACAACAATGTTTACACCGTCGTGTCCTTGTTGTGTGTTATGAGTGGGCATGGCGTTTTCTGTTTAATATTTGTGAAGTGTACTGCAACGAGCTCCCACTATAGATATGCTGCACTGTTACTTGCACATTTTTTTGCACGTTGCGAGATCAAGCTCTAGCTTTTTAAACTAGAATACATGCATTATCTGCTTATTCATTACCAACAATTCTTTATGGTGACGATTGCAAACCAGATTATAGGTAAATGCCTATTCTCTTCATCGCGTTCCTAAATCACCTTTTTTTTTGTAATGACGATGTAGTGAAGGCTAAGAAGGGCTTTCGTGGTGTTTTAGAGTGCGTGCAAATGCCCAATATTAACGTTTGCATCTAAAAGTCTATAGGCGCATTTAAATGTTAATTTCGAAAGCAGCGCCAGTGCGAAGACCAATTAACCTCGCTATTTACCTCCGAGTGCAGTTTGATATTCAATCAATCAGTTTTTATAATTGACTGAAATTATAGTATTAAAAATTTAAGTATTTAAAATCGGGCGAGTTGGAAAACATGCATTTTTTAAAGGTAAACAGTGCGAAAAACTTTGACAGGTAAGTAGAAATCCACAGAAAAAGCGCTTGTCCTGTGTCTTCCTACTTCTCTGCCTTGGTTTTTCGCGCTGTTTACCTCGAAAAAATGAAAAGGTGGGTGTCTCCTGCGCAATGCTAATACAATACAGTCGTGGCACCAACCCACTGCGCGCATCGAGTCACCATAACGCAGCGCCCCCACAATCCCATTCACCAATTTTCTCGTGCAGAACATTCAAATAAACGTTATATTCACTCTCTACATACGTAAGACTATCGCCTTTCGATGAAATTTGCAGTAAACCATGCAGATACGGGGCTATTTTTTCGGGTTTTGCGTGAGATTGTATGAGCTGGAGACAACTATTTTATAGCGTTTTATTGTTCTTAGTGCTTTTTTTCATGTTGAGCTATTCCTTATACCATATCTTTATAAGTTACCACGTAATCGTAGCATTTTTTGGTAGCAGGATGATTAGCATCTTAGCTGATACGGAAGCATTGCAAGAAGTCACGTTCATATTGGGTAACGCTCAGTAGTGTGCTCACTTCGTTACCACCAATGAAAGAAGAAAGCTTCAAATGCCACATTTTTATGGAAGCATTGCTAAACGTTAGTAGTAGAGAGCTTCCGAAAATGTTCGTGTGTACTCAGAATTAATACACATACCGAGACAATAGATTGCGCGCGCGATACATCTTAGGTAAATGCATAAAAACTGCCAGTATGTCTATTTTTCATTTACCAAGTAAAATCTGCTTAAATAAGCCATCTTCGTTTCATCCGCCTTTTTTTCTGATAAAGAAGTGATGCCATCAAATTTCGAGGTATAATAAGCCTTTTGTTGGTTTACTCTATATACCACGAAACTACACAGGAATGGTCAGACACAGCAAATGTTTAGAACTTATTTTATTTACCTTGAAAGTGTAACTAAATGTTCATTCTCCTGACAAAAAGGCATCGCAAGGGCGTCGAGAATTGTCGTAGCTCTGTAGCCTAGGAAGGGTGACAAAAATTGCAATGACGTGACATCAGTTTTATAGTGAGCGTAGGCGTGCGCTGGTTTCCCCTTCACGGTGGACAAAGGTTTATCGCAGTGCACCCCCTCCCGATGGTGTCAATGCATAGGCCTGACTTCGTGCTCCCCCCCCTCTCTTGTAGGTCACTATGGGAGTGACCCTTCTCACACCTTTTCCGTGCGCCCGCCTATTGTGGTGAGGTGTCACCTCTGGAGACCTCCGCCGCGTATGTACCGGGCCTGGTAAATCATCGCAGCTGCTACAAGTCTATTTCACAGGTGCTTGTGTGGCACCTGTGTGCGAGAAAGCCAGGGAGAGTAGACGATAATCAGCATGATGTGCATCACTGCCTTGTGTGGCCACGTTACCAAACTGCACTATCACGTCAAAGCCCAATTCAGTGCCCAGAAACCAAAACCGAAAGCTGCACACACAGAAAAGCCGATATCCATTTATTTATGGAGAGTTGATTAACGTTGGCGTGTGTACTATGCTTCCTGGAGCTATAAGAAACGCTTGCAGCAAAGAACGCGCAAGCCAAAAAAAAAAAATGGTGGCACCACCCCTTCAAGCAGTGCCCTCTACAGAGACCCTGAAACACTTTTTTGAGTAACCATGGAGGAGGAATAAATGAGGAAGGACAGGGAGGTTAGCCTCCCTGTCCTTCCAGTATCCAGTACGAGAATGTGGGTAAGAATGTATCCAGTACGAGTGGAGTTACAAAGATTTATCACGCGCTACAATCGTATTCTCTCTTCTCCCGTCCCTACGAAAGCGCTGGAAGCTAAGCAGGGAGAGGTAGAAGGGGCAAAAAAAAAAAAGCCACGCGTGCCTCATAACTTTGAGCACACTTTTCTTCAAACATATATATGTGGTTTTTTCAGAGCAATTGTGTGCTCACGCATGGACAAGCGACGACATCTCACGGCGATCTCTGTAACGAGTGAGAGCACGACGTTCAAATCAGCCAATGGGTGATAGATAGGCATGCTACGTCTGGTTTTAGAGTATATTTCGCGATTTGTTGAGAGAAGAGAAAGCCAATTTTAGTCGATTCGATAGTTTATTGTGACTTCAAGGCCGCGTGCTATGCTATAATATTTGGCTCGTAAGTTGTCTGGAGCCTCTACTACCGATCGGCAGCGTTTTTTGACCACGCTCAAAAGGTGTTGCAGGGTACCATTAAGTGTCGACTTGCAACAGTGTTTAGTTTGCTCTCATCCTGTGTATGCTGATTTCATGCGTGCTTTATGCGTGAGAGGTGGGCTGCAAGTTTTGAGATGCTTACCATTCTTCGCGTGATTATACTATTTGCTGCTGTAGCATTCATTTCTTCGCACTTGTAGCGAAATATGCACAGTAAACGTTCAACTTCCATTGTGAAGGCAGGTTGCACTTTCTTGTTCTACCAATTTTGAGATAGAGGGATCAACGTAAGTTTTTTTTCTTTAATAAATAAAATTTGGTCAGCCCAACAAGATTTGTGACGCTCGCACCTTCATGGGAACTATACAGCCAATGCCACTAACTTTTATTTGTATAGAAGCGGCAACCACTTGGGCTTATTTACCGATCAGTGTCTAGGGGCGCCATTTCGTCTTGTAGAAGCGTTAGATATCGCTTACCGCTTCAGCTGTCGCTAATACCCATTATTGCGTTTCTATCGTTACGCAACAGTAAACATGCGACTGCTCAATATATGTCTGTGTGTACAACATTTGTACATATGTTTAGCGTCTTTTTGTAATTTTTCGCAGTGACGTTCCCTCTGCGTGCTTATCATGGCATGCATTCCTGTTTGCTGTACTGTTACTTGCACATTTTATTCGCACGTGGCGAGATCCAGCTCTAGTTTTTTAAACTAGGATCACTGCATTACCTGCTTATTCATTACCAACAATTCTTTATGGTGACGATTACAGACCAGATTATAGGTAAATGCCTATTCTCTTCATTGCGTTCTTAAATCACCTTTTTGTTGTAATGACCATGTAGTGAAGGCTAAGAAGGGCTTTCGTTGTGTCTTATAGTGCGTGTAAATGCCCATTATTAACGTTCGCATTTAAAATCCTATAGGCGCATTTAAATGTTAATTTCGAAAGCAATGCCAGTGCGAAGACCAATTAACCTCGCTATTTACTTCGGAGTGCAGTTTGATATTCAATCAATCAATCAGTTTTTATAATTGACCGAAATGATGTTCATGAGAAAAAAACAGGAGATGCCGTTGACTGAGCACCACCAACACTGTGACAGCGATGACACGGTGACAATACTAACGAAGTACAGGCATACCAAAATAACTAAACAAACACATAAAGAAATAGATTACAAAACTTTACATATAGCAAGTAATATTTCAAGCAAATGACAAAAGTAGTGATTGGGCAAAATATATAAAAAATAAAAAAATTAAGAAAAATATATTTGATATTCGTATGAATACAATAAACCTAGCACCGAGCAAAACAACAATATTTAGAAGAATAAAGTTTATTCGAATCAAGTAAACTCTACTTCAAAACTTCTCTTAAACAAACAATATACTCGGTGAGAACAAATTTTGGCAATGAAGTGAAGGGTATAAGTAGACGGGGAATCCACACACATTTATTTTACTGCCCATGTAGTCCGTCGGATTGGATGCCACCTATATCGGTTATAGTATCTGTGTTGCTTGCTCGCCGTGCTAGCGCATTTACGAAAGCGTTCGTTCTCACTCAAAACGTCAATAGTAAAGTGAAAACCTCAATGGTGTCCAAAAGAACTTCAAAATACTGTCTATAGAGTTATATTCATAAAAATTTCCGCATTTCTCTAGGTTTACCACGCAATTTTTACGGCCTTAGTAACGCTGAAGCTGTGGTTCTGTGTATTTGTGTTCACACCGAAAGTGTGTGATGCATGCTCGAGCATAGATAATGCAAGTACGCGCTTCACGTAAAGAAATGCTAATAGACCAAACATGGCAGCGCCGAACTGGGGAGCCGGTTCCGGTGTGGTAGAATGGCTATTGGAAGTTGTGCAACATGAGGACTGCCGCAAAGCGCACACTTCTTCCGAAAGATGCAAATATCATGGTGCCACTGAATTAAAAGATTTAGGAGTTCACATTTAACAGACATTTTTCAAGCACATGAGCCCCCCTCCCCTCCTTCTCCAGGGAAAGTAAATGCTCATGGGAAAATCCACGCATAAGTACGGAGTGAGTGGTTACAAGTGGGTGAAGCTAAGTTTTTACGTCCATAATGTCTACATTCAAGTCTCCGACTAGTAGAAAGAACGGACGGATGAACGGATGATGAACGGATGAACAGACAGATAAAAGATTTGGTGGATGGATGGACGGACGGATAGATGGAAAAATGTCAAAGAGGACAGACGAAGAGATCGACGCATGCACGCACACACGCATGGATGGAAGGACCGATGGACAGAAAGACATAAGAATGACGCCAGTGGTTTTTCACGGTCGAGTTGCAGGGGCTACAATATGAGTGTGGATGCTGGTAGATCACCGGGGAAGGCAAGCTCCTAAGGAGCTTCCCCACTAAAGATAAGTACGCCGCAGCAGCCGCTGTCGCGATGAGCGTCAGCGCAAGTGCTCGCTCTTTAGCTTCCTGCTCACATCATGCGAGTGCTCTTCTTAAAGCTGTTTCAAATGCCAC
The DNA here is from genome assembly GCF_013339725.1 of Rhipicephalus microplus. Taxonomy (NCBI): domain Eukaryota; kingdom Metazoa; phylum Arthropoda; class Arachnida; order Ixodida; family Ixodidae; genus Rhipicephalus; species Rhipicephalus microplus. Next base: position 41,392,997 of record NC_051173.1, read on the forward strand.
AGTTGTAGCGAAAACAAATTTGGGGACCCTTAGGCTAGTGCGTGATAATCTTAAATGCGAAGCATTTCTTAGCGAAATTCAGTGATGTTGATCGTATCTATCTATCTATCTATCTATCTATCTATCTATCTATCTATCTATCTATCTATCTATCTATCTATCTATCTATCTATTTATCTATCTATTTATCTATCTATCTAGCCGCCTAGGACTTTTAGCTCTCTTGGCCGTTTCGACAATGGTATCGATACGAAACTTGCTATAGTATTACATGACTGTTTGAAGAACATATATGACATGTCATGACATGAAAATTATGAAATATATGTCATGAATGTCATGAACTAAGTTTCATGGTCTTGCAGCTTTTCCGGTGGTTTTGTTCACTTGTAATATTGCAAAAATGGTATTTCATGATTCCATGGCGAACACAAGCAACAGCCCCGAACATGAAAGTCATGACATGCGTGGCATTTAACAACATGAATACATGCCACGCTCATAATACGCTCTTGGTCGTTTCGCTAGCGTGCAATATACCAAATTTAGTATTACAGTATGTGAATGGATGACGAAGGTATGTGACATGACTACAAGCCATGCTCATGATGCGCTGGCGACCGTTTCGCTAGCTTCACTTATACCAAATTGCGTATTACGGCACGTGAATGAATTACAAAGGTATGATACGGGTGCAAACATAATAAACATAAGATGCGTGTCATGTAATAACAAGACTACATGCTATCTATGTTCATGATGTGCTCGTGGCCATTTTGTTAGCTTCACATGTACCGAACTCGGTATTACGTGACGCCAACGGACGACATAGATAAGTGACACATCCAAACTTGATATCACGACATGCGTGTCATGTAAAAACTTGATTACATGCCACGCTATGATGCGCTCGCAGCCCTTTCGCTAGCTCCGCATATATCGAATTCAGTGTTACGTGGCGTCAATGGATGACTAAATATATGACTGGTGCAAACATGATAATGCTGACAAGCGTTTTATGTAGGAACATGACAGAATACGATGCTCATAGCGTGCTTACGGCCGTTTCGCTAGCTCCATATATACTAAATTTGTTATCACGTGACGTGATAAGATGACGAAAGTAAACGACACATTAAAACATTATAATCATGACACGGAAGTCGTGTGTGGCATTATTTACCTCCACCTCGTAACGTTGGGCTGATTTTTAAAGTGACATATCAATATTTCTCATTCGTGCTTCGCATCGATTTCTATACGTGGGATCTGCCAATTTTTTTAGCTTTTTATTCACCCGCTACGTGGCTTCAAGGATGCAGCAGTTTGTGCCTTTTGTGGTGAGTGACTGGCTTTAAACGATGAAGATGAAGTCATTATGATAATCCCATCTTTCGACGCCCGATGGCAATGAACGCTTGTACAACTAATTATTACGACAATATCTGTTGTTGTAAAATGAAACATGTATACAGGACACGTGTATTTGTAAAGCATGACAGTAACTTTTATTGCCGTTTCAAGCACAGGAAGTTATTTTTACCGTATTCACAAGCAGAGGCGGAAGAACTTTCCCCCTTTGCCTGGACTTGCTAAGTATATACGTATGTACGCCTCTGAATGATTGTGCAGTAGTTGTGTTATTATTGCGCTGAGTGAATGTATCCCAATATGCCAAAGCATATCTTATAATTTCAAATATGCATAATAATAATTACCATGATAAGATGAGGTGATTGATTGATACGTGGGGTTTAAGGTTCCAAAACCATCATATGATTATGAGAGATGCCGTAGTGAAGGGTTCCGGAAATTTCAGCCACATGGGGGTTCTTTACCGTGCACTCACATCTGAGCACACGAGCCTACAACATGTTCGCCTCCATCGGTAATGCAGCTGCCGCAGCCGGGATTCGATCCCTCGACCTGCGGGTCAGCAGCCGAGTACCTCAGCCGCTAGACCACCATGGCGGGGCTGATAAAAGAAGGCGTGGCACGTAGTAGACCACCATCTAGCTACGCAAAGAACCTGGGTTTGATCAACACTAAGACCCAGAATTTTCGTTATTTTATTTGCATTTATTGTTGTTTTTTTGTTACGAAAAGATGCTCCATTTTTTGGTCACACAAATATGATTTATTGCTCACAACCAACGACACCGACGTCTAAGCTAACGGTGAAATTTCTGCAAAACGAGCTTTTTAACGCCGCCGTGATAAAATGGTTCCGCTCTCTCCATTCGCTATGTTCGCAGCCCCCCCGATTGGGGAATTCGTTTCACATGAACTGAAAATGCTCTGCGATTTTCCGTCAGTGACTGAAGTGGCAAGCAACGTTTCTGGGCACCTTTCTTTCGGACTGACACTGCAGAAATTTTCTTTGCGTTATGATATGAAATTTATATGAACGGTAACGAAGAGCACGCTTGTTTTGTTTTCTAGGATAACTTTCTAATCTAAATTCATTTAGTACACAGGCCAATACGAAAACATACACATCAACGCTATTTCGGCAGCTTGACAGGCCCGACCTTATTTTGACGGGTTTCGTCCAAATATTGCTCCGCTGGTGCAATCAACGCGAACAAATTCTTACATATTGTTAGCTCGCCACGAACCGGCGGTAGTGAACTGCCCTTCTTTTTTTTCGCTGCGAACGAATTCGCAGCCTCAAGAACGCTACTCTTTGGGTCATGTGCAATGGCCTTCAGATAATATTACCAGGAGATAAACTCTCCCACACCTTGCCGTCGCCACCAACGCCACTGAATCTACTCACCACAACCCCAATCTCCACCCCAGTGTTTTTTGACCCAGGTCATTTTCACAGCTTCCCATACACGCTTGCATTGCGAAGTAAACATTATTGGTGACGCAAGAACAAGTGGATCAAAATTGAACATTTAGCCGAAACCTGCCTGCATAGGATAAGAATGAGGCAATTAGAAAACATTAAGTAAAAATTATATTATAAAACTTGATGGTTCGAAGTCAGACCGGCTTCTTCCTTAGGGGTGGAAAGCCAGAGATGTACGGCGCTTATATACGCTTGCTCACCTTGCGTGAAAGGCTCGCCGTGTGCCGACGTAAATCCTGGCAGCAGAAAGAGGGCAATGTCCCCGTGGAGTGGTTGCTGAATATGACATGATTGGAGGATGAGTCACTGGTGGGTGTTACTTTCCTTTTCCAGAATCACTAAGTCATCCGGGCGGGTATGGTAGTCAAACCGTTCGCAGTGTTGTGCTACTGCGCTTCGTTGGCTGTTCAATTGACTGGGGTCATTCTCATGCTGTCGTATCCTTTCATGGAAGTTCTTTCTTTTCCCAATATAGGAAGCAGGGCAGACGGCGCACTGGATGTGGTATACGACTCCCGTGACCTTTCCGCAGGTGCGTGATCTTTGGGGCGAGGGATGAAGCAGCCGATAGTGGCGGATGGCTTCTGGGCGACGTTAACCAATGCCTTTTTCATTAAACGGGCTATTGTTTTGCTGGCCCCGGCGACTTGTGAAATTGAAGTGTAACAGTGAATTGGGCTACTCGGAAAAAACTCATAACGAACAACGCCAAAAAGCCCAAAAACACAAGAAATTGCACGACACAAGCGCTGTCTGACAACCTAAACTTTATTGAAGAATCGTGTCATATATATGCATACAGGAAGGTGCAAAAAACTTTGTATACCCCCACCAAGCATGTACAGAGGGGTTCTACACCGGAGCGTGTGTCGTCTGCTCGGCACCATCGACGGCCGGCTGCGGCTAATAGTTTGGTGCAGGAGCAGTGAGCTCTGTGGGCGGCGCTCATTGCTGAGTTGCGCGGAAGAGAAAGAAACCTGCGGAGGCTCGAAGCATACATTGGTGGAACAAGGTTTTTCACTGGAACGTGGCCATCAATACTGACGGGCAATGAGAGACAGAAGACTACAGTGGGTCACAGAGACCGGCAGTCCGCTCTTAGTTAACGCGCACGCGGCGAATTTTTACTGTTCAACAACCCACACGAGAAATCTCTTACCAGCACTACCTTGGACGTCAAGATGCAGTGCATGTGCATGCAGTCCAAGGCTCGCAAAAGATGGTGTCTGCGATGCGAGGAGAGAGAAGGGCGTAGGAGAGGAGAGAAGGGGGAGAGGGCGTGCATGTGCAATAAAAGTGGTCACGCCGCACACAGGAATAAGCTCGACAATCGGAGGCTTTCGATCTAAAAGCCGACATCGGTAGCATTGACCCGACGAACGCAAATACTGAATGTCACAGTCGCAGCAGTAATGGAAGCCCAGACGACGAATGCAAATGATAAATGTCACGGTCCCAGCAGTTATCAAGCCCCAGCATCCTGCGTGGCCTTTGTGGGCAGTACCAGCGCACAAACTCACGGAACGAAGAGAAGAGACACAAACAAGCGCTGACTCTCAACTGGAGAATTTATTGAAATATACAAGTTATCTGAACACATAAGATAAAAACGCACAGAACATGCGCAGAGGGCCAGCGAAGAATGGTGTCGACGTCATGATTAATTTTGCGCTATGGGTAACTGCGCAGGTGCGCCATATTTCATTCAAACAAACGTGCCACTGATTAGCATTTCTTCTTTTTCGTGTAAGGAAATTGATGTCTGACTGACGCAGGACTCCCCTTCTTTTTTGATATAGAATGCTTCCACAACTTCTCTTGTGATCTGGTCGCTATATTTGAAGAGCACTGTCGTTTCATTGAACAAGGGCCTGCATCCACACGTTTGGCAGTGCGAAGGCAAATTCGCGTACGTGGTGTACTTGAAGGTTTCGGAGTGTTCTTTTAATCGTACATAGAGACAATGCCCTGTTTCCCCAATATAAACCCTTCCGCATGTTAAGCGAATTCCGCACACCACCCCTAGCACACAGAGTAGTGAGGCGTCCCTGTGTTTTACACCACATTTATTTTGGCTAGAGCTCTTTTTATTATGCTTTTTGTTCACCATAGGGCACAATGTTTCTAATTTGGTTTTTGCTGAGAATAGAACCTGTACATCGTATCGAGATGCCACATTTTTTATTCCATGGGCTAATCTATGCTTGTAGGGCAAGGTGGCACATTTCTTTGACCTCTCTTGTTTTTCAAGACTTTTTTCACCGTTCTTTATCTGACGTATAAGACCTTCACTTACAGAAGTGATAACGGGCGTCAGGAAGCCGGCTACCTGAAGGCGACACACCTGTTCGTAGAAGCTTTGTTGCGCCTGGTGCCAACACGACTTCAGGATCGCAGCCCAGAGGCTAGACGTAGCGATGTCCTTTTTCACTAATTTTTATTGACCGGACTTGTAAGTAAGCAAAAGTTTTACAGATCTTGGGTTATACGCCCAACAAGGGTGGTGATTGACAAAAGTCATCTTTGTGTCTAGGAAAAAGAAGAAATCCAATTCAGTAGCATATTTGTTTGAATGAAATATGCCGCGCCTGCGCAGTTACCCCTAGCGCAAAATTCTTAAAGACGTTGATCAATCCCGCTGACATCTGATCAATATCAACTGCAGTTTAGCGCGTTCCACAGATGTAGATTTCTGCACCTACAGTTCCCTTGGAGCAAAAAATTGTGTGCAGCAAGACGAGCTGAAGTTGCAATAACCAGAATGCACAGTCGAGTTCCGAATCTAAATTTTTCCATGCACAGAGCAGGTTTGGCGGTCTTACCTTATTGCTCATATTGCAACGAACTCGAAACTATCGAACACTTCTTGTTGAGCTGCCGACGTTTTTCCTTACACAGAAAACGTATCGAAATTATATTGCGGCAATGTGGCCTACCGGTTACGTCAGCCATTCTGCTATCGTTTGGGGCTTTTGCGCTAGGGCACTCGGACAGGAATATTTTCAAAGCTGTCGAAAATTTTATATGCGACACGAACAGATTTGGTAGGTGTGTCAACTACTAACAATTCTTTATTCAGCCTTCCTAGTCAAAAGCTCTTCAGTCTCTGGCAGATTACACAAAATAGTGCGACTTAAATTTGCACTTAATCATAATTAACGTTACAATAAATATCCACTCAAATTATTTTACATCTTACTAAATATTATACACAAGTTCAGTATGTAAGATCCGCCCGACTAAAGGCCGATCCCCAGAATGGGTAGGTGCCAATGATCCTAGGAGCATCATTATCGTCATCATCATCATCATAATCGTCATCATAATCATCATCATCATCATCATCATAATGTGGCAGTGTCCAAGGCTGGTATCCTCGTGAGTGCAACCACAACATATCAACTTACCACTTCTTATGCTAATACATAGGTGGCTGTTGGCATCATCAAGACTTTTAGATGCGGAGCATCTAATACTCGAGGCTTGTAGTGCGGCGCCGTCCGCAAGCTTCCTCCTCCTTCTTCCACCATCTGTGCATCCCTTCTTCCTCTACACACCGCGCGCGCTTCACTCCTCCACCATCTGTGCACCCTTCCTCCTCTACACACCGCGTGCGCTTCTCCTCTTCACGAACATTCGCTAGCTGTATAATGTAGCGCGCATGCGCCGTCACGCTTCGAGAACATCGGCAGCTGACGCGCGCGCATGCGCCGTTGCGCTTCTCCCCCTTCTCGAACATTCGACAGCTGACAGTGCATGCGCCGTCGCGCTGTATATATACTCAAGGTCGGTGCTCGCTCGCTCAGTTGCCGCTCGTCGGTTGGTTTGTACGGCGCATCGACGTCCGAGGTCGCAATGATCGACGTCCCTTCGACCAGCGCCGGCCAAAGTGTTGGCGGAACCGCAACCAAGTCGTCGTCCGAAGACAAGGCAGCGCGGAGAAGAGCTCGCGACGCCGAACGTAAACGTCGGCGTCGAGCGGAAGATTCTCAGCTTAGAGAACGTGAAGCCGCTGAGAGACGTCAGCGTCGAGCAGCAGCACCGGATTCGGCCGCTTTGAAACGTAAGCGTCGACAAGAGGACCCGGACTTTCGAAAACGGGAAGCCGAGTGCAAGCGTCGGCGACGAGAGGCCGATCCCGATGCTGCCCGCGAGCGCAAGCGCGCCGAGGTAGCGGAGTGGCGCGCCAAGTAGTATGCCACGCCCAATTAACACCCCGTTAACCAATTATATTCTCCGCATCCTCCTCAGTGTTCCCCCGAGGGAAGCTGCGGGCAATTTTTTTTCATAGACAACTTCTTATATGGAACATGTCAGATTGTTTATAGTGTTTCAACAATTGCATATATCTTTTGCGTCATTTCATTACATCTTGCTCAGAAAAAAAAAACTCCAGGCTTGCGCAGAAGTGGCAGCACAGTCACAGCGATGGCTAGAATAGCGTCGTTTCAGAGCCTTTTCAAAACACTCTATGAGGCACTATACTGCAAGCGCACTTCATTGATGCCCACTTGGTAATTAATATTAAATTTCTTGGAGTAGTATGCTGGCATTTGCTATGCTATTTTGTCATTATTCTGATAAGTGTGATATCCGCTAAACACTTGCATAGAATTTTATGTCAATTGTTCATGCAGTAGCTACCAACGAAGAGGAACTAAAGCTGAAGGGAGTATTGTTAGGCCTGAGAGCCCGCAGCGGTGAGTTTCGTAGCAGTGCCGCCTTCGGGACCGTGTTGGCGTCACGCCTCGTAAAAGTGTTTGCAACAGTTAATAGGGGGACAAAAATAAGCTTTTTTATTGGGTTGGAGCATTGGACGGCCCACTCGTTACGCCATTCGCATTGTGCTATGACTGGTTGTTCTTTCGCTGTTTTCAAACGCTAATTCGTATTGCCCCAATTGCTTTTCCGACATCAGGCCTGCCTAAGGCAAGTTTAACAAGTCACAAGCACCGGCGTAACTCGCTCCAATAAAGAAGACAATTGACATAGCTCAGTGGGAGAATACTGGGCTGGCACCCGATGGGCCCGGGTTTGAGTGCAACTGTGGAATTGGTATTTTTCATTTTTTTCTCTATTCCAGCCATGAGGATAAGGACACTGGCGGCGGTGGCGGACAACTGCGCGTGACCCGAGTTGTAACAGCTTTCGCTGTAAAATGACGACTCAGTCCGCTTCCGTCTACGTGTTTTGCATAATTGATATATGGGGTTTAACGTCCCAGAACCACCTTATGACTATGAGAGACGCTGTAGTAGAGGGCTTCAGAAATTTCCACCACCTTAGGTTCCTTAACGCGCACCCAAAAGTCGGCACACGGGCCTAAAGCAATTTCGCCTTCATGGAAAATGGAGCCGCTACAGCTGCGATCCAATCCCGCGACCTGCGGGTCAGCAGCAAAGTACCTTAGGCACTAGACCAGCACGATTGGACCACTTATTTCGCATACCATCAATTCTCAAGGTACGTTGAATCTCCCGCTTTTGTTTTTTTTCTTTCAGAAAAGGAATTCTTGCGATACAAACTACTAAACAGTTAGCGTTTCGCAATTGCGCGAAATTAGCAAAAGGGCATTAAACATGACACGCAAAACGCATCTTGAACCTTGGCGTATTTCTCCCGGCTCCATAAAAAGTGAGAATGCTTTCTTCGAAAGCCAACAAGTATTACAGTGGCATTCACAATAGGGAGCGTTTTGATCACTCTGGAATTAGAAGGCAATATTCTCGTTGTACCTGCAAAGAAATGTTTAATGTTGCCGCCCCTAATGTCACAGCTACACTATGCGCATTATGCCTTGCTTGAACAAAAAGATATTTCCAGTTGCAAAGCCAACAGCCCTCGAACGTTTACTGTTGGGTGTGCAGTACTTTTGAAATATTCCTTCACACGTGCCCGCCGTGGTTCCATAGGACGTCTCGCATGCGAAGCATGGCTGGCTTGCCAAATGTCACACAAATAAAGGACGCACTAAGTGAACGAACGAAAACCTTACTGCATTTATCTTTTTTATTATTCACGAAAAAATCCGAAGCGCGGAGATGACAGAAAAAGGTCGGTCCAGTCGAAAAATCCCAGTGCACTTTGAAGGCGCCACGCTTCTGGCGAAGACTGAAGTGCATTTCACGGTGCCAGGCAGTTGTACGCATAGACATGCTAGACCATCGCGTTGTGTAAGCAGCCTGAAAAAGGATGGCAGTGCAGGCAATTGTATTAAACAATTGACCGCGAGGGCCACCACTAGAGAGGACAGAGTGTGCTGCGATCGTTTTGACGTGACAGGTATTGTCACAGCTAGGTAGTAGCTGTGGATTACGGCAACTTTGCTGTCGCGAAACCACTTGCATCATCACCCATGGGTGAACCAGGTATTAGTCGCGATTTCATGTTGCAATGAGACACGAGAGTGCCACCGGGGGCACTTATTCCTAGTTTGCTTGCCCGTATTATTAGGTCTCAAAGCATCGAGCTTCAAAACAAAAGGAAGCACGCACGGCAAAAGCGCAAGAAATGCGGTGTTCTTAGCAGAGAACACAACGCGGCACCTTATGAGTGACGTCATTACGTTGGTGGCGCCACGGTATGTCCTCGAGGCCAATTGTCGTCCTTGGGATACTTTAATGAAAAAAAAAATAGGTCTGTCTATTTGTCGTTTGTGTTTAGAACAAAAAATGTCGATGGTTTAGAGTACTTTGTACTCTACTACGGGAGAGCATAGAGCCGTCCCAGGAACTCGTACGTAACCAAGGAGGTTACGCAAAGCGAGTCTGTTTTTTCATCCTCAGAAACAGCTTTTTTCTTAGCCTTTTCATCTATTCACCTTTAATTTTCAAATCCAATGACATCTGTAGCGCTCACCAATATATCTCTGGTTATTGCGTTCATTCTTCTTGCGCATATTTTAGGCAAAACATCCACACGTCATTATACAGTGGCGTCTTTCTTTACACTAAACAAGTCATAGAAAGTAATTGCAAGTAACATAGCGTTTATTGCGCTAAGCTGCAATGAAAGAAAAAGTGGGTAGTATTGAAAATTGGGCGAGTTGGTAAAGATTCTTTTTTTATTGCAAACAGCGCGAAAAATTAGACAGAGAAGTAGAAATGCACAGAAAAAGCGCTTGTCCTGTGTCTTCCTACTTCTCTTCCTTCGTTTTTTGCGCTGTTTACCTTACAAATGAAAAGGTTGGCGTCTCCTGCGCTTTGCTAATACGATACAGTGGGTGCACCAACCCACTGCGCGCATCGAGTCACCTTAACGCAGCGCCCCCACAATCCCATTCACCAATTTTCTCACGCAGAACGTTCTAATAAATGTTATATTTACTCTCTATAGACGTAAGATTATCGCCATTAGATGAAATTTGCAGTAAACCATGCAGATACGGGGCTAATTTTTCGGTTTTGCGTTTGAATGTATGAGCTGGAGATAACTATCTTATAGTGTTTTACTACCCTTAGGGCATTTTTTCCATGCTGCGCTATTTCTTATACAATACATTTATAAGTTACCAAGTAATCGCAGCATTTTTTGGTAGCAGGATGATTATCATCTTAGCCGAACCGGAAGCATTGCAAGTAGTCGCGTTCATATTGGGTAACGTTGAGTAGTGGGCTCGCTTCGTTACCGCCAATGAAAGCGAGAAAGCTTCTAGTGCCACATTTTTATGGACGCATTATGAAACGTTAGTCGTAGAAATCTTCCGGAAATGTTCGTGTGTAGAGAGAATCAATACATTTACCAAGACAATAGATGGCGTGCGCGATTCGGCTTAGGAAAATGCATAAAAACTCTGAGTACGTCGTTTTTTTTATTTATCAAGTAAAATCTTCTAACGAAGCCATCTTCGTTTCGTCGGCCTTTCTTTCTGATAAAGGAGCGATGCCATCAAATGTCGAGGCTACAACAAGCCTCTTGTAGGCTTCCTCTATACGCCACGAAACTACACAAAATGGTCAGACACAGCAAACGTTCAGGCCTCATTTTAATTAACCTTCAATGTGTAACTAAATGCCCATTCTCCTGACCGAAACCTATCGCAAGGGCATCCAGAATTGTCGTAGCTCTGTAGGAAGGGTGACGAAAATTGCAATGACATCGCACCAGTTTTATAGTGAGCTTAGGCGTGCGCTGGTTTTCCCTTCACGGCGGACGAAGGTTTATCGCAGCGCACCCCCTTCCTGTTGTGTCAATTCGTAGGCCTGACTTCGCCCTCCCCCCTCTTGTAGGTGACTATGAGAGTGAACCTTCTAGCACCTCTCTCGTGCGCCCACCTATTGTGGGGAGGCGTCACCTCCGGAGACTTCCGCCGCGTATGTACCGGGCCTGGTAAATCAACGCGGCTGCTACAAGTCTATTTTACAGGTGCTTGTGCGGCAACTGTGTGCTAGAAAGCCAGCGAGAATAGATGATAATCAGCACAATGTGCATCACAGCCTTGTGTGACCACGAGACCAAACTAAACTCTCACGTCAAAGCCCTATTCGGTGCCCAGAAACCAAAGCCGAAAGCTGCACACAGAGAAAAGCCGATATCAATTTATTCAGCGAGACTAGATTTACGTTGCCGTGTGTAATATGCTTCCTGGAGCTATAAGAAACGCTTGTAGCAAAGGATGGACATTCCAGAAAAATGGTGGCACCACCTCTTCAAGCAGTGCCCTTCAAAGAGGCCCTGAAACACTTTTTTGAGTAACCATGGATTAATTCACTGGAAAAGCGTATTGCCTCAAAAGCTCAGCGCCGCGAAAATTTCAAGAATCTGTCAAGTACGAGTGGAGTTACAAAGATTTGTCACATGCTGCAATCATATTCTCTCTTCTCCCGCCCCGACGAAAGCGCAGGAAGCTAAGCAGCGAGGGATGGAAGGGACAGACAAACAAAAAAAGCGACGTGTGCCTCATAACTTTGAGCACTTTTTTTCTTCAATTATGCGGCTTTTTTCAGTGCGATTGCGCGCTCACGCGTGGACAAGTGACGAACTCTCACGGCGACCTCTGTAACGAGCAAGAGCGCGACGTTCAAATCAGCCAATGGCTGATAGATAGGCTTGCTACGTCTGATTTTGGGGTATATTTCGCGATTTGTTGAGAGAAGAGAAAGCAATTTTCAGCCGACTTTGATAATTTATTGTGAATCCCAGGCCGCGTGCTGCGCTCTACTATTTGGCTCGTGTGTTGTCGGTAGCCTCTACTACCGATCGGCAGCGTTTTCTGACCACGGTCAAAAAGTGTTGCAGGGCCTCTTTAAGTGTCGACCTGCAACAGTGTTTGTCTGCTCTCATCTTGTGTATGCTGATTTCATGCGTGCTTTATGCGCGAGAGGCGGGCTGCAAGTTTTGAGCTGCTTGGGGTTCTATTTCCTGCTGTAGTGTTCATTCCTTCGCCCCTGTAGCGAAATATGCACAGAAAACGCTCAACTCATTTGTGAAGGCAGGTTACACTTTCTTGTTCTACCGATTCTTAGATAGATGGATTGGCTTAGGTTTGTTTTCTTTACTAAGAAAAATCTGCCCAGCCAAACAAGACTTGTGACGCTCGCACATTCATGAGAACTATACAGCCAATGCCACTATTTTTATTTGTGGAAAAGCGGCAACCACTTAAGCCTATTTACCGATCAGTGTCCAGGGGCACCATTTTGTCTTGCACAAGTGTTAGATATCGCTTACCGCTTCAGCTGTCGCTAATACACATTATGGTGTTTCTATTGTTACGCAACAGTAAACATGCAACTGCTCGATATATATATGTGTGTGTAAAACATTTGTACATATGTTTAGCGTCCTTTCGTATTTTTTCGCAGTCACGTTCCCTCTGTGTGCTTATCATAGCATGCATTCCCAAGGTACGTCAGATCTGCCGAATATTTGTTTGTTTTTCAATGCGAAAGAAGGCTCGGTTTTCCAGAGACTGGTAAAGAAGCAACAAGATAGATTAATTTCATAGGATATACTACCAACAACGCAATATGTATACTTCAAGTGCGTTAAAAAGCTGTCAATATTTGGCCTCCCAATGATAAATTTTATCCCTGCGTTCCTACGTGACAAACTATCTTTACTCACCACAACTTCATATTAAGTATGATATCGGGCAAAGACTAACGGAAATAGTTCGAAGGTCGGCTTACCTGCCACCAAGTGCACCAGCGGCAACTTCTAAGGCATCGGGGCCGCTTCCGGAAGCATGTCATAGTTGTTGTCGTCATAAAAGTCCAAAGTCTTCGGGTTTCCTTTTTCTGAGATTTCAGTTGTCCCTGAGGCTTTGGTTCCCTTGCTGATGGCTTCAGTGATTACGTCAGAGCTGGTTGTCCCTGTTGTCGCTAAGCCCTCTAAATCTTTGCTGCCGGCTTCGGTTGCTTTGCTGGTACTCACTGTCTCAAGTATTGCTAAGGCCTCCGTTTCATTCTTCGTGGCTCCAGTTATTTCACCAGACCTGCCTGCCTCACCTGCCGCATAAGCCTCTGCGTAAGTGCCACCTGCTCGAGTGGTTTCGGTGGGGCTCACTGTCTCATTCGTTGCTAAACCCTCCGCTTCCTTCTTTGCAGCCTTAACAATTTCACCGTAGCTGCCTTCCTTAGCTGCCTCTAAACCCTCTTTGTTTTTGCTGGTGGCCGAAGTAATTTCACCGGTGCTCGCTGCTTCAGTTGTTTGTAAGGCCTCCGCTTCTTTGCCCGTGGCGTCAGTGGTTTCACTTGAGCTGGCTACCGCGCTGGTTTCTAGCGAAGACAACTCTACATCAGCAGCACTCGTCTTTTCAGATGCTTCTGATGACTTGTGTTCTTCAGACTCCGTAATTTCGGTTGTTTTAACTTCATTCGTAACATGTTCTGTCACGTTTCCCGACTCGCCGCTTATGGTAGAGTTCTCAGGGGTAGGAAAGTCTCCCCGCGTCAATGTCACTGGTTCGGGCGGTGCTGTTACGTCGCCCGGCACCGTCTCTGGATACTGGTCAGTTGGCTCGGTTATTATGGTGCGTTTGCTCGGATACCCGGTCACAGTCCATGGAATTGGCGTGGGTGTAGCCCGTGACCGAGGCCTAGCGGTTACCGAGAAAAAGGGCGGCGTCCTGAGCGTTGTACTTTTGGTGGTCCTTCTTTGGCCGAAGTGCATTTCGAACTCGAAGCTCTCTGGCAGCCGAGTTTGTTCTCGCAGATGCAGAGCTGGTTCATTATTCGCAATGTTACTTTCCTCGTCAAATCCGGCCTGGCTCGCCGCTGTGCGGTTGAGCAGCGTGGCCACGAGAGCGGAGGAGGCCGCCAAGCAGAAAATGGCGAGCGCCAACACCCAGTAGCCAGCCGTCTTCTGGTCTAAACCAGCTGGAAGTCTCGTGAATGGCATCGTCGATTTCCTTGCAGCATTCACGATCAAAGAGCGCGCGCTGTATGTGCTGAGGAAGCTGCTGCGAGCGCTCGTCTTGCTGCTGCTGTGCCGGGATCTCGGCCTGTGATTTGCATTAGGCCAATAAAACGGATATAGCACACTCTAATTAAACACTCAAATGTTTAAAGATAGGCGTGTACTTCTAAGTGAACAGTATTAGAACATCGTGGAAATTTGATTTATTAATTTAAAAACAATGGTGTCACACTAAGGGTGGCTGTACCATTGTTCGGAGGAGAGCGCTTGCAAAAACCCGTCTCCCGTTCCAGGTAACGTGCTTTTTTTATAATCGTTAGGATCACTTCATTCATTTCTTTCCATCATTGCCTATTGTGGAGCTTATGAATTACTAGATATGTAAGATGGCCACTTGAACCCGAAGGATTTGTGACCTCGAGTTTTTAAAGTGAGGGCTACTGCTGTATTTCCGCTGCATAAATTCACCACCTTCTTTGGTACACAAGCTTCCAACCGACCATATAAATGCATCATCGTTTTGATCGTGTGGCCCATGGAATAGTGTTTATAATCGTAAAAATAAATCAATTCTTTATATTATAACTTGAACATATTCCTTTAGCTTTAATAAAGCAACTGCGAATGATAACGTTCCATAGAACCAAACAGCGCCTTTATGAATAGTTTACACTTTTTCACCATATCAACCGAAAGTCTTCAGAGCCCAGGCACGCATGAGTTCACTCAAGTATATACATGTGTCTCTCTTGTTTCTCACATTAAGATCTAAACACAGTGCCTTTTCACGAGTGCGAGCCTTCTACCTATAGAAACTCCTTATGCGGAAGTATTGCATGTCTTGCTGATGGAAACATGCAGCGCCCATCTATCAGTCATCTGTGTACATGCATGAGGGCATGGTGAATATGAGCGATTCACGGGAAGAAGAACAGGAGGCGCCTGTCATTTGCGTCATAACGTAAACGACACAATAGCTGTGATCCACTGGTTCTTTGCCTGAGAAGGTCATTTCACGGCTTCTCTTTATTCCACATTGCTCGGCAGACTTCCCACAGCTGCTGTTATAAAAAACATAAATGCCAACAAAACTTATGTGTAGGCTGTAGTCGGCAGCGCTAGGCTGGCTTAGTTTTGGCTGAATAGTGTACGTTCTAGGTACACTGCTGAGCCGCACAACTCTCGCACCTAGCGACTGGGATTTTCAAGGAACAGTGGATACACTAGCGTTAGCCTCTCCTCGCTTCGCTATAGTACACTATAGCCACGCTCAAGCAGCCGTGCTGCACTACTCTCAAACCAAGCGACGGAAATCTTTTTGGGGGGCCTGCTAGCACTATAGATGCTAGCCTCGCTCCTCCTCACTGGGGTACAAGCCCCGCTCACGTAAAGCGCGTTTAAAGTGCGATATTATCGGAGCGTTGGCAAACGTCACATGCGTCGGATCACATTGGCCGAGTCTAGATATACGTTGGCTGTGGCAGTGCGTCGACTTATGATCTGTTTTCACCAATATACAGTGTATCATCAACACAGTGCATGTGTGCGTCGACCCTACGTCGAACCATAATGGCACTTTACCAGTAGCTAAAAACATCGACGAAAAAAAAACTAGCGCTCTATGCATGTGTTGTTGGTAATATAGCCACATCAAGTGCTTCTTGTTTCCTTCATTTGAAGAGCTCATTTAAACAAGACATTTACGCAACAAACAAGAAAAAGAATTTTTAGGCGCTAAAAAGCTCATATAGGCACGAAGCTTGAAATAGGCACTTACAGGCACAATATATATGTGATTAAAATGTTGCCCACCCCCTAGTTCGTGTTTATATGTGAAAGAGGCTCGAAATGGACTCCAGAAAAAAATAGGCATTTAGCCAAAAGTTCCGGTCTTTAATTATCAGGAACGCCGAAGGGAAGGGCTTCAGAAATTTTGACCACCTGGGTTTTTTTAAAATACATCCTTGTTTAAGCAGACAGGTCTCGACCATTTCTTCTTTGATCTAAATTGCGGCCACAGCCAGGGTTTGATTCTGGGGCCTTCAGTTATACAGTCGAGGGTTACGTGAACAGTGTACTGGTTGTGGGCTGTAGTGTTGATTCCAATGATGCAGGTTAAGTAGAGTGGTCTGTGCCAACCAGGCATATCTGCTAGTTCTCTGATGTGTTTTGCCACATTCCTAAGTTACTGCAATATGTAACTATTTTAGCATGCACGCGTTCTTCAGCAGCTCTGGGTAGTGTGTGCTGATGTTGTTTATTACATTCCTGATCTTTTACAATATTTAATGACTGTCGCATGTATTGTGAGCTAGTTTTGAAGTTATGATTGTTCCTTCTTTTATAGTCTGTAAGGCTGCATACATTTGTTATTACTCTTTAAAGCCGCACAAGTCCCTGTGATACACTTTTCATATCGTTCATGAAATGGCTAATTTGGGTGTGCAGAGCCTATCGAAGTAGACCATAGTGTTTTGAATGCCTTGAAATTTGCCTTGTGATCAGAAGTTACTGTTGTGAAGAGTATGTTTTTCAGAAATGAATGTAATATCTATTACCTAAAAAGATGTTGAAAAATTTAAACTTTTAAAATGTTAATGATGTGCTGAAGCTTCATGATGGTAAGGCTGATCTGTTAATCTTATCTTTCTTCAGCCACCAACAAATGTACATTACCTGTTTGAATACGGTCTGTGAAATGCTCTAAACTGTAGTGTAAACGATAATAAATCAATAATTTTACTGAGTTTTGTATAGATGTCCATGTACCAATGAATTACAGCAGCCGTATTATGCCGCAACATGCAGACAGTGCAACGGGCCTTGATTTCTGGTCTGCATAAAAGATGGCTACTTGCAGGACATATCCAGGACGGGGACTCAGAGGCGACACAAAAGCGGCGGCCAAATCGCGACAGCTGGGACACATACAGAACGTTCACAAATGGGAAACATAGAGGACGCACACTTTGAGGCAACATAAAATCAGTGGCCAAATTGTTACAGTTGGGAAACATACAGGTTGCGCCCTCGTGTCACCTCGGGTAACCATACAGTACACTTACAGGACGTTGCCATTTTCATAGGGGAAATTACTAGGTGATGCCAACAGCGCAAGCAGATATACTTTCCCGGAGAGGAGTCGCGTTGGTATCCCTATACCCAAATTGCCCTGGCTAAGCCAGTCATCCATATGTCGTAAAAGCCACAATGTTTCGTTTCATCAACATGGAGGACCACAATGCGGATGGATGCTTGTTGAACGCGGGGCAATCAATGACGTGTGATTGTGGGAATCGCACAAGCTGCCGTGAAGATCATGCCCTGCCTAGCCGTACATCAGTTAGAGATAAGTTTGGTTAGTTTTGCATGATGTTACGTAGCACTAGATAATTTCAGCCTAATGTTGGCGACTATTAGTTCAGGCTGCTTGATCGGGATATAATGTTTTGTTACATTCTCGACAGGGTTACCTTATGTTGGGCAAGTTTTTACAATCTATTCACTAGGCACTGCGTATGTACTGCTATGATTTTGCCAAATATAAACTGCCGGCGCTCAACGTATGTAGGCGTATGCTCCACCGAACGCAGCAAAAAGAGCAATAATGACTTAAGCGGTCACTACGTGGCCAGCCTTGTTGCGGAGTGGCAACTCCGCAATGAGAATGTCCTCGGAATCTTTACACATTTTGGTGATTCTTGAATGGAATTGGAATGGAGACAATGCTTGGAGGAATGACATGGAAATGGAATTAAGCGCAGTTTGCACGGAATCAAATCGGAATGGAATTGCGTATTTTTCAGAAAATAGAACGTGTTCTCGTCTACGCGCTGGTTTTGTTTCAAACTTTCAGCACTAGTAAGTCTGAGCCTCGAATTCAACAACAAAGCAGGTCTGTACAATGGCTTGGCTGATTACAAGCACGGTACATTTATAAGCAACGCGCCTATAACGATTCTCTCCATATATGCACTAGTGGTGCTCTGCAGTTTGTCTCTGTTTTTCGCGTAACCTCGGTTCTTTTTCATTCGTATCCGTCGAGCGCAACTATACGGCAGCAATAAACAGCCGCACACCCATTGTGTCTCATAATATTTTCCCCTAAGCGGCGCCCCAGCTGCCTGCTGTCTTTACACTCTTTACTACTTCGTTTTACATTGTTTTGCAATTGAACCGTTCAAGCGGCTGTCATTCGCACTTTGGGTTTTAAAACCTCAACAGCGAAGCTCCCAATTGGCTCGTTAAATTTGATGTGGCATTTTTATAAATAAAATAAATATAAAACTTCTTTTTGCACTTTGCGCTGCTTGCGATTTTACAGCAGAATGCCAAAACTCAAGCACAATTAAGCCATTTTATGACGTAGTGGTTGTGACAAACTTAGTGACCGATTGTCGTACGTGACATAATATAAAATATTTTTAGTCGATGAAAATAAAATTAAAGGGGGAGGCCTGTATGTTCAGGAAGCTGCAAGCAACCGCTGCTGCTCTAACTCAGGAGATCTGGTGTTCCTGAGTCTCGAGCTGATAATGGGACAGTCCGCACTCCCACTGCTCCTGAGTGGGATCATTTCATTATTATTGTTATCCTTTTTCTTGCACTTTTTCTTCGCTCTGCTGTTACGAACTTTGATTCGTACTACTGCGCTATTTTTCAAGTTAGTCATGTATGCTTGAGTACATTTTTTTCTTAATCAAAGGCCGCCGCACAAGTTCTAGGTACGTGTTTAATTAGCCAGATACAAGGGTGTGAGATGTAAAAGCGTGAACATGTTTCAAACTTGCAAAAGAGAAATGAAAAGATAAGTTCCTGTACAAAAATTGCGTTACTGTACAAAATTGCCGAGATTCGATCGCGCGACCTGTGGGTCAGCAGCCGAGTACCTTAGTTGCCGGCCGATACCACTAGACAACCACGGCGGAGCACTGAAGGAAGAAATAAATTATCCCCGCGTGGTGGTTTCGATTGATACCCGAACAAACAGTGGGGAATATTCTATGTAAAACCTGATCTTTATCTTAAAAGAAGTTTAGTACCCGACGTCATACAAAAATAACCTTTGTGACAAGGAAGATAATGCATACTCATGCACAGGCAAACACAGAAACGTCTCCTCGCGCTATTCATGCTAGCGAGGCGTTCTCGACAAGCAGTGCGACCCAGTATTCTGTACTCCAGGCAAAGGCACAAAATGCTCGAGTGGGGCACTGTTTCAGGGTGCGATCCTTCCTAACTTGATAGAACTATGAAGACGCCTTTGTTATATGCTGAGAAATTACAGGAAATAACTGAATCACCCGGCCATTTCCGGAGTCGAAATGTGCTAAGTTTTTTTTTACTCCCAATATTTGGAATGAATAAAATCGGACCAAGTTCTTATTTGCTCTAATGTAATCGCATTTAAAAGGAGGAGCCCCTTCCACAACACTGGTGGCCAGTAGTGATTAATTTATATTTAAACAGACATATTTAGTTGAACATCTTGACGAACCGCTTCGTTTTTTTTCACTGTTTTGGTTTTGGGGCAATATAGTGCGAAAGCAATGTTGCAAAAGTTTGGGAATTTCACTGTGTAACCACAATAGCTAAAAGCGTGCTCTGTTTCCCAAGAGCAACAAAAATTACTGGAGAGATACCGAGGCATGGTTATATATAAATCCACGAGTGTTGAAGATTGGGCGTGTTGGTTCGTCGTACTTGAACTGCGCTCTGTCCTCTTGTGTCGGTCTGCTCGGTCGTTTCTTCTTCCCCGTAATGCGCTATACCAGTTCAAGTATATATAAATCCCTATAAATTATTTAAATAATTAGCCCTGGGTTGTTTTATCAGCCCTAGACCAAAGTTGGTTCTACAAAAGATATTGGGAAAATAAAAACCGTAATTGCCAATTGTGGAGTGGGGGTGTTAAAACCTTGATTGATAAGCTGGTTATTGTAAATTCTGATTAACTGTTAAGGTGAGAAACAAAACAGTAATGACGTTTGCAATATAAAATATTATTCAAGTAAAAAAGTTTTACTTGTAATAAAACAACGTAAAAATGTATACAATAATGGCGACGTGAATTTTTCCATGTTACATATCTTGACAGGAAACGCCACATACTTAGGGTGAAATAGATAAAACACTTAAGGTCACATCAAGTTCCCTGATGCGTTCCGGAATTAGGTTACGGTGGTGGAAACCTTACAACAACATCCACGTGAACTTTAGTGGCAGCCCTAAAGAATCGCCAGACAGACATTGCACGAACACCAAAAATAGCGCTCATCTGACTACTGTTGCACACTTGCGAAAAAAAAATTCTTTCTTTAGTTCCAGTTTGCAAATCGTCCCTTAGTTGATTTTATTATAAGTAGTAATCACACTTTAGGTCTCATATTTTTCGTTTGACTTTATTAAAAAGTAGCTTACATTTTTTGCACCTAATTAGGCGCGTAAATATTGGGGAATATATGCATATTTCTTTGTGGTCGTAAGTCTGCGCATGCCCTTTTCTGCTCATTTGGCCGGCTCAAATCTGTTTTCAATGCTAGATATTTGCAGAGACCCTCAGCTTAAAAAGAACTAAATAAAAAAAGCAGTTGGGGTGCCTTAGCGTCACTGTGAATGAACTCAAAGTTATCGTATGCGTTCGATATCATTGCCAAGCGCACTATATAGCACATGTGGGGAGCGTTTCCCAAGCAGCTTCAATTTTAAAATGTGAACCCTGCAAAATATGGCAATAATGCACCATGTGTGGCCCTGAACCACCTCAATCAAATCAAAAGTGCGTGGAATGGTAGAGCCGTTCGCTGAGTCACCTTCAGCCATGCACATGTAGCGTAACGAAATATTAGAGTTGAACAGATATTCAGTGAAGAAACAGGAAGGAAAACAGTTCCATACTTTAAGCTAGTTTCAGCTTTGGGAGAAAATGTGTGTTTATGCTATACAGCAACTCGCCCAACGCAATAATTTGTAAAAGATATAAGTAGGTGTTTCTTGTAAACGCCGAAAAACTTTGAACCTAATAAGGACTCAAATGTATGCTCGTCAGGGTTACGTGGTATGCATTTCACTATGCTTACCTCGATGATCTTGAGTAGGAACGGGAGTACTGTGACGGCGACCCCGACCTGGAGCGGGAACGGGACCCAAACCCCGAGCCGAACCAGGATTGGGTCATTGAAACAGGTGACAGACCGCTCGCTCCCGGTGGTGCCACCACGGTGACGAGTCGACTCGACCCAGATGGTGACGTTCCCGATGAAGCCATCGCAGGCCGCATATCGGAGCTGGAATATGTCGGAGGTGGCGAACGCGCCGTAGATGGCACTTGGAAGACGGTTGAACTGCCTGGTGTCACTTGCATCTTCTGAGACATGGACCGGCGGTCGGGCGAATGCACTGGTGTCGCGGATGCGCTGAAAGATCGGGATGCGTTGGAATATTGGGACCCCCGCGGTGACCCGTAGTTGGAGTACATGATGCAATGTTTAACGTTGACTCTGCGTTCTTCCAATAACGCCGGTGCTGGCTCCGCTCGAGAGGCCAACTATCCTCGTTATCGTCTTTGTCGCCTGAAAGCGCTTGACGCACTTAAACCACTGGAATATCAATGAGAAGTTTGCCGGCCAATAGCGAAACATAGCCACTGCTGCTACTACTACTACTACTGTAGGGCGTCTGTCGTTCACCTGCGCAACAACCAATGATTGTCGATTTCATTTCCAACCATAAGCACTTTTCGCTGATAATGCAAATTCGCCAAGAAGTGAAATTTTCGACAGAAAACTATCAAAATGAACATCTACATGTAATGCCAAGTTATAAGCTTTAAATACGTGAAAGGTCCTGACATCACATAAATAAGCGTTTGAACTTAGTTGGGCATCGGCCTGAGTGGCATGGTAGCGGCCGCGGGAGTAGCTTACATTTATATTTAGGCTGCAACCGACTAAAGAGGCACGGAGAAACAGCATGTTCATGTAGGTATTTCTGATTAGTGGCGCGAAGCGTCTGTCTGTATGTCTGTCTGTCTGTCTGTCTGTCTAGCCGTCCGTCCATCCGTGAAATTGCTGTGCCGGCTACGCCAGAGGGATGGACTCCCCTAGACCACAAGAGGCTTTGCTCTCTAAAATAGACCTATTCCCGCAAAGAGACCACGTGTAGATGTGAAGCAGCGGGTGCTAACGCGGACACAGGGGCCAGCCTTGACGCTGGCGCTCATCACGGCGCAGTGGAAACCCGGCGAAGCGATAGCCACGTAGTGATGGACTGGTGTTTTCTACTGAAACTTGCCGGTTGCTGCTAATGGGCAATAAGAGGCAGAAGGCTACATAAAGTCAGAGACCTGCAGTTTGCTTTTAGCTTAAGGGACACTAAAGGCAAGTATTAACTCGGCGCTAATTGTTGGAATAGTGGTCTAGAAACATAGTAGTATTACTTTTGTGTCAAGGAAGGGCCTATGTTAAAATATAATCACGTTTCAGTGATCCGCATTGCACTAGCGCACTTCGAATTACCCGCCTCTAGAAACGGACCGACCAGGACCGACTCACGTCACTGTTACCATGCACAATGTTTTTCCGCTTTACTGCGCTATTTGCAGCAGACCAAAAGCAGCGGGAACCTCAGCTACAACAATGGCTATTGATCAATTTCCCACCGTTGGCTTCGAGACTGCAGATGTTTTTGTATTCAACTGCACCCCGCTAGATGGCACCAACTGTCCAGTGTAACTACGCGAAAATTGAATTTTTGAACCACTCGCGCTATTCCCCATAGTAACGTTCGGCAGTTTTTTTTTTCAATAAGTCAAACAGAAACGAGCAGGCAACATTTTATTGTGTCTCTTGATTCACGGAAGGTTCTTTATTTAGTGCAGCTAGATTGATTACTAGTGAATAATTGTAGGCAGTTCGTCTGATGTTATCGAGATCATTTTGAGAATGTTGTACTGCGGCGAGTGTGTTCTTGTGCATATACCTCAATTTCTCGGTGGGTAGGGCACTGTTATTGATAGCATTGTCGTTTCAGATGTTGTCATACATTGAGTTTTCACTCTGATGTACATTGTTATATGATTTTAGTAGTTCCTCAACGTGCACGCTGAGAACTTTTATTAGTTATTGCTCACGCTGCGAACGTTTATTAGATGCGAACGAGCTTTTTGACTAGTCCGTGCAACGTTGTACCTCCGTGCGCACCGCTTCCCTCGACGCAGATGTGGGATGGTGCCAAGTATCTCACGCCCTCCTAGTAGTGCGTGGTGACGTGTCTCTCCCTTACCTACCACGTGCTCACTGCGTGACAGCTCTCTGTTCCTTCACCCTTTCCAGCGCTCGCGACGCTCGAGCTCACAACTCACGTGGTCATCAACTCACCTGCGCCAACTCTCTCCATCAGGCAGCGCGAAGAAGCTGTGAGCCGGCGGCAGTGCTTTTCGCGCGCCCCCCGAGAATCTCGTGGCACCGACAAAGTGAACAGCGCGCCGCTGTTTGCCGCGAGATCGCACCGACAGGCGGGATGCCGTCGCGGCATGCTTCTCGCTAGTGTGCGCGTATATTTCCCGGCTGACGCCGGCGTTGCGAGTGTTAGCGAAGCCGACCGCGTTTGCAAATGGCACAATCAACACCAACGAGACGCGAGCCAGGAAAGCCGAACGCAAGCTCACCAGTGGAAGACCAGCGACATCGATGAGGTGCGAGTCAAGAACACCAATCGTGTTCGAGAATGAATACATGTGGCGCGCGGGTAACACCAACATGACGCGAGCCAAGAAAGCCGAGCGCTAGCGTCTTCAACACGTCCCATCTGCGGTGTATTTGCCTTTCTAGCAAACCTTTAGTTGAGTGAACGCTTCAACGAGTGGCACTCCAAACCGTTCTTCCAGCACCAGCGTCGACGCCAGTTTCAACTGGGTCTACGTCATGCCTACCGCTGCTGCTACGCATCCCATTAGAGTTGTCTTCGAAGAGATGGTCCATTGCTTTAGGGGCGAAGCTCCGTAAGCCGTCGGTCGTGCGTCCGCGATGTATGTAGTATTAGTAGTAGTCGTAGCAGTAGCTAGCCACCTCTCGTTTGGTTTTAAGAATGTCGGCTGGATTGCAGTACTTCTATGTGATGAATATATGATGAAAAGATGCGAGATGTTGGTACTTGGAGTGTTCACTACATGGACGCACATACGAACAGACAGACAAGTATCTGGAAGGATGAACGGACGCGTGGATGGACGCGTGGACGTACGAACAGAGAAACAGATTTACGGACGGACAGAAGCACGGATGGATAGATGGCCGCAAAGATGGGGGCAAAGACGGACGGACGGATGGACGAACGCCGGGATGATCGAACGGACGGATCGATGGATGGATGGCTGGACGCACAGATGGACAGACGCATGGGCGGTCAGAAGAACGGAGCACGCACAGACGAACGGCCGGACAGAAGCAAGAATGCACGGGTGGACGGAAGCACAGAAGGACTGATGGAGGCTTTGCCCCACTCATCATCTCTCACTCCAAGAAAATGCTGTCTTTTTTGTTTCTTAATGCAGAAAAAAATCTCCCATTGGTACTGCCTAAGAGATCGAATTCCAGTGCCTATATGCAAGGGGCGGCCAGTGAACGGTTGTACAGCGCGAGCAGTCTGTTTTAGAATCAATGCTCCCAAGGGGTGGGTCATTGCCTCTTCTGTAGTATGTATGTAGCGACATCTAGTTTATGAAGTGCTCACTAGATGACATTGTACGAACATGACTTTGGAAATATCACTAGATGGCGTGAGTGGTTTTCGCATAGTTGACGAATAGAGAGGACGGACTAAAGAGAAAAGAAGACAGACAGACAGACAGACAGACAGACAGACAGACAGACAGACAGACAGACAGACAGACAGACAGGCAGGCAGGCAGGCAGGCAGACAGACAGACAGACAGGCAGGCAGGCAGGCAGGCAGGCAGACGGGCAGACAGACAGACAGACAGGCAGGCAGGCAGGCAGGCAGGCACGCAGGCAGGCAGGCACGCAGGCAGGCAGGCAGACTCTTCATCCCACTCGTCATTATTTCCTCCATAGATAAGCCTCGGATTTCTTTAAGTATGATATTTTTTTCTTGAAATACTTCAATGCGGAAATATTGATGTCTTTCTGCTTCCGTCTCCTGATTCAGTAAAATGGTGAAAGTTTAACCTTATCCTGAGCAACCATTCATTTTTATATGATTTCTCGCTATCATACGTGTTGACACAGTCAATCAAAAAAAAAGATATTATGGATATTTTGTTGCTGCATCAGTACAGGGTGAGTAGGTAGTGTGTCACTTTATTTCAGAATTCATACGTATGTGACTCTAAAGACCCCAGTGCTTATTACGCGAGGTTGGCCTTGCGACGCTATGAGCGAAAAAAATCACAGCTTATCCACGGAGTAAATGATGATTGGTGGGGAGCAGCGTTCGTCAGGCTGTCTGTCCATTCGTTCTTGCGTCCGTCTACTGTGTGATCCTTGGTGCATCCGTCCATTTGTTCATTCGTCTGTCTGTCCGTCCATCTCTTTTTGCGGCCATCCCTTTGTCTGTCCATCTGTCCATGCGCCCCTCTGTCCGTCCGTGCGTGTGTCAGTCCGTTCGTCCTTCCATATGTCTAGAGAAAACTCCAAGCACAACCATCTTACATCTTTTCATCATGTATTCATCATATACAAATGCCCCCATCCAGCAGACATTGTAGGACCGCTATTTTGGGTATGTGCCACTGGTGGTTACGTACTACGAGGGATGCACAAGCCACGCCATAAGGAGTTTCGCCCCTAAAAAGTACAGGCGTTTCTTGCACTTCGCTAAATCTACATGGCGCTCCCAACTACCAGGGACATTGGATTCTGAAAAAAACTACGATTATTCAAATTATTGCTATATGGCATTCATATCTCACGCAGCCCCCATTAAGCTATTTTTTCACTCGTAACTTTAAATAAACGTTCCATTCTCTTTCCAAGACTAAAGACTATCGTCTTTCAAAGGCCTTTGCAATCGAAGCACGGAGATACGTCACCTAATATTCGAGACGAACCTTCTAAAGATGTGGGTGCTTCCCTCGTAGTATAGTGAACTTTTCTAATTCACTGTAGTATCAGTATGTTGCAGTAGTAGCCATTTCTCGTTAGTTTTAGGAATTACCCACTCGATGACGTCTTAGAGGAGACGTTCTAGGTGCCGACCAGTGCGGACGCGCAAAGATCAGCTCCTGCTTTCAAGAATGCGTCCCTGTGGTATCCACGAATTTGTCGCCAAGTTTTCAGTCACATCGTGTGCCCAAGTTCTCAATAAATCAGCAGATACCAGCTTTCTGCAGGTGAGTGGACTTTTAAACAATTTTCGGGACAAGTTTGCACGGCAACACCACCGGAGAATTTAGGTCTAAGCAAGGAGGCAATTGCCGCCGATGCGCCATCCCGGTGCCAACGTGACTCAATGCTCTGCGTGTTCCAGGACTTGCAACTGAGAATGGAATACCTTGTAGATGTAGAGGACATCTCTCCAGAAGATTACACGGAAGACATGGGTTGGAAGGAAGCCGAAACGAGACGCTCAAAGAATAAGCTAGCCTTGGTTAGCGTTCCCGCTGCGACGGGCTTGACCTAGGCTGGCGTTGGTGGAGACGCTCGAGCCAGTCGTAGTAGCGTAGTAGGCATGACGCCAAGTATACAATCGTGTGAGCTGGACGCGTGTCGCCACTACCCAAGCACTTCAGCAGAATTATGCTACGACTACGTGGAGGATTGGATATCTCGAGAATTGGCGCTGGAGCAGTGGCAGATCCGATAGTACAGGCGGCTGGCTGGAAAGAGGACGAGGCCATCAGGGACATAATCTGTTCCAACTTGCAGCAGAACATTATGGTAGCAAGCACTCCAGACCAAGACAGAGCTTCAAGATAAGTCAAAGTCAAGCAAACTGACATTGGAGGCAACGTTTTCGAGGTTAGCGCGTACGCCACTGCACCCTACGATACTTGTAAAGGAGATATTCGCGGGATTCCCGTAACCGATACTCAGGACATTGTGACCCGAAA
The DNA here is from genome assembly GCF_013339725.1 of Rhipicephalus microplus. NCBI lineage: Eukaryota > Metazoa > Arthropoda > Arachnida > Ixodida > Ixodidae > Rhipicephalus > Rhipicephalus microplus. Next base: position 41,420,281 of record NC_051173.1, read on the forward strand.
TATTGTTAACGGAAACAACCCGCTCGCGCTGCAGACCAATAGAATCAAGAACACTGGGACAATCATCATAGCGTTCAAACGACACAAAGTGCCGAGATGCGAGAGATACGGACCTTCACTTTGCAGTGCTCCCTTAAACGCAAAAACATCAACGTTTGTTACGTCTGCGGAAAGCTGGGACATTGGTCTGACGTCTGTCCGAACCCAACTGAAACCATCTGCAGAGGCTGCGAGATCAAGAACCCAGATACGCTGCACCAGTGCAATCCAAGGTGCAGGCCGTGCGACGGTCACCATCCCACGGCAGACAAGGAGTGCAAGAACAGGTTCTTAGTGCCATACGTCGTCAGACGCAGATGGTGGGAAAAATCGCGAACAGCCGCAGAAGCGTGGGGCGCATATTACATCGAGTCCAGACATCGACGACAAGCAGTTTATTCCAGCCTACGGGACCCAGAGCCTCCATAGTACACAAGAACAGGAAAGGCGGCCCCACTTCAGGGGGAGGTCGCGTTGCAGAAGAGGTTCTAGAGCAAAGTCCCGCTCCGAATCACGGGGGCGCTCGAGTTCTCAAGGTCACTATCAGGGTCAGGATCAGCCTGGACGGCACCCAAATGGCCAGCTGCCTGGCGTTTATTACGAGATCACGGCTTCCAACCCGGGGAGAATGCCTACAGTTACACCAGAAGGCAGCTGGGCTGAGCGAGTGCGCAACGGCGCGGTAGAGGTTATGACAGGTAAGGTGTCAGAGCATGATAAAACTGCACAGCTAGAGCAAGAAAACGCGAAGCTTACAAAGGCGACTGAGAGGCTATCAGCCGAGTTTAAGGAAATAAAAAAATCTTACTAAGCTAACTAGCTAAGAGTCTTCACAGCCAATGCCTCCTCCAGTTGATGTTCCTGTGGCTGAAAACGTGGGACACTCGAAAACCACAAAAAAGAGGGCAGTCATGGCAGAACACGTGGAATCCAACCAAACGACCATGTCAGATATGAAAGAGGTCTTTGACACGCTCAGGGAGGTTGTAGCCAATCTTAGTGAGCAGATGGGCAGGCTACAATAAAGCGTGGCGGCACTAGAATAGCATATGACTTTGCGCATTACAAAGGCCGAAGCATATTTACACAACACAACAAGGCCTACTTATGCACCAAACTCACCTCTTCGGCCACCAATACTAGTGGTACCAAACCTAGCAACAAGTGCAGCACCAGGCTCTGGCGGGCTATGTAATAACCATGTTGGCAGCGCTACGTGATGCATTCTGTATCTAGCAGTAGAACTGTGAAGGTTACCTCAAAAAGAAGGCAACCCTACAGCAGTATACTAGGAGCAGCCAAGAAAAGCCTCATATTGTATTATTACAAGAAACCCTTTCACCTCCAGCAACGCTGCCTGGATTCCGGCAGCGTTGCTGGAGGGGATAGGGGATACTGATTAGGGAGGGGCGTCTGCACCTTCGTATCCAACAAACTAACGCACGAAACCCGCGATCTCAATTTAGAAGCATGCCGGTTGGAACACGTCAGGGTAGAGATCGTGCCAGGTACCAGCAACCATCAGAGCTTTTTTTAATCTTAACATATATAGCAGTCCAAAGCAACAAAAGCAAAGGTTCAAGACGGCTCTAAAAAAAGTGGTAACTATCGCTGGAGAATGTCCACTCGTCATAGCAGGTGCTTTCAACGCCCCCCCCCCCCCATCATACCTGGGCTTACAAGTACAACACTGGGAAAGGGAATCGAATTTGGCAAAGTGCCAGTGAAATTGATCGCACCCTTATCACGGACCCCAGCCTACCAACAAGGTTTGATTGATTTGGCTGCAGGGCTTTCACCCTGGACCTCACATTTGTAAGGAACATCAAGAAGGCCCAGTGGATGAACCTTGCTGTAGACCTAGGGAGTGACCACTGCATTCTTGCCACTACCTTCTCCATGGAGCGTAAAAAGCAGAAAGAATTCCACTTCACAGACTGCGATAAGTTCAGGAAGTTAAGGATGGAAAGGGAACAAGATGGCTACAGACCAGGCTAGGAGCAATGGGTCAGACAGATTAAAGAGGACATCAAATCCGTCTTCTCCACCATTACCACAGATTTTCCGGTTGAAAGATTGGATAGCCGGCTCACTCAACTTCTTGAGGCAAAGCAAGCACTGCTGAACCATTGGAAGGGTCAGCGCCTGAACCGAAGACTGATGAAGAAGATAGCTGAGGTAAACAGATCAGTCGAGAAACATTGTCGTGCACTATCCAGGCACCAATGGGACGAAATCTGCAACTCCGTCGATAGTCAGATGCGCAATGGCAAGACATGGAATATGTTAAAACATCTCCTACACAAAAAAGAGATAGGGTGCTCTACAGAACAGCAACTTGTGCAGGAGCTCGTGCATATGTACCTCCCAATCAAAAGATGATTGACATCACCAAGTAGACAGTACCAGAGCACGCCCAATCCAGGTCTTGAAGGCGACTTTAACATCGAGGAGATCAGAAGAGCCTTGCATGATCTGAACGGCAGGTCAGCCCCTGGTCCGGACGGTATATCAAACAAGGACATTCGTAACCTTGATGAAGTTTCAATTGACACCCTGAAAGATATGATCAATGCAGCATGGAGAGAAGGCAGGGTGCCAGAGCAGTGGAAGCTGGCCAGCACAATCCTTAATCCTAAGCCAAGAAAACCCCTAACTTGGACAACATGAGGCTGATATCCTTGACATTATGTATCGGCAAGTTTTCACAACATGCCATACTGCACAGGATAAACAAGCAGTTGGAAGATAACGACATATATACACACAATATGGTTGGATTCAGGGCAGGGCTATCCACACAAAACGCAATGAAGCTTATCAAACACCAGGTCATCGACAACGAAACCAAAGACGTGAGAGCCATTCTGTGCCTAGATCTAGAAAAAGCGTTTGACAACATCTACCACTCATTCATACTCGAAGCAATTTCCAAGCTTGGTCTGGGGAAACCCTTCTATGACTACATATGGTCCTTTCTCACAGACCGGAAAGCCTTGATGGAGATTGCAGATATCGAGATCACAGCAATAAATCTAGAAACAGGGGCACGCCAAAATGGGCAGTGATTTCACCAATGCTGTTCAACATTGCCATGATTACACTGTCAAAGAAACTATCGAGCATCGAAGGATTAAAGCACAGCATCTACGCAGATCACATTACCATTTGGTGCACAGGTGGAAGTGAGGGGCCGATTGAGAGCGCCTTGCAAGAAGCGATTGACATCGTAGAAGAGTACCTTCGTTCTTCTGGCCTCAATTGCTCCTCGAGTAAGTCAAAACTTTTACTGTATCGGACAACATGACGGGGACCGAATTCCAGGGGAGGGAAGACGTTAAAGGAATGATCTAGCCTTTGTTCGAAAAACGGAGTTTGTATTGGTTCGTGTATCGCTCCAGTGCAAAGTGACCTGTTTTTGGTCTGTTGTAACAGATTGGTCTTTCAGCGTCAAAAGCTCACTGGCGACATTGTTTCCCTCGCCGTCATCGACCGTCAATTGCTCATTGATGTTCGCTTATTCTTCTCTGTCAATGCGATCGAAACAGTGTCGTCATGAAGGGCGTTGTCAAAGTGAATGGTAGATGCACAGTTCGGTGCATTAGTTTTGATTTCGCCAGCTAAAATGGCCAAAACTGATTACTCCGCGGTGATTGCTAGTAGCCGCCTTTCCGAAATTTCAAAGTGGCTGTGGACTATTCGAAGGACGTAGCTTATTTCGCCTAATGGACTTGATCAGCTATTTCCACTGGTTAAATATTTACTGTTTATTCTTTAGTTACTGCCGTAATTAAAGTTTGCACACAGCTGAAGATCTCTTCCGCCAAAGTAAATAGAACACCGTAGGTAGCCAGCAGGAGCCTCTTTTTTGTGACTTTTAAATAATACTGAACAGATTTCATGAAAACCCTGTATAGTGACTGTCTGACTTTATCGATCTGCATTGCATATTAAGTTCTAATTTAAAGTATTCTTGACTCGATTTATTTTTCTGCTTACAGTGCTGATGTGGCCAGAGTGGAATTGAGCTAGGGTAGGTGAATGAAGCTGTTCGGCGCGAACGCTCACACATTGCCTGTGAATAGCCGTACCCGCGTGGCCATTTTTTGAGCAAGCACTCAGCCTCGCATTTCGCCGTGAACGATGCGCGATAAAGCAGCCAAGTCCCACACAGCTGCAAGGCCGAAGCCGAGTCAAACCAAATGCCACGAGAGCCACAGTAGAGAGCGAACAGACATTGTGGACCACGGGGTCGGCCGTATAGTAGGCGAAGCGTAACGACGGTGGTGAATCGACGCGGCTTCGCCTGCTGAACTACCAGAATGTAGCCGGCAGCACCTCCAGCCAGGCGTGGCCATCTCAGGACGTTGCGGACCATGATGTCGGTAGTGGTGTTGGCGAAGCTTATTGAGGGCGCTTCATTGACGCTCCTTCGCCTGCTCAAGTACTAGAAAGAAGCCGGCAGTGTCAGACACCAGGCGTCCCCAGCTGAGGACGATGTCATTTGTCCTCAGAACACGATCTTTCGTAGGGAGTTATAGCGACGGTTTCGCACCCGTCCCCTGTGGCGAAGTAGTTTCTCCGTCTCCTGTGGCGAAGTAGATTTTTGCGTCTATATTGCGTTTTATTGGCCTGAAGATATTTATTTTTATTTTGCATTTAGTCTTTATTTGGTTTATGTTGTTATTGGTGGTATATGTTGTTTAATTACTGTGTTATAATTAATCTACAAAAATTGTGCTGTTAAAGGTGAAGAATTCAGCAAGGTTGGTCATGTTACGAGATATGGAATGGCGACTTTGCGAGTAGGCATCGTACAATATCATGCCCTATGTGACAGAAATCTATTATCTCTGTATTTATTGAGTATCTTCCAAAAGCGTGTATATGCAAAACATTCGTGCTTTGTTTTTATAGACCATCCCGGCTGTTTGTTATCTGTATTTGTCCACAATGTGCATCATTGTGTGTTTCTTTTGCTATATTCGTTTAAAGTTTTATTTAATTGCTTTATATTTCTGTATTTTCGCCCAATATATATGTCTGTAAGTTTTTCGAAACGTTTTGGAAGCTTTGCATGCTAAGAAAAATTAGCGGCAGTTTTCTGACACGGCATTCTACTAATTGGACTTTTGCGAATACTTAAAACGAAAGTTTCTTTGGGTCTCCTCTTCATCTGCTGTCGAACTTTATGGTAATATACTTGACTTGGTGACGAACGCTTTGATGATGTGCTCTTCACGTTTATGTTCTGCTTTACCTTGATATCTTGTGGAAGTATAAGGTGTGCCTGTCGGACTTAACACTAACTTTTTTTAAATAAAACATATTCCTTAGCAAATCTTCTTTGTAACGTTATATACTCGTGATACTTTCCACTGTTCTATTGCTGCTTAGAGAAAGTTGACTCGTGTTGAAGTTAGCTTGAATTTGTGCTGTAAGTCAATCACGTACAAGAGAATAAGCATGTGAGCGCTTGAACAAGCTCGACTTTATAGTTTGCAGCCGACACGGAGGCACCTGCAATATTTACGATGGTGCTCCGATTGCAAAAAAAAAACAACAATGTAGGTGTGCGATTCAAAGGACCGCATGAACTAATGTTTTGAATTTCATTCCCGAGAAGACTCTACACTGGTGTCATGTCGGCAAAGAAATCGCTATAAGGTATGTGCAAGTTGTGCTATAACGCATAAAAGATTCCGCCTATAATCATGCTTGAGGATTCATAGACCACAATGGCGCGCCGAGTTCAGAATAAGTCGAGTTCAATGACCACCCTACTGCCGGGTTGGGTGATCTCATTCGCACAATAGAGGACAATCTGCCACACTGAGAATACTCCAAACGAATTCTCACGCCTCAAAGAGCTTCCTGGGTATGTTACATGCGGAGATGAACCCAACATGTTCAGACTGCGGAGAAGTCATCTCACTGAAACGCGTGCGCTGGCGATGCCCTCCCATGATGCAGACCTGCTGTCAACAAGGAGGAAGGAAAATTGTAGGAGAAAGCTTTGCGCAAGGCGATTGAAGCCGACCAAGTCGGCCGATTACGTGACCAAAAAGTCAGCGCACGCGGTAAGTTTTAGCACTCTTGGTTTAGTTTTGTTTTAAAAAGTGAGTCATCGCTCGTAGCGTAGAAGCACTACCGCGAACGCTGCGCTCACGTTTCTGGACTTAGGCGTCAAATCACAGTGTTTCATGGAACCAAGAGTTCTCTCTGTCGATGATTCTATGTAGACACGTCTCAAAAAATGCGGCGTAAGATTATTGCGACAAGTTCAAGAGCGAAATTCCTACTACGTGGCTGAACCCTATTGCAGGTAGGGTTGTTTCTGTGGTAAAGTTGCGCTGCGGCTCGTGTTTCTGTACGTGGTGTATGTTGCCATTTCAGAAGCTAAGCTCTTAAGTTGTAAATTAAGGGTAAATAGCGCGGTTTTTAAGCCTCCCTTTATTAGCGATGAACAAAACCCCGACGTTTCTATGCGAATGGCTGGTAAAACCACTACTGGTTCGTAGTGTAGTCACATGATGTTTCCAAAGCAGGCTATGGCGTGATCAACTCAATCTGTACCACCAAATAACTGTCCACGCGGAAATTGCGGCTGGCCGCTCGTGGAAGCAAGCATCCGATACGATCGCCTTGTGATGTCACGTCGTTGCGGTTTCGGTGGTGGTTATGCTACAGTGTACTAGTTATACCGTAAACAAATCTAACAACCGGCGAACAACTGTACTGGTGTAAACCGGTGGCACTCTTCACTTGACCGTCCGCTCGCAAAAAGGAGCTTCAACAGATGTCCATGCCAGCAAAGCGCATTTTGCTACGCGAAGCCTGCATTCGCCATGTGACTGCAGCCAGCTAATGACGAAACACTGCCGGCCAAGTTCCACACGCACAATTCTGCCGGTTGCCGAGTGATTATCCACTACCAGGAAGGATACACAATGATAATATTTGCCACAAAAGTTTTAGGAGTACATGCGTCCTATGCTCACAATGATCTGACTACTTCGACTGAAGTGCACGCCTAATGTTGGTTCGGGTTCCTTCTCTGACTCACCCTAATTTCGTGCTCGCACGGAACGAATGAAGCGGAACAAGCACTGAGAAAAACGTAACAAAACCACGATCAGAAGTGCAGGCGGTGACACCTAGCACTTACGTGATTCTTAAAGAGAACAGACGAGAAAAGTGAGTCCCGTAACTGTCTGTATCAGAGTGCGACACCTCAACAGTAGCTCACGAGGGATGGGGGTAAGGAGAGATTAAAATGATAGGAATAAAGGTAGAGAGATAGAGAGGGGTAAGGAGAGAGCGAGGCACAGGGACAGCAAACGACAGAAAACGACGGAAGTAACCGAGCAGCGTATGAATCAGCTGGGCGCTCCACGAAGCCTTAGAGTTTCTCAATATACACTAGAGGGAACTCTGGCGCTAGTATCTATGCGAGCTGCAACGCATGGCGCTTCAGCAAGCATGGGAACGATGGGTAGTACATACAATTGTGTAATATTCGTACTTCTGGCTAGAATTTGGCTCCGTGTGTGTTCGTGTGGCTTCGAGCTGTTTTCTTACGAAACAAATATTAGCAAACGTTCAGCGGTTGCGCTTCACCATTTTATCCTTTTAGACTTACCTTTCCCAATCGGGTCACGAAGTTCAAAAGGGTTGAATTTTTCTTTCAAAACAAAACCAAAACACTGCAATAAGCGAAGCCGCAAGTACGATTCGCCACCCGCAAGTACAAAGACTAGACACATGTGTGTACTACCCATTATTCCCATGGTCGCTGAATGATCGCAGCGCCAGAGTTTCCTCTAGTTACCTTTAGGAAACTCTATGCGTGAAGTGGCCGAACTGCCGCTCTCCCACTAAAAACTACCGAGAACCAAACGAGAACATCTCGGCAAGTCTCGCTTATTGAGTGATCTCACAGCAAAAGGTATTGATTGATTGATTGATTTGTGGGGTTTAACGTCCCAAAACCACCATATGATTATGAGAGACGCCGTAGTGGAGGGCTCCGGTAATTTTGACCACCTGGGGTTCTTTAACGTGCGCCCAAATCTGAGCACACGGGCCTACAACATTTCCGCCTCCATCGGAAATGCAGCCGCCGCAGCCGGGAATCGAACCCGCGACCTGCGGGTCAGCAGCCGAGTACCTTAGCCACTAGACCACCGCGGCGGGGCCAGCAAAAGGTACCCTGGGTGCGAGGGGCATGCCACATGGAGCGGTAATTTCACCCCTTTTCTTTAACATAGCCATTACAGGCCTCTAGGAGCGCCTCTCCACTGTAGCCAATACCAACCATGCCTTATATGCCTACGACATTACAGTCTGGTGCATGGGCGGTTCGGATGCTGAAATGAAGCAGGCGCTCCGATCTGCTTTGTCAATGACAGAACGTCTTCTGCAGGGTACAAGGCTTCAGCTATCCGCCTCTAAATCGGAGTTGCTTCTATATCAAACAGTTCGACCCGGCAGAAGGAACGAGTCACCGCTTGATCAGGTGCAGATTAGTATAACCACACTGGATGGGCAGTCGATTCCAAGAGTGAATTGTATTCGGGTGCTAGACTTCCTTCTTGAATCTAACGGGAGAAATTCACAGGTTTTAGCTCGCATCACCTCCAAAATGGTGAACATGCTGCGACTAACATTGCGGGTTTCAAGCCGCAGGGGAGGGCTGAGGGAGAGCAATCTCCTTCGGCTCCTCCATTCATTCCTGATGAGCCACAATAATTACGAGGCATCCTCGCTAAATTGGTCTAAACGCGACGAGAATAAACTCGACACTTTATTGCGTAAAGGCATCAAAAGGCTACTAGGCCTACCTATGAGCACCAGCGCGGACCGGCTCATAAGTCTGAGCTTGCACAACACCCTCACGGAGGTGACCGAGGCACAGACACTAGCTCAGGCCACACTACTCTCCTCCACGAAAGCTGGGCAGCGTCTTCTACAGTCGCTGGGTTATTGTCATCCGGCAGGAGAGAATCGGAAGATCTCCTTATCACAAACAATAAAGGGGACGTACGAGGTGGCACCCTTCCCGCGTAACGTTCATCCACAGTACATTGTTGGCCGGCGAAAGGCACGGGCCAAGTCTTTCCTTGATTTCGTGGCTAAGTCCACGGGCAGTGTAGCTTTCGTCGATGCGGCGCAGTACGGCCGCTCCGATCGCTTTGCAGCTGTGGTCATTGATCATCGCGGTCACGTACTCAACTCGGCTTCCGTGAGGAAAGCGTTTGCCTCCGTAGTAGAGCAGGTAGCGATAGCCTTGGCGATGACGGACCCTTCGCGTCCAGAGATATTTACTGACTCCAGGGCTGCTGCCCGTGCCTTTGCCTCGGGGGTAATCTCTAGGAAGGCTGCCGCTATTCTAAATTCCAGGGGTGTAGTAGGCCACCACACACTCACCTGGTTTCCCGCCCACATGGGCTCAGAGGTGCATCCGACTCTTCCCAACGCCAACGAACATGCCCATAACCATGCGCCTGAATTCACATGCCGCGGTGGTCCGGGCGGGTATGGAGGTGGGTTCGCGGATAGCTTTAAAGATCCAATTGACACCTTTAACGAAGTGACACCCCATTATGAGTTGTCTAGGCGGAGGTACCCGCTTCCGCATTCCAAGCTCACTCGGCCACAGTCGTCGGTTCTTCCGATGCTACAGGTAGGTTCATTCCCATCTCGTAGCACATTCAGCCACTTTGCTGATGGCATACCTCCAGGATGCCCTAGTTGTGAGGCACATAACTGCCCACTCACTCACATGCTCTGGCAGTGCTCGACGTTACATGGCGCAAAGTTCACCACAGAAGAAGACTGGGAGAGGGTTCTTAAAAGCCCCGAACTCTCAGTCCAATACTCGGCAGTCCAGGAGGCCTGCGTACGGGCGGAGAGCCACGGTCTTCCAGTCCCGGTGTGGACGCGGCCAGCAGCTGTGGCGGACACCTCTTAGGGGGGTGTCTGACCAGTTCTCCAGGACCAAATAAAGTTCATTTCACTTCACTTCACAGCAAAGGGTTACGTGTTTGGCCGATTTTGACGGCTTCAGAACGGGTTGGCTGCCCAAGGCTGGGTGCACGACATAATGCTCTCTCCTGGTTTAGAAGCAAAGCTTCTTAAGGCGTGGGCTGAGTGTCTCGTCGTAATCGTATGTAGCCACCTCTCGTTAGTTCTTGAACCAGCCGTAGAGAATGGTACTTGTACATATAACGAAACACATATACGCAAAAAATGCAAATTGTACGATACTAAAGGATGTTACATGTAGTATGATAAATAGCGAAAATCACAGCATATTCATGGAGTGAATGATGATAAGTGGGGCGAAGCGTCCATCATTTCGCCCATGCTTCTGACCGTCCGTTCGTTCTTGCTTCCGTCGATCCATGCGTCTGTCCATGCGTCCATCCATGCATCCGTCTATTCATGCATCCACCCATGCGTCCACCCGTCTGTTCAGGCGTCCACCGATCCTCTGGTGCGTCTATTCGCGCGTCCATCTGTGCGCCCATCCGTCCGTCCATGCCGACGTCCCTGCGTTTGTCCATTCTTCCGTCCGTCCGTGCGTCTATCTGTTCATCCGTCATTCCATTCGTGCGGCCGTTTGATCGTTCATGCGTCCATGCGTCTCTCCGTCCGTCAATGCGTCCGTCCGTCCTCTCGTGCGTACATCCGTGCGTCAATTTGTGTGGCCGTCCCTGCGTAAATTCATGCGTCCATCCGTCCGTCTATTCGTCCGTTCATGCATCCATCCCTGCTTTCGTTCATGCGCACTCCCGTACGTCCATGCGTCCATCCGTTCACCCATGCGTTCATTCCTCCATCTGTGCATCCGTTCGTTCGTGCATTCGTCTATGCGTGCATCCGTGCGTCCGTCTACTTGTCCATCCGTGCGTTCAACCCTGAGTTTATCCCTGCATTCATTCATTCGTCCGTCAGTGAGACAGACAGAGACAGACAGACAGACAGACAGACAGACAGACGAACGGACGGATGGACGCGGCGAGTGGATGATTCACGGTTTGCCGATAAAATGTATGATACGCAAGGCGGTGGCGGCTCGAGCTCGAAGACGGAACCCCAATGTGCGAGTGCGCGAGAAAATAGCAATGATGCCACACGAAGACGTCGGCGATAGCGTGTTAATTGGAGGCGCTGTACAATAGCGGGCGGGGTGTAGTAAAATAAAAGCCATTTTGGTGAGCGCGTGCGTTCAGAATTGCGTTGGTTGGACAAGGCTGCAGAGCGGCGTGCGCGCAAGGAAGTTGTGGCTTCCGCTCGAAGACAGAGCCCCGATGTGAGATCGTCTAAGGCAAAAGCGTGTCGTGATGCTGCGCGGCAGCGCCGACAAGATTCCGGCGTACGATAACGGTAGGCCGAAGCGGCGCGGGAGTGGCGTGCGGACCGAGCTTCACTCCACTCTCTACAATTCAACCCGTGAATATGCTGCCATTTTTTCCCTTCCTGCGTGGCTGTCAAGAATCTTGGTGGACGAGTTGTATCAACGACCACCGCTAAGACGTCCAGCTCCTGAATGTCCGGAAGACTTGCGAGAGAGCTTAGACGCTTGGCCTCTGCATCCCGGCATGAGTCTATCCAGGACTTGGATGTACAAGCACTTCATACACCTCCTTCGAGACAAAGTGAATCTGTTTGCTCTCTCTCTCGCTCTCACAATGCGAATTACGAAACAAGTGCGTGTCTTAGACCTTAAAACTCAATACGATAAACGCACAGATGAATCTTTGTCATCAACCAGAGGCCCATAGCTTCCACAAATGACACATAATCTTTAAGCCCTAACCACATGCACACGATTTACTAGCTACAGCGACAAACTTCCTCGCTCGTGACCGGCGCACCTGCATGTGCGAGACGAAGTGTCATTGTTGCTTGAATGGAAACTATCGCGTGCATGCCCACAAATTGCAAACAGAAATTTAAAAGTTGGTCGATGACAATATGCCTAATTTATTAGTAACTTGCGTGACATCAGGCAGCCACAAAAGCTTTTCACTACCTTTTTTTCGCAATCTTTGGTATAACCATGACAGGCTGCCCAGAAGCGTACGCTACAACGGCTACGACGCAAGTCACATGACGACTTCGCTTTGTAGCAAGTGATCAAATTACCGTTTGCTACAATGCGTTGGGTCATCAAAACAAAGAGATATAAGACAAAACACGGCCACACTCTCACTGTCCGCGTGAGATGATAATGTAGAAAAATGTAGCCGATAAATTTTATTCCTTGAATTACGCGCGGATAACAACCATCGAAAATAAATTGCCACCGAAGCGGGAAGGAAGGGGCAGCCATGTTGCCGGAAATTGCCGCGCTCGCTTCTGGCCGACAGGTGATCTTTTATAGTCTTTCAGGAACCACGCGACGCGACAAGCGGCGGCGATATATGGGCCTCCTCGACAGCCAATCTTGTGACTCTTCGCTGTCGTTTTCACTGTCAAAAGAAAATCACTTGCATACGGCAAGGATTTAATGACAACAATGGTTACACTGTCGTGTCCTTGCCGTGTGTTACGAGCGGGAATGGCGTTTTCTGTTCAACATTTGTGAAGTGTATTGTAACGAGCTCGCACTATTAATTTTCTGTACTGTTACTTGCACATTTTATTCACCCGCTGCGAGATCCAGCTCTCGCTTTTTATAGTAGGATCAATCTTCCCAATCATTACCAACAATTTTTAGGGTGACGATTACAGACCAGATAATAGGCAAATGCCTATTTTCTTCCATGCGTTCCTAAATCAACTTTTTATTAGTAATTACCATGAAGTGAATGCTAAGAAGGGCTTTTGTACTGTTTTAGAGTGCGTGTAAATGACCATTATTATTGTTTGCGTCTAAAATCCCATAGGCGCATATAAATGCTAATTTTGAAGACAGTGCCAGTACAAAGGCCAATTAAGGTCGCTATTTATTTCCGAGTGGAGTTTGTGATTCAATCAATCAATCAGTTTTATATTTGACCAAAACAATGTCCACTGGGAAAAAAATCAGAAGATGCTGTTGACTTAGCACCACCAACACTGTGACAGCGATGACAGGGTGACAATAATAACGAAGTACAGGCATACCAAATCACTAAACTACACATAAATAAATTGATTACAAAACTTTACATATAACAAGTAATAATGCAAGCAAATGACAAAAGTAGTGACTTGGCAAAATATACAGATTAAAAAATTTAGAAAAATATACTTGATATGAATATGAATACAATAAACTTAGCACCGAGCAGAGCAACCATATTTAGGAGGATAAATTTTATTCAAGTCAAGTAGGCTCTGCTTCAAACAACTTCCTTTAAACAAACACTATACTCGGTGAGAAGTAATGTTGACTATGAAGTGAAGGGCATAAGTAGACAGGGAATTCACACACATTTCTTTTACTGCCGATGTAGTCCGTCGGATTGCATGCAGCCTATATTGGTTACCGTTTCTGTGTTGCTTGCTCACTGTGCTAGCGCATTTACGAAGTAGTTCGTACACACTCAAAACGTCAATATTAAAGTGAAATTCCCAACAGTGTGTATAGGAACTTCTAGATACGGGCTATAGAGTGATATTCATAAAAATCTCCGCTTTTCTGAAGGTGTCACAAGTAATTTTTACAATCTTTGTAACGCTGAAGCTGTGGTTCTGTGCATTTGAGTTCGCACCAAAAGTGTGTGATGCATACCCGAGCCTATAGATTAGGCAAGTACGTGCTTCACGTAATGAAACGCTAAGAGACGAAACATGGCAGAGCCGAAATGGGGAGTCAGTTGAAGTTGTTCAAGATGATGACCTCCACCAAGCGCACACTTCATCCAAATGTTCCTGCTTATTATTCTAATGTTTTTTTGTTTTCTTTTGTTTTTTCATCTTTCTCTTTTTTATGCTGTGTTTATGTTTATTTGCTGACAATGTATTTCAGTGTTGCTTGATTATTACCTTTTTTTTTTCGTGGGAGGTCCCGCCTGCGGTTCTTACCATGGGACCTCCCAGTGAATCTGTACCCATGCACTTTTCCATGTTCACACTTGATGAATACAGTATTAAAGTATTAAAGTATTAAAACATCGAAATATCATGATGCCGATGAATTCAAAGATTTAGGAGTTTGCATTTAAGAGACATTCTTCAAGCACATGACCCCTCCCCCCCCCCCCTCTGGGGCAAGCAAATGCTCAAGAGAAAATACAAGCATCAGTCTGAGGGAGTGATGACGAATGGGTGGAGCTAAGTTTTAACGTCCATAATGTTTACATTCAAGTCTCTGACTAGTAGAAAGGGCGGACGGATAAACAGAAGATGAACGGATGAACGGACAGATCAACGATTCGTTGGATGCATGGACAGACAGATATATGGAAATATGCAAAAGATGACGGACGAACAGATCGACGCATGTACGCATAAACGCACGGATGGACGGACCGATGGACAGAAAGACAGACAAATAGCGCCAGTGGTTTTTTCACAGCCGAGTAGCAGGGGCTGCAATAGGAATGTGACTTCCGGTAGATCACCGGGGAAGGCTAACCAAAGGAGCTTCCCCGTTAAAGATAAGTACGCCGCAGAAGCCGCCGCAGCCGCTGTCGCGATGAGCGTCCGCGCAAGAGCTCGCTCTTTAGCTTCCTGCTTGCGTCATTTGAGTGAACTCCTCAAGGCTGTTTCGAATGCCACGATCGCAGCGGAAAAACATTTGGGAACCCTTAAGCTAGTGTGTGATAATCATAAATGCGAAGAATTTCTTGGCGAAATTCGGTTACTTTCACGGTATCTATCTATCTATCTATCTATCTATCTATCTATCTATCTATCTATCTATCTATCTATCTATCTATCTATCTATCTATCTATCTATCTATCTATCTATCTATCTATCTATCTATCTAGCCGCCTATGACTTTAGATGTCCTGGCCGTTGGTATAATGGTATCGATACCAAACTTGTTATAGCATAACGTGACTGTATGGAGAACATATTTAATTAGTCATAACATGAAAATCATAATATGAATGACATGATTGCCATGATTTACATTTCATGGTTCTGCAGCTCTTGCGGTGGTTTCAGTCACATGGCATGTTGCCAAACTGGTGTGGTATGACCCGATTGCATGGCGCACACAACCGACAGACCCTAACATGAAAATCATGACATGCGTGCCATGTAACAACATGACTACATACCATGCGCATGATGCGCTGGCGACCGTTTCGTTAGCTTCACTTATACCAAATTTGGTATTACGGTACGTGAATGGATGGCGAAGGTAGGATACGGGTGCAAACATGATAAACATAAGATGCGTGTCATGTAATACTATGAGTACATGTTACGCTCATGGTGCGCTCGCGGCCGTTGTGCTAGCTTCACATGTACCAAACACGGTATTACGGGACGCGAACGGACGACATAGGTAAATGACACATCCAAACATGATAATCACGACATGCGTGTCATGTAACAACATATACTACATGCCGTTCTCATGATGCGCTCGGAGCCGTTTTGCTAGCACCGCATATACCGAATTTGGTGTTACGTGTCGTCAATGGATGACGAAATATATGACTGGTGCAATCATGATAATCCTGACAAGCGTGTCGTGTAAGAACATGACAACATACCACGCTCATGGCGTGCTCGAAGTCGTTTCGCTAGCTTCATATATACTAAATTTGGTATCACGTGATGGGATTAGATGACGAAAGTAAAAGACACATCAGAACATTATAATCATGACACGGCAGTCATTAGCGGCATTATTTACCTCCAGCTCGTAACGTTGTGCTGACTTTTAAAGCGACACATCACTATTGATCATTCGTGCTTCGCATATAATCTATTTCCCCTATACGTGGGATCTGCCAATTTTTTTAGCTTTCTATGCACCGCTACGTGGCCTTAAAGATGGAGCTGTTTGTGCCTTTTGTGGTGAGTGACAGGCTTTAAAATATCAAGACGAATTCATTATAATAATCCCATCTTTGGACGCCCGATGGTAGTGTACGCTTGTACAACGCATTATTACGGCAATATCTGTTGTTGTAAAATGAAGCATGTATACAGGACGCGTGTGTTTGTAAAGCATGACAGTTACTTTCATTGCCTTTTCAAGCAGAGGAAGTTATTTTTACTGTATTCACAAGCAGAGGCGGAAGAACTTCTACCCTTTACCTGGACCTGCTAAGTATATACGTACGTACGCCTCTGAATGCTTCTGCAGTAGTTGTGCAATTATTGTCGCTGAGTGAATGTATCCCCATCCGCCAAAGCATAAGTTATAATTTCAAATTTGCATTATAATAATTACCATGATAAAAGAAGCTGTGGCACGTGGTAGACCATCCACTAGCTACATAAAGAACCCACGTTTGATCCACACTCAGACTCAGAATTTTCGTTATTTTATTTGCATTTTTGGTTTTTTGTTTGTTATGAAAAGATGCTCCATTTTTTTTGTCACACAAGTATCACTTTTCACTCACAACTAACAACGCCGTTGTTGACGCTACCGCCAAAATTTCTGCAAAACGAGCTGTTTAACGCCGTCATGATAAAATAATTCCCTTCGCTTCATTCTCTCTGTTCACAACCCCCCCTAATGGTGGTTTTGTTTCACATAGACTGGAAATGCTCTTAGATTTTCTCAAGGTGACTGAAGTCGCCAGCAAGGTTCCTGGGCACCGTTATTTCTGACCGACACTGCGGAAATTTTCTGTGCGTTATGATATGAAATTTCGATAAACGGTAACGTAGAGCACGCTTGCTTTGTTATCTAGGATCACTTTTGAATCTAAATTCATTTGAAAACGTGTACACAGGCCAATACGGAAACATACACATTAACGCTATTTCGGCAGCTTGACAGGCCCGACTTTATATTGATGGGTTTCGACCAAAAGTTTCTCCGCTGGTGCGATAAGCACGAACAAATTCTTACATGTTGGTAACTCGCCATGGACCACTGCGGCGGGAGCGAACTGCCCTTTTTCTTTTCGGTGCGAATGAATTCACAGCCTGAAAAACGCTGCCTTTTGGGTCAAGTCCAATGGCCTTCAGATAATATTATCAGGAGCTAAACTCCTTCACACCTTGCCGTCGCCACCGACGCCACTGAACCTACTCATCACAACCGCGACTCCCATTCCAGTGTTTTCTGACCCAAGTCAGTTTTACAGCTTCCCATACACGCTTGCATTGCGTAGTAAACATTATGGGTGACGCAAGAACAAGTGGATCGAAAGTGAACATTTAGCCGAATTGATTGATTGATTGATTTGTGGTGTTTAACGTCCCAAAACCACAATATGACTATGAGAGACGCCGTAGTGGTGGACTCCGGAATTTTTGACCCCCTGGGGTTCTTTAACGTGCACCCAAATTGAGCATATGGGCCTACGACATTTCCGCCTCCATTGGAAATGCACCTGCCGCCTCCGGTATTTGTATCCGCGACCTGCGGGTCAGCAGCCGAGTACCTTAGCCACTACACAACCGTGGTGGGGCAACGTTTAGCCGAAACCTGCCTAGTAAGAATAAGAATTAGGCAATTAGAAAACTCCAAGCAAAAATTGTATTATGAAACCCGACGGTTCGAAGTCAGACCGGCGTCATCCTCAGGGGTGGAAAGTCAGAGATGTGTGGCGCTTATATACGCTTGCTCGCCTTGCGTGAGAGGCTCGCCATGTGCCGACGTAAATCCTGGCAGCAGAAGGAGGGCAATGTCCCCGTGGACTGGTTGATGAATACGCCAGAATGGGAGGATGAGTCACCGGCGCGTGTTTCTTTCCTTTTCAAGAATCACTACGCCATCCTGGCGGGTATGGTAGTCAAACCGTTCGCTGTGTTCTGCTACTTCACTCCGTTGGCTGTTCAATTGACTGAGGTCATTCTCATGCTGCCGCATACCTCCATGGTAGTTCTTTCTTTTCCCAATATAGGAAGTAGGGCAGACGGTGCACTGGATGCGGTATACGACTCTCGAGACTTTTCCACATGTGCGTGATCTTTTGGGCGAGGAATGAAGCAGCCGATAGTGGCAGATGGCTTCTGGGTGACGTTAAGCAATGCCTTTTGCAATAAATGGGCCATTGTTTCACTAGCCCTGTTGACGTATACAATCGAAGTGAAAGAGCGAATCAGGCTACTTGGAAAAAACTCATAATGCACGGTGCCAAAAAGCACAAAAACACAAGAAATTGCACAATACAAGCGCTGTCTGACAACTTAAAGTTTAACGAAAGAATCGTGTCATATATATGCATACAGGAAGGCATAAAAAATTTTGACAACCCCCACCAAGCATGTACAAAGGGATCCAACACCGGAGCGTGTGTCATCTGCTCGGCGCCATCACCGGCCGGCTGCTGCATCTAGTTTCATGCAGGAGCAGTGAGCTCTGTAGGTGGCGCTCATTGCAGAGTTGCGCAGGAGAAAAAGAAACCGGCGGAGGCTCGAAGCATATATTGGTGGAACAAGGTTTTTTTTTTTTTTACTGGAACGTGGCAATCAATACTGGTGGGCAATGAGAGACAGAAGAATACAGTGGGTCACAGAGATCGGCAGTCCGCTCTTAGTTAACACGCACGCGGCGAATTTTCACTGTTCAACAACCCACACGAGAAATCTCTTACCAGCACTACATTGGACGTCAAGATGCAGCGCATGTGCACGAAGTCCAAGGCTGGCAAGAAGATGGTGTCTGCGTTGCGAGGAGAGGGAGGGGGCGTAGGAGAGGAGAGAGAGGGTAGAGGGCGTACATGTGCAATAAAAGTGGTCACGCCACACATGGCATTAAGCTCGACAATCGGAAGCTTCCCATCTAAAAGCCGACATCGGCAGCGTTGACCCGACGAACTCAAATTATAAATGTCACAGTCACAGCAGTAATCAAAGCCCACACGATGAATGCAAATGATAAATGTCACGGTCCCAGCAGTAATCAATCCCCAGCATCTTGCGTGGCCTTTGTGGGCAGTACCAGCGCACAAACTCACGGGACGAAGAGAAGAGACACAAACAAGCGCTGACTCGCAACTGAAGCATTTCTTGAAATATACAAGTTATCTGAACACATAAGATAAAAACGCACAGAACATGCGCAGAGGGCCAGCGAAGGATCGTGTCGACGTCATTATTAATTTTGCGCTCCGGGTAACTGCGCAGGCGTGCCATATTTCATTCAAACAAACATGGTTTTTTTCAACACTTTTTTTCATAAACAGCTGCCTATATGGAAGATGTCAAATTGTTTAAAGTGTTGCAACAATTGCCTAAATGTTTTGCGTCATTTCATTAGGTCTTGCTCAGAATAAAAAAAAACTCCATGCCTGCGCAGAAGGGGCAGCACAGTCACAGCGATAGTTAGAAGAGCGGCCTTTCAGAGCCTTTTCAAAACACTCTACGAGTAACTACTGCAAGCACACTTAATTGGTGCCCACTAGGTAATTAATATTAAATTTTTTGGAGTAGTATGCTGGCATTTGCTATGCAATTTTTTGTCATCCTTCTGATAAGCGTGGTATCCGCTAAAGACTTGCATAAAATTTTACGTCAATTGTTTATGCAGTGGCTACCAACGATGAAGAACTAAAGCTGAAGGGAGTATTGTTAGGCCTGAGAGCCTGCAGTGGCGAGACTCATAGCAGTGCCGCCTTCGGGACTATGTTGGCGTCGCGCCTCGTAAAAGTATTCGCAACAGTTAATAGGGGGACAAGAATAAGCTTTTTTATTGGGTTGGAGCATTGGACGGCCCGCTCGTTACGTCATGCGCATTGTGCTATAACTGGTTGTTCTTTCGCTTTTTTTCAAACGCCAAGTCGCATTACCGCAATTGCTTTCCCGACATCAAGCCTTCCTAAGGCAAGTTTAAGAAGTCACTTGCACCAGCGCAACTCACTCCAATAAAGAAGACAATTGGCATAGCTCATTGGGAGAATACTGGGCTGGCACTCGGCGGACCCGGGTTAGAGGGCTACTGTGGCATTGGTGCTATAGTTTTTCTTTTTTTTTTCTCATTTCACGTGATGTGGATAAGGACACTGGCGGTGGTGGCGGACCACTGCGCGTGACCCGAGTTGTAACAGCTTTCGCTGTAAAATGACGACTCAGTCCGCTTCCGTCTACGTGTTTTGCATAAATGATATATGGGGTTTAACGTCACAGAACCACCTTATGATTATGAGAGACGCTGTAGTGGAGGGCTTCAGAAATTTCCACCACCTGAGGTTCCTTAACGCGCACCCAAACGTCGGCACACGGGCCTAAAGCAATTTCGCCTTCATGGAAAATGGAGCCGCCACAGCTGCGGTCCAATCCCGCGACCTGCGGGTCAGCAGCAGAGTACCTTAGGCACTAGACCACCACGATGGGACCACCTATTTTGCATACCATCAATTCTCAAGGTACGTTGAATCTCCCGTTTTTGTTTTTTTTTTCTTTCAGAAAAGGAATTCCTGCGATACAAACTGCTCAACAGTTAGGATTTCGGAATTGCGCGAAAGTAGCAAAAGGGCATTAAACATCACACGCAAAACGCATCTTGAACCTTGGCGTATTTCTCCCGGCTCCATAAAAAGTGAGAATACTTTCTTCGAAAGCCAACAAGTATTACAGTGGCATTCACAATAGGGAGCGTTTTGATCACTCTGGAATTAGAAGGCAATATTCTCGTTGTACCTGCAAAGAAATGATTAATGTTGCCGCCCATAATGTCACAGCTACACTATGCACATTATGCCTTGCTAGAACAAAAAGATATCACCAGTTGCAGAGCCAACAGCCCTCGAACGTTTACTGTTGGGTGTGCAGTACTTTTGAAATATTCCTTCACACGTGCCCGCCGTGGTTCCATGGGACGTCTCGCATGCGAAGCGTGGCTGGCTTGCCAAATGTCACACAAATGAAGGACGCACTAAGTGAACAAACGAAAACTTTACTGCTGTATCTTTTTTTATTATTCACGAAAAAATCCTAAGCGCGGAGATGACAGAAAAAGGTCGGTCCAGTCGAAAAATCCCAGTGCACTTTGAAGGCGCCACGCTTCTGGCGAAGACTGAAGTGCATTTCACGGTGCGAGGCAGTTGTACGCATAGACATGCTAGACCATCGCGTTGTGTAAGCAGCCTGAAAAAGGATGGCAGTGCAGGCAATTGTATTAAACAATTTGCCGCGAGGGCCACCACTAGAGAGGACAGCGCTGTGATCGTTTTGACGTGACAGGTAGGATAGTAGCTGTGGATTATGGCAACTTTGCTGTCGCGAAACCACTTGCATCATCACCCATGGGGGAACCAGGTATTAGTCGCGATTTCATGATGCAATGAGACACGAGAGTGCCACCGGGGGCACTGATTCGTAGTTTGCTTGCCCGTATTATTAGGTCTCAAAGCACCGAGCTTCAAAACAAAAGGAAGCACGCACGGCAAAAGCGCAAGAAACGCGGTGTTCTTATGAGTGACGTCATCACGTTGGTGGCGCCACGGTATGTCCTCGAGGCCAATTGTCGTCCTTGGGATACTTTAACGAAAAAAAAATTCGGTCTGTCTATCTGTCGTTTGTGTTTAGAACAAAAAATGTTAATGATTTAGAGTACTTTGTACTCTACTACGGGAGAGCATAGAGCCGCGCCAGGAACTCGTACGTAACCAAGGAGGTTACGCCAAGCAAGTCTGTCGTTTCGTCCTCAGAAACGGCTTTTTTCTTACCCTTTTCATCTATTAACCTTTAATTTTAAAATCCATTGACATCTGTAGCACTCACCAATATTTCTCTGGTTATTACGTTCATTCTTCTGTGTGGTTTCGATTAAAAGGCGATCGTTGTGCATATTTCAGGCACACCATCAACACGTCAATATACAGTGGCGTCTTTCTTTACACTAAACAAGTCATAGAAAGTAATTGCAAGTAAAACAGTGTTTATTACGTTAAGCTGCAATAAATGAAAAAGTGGGTAGTATTGAAAATTGGGAGAGCTGGTAAAGATTCTTTTTTTTATTGTAAACAGCGCGAAAGACGAAGACAGAGAAGTAGAAATTCACAGAACAAGCGCTTGTCCTGCGTCTTCCTACTTCTGTGCCTTCGTTTTTTGCGCTGTTTACCTTAAAAATAAAAAGGTTGGCGTCTCCTGCGCTTTGCAAATACGAAAGAGTGGTGGCACCAACCCACTGCGCGCATCGAGTCACCTTAACGCAGCGCCCCCATAATCCCATTCACCAATTTTCTCATGCAGAACGTTCTAATAAATGTTATATACACTCTCTACAGACGTAAGATTAGCGCCATTCGATGGAATTTGCAGTAAACTATGCCAATACGGGGCGATTTTTTTTTGTTTTGCGTTTGAATGTATGAGCTGGAGATAACTATCCTATAGCGTTTTACTACCCTTAGGGCATTTTTTCCATGCTGCGCTATTTCTTATACAATACATTTATAAGTTACCAAATAATCGCAGCATTTTTCGGTAGCAGGATGATTATCATCTTAGCCGAACCGGAAGCATTGCAAGTAGTCGCGTTCATATTGGGTAAGGTTGAGTAGTGGGCTCGCTTCGTTACCGCCAATGAAAGCGAGAAAGCTTCTAGTGCCACATTTTTATGGACGCATTGCGAAACGTTAGTCGTAGAAATCTTCCGGAAATGTTCGTGTGTAGGGATAATCAATACATTTACCGAGACAATAGATGGCGTGCGCGATTCGGCTTAGGAAAATGCATAAAAACTCTGAGTACGTCGTTTTTTTTATTTATTAAGTAAAATCTTCTAACGAAGCCATCTTCGTTTCGTCCGCCTTTCTTTCTGATAAAGGAGCGATGCCATCAAATGTCGAGGCTACAACAAGCCTCTTGTGGGTTTCCTCTATATGCCACGAAACTACACAAAATGGTCAGACACAGCAAACGTTCAGGCCTCATTTTAATTAACCTTCAATGTGTAACTAAATGCCCATTCTCCTGACCGAAACCTATCGCAAGGGCATCCAGAATTGTCGTAGCTCTGTAGGAAGGGTGACGAAAATTGCAATGACATCGCACCAGTTTTATAGTGAGCTTAGGCGTGCGCTGGTTTTCTCTTCACGGCGGACGAAGTTTTATCGCAGCGCACCCCCTTCCTGTTGTGTCAATTCGTAGGCCTGACTTCGCCCTCCCCCCTCTTGTAGGCGACTATGAGAGTGACCCTTCTAGCACCTCTCTCGTGCGCCCACCTATTGTGGGGAGGCGTCACCTCCGGAGACTTCCGCCGCGTATGTACCGGGCCTGGTAAGTCAGCGCGGCTGCTACAAGTCTATTTTACAGGTGCTTGTGCGGCAACTGTGTGCTAGATAGCCAGCGAGAATAGATGATAATCAGCACAATGTGCATCACAGCCTTGAGTGACCACGTGACCAAACTAAACCCTCACGTCAAAGCCCTATTCGGTGCCCAGAAACCAAAGCCGAAAGCTGCACACAGAGAAAAGCCGATATCAATTTATTCAGCGAGACTAGATTAACGTTGGCGTGTGTATTATGCTTCCTGGAGCTATAAGAAACGCTTGTAGCAAAGGATGGACATTCCAGAAAAATGGTGGCACCACCTACCTCTTCAAGCAGTGCCCTTCAAAGAGGCCCTGAAACACTTTTTTGAGTAACCATGGATTAATTCACTGGAAAAGCGTATTGCCTGAAAAGCTCAACGCCGCGAAAATTTCAACAATCTGTCAAGTACGAGTGGAGTTACAAAGATTTGTCACATGCTTCAATCATATTCTCTCTTCTCCCGCCCCGACGAAAGCGCAGGAAGCTAAGCAGCGAGGGATGGAAGGGACAAACAAACAAAAAAAGCGACGTGTGCCTCATAAGTTTGAGCACTTTTTTCCTTCAATTAAGCGGCTTTTTTCAGTGCGATTGCGCGCTCACGCGTGGACAAGTGATGAACTCTCACGGCGACCTCTGTAACGAGCAAGAGCGCGATGTTCAAATCAGCCAATGGCTGATAGATAGGCTTGCTACATCTGATTTTGGGGTATATTTCGCGATTTGTTGAGAGAAGAGAAAGCAATTTTCAGCCGACTTTGATAATTTATTGCGAATCCCAGGCCGCGTGCTGCGCTATACTATTTGGCTCGTGTGTTGTCGGTAGTCTCTACTACCGATCGGCAGCGTTTTCTGACCACGGTCAAAAAGTGTTGCAGGGCCTCTTTAAGTGTCGACCTGCAACAGTGTTTGTCTGCTCTCATCTTGTGTATGCTGATTTCATGCATGCTTTATGCGCGAGAGGCGGGCTGCAAGTTTTGAGCTGCTTGGGGTTCTATTTCCTGCTTTAGTGTTCATTCCTTCGCCCCTGTAGCGAAATATGCACAGAAAACGCTCAACTTCATTTGTGAAGGCAGGTTACACTTTCTTGTTCTACCGATTCTTAGATAGATGGATTGACTTAGGTTTTTTTTCTTTACTAAGAAAAATCTGCCCAGCCAAACAAGACTTGTGACGCTCGCACATTCATGAGAACTATACAGCCAATGCTACTATTTTTATTTGTGGAAAAGCGGCAACCACTTAGGCCTATTTACCGATCAGTGTCCAGGGGCACCATTTTGTCTTGCACAAGTGTTAGATATCGCTTACCGCTTCAGCTGTCGCTAATACCCATTATGGTGTTTCTATTGTTACGCAACAGTAAACATGCAACTGCTCAATATATATATGTGTGTGTACAACATTTGTACATACGTTTAGCGTCCTTTCGTATTTTTTTGCAGTCACGTTCCCTCTGTGTGCTTATCATAGCATGCATTCCCAAGGTACGTCAGATCTGCCGAATATTTGTTTGTTTTTCAATGCGAAAGAAGGATCAGTTTTCCAGAGACTGGTAAAGAAGCAACAAGATAGATTAATTTCATAGGATATACTACCAACTACGCAATATGCATACTTCAAGTGCGTTAAAAAGCTGTCAATATTTGGCCTCCCAATGATAAATTTTATCCCTGCGTTCCTACGTGACAAACTATCTTTACTCACCACAACTTCATATTAAGTATGATATCGGGCAAAGACTAACGGACGTAGTTCGAAGGTCGGCTTACCTGCCATCAAGTGCACCAGCGGCAACTTCTAAGGCATCGGGGCCGCTTCCGGAAGCATGTCATAGTTGTTGTCGTCATAAAAGTCCAAAGTCTTCGCGTGTCCTTTTTCTGAGATTTCAGTTGTCACTGAGGCTTTGGTTCCCTTGCTGATGGCTTCAGTGATTACGTCAGAGCTGGTTGTCCCTGTTGTCGCTAAGCCCTCTAAATCTTTGCTGCCGGCTTCAGTTGCTTTGCTGGTACTCACTGTCCCAAGTATTGCTAAGGCCTCCGTTTCATTCTTCGTGGCTCCAGTTATTTCACCAGACCTGCCTGCCTCACCTGCCGCATAAGCCTCTGCGTTAGTGCCACCTGCTCGAGTGGTTTCGGCGGGGCTCACTGTCTCATTCGTTGCTAAACCCTCCGCTTCCTTCTTTGCAGCCTTAACAATTTCACCGTAGCTGCCTTCCTTAGCTGCCTCTAAACCCTCTTTGTTGTTGCTGGTGGCCGAAGTAATTTCACCGGTGCTCGCTGCTTCAGTTGTTTGTAAGGCCTCCGCTTCTTTGCCCGTGGCGTCAGTGGTTTCACTTGAGCTGGCTACCGCGCTGGTTCCTAGCGAAGACAAGTCTACATCAGCAGCACTCGTCTTTTCAGATGCTTCTGATGACTTGTGTTCTTCAGACTCCGTAATTTCGGTTGTTTTAACTTCATTCGTAACATGTTCTGTCACGTTTCCCGACTCGCCGCTTATGGTAGAGTTCTCAGGGGTAGGAAAGTCTCCCCGCGTCAATGTCACTGGTTCGGGCAGTGCTGTTACGTCGCCCGGCACCGTCTCTGGATACTGGTCAGTTGGCTCGGTTATTACGGTGCGTTTGCTCGGATACCCGGTCACAGTCCATGGAAATGGCGTGGGTGTAGCCCGTGACCGAGGCCTAGCGGTTACCGAGAAAAAGGGCGGCGTCCTGAGCGTTGTACTTTTGGTGGTCCTTCTTTGGCCGAAGTGCATTTCGAACTCGAAGCTCTCTGGCAGCCGAGTTTGTTCTCGCAGATGCAGAGCTGGTTCGTTATTCGCAATGTTGCTTTCCTCGTCAAATCCGGCCTGGCTCGCCGCTGTGCGGTTGAGCAGCGTGGCCACGAGAGCGGAGGAGGCCGCCAAGCAGAAAATGGCGAGCGCCAACACCCAGTAGCCAGCCGTCTTCTGGTCTAAACCAGCTGGAAGTCTCGTGAATGGCATCGTCGATTTCCTTGCAGCATTCACGATCAAAGAGCGCGCGCTGTATGTGCTGAGGAAGCTGCTGCGAGCGCTCGTCTTGCTGCTGCTGTGCCGGGATCTCGGCCTGTGATTTGCAATAGGCCAATAAAACGAATATAGCACACTCTACTTAAACACACCAATGTTTAAAGATAGGCGTGTACTTCCAAGTGAACAGTATCAGAGCATCGTGGAAATTTGATTTAATAATTTAAGAACAGTGGTGTCACACTAAGGGTGGCTGTACCATTGTTCGGAGGAGAGCCCTTGCAAAAACCCGTCTCCCGTTCCAGGTAACGTGCTTTTTTATAATCGTTAGGATCACTTCATTCATTTCTTTCCATCATTGCCTATTGTGGAGCTTATGAATTACTAGATATGTAAGATGGCCACTTGAACCCGAAGGATTTGTGACCTCGAGTTTTTAAAGTGAGGGCTACTGCTGGATTTCCGCTGCATAAATTCACCACCTTCTTTGGTACACAAGCTTCCAACCGACCATATAAATGCATCATCGTTTTCATCATGTGGCCCATGGAATAGTGTTTATAATCGTAAAAATTAAATCAATTCTTTTATTAGAACTTGAACATATTTCATTAGCTTTAATAAAGCAACTGCGAATGATAACGTTCCATAGTCCAAACAGCGCCTTTATGAATAGTTTACACTTTTTCAGCATATCAACCGAAAGTCTTCAGAGCCCAGGCACGCATGAGTTCACTCAAGTATATACAAGTGTCTCTCTTGTTTCTCACATTAAGATCTAAACACAGTGCCTTTTCACGAGTGCGAGCCTTCTACCTATAGAAACTTCTTATGCGAAAGTATTGCATGTCTTGCTGATGGAAACATGCAGCGCCCATCTATCAGTCATCTGTGTACATGCATGAGGGCATGGTGAATATGAGCGATTCACGGGAAGAAGAACAGGAGACACCTGTCATTTGCGTCATAACGTAAACGACACAATAGCTGTGATCCACTGGTTCTTTGCCTGAGAAGGTTATTTCACGGCTTCTCTTTATTCCACATTGCTCGGCAGACTTCCCACAGCTGCTGTTATGAAAAACATAAATGCCAACAAAACTTATGTGTAGGCTGTAGTCGGCAGCGCTAGGCTGGCTTAGTTTTGGCTGAATAGTGTACGTTCTAGGTACACTGCTGAGCCGCACAACTCTCGCACCAAGCGACTGGGATTTTCAAGGAACAGTGGATACACTAGCGTTAGCCTCTCCTCGCTTCGCTATAGTACACTATAGCCACGCTCAAGCAGCCGTGCTGCGCTACTCTCAAACCAAGCGACGGAAATCTTTTTGGGGGGCCTGCTAGCACTATAGATGCTAGCCTCGCTCCTCCTCACTGGGGTACAAGCCCTGCTCACGTAAAGCGCGTTTAAAGTGCGATATTATCGGAGCGTTGGCAAACGTCACATGCGTCGGATCACATTGGCCGAGTCTAGATATACGTTGGCTGTGGCAGTGCGTCGACTTATGATCTGTTTTCACCAATATACAGTGTATCATCAACACAGTGCATGTGTGCGTCGACCCTACGTCGAACCATAATGGCACTTTACCAGTAGTTAAAAACATCGACGAAAAAAAAACTAGCGCTCTATGCATGTGTTGTTGTTAATATAGCCACATCAAGTGCTTCTTGTTTCCTTCATTTGAAGAGCTCATTTAAACAAGACATTTACGCAACAAACATGAAAAGAATATTTAGGCGCTAAAAAGCTCATATAGGCACGAAGCTTGAAATAGGCACTTACAGGCACAATATATATGTGATTAAAATGTTGCCCACCCCCTAGTTCGTGTTTATATGTGAAAGAGGCTCGAAATGGACTCCAGAAAAAAATAAGCATTTAGCCAAAAGTTCCGGTCTTTAATTATCAGGAACGCCGAAGGGAAGGGCTTCAGAAATTTTGACCACCTGGGTTTTTTTAAAATACATCCTTGTTTGAGCAGACAGGTCTCGACCATTTCTTCTTTGATCTAAATTGCGGCCACAGCCAGGGTTTGATTCTGGGGCCTTCAGTTATACAGTCGAGGGTTACGTGAACAGTGTACTGGTTGTGGGCTGTAGTGTTGATTCCAATGATGCAGGTTAAGTAGAGCGGTCTGTGCCAACCAGGCATATCTGCTAGTTCTCTGATGTGTTTTGCCACATTCCTAAGTTACTGCAATATGTAACTATTTTAGCATGCACGCGTTCTTCAGCAGCTCTGGGTAGTGCGTGCTGATGTTGTTTATTACATTCCTGATCTTTTACAATATTTAATGACTGTCGCATGTATTGTGAGCTAGTTTTGAAGTTATGATTGTTCCTTCTTTTATAGTCTGTAAGGCTGCATACATTTGTTATTACTCTTTAAAGCCGTACAAGTCCCTGTGATACACTTTTCATATCGTTCATGAAATGGCTAATTTGGGTGTCCAGAGCCTATCGAAGTAGACCATAGTGTTTTGAATACCTTGAAATTTGCCTTGTGATCAGAAGTTACTGTTGTGAAGAGTGTGTTTTTCAGAAATGAATGTAATATCTATTACCTAAAAAGAGGTTGAAAAATTTAAACTTTTAAAATTTTAATGATGTGCTGAAGCTTCATGATGGTAAGGCTGATCTGTTAATCTTATCTTTCGTCAGCCACCAACAAATGTACATTACCTGTTTGAATACGGTCTGTGAAATGCTCTAAACTGTAGTGTAAATGATAATAAATGAATAATTTAATGAGTTTTGTATACATGTCCATGTACCATTGAATTACAGCAGCCGTATTATGCCGCAACATGCAGACAGTGCAACGGGCCTTAATTTCTGGTCTGCATAAAAGATGGCTACTTGCAGGACATATCCAGGACGGGGACTCAGAGGCGACATAAAAGCGGCGGCCAAATCGCGACAGCTGGGAGACATACAGAACGGTCACAAATGGGAAACATAGAGGACGCACACTTTGAGGCAACATAAAATCAGTGGCCAAATCGTTACAGTTGGGAAACATACAGGTTGCGTCCTCGTGTCACCTCGGGTAACCATACAGTACACTTACAGGACGTTGCCATTTTCATAGGGGAAATTACTAGGTGATGCCAACAGCGCAAGCAGATATACTTTCCCGGAGAGGAGTCGCGTTGGTATCCCTATACCCAAATTGCCCTGGCTAAGCCAGTCATCCATATGTCATAAAAGCCACAATGTTTCGTTTCATCAACATGGAGGACCACAATGCGGATGGATGCTTGTTGAACGTGGGGCAATCAATGACGTGTGATTGTGGGAATCGCACAAGCTGCCGTGAAGATCATGCCCTGCCTAGCCGTACATCAGTTAGAGATAAGTTTGGTTAGTTTTGCATGATGTTAGGTAGCACTAGATAATTTCAGCCTAATGTTGGCTACTATTAGTTCACGCTGCTTGATCGGGATATAATGTTTTGTTATATTCTCGACAGGGTTACCTTATGTTGGGCAAGTTTTTACAATCTATTCACTAGGCACTGCGTATGTACTGCTATGATTTTGCCAAATATAAACTGCCGGCGCTCAACGTATGTAGGCGTATGCTCCACCGAACGCAGCAAAAAGAGCAATAATGACTTAAGCGGTCACTACGTGTCCAGCCTTGTTGCGGAGTGGCAACTCCGCAATGGGAATGTCCTCGGTATCTTTACACATTTTGGTGATTCTTGAATGGAATTGGAATGGAGACCATGCTTGGAGCAATGACATGATAATGGAATTAAGCGCAGTTTGCACGGAATCAAATTGGAATGGAATTGCGTCTTTTTCAGAAAATAGAACGTGTTCTCGTCTACGCGCTGGTTTTGTTTCAAACTTTCAGCACTAGTAAGTCTCAGCCTCGAATTCAACAACAAAGCAGGTCTGTACAATGGCTTGGCTGATTACAAGCACGGTACATTTATAAGCAACGCGCCTATAACGATTCTCTCCATATATGCACTAGTGGTGCTCTGCAGTTTGTCTCTGCTTTTCGCGTAACCTCGGTTCTTTTTCATTCGTATCCGTCAAGCGCAACTATACGGCAGCAATAAACAGCCGCACACCCATTGCGTCTCATAATATTTTCCCCGAAGCGGCGCCCCAGCTGCCTGCTGTCTTTACACTCTTCACTACTTCGTTTTACATCGTTTTGCAATCGAACCGTTCAAGCGGCTGTCATTCGCACTTTGGGTTTTAAAACCTCAACAGCGAAGCTCCCAATTGGCTCGTTAAATTTGCTGTGGCATTTTTATAAATAAAATAAATATAAAACTTCTTTTTGCACTTTGCGCTGCTTGCGATTTTACTGCAGAATGCCAAAACTCAAGCAAAATTAAGCCATTTTATGACGTAGTGGTTGTGACAAACTTAGTGACCGATTATCGTGCGTGACATAATATAAAATATTTTTAGTCGATGAAAATAAAATAAAAGGGGGAGGTCTGTATGTTCAGGAAGCTGCAAGCAACCGTTGCTGCTCTAACTCAGGAGATCTGGTGTTCCTGAGTCTCGAGCTGATAATGGGTCAGTCCGCACTCCCACTGCTCCTGAGTGGGATCATTTCATTATTATTGTTATCCTTTTTCTTGCACTTTTTCTTCGCTCTGCTGTTACGAACTTTGATTCGTACTACTGCGCTATTGTTCAAGTTAGTCATGTATGCTTGAGTACATTTTTTTTTCTTAATCAAAGGCCGCAGCACAAGTTCTAGGTACGTCTTTAGTTAGCCAGATACAAGGGTGTGAGATGTAAAAGTGTGAACATGTTTCAAACTTGCAAAAGAGAAATGAAAAGATAAGTTTCTGTACAAAAATTGCGTTACTGTACAAAATTGCCGAGATTCGATCGCGCGACCTGTGGGTCAGCAGCCGAGTACCTTAGTTGCCGGCCGATACCACTAGACAACCATGGCGGAGCACTGAAGGAAGAAATAAATTATCCCCGCGTGGTGGTTTCGATTGATACCCGAACAAACAGTGGGGAATATTTTATGTAAAACCTGATATTTATCTTAAGAGCAGTTTAGTACCCGACGTCATACAAAAATAACCTTTGTGACAAGGAAGATAATGCATACCCATTCACAGGCAAACACAGAAACGTCTCCTCGCGCTATTCATGCTAGCGAGGCGTACTCGACAAGCAGTGCGACCCAGTATTCTGTACTCCAGGCAAAGGCACAAAGTGCTCGAGTGGGGCACTGTTTCAGGGTGCGATCCTTCCTAACTTGATAGAACTATGAAGACGCCTTTGTTATATGCTGAGAAATTACAGGAAATCACTGAATCACCCGGCCATTTCCGGAGTCGAAATGTGCTAAGTTTTTTTTTACTCCCAATATTTGGAATGAATAAAATTGGACCAAGTTCTTATTTGCTCTAATGTAATCGCATTTAAAAGGAGGAGCCCCTTCCGCAACACTGGTGGCCAGTAGTGATTAATTTATATTTAAACAGACATATTTAGTTGAACATCTTGACGAACCGCTTAGTTTCTTTTCACTGTTTTGGTTTAGGGGCAATATAGTGGGAAAGCAATGTTGCAAAGTTTGGGAATTTCACTGTGTAACCACAATAGCTAAAAGCGTGCTCTGTTTGCCAAGAGCAACAAAAATTACTGGAGAGATACCGAGGCAGGGTTATACATAAATCCCTATAATTTATTTAAATAATTAGCCCTGGGTTGTTTTATCAGCCCTAGACCAAAGTTGGTTCTACAAAAGATATTGGGAAAGTAAAAACCGTAATTGCCAATTGTGGAGTGGGGGTGTTAAAACCTTGATTGATAAGCTGGTTATTGTAAATTCTGATTAACTGTTAAGGTGAGAAACAAAACAGTAATGACGTTTGCAATATAAAATATTATTCAAGTAAAAAAAGTTTTACTTGTAATAAAGCAACGTAAAAATGTATACAATAATGGCGACGTGAATTTTCCCATGTCACATATCTTGACAGGAAACGCCACATACTTAGGGTGAAATAGATAAAACACTTAAGGTCACATCAAGTTCCCTGATGCGTTCCAGAATTAGGTTACGGTGGTGGAAACCTTACAACATCATCCACGTGAACTTTAGTGGCAGCCCTAAAGAATCGCCAGACAGACATTGCACGAACACCAAAAATAGCGCTCATCTGACTACTGTTGCACACTTGCGAAAAAAAAAATTCTTTCTTTAGTTCCAGTTTGGAAATCGTCCCGTAGTTGATTTTATTATGAGTAGTAATCACACTTTAGGTCTCATATTTTTCGTTTGACTTTATTAAAAGTAGCTTACAGTTTTTGCACCTTATTAGGGGCGTAAATATTGGGGAATATATGCATATTTCTTTGTGGTCGTAAGTCTGCGCATGCCCTTTTCTGCTCATTTGGCCGGCTCAAATCTGTTTTCAATGCTAGATATTTGCAGAGACCCTCAGCTTAAAAAGAACTAAATAAAAAAAGCAGTTGGGGTGCCTTAGCGTCACTGTGAATGTACTCAAAGTTATCGTATGCGTTCGATATCATTGCCAAGCGCACTATATAGCACATGTGGGGAGCGTTTCCCAAGCAGCTTCAATTTTAAAATGTGAACCCTGCAAAGTATGGCAATAATGCACCATGTGTGGCCCTGAACCACCTCAATCAAATCAAAAGTGCGTGGAATGGTAGAGCCGTTCACTGAGTCACCTTCAGCCATGCACATGTAGCGTAACGAAATATTAGAGTTGAACAGAGATTCAGTGAAAAAACAGGAAGGAAAACAGTTCCATACTTTAAGCTAGTTTCAGCTTTGGGTGAAAATGTGTGTTTATGCTATACAGCAACTCGCCCAACGTAATAATTTGTAAAAGATATACGTAGGTGTTTCTTGTAAACGCCGAAAAACTTTGAACCTAATAAGGACTCAAATGTATGCTCGTCAGGGTTACGTGGTATGCATTTCACTATGCTTACCTCGATGACCTTGAGTAGGAACGTGAGTACTCTGACGTTGACCACGACCGGGAGCGGGAACGGGACCCAAACCCTGATCCGGACCAGGATTGGGTCTGTGGAAGAGTTGGCAGACCACTCGCTCCCGGTGGTGCCGCCATGGTGACGAGTCGACTCGACCCAGATGGTGACGTTCCCGATGAAGCCATCGCAGGCTGCATATCGGAGCTGGAATATGTCGGAGATGGCGAACGCGCCGTAGATGGCACTTGGAAGACGGCTGAACTGCCTGGTGTCACTTGCATCTTCTGAGACATGGACCGGCGGTCGGGCGAATGCACTGGTGTCGCGGATGCGCTGAAAGATCGGGATGCGTTGGAGTATAGGGAACCCCGCGGTGACCCGTAGTTGGAGTACACGATGCAATGTTTAACGTTGGCTCGGTGTTCTTCCAATATCGCCGGTGCTGGCTCCGCTCGAGAGGGCAACTAACCTCGTTATCGTCTTTGTCGCGTGAAAGCGCTTGACGCACTCAAACCACTGGAATTTCAATGAGAAGTTTGCCGGTCGATAGCGAAACATAGCCACTGCTGCTGCTATTACTACTGCTACTACTTCTACTACTACGAATAGTAATAACGTTTGTTTATTATTATTATTATTATTATTATTATTATTATTATTATTATTATTATTATTATTGTTATTATTATTATTATTATTATTATTATTATTATTATTATTATTATTATTATATTATTATATTATTATTATTATTATTATGTACCTCACACCAGCTGTATGGGACTGTTCGAGAAAAGGGTGGAAGGTTTGATGTATGAATTCTATGACTAATGCATTATGTAACATTTTCGAACTTTATGGCGGGCGAGTTCTAACCTATCTGTGATTAGAATATTTGCGAAATTCCATCGGACTAACACAGGATAGTTTGTGCTCTTTTCGTTTACTCTATTTCCCTCTGTGTTTGTCTGATCGAATCACACAATGATTCCCATCGCAGAATAAATGGTGATGCTAATTTTCATACTTAGTATCATAGATATTGCAGCGACAAGGAACCAACTAATGAGGAGGCTTTCAGGATGGAATATTTGAAATAACAAGTCTAATCTAATTTGATTACACAACGCTTTCAGAATGATTCTTCTCGGTGGTTGCACGACAATAAATAATGCTTGATTGTTTCGTTCTCGTTACAAGACGGCGTCGCCATGGTGGTCGCCGTGGTGAGTTGCCTAAAGTGACGACTGAAGATAATTTTACATTTCGCCTAAGCACTGATGTCAAATGATTTAGTATTTTAATCACGACCTCACGACATAAATCACTGCATTAGTGCCAACCGCATCAGCACCTAATGACACTCGTCAGAACTGTTGTTGGTGGCAATGACAACGGAGTGCTTAGGCCTATAATTGGATAAGTAAAACGTTTGACGCAATCGTTTCGTGGGATCAAAACTGGGGTTAGTATTGTGTTTCATTTTTGTTTTCTGTGGTTTTCCATTGAACTGGTGACTACAAAGATCACTGGGACTACAAAGCACGACCGCAGCGCCGCCTACCATTTTGCATGTGGAGTTTCGGCACGCGCAGGTAGGATGTCTATATCAAAGTCTCTTTCGTATCACTTCCTTTTTTTGCTTTTGTGAGTTTGTGAGCTGCACTTTTCTATACGTGAGGTACGCACTTCATTGTTCTTTAAAGGGTGCAATGCACATTTGCCGCTCGTCGGGTGGCTCACCGAACAGGTCATGAACGGTCAACAATAATTCAATGTCCTCCTTGTCCACAAACACATTTTTTGGGATAAGAGGAAGGAGTTAAAGGGAATGATGTAAACAAAAGTTGGCAGCTCCCACGTACACTGGGAATCGAAGTTATACGAAGCATGTGGGGGAAGGCGACCATGTTGTAGTTTTTATGTAGCAACATGTCATAAAATGACGCTAAATATATATGTACAATTGTTGCACGCAATGACAAAACGAGCATATGTTCGAAAATTGTAGATCTTTATATAAACAGTTGTTTGCACTAGTGCGATGATGCCAAGAGGAACATGACTAATAGGAACACCAGAAGCGATAAGGTGATACGAAGTGCTGGTGCTCGCGAGGACGGTAGCTACATAAACCAACGTCATTGCGTCGCAACTACCTACAATTCATGTTAACCCGACGTCGCGGCTGTATTGTAGGAGTACATATGTAATGTATATAAAATTGAATACCCAACACGGCAACCACAATTGACGTTTCATGAACAGTAGGGTACATATAAAAAGTAGTTCCGAGACCTAGTGTGTTTTCGTAGTGAAATGCTTCATTGCCACGCAGAATGCTTAGGTTAGATTCCAGCTAGGAACCGGACGTAAACTCTTTGCAATCAGCGCGTCAGTGCTGCCTATGCCGGATTTGTCTTAACACTTACGCGTTAAAATATCCCATGTGTGTGCTCGTCGTTACTGGGTAGATAAATGTCAATGACATGTGCCACATACCCGCACACCAGTGGCACATACAGACCCACGGGTATGTGCTAAAAGCGCACTTGCAGGGTAGCCACTATGCCCTAAATAATCATATATTTGTGCAGTAGGCCGGCATTCACTGTGCTATCTTTCGTCATTCTTCGCAGAAGCGGTGTATCCACTACACTCTTCCAAGGAATTTGGTACGGTGTGGTACGAAGAACTTATTTTCGAGATCTGGAGAAGTGCGACCTCTTAGGGCGACACCGCAGGCCGCGTCCACGTGGGAACAAGTAGACTTAGCCAAACCACTACATCGCAGACTCTCTGGACAAGACAAAGTTGATGCTGATATTCTGAGCTCTTGAGGACCGAGCTTCATTTCTGTTCTGTGAGGTCCTTATCCGCACGTAACGAGAGACACCGCCAAAGCATGTGTTCTAAATCACAAGTTCTCCCAGAGCGAGAACACTGCGAGCTGAACTCACCTGGAATAGATGGTGCGCAAATTTTTGTCTGCCATCACTGACGACGATGAAGA
The DNA here is from genome assembly GCF_013339725.1 of Rhipicephalus microplus. Classification (NCBI taxonomy): domain Eukaryota; kingdom Metazoa; phylum Arthropoda; class Arachnida; order Ixodida; family Ixodidae; genus Rhipicephalus; species Rhipicephalus microplus. The sequence goes on from NC_051173.1 coordinate 41,456,623, forward strand.
ATTATGTGTGGAGTGGGTATGCACCACAGTTATTAGTTGAACTCGCTTTTGTAATGGCTCGGATGAATGGACGACCCTCTCGTTACGCAGTTCGCATTGTAGGACGCCTGGTTGTTGCTTTGCTGTTTTAAACAAGCCCTGCAACACTTTTTAAGCATGGTAAAAAAAAACCTGCCTATCGCTATTACAGGCTCCCGTACACACGCAAGCCAAATATTATAGCACAGCACCACGGCCTGGAATTCGCAATAAATTATCCAAGTCAGCTAAAAATTGTTTTCTGTTCTCTCAACAAATCACGTTATAAGCGCACAAATCACACGTCTATCACCCATCTATATGACATGGCTGATTGGAACATGGCGCGCTCACTCGTTACAGAGATCACCGCGGGAAACCGGTACTCGTCCACGCGTGCGCGCGCGATTGCTCTGAAAAAGTCACGTATTCTCAGAAAAAAAAAAGCGCTCCAGTTCACGGGCCATCGGCCATACCATGCTGAATACGCCGGTTCTCGTCCAGTTTACGAGGCGCTGCGGATATTTCTTAGCCCCTGCCACACCTCCCTGCTTAGCTTTTAGGCGCTTTCGTCGGGACGAGCGAAGAGAGAATGCAATCGCAGCATGCGACAAATCTTTGTAACTTCATTGCAATGAACGGATTCTTAAAATTTTTGCGGCGCGGCATTCGTGAAGCAATGAGCTCCTCCAGTGAACCTTAGACATGTCATTCCATGGTTACTTGACAATAGACAATTCATTCCATGATTACTAGAAAAAGTGTTTCAGGGCCCCTTTAAGAGGCTTGCTTACTCATACTAACGCGATTTATTTCCCGACATCAAAGCTATATAAGCTAGTTTGCAACACAGATTGCAGCACTAGCGCGGCTCCACAGCAGATTAGTGGGCTGGTACACAGGGGACCAGTGTTCTAATCTCACTGTGCCCTTAATGCCGTCATAAACTATTTTTTACTTCGTGTGACATAGCGGCTACGGACACCGGTGGTAAAGGTAGTGGTGGGCGCGGTGCTGGTGGTGGTGGTGGTGGTGGCGGACAACTACAGTGCACGTGATCCTTGTGATCTCATAACAGCTTTCACTGTAAAGCGCAGCACCACTACAAGAGTTCATTTTTATTTCACACATGTAAGTGTCACCAGCGGCGGGTGACGCTGATACTTCCTCTCAAGTCCTTGCGATTGAGTACTTGCGGTAGAATGGGTGGAGGAAAATTGATAATAAAGGATGTGTGTATGTATTATGAAGTCCTGGTAGTCTTGGTTGCGACAGCGTTTAATTGAGGAAAGACCTGGCAAAACGAACGGGTGGAGCCAGTACATCGACGATGACGATGATGATGCCCCAGAGTGGCAATGAGGACAAAGAGACAAGCGGATGATGGTGATTGTGATTATGCAGGGATGAGGATGATGTAGGTAACAAATGCCCACACTAATTCCCCCCCCCCCTTAGAAGCGGACACCCTGGCCGCCGTAAGTCAAAGTGACGGGGAACGTCACGTGAAAGGTTTCATGCGACAAACGTGGACAATCTCTGTGCTGTGGTAGCGGCGGTCTGTTGGGGCGACGAGTGGTGTCACATGATAATTAACCGGCGAAGTCTGTTCTAAAACAATGTATGGCCCGATGAAGCGTGGTTGGAATTTGTCACAGAGACCAAGAGTGCGAATAGGTGTAAAAAGCAGCACCTCGTCACCAGGTTGGAACGACACAACGCGGTGGGATTCGTCATAGATGATCTTCCGCTCGTGCTGTCTCGCTTCAGTATTGATGCGAGCCTGATGGCGAGACTGGGCCAGGCGGGAAATGTATTCTTCGCTAGAAGACTAACATGAATTTCCATGGCTGCTAAAGAAGGAGACGTTGAGAAAGGTAGTCGGCGTGCGTCCGTACACGAGGTAAAACGGTGAGTAGCAAGTTGTTCGCTGAACGGCGGTGTTGTAAGCGAATGTCAGGAATGGTAAAAGAGTATCCCAGTTTTTGTGGTCGGGTTGGACGTAAACGGCTATCATGTCCGCAAGGGTTCGGTGAAATCTTTCTGTGAGACCATTTGTCTGTAGGTGGTAGCTTGAAGCTGTCTTGTGAGCAGTTCCAGAAGCGCGCAGTACTTCATTTACCATTTGTGACAGGAACACTTTGCCGCGATCACTAAGCAGTACACGAGGAGCCCCATGACGCAGGATTATGGCGTAAAGAATAAAGTCTGCAACTTCCACAGCTGAGCCTGTAATAACAGAGGAAGTCTCAGCGTAGCGTGTCAGGTGGTCAACGGCGGTCACTATCCATCGTTTGTCAGCAGATGTGACTGGGAGAGGCCCGTAAAGGTCAACTCCTACAACCTCGAAAGGCATTGAAAGGCACGGAAGTAGCTGTAGAGGTCCAGCAGGTGCAGACGTAGGGAGTTTACGACGCTGGCATGGGTAGCAGGAACCGACGTACCGAGCTACACTAGAAGAAAAGCCAGGCCAGTAATAACGACATCGAATGCAGTCAAGAGTTTCTTTTTAAACCAAGATGACCAGCAATCAAGTCGTCGTGGAAGGCTTCAAGCACCTGAAGCCGAAGAGAGCGTGGCAGTACAGGAACCCAGCGCTGACCGTCAGGGTGGTAGACGTGGCGGTATAGAACCCCGTTGTCCAGCTTAAAGTGCAGGAGTTGACGACGGAGTCACGCGTTGGGTGGATGAGAAACTCCCGAAAGGTGGTCCATCATGCGTCTGCAGTATGAATCGGACCGCTGGTGGGAGATAAATGTTGGTTCATCGTCCGAAGAGGGTGGCCTTATTGATGCGAGCGTATGAAATAAGGTAGATGTGGCGGTTGAGTTCTCACCAACGCTCTTATGGTTAGTTGGAAGTGAGCAACGAGATAAAGCATCGACATCTTGATGTTTTCTGCCTGACTTGTAAGTTATGTCAAAGTCGTACTCCTGCAAGCGTAGTATCCACCGACCCAAGTGTCCGGACAAGTTCTTCAGTGTAGAAAGCCAGCATAAAGCATGGTGGTCCGTAACGATTGTGAAGTGACGGCCGTGGAGATAGGGACGGAACTTCTGGACCAACCAAACCACAGCCAAACACTCTTGCTCAGTTATAGTGTAGTTCTTTTCAGCAGGGGTGAGTACGCGACTGGCATATGCAACAACTTTCTCTAGGGAAGACTTGTCGCGTTGTAGAAGAACGGCTCCTATACCAAGGCCGCTAGCGTCGGTATGAAGGATACTCGGTGCGGCTTCGTTAAAGTGGCAGAGCAGAAGTTCAGACGTGAGTGCCCGCTTCAACAGCTCGAATGCCGTTTAACATTCTTGAGACCACAGAAAGGGAACGTTCGAAGCGAGTAGTTGGTGTAATGGAGCAGCAATAGAAGCGAAGTTCTGGATAAATTGGCGAAAGTAGGAGGCGAGGCCAAGGAAACTGCGAAGCTCCTTTGGTTTTTCGGGACGCGGAAAGTGAAGGACTGCAGAAATTTTGTCAGGGTCGGGCCGGATGCCATCTTTGCTAACGACATGTCCTAAGACCTTGATAGATTTGCTAGCAAAAGAGCATTTCTTAGTGTTTATTTGAAGCCCGGCGCCGGCAAGACACGTCAGAACTTGATACAGTCGTTCTAGGTGTTCAGGAAACGTTGACGAAAAGATAATATTGTCGTCCAGGTAGCAAAGGCAACTTTTCCATTTCAGGCCGCGCAGCACGGTATATATCATGCGCTGAAAAGTTGCGGGTGCGTTGCAGAGCCCGAAAGGCATCACGTTGAATTCATATAGCCCGTCGAGGGTTGCAAACGCCGTTTTCTCCTTATCGTCTTCATGCATGGGGATCTGCCAGTACCCAGAACGCAAGTCGATGCTTGAAAAAAATTCCGCGCCTTGCAGGGAATCAAGGGCGTCGTGAGTGCGTGGCATAGGGTACACGTCCTTGCGTGTGATCTTATTGAGCGCCCGGTAGTCCACGCGAAAACGCACAGAGCCATCCCTTTTGCGGAACAAAACAATAGGAGACGACGAAGGGCTAGATGAGCGACGGATGATTTCCCATTTAGGCATGGACGCAACGTTTGCTTCTATAATTTTTCTTTCAGCTTGAGACACGCGGTAGGGTCGGCGGTGTACGATAGACGTCCCAACAGTTTGAATTCGATGTGCTGTAGTATTAGTGCGGCCCAGCTTATACGAGGAAAAATCGAAAGAATTTGCATGTTTCTGTAACAATGCGAGCAGCTGCTGCCTCTGTGAATATGTCAATTCGCTGCTGATAGCGGTGGTAAAGGCGGAGAAAGAAACATGCTCATTGAGGGAAGGTTTTTTGAATGCGATGGCCTGAAGTGGCGTGAAAAAATACAGGCTCGAAGTCGGCAACACGGGCCACAGTAGCGCCCTATGCCAGTAATATTTTCTCCGGTGTAGAGTTGACAGCGGTGACAATTGCAGAGCCATTGCAAAAACGAATGACTCCGGACGGAAGAACTATACCTTTACGAACGCTAAGTGATGAAGATGAGACCAATACATCACCGTGATAGATGTCATTGGACGTAATGCTGACCATTCGTTGTTGTAGTGGGGGCAGTTCGATGTCTTTCGCAGCGACCAGACGAAGTGGCTTGTGATTGTCGTCGTCAAGCATGTAGTCTGTGTCAGCGAGGTGAACCACGCGTTGTCCACAACAAATCGCTGCGGAAGCAGATGATAGAAAATCCCACCCTAAAATTAGTTGGTGAGAGCAGCGGGACAGGACAGCAAACTGGACATGATGGCGGATGCCGTCGATGAAAACACGCACAGTGCAAAACGCGGAAGGACGAATGACGATCTCCTGGGCAGCAACTAACGTGGGGCCATCGTAAAGCGTCATCACTTTCCTTAAATGTTCACACAAATCAGCACGTATCACAGACAATGTCGCACCTGTGTCCACCAAAGCATCGACTCGCACTCCTTCCACTTCCACAGAAAGCGTGTTACACGGGCCTGATAGAGGAATTTCAGTTCTAAATCCGAATGCAGTTTTTCCTCCACAAACTGCTTCACTTAGTTCCCCTAATGAATATCAGATAAGAATGAGGCGGACTGAAGTGGAGAAGTGGAACGGCGGAAGGGCGAAGGTGAGCGGCGTCTCGTGTTTCGGCTGTTTCGTGGTGCAGTCGTGCCGGAGGAGATGGAAACTGGTGCGGGGAGACGAATAACGCCGACCTTGATAAGCCGCCCCAGTGTACGAATTCCGTCCGCGCACGTCGTTCCGACGCTCATCTTGCTGGCGCTTTCGGCAGAAACGAGATATGTGGCCGCGATAGTCACAGTAGTAGCATACAGGGCGAGACGAGCGCCCATGTGGGGAATAGAAGGCATTCGGGGCACCTGGAGATAGCGCGGTGAGGTGGGCCGGAGCGTCAGGGAGCATGGAATGGTAGTTTACCGGGGGAGCGGCAACAACTGATGCGTAGGGTGGACGCAGCAATGTCGCGTGGGCGTCGCTGGGAGGCACGGAAGCAATTTCAGGGTATGTGTGTATGGGGCGTGAAGCAGGTGGCTGTACGGGCGAAACGCCGGTCAGCGATGTAAGTTCCTCCCTGACGTTGTCACGCAAGGGCACTCCTGAAGACTGTGTAGGACGCGGTGTAGGAGGTGTGAAGCCCATAGACCAGAATTCTTCACGTATAATGTCCCGCATGAGGTCACGCAGGTGGCCATGAGACGTAGAGTGGTGGTCATCAATGTCCGGTTGGAGGCGAACAGAGTCCAGCGTATCAAAGCGCTGGCATGTCGTCACGACATCAGCGATGGTACCTGGGTTTTGCACAGCAAGGGCAATAAAGGCAACAGGCCCAATGCCTTTCAAAATGTGGCGCACTTTGTCCGATTCCGGCAAGGATTGATTGACACGCTGGCACAGTGCGAGGACATCCTCAGTGTATGAAGTGTAAGATTCACCGGGATGTTGTCGGCGAGTATCAAGTGTCCTCTTCGCAACGGTGGATCGAATGTCCGGGGTCCCAAAAACGTGTCGCAGCTGCTGCTGAAAGGTAGCCCAGTCGTGTAGGTCAAAGACGTGGTTAAAATATCATGTCTTTGCGACTCCGGTCAGATAAAAAAGGACGTAGCGCAGTTTGGCGGCCTCGTCCCACCGATTAGCAACACTTACGCGGTCGTAGTCGTCGAGCCAGTCTTCTACGTCTTCTCCACGAAAACCAGCGAAGAGCGGGGGTTCTCGCTGATGTCCGTGTATGTAAATAGGGCGGGCAGCTTGCGTCGGTGCGTGTTTGATGACAGCAGCTCCGGTAGGCTCGGTCTGGGACATGCTGCCTGAGAGTGGGCGCAATCGGCGGCCTGAACGAAGCTCCAGTGGGTAGAGCGGGCTCCGGAAGGTAAGGGGACCGAAAATCCACCTCCACCACGTATGAAGTCTTGGTAGTCTCGGTTGCGACAGCGTTTAATTGAGGAAAGACCTCGCAAAACGAACGGGCAGAGCCAGTACACAGACAATGACGATGATGATGACCTAGAGTGGCAATGAGGACAGAGACAAGCGGATGATGGTGATTGTGATTACGCAGGGATGAGGACGATGTAACAACAGCCCACAGTATGTATGTATGTATGTATGTATGTATGTATGTATGGATGGATGGATGGATTGATGGATGGATGGAAGGATGGATGGATGGATGGATGAATGGATGGATGGATGGATGGATGGATGGACGGACGGACGGACGGACGGACGGATAGATGGACGGATGGATGGATAGATGGATGGATGGATGGGTGGATGGACGGACGGACGAACGGACGAACGGACGGATAAATGAACGGATGGATGGATGGATTGATGGATGAATGGATGGAAGGGTGGATGGGTGGATGGATGGATGGATGGATGGATGGATGGATGGATGGATGGATGGATGGATCCAGCTGTGCCCTTTAGATCGGGTGGTGGCCCACGCCACCTAGCCACGATGGATGGATGGAATGATATTGGACCGCCGAAGTCCCGAAGGTATTCAAGCGCGCACTTGCGTCGTTTTTTCTACGAAACGGTCTTCTACAAAAGAAAAATTTTTCACCGCTTCGGGCTAAGTATCTCCTTGTGCTTGGAACGTGGCAATATGACTGTACCCTTTAGATCGAGCGGTAGCTAGCACCCCCAAGCCGTAATACTTTATGAACCATAAACTAGATTTATTTATTTTTCCCCTTTAAATAGTGAGGTTGAGGACTGGTACTTTGCAGTGAAGGGTCTCATTTTCACTGGTGCCTTGACTTTAATCACCAATCAGATAACCTGCTTCTAGTTAATTCTACCTGCTTAAAGTCTATTTTGCCCTCCCTGTCCCTAAACACCTGCGCTTTGGAAAACTCTGCGCCATCATCCTGAACTATAGGGTTCAGCCCTTTACAAAACATTATCAATTGTTCGGCAGTTTCCTCCTCTCTCCACATGCACTGCATACTATGTCTAACCCTTCGTATTTGGCCCGATATGTCTTAGTTCGCAATATGTACTCTAGTCCTGGCCTCAAACAATAGAGAACACTCCCGAGTGTTATCGTAGATGCTTTTCTTGGATATTTCCTGCTTAAAAGTTCAGTAGATCTCTAGTGCGAAGTTCTTGATCTTGCCAATTCTCCACATATCAGTCTCAGCTTCCTTTACCTTCTTCTTAACCGATAATTCTTTTTGGTTTGGCACCCTGCTGTTTTCCAAGTATTTACCCTTCAATTTTCTGGTTCGCTTTCTTCATTTTGTATCGACATTCTTCATCTACAAGTAGCTGAAAAACTTCCTAGTCTAACGCTCCTCCCCCATTTCTCTCAATCGCTTCTCAAAATTTATCTTGCTGCTATCTTCCCTGCCCTCAAACTATGTCCATCCCATATAACCTTGTACTTCCTCATTTGGTGCATTCCCGTGAGCTCCTAAGGCAAGCCTACCTATTGCACGTTGCTTAATTTCTAATCTTGCTTGAACTTCTGATCTCATGCACAAGACCGCATTGCCGAACGTCAGACCAGGAACCATGACCCCTTCCATATTCTTCTCACTAAATCATACCTATTGTAATTCGACAGTGCCCTATTTTTCATCACTGCTGCATTCCTGTTGCCTTTAGTCGTCACGTATATATCATGTTCCCTTAGGTACTCGGTTCCATTGCTTTTCCAGTCAATTATTATACCGAATTCGGTATATGCAAAGCTAGCGAAACGGCCGCGAGTGAATCATGAGTGTGGCTTGTAGTCATGTTATTAAATGAAATGCACGTCATGATTTCGATGTAATGGTCTGTCGCTTCTGTTCGCCATGCAGTCATGTCATACCATACCAGTTTTGCAACGTAACATGTAAGTGAAACCACCGGAAGAGCAGCAAAACAATGACATGTAAATCTTTACATATCTGACCTACATGTGATGATTTTTACATCATGACTAGTACGTTGTGTTCGTCACACAGTCATTTTATATCAAACCAAGTTTGGTGTTGATACCATTATCCAAAAAGCCAGGAGAGCTAAGAGTCGTAGGCGGCTAGATAGATAGATAGATAGATAGATAGATAGATAGATAGATAGATAGATAGATAGATAGATAGAGAAGCTCAAATTTTCCGAAGTTTGCCAAGAAATTAATTGCAATAAAAAACGACACAGCGCGGACAGAGTCTTAATCCGTTTCTAAGCCGTTGCGCTGTCGATTATTTTACGATAGCTGAGTTGCATAAATGCCAGCAACACTGAAAAGAGCCCCGAAATGTTCTAACTACGCTAGGCTGTGCCGTCATTGTGCATAAAAACTATAAAAACACGCAAGAACATGACACTTGTTGAATGAAATAGGTATATGAACGGCTGAACGCTTGGTATGGTCCAAGTGGTGGGCATGGCGGCCACACGCTCGGCACTTCTCATGCACAATGGTGGTCTTTGGCTGTTTTTTGTACATACTGATGTGTTCGGGGTTCTGCCCATAGGACCAGAGCCAGCCAGAGTCTCGGGGAGATGTCGAAGAGAGGAGCCCGGAGTTGTTACCAGTAACTTTTAATTACAATAATTACAGGTAGCTCGTTACATGATGGTGGTAGTACCATGGAAGCTCTCAACTGGAGCATAATGGGAGCTTCTGCGAGCTTGTGAGGGCCTGTCGGGAGCTCCTCAAGGCTCGCGTTTTATGTCCTGGCCTTCCCAGGATTCCCTGCATGAAAAAAAATCGAAGCCAGGACAGTCCAATGAAAATTGACACATTCACCTCGGCCCTCGAAAGGGGAAGGTGAAACGCCGCCTCCTTTCCTACAAAATAAAGTGGGAAGAAGCACACCCAGTTCAGCCCATGGCGAGGGAGAAAACACTGCACAACGCACACGACACAGTGCAGGACGAAGACGTTGAGTCTTATGTGGAAGTGAATTTCATAGCCTGTTACAATGATGGGTATGTGGTGTCAGGCAGACACCAAATTGTGGAAACAGCGGCATCAAGGTGCCAAGGAGAACGTGGGAAAGACATCCGCAGACGGTTGTGAGACGCTGGGCCCTTTTCCCAGGGCACCTTGACGACAACCCAAGTCACCTGGATGGCCAACAACTCTTCCTGATCCGTGAGTCGGTCAGGCGTGTCCAAGGAGTTTTATGAGGGGCGCCGACGACCTGGGATATCTAGAACGATTTCTCTGTTGTCACCGCTCTTGGTGCATCACTGGGAGAGCTGACGCGGAAGAAATCAGGGTAGGCCCAGCCACAATGTCTCATGCGTCAAAGTGGCGTCAAGCCAGGCAGGACGATCTTAGCCATACGTACAGATGATGCTGTAAAAAATCTTTTTGAAACTCCTCTAATAATATTCATCAACTAGCCTTAATCGCGATTTTGCTTTGGGTGCGTTAAAGGCTGGTTGGGCTTTTAAAACTGGGGCTGATCAGTTTCAGTAACAAGATATAAAATGTCTTTGACACCTCACCTCACAGACAGATTTCTTAGAGTTGGAGCCATTGTTACGCCGTCTTTTTCTTCCATACGTTCTAATAATTCTACGTGGCCATTTGAGCTAACCATGAAGTCATTTCTGCCGTGTTATTCTACCAACACCCATAGTCTGTTACAACCGAAGAATAATTACGCGCTCCGTACCAAGTACTGTAGCGCGTCTGTCGTTGACCTGCGCAACAACCAATGATTGTCGATTTCATTTCCAACGATAAGCACTTTTCGCTGATTATGAAAATTCGCCAAGAAGTAAAATTTTCGACTGCAAACTATCGAAATGAACACGTACCTGTACAGCCAAGTTATAAGCTTTAAATACGTGAAAGGTGCTGACGTCACGTAAATAAGCGTTTGGAATTAGTTGGGCATCTGCCGGAGTGTCATGGTGGCTGCCGCGGGAGTAGCTTACATTTATTTTTAGGCTGCAACCGACTAAACAGTCACGGAGAAATAGCATGTTCATGGAGGTATTTCTGATGAGGGCCGCAAAGCGTCTGTCTGTCTGTCTGTCTGTCTGGCTGGATGTCTGTCTGTCTGTCTGGCTGGATGTCTGTCTGTCTGTCTGGCTGTCTGTCTGTCTGTCTGTCTGGCAGACTGGCAGGCAGGCAGGCAGGCAGCCAGACAGACAGACAGACAGACAGGCAGGCAGGCAGGCAGGCAGGCAAGCAGGCAGGCAGGCAGGCGGGCAGGCAGACTCTTCATCCCACTCGTCATTATTTCCTCCACAGAAATGCCTTGATTGTCTTTAAGTATGATATTCTTTCTAGAAATACATCATAGCGAAAATGTTGGTGTCTCTGCTTCCGTCTCCTGATTCAGCACAATGGTGAAAGTTTAACTTTTCCCTGAGCAACCAGCCTTCTTTATATAATTTCTCGCTATCATACGTGTTGACACAGTCAATCAAAAAAGAGATATTATAGATATATTATTGCTGCATCAGTACAGGGTGAGTAGGTAGTGTGTTACATTATTTTTAGGATTCATACGTATGTGACTCGAACGACTACAGTGCTTATTACGCGAGGTTGGCCTTGCGACGCTATGAGCGAAAAAAAGTACAGGCGTTTCTTGCACTTCGCTAAAACTACTTGGCGCTGCCAACTACCAGGGACAATGGATCCTGGAAAAAAACTTCGTTTATTGAAATTCTTGCTATATGGCATTCATATTTCACGCAGCGCCCATGCAGCTATTTTTTCGCTCGAAACTTTAAATAAACGTTCCATTCTCTGTCTCAAGACTGAAGACTATCGTCTTTCAAAGACCTTTGTCTTCAAAGCACAGAGATACGTCACCTAATTTTCGACCCGAACCTTCTCAGGGTGTGGGTGCTTTCCTCGTAGTATAGTGAACTTTTCTAGTTCACTGTAGTAGTAGTATGTTGCAGCAGTAGCCATTTTTCGTTAGTTTTAGGAATTACCCACTAGATGACGTCTTAGAGGAGACGCTCTAGGTGCCGACAAGTGCAGACGCGCGAAGATCAGCTCCTGCTTTCAAGAATGCGTTCCTGTGGTATCCACAAATTTGCCGAGTTTTCAGTCACATCGTGTGCCTAAGTTCTCAATAAATCAGCAGATACCACCTTTGTGCAGGTGAGTGGACTTTCAAACAATTTTTGACACATTTTTACACGGCAACACCACCGGAGAATTTAGGCATAATCAAGGAGGCAATTGTCGCTGACGCGCCATCCCGGCGCCAACGTGACTCAACGCTCTGCGTGTTCTAGGACCTGCAACTGAGAATGGAATACCAAGTAGATGGAGAGGACATCTCCCCAGAAAATAGCACGGAATACATGTGTTGGAAGGAAGCCGAAACGAGACGCTCAAAGAATAAGCTAGCCTTGGTTAGCGTTCCCGCTGTGAAGGGCTCGACCAAGGCTGGCGTTAAGGGAGACGCTCGAGCCAATCGTAGTAGGCATGACACCAAGTATACAATCGTGCGAGCTGGACGCATGCCGCCACTACCCAAGGACTTCAGCAAAACTATGCTACGACCACGTGGAAGATTAGATATTTCGAGAATTGGCTCTGGAGCAGTGGCAGATCCAATAGTACAGGCGGCCGGCGGCAAAGAGGACGAGGCCATCAGAGACATCATCTGTTCCAACTTGCAGCAGAACATTATGGTAGAAAGCACTCCGGACCAAGACAGAGCTTCAAGATTTGTCAAGGTCAAGCAAATTGACATTGGAGGCAAAGTTTTCGAGGTTAGTGAGTAAGCCACTGCACCTTAGGATACTTGCAAAGGAGTGATTCGCGGGATCCCCGTGAGCGATACTCAGGACATTGTGACCCGAAATATTGTTAACGGAAACAACCCGCTCGCGCTGCAGACCAAAAGAATCAAGAACACTGGAACAATCATCATAGCGTTCAAACGACACAAAGTGCCGAGATGCGAGAGATATGGACCTTCACTTTTGCAGTGCTCCCTTTAACGCAAGAACATCAACGTTTGTTACGTCTGCGGAAAGCTGGGACATTGGTCTGACGTCTGTCTGAACCCAACTGAAACCATCCGCAGAGGCTGCGAGATAAAAAATTCAGATACATTGTACCAGTGCAATCCAAGATGCAGGCTGTCGACGGTCACCATCTCATGGCAGACAAGGAGGGCAAGAACTGGTTCTTAGTGCCATACATCGTCAGACGAAGATGTTGGGAAAAATCTACGTCGAAAGCCATACGTCGACAGCCGCAGAAGCCCGGGACGCATATCACATCGAGGCCTGACATCAACGACAAGCAGCTTATTCCACCCTACGGGACCCACAGCATCCAGAGTACACAAGAACAGGAAAGGTGGCCCCACTTCATGGGGAGGTCGCGTTGCAGAAGAGGTTCTAGAGCAAAGGCCTGCTCCCAATTACGGGGGAGCTCGAGTTTGCAAGGTCCCTGTCAGGGTCCGGATCAGCCTGGATGGAACCCGAATGGCCAGCTGCCTGGCGTTCAGTTCGAGATCACGGCTTCCAACCCGGGGAGGACGCCTACAGTTACACCGAAAGGAAGCTGGGCTGAACGAGTGCACAACGGCGCGGTAGAGGTGATGACAGGTAAGGTGCCAGAGCATGATAGAATCGCACAGCTAGAGCAAGAAAACGCGAGGCTTACAAAGTCGAATGAGAGGCTATCAGCCGAGTTAAAGGAAATAAAAAAATCTTACTAAGCTAACCAGCTAACAGTCTTCACAGCCAACGCCTCAGCCAGGTGATGTCCCTGTGGCTGAAAGCGTGGGACACTCGAGAACAACAAGAAAGAGGGCAAACATGGCAGAACACGTGGAAGCTTACCAGACGAACATGTATGATATGAAAGATGTGTTTGACACGCTCAGCAGGCTAGTAGCCAATGTTAGTGAGCAGATGGGCAGGCTACAATAAAGCGTGGCGGCACTGGAATAGTATATGACTTTGCGCATTACAAAGGGCGAAGCATATCTACACAACCCAACAAGGCCTACTCATGCACCAAACTCACCTCTTCGGCCACCAATACTAGTGGTACCAAACCTGTCAAAGGTGCAGCACCAGGCTCTGGCGGGCTATGTAATAACCATGTTGGCAGCGCTAGGTGAAGCATTCTGTATGTGACAGTAGAACTGTAGAGTTTACCTCAAAAAGAAAGCAACCATACAGCAGTATATTAGGAGCAGCCAAGAAAAGCCTCATAATATATTATTGCAAGAAACTCTTTCACCTCCAGCAACGATGACTGGATTCCGGCCTGGATACTGAAGAGAGGGACATCTGCACCTTCGTATCCAACAAACTAACGCACGAAACCCACGACCTCAAGATAGAAGCAGGCAGGTTGGAACACGTCAGGGTAGAGATCGTGCCAGGTACCAGCAACCATCAGAGCTTTTTTATTCTTAACATATATAGCAGTCCAAAGCAACAAAAGCAAAGGTTCAACACGCTTCTCAAGAAAGCGGTAACTATCACCGGGGAATGTCCACTCGTCATAGCAGGTGCTTTCAACGCCCCCCCCCCCATCATACCTGGGCTTACAAGTACAACACTGGGAAAAGGAATTGACTTTGGCAAAGTGCCAGTGAATTTGATCTCACCCTTATCACGGACCCCAGCCTACCAACAAGGTTTGAAAGATCTGGCTGCAGGGATTCCACCCCAGACCTTACCTTTGTAAGGAACATCAAGAAGGTTCAGTGGATGAACCTTGCTGTAGACCTAGGGAGTGACCACTGTATTCTTGCCACTACCTTCTCCGTGGAGCGTAAAAAGCAGAGAGAATTCCACTTCAAAGACTGCGATAAGTTCAAGAAGTTAAGGATGGAAAGGGAACAAGATGGCTACAGACCAGGCTTGGAGCAATGGGTCAAACAGATTAAAGAGGACATCAAGTCCATCACCTCCACCATTACAACAGATTTTGCGGTTGAAAGAATGGATAGCCGGATCGCTCATGTTCCTGAGGCAAAGCAAGAACTGCTGAACCGTTGGAAGGGTCAGCGCCTGAACCGAAGACTGATGAAGATGATAGCTGAGGTAAGCAGATCAGTCGGCGAATATTGTCGCGCACTATCCAGGCAGCAATGGGATAAAATCTGCAACTCCGTCGATGGTCAGATGCGCAGTGGCAAGACATGGAATATGTTAAAGCATCTCCTCAACGAAAACACCACCAAAACAAATCAAAAGCATGTTATGGCTCGAATTTTGCATAAAGAGATAGGGCACACTACAGAACAGCAAGTTGTGCAGCGGCTCGTGCATAAGTACCTCCCAATCAAACGAGGATTGGCACCACCAAGTAGACAGTACCAGGGCACGCCCAATCCAGGTCTTGAAGGCGGCTTTAACATCGCGGAGATCAGAACAGCCTTGCATGATCTGAATGGCAGGTCTTGTTTGATATACTGTCCCTGGCCCGGACAGTATATCAAACAAGGCCCTTCGTAACCTTGATGACGATTCAATTGACATCCGGAAGGATATGATCAATGCAGCATGGAGAAAAGGCAGGGTGCCAAAGAAGGGGAAGCTAGCCAGCACGATCCTTATTTCTAAGCCAGGAAAGCCCCCTAACTTGGACAACATGAGGCTGATATTCTCGACAATATGTATCGGCAAGGTTGCAGAACATGCCAAACTGCACAGGATAAACAAGTACTTGGAAGATAACGACATATATACACACAATATGGTTAGATTCAGAGCAGGGCTATCCACACAAGACGCAATGATTCTTATCAAACACCAGGTCATCGACAACGAAACCAGAGACGTGAGAGCCATTCTGTGCCTAGATCTAGAAAAAGCGTTTGGCAACATCTACCACTCAGTCATACTCGAAGCACGCTTCTATGACTACTTATGGTCCTTTCTTACATATCGGAAAGCCTTGATGGAGATTGCAGATATCGAGATCGCAGAAGTCAATCTAGAAGCAGGGGGCATGCCGAAATGGGCACTGAATTCACCAATCCTGTTCAACGTCGCCATGATTACAAGGTCAAAAAAATTATCGAGCATTGAAAGATTGAAGCACAGCATCTGCGTAGATGACATTACCATATGGTGCACAGGTTGAAGCGGGGGGCAGATTGAGAGCACCCTGCAAGAGGTGATTGACACCGTAGAAGAGTACCTTCGTCCTTCTGGCCTCAATTGCTCCTCGAGTAAGTCAGAACTTTTACTGTATCGGACTACACGCAGGGGACCGAACCCCAGGAAATGGAAGACGTTAAACCAAATAAACATCTGCCTCCGTACAAATCAAGGAGATGCCATCCAGAGGGTCGACTCCATCAAAGTCCTGGGCATGCTGATAGAGTCCACCGGCGCTAACAGCAATTCTATAGCCAAGTTAACTTGGAAGACAGACAGTGCGGTGCACCTCATACGCAGAGTGGCCAACAAAAGAAATGGGATCAATGAAGACAATCTCATCAGGTTGATGCATGCGTTTGTTCTAATCCATTTCACGTATGAGGCAGCATTGCACAACTGGTCTAAAGCAGAGTCCGAGACACTGAATGTGCTTCTCAGAAAAGTTATCAAGAAGGTCCTGGGCCTACCCATTATTACCAGCATCGAGCATCTACTTGAGCTGGACATTCACAACGCACTCGAAGAAATAGCAGAAGCCAAAGAGAGAGCACAGTTTGCAAGGTTATCTCAACAAGGTCGGGGAGAATGATCTTGCAGGAACTGGGCCAGCACCCAATGGCAATTAGACGCAATTACAATGATATTCCCGACAACATGAGGCAAAATATCACGGCATCTCCTATACCACAAAACATGCATCCAGAACACAACATCGGAAGAAGATTAGCGAGGGCCAGGACTATACTTCGTCAAGTCTCAAACGATGAACGAGAGGTCGTATTTGTTGACGCGGCTTCCTACGTCAATGGGAAAGCTTTTGTGGCAGTGGTGGTCGATGGGGCTGGCTCTGTCGTCAACTCAGCGACGGTCAGGACGAAAGACCCAATCATTGTGGAACAGGTGGCCATCGCCTTAGCACTCAAGATAGATAACATTGAAGTCGTCTGCAGTGATTCCATGGCAGCGCTACGGGCCTTCGCAAAGGGGACGGTCTCAGAACAAACGCTGAGAATACTACATGACAAGAACATAATGCATCATCTGAGTTGGTTCCCAGCCCACCTTTGGCAAATCAATGACTCCCCTCCCAATCTCATTGAAGCAGCACACGAGGTGGCGTGAGACCTCTCCAACCGTGCCTCCTCAGGGATGCGTTCTACCGGTGAAGCTGATAACCGGGAAGTTGTTAGAACATATAACGGGCTCACTAAACATTTTTTTCTGTCTAGAAGTATTTGCCCTCTAACTCACAAAAATCTAACACGGCCCCAAGAACTTACATTAAGGCTTTTGCTAACGCGAATGTACCCTACTTTGAAAATATTACACATCATGTACCCTGACCTATACCCAAGTAATCTTTGCCCACATTGTGGGGAAATTCATAAGAACATATGGTCTGGCAGTGCACCAAATTCACTCATTTATCGAACATCACCTCTGCCAGAATGGAGGCGGCAATCAGCCGTCGGTCCTTGGCAGATCAGCTCTGGCCTGTCCACCAAGCGCGCGAGGCGGCTGAGGAGCTTGGCAACTCAGTCCACACGTGGGAGCTGCCCTCACCACAGTTATCCATGTTTTGGAGGACCAAATCAAAGTTTATTCAATCAAATCCAATGACGTCTTGGAAATATGTCTTTGCAATTTTTGTATATATGTGCTTGCAAAAGCTTAAGAGCGACGATCAGATGTAATGAATGCGCGCAACGCCATTGTGCGTGGCGGCAGAACTTGTTCTGCAAAGGGGACCCGCCCGTTTGAAGTATAGACGATGGCACATGGGTTTGCTAGTTTCACTGATATGGCATAGTAACCATGATTTTGTGGTTACGTGGTACTAATTCGTGTTGTCAGGCGGAGGCTTTCTACTTCTAAATATTGGTAAAACCTTTAGAAATGAAGGCCCACCATGGCTGACATAAACCATTTGGACGGGAGAAATCAGTTATAGAATCAACAGAGTGTACAACTGAGCGGGTGCGTGTGGCACCCTGAATGGGCGTAATAGGTACTTTTCAACAATACTGCGAATTGTAGAATTGTATGAAAAATCCAGCGTTATGTCATGGCCACTAGATAAAAAACAAAGGTTTTCTATCCGGCAGCCGTGGTTATGAGGCACAGACCATCATTTTTTTTCGCCCGAAGGCTGGTGGGTCCACCGCGAAACGGAATTAATCTTGCAGTTGAGGAAGTGATACACGCGGTATCTGATTGCGCTGTCATGTTCTACTCTTGAGAATGTAACTTGTCCGGTTTTGAATTTTTCATTAAAGGAAGTGTGTTTGTGGCGATACGCAAAGCCGTGCCTAGTACCTTCATGCAGCGCTATATTGTGTCTCCGTGTAGCTTGCGCAAATTGAAATTAACATTCAGCGCAGCAACATAGGCTTCAAAGCCTCAGGTTCCTGAAAGCAGTTTGGGTGAATGTTAGATACTTAATTTGTAATCTCCTGATAAAATGGGCCAGTCTGGCTATTCGACTCATTCTACGTGCATTCGTTCACGGCGTAAGCATAGAGTAACATAAAAATGACAAGAGAGGCCAATGGGGTCAAAAAGTGGCTGAGCTACACAGCTTCACTCCAGCCGTATCTTGGCAACACATCACTTACTGCTTCAAGGAAACATACGTACTGGATATTTACTGCAGCACCTTTTCTACTGCATTATACGTCTAGGTATTTTACGTGCGAAGCACTTCTTAGCGAACTTCGGCGACTTTGAACGTATCTATCTATCTATCTATCTATCTATCTATCTATCTATCTATCTATCTATCTATCTATCTATCTATCTATCTATCTATCTATCTATCTATCTATCTATCTATCTATCTATCTATCCATCTATCTATCTATCTATCTACCTATCTATCTATCTATCTATCTATCTATCTATCTATCTATCTATCTAGCCCCCCACGACATTTAGCTCTGCTGGCCGTTTGTGTAATGGTAATAATACGAAACTTGGTATGGCATAACATGACTGTATTAAGAACATATTTTACTTGTCATAACATGAAAATCATGACATGTATGTTATCAATGTCAAAATTTACATTTCATGGTCCTGCTGCTCTTGCGGTGGTTTCGTTCACATGGCATGTGGCAAAACTGGTGTGGTATGGCATGATTGCATGGCGAACACAAGCGACAGACGCTAGCATAAAAATCATGATGTGCTTGTAATGTCCCGACACGACTACATGCCACGCTCATGGTGCGCTCGTGACCATTTCGTTAGCGTCACGTATACCAAATTTGGTATTACAAAACGTGAATTGATGACGAAGGTATGTGACTGATGCAAACATGCTGATCATGAGATGCGTGTCACGTAACAACATGACTACATGCCACGCCCATTATGTGCTAACGGCCGTTTCGCTAGCTTCACTTATAACAAATTCGGTATTACAGGACGTAATTGGGTGACGAAAGTATGATATTGGTGAAAACATGATAAACATGATATGCGTGTCATGTAACAACATGACTACAAGATACGCTCATGATGCGCTCGTGGCCGGGTCAATAGCTTCCCATGTACCAAACTTGCTATTAGGCGACACTAACAGAGGACATAGGTAAATGACACAAACAAACATGATAATACTGACATGCGTCTTATAAAACAACATGACTACACGCCGCACTGATGATATGCTCGCGGCCGCTTTGCTAGCTTCAGATATGCCAAATTTGGTATTACGTGACGCCATTAGATGGTGAAGGTATGCGACTGGTTCAAACATGATAATCGTGAGGTGCGTGTGTTGTAAGAACATGACTACATGCCACAGTCAGGCTCCAATAAATTTTGACGTGACGCCGTGCGGGTGCTCGCCGGCGTTCATTTGATCGCGTCACGCCGGCATTGCCACGCAAGGCACCGGTCCTACCATATACTCGCAGGCGCGCGCCGCACTGCGTTGCTTTGACGCTTGCGCGTTTCGGCTCATCCGGCATCTCTCCGTAACGAAAAGAGGGAGACGCAGTGCTGTCTGGGTAACGCATCGGCGCAAAATGCACCATGTCGCAATTCGCGCCAGTTGCCGTCGGGCCGTGCTGACGGACGCTGGTCACGCCTGGCGTCGCACCATTAGAGTGCTCACGTTTTGCTAACCTAACGTCGCTGTGCCCAGCGTGCGCGCTCGTGAACGCTACAATGGTGCATATTGGACCCTTCATGAAGCGCTCGCGACTGTTTAGCTACCTCCAGATAGGTTCTGGTTGCTTATTTTGGCAATTCTGCAGAAATATGGGAATTAAGTCGTGACAAAAGACACCTCTTGGTCTCACTGTGACGTGGTTCGTTATATTCCTTATGCATCAGCTCGTCTTTCACGTACGTAGTGATCTCTTGAGGTGGGTGGGAGACTTGAAACCACCAGAATAGCCACCTTGCACAAAACTACGGGGTTGGCCGTGCATGCAAGGAGAAGAATCAGGGGCGCCGGGGGGCTGAGTAATACATTGTGTCATAAGCTGGAGCGACAACTTTGAAAATTTTCTCTTTCGCACAGAAGATAATCACGTTCGAAGGTTGCGTTTTTCTCAAAATACGCATGGTTGCCTGTTAATGAACTCAGGTTTCACTTTTCATGGCTGGGGTGGATTCGTGCTGGGCGTCCGACTGATTGAAGATTGTTGGAAAATTGATGACTGAGTACGATTGTTTTCAGATGGTCAGTAATAAGAAGTCCTTGTCGTTGTCATTCAAACGGGCACTAATCTCTTCCTTAATCTTTTGCCATAATCGTCGTTTTCAAAGATGTGGGTGAAGTAAAACCTAAATGCCTAACCGGAGATGTAGTCAGTGAAGTTTGTGATTATCTCCAGTTACCATTAAAATGTACCTGTAGCATGGCGCTCGAACAGGTCTAACCCGTCGTGTAAGAGTCCATCGTCCGCTGCTCCGGTGTACTTGGAGATGGGAAGGTCAGTAGACCATTCTGTTATGATAGTAGTCACGGTGTAGAATGGAGAAGTGTTTCTGTGGTCCACGTTTGGTGAACGCGTTGTGCTGAGGTTTTCGATGATGATGGCTGGTTGATAGAGTGGTTGCGAGGTCTTCATGTTGCCAACTTGTGTGACGTTAGATGACAAGGCCTGGCCCATACGCTATGTTGATTCCATTGTGACTTCGTTTTCGTCTACTTCCTCCTATGTGACACAACCACACAAACACACAAATATATATATATATATATATATATATATATAGTGGGAGCAATAATTCGATGGGCCAGTTAGTCTTCGTGAAGGTATGGGATGTGGCACAACGGGAGCGTTGTCAACAAGGATAAATATATTTATTTCCCAACAGTTTCGGGAGGGGTCCTCCCTTCATTAGGGGATGAGTTATACTGACATGAATTTCCAAACTTCCAACTTTCAAAAGTTTGAAAATTCATGTCAGTATAACTCATCCCCTGATGGAGGGAGGACCCTTCCCGAAACTGTTGGGAAATAAATATAATTATCCTTGTTGACAACGCTCCCGTTGTGCCATATCCCATACCTTCAGTATATATATATATATATATATATATATATATATATATATATATATATATATAGCATGCGGCCGCTTTTATGGGCAGGCAAGAACACGTGAGTACAAAACACGTGTGGTCAGCATGTGAGTGTCACAAAGTTTTTTGAAACAGCTACACTAAAAAACCATTGGAAAAAATGTAATACAATAGACAAGATTATGGGCATGTAAAAAGGCATTTGTAAAATTCACCATTGACGATGATGATCACGCACGACAAAATAAGTAATAACCTTTACGAAGTAGAGAATACGTTATGGATGCTTCTTTAAATATTTCGCAGAAATGCGGTCTTCAGGGCACCGTAGAAAGGCATGACTTTTTGCCTACGCATTCGTTAATGCCGGATAACAAACTATTGAATTTTTGAATCAAGAACAATTCTAAAATTTTGAGATCATGGTGTGATTTATTGCCTGATTCTAATAGCGTCACAATATTCTTGTGAAACGAATGACCTGGTATATGAAATTGCTTGGAGAACAGGAGGTGTGGCAAACTGTTTACATGTGATTTGTGGTTATTGAAACGGATACGAAAGGATGTCTCCGTTTGACCGGTGTATTGCATGTGGCAGATTGAGCATTCAAATAAGTAAATGATGTTGCAGCTATCGCAGTTTAAGTCCCCTTTAATCCTAAGTGGAAAGTTAGATGCCTTGCTTTTAACAACAGCAGCAGTGTCATGTGCGCACAAACTTTACATCGCGGTTTTTTACAGGGGTGACGACCAACAGGAGCAATGAATCTAGTCTTGGAAGAAGTTACCATGGCACGCAAGTTCCTTGATCTCCGATATACAACCCGTGGTGATTCAGTGAAGATGTCCTTAAGCCGATCGCTCTGTGTCAGTAAGTTGTGGTGCTTTCTGAGCATATGCGACACGTTAGGAATAGATGCAGAAGGCGTTAGAACGAGGTTGGTTCGAGAAGGTGACGCTAATCGCCTGTCCTTACCGATGAGCTCTTCATGATCGAGACATTTGGCCCACTGGAGAGCATCGTCGATTACTTGTGAAGGATATTGTTGTTCGGTCAATGCTTTACGGAGCTGGTCACAGTTGCGATGGAATTCCCCGTTGTCCGAACAAATTCTTTTAAATTGGATAGCTTGGCTATAGGGGATACTTGTTTTGCAGTGTTTGACATGGCTGCTTTTAAAATAAAGATATCTTTATCGGTCAGTGGGCTTCCTGTAAAGGTTCGTCGTTAGTTTACCATTGCTTCAAGCTACATTGACGTCAGAGAAATTTATTTTCACTGGTGAATAAGAGTGGGAAAAGGATATGGATGGTTCTACGTTGTTGAAGTCCGCAATGAAAGAATGTAAAGCCGATTCACCATGGTGCCAAATTAAGAAAATGTCGTCAATGAAGCTTTTGCAATAAAGTGGTTTAAGGTCACGAGTGGCGAGAAATTATCTTCTAGAATGCCCATGAAGATGTTCACATAATTGGGACCAATGTTTGTGCCCATCGAGGTGCTGCTGGTTTGATCATAATGTTCACCGTTAAATTCAAAGTTGTTAAGCTCGAGTATCAGTGCTAAAACAGTGGCCAAGGTGGAACTGTCAATGTATTTATCATTTACCGAGTCATTTTATGCTTGGAGTACAGAAAGAATCCCGTCCGCATGGCGTATATTTGTGTACAGTGACACCACATCTAGTGGGACACAAGAGCATCACTCGGAACACGCATGTTTGCAATGTCACGCAGAAAGTTATTAGTGTCCTTGACATATGAAGAAAAGTTTAGAAGAATGGAACTAATTAGGCTATCGAGACAGGCTTTCCGTGATGGTTCCTATTTCAGAAACATTTGGCCGGCCGGGATTGTTTTGTTTATAAATCAGACGAAGCAGATAAAATCTACCAGCTACAGGACTCAGGGGGATTAAGAATTTGGGCGCAGTTTCAGGAATTCCTCGGTTGGGTCGTAGCTCAAATGTCTGTAAAATGTGTGGTCATTCAATTGTCTGTGGGCCTCACGAAGGTAATCAGCCTTATTCATTATACGTTTGCTCCACCTTTATCAGCCGGTTTGAAGACGATGTCGTCTCGGCAAGCCAGGGTTTGGATTCCTTGTTTTTCTTTTTCGCTTAGGTTGCGGTGAAACGGCGATTGCTTTTTGTATGCTTCGAGTACATCTCGCTGCACTGCTCGGATGTAATTATGGAGACATTTCTCGCTTTTGGAAGGGATGTTCATTGCTTAGTAGAAAAAAAAACGCTTTTTTGATAAATGTAGGCCGATTATGAAAGTATTCGCGTAAACGCATGCTTCTTTCAAAATTGTGTAAGTCACTGATTAGTTAGAATTCATTGTATCCTCCAGGGGCAGGACAAAAGTTCAGACCACGCGGAAGAACACCCAATTTCTCAGCCGATAACGTGGCACTAGAAATATTTATATATTTCCAGCTTCTGCTGAGGACGAATGCACTGATGACGTTGCGTGATCAGTGCATTCTGACGCTTGTGCAAATGTTATCGCGCATCAAATTTTTATTATTTTTGTCGCTGAGCTCGCGAATCTTTTCTTGCCTGTAGTTATCAAGCGACGTTCTTTCATCGGCAGTGAAATTACGCGTAACAAGGAGTTGGTTCTTTTTGTTCCTTAGCTGTTTTCCGGATGACTCATAATGGTTAGTGACAATGCGCGTGAGTTCCAGAGACGCTTGTTTGAGTATGTTGTCTCACTTGGAGAGATTATTGCTAGTCATTTCAGACGTAGCACGCCTTATGGTAAGGCTTAAACCTTTGGGTACTGTTGATGTAGCAATATACATTTTTAAGGTGGAAGCATGCAGGTCGCAGCAAAATGCTTTTCGATTACTTTTTCTAAGCTTCAAAAAATGCACGGAGGCATTCCCAATTGGAGTCTTACCCCCGGCTAGGTGGAAGTCATTCGGTTGCTTGGGTAGGGTCAGGCCGCTTGTTTCTGAATTGGTTCCTTGACTTGGACAACGTGGCACCACTGGGAGGCGGAGAAGCTGCCAGTGTTGCCTTGCTGCTCACTGTATTGTTCGTATCGTAAAAAGTCACTGCTTTGCCTGTCATCGTCGTGGTCATCGTCGTGGTCATCGTCCTGGCGGTGTCTTGTTTCTCGTTCTCAGGCTGGTCGTTGCGTTGGTTGAAGGTACACAGCTTGGCGATGTCTTTTTTGTTGGTATCAACTTATTTCACTGCATCCCTTGCCGTAGCCTTGTTCGCAGAAGCCCTGCTGGTCGATGGCCGCCTGGTCGTTGGCTTGCTTGTCGCTGCCCTGCTTCTATGTGTGTTGTTTGCTGTTGTCGCACTTGATCGGCCTGTCGCTGAGCGAATTTCTATCGCTTCGATACTACTTGGTGGTATTCTCGCAGAGGGTGTCGCCACTTTCTCAGATGACGGAAGACTGCCGTGAGAACGAGCTTTCGTGGCGCGAGGCACATTACAAATAGTTCCGCTGCTTGTGTAGTCTCCCAAGCAGCCGATGACGCATCATGTGAATTTTTGAAGCACAACTGTTTAAAGTGACAGGCAAGTAGCACAAAGCCCTCGAAGCTTGGTTGGAGACCGTCACTTGCGAGCACGCAGGATGGCGGGAGCCATTCAAATCCATGATCGACGTGAAATACCAGCTATTAACGTTAGCCAAAGTTCCGAAGGAGCTGGTTGAAAAGTCTTGCAGACTTTTGCAATGTTGCATACAGGCTTCGTTTCTACTACCTTGACGGCGGTTGCAGGATCGTGCACAACCAGGCTTAGGTATATTCGACGTATAGCGGGGCACCGTTTCGTTACGATATCCAGCATCTTGCGGTACCTGGCAAAAGCCACTTTGCCGAAACACATTGGGACGTTATTGCTGCCAACATGAAGGTTGAGCGTTTCCGTTAATGGAGACACGAAATCCAATAGTGAGCTTAAATCACTAATGGTATCACCACTCTGAGAGATGAAGGCTCGCGTACCCACATGAAGCGGATCAAAATGTTCACATAGGTATTTTGTCTGCGAGTCATCCAAAATGGCTGTCGGTGTGGCACTCTTCGGGAATTTGCCGTTAACAATTTTCGTAGTTGCTTTTCCGGGACCCATAGTAGTAAAATGATTCAAAAAAGAAGTTCTCTGGGTCCGATGCAAATACAATTAGGAATAAAGGAGGAGAAATAAACACTGCAAAACAAGTATCCACTATAGCCAAGCTATCCGTTTTAAAAGAATTTGTTCGGACAATAGGGAATTCACTCACAACTGTGACCAGCTCCGTAAAGCATTAACCGAACAGAAATATCCTTCACAAATAATCGACCATGCCCTCCAGCGGACCAAATGTCTCGATCGGAACGAGCTCATGGGTAAGGACAAGCGATTAGCGCCACCTTCTCGAACCAACCTTGTTCTAACGCCTTCTGCATCTACTCCTAACATGACGCGTATGCTCAGAAAGCATTACAACTTACTGACACAGAGCGATCGGCTTAAGGACATCTTCACTGAATCACCACGGGTTGTATATCGGAGATAAAGGAACTTGCGCGACAAGGTAACTTTTTCCAAGAGTAGATTCGTTGATTCTGTTGGTTGTCACCCCTGTAAAAACCAGAATGTAAAGTTTGTGCGCAGATGACACTGCGGCTGTTGTTAAAAGCACGGCATCTAACTTTTCACTTAGGATAAAAGGGGACTTAAACTGCGATAGCTGCAACATCATTTACTTATTTGAATGCTCAATCTGCCACATGCAATACACCAGTCAAACCGAGACATCTTTTCGTATCCGTTTCAATAACCACAACTAACATGTAAACAGTTTACCACACCTTCTATTGTCCAAGCATTTTCATATACCAGGTCATTCGTTTTACAAGATTATTGTGACGCTATTAGAATCAGGCATTATATCATACCATGATCTCAAAACTCTAGAATTATTCTTGATTCAAAAATTCAATAGTTTGTTATCCGGCGTTAACGAATGCGTAGGCAAAAATTCATGCCTTTCTACGATGCTCTGAAGTCTGCATTTCTGCGAAATATTTAAAGAAGCATCCCTAACGTATTCTCTACTTCGTAAAGGTTATCACTTAATTTGTCATGCGTGATCATCATCGTCAATAATGAATTTTACAAATGCCTTTTTACATGCCCATAATCGTGTGTATTGTATTACATTTTTTCCAATGGTTCTTTAGTGCAGCTGTTTCAAAAAACTTTGTGACACTCACATGCTGATCGCACGTGTTTTGTACTCACGTGTTCTTGCCTGCCCATAAAAGCGGCCACATGCTCGTATTTCTGTTAATCTTGAAGAAGGCCGTGCCACAGCCGAAACGTAGAGTATAAACTATCCAATTTTTGTAAGTGTGCTCCTCGTTTATTTCTTAATTATATTTGCACCGGACCCACAGAACTTCTTTTATGAATCATATATATATATATAAATATATATATATATATATATAGATATATATATATATATATATATATATATATATGTGTGCGCGTGTGCGTGTGCGTGTGCGTGTGTGTGTGTGTGTGTGTGTGTATTGTAGCATAGGAGGAGCAGGACTGCTTCGATGCCTTGGCCACTTGCGTCAGAGTCAGTATGGAGTATGATGGGTGCTCTCTCGTCGAAGTGGCGCAGCACTGGTCCGGAGCTCAGGCGTTTTTTTTAATTTTAAATGCAGAATCGCAGACGATGAACCATGATAAAGAAGCAGCAGTGGCCAACGATTTAATTAGCGGGGCCGCTAGGATTGCAACGTTGTCTGTAAAGCGACGAAAACAGGACCCGAGACCAAGAAAGCTGCAAAGTGTCTTCTGAATGGATAGTCGAGGGAACTGTAGCGCAGCTGTAATCTTCTCTGGTTCTGCTTGGGTTCCGTCTTTGGAAATGATGTGACTGAGGACTTCGATGCTTTTGCTGGCAAATGCGCACTTTTTTGCATTTATCTGAAAGCAAGCCTTGGAGAGACATTGCAGTACTTCGTCTAATCATTGAAGGTGTTGGGCAAACGCCGATGAAAAAACAATAGCATCTCAATAACAGAGGCAGGTCTTATAATTCAGGCCACGAATAACAGTGTTGATCATGCGCACAAACGTTTCTGGAGCGTTGCAGAAGCCGAATGGCATCGTATTAAGTTTATAAAGGCCATCCGGCGTAACAAATTTCATTTTTTCTTTGTCAGCCTCGTGCCTGGAGATTTGCTAGTAGTCTGATCGTAAATCAAGGCTTAAAAAATAGTTCGCCCCTTGCATTGTGTCTAAATCGTCATCAATTCGAGGCACAGGATATATGTCCTTGCGTGTAATCTTAGCTAATTCGCGGCAGCTAATGCGTGGTAGAGCCTTTTCTTAATTAAAACGACTGGAGATGCCCGGGAACTCGAAAAAGGCCGTATTATATTTCGCGATAGCACCTCTTTCACTTCTCTTTTCAAATATTTCTCTATCTGACTGCGAAACCCGATATGGCCGATGTCGTATGACACGTGAAACGTTAGTTTCAATGTGGTGTGCAGCCGCGCAATTCTGACTCAGTGTTGTTGCACAGCTATGAAAGCAGGTTTTGTGCTTCGCTAAAAGAGCCAATAGCGCTTCAGACGGTTCAGGTGTGAGGTCTGAAGCAAAGGCTGCTCGATAAGAGAAAGAACGTGAACCTGGAGCTGGTACTGGTGACGAAGACGGGCAGAGTGCCGCGATTGAGGTCAGTGGAGAGGGGTCGATCTTTGCCACTGTCATTCCTTGGGCAGCAGCATAGATTCTGCAGCTGTGTTAAAACTGGTTGAAGAGCGCATCCTGAGGAAAACCAGAGGAGGCAAGAGGTGACGAGGATCCCACGGAAGGTGCAGCGGAAAGGAGGAGCCACTAGTGCAATACCATCGGTCACTTGGGTAGATGCAACAGCTATCACGTGTTCGTGACCAGGGCGCAGGACTTAGTCTTCAACAATGACCAAGTTGGAGATCAAGGGTGACAAATCTGCAATGCATGCATCCGTCGTATCAGTGATAGGAATGAAGTTATCTTTAAAGGGTATAACAGTGGATTCAGAGTGAAGAAAGTCCCAACCACGGATAAGATCATGAATTCACGGGGGCAATTTAATCAACTGGATGTGGTTGCGTATGTGATCGATGGAAACACGAGCCGTACACTGTCTGGTAGGTTGAATTAGCACATTATTTGCGCCACGCAACACAGGTCCCACATAGGGCGTTCTGACTTTACGGAGTCGCGAGCACAAGTCACTACGCAAAACATAAGTGGTTGCACAGGTGTCAACAAGAGCTTGCACAAGAATACCTCCCAGAGTCACCGAATTAGCTGGGCGAAAGTAGGTATTTTAGTCGGTCAACGGGACGCAGTTTTCCCTTCAAAAACTGCAATCCTTAGTTTTCCGAAGATTGTTCAGCAGGACGGGAGATGATAGGACAAAGCGACGATGCAGAGTGGTGGTAGGGTGATAGAGAGCGTCGTCTGGAGGAGCGGTATTTCTGATATTGACGAAGGGACACTGAAAGAAACGCAGACCAGCACTGCGTGAACGGGTAGATGTCTGGAGCATAAAAAGATGGTTTTCGGAACCAGTGTCTTTGGAACTCCGCATAGCCTCGTCGTTCTTCTTGCTGGCGGCGACGGTAGTAACGAGAAATGTGGCCTCGTATATCGTAGTAAAAGCAAACAAGACGACATTGTCGCCACTAATAATACGAGGGTGCAGCAGTCTTTCCACCGCGCATGGCAGCCAAATGGCTACTAACAATGTAAGTAGAGCTAGATGCCCCAGGAGCAGGTAGAATTGCAGTGATCTCCGAAAATGTAGACAAAACCGTTTGAGTCACCGATGCTGCCGGTGTCGACCAGGGTGTCACATCAGCGTATGTGGTCATCGGCAGTGCTGGCGTAGCGACCGGGGGTGTCGTTTTCGCCATCGCCGCTAACTTCTACTTAAAAATATTCCGCAGGTCAAATGGTTGGGACGGAGTGGAGGCGACAGTGGACCGCTGCTGTTCGAGGTCTTGCAGTTCTTCCCTGATCAAGGTGCGGATAAGAATTTTTAATTCAGAGGGAGGCATAAGGCGAGGATTGTTATCATGCTGAAGCCGGAAGGACTGCAACTGCTCAATGCGTTGGCATGTCGAAATGATGTCTTCACCCGTAGCGGGATTGCCAACAAACAAGGCGTTTAATGCAATTTGTCCGATTCCTTCAAGAACGAGGTGAACGCGCTCGTCCTCAGTCATATCGCTCTTCGCACGGTGACATAGGGCCTGAACATCCTCGATATATGAAGTTCATGACTAATGTGCAACATAAAGACGCACAGCCAGCGTCTGTTTCGCGGCTTCAGAACGACCCGATGAGCATCCGAAGATTTGTCGCAATGTCTACCAATCGGCAAAGTCAGATTCGTCATCGAAATACCAGGTTTCGGTTGATTGATTGATTGATTGATTGATTTGTGGAGTTTAACGTCCCAAAACCACCATTTAAATGATTATGAGAGACGCCGTAGTGGAGGGCTCCGGAAATTTTGACCACCTGGGGTTCTTTAACGTGCACCCAAATCTGAGTACACGGGCCTACAACATTTCCGCCTCCATCGTACCAGGTTTCGGCTACGCTGGTCAAGTAGAAGGGGAGGTAGCTCAATTTCTCCGCTTCGGTCCATCGATTGGCCGAAACCACAGGTCGATCCATTCCCCGACGTCGTTATCGCGAAGACCCGCGAACATGGGTGGTTCGCGCTGAGGGCTGGTGACAGTAGATGAAGAGTGGGCAGGCGCCGGCTTAGGAGCTGTACTGTTAGGACTAGGTGTTAGGTCCGATTTCTGCACACCTGTATGGGTTGCCGGGTGCAAGGGGCGACCAGATCGCAGCTCCAAGTGGAAAAGGAACGTATAGGACATCGTAATCTTTATCAAGCACCTCCACCACTCTTATAAACGCCGGCAGTCTTCACCAGGAGGGGCAAGCAGAAGCGTTTAGTCTGCAATGTCTTCCTCGGCCCAGATCGCCAACGAGAGGGGAACGATGAATATGGATATGTACGAGTGACAACGATGAATCTTGGAATATGCTTATAATATATAAGTGTGGGAGTAGATGCGCTTTCACATAACAACTGTTCATTCAGCCGACGTTTCGACGGGATCCCCGACTTTTTCAAAGCACAATATTATTTACACATTTTCCCTGTTATTTATAGCTTTTCGAGACAGGAGGGAAGGGTACAAAAAAAAGACAAAAATGAAACGGTAAATAATAAGAAATATTAAAAAATAGGAAAAGAAGCAAGAAAAGCACGACGGTATTAGGAAGAGACAGCATCTCAAGAGAGTAAAGCGAACGCACAAGAGCCATGCCATCATTGTGAAGAATACCTCCCACGCACCCACCTTTCCCCCAAGTGGGCAGTGGGACGACCGCTTTGGTATTGCAGCTTCCGGTGCAATCCACTGGTGGCTTGTCCACCTTTGAAGTTTATGACAAATTGGTTGGGGGAAAGTTAAGCGCTTCGAGTGCATGTACGCGGCGTCGTAAGATATGAAAAAGCCGGTAACTGTGGCACCACCATCAATATTCCTAATAATCATTGGCTCCTGTCAGTGCACAAAAAGGGAAGGTGCGTTAGAAAAGCAAGAGAGAGAAAGAATAAGAAAAAAAGAAAGAAAGAAAGAAATTGGCCGATCACACGTACAGTGGGAATCAATGATATACGAAGCACGAATCAGGAAGGTTGATATGGCACTTTAAAATCAGCACAACGTTACGAGGCGGAGGTAAATTAGGCCGTATACGAGTTCCATGTCATAGATGGTTATCATATTTGAATGTGCCATATACCTCGGTTCTTTATTCACTTCACACGACAACAAATTTTGGTATATAAACGGAGCGAAATGCATCATGCAGCATTTCGCGCCGATGACGTTACCCAGCTCTACCCAGACAGCACTGCCTCTGCCACTCTTCGTGATGGAGGGACGCGGGCTCAAACGCGCATGCGCTCAAGCACTGCAGCGCGGTGCACGTCGGCGAGTACATATGGCAGGCAGATCGGCGCCTTTCGTTGCATTGCCGGCGCAATGCGACGAAACGAATCCCGGCGATGTGTATTAGCTTCTCGAGTGTGGCATGTAGTCATGCTCCTATATTACACGCATCCCATGATTATCACACGTACACCAGTCAAGTAACTTCGTGATCATTTCACCTGAGGTAATACCAAATGTGGCATATGTGAAGCTAGAAAAATGGCCGCGAGAGCATCATGAGCGTGGCATGTGGTCATGTTGTTACATGACACGCCTCTCATGATAATCATGTTTGCACCAGTCACATACCTTCATCATTTATTCACGTCCTGTAATACCAAATATGGTATGTTGGAAGTAATCGAAACAGCCGCGAACGCATCGTAGGTGTGGCATGTAGTCATGTTTTTTGTTACATGACACGCATATCATGATTTTCATGTTAGGGTCTGTTACTTGTGTTGGCCTTGCACTCATGTCATACCTTACCAGTTTTGCAGCATGGTATGTGAACGACGTTACCGCAAGAGCAGGAAGGCCATGAATTTTAAATTATGACATTCATGACATACAAAACATAATTTTCATTTTATTACTAGGCAGTTCTGCTCGTCATTCAGTCTTGTTATGGCATGCCAAGTTGGGTAGTGATACCATTATCGAAACGGCCAGAAGAACTAAAATTCTTAAGCGGCTAGATAGATAGATAGATAGATAGATAGATAGATAGATAGATAGATAGATAGATAGATAGATAGATAGATAGATAGATAGATAGATAGATAGATAGATAGATAGATAGATAGATAGATAGATAGATAGATAGATAGATAGATAGATAGATAGATACGCTGGAAATCACTGAAGCCTGATGAAAAAATGCTTCGCATTTAAAAGACTGTACGACATCCGGGACCACTTATCTCTGCGTTCCGGCTTTGCATGAAGCGGCAAACCAATGCTATACCGTCAGATGCGTACGCTTAAACCTTTGTTAGGAAGTAATTTAATTGTTGCAATGGGAGGATAGGGTAGAGGACTGATTAGAGAAGCGTTTGCGTCTTTTAGTGATTGTAACGCTATGGGCGCGCATGGGTGTTCATGCATTCTGTTTTTTATTGTGTTGAATTTGTAGGTAAAGTAAGATTTTCTTGTTCCCGTTCACTGATTATTCGAAAATTGTTTTCCAATAGTGTAACCCTGGTGTCATCAAAAGTGTGGCCTTTAAATGGCCCGCGTTTTGAAAGTGGAAGGCCTGGCAGGGAGCGTACATGTGCTCGATGGTTGTTGAATCGCATTCAGAGTGTCTGTTTAGTTAACGTTTTGCATGTTACATACCCCACATTCCAGAAGGTATATGACGTTGTCTGAGTGCACAGTCTAGTGCACCACTTAAATCCTGTTGTTAAAATCCGAGTGGGTGCTTTCCGCCACTGTCGTTCTCTGCAAGTGTTTGCATACTTTGCATCTGCTTTTTCCGCGAGGGCGACAGACAGTTTGAGGTTTCATGCCTATTTTTGAATTTATTAAATAATCCTTTATACTTTTCGGCCACCTGTATACCACACAAGGAGGAGAAGTGCAGATTTCGGACAGTCGCACACTCTGTTCCATATTATCAGTGTATTCTTAGAACCTTGTTTATATTCGGTGAGTGGCTCGTTAAAGTTCATTGCAATTTTTGGTGCGGTGCTCATTAGCATCTTTCTGGTGGTTTGAAGAGCCTGGCAGTGTAGATTTTCCACTTTTTGATGACGTCATTCATACTAGCTGGCGGGTATTCTTCATGAAAGAGTACTTTACGCATATATGTGCTGTCTTTGTGGAAGTCCTCCGTGTGGAGAGCACATCTGTCAAAATCTGTGGGCTTGTGAGTAGGGAATGCTGGTCTTACAATGTCATGCGCGGCAGCTTTTGAAGTGCAGGTATTGTTGCCTGTCCGTAGGTTTTCTGCATACGCTAGCTACCAATGCACCATAGTTCATTCGAATAAGTACAATAAAGAAGCTTATTTCAGTGTTAGGAGTGTGTAAAATAAATGCCAAAGTACACTTGGTTAAATTTTTTGGACGATTAAACCCCCATATTAATCAAATGACGTGGTTAAATGCCTGTACAAACTTGAGCAACCCGTTTTCCGATTGTGTCCAAACGATTATATATCGTCTAGCTACCGTTTATAGATTAAACTTTTGGTATCACAAAATGAAAGAAACCTGGACTCTATATGATGCATGAATATGTTAGTGTAGTTTGAGTCCATTCTTGTACCCATGGCCGTGCCGCTTATTTGAAGGGAGTACTGATTGATAAATTCAAAGCTGTTCAATTCGAGTACAAGCCTCGTTAAGATTTTAGTTACTTTTTCGCTTGGATATGCGTCAAGCTTGTTGGTGGGATACGACTCAACAAATGCCCATAGGCCATCGTCATGTGGAGTATTTGTGCAGATTTAACTAATATCCAATGTAACGAGGAGTGCACCACCTGGAATTTTCGCGACCATTATTTCCCGAAGGAAATGAATTGTGTAACGCAAGAAGGACTCTTGTGTGGGTGGTATGTCTTCGGATAAAGAATAAATATAACTGGAAATGGGTTCTATAAACGTTCATGTGCCTGACCTAATGGATCTGGCTGGGTTCTCTTTTTTATCAATCTTCAGCAACATGTAAAAACGACCAGGCGCCGAGTGTACCGTAATAGGTGCCTTTTGAAGCTTTGAATCGATAGTGCCTTCACGTGTGAGATTCTCTAGTGTCCTTACAATGATTTCTGGTGCTCGATGGTAGGGTCTGAGTCGATGTGTTTGTAGACATGTTTGTTATTTAGCTGTCGCTTGCCTTCCTCAGTGTAGTTCGATCTATTCAGAACAACAATCGCACCTCCTTGGTCTGCTGGTTTAATGACGAGATGTTCGCGGTTGCTCAACGCGACTAGTGCCTCTCTTTTTTCTCCGTAATAAGTGCCTTTTGAAGCTTTGAATCAATAGTGCGTTCACGTGTGAGATCCTCTAGGGTCGTTACAATGATCAATGGTTTTTGTGCTCGATGGTAGGGTCTGAGTCGTGGTGTTTGTAGAAGTGTTTGTCATTTAGTTGTCGCTTGCCTTCCTCAGTGTAGTTCGATCTATTCAGAACAACAATCGTACCTCCTTGGTCTGCAGGTTTTATGACGGGATGTTCGTGGTTGCTCAACGTGAGCAGTGCCTCTCTTTTTTGCCCTGATATATTATTCATACTTCGTTTGTGCACCCAGTACGCATGTGTGACATCTTTCTGAACAAGGTTTATAAGGAGATCTCAGATTTCGATCTATGTTGGCGTGTGGGTTCATTGTCACCCGATTATCCCACGAAAAAGTGGATTATCTTTTCGGGGTGATCATAAAAAATGTCCTCCAGTTGTAAATGTCGTGCAAAACTTTCTAGGTCTTTTAAAAACGTGAATTCATTGTACTTCTCATTGCTAGAGCAAAGTGTAAGTCCACGTGATAGTACACTCAGTTCTTCTTTGCTAAGTTCTTCATCCATAAAGGTCAATAAAGTTTGGTTCTTTGGAGTGTGCTAGCAATACTTCCTGAACAGGATAACAAGAAATAAAAGTGGGTGAAAAAATAACTTTTCGTGAGCACGAATCAAACCTATGACCTTCGAATAACGCGTTTGGCACTCTACCAATGAGCCGTCACGGCGGCTATTCCCCCAAATACTTGATTTGGTTTATATGTGAATTTAAACGTGGGAGTGTCAGTCAGTGCTATCTGTAGCCATGGCGGTGAGTGTGAAACACTCTTTATGAGCCTGCTTGGCATCACGTAGCACGTGAACTTATTACTAACTGGCCACTGACCAATAGTCCCTCGTATACAACCTAACAGCGCCAAGTCTACCAGTACGACACCCTCGTTAATGATCAAGGGAAAAAAGTTTATTCTCAAGGCCTCGTTTTGCGTGTTTTGACAATATTAATGAGATCTAACAGACAATAATGCCAAGGAATGTATAAGGGAAGTCAATAGAACCAATGTAGCATAAATAGGATGAAAGAAAAGTGGGTAAAAAATGACTTGCAGTGAGCAGGAATTTAACCTACGACCTTCAAATAACACGTTCGATGCTATATATATATATATATATATATATATATATATATATATATATATATATATATATATATATATATATATATATATATATATATATATATATATATATATTGAAAAAGGGTTTATTGGCGACTGTTGGAACGGTGGTCCTACGAAGAAACACGATCGTGCAAGAGCAACGGTCAAGCAGATGCCGGCGATGATCAGCATGAGCCGAGCGAGCGAAGCCCAGCACCCAGTACCCAAGCGGTGGCGATGTTGCTTGCCAACGATGCTCTTTCTTCTTCACAATTTGCCCCCGCCGAAAAAGAGCTATCCTGGCGATCTAAGAGTCTGGAGGCAGAGGGTTATGATATGGCTTAAGGCGGGCGACGCGGACGATGTCACGTCCACGCCGGCGGATGTCGTCAGATGGGGATGTCGTCAGAAGTGGCTCGATGAGAAAATTCACCGGCGAGGTTTGCTCCAAAACGCGGTATGGGCCCTCGTACTTTGGAACGAGTTTTGAGGAAATGCCGGGGGTTTGGTAAGGAACAGCCAGCCATACAAGTGATCCCGGGGAATAGCTGGGGCTTTGTGAAGAGTCGGCGTTGTTTTCTTTCTGGCGCTGTTGTTCTTGTGACGTAAAGGTGCGTGCGAGTTCACGGCACTCTTCCGCATTTCGGGCAGCTTCGGACACAGATGGGCATTCGGATGCGTCAGGACGGTAGGGAAGGAGAGTATCGATGGTGTGGGATGGTTCGCGTTCATAAAGAAGAAAGAAAGGTGAAAATCCAGTGGTAGACTGTGCCGCGGTGTTAT
The DNA here is from genome assembly GCF_013339725.1 of Rhipicephalus microplus. Lineage (NCBI taxonomy): Eukaryota > Metazoa > Arthropoda > Arachnida > Ixodida > Ixodidae > Rhipicephalus > Rhipicephalus microplus. Next base: position 41,492,700 of record NC_051173.1, read on the forward strand.
ATGCGAACGTGATGAATGGAAGAATGCGATCCCAGTTAGTATGATCGGATGTCACATACCTGGCGAGCATATCGCCAAGGGTGCGGTTAAATCTTTCCGTGAGCCCGTTAGTCTGCAGGTGGTATGCCGTGGTCTTGCGATGAACAACATGACATTCAGAAAGCAGAGACGTGACGACTTCTGATAGGAAGGCTCGACCTCGGTCGCTTAGTAGTCCTCGAGGTGCACCATGTCGTAGTATGAAGCGATGAAGGATGAAGGATTCTACGTCCCGCGCAGTGGCACTTGGAAGGGCGGCGGTCTCAGCGTAGTGTGTTAAATGGTCCACAGCGACTATGATCCACCGATTTTCATCTGATGTTGTCGGTAGAGGGCCATAGAGATCAATTCCGATCCGATCGAAAGGTTTGGCAGGGCACGGAAGCGGTTGAAGCGCACCGGACGAGTGGAAAGGCGGTGATTTGCGGCGTTGACAGTCAGGACAGCCCATAACAAATTTTCGAATGAAATTATACATTCCGCGCCAGTAGAAGCGATGGCGAATGCGTTCGTAAGTTTTGAAAACTCCGGCATGACCACATTGGGGATCGTCGTGAAAGGAGGCGCAGATTTGTGATCGCAAGCTGCGCGGGACAACCAAGAGCCACTTACGACCTTCGGGGGCGTAGTTGCGTCGGTGTAGCAGCCGATCACGAATGGCGAAATGAGCAGCTTGACGTCGGAGAGATCGTGGTACCGCAGTGTTTGACGATCCAGAAAGACAGTTAAAAAGGGAAGCGATCCACGGGTCCTTGTGTTGTTCACTGCTAAAGGAGTCGAGGTCGAGAGATGCGATGGAGTTGGTACCGGTGGTTCCACAGGCCGAGTCGGGAGGTAAAGGCGAACGCGACAGGGCGTCGGCGTCAGAATGCTTGCGTCCGCTGCGATAGATGACACGAATGTCGTACTCCTGGATTTGCAGTGCCCACCGAGCTAGGCGGCCAGAAGGGTCTTTCAATGTGGCGAGCCAACAAAGTGCATGGTGGTTCGTTACCAAGTCGAATGGGCGTCCGTACAAATAAGGGCGGAACTTTCGAAGCGCCCACACTAGCGCCAAGCACTCTTTTTCAGTGACGCTGTAATTAGCCACAGCTTTAGTAAGTGTGCGACTCGCATAAGCGACGACGTATTCGGAGTAGCCCGGCTTGCGTTGGGCGAGGACGGCGCCTAGACCAACCCGACTAGCGTCTGTGTGAACTTCCGTTGCAGCTGTTGGGTCGAAATGCCGAAGAATTGGAGGAGATGTTAGCAGACTACGGAGCGTGGCAAACGCGACGTCGCAGTCAGAAGACCAGGATGAAAGGTCTGCATCACCGCGTAGGAGGTTGGTCAGTGGTGACATGATCGATGCAAAATTTCGCACGAAGCGCCGGAAGTACGAGCATAGTCCAACAAAACTGCGTAATTCTTTCAGTGTAGTAGGTTTCGGGAACTCAGCGACTGCTCGCAGTTTTGCAGGGTCGGGTCGAACACCATGCTTGGAGACGATGTGCCCTAAGATGGACAGCTCTCGCGCGGCGAAGCGGCACTTTTTAAGGTTCAGTTGGAGCCCAGCGTTGGTTAAACACGTCAGAACCAGTTGGAGCCGAAGCAGATGCGTAGGAAAATCGGGAGAGAAAACGACAATGTCGTCGAGGTAGCATAGACACACAGACCACTTCAGTCCACGCAGTGTGTTGTCCATGAGTCGTTCAAACGTGGCAGGAGCATTACAAAGACCAAATGGCATAACGTTAAATTCGTACAGGCCATCTGGTGTAATGAACGCAGTTTTCTGGCGATCAGCTTCTGCCATAGGAACCTGCTAGTATCCAGATCGTAAGTCTAAGGAGGAGAAGAATTCGGCTCCTTGGAGGCTGTCAAGGGCGTCGTCTATGCGCGGTAATGGATAGACGTCTTTCCGCGTCACCTTGTTTAATCGCTGGTAGTCGACGCAAAATCGAATCGATTCATCTTTCTTTCGAACTAGAACGACAGGAGATGCCCAAGGACTGTGCGATGGTTGAATAACGCGATGGCGTAGCATCTCTTCGACCTGGTCGTTGATGACGTGACGTTCTGCAGCAGAGACACGGTACGGTCTTTGACGCAATGGCTGGTGCGAACCGGTGTCAATGTACTGGTGCACTGCGGAAGTCCGACCCAATTGCGGCTGAGAAACGTCGAATGAATTCGCAAAGTGCTGGAGGAGATTAAGAAGCTCGGCGCGTTCATGGGCACTTAAGGTGTCGGCGATGGAACTCGAGAAGGTGTCACTCGATGAGCATTCCAGTGGGGAAAGGGCTGGAAGTTCGGTCGAGGTGCTACTGCACGATTCGTCTGGCATGTTAAGGAATAAAGAGGAATCGAGGTACTCCACTCGACCGAAACATTCGCCGGCAAGTAGCGTAAGCGGTGCAGAAAGGGTGTTGTGGACGAAAATATTGCTTCGGCCCGCAGTGACGTGGTGTGTAGCGAAAGGCAAGGAAACGGCTCTGCGGCTCATGAAAATGTCGGAAGGTGTAAACATTACTGTAGCATCATTATAGTCATCGCAGCAAACTGGGACAACGGCAAGAGAGGCTGGCGGAATTTCAGTGTCCTCACGCACGACAAGTTTTGGCGACCGCTCAAGGGTTTCGTGCAAAGGTTCGTCACACAGGTGCGAAAATTGAACTTCAGCGCGTGCGCAGTCGATGATGGCATGATGATTTGACAGAAAGTCCCACCCGAGGATAACGTCATGCGAGCACACCGAAAGGACGATGAACTCGACAACGTACATAGAGCCTTGGATGAATATGCGGGCCGTACAGGTGCCAAGAGGTCGAACTTGTTGTGCGCTAGCTGTACGAAGCGATAGTCCAGATAGCGGCGTGGTCACTTTGCGTAGGGAGCGGCAGAGCTGGGCGGCTATAACAGAAACGGCAGCACCTTTGTCGACGAGGGCAAAGGTAGAAACACCATCGACAGATATAGCGACGACGTTAGCTGGTGAAGTGCGAGGACTTGAGCATTTCGACGACGGCGCAGTTCTTGCCTCTGGAACTGCGGCGTTCAGTTTTCCCGGTTGGAGGAAGCGGGTCTAGGACGCATTGGGGACAGTGATCGCCTGCGAGGAGATGGGGAGCGGGGAGAGTGAGTTTGAGGCTGGGGTGACCGAGACTCAGGAAGGTTAGTGTATCCATACTGCGGTGAGGGATAGGGAGCAGGTATGTGCATGGGCTGTTGGTCATACGGTAACGGCCGAGTAGCGTCGTGGAGTGGTTGGAAGCGACGGCGACAATATCGTGCCACGTGTCCTGGAGTACCGCAGGCGTAGCAGATCGGTCGATTGTCAGGAGTGCGCCAGGAATTGCTGACTCGTGGTGCGGCCCAAGGTGTCGAAAAAGGGGCGGAGTGGGGAGCGACTGAAGACATGGGTGGCAAATGCTGCTGGCGGGGTCTGCTACGTACCACCTGGGCATACGTAAGAGGCGCGGCCACGGGCTGCATAGCTGGCGCATGGGCAACAGGCATGGCCACAGGCTGCTGGTGGGCAGCGACGGGAACAGCCTGAGCTACCTCTTCGGCAATAACATCGTGGAGTGTTGAGGGCAGACGAGAGGATGGCGGCTGCTGCGTGAAGGGAATCAACGACAGTTGCCGAGCTACTTCTTCACGCACGAAGTCTTTAATCTCTTGCAGGGTTGGTGAGTGGTCGGGAACAGAAGTGAGACTGGAGAGCGAGTCGGCGTGTGAGGAAAATGGCCGAGTCAGGGCGCGCTGCTTGCTCAACTCGTCGAAACTTTGACACAAAGTGACAAGTTCCGCAACGGTGACAGGATTACGGGCCAGGAGCAGCTGCTATGCACCGTCATTTATCCCGTTGAGGATGTGTTGAATCTTCTCCGACTCGGGCATGGCGTTGTTCACGTGGTTGCAAAGACCAATAATGTCTTCGATATAACTGGTGAACGATTCAGATGGCTGCTGTGCGCGAGTCCGCAAGCGTTGTTCGGCTCTGGATTTGCGGACAGCGGGTCGGTTGAAAACGTCAGCAAACGACGTTTTGAAGATGGACCACGTCGTAATGTCGTTTTTGTGGTTGTTATACCACATTTCGGCCACGTCAGTGAGGTAAAAGATGACGTTAGTCAATTTGTCCGCGTCATCCCACTTGTTGTTTGCGCTCACCAGTTCGTAGTTAGCGAACCAGTCTTCCACGTCGGTCTCATCAGCTCCGCTAAAGATCTTGGGCTCTCGCAAACGAAGAACGCCGGGGTTGCTGGGGGATGGAGTGGAAGAGCCAGGTTGCGTGTTGTTGGTAGCCATGATGGGAGGTAGCGTTCGGTTGCGCAGATCCAGGTTCAGGCGACGGCGAATGGCAGCACCCAGGTTCAGGCGACGGGGAATGTCAGCACCCTCCACCAATTGAAAAAGGGTTATTGGCGACTGTTGGAACGGTGGTCCTACGAAGAAACACGATCGTGCAAGAGCAACGGTCAAGCAGATGCCGGCGATGATCAGCACGAGCCGAGCGAGCGAAGCCCAGCACCCAGTACCCAAGCGGTGGCGATGTTGCTTGCCAACGATGCTCTTTCTTCTTCACAATACATATATATATATATATATACATATATATATATATATATATATATATATATATATATATATATATATATATATATTGTTAAGCGGTTTATTGGCGGACAGTCAGTGATGATTCACGACAGCGACAGCCAATGCGGGGATCGACTCTCTGCGCGAGCTGCTCTTCTTCTTATGAAAAGGGCGACCAATTAAAAGGCGCTGAAGTGGACGACCAACTGTTCAAAGGCTTTACAACTACCCCGGCTACGAAAAAGGAGCCGCCTGGCGACCTAACAGCTGGTTACAATGAGCGGGTCATGGTAGGCCTTGAGGCGCTCCACGTTAACAATGTCGCGTCCTCGACGACGCATGTCCGAAGATGGTTCGATGGGTTCAATCAAGTAGTTGACTGAGGAAGTGTATTTTACGACACGGTAGGGGTCTTCGTATTTGGGCAATAGTTTTGAAGATAGGCCAGTTGCAGTGTTAGGGATCGAGAGCCAGACGAGCGCTCTAGGGAGGAACTTGGGCGCAGTAGTGCTGGCGTCAGCGCGAATGCTTTTTTGCCGCTCTTGATCATGCGCAGTAAAGGTCTTCGCAAGCGCTCGACACTCTTCAGCAAGCTTGGCTGTAGCAGAAATAGGTGCCCACTCAGACGGATCTGGCCTGTACGGAAGTATCGTGTCGATGGTGTGTGACGGGTGCCTTCCATATAATAAAAAAAGGTGAAACGCCAGTAGTGCTCTGAGGGGCGGTATTATATGCGTAGGTGACGAAGGATAGAATGTAATCCCAATTTGTGTGATCGGCGGCGATGTACTTGGAGAGCATGTCGCCGAGCGTACGGTTGAAGCGTTCGGTGAGGCCATTCGTCTGCGGGTGGTAAGCAGCAGTTTTGCGGTGAACAACGCTGCACTCTTTGAGAATGGCTTCAACGACTTCAGACAGGAAGACACGGCCTCGGTCACTGAGCAGTTCCTGGGGTGGACCGTGTCGCAGAATGAATCGTTGGAGCAGAAAGGAGGCCACATCGCTCGCTGTAGCAGCGGGAAGAGCGGCCATTTCGGCGTATCGCGTGAGGTGGTCCACAGAAACAATGGCCTAGCGGTTACCAGCTGACGTTAGTGGAAGTGGCCCATACAAATCGATGCCAACGCACCCAAACGGCCTAGCAGGGCCAGGTAGAGGTTGCAGACCTACCGGCGACAGTTGCATTGAAGTTTTGCGGCACTGACATTCTATGCAGGAGCGAACGAATTTCTGCACGTAGTGGTACATGCCGCGCCAAAAGTACCGTTGGCGAATGCGGTGGTAAGTTTTCGATACCCCGGAGTGCGCACATTCCGGATCAGAATGAAAGAATTCGCATAAGCCAGAGCGCAGACAGCGAGGTATGACTAGTAGCCACTGGCGGCCGTCACCGTTGTAATTGCGTCGGTGGAGGAGGTCGTCGCGAACGGCGAAATGGTGGGCTTGACGACGCAACGCGCGAGTGGATGGATCAGTCAGCAAGCCTATCAGTGAGGCAATCCATTGATCTTTGCGCTGTTCAGTAGCAATGGCATGAATGCTAATCGAAGAAATGACAAGGTGAGACACTGAGTTGTTGGCATTGTCGTCAGGCAAGGGACAGCGCGACAGGGCGTCGGCGTCAGCATGTTGCCTTCCATTGCGGTAGCGCACGCGGATGTCATAGTCTTGCAGGCGAAGTGCCGACAGGGCGAGACGGCCTGAGGGATCTTTCAATGACGACAGCCAGCATAGTGCGTAGTGGTCGGTGACGACATCAAATGGGCGACAATACAAATAAGGTCGGAACTTTGCAAGGGCCCAGACGATTGCCAAACATTCTTTCTCGGTGACTGTGTAATTAGTCTCGGCTTTAGTAAGCGTACGGCTCGCGTACGCCACGAGATATTCCGGGAACCCTGGTTTGCGCTGCGCAAGGACAGCGCCGAGGCCGACACCTCTGGCATCCGTGTGTACCTCTGTAGGCGCCATAGGGTCGTAGTGGCGGAGTATGGGAGACGACGTCAACAAACGACGAAGTGTTCTGAAAGCGTCGTCGCACTGTGATGACCACGAATGGAGAGGCCCGTTACTTCCGAGAAGCTTCATCAGCGGCGATATGATAGTCGCGAAGTTTCGAATGAAGCGCCGAAAGTAGGAACACAGTCCTACGAAACTGCGCAGTTCCTTGACGGATGTCGGCTTGGGGAACTCGGTCACGGCCCGAAGCTTGGCTGGATCAGGGAGAATTCTGTCCTTGGACACGATGTAGCCGAGTATTGTCAGCTGCCGAGCTGCAACTTGGCACTTCTTTAGGTTCAGTTGCAGACTGGCGTTGCTCAGACGCGTTAAAACATGCCGAAGGCGTTGAAGATGCGTCGAGAAGTCAGGAGCGAAAACAACGACGTCATCGAGGTAGCACAGGCACGTGTGCCATTTCAGGTCACGCAGAACTGTATCCATCATGCGCTCAAAGGTGGCGGGCGCATTGCACAGCCCAAACGGCATAACGTTGAACTCGTACAAGCCGTCGGGGGTGACAAAAGCGGTCTTCGGTCAAGCGTCCTCAGACATAGGTACTTGCCAGTACCCTGAGCGCAAATCCAGGGATGAAAAGAATTCTGCTCCTTGCGGGGTGTCAATCGCGTCATCTACCCGCGATAGTGGATACACGTCCTTACGAGTGATCTTGTTGAGGGGTCGGTAGTCCACACAGAACCTCACAGAACCGTCCTTCTTCGTGACGAGAACGACGCGAGATGCCCAGGGGCTGCTAGAGGGGCGAATAACATCGCGGCGAAGCATGTCGTCGACTTGCTCGTTGATTACACGGCGTTCTGTGGGAGATACGCAATATGGACGTTGCCGCAGCGGTGGCCGTGCGCTTGTGTCGATGCGATGCGTAACGGTGGATGTGCAGCCGAGAGAAGGTTGAGTGACATCGAAAGAAGAGCGGAATTCTTCCAACAGGCCCAAAAGCTGGGAACGCTGGCCCTGCGTAAGGTCATCGGGTATGCAGGGACCGAATATATCATCGGATGATGAAGCAGATGTCGAAACAGCACCAAGCGTACGTGAATTTTAGCAGTGCATGTCATCGGGTTGATCCATAACTTGCGCGTCTTCGATGGGTTCCACGCTGCCGAGACATTCCCCTCGCACCAACGTAACGCTGTACGGAGATGAGTTCACAACAAAAATAGTGGTGCTGCCATGAGTGAGTTGCACGGTCGCGAAAGGAACCAGCAAGCTTTTTCTTATGAAAACACGATGAGATGACGAGAGGAGTACAGCGGTGTCAGAAAGGCTTGCGCAGTAGAGCGACACCGCAACGGACGAGTTTGCAGGCACTTGAGTGTCGTCTCTGACGAGTAACTTGCTTGCAGCGGATGGACTGTCGACCGGCGTGAAAGAAGAGAATGGCGTGAGTTCTATTTCTGCTGGTGCGCAATGAATGACGGCGTCGTGGTGGGAGAGAAAATCCCATCCTAGGATGACGTCGTGAGAGCATGAAGAAATTATGATGAATTCGACCGCATAAATCATGTACTGAATCATAAGGCGGGCTGTGCACATCGCCGTAGGCTGAATACTTTGGGCGCTGGCTGTACGGAGGGAGAGCCCACAAAGCGGCGTGGTCACTTTGCGCAGTAATGGGCTAAGTTTTTCGTCCATCGCGTATATGGCGGCTCCAGTATCTACAAGGGCAGATGCACGAACGCCATCCACAAGCACGTCTATCACGTTCGACGAGCTTTTCTGAGGGCTTCCGCAGTTCAACAGCGTCGCAGCTCTTGCCTCGTGGACTGCGACGACTAGTTTTTCTGGTCGCCCTCGAGTGGACGTGGCCGCATTGGCGACCGTGAGCGACGTCGTGGAGATGGTGAACGGCGGGTAGACGGAACGGGGCGGGACGACGGTGACATAGGCGGCGGTTGGTCATAAGAGCGGCTTGACTGGCTGGGAAAGTTGGAGGCGACCTGCGGTTGCTGCACACGATTGCAATAGCGTGCTTTTGACCGACGCAACCACAAGCAAAGCATATGGGGCGATTGTCAGCAGTGCGCCATTGGTTTGCGGGTCGCATCCATGCCGCAGAACGCGATTTGCGAGCCGGCTGCTGATATGAGTGCATGGTAGGCGGCACTCGGGGCACGTGGGTGACGCCGGCGTTTGTAGGCGAGACAGTTTCTCCAAACGCCTGGGGCCTCGCGACGGTTTCGGTGTAATTTAGGGGAACAGTTGTAGAAATCGGTGGGGGCGGCCTGGCAACAACTTGGGCGTAGCTGAGTGGCACAGATGCAGGAGGCGGCTGGTGGTATTCAGGGACAATCTCCGCGATTTCCTGCTGAATGGCTCGTCAGAGCGAAGGTAGAAGTGTACTTAACGGCTGTTGAGCATGTTGTGGGGAAGCAAAAGCCAGTAGAGAGACCTGGCGGGCAACTTCCTCACGTACGAACGACTTTATTTCGGCGAGCAAGGTTGCGTGGTCAGGAACTGCTGACAAGGCCGAGAGATCAGCATCACGTGGTGACGGTCGACGGGTCATCAAGCGCTGCCGCCGCAGCTCGTCGTAACTTTGGAATAACATGCAGACTTCTGCCACAGTGCGGGGGTTCTTTGCCAGGAGCATGGTGAAGGCATCGTCGGCGATGCCTTTTAGAACATGCGTGATTTTGTCAGCCTCTGACATGTTCAGGTCGACTTTCTTGCACAAGTCAAGGATGTCCTCAATATAACTTGTGAAGGATTCGCCGGTATGCTGGGCTCATTCACGTAAACGCTGTTCAGCTTGCAGCTTACGAACGGCCGGGCGGCCGAACACATCGACGACAGGGGTTTTAAAAGCGGACCATGTCGGGAAATCAGATGCGTGGTTGTTGTACCACATGCCGTCCACACCCGCGAGATAGAAAAACAGGTTGCCGAGTTTATTTGCCTCGTCCCAATGGTTGGGGACGCTCACGCGTTCGTACATGGCCAGCCAGTCCTCGACGTCAGTGCCATCCACTCCGGTGAAGATAGGAGGGTAGCAGATGCGGGAGACACCGGGACATGGCGTCGGCGTAGGAGCAAGCGTTTGCTGGGTGGCGTCTTGGTGCATGGTTGGAGGCACAGTACGGGATCGAAGCTCCAAGGGCATCGAATGCAGACCGAAGGTGTTTGAAGGGCACAGCACTCTCAGCACTCTCCACCAAATTGTTAAGTGGTTTATTTGCGGACACTCAGCGATGATTCACGACAGCGACAGTCAATGCGGTGATCGACTCTCTGCGCGAGCTGCTCTTCTTATGAAAAAGGCGACCCACTAGAAGGCGCTGAAGAGGACGACCCGCTGTTCAAAGGCTTTACCACAATATATATATTGTAGCGAAGCCTTCGAACTCTGAAATGGGTCAAACTCTTGAGTACTTCCTAGTGGGGCAACCCAACAAGGACGCCGCTCGCGCTGAGAGTCCTTGCTTGGCCGTGACTGTCGCCATTGAGTATGTTCGCTGGTTGCCGGCTAATAAACGCCTTAAGCCCCATCGTTGTGGTCTAGTGGCTAAGGTACTCGGCTGCTGACCGCAGGTCGCGGGATCAAATCCCAGCTGCGGCGGCTGCGTTTCCGATAGAGCCTGAAATGTTGTAGGCCCGTGTGCTCAGATTTGGGTGCATGTTAAAGAACCCTAGGTGGCCGAAATTTCCGGAGCCCTCCACTACGGCGTCTCTCATAATCATATGGTCGATTAGGGACGTTAAACGCTACAAATCATTCAATAAACGCCCTAACAAATTGGTGGAGAGTGCTGCGATCTCTTCAATGCCCTTGGAGCTACGCTCACGTACCCTGCTATCTACCATGTCCCACGACGCCTCTCAGCAAACGCCTGCTCCAATGCCTCCTCCTTGTCCCGGTGTCTCCAGGATACGCGATCCACCCATCTTCACGGGCATCGATGGCACTGACGTGGAGGACTGGCTCGCCATTTACGAGCGCGTGGGCGTCCCTAACAAATGGGACGAGGACGGCAAGCTTAACAACATTGTGTTTTACCTTGCGGGTGTTGCCTGTCTGTGGTACAACAACCACGCGTCCGATTTTGCCACCTGGTCCGATTTTAAGTCCGCAATCATCAACGTTTTCAGCCACCCTGCTGTTCGCAAGCTGCAAGCCGAGCAGCGCTTACGTGAACGTGCTCAGAAGGCTGGTGAGTCATTCACCAGCTATATTGAAGATGTCCTGGACCTATGCAACAAATCCAATCACACCATGTCCGAGTCAGACAAAATCCGAAACGTCATGAAAGGCATTGACGATGATGCCTTCACGATGCTGCTCGCCGAAAACCCCGGCACAGTGGCTGAGGTCATCACACTGTGCCAGAGCTACGAGGAGCTCTGCCGACAGCGTTCAATGACCAGTCGCTCCCCACCACGAGGTGCAATGCTTGCTGGCTTGGAGGCCAGTTGTGACGAAGTGGCGTTGATAGCAGACGTAAAGTCCTTCATTCGTCAGGAAATCGCGCGTCAGTTCTCACTCCTGCCCCTGCCCACCAATCGATTGTTCAACGATCGGCTACTACCCTTCTCCCTCCCATCTGTCGAGCGATTGAGCAGGAAATAGCGGAGGTAATGCCTGCGTACCACCCCAACAGCCTCCGGCTCCTACGCCCCGGAGTTACGCGCAAGTGGTCGCCAGGCCGCCCCAATTCGTTCCAGCACCCGCCCTTCTCACTACGCCGAAGCTGCCGCTCGACCTCCGTCCTTTGCAGAGGGTATGCCCGCTACGTATGTTGACGTAACCACCCAGCTTCACCTTCAGTCCACCATGCACCCACCGTTTCGTTCATCGGCCCTTGTGACATGGGGGAGACCTACCCCGGTTAACTGATGGCACACACCCGACAACCGGTCCATTCGCTTAGTTTGCGGTTACACCGGTCCCGTAGCCTGTTATTGCCTGTGGTTACGCCGGTCACGTAGCCCGTTATTGCCATCGCGTTCAGCCGGCTCCAGTTTCTTCACCTGTTACTGGCCAACTCAGCCGTCCTTATCACTAAGAACTGCCGTCTATGCCACCTCGGTCTCGCTCAGGTCCATCTCCTCGAAGATCGCCGTCTCCATGACGGCGTTCCCTGTCCTCCATGCGGCCAAGTTCGGCTGCTCTGGAGCGGGAAAACTAGTCGTCGCAGTCCCCGAAGCAAGGACTGCGACGCTATCGCAATGTGAAAGCCCTCATGGCGGTCCCTCGAATGTCATTGACGTGCTTTTGGACGGCGTTTTTGCATCGGCTCTTATTGACACTGGAGCTGCCGTATCAGTTGTGGACGAACAACTCTGCCGCTTACTTCAAAAAGTGACGACGCCACTTTCTGTGTTGCCCCTCCGTACTGCTAGTTTGAATCCTATTCATCCAACAGCAGGGTGCACAGCTCGCGTTGTCGTTCAGGACGTTCTGTATGTCACCCAGTTCATCATCATTCCGGCATGCTCTCATGACGTCATCCTGGGATGGCACTTTCTCTCCCGCCATGCCGCCGTCATCCATTGTGCCACCGCCGAAATTGAACTCTCACCCTTCTCGCATTTGATGCCAGAAGACAGTCCCTCGACACTGAGCAAGATTTTAATGAAAGACGATACAACAGTGCCTCCAAACTCGACGACGGCGGTGTCTGTCAACTGCGCTGGTCTCTCCAACACAATTGCACTCGTTTCGCCATCCGACCGTGCTTTGTGGCAGCAAAGCGTTGCTAGTACCTTTCGCAACCGTGCAGGTCATCAAGGGCAACGCCGCTATTTTTGTAACCAACCCATCTCCGTACACTGTTACCTTTCTTCGAGGGGAATGTCTCGGCAGAGTGGAACCAGTCGACGACGCACAAGTTCTGGTCTTACCCGATGACACGCGTTGTTTCAGGTCACGTACCATCTATGCTGTTTCCACTTCTGATCTGTCATCTGCTGATGTATTTGTCCCCTCCATCGCTGATAAGATTACGGCGGTACAGCGTTCTCAGCTTCTAGACCTGTTGCAAGAATATCGTTCTTCTTTCTATGTCGGGCGAAGTTCTCTCGGTCACACGTCCGTTGTTACGCATCGCATCGACACTGGTGCCCATCCACCTTTACGGCAACGTCCATATCGAGTGTCGCCTGCTGAACATCGGGTAATTAATGATCAGGTTGACGATATGCTCCGACGCGAAGTTATTCGGCCCTCGGACAGTCCATGGGCGTCTCCTGTTTTTCTGTTGCGAAGAAACACGGTTCTGTGTGGTTCTGTGTTAGACTACAGACGGCTCAATAAGATCACTCGCAAGGATTTTATCCACTGCCACGCATCGATGACGCGAAAGACAGCCTTCACGGAGCCGATTTTTTTTCTCGATCTGCGCTCGGGGTACTGGCAAGTACCCATGGCTGACGGCGCTCATTCGAAGACCGCCTTCGTCACGCCAGATGGCTTGTACGAGTTCAACGTCATGCCGCTTGGTCTATGTAATGCACATGCTACCTTTGAGCGCATGACGGACACCGTTTTGCGCAACTTGAAATGGTACATGTGCTTGTGTTACCTCGACGATGTTATTGTCTTCGCTGCGGATTTCTCCACGCATCTCCAACGTCTGCAAGATGTTTTCGCACCTGTGAGCAATGCCGTCTTGCAACTAAATCTGAAAAAGGGTCGCTTTGCAGCGTGGCAACTCACCATCCTGGGGTACGTCATGTCCAAAGACGGCATTCTTCCTGATCCTGCCAAGCTTCGGGCCGTGACCGAATTCCCCAAACCTGCATCTGTCAAAGAACTGCGTAGTTTCACGGGCCTGTGCTCATACTTCCCACGCTTCATACAAAACTTTGCCACGATCATATCAACACTGACGAAGCTTCTTGAAAGTAACGGGACCCTGAATTCGTGGTCATCCGAGTGCGACGACGCGTTCGCGAAGCACCGCCATTTATTGACGTCGCCTCCAGTTTTACGCCACTACGACACTACAGCCCCCACGGAGGTGCACACGGACGCCAGCGGTGTAGGCCTCGGCGCTGTCCTGACGCAGCGCAAACCCGGATTCCCTGAATATGTCGTAGCATATGCAAGCCGTACGCTCACGAGAGCCGAGACAAAGTACACCGTAACGGAGAAAGAGTGCCTGGCGATCGTCTGGGCTTTTTACAAAATTTCGACCTTATTTGTATGGTCGCCCATTCGATGTCGTCACCGACCATCATGCACTATGCTGGCTTTCATCATTGAAGGATCCCCCAGGCCGTCTCGCCCGTTGGGCTCTTCGCTTACAAGACTACGACATCCGTGTGCTGTACCTCAACGAACGCCAGCATGCTGACGCTGATGCCCTTTCAGGCTCCCCTCTACCTCAAGACGGCGTGCCCTGCTCAGTAACCTCAATGGCTGCATCTGCCATCGATGTTGACATTCTCGCTACCGAACAGCGAAAGGATAATTGGATCGCCCTGCTGATCGCCTTGCTCTCTGGTCCGTCCGCAACACCATCCACGCGTGCCTTGCGTTGTCGAGCTCACCATTTCGCCATCCGTCACGGCCTGCTACATCGACGCAATTACGACTTCGATGGCCGGCAGTGGTTACTCGTCATACCCCGCAGTCTGCGGTCGGAGATATGTGAATCTTTCTATTCTGATCCGCAATACGTGCACTCTGGGGTATCCGAAACTTACCGCCGCATTCGACAACGCTACGTCTAGCGCGGGACGTACCGCTACGTGCAGCAGTTCGTTCGCTCTTGCCTCACTTGCCAACGCCACAAACCATCAGCACACATGTCGCATGCCGCTCTGCAACCGTTACTTTGCCCTGACCGTCCCTTTAGGCGCGTAGGTATCGATTTGTATGGACCACTTCCTCTGACGTCGGCTGGTAACCGCTGGGCCATCGTTGCCGTAGACTATTTAACGCGATATGCCAAAACCACAGCTCTCCCGGCGGCTACTTCGCGCGTTGTTGCGTCCTTCCTGCTGCATCATTTCATACTGCGCCACGGACCACCCCAAGAGCTTCTCAGCGATCGAGGCCGTGTCTTCTTGTCGGAAGTCGTCGAAGCCATTCTGCCAGAGTGCCATTCTGTCCACCCCAAACTCATGCTTACCACCCGCAGACGAATGGCCTCACCGAGCGCTTTAGCCGCACCCTCGGTGACATGATTTCGATGTACATCGCTGCCGACCACACGAATTGGGATAATATACGGCCCTTCGTCACCTACGCCTACAACACCACCTCTCAGAGCACGACTGGTTTTTCACCTTTCTACTTGCTGTACGGAAGGCACCCGTCCCACACCATGGACACGATACTCCCGTACACGCCGAATCCATATAAGTGTGCACCCATTTCTGAGACAGCCGGGCTTGCTGAAGAGTGTCGCGAGCTTGCCGAGACTTTTAAGACACATTAGCAAGAGCAGCAGAAGAGTATTCGTGATGGCTTCACCACTTCTGAGCCCACGTTCCTTCCTGGTGCGCTTGTATGGCTCTCGATCCCGACCTCTATAGGCCTCGAGAGCTGAAATGGTGGCGCTGCGCCGCTAGTACAACCAGCGCCGCGAGTAACGGCAGCGCGCGTGAACCTGTCGCGACATGTTGCGGGCGGACGGCCCACGCGATTGACGCAATGGCAACGCCGAACGAGCAGCGTGTGTTATTCTGCGGGTTCCGCAGGATTGAAAACGTGGATGATTACTTCAAAAGAAACAGTCTTCGTCGAGGCATTGATCTATACGCCAGCAACAACGTATACGTTGTCAAGTATTTATTTATTTATTCATAATACCCCTAAAGGCCCTCGTGAGAGGGTATTACATAGGGGGGGGGGGGTTACATGAGCAAAATTACAAACAATAAACGTCGAAAACGAAAAAAAAGGTCAAAAAAGTCAAATTAAATACAGACTAAGGTTGAGATATATGTTATAACAAGTAATTGGTAAAGACAGCAAAAATAGAGAAAAGAATAGGCAACAAATCATTAGAATACAGATAAGTACACAGTGAACAACCTATGAAATTGCAAGAAAAAATAATCAATACACTTAAAAAAAAGCGTACACTCAAAAACGGATAAAAAATATACACTCACTCATCACACCTCAAATAAACTGAATCAAGGTAAAAATACTACACGTGTGCTCTGCACGTTATAGAAAAGAGGGAAAAAGAAGTAAAAGAGCAAAAGTTAGATGATGTCAGTATCTTGAATTAGTTCTTGAAATTTCGTGGCGTTTTTTCTAAGGCAATGTGTGATGGTAGATTATTCCAATCGATTGTGGTACGCGGAATGAATGACTTGGAAAAAGCAGATGACTTACAGTTTAAGCGTTTAACTTTGTAGGGGTGATCGCGGCGAGGAAAAATAACGGCAGGTGGTTCGAAGAAATCGCTGTGAAGTAAGAGATTATATCTGCAAATGGGCCCTCCGACGTTATCGGAAAATGTGTTGCTCAAATGAAGATCCTAGACTACGACGTGCGCCTACACGTAAGCAATGTCTAATCAAGATCTTGTATTACTTACGTATCGCATTTACGTAAATACATTTACGTATCGCATTTACGCAGCTCATGCGCAACGGAGCGATGGAGATGGACCGGCTCGTTAGATCTCCGCTTCAAGGATGTGCTGGGGGGGGGGGGTCTTAACAATTTGAAGTTGATACGCGACGTGACATCGACGACAAAATCCCAGAAGAAGGGAACACAAGGACCAGCGCTGGTCCTTGTGTTCCCTTCTTCTGTGTCCTTGTGTGTGTGCGCAAAAACTTCAATTATGCAGCAGTACCAACTAGCCCGTCTTTCCGTATTATGACAAAATCCCGTCGAGACTGTCGATATAATTGCTCTCGCAATAAAATACCATTTGTCCCTATCAAGCAACGACGTTCGCAACTTTCTCGCTAATTCTTGTTATTCAACGGGAGTCTTGTTTGTCGATGTTCAGACTTTCCTTTTTTATGCCCGCCTATTCATTCTGGCTATTCGATAATTTCTACGCCTTTATTTTCCAGTTGTCATCACAACCAAGGCACATTGTGGCAGCCAGCTGCACGTGTAAGGCTAGGTGCCGAGGCTGGTGTAAGCACGCCGTGGCCTTGGCAGTATTTGTAAACAAGTGGGAAAGTACATCGTGCATGGACTACCATGTGCCTGGCAGGGGCCTTCGGCGTGCCGGCTCCCAGACACGAAGAAGAAGATCAAGGACCTTTTTACAGGTAAAACAGTGAATGCACTGTGGCAGGCGCTTAAATAACAACATGCTACTATCGCCCACCCAGGTCGCCCTTTGCCAGCGCCCACACTAAAGCCATTGTGTGGGACGGTAAGGCTGTCACAGTTCCCGGATTTGAAATGCGTCCTAAGGCACGTTCTGGATGCAGAGAATTGCTCAGTTAATGAAAGCAGTGCAGTGAATACCGCTCCTACTGAGGATGGGACTAGGCACGTAGATCCCGAACACATGAGAGAAATCCTTGAACAGGAGCGCAGTCTTTACCACGTGATTGAAGTAGGAAGTACACTTCCTTTGAAAATTTGAACCTGCGACATGTTGGCCCCCTTGACAAGCCCTAAAAGGGTGTTTTATGAGACAGCTGTTCGCAGAAGCGTAGCTGAAATCTTGGATATTGAACTCCAAACAAGGGGTCAATTTAAAGTACGGTTTGTCATGAGTATAGTGTAAATGACCACTGGGTGATTCCACGAGAGATCGACACGGGTCCAAAAGTTGATATTTTAGATTTCATTGAGTATTTCATATTTCGTGCACCTCTCACCAGGTAGCCTGAAAGTCAACTTCGTTTTATGATTAACGGCATAACTTACTGAAAAAAATATCAAACTTCACCAGCATGGAGGCACGAATTTCGTCATCTGTCATTTTCGAAAATTGCAGATGCTATAAAAAGACAAATATTTTTGTTTCAAGGAAGATAATTTTTGCCTAAAATTCATGTCTAATAAAGACCGAAATCATACGGTTTCAAGTTTGTAGACTTTAAGAAAATAGCTTTTAAAATTGTCTAATTTTACGACAGTTTAAAATATGTTACGTACTCCCCACTTTTTTTCTCCGAAAGTAATGCAAGCAGCGTTTTGAAACTTGACACGTTTTAAGAATATTGTGTGTTCATTAGGTACATAAACTAATGCAGCCGTAGAGCAAATGTAAATTTTTATATATTGCCTAAATTTTCTCATATTGGCAAAAGTGTACTCCACTGAAATTTGAATACTAAAAAAACCATATCTTCGATTTTTCATAAAATCACGTAAATAGACAACCGAAGGCCATCATACAGTAATATAGAAAAACATGTTGCATTATTTTTTAGTGACAATATTCGTGGTACAAATCAGAGCTTTTCGAGAATGCGCTGATAAGCTGAGAAATCTAGAAATTGGAACGGAAAAGCGGCAATAAGCTTCGAACGCGAGTAAACGTGACCGCATTTGGTGAAGAAAGGCTGTTTTAGCAGATAGGAGTAACTATTTTAACACGGTATTCTACAGTATCTGAATTCACTCTCATACGTAGAGCACTCAGACTTCTAATATGTGGTGCCTCTCCATTACTGACACACAGATGGAGCTGCTGTGACGGCCATGTGTTTGCAACACGTTGGGTAAGAGAATGAAATGTTGAATGAGTTCATAAACGATTCATAACAAAGTTTTATCATTTGGGGCACGAAGACTGCCGCATTATACTGAAGACGCCGTCAGCCAGAGTACAGGTGAGCGCAGCACGTTCTTTTGTCTTACATCCATTTAGCCCGATGAGTAAAAAAAATCCGTAAAAAAGCTGGTTCTCCATCATACTTAGGCATTACACAGATGTTCTCTACTAATGAATGACTGCATACAGTAGTAAGTTTTGTCACACTCAGCCCCAGTCAGTGAATAACGCGTCGGAAAGTATCGAATGCGTTATTCGAAGGTGATAGGTTCGAATGCTTCTCACGGCAAGCTATTTTTTCACCCACTTTACTTTCTTCTTATTTACTTTACATTGGTTTAATAACTTCCCATATACTTTCCTTGGTATTATTGTCTCTTGGGTCTGAATCTATATATATATATATATATATATATATATATATATATATATATATATATATATATATATATATATTTATATATAGCACAACGGGAGCGTTGTCAACAAAGATAAATATATTTATTTCCCAACAGTTTCGGTAGGGGTCCTCTCTTCATCAGGTGATGAGTTATACTAACATCAACTTCCAAACTTCCGTGTCCGCGTCCCTCTCGCCTTGAAAGATGTTTGCGAGAGTGAGAGAAAACTAAAAAAGAAAGAAAGAAAGAAAAAAGAGGAGAAAAAAGACGAATAGAAAAAAAGAGAAAAAAAGAAAAGAAGAAAAACCACTGTGAACATTGAGCACGAAACCAAATGTCGGTGTACGTCCACATCCCGTTCTTATTTCGTGCTGGTCAGTTCTCGACGTGGGTCGGGCCACCCAAGATTGTCGCCACGCTGGCGGGAGGGGTCCGCGACAGCGTGCGTAAGGAAAGGGTTTCCCCTTAATGGGTTGTTCGGCTCTTTACCTTTTGACTCCCACTATATATATATATATATATATATATATATATATATATATATATCGTACAGAAGCCGCCGAACACTGAAGTGGGTCGAACTCTTATGTGCTTTCTAGTGGGTCTGCCCAAAGAGAACGCCGCTCGCGCGGAGACCCCGTGTTTTGGCCGTTACTGTCGCCATTGTGTAGACTCGCTGTGTGCCGGCTAATAAACGCCATAACAAATTGGTGGAGAGTGCTACGATCCCCTTCGATGCCCTTGGAACTACGCTCACGTACGCTGCAATCTACCATGTCCCACGACGCCTCTCAGCAAACGCCTCCTCCCATGCCACCCCCATGTCCCGGTGTCCCCAGGATCCGCGATCCACCCATCTTCACGGGCGCCGATGGCACTGACGTGGAGGACTGGCTCGCCATTTACGAGCGCGTGAGCGTCCCCAACAAATGGGACGAGGACGGCAAGTTGACAAACTTGGTGTTCTACCTTGCGGGCGTTGCAAGTTTGTGGTACACCAACCACGCGTCCGAGTTTGCAACCTGGTCCGGTTTCAAGACTGCTATCACCAACGTTTTTGGCCGCCCTGCCGTTCGCAAGCTGCAAGCCGAGCAGCGCTTACGCGAACGCGCTCAGCAGGCCGGTGAGTCATTCACCAGTTACATTGAAGATGTCCTGGACTTGTGCAAGAAGTCGAACGACAGCATGTCCGAATCAGACAAGATCCGGAACGTCATGAAGGGCATTGACGATGATGCCTTCGCGATGCTGCTTGCCAAAAACCCAGGCACAGTAGCTGAGGTCATCACGCTGTGCCAGAGCTACGAGGAGCTCCGCCGGCAGCGTTCGATGACCCGTCGCTCCACATCACGAGATGCAGGGCTCGCAGGCTTGGAAGCGAGCTGTGATCAGGTGGCACTGCTGGCAGATCTCAAGTCCTTCATACGTGAGGAAATCGCGCGGCAGTTCTCTCTCCTGCCCTTTGCCCACCCACCGGCTGCTCAACAATCGGCCCCTACCATTCTTCCACCCATCCGCCGAGCGATTGAGCAGGAAATAGCGGAGGTCATGCCTGCGTACCACCCACAACAACTTCCTGCCCCTGCACCCCCAAGTTACGCCCAAGTGGTCGCAAGGCCGCCTCCAGTCGTTCAAGCGCCTGCACCAGTGACTTACGCCGAAGCTGCCGCACGACCTCCGTCCTTTGCAGCGGGTATGCCGGCTGCATATGTTGGCGCAACCCCTCAGCCTCATTTTCAGCCCACCATGCAGCCTTTCCAGACACCGTTCCGGGCGAGACCCACCCCGGCAAACCGATGGCGCACACCCGACAACCGGCCCATCTGCTTTGCTTGCGGTTACGCCGGTCACGTAGCCCGTTATTGCTCTCGACTACAGCCGGCTCCCACTTCTCCTGTTGCTGGCCACCTTAGCCGTTCGTATAACGAGGAACTGCCGTCTGTGCCACTGTCGTCTCGCCCAGGTCCGTCTGCTCGAAGGTCGCCGTCTCCACGACGTCGGTCTCTGTCCCCCATGCGGCCAAGTTCTTCTGCTCATGAGCGGGAAAACTAGTCGTCGCAGTCCCAGAGGCAAGGACTGCGACGCTATCGCATTGTGAAAGCCCTCAGAGCCGCCCATCTAATGTCATTGACCTGCTTGTGGACGGTGTTCATGCATCTGCTCTTATTGACACTGAAGCTGCGGTATCAGTTATGAGCGAAAACCTTTGCCGCTTGCTTCGAAAAGTGACGACGCCGATTTCTGGACTGTCCCTTCGTACCGCTAGCTCACATCGTATTAATCCTACAGCAGGCTGCACAGCTCGCGTTGTCGTTCAGGACGTTCTGTATGTCGCCCAATTCATCATCATTCCTGCATGCTCTCATGACGTCATCTTGGGATGGGATTTTCTCTCCCGCAACGACGCCGTCATTCATTGTGCCGCCGCCGAAATTGAACTCTCGCCCTTCTCGCATTTGACGCCAGAAGACGGTCCCTCGACACTGAACAAGATTCTTGTGAAAGACGATACTATAGTGCCTCCAAGCTCGACGATGGGCGTATCGGTCTACTGCACCGGTCTCTCCGACACAATTGCACTTGTTTCGCCATCCTACCGTGCTTCCAGGAGGAAAGGGTTGCTAGTACCTTTCGCGACCGTGCAAATCACCCAAGGCAACGCCGCTATTTTTGTGACCAACCCATCCCCGTACACTGTTACCTTGGTTCAAGGGGAATGTCTCGGCAGAGTGGAAGCAGTCGACGACGCACAAGTCCTGGACGTACCCGAAGACTCGCGTTGTCCCGATTCACGTACCATCAGTGCTGTTTCAACTTCTGACCCATCATCTCCTGATGTATTTGGCCCATTCATTGATGACAACCTTACGTCAGTGCAGCGTTCCCAGCTTCTAGACCTGTTGCAAGAATACCGTTCTTCTTTCGATGTCGGGCGAAGTTCTCTCGGTCGCGCGTCCACTGTTACGCATCGTATTGACACTGGTGCCCATCCACCATTACGGCAACGTCCATACCGCGTGTCGCCTGCTGAACGCCGGCAAATTAACGAGCAGGTTGACGATATGCTCCGACGCGACGTCATTCGGCCCTCGGACAGTCCATGGGCGTCTCCTGTTGTTCTTGTTGCGAAGAAAGATGGTTCTGTGCGGTTCTGTGTGGACTACAGACGGCTCAATAAGATCACTCGCAAGGATGTCTACCCACTGCCGCGCATCGACGACGCAATTGACAGCCTTCACGGAGCCCAATTTTTTTCTTCTCTCGATCTGCGCTCGGGGTACTGGCAAGTACCCCTGGCTGATGACGCTCGACCGAAGACTGCCTTCATCACACCCGACGGCTTGTACGAATTCAACGTCATGCCGTTTGGTCTGTGTAATGCACCTGCGACATTTGAGCGCATGATGGACACCGTACTGCGGAACTTGAAATGGCACACGTGCTTGTGTTACCTCGATGACGTTGTTGTCTTCGCTCCAGATTTCTCCACCCATCTCCAACGTCTAAAAGAAGTTTTCGCACGTGTGAGCAATGCCGGCTTGCAACTAAATCTGAAGAAGTGCCGCTTTGCAGCACGCCAACTCACCATCCTAGGGTACGTCGTGTCCAAGGATGGCATTCTTCCTGACCCAGCCAAGCTTCGGGCCGTGGCCGAATTCCCAAAACCTGCGTCCGTCAAAGAACTGCGTAGTTTCGTGGGCCTGTGCTCATACTTCCGACGCTTTATACGAAACTTCGCCACGATTATATCACCGCTGACGAAGCTCCTCGGAAGTAACGGGCCCCTCAATTCGTGGTCGTCAGAGTGCGACAACGCGTTCTTGAAGCTCCGCCACTTGTTGACGTCTCCTCCCATTCTCCGCCACTATGACCCTACGGCCCCAACAGAAGTGCACACGGACGCCAGTGGTGTAGGCCTCGGCGCTGTCCTGGCTCAGCGCAAACCCGGGTTCCCTGATTATGTTGTGGCATATGCAAGCCGTACGCTCACAAGAGCCGAGACAAACTACACCGTCACAGAAAAAGAGTGCCTGGCAATCGTCTGGGCTCTTACAAAGTTTCGACCTTATTTGTATGGTCGCCCATTCGATGTCGTCACTGACCATCATGCACTATGCTGGCTGTCATCATTGAAGGATCCCTCAGGCCGCCTCGCCCGTTGGGCTCTTCGCTTACAAGACTACGACATCCGCGTCCTCTACCGCAACGGACGCCAGCATGCTGACGCCGACGCCCTCTCGCGCTCCCCTCTGCCTGAAGCTAACGTGCTCTGCTCAGTATCCTCGGTTGTTGTTTCTGCCATTGATGTTGACATCATCGCTACCGAACAGCGAAAGGATAATTGGATCGCCCAACTGATCGACTTGCTCTCTGATCCGTCCGCAACGCCATCCACGCGTGCCTTGCGTCGTCGAGCTCACCATTTCGCCATTCGTGACGGCCTCCTACACCGACGCAATTACGACGCCGATGGCCGGCAGTGGCTACTCGTGATACCCCGCAGTCTGCGGTCGGAGATATGTGAATCCTTCCATTCTGATCCACAGTGCGTGCACTCTGGGGTATTCAAAACCTACCATCGCATTAGACAACGCTACTTCTGGCGCGGGATGTACCGCTACGTCCAGCAGTTCGTTCGCTCCTGTCTCGCTTGCCAACGCCGCAAACCGTCCGCACACATGTCACCAGCCGGTCTGCAACCGCTACCTTGCCCTGACCGTCCGTTTGGGCGCATAGGTATCGATTTGTACGGACCACTTCCTCTGACGTCCACTGGCAACCGCTGGGCCATCGTCGCCGTAGATCATTTAACGCGATACGCCGAAACCGCCGCTCTCCCTGCGGCTACTGCGCGTGATGTTGTGTCCTTCCTACTACATCGATTTATATTGCGCCACGGTCCACCCCAGGAGCTTCTCAGCGATCGAGGCCGTGTCTTCTTGTCAGAAGTCGTCGATGCCATTCTCACTGAGTGCCATTCTGTCCATCGCAAAACTACTGCTTACCACCCGCAGACGAATGGTCTGACCGAACGCTTTAACCGCACCCTCGGCGACATGCTGTCGATGTACGTCGCCGCAACCACACGAATTGGGATACCATACTGCCCTTCGTCACTTACGCCTACAACACCGCCCCTCAGAGCACGACTGGTTTTTCACCTTTCTTTTTGCTGTACGGAAGGCACCCGTCACACACCATCGACACGATACTCCCGTACACGCCGGATCCATCTGAGTGTACACCTATTTCCGAGACCGCCAGGCTTGCTGAAGAGTGTCGCGAGCTTGCCAAAACTTTTACGACGCATGAGCAAGAGCGGCAGAAGAGTATTCGTGATGGCTCCGCCACTTCTGAGCCCACCTTCCTTCCTGGTTCCTTTGTATGGCTCTCAATCCCGACCTCTGTAGCTGGCCTTTCTTCCAAACTACTCCCGAAATATGAAGGTCCCTACCGTGTGATCGAGCGCACATCTCCGGTCAACTATCTTATCGAGCCAATTGAACAATCTTCGGACATGCGCCGCCGCGGGCGCGACATAGTCAACGTGGAGCGTCTGAAGGCTTACTATGACCCGCTCGTAGTGACAAGCTGTTAGGTCGCCAGGCGGCTCCCTCTTCGACCCCGGGGTAATTGTACAGAAGCCGCCGAACACTGAAGTGGGTCGAACTCTTATGTGCTTTCTAGTGGGTCTGCCCAAAGAGAACGCCGCTCGCGCGGAGACCCCGTGTTTTGGCCGTTACTGTCGCCATTGTGTAGACTCGCTGTGTGCCGGCTAATAAACGCCATAACAATATATATATATATATATATATGGGCAGGCATGGCGGTTGAGTAGCCGTAGCGTTGCATATAATCAAGTAGATCCTCCGTGAGTGGTCACAACGTGGTTTATTTGGACGTTTCGGCCTAGAGTCTGGCGTTCATTAGGATTGAAGGTACAGTTTGTTGGTGCTCAGCTTTATACAATCGCAAATCAGAGGGAAAGAGGAAAAAAGGCACAAAAAGAAAAGAAAAAAAAGAAAAAGGAAAGAAAAGGAAAAAGAAGAAAAGAAAGAAAG
This sequence comes from Rhipicephalus microplus, assembly GCF_013339725.1. Classification (NCBI taxonomy): domain Eukaryota; kingdom Metazoa; phylum Arthropoda; class Arachnida; order Ixodida; family Ixodidae; genus Rhipicephalus; species Rhipicephalus microplus. Next base: position 41,517,456 of record NC_051173.1, read on the forward strand.
AGAAAAAAAATAAAAAGAATATAAGGTGGACTCCCCCAGGGCGCCGCCCTTCCACCCTTCTTTGCCCTTCCCCCTCCATCTCTCTCCCTTTTCTCCCCCTCACCTTTCTGATGTCGGCGGTCTGTGTATGCTTCCTTTCACTAACGCATTCTTCCTGACCAGATGGCGCCTCCTGGCTCTGGCGGTTCGGTGTGGGGCAAAAGGAGCTTTTTTCAGAAGTTTAAGCCTTTAACTACTCAGCGCCCCGTGGACATTTCGTCGTAGAAAGAGGGGTGCCGCGTATTGAGGCAGAGGTTGGTAAGCGGGCGCAATACGAATTCCTTGCCCGCTTCTTGATTACTCGTGCAGTAGGGGCCACCCGACTGTGCACAGGGTTGCTGCTGGGCATGTGATGCTTGGTACGATTGATTGGGTATTAAAGTAAAAACAGAAAACAGACGACAGCTATACTTAGGAAGAGTAGTTACACTTGGAATTGTTTTGAGTTGTGCAGTGCCCTTCGCAGCTGCAGTGCCGTGAACTCAGTTACTATTTTCAATATTGTCGTTATTGTTTTCTAATGCTTTAATTGCTGCAAGTGTACCAGGATTTTCATTTATTCCTTTATTGAGGGTGTTAAATCGGTGGATAAGGTATGACTTTTGTTGTTCACGTTCTCGGTTTGATTTAAATCCCGTCTCTAAGAGCGTTAATAATAAATTGTCGAACGCATGGTCAGGAAGGTTATGATGATTTGATAGGGGTAGATTAGGGGCTGATTTCGCATCGGCTCTGTGATTATTGAAGCGAATCCTAAATGGTGTTTCTGTTTGTCCTGCATACCACACACGTTGCAATCGAGTAGGTATACCACATTAGAGGAATCGCATGTTAGGTTTCCTCGTATGTTAATCGAAAACTTGGATTGTGTGCTGGTTGCTTTATGCGTTTCTCGCATCGCCTTACATACAAGAATGTATGTAAGGCGATGCGAGAAACACACAAAGCAACCAGCACACAATCCAAGTTTTCGATGGACCAGCGTCTGTCGGCGTGGCCCGACGGCAACTGGCGCGAAATGCAGCATGTCGCATTTCGCGCTGATGCGTTACCTACGCAACACACTGCGTCCCCCTCTTTTCGTGACTGAGGGACGCCGTACGCGCTGAAGCGTGCATGCGTCAAAGTAACGCTGCACGGTGCGCACCGGTGAGTATATGGCAGGACCGGCGTCTGGCGTGGAAACGCCGGCAGTGACGCAACGAAATGAACACCGTCGAGCACGCGCACCACGTCACGTTGAAATGTATGGGCGCCTTGACTGTAGCATGTAGTCATGTTCTCGCATGGTATGCATCTGATATTATCATGTTTGCACCTATGCAGTCGGAAAACCTTCGTCATCCATTGGCGTCCCGTAATACCAAATTTGGCATATGTGAAGCTAGCGCAACGGCCGCAAGCGCACCATCAGTGTGGCATGTAGTAACGTTGTTACATGACACGCACGTGGTGAATAAGATGTGTGAACATGTCATTTACATATATTCGTCCTGTTCGCATCGCGTAATATCGAGTTTGGTACTTGGGAAGCTTGCGAAATGGCTGCGAGTGTACCATGACCGTATCTTGTAGTCATGTTGTTACATGACACGCATCTCATGTTTATTATGTTTGCACCAGCATCATATCTTCCTGATTGATGATATGTGGGGTTTAACGTCCCAAAACCACTGATGATTATGAGAGACGCCGTAGTGGAGGGCTCCGGAAATTTCGACCACCTGGGGTTCTTCAACGTGCACCCAAATCTGAGTACACGGGCCTACAACATTTCCGCCTCCATCGGAAATGCAGCCGCCGCAGCCGGAATTCGAACCCGCGACCTGCGGGTCAGCAGCCGAGTACCTTAGCCACTAGACCACCGTGTCGGGGCACCCATATCTTCCTCATACAATCACGTCTCGTAATACCAAATTGGGTATAGGTGAAGCTAGCGAGACCGCCACCAGCACATCAGGAGCGTGGCATGTTGTCATGTTGTTACATGATACCCATCTCATGATTATTATGTTTGCACCAGTCACATACCTTCGTCATGCATTCACGTCCCGTAATACCAAATTTCGTATATGTGATGCTAGCGAAACAGCCACGAGCGCATCATGAGCGTGACATGTCATGTTCTTACATGACACTCATGTCACGATTTTCATGTTAGGGTCTGTCGTTTGTGTTCGCCATGTGATCCTGCCATACCATACAGGTTTTGCAACATGCCATGTGAACGAAACCACCACAAGAGCTGCAGGACCATGAAATGTATATAACGACATTCATGACATATGATGATTTTCATGTTACGACTAGTCAAATATGTTCTTCACACAGTCATGTTCTGCCATATCAAGTTTTGTATTGATACCATTATCGAAAGGGCCACGAGAGTTAAAATCCGTAGGCGGCTAGATAGATAGATAAGATAGATTACGCTTAAAGGTCGCCAAAGTTCGCTAAGAAATGCTCCGCATTTAAAACCAGAAAGAGCAAAGAAGAAAATCTGCATTGATGATGCTTCCTAAAAATAAAGCAAGCAATGTTGAACATAATATTTACATATTTTCTTTTTGGTTTTTCTATTATGCTACCCAGTATGCAAAAGTTAGCGTTCGTGGACCATATGCAGAAGCGTGGTAAAAAAAAAAAGGCGTGCTTGGGCTTCACAGCCTTGGGTGTGCTGCCACTAAAAGTTGTCACCGAGTACAGCTTCGTAGCTGTGCAGACAGTCACCCCCTGTGGAAGAGACCAAATGTGCCTCGAAACCTAGGGCCAGTTCTAATTATAGTATGGAAACTATATACTAAATATACTGCATAGTTTATTTTTTTTGTGATATGTAGTGCTGTATAATACATTCAACAGGTTTTTCACGAAGCAAAAAAAAGAACGAACACACACCGGAAGGGCAATCTGGCTACAATCACTCACAAAGGCTGGTCGATCGCAAAAAGCGCAATGGCGCTTGAAGGGCCACTTTTTTTTCCCTTTTTTTCTCCCTCCACACCCTCTCAATTGCCCTTATTTCCGCACGCCTATGCAGGGTAGCAAACCGCAAGGTACTATCTGGTTAGCCAACCAGCCTTCCTTTTCATCTTTCTCTCTTCTTGAAAAGTTTGTTGAACTCCCATTTGAAATTATGCCAAGGTACTTTGAACAAAATTAAACACTCTAAGGTTAAAATATATTTAGGGACGCTAAAAAGCCGTTGCTTAATAGGTGCTGCCGTCATCGTACTGTAGACATGTGCGTGAATCACGCTTATAAGGTAAGAAGGCACTGGGTGGTATGCATAACATTGTATGCCAGTTGCGGCAAAAATCTGCGATTTTGCATGGCGGACGATCCTACCCTTATTATATCGGCGGTTATGACAGGTATTTCATGGTGACTGTTTTAAGGCGAGCACTGAAGGACTTCTTTTGCAGAAACTGTGGCGTAGGCACTATTGTCGCTGGATGTGAGTGAAAAGGCATCTTGTGCGTGCCCGAAAAATCAAGAAAGATGCACCTAAATAATGAAAAATGCTAAGTGTTAATCGAACCTGGGCCGTTCGCGGGGCGAACGGGTGTCCTACACACAGCCACGCATCTCGATAAGAACGCAGTGAAAATAACTACCTTTGCTTTGAAATCTACTCAAAGTAAGTTTCACACTTCCCAAACATGCTTCACAATACAGCACGATATTTCGAACTAGTAGAGATTTTGAGAGCTTGGTGCCCAAGACACTGGGTCCCCGAGTTGCGTTGCATAGGTTGCTTTTGCGATCAGAGCATCATGGTTCAAGCGTGCGTTACCATCGGTCATCACAGCATGGGATTATCATAATGACTTCATGGTTTAAAGCCGGTAACCAGGTTAACGGGTGCCTTCTAGTGTCCACAATAAGGCACCCACGTTACTGCGCATATTTCTTTAAGGCCACGTAGTGTGTCAAAAGCACGTTCGAGAAGATTTCATGCACGAAGTGTTTGAAGTGTGCTCTAGGCACAGGATAGCACTATCGGGTTCACCTATTAAAGGTGAAGTTTAGGGATTGTCAATTTTTTTTTTACATTTCTGTCTTTTTTATCACAACAGAATCAGACCCCGTTCCGTTCACGGGTATAGAGAACGCTGTGAACAGTGATGCGACGAAATCTGCAAATGTTTTTTTTTGTCCGTGTTTGCCATATTACCAACACTGCCAATTCTTCTATCTAACAAAGGAAAGTGCGTGCATAAACACATAAAACGCTCCTAGTTGCCAGAAAACACAGACAATGACTGTGCACATATTCGCGAATATCCCACGCTGACAGGTAAAAGTTTATTGATGAACTCTTAACCACTGTGCTTGAATATTAAGCACATGTTTGTGTGTTGTGTAATAGCTAATGCGAAGCAAATATTCCTTACAAACAATGCGTAAGAGTCTAAACCAGGCGGGCAGACGTTTCAGTTTTGCGAAGTAATAAATATTCGGGTGTGAGTATCACAGCTCGAAAAGGTGCTGCCTGTGTAAGCAAAGAACCCTGTAATTTGTTGCGTGTTCAGCTGGCATACTTAAATAGCACGTACAGTTCTTGGTCTATAATCAGCTGGCTTAAATCACTGGTCCAAAAAAGACGCAAATAAGTGTAAACTTTCAAGAAAGCCTCCTTGTCCCCCCTCTCACACTTTACACATCCAGTCTCGAGGCCTCAGAAAGGAAGGTCATGTCTGGATGATTTTGAAGCATAAACGTGTTTGCAAATGCTTCGTTCTTGCCTCCGTGTAAAGTTTGCTTGCTCAGTGCACAAAAGAAAGAAACGCTGTGATATAACGAGAATGTGTATGTGCGAATAAAGAATGTGCGAGAAACCCACGAGTTTATAAGAAGCATTCAACGCAACATTAGGATGACGATGTTATTTCTGCTACACTGAAGTTCTCCTCCTTGGCGAAGTTTTCTCTTGAAATGATATGTGTTATTACTGAACTTGCCTAAGATAACAACCATCATCCCGGTAGACGGGAGACTAAATCCGCTACGTCGTAGCTAACTCATTGGCCCAAGAAAACATCGTATATATATATATATATATATATATATATATATATATATATATATATATATATATATATATATATATATATATATATATATATATATATATATATATAAACACGTACTTCATGTGACAGCTTTTCCGCGTTTCGTTTTCTGCGCAGAAATCCTTTGCGCCTTGCGACATCACTGTCGAGAAGTAATACAGTGCCATCTGGCTGGAGACGAAGAAAAGCACAACTAATAGAACAAAGAATAAACATCAAGCAAGAAAGTACGGAAGATGCCCAGAAGGGCAGAATAATGGAACGTAGAGGTGACCTTGGTAGCAAAGTGGGTACTGGAAAATGACACAAGCAAACATTGTGGCTTTAGTAAAACACAGACAATGCAGTAGCTCTATCTGCGCTACTGCCCAAGTTGGGCTTTCTTTCAGAGGGCCCATGGTGCACCACTTAAGCTTGGCATCAATCCACTTTTGCGGCGCTCGACTGCACAGCGCAGAAACATTTCCTCGAGCCTTTCTGGTCTTCTCGGCCGGTCCATTTATTCCACTCAAGATACAGCACTAACGTATCTCTATTAAGCGTTACGTGTATGTCACGCTATGCTAGTTGCTGTATTCTGGTTCTCAAAGAGCATTTTAAACATTTCTTTCAAAACCTTGCCTTTGGGAACACTGTTTCCTTACGCGCATCGAAACAGTATTGTAGCTTCCAGGTTAACATTTCTGTCTTTCCTATTTCCTGCTTTACTTCGCCATTTCCAGTTTGGGCCGTATTAAAAAGAAACACGGGCTACGCTAAAACGTGCACCTTGCATGTCCGTAAGAATGTTTGACGATGTATCATTGCTTGGGGACAAATTTTGTGTCTTTTAAGCTTCATCACAATTCAATAAAATGTGTCAAACACGAAAACATTCTTGTACCTAGTAAAAGTGATTGTAGTCTAATGAAATGTATAAAATCCGCTTATTTTCGCTGCACTGTGCTCGTGTGGTAGAAGATTCCTGCGCTATAATAATACGGTTAGAGGAACCATTCCTTGGTCCACTTTGTCACTCCAACCACGCCTCTATAAACACGTTAATCAAGTAGCCGACCCCCTGGGTGGTCAATAGTAATAATAATAATAATAATAATAATAATAATAATAATAATAATAATAATAATAATAATAATAATAATAATAATAATAATAATGTGCATTTATTATTATTAAAACAAAAATGTCTTTTGAATATCTGCAGTCATTTAATTCAGCCTCACTGATACATTCATGCCGCAATACTTATGATAACTGCACTTGCTCAACGTCTCCAGGATATGAATGTAAAGCCTAGCAGTTTTGTTAGTTTTTCGTTTCCAGAACAGCGGACAAATAGAAACAATCCCAACATTGTGATTTACAGCCCTCCACTATTGGTAGAACTGACTACGACTAAGGGGATATTATTACGATGCTCCATGTCTAGAAAACATCACTTGGTTTGCCATAACGCTAACATTATGACAATCCCCCACAGCAACAACTAAATGCAGCGCAAAATAAACATTGTGTTATCTATATTCCCAAAACCTCACAGTACATGAATAAATTAGAAGTACCGCATAATATACCAGGAAATAACGCAACGGGGAAACTATCTGAGAGCTTGCTTTGCCCTTGTGTGAACTTGACCGAATCAAGTATGCTCTTTGCGTTCGCTAATAGCTGATAAAATATACCCCAAACGACCTGTATCTTCTCGATCGAAAGCTAGCCAAATTTCGGTCTTATCACTAACTATTCTTTCAACTTTCGAACGCACTTTTCATGATTCAAAGCAGAGTTGCTGAATGATGCAACTAACAACATCTTCCGAAGGAAACCCTGATGGGATGCGTAGCAGCAGCGTCGCGCACGTGTAGCGTCACAGAATTATTGGCGCTAACGCGGTTCAATTCGCTTAAGCGATGGGTGCCGTACGTCCTGTCGTTTCTTCAAAGTGGACACGGGCGCTGAACTGGAGCTTTGCCTTGACTAGCATGACTTTGTGATTAATGAAGTGCCCGCTGAGAGGTTCCTGCAGACACTCGACCTCGAAGTTGGCAAAGACGAGATCGATGCACGTTCCCCCTGTCAAGGTGGGTAGTTTCCATTCTGCCGACCCGCACTTCAGCGAGTGCGCGCATGTAATAAACGAATCATTCTCCTCTTGAAGTCTGCTGCGACTACAAAGAGGCGTGTGTCGGCACTTCTCCCCGCAATCAGTCAGCATCTCTTCCAGACAGCGCTGAACCTGTTCGTATACGGAAGGTTTGGAGCGAGGTACAGCGGGAGGGTCGCGTCGTCTCCTACGCGCACGGGGACGCACTCTGAGCAGGAGCATGTTTGGGAGGTTCCGCATCATTCTTACATGTCCCCTCCAGATCAGGCGGCGGAGCCCGCCGTTTGCGGTTGGGCACTTCGACGGAAAGCGCGCCTTTTGACGGAAAGCCCGCCTTTTGAATCTTTGCCGACGCCGTTGCCGACGACGGCGTCGACTGGAGACGGCGGTGTTACACACGCGCTGTCTCCAGTCTCGAATGCGATGGGCGTGCTTCAATCGCACTTCGTCGTTGTCGTTGGTCTTCCACTGCTCACGCTTGCATTAGGCTTCGCTGACTCGTGCTTTATCGCTGTTGCAGGCGTGACCTTACCATTCGCGAACGCGATTGGCTCTTATAACACTTGAAAGGCTGGCGACCGCTGGGTTCGGCCGCTTCAGAGCATGTTTTGGTGGGTGAAGGAGCTTCGCTTGCCGGTGTCCTCTTTATCGCAGGTAAACAAGCCGAAAGAGTCTACACTCGATGTGCGCTCGAACGTTGTGAATGGTGGAGAGGGTGAAAAGAAAAAGAGGTGACGCGCGGTGAGCGCACGGCAGGCGAGAGAGAGAGAGAGTGAAGTCATCACGCCCTGCGAGAGAAACCGTAACCTACCCGGCACCGTCCGAAAACCTCCGGCGAGCGGAGCCCGATGTGGTGCGTTGGCACGGAGACATGCATGGACAGCGTTACACAGGCTAGTCAAGGAGCTGCTTCACATTTAAAAAAATGTTAATAGAATAATCGGTTATATTGCACTGAACTGAAAAAAGCACAGAATATCCGTGGAGTGAATGATGATGAGTGGGGCGAAGCGTCTGTCAGTCCGTCCGTGCTTCCATCCGTCCGTTCGTTGTTGCTTTCGTCCATCCACGTGTCTGTCCGCCGTACATGCAGCGGTTCGTGTGCTCTTCCGTGCGTCTCTCCAACCGTCCGAGCGTTTGACCACCCGTTCGTCTATCCACGTGCCCGTCTCTGCGTCCGTTCATCCGTGCGAGTGTCAAACATACAGACATACGACGGATGGACGCCGCCAGTGGATGATTCATGGTTTGTCGATGAAACCCTCCGAAGCTTCGGCCCACTCATCTTCATTCACTCCGTTGATATGCTGGGAGGTGGTTACTACATACTGCATGCATACAGGTAACGACCGACCTACGCTTTGAGGAGCTTAGCCTCTAAAGTTACAAAACAGTGGGGGTCCCTTAAGCTTTGCCTTTAAGTGTTGAATGTGTTAACGATATCTTGTTCCTAGTGCTTACTTCAAACACTTAGCGATTGAAATATTTTTGAACTTTCCATGCACCAACAACGTGGCATTAGGGAATAGGCGCTAAAACATATGTATCTTTTGTAGTGGTTGACCGCAATTTAACAATGAAGTCATTATGATAATCATGACGCCCGATAGCAATATATACGCGTGTACCACACATTATTTCTGCAATATTTCATGTTTGAATTGTGAAGCATGTATACAGGAAGCGTGTGTTTGTAAATCATGATAGTTATTTTCATTGCATTTCGAAACAGAGGAAGTTATTTTCGTTGCTACATTGACAAGCAGACGCGTGGCTGCGTAACACCCCTTTTTTCATGCGAACGGCCCGGGTTTGACTCTGCTTAGACAAAAATATTTTGATTATTTGTTTTATTTGCATCTTGTTCGAATTTTCGGTCTCGCACACGATGATTTTTCGTTCACTGCTGACGACGCCAACACCGGGATTTCCGCGTTAGGGCCGGTTCACGCTAGCAGCAAGCATGTCTCACTCTTTGACGTTTGACGATCTCAGGCGGCTAGGCGCGGCTATTCGCTTCGCGCACGTCTGCCATTCTTCGCCATTCGAAGAATGGGTCCGAGACCCGTTTTGGTGCCGTTTGGCGTTTGCCGGAGATTGGTTTAGCCAATCGGCGACAGAGGAGAGACATGGCTGTGCCGCGTCGTCTGCTTTCGTTTCTCTGCATTGTCTGCGTCTGCCACGAGACACTTGAAGCTGCTTGCTTCTTGCTCCGCGATTTTCACCGTATGTCGTACGTGTTGTTCCTAGACTACGTTCCAGCAGTAAATAGACCCTTTCCCCCTGTCCGATATTTAAAAAGTGCATAGCAATTCCAAATGGCGTCCGCAAAGCAGGCGTTCGGACAAGTGGCGCTGTCTATCCAGTGTTAGCTACAACAAACAAATGTGTAATGTATGCCCTCCGAGATTTAAGAAGGCTTGCTTAGGCCTAGAACATCAACTGTTTGAGTATGGTTCTCAAGAACGGTGCTGCATCGATTCCAGTAGTGTATTGTCGAAGCTAAAGCACATCAGTATAAACCAAATGGAAACATTAGTTTTGAGCTTGCGAGCTACAGTGCACACGGCAGCCGTTTGATAGCTTCGAGGCGGTCAACAACTGCATTCGGAAGGGCAGCCATGTTGTCAGAGGAGCTTGCCTTCTATTAGTACCCCGGTAGAGGTCTATCAGGCGTCTACCGGGGTACGTCACAGCGCGACATCACCGGTACACGTGGAAGGCGGTGGTTGGCAAAACATTCCCGCCGGTGGCTGAGTGGGGTGCAGTCGCTTGGTGCTTGGGGCAATTTTTTTTCTTTTTGTAAGCATAATCTTCATCTCACAGTGGCAACATTAGCTGTGGTATGTGTCGGAGAAAATCTAGGTGTGTGATAAAGTGCGTGATGAAATATTCGCCACGCCAGCTGGCTGTTTATCTCGGAGAAGTGAACACACGTGGTGGCCTGTGCGAAGAACAGCGGCATCGCCTTCGAAAATGTGCAGTGTTGACTGTGGCGTGCAGTGTGCGTTGCGAGGCATCGATGATATTGGTGCACCTTTATGGACGAGGAAACTGAGACTATTGTTGGTGGTGTGTGCAGTGTGAATAAAGCGGTGCGTCCTGTTTGCGAAAACGCTGGTATTCGTTGTGGGCCGGTTTCAGTAACCGGTTGTCGATGGGACTTTACGATCTCACATTGTAGTCAAGATAAAAAAATACATTTGACGTGATCATCTGCGATCGGGTACATCTCGGCGTATGCATGGCGTGCAGAAAAATAAAAGTTCATGATCTCCGGGTGATATGTACGACTACGCATGACCTATAAGCATGTTGTAGCATTGCCGAATCTGCATATATGCTTCACCACGGCTATAACTCGTATTACTGAATACCTGATTCGTGTTAATAGAAACAGCGGAGATTTTCGTTTCTTATCTACTTAGTACTTTTACGGCTCGCTCCTTATGAAGTGACAATGCTCATTAGAAGTGTGTATCAGGCCTAAAGGAGCAATATGTATGTTACGAAACCACGTTCTAGGTGTTAAATACAGCAAGGTAGGTGTGCCTGGTGATATTATATATTATTAAGATGTCGGATTTTACGCCACTTGATTTTTCACTGGGTTAATAAATAACGCAGCGGCAGAATGTCACTTTGATTTTCACGAGGATATGTTAACCTCAGCCTAACCCACGACAAGAAGTGTTTCTTTTTTATTATTATTCATCTCCAAGCAGACTTGTGGGCAATAAGTGGGAATCATATCCGTGACGTCGTGCACAGCAGCTCACAACCATGCTGCACCAATGCCGTACCTCGTTTAAAACTGCATCGGACATGCCACGATGGAAATTGAATAAGTTTACATCCATGCCATGCAATATTACACTAAAAAAGTGCCAGTAACCAAGTACATTCAAAACGTTCGCGTTCAAAAGAGATCAGATTTTTTTTATGGCTGCCATCTACGCAGGTGAAGCCCGTTGCGTGCTAGTCGCGTCTCTCAGTACTCAAAACAAAGTTTGTCCATCAATCCAACTAAGACGAGCAAATTTCCACACTATGAGTGGACACCCTTCCGCGGCCCCCTTCTTTCAAAAACTGTGACTTCAGCACATAGCAATGGAGAAAATTTTGTCGAAGAAATTCAGACACGCAGCTCTGCTATGCAGAAAGATGCCGCCGGAGGAAAATTCTTGTCAACCAGCAGCTGCTCCGAGAGAGGGTATGGGGGGCGGGGCGCCCACAGTGACGTCACACAGTTTACAAACAGGGAGAGGTCTATTCAAACAGTTCCCTTGCGGGCGACGCCGGCCGGTGGTCTACGGCACAGCGCCCTTACAATAGGCTTGCCATTAGCGTAACCTAGCGGCAAGCCTCGCCACTTGACGTTCTCAGGCAGCCGTGAACGGCTGTTAGCTTCGCGCGCGTCTTCCATCTTAGTCATTCGAAAAATGGCTCCGAGACCCATTTTTGTGCCGGTTATCTTTTGCCGGAGAGTGGTTTATCCCATCATCGGCGTAGGAGCCACAGGGCTGACGTGCGTCGCCTCCTTTCACCTCTCCGCATCGTCTGCATCTGCAGCGAGACACTTAGAGCTACTTGCTTATTACTCTGCGGTTTTCACGCTCTGTCGTACGTGTTGTTTCCAGAATACTTTCCAGCAGTGAATAAAGCAATTCAGCCTGTCTGGTATTTTAAAAAGCGCTAAGCAATTCCAAATGACGTCTCCCAAAGCAGGCGTTGGAACTGGTGACGTCCACTATCCAGTATCAGCAACAACTAAAAAACGTGTAACGTATGCTTTTCGAGATTCAGAAAGAGTTGTTTAAGCCAACAACATCAAATATTTGAGTATGGCTCTCAAAAACGTTACCGAATCGATTCGACTACTATGTTGTCGAAGCTAAAGGACATGAGTCTAAAGCGAATGGAAGCATCAGTTTGGAGCTTACAAGCTACAAAGCACGAGGCGGCTGCTTGATAAATTCGAGGCGGTCGACAACTGCATTTGGAAAGGCAGCCATGTTTGTCGGAGGCTCAAATGCCTCGCCGGCGAAGATTGGCGTGGACTTGGAACAGTTACCCTGCGGATGGCGCTGGCCGTCGGTGTACGACACCGCGCCATCAGGGCATGATTGCCGTTAGTGTGAACTGGCCCTAACGAGCTCGTTAACGCTATCGCGTGAAAAGCGTGCGCATGGTCATTAAACTCATCGGTCTTTGACTACAATTGGGTCAATGGATTCAAGGAGTGATTTTGGCGAAAATTGGCTGATTCGTATGTCCTATTGCTATATGCATTCGCCATTCCTTGTTATCATAACTAAGGGAATTAAGCACTCCCGATGACTGCGTCCTCGATTCGCCACTGTCCAGATAGTATTGTCATCTTGAACTTGCCTAAGTCAAGTTCGTTAGTTTTGCAGATATTCCGATGCATGCACTCCTAAAATTACGAAAAAAATCACAGCATAGACATCAGACGCTGCCCAGGCGGCACTGCGAGAAACGCCGCCATATATATACCGTGCACTACCCCATCGCCGCGCTGGCCATAATTGGGCGTACAAAACAGCGTACGAAACACGTACCGTTGTTTCGTACGCTGTAGTTGCACCTGGTTGCGCCGCAAACTGTGCAAAGGAGTCTGGCTTTGCACTACTCAAAACTGCGCCGACAGGTGGCGCTGCGTGTCCGCTAAACTGCAGAGAGCCGTCCACAAGTGAACGTGCCTAGGCCTCCTCTTTCGCTAGTTTTGAGGCGCGGTTTTCTAAAAATCAGGGACCTGGCAAGCTTCTTTCTGCAATCCAAGGTCGCTTCATAGAAGTATGAAGCTCATCAAAACAAAATACGGGCAGAATGAAAAATATGTTTAATTTATTTCAGCGTGCTGCACCTGGCAATTTAAGTGCTAGCGAGCATTGCTTGACCTCGAGTTCTAGGCAAGCACTAAACTTGGGCATACACATGATGCTAAAGCAGTGAAGTGCAGGACTCGCTTGCTGGATTCCGTGCCGACCGGTTGTGCCTTCGGGATCTCCGTCGTCAGCGTAGCACTGGCCGACTGGGCTCGCCCTACGTCACCTCCTGACGCCGACGAGCTTCGACGACAGTGTAACTCTGACCGACTGGACTTGCCCTACGCCATCTACTGACGCCGACAAGAGCTCTCGCAAGTGGTGCCCCGTGCTCGTACTCCTGTGATCTTGTTTCCATCTTTCCTATCTCTCCTATCCCCCCAGTTTGTTGTCGCTCCTTCAAGCTTACCACCTCACGTCTCTTTCCCTTTTCTACACCTTTACTCCTACCCCTCTTATCCCTCCTCACCCCCATTCGTTGTGAGCTACTGTTGAGGTGTCGCTTACTGAAGCAAACAGCTATGGGGCTCACTTTTCTCTTCCTTTGTCTCTTAAGAATCACTTTCTCTGAAGTGCATACTGTTGCGTTTGGTGGGCCACCGTTTTGCCGCGGCCGCCAGAACCGAAGAAAGGCAGCCGCCTCGTTTTGTATAGATAAGGAGCAGCGCCAAGACGCCCTGCTGCTTTCATGTGCTGGGCGCTGCGTGGCCTAAATTACTCTATGCAGCACCGCTGTCCTTCGGATCCGCGCAAAGATGCGACACGTGTGGTCTTCATGCTCCGGTAATAGCCCCAATGCCGAGCTTACGCCGCTAACGGACGACGGACCATCACGCTGTGCGTCTCTGATTGATGAGCCGCCAATGCTCAAATCAGCATCAGATGTCAAGGCATGGCCCCTCGGAGGCGCCTAGACCGCGACTGCCGTTCGCCAAAACATGGGTGGTTGGCGCGAGCGGCGAGGTGACAGATTAGTTTCACAAAGCTCCAGCTAGATTCGCCGAAGAAGCCAGCATCGCCGGGACCATACACGTGTTTGGTTTGTGTATGTGTGTTTGGGCCGGCATAATAACACTCGTGTGTGCAGCGGGACATGTCATTCAACAGTGCCGTAAGGACCTATTCCCTGATCTAGAATCTGGGGAGATGAGACTGTATTTATTCAGCCCTCGCGGGCTGCTTAGAGTGGTTAGCGCAGCTTGTCCAATAGACAGTCTTTTTCAATGTAGAGCTTTCAAGTTAGAGCTTCGGGCCAGAAGCCCGTGCCATGTAAATAATGTAAATATACCCTCTCTACGACGTTCAACCCCCTCCTGCCTCGACATCTTGATCCCGGATCTCCGTTGCCGTTACCCTGGTTGCAAAAATTCACGAAAATCTGTTATCAGTGGTACGAAGCTCAATTTATCCGGCACGAACAGACGTGGTGATTTTCCCTTTGCAGTTGCAATCTCCATCAATTTCTCGCTTGCTGTGCATTTAGGTGTTTTACTACGCATGCTCAAATGCTTTGTTCCAGTTCTATACACTGCGAATGGGGATACATGCGTGTCCACTTTCTCAGTGTACAACGAAAGGCAAAACCAATGCCTCCGGATTGTTCCGGTAATTCCGAACACCAACAGCAAAAAAATAAGAAAGAAAAACTGTGTGTGGTCGCGATCATTTTGCGATATATCTGTATGACGCACGTGCTCCCATTTTCTAGTTAAAGCCGGCACTTAGAGCCTTCAAAGCCCTAGTATACGTAATGCTGTGTGTGGCGATAACTATACATTATCGGTAGTCACTGGTGTGCGATATTTATTGCGGCCGGGCGTCACCTGTCTATATACTGTTGCACGTCACGTACCGCCGTCAGAGGGCCTGTTAAGCTTCATAATCAATGTTACGAGGGATCTGATTTATTGATTGATTGATATGTCATGTTTAACGTGCCATAACCACCATATGATTATATGACACACCGTAGTGGAGGGCTCCAGAGATTTCGACGTGCACCCAAATCTGAGGGCACGGGCCTACAACATTTTTAACACGGATCTCCATCAAAGCTATATTATACTCAAAACAATAACAGGAGGCATACGTTATCACACTTACTCAAGCGAACGAATCCGAGAACGCGAGTATTCGCTTACCCAACACGACGTGAACATGTTCGCAATGGCCTGTATTTAGCACTCTCGCCATTCCGCTTTGCGAAAGCTGCGAAAATCAGTAAAACTGAAGTTATCTACGTTCGGGGCGATTCCTAACGCAACAGTAGCGTCGACCGGAGTCTCTTTTGTAGAGCGGAGAGATGTGCCCGCTGTTGGTTTCGCCATCGTTCAGGCGAGTGAACCAGCAGGCACTTCACGGTGGTATGGTAACGTGTCCACTTGCCGAGAGAAATTCGTGGCTCTTTTTCTGAGTGTTCAATGCTGAAATACATCTAATATTTAGCTCAGTCGTTGTTTCGTACGCTGTAGTTGCACCTGGTTGCGCCGCAAACTGTGCAAAGGAGTCCGGCTTTGCACTACTCAAAACTGCGCCGACAGGTGGCGCTGCGTGTCCGCTAAACTCCAGAGTCGGACGTCTATATCCACTGAGTGAAGATGATGAGTGGAGCGAATCGTCTGTCAGTCCGTCCGCATGCTCTGGTTTCCGTCCGTTCATGCGTCCGTCCAACTATACCTCCGTCCTTCCGCCTAGGCATTCATCCGTTCATGCGTTCGTCCATCCATCTGTCTGTATGTCTGTTCGTGCATCCGTTCATCCACCCGGAGGGCCGCCCTCTCGCATATTTTTATCATATATTCATCATATACAAGTACCGCCATCCAGTAGACATTCAAAGGACTTAGCGAGAGGTGGCTACCTACTACCACCACTACACTCTCAGTCAAGTGCCGGATAACTTGCGGCATATAAGTGGCGTGCTCTTAGGTAGTGTCGATTATCACGGCTGTAGAGAGCCCGGAGAAGAGACATACACGTGACTCTGTTTAGGCAGCATTGAACTTGGAAAATGCCGCCTATAGCAATCGCTGATAAGCGGCCGAAGTGCGTATGCGGCCTCTCCCGCGGATGCGCGTGAGAGGGAAGCGAAAGGGTGCGCCGAAGGGTCGACAACGACTGCACCATGAACAGTGAAGGAAGAGGGAGGGGGAGAGGGGGCTCTTGTTCTAGGAGGCGTGCCCCTGAAGGAGGGGAAAGAAGAAAAAGAAATCAGAGGCTAGATCATCGAAAGCTGAGAAGTTTCGTGTTCGTGGTGCGGCATGCGCGACAGTGCACTGAAACAATGACATATATGTATGTTGACGCTCGCGATCTACAAAACAAGTTGAGCTGATGACTTTGTGAAAGCCTGGCAAAAAAGAAACAAACATAAGGCAGCAAGACAGAGAAAGACCAAATTTGAAAATTGGTTGGTTGATGTTTGATTAGTGGTTGCGTACTTTGATGATGAACTTGAACATCAAGAACAGAAGTCAGAAGTCAGGTGCAGAAGTCAGTAGGAAAGCTTATGCCACTGACATTTGCTTACTCTTTTGAATATTAAGTACGATTTGCATATTCCAGCATTGATTTGTAACAGTGAACCATGACCAAGACAACCAGTGTACTGCTGTGGAGATAGTTTACCTGTTATAAATATCCCCATTTTCTAAAGAGCAACTACATCAAGTAAAAATAAAAATTTTGACGTTCATTCTGCACCATTTTTTGACCCCAACTGCACGCGGACGTACACGAAAGAGATGCGCAGAAGTAATATTTATTTAGAGGGAGACCGACCTGTCCGTCGATAATTTGTGTACGACATACTTGACCTTGGCGCACGATTCACTTGAGCAGCGGTGTGATGCTGAATAAATGTAGAGTAGCCACTCTCCACAAATAGGATCAGTTAAAGACTGAAAATGAGTGAAAACCACTCTATATCACAAAATATTGCGTATAAATTTTAATTGTGGAGATAAGTTATCCTCGAAATGCTAAGAAGACGATGCTGCCTCAGCGTGCAGCTCACGGCAGTTCGCGCGTACTAGATGCAAACGTTAGAGTACGCACGCTAAAATACCCATGCAACGTTTACGTGCGAAAGCGTATTGTCTTCAAACAGCTGAGAATAGGCTGCTGTCATTGACACACGTGTACCTCGTGACACGATTAAGTGAAATTGCTCACAGCACATGGACGTGCGAGAAAGATATCTGGGTTTTGACCGCCGAACATAGCCTCGTCGAGCTGGTATCCGCCGATTTCGGTGAGCAAAAGATCTGCGGCTCACGGGGAAGCACTAAAAGGACACATGAACACACGTTAATTGTTCTTGTGGAATGGCGGACCACGCACTGAAGTCGGAGCCGAAAGCGCTTACTGTGGTAGTCTCGAGTTCATGAAGCCCTATAAACTATTCACTGAACAAATGCATGTGCAAACAAGTGCATAAGGCAGAAAAAAACGCAGGGTTCCTCCGACGGTTAGCAAAAAGCCACTTGGTAGATATATATCCAACAAAAAAACTCGCCGCCATGCGGTGGCGCTGTTGTGCGATAGGTAAGATATCTGCTTCGCGTGCATGCGGTACCGAGTTCAATTCCAGTGCTGAGTGTGCTTTGCATGTTGATCGCGCACATGTAGATGATTGTGATACGAATGATTTTTTAATTAGCTATAGGCATAATACCTACCGATTATCGGTAAGAAACCAATCTCCGATCATTATAATGCTTTTTTTATGCAACCGCGTCAGGCCTAAGCCACCTACGGAAATATCTCGCGTAACCGCAGGCCGTACCTAGCCAGGAAAAATTTAACATAAACTCCAGGCTAATTCTTTTCCCGCCTGTTCTGAAGGCCACTACGAATCGCGCCGGTTACTCTTTGACACGGCTACGAAGGCGCGTAACTAAGTGACTATAAGCGGCCATAATTTTACTTTATTTCCAGCCGACTGGCGTGCATTGTAGCCAGGATTTGGACTAAGAGTGTACATACATCGCTGACGCACCACCCACGGGTTAAAGAGCTTTCCTTCTAAAAAAAAGATTTTACCTTACTCAAGAGCTTGCTATACGTAACTTGAAATGGTGGGCACTAGGATGAATCATGATACTGCTTCGAGAATACCATACTGTTTTATCACAATGAACCTATACGTCACCACAATGCAATGACCTCCACTAATCCTGGATCTTCATTGCAAGGATGGCCATTTGGCAATGCGCACTACCTCGCCCATGAAAAAGAAAAAAGAAAACAGCGAAGATTGATGACAGGAAGCTATAGCTGCTGAAGCGAGAAACCAGCTGCGCTTGTACGCTTCGCCGTGAAAGCCGATCTTGGTCATTTTCTCAGCAACGCGAACAGCCCACACTGTATGTACACGCGAGCTGAAAGGAAGGAAGAAAAGAGACCAAAGGTCTTTAGAAGTACTTACAGTGTGGTCCTAATGAGGGTGAAACTCTTTAAGCGTAAACTGAAGAGCCTTCTGCGCAGTGTCTGCACAACGAGAAACACTGTTAGATGGAAGCTGGCTTTGTGCTGTACTATGAAAGCAGCAGGACTTGTACCAGAGCAAAACAGTAGTCTGAAACATTGGAGCGTAACAAATTTTTCTGCAACAGCTTTTGTGAGCAGATAGCTTCCGTGCTCACTCGAGAAAGTATTTCTAAAGTGGTTTAGCGGCGCATTTCTTATAGCTACTTTGACCAAAGTTTAGAAAGAAATACAGGCTTTCTCGTCATTTAAGGAAAAAGCTAAACTTTCCAGGGCTAACTAAGTGCCATTAGAAGAAATACATTAGAAAAATTCAAGGAGGTACGCACTAGTCGGGCGAAGACTGAGAAAAACAGCGCAGCTAAGAGTCTTCGTCTCCTCCATTCCCTCCTCCTCACTCTGACGTCAATACTCATCACCCTTTCATTCCTTCCCCACCTCCTCGCTATACTATAATGTACATGGCTATGCCACGGGTGATGGATAATGCCACGGCCACTGGATGCTATGCTTTGTTCCTCTCTATTTTTGTTTCTCCCTTATACAGCTATTTGTTTCGTTCTCCCTATCTCCCTGTGATCTCTCTCTCTCTCTCTCTATATATATATATATATATATATATATATATATTGTGAGCATTATTCATGCGCGTCATCTTGTCATATGTACATACTCATCATCATCAGTCTGACCTGTGTTGTGGGGCAGACGCTCGGCAAGTAAAAGAAGTGTGTCCGCAGCAAAAACGTTGCCTTACAAGTGGTGGAGAGCGCTTTCCGGTCCCCTGGTCCTCTCCCTGTAGCACTTTTTCGTTATCTGCAACTACCAACCATCCCTGGAGCTCCGGTCGGGTCGCCGTTTGCGCAGTCAGCCCACGGTCATGTCGCAAGACGAGCACAACAACAACACGGCTCCATCCACCCCACCTAAACCCCTGGGCATGCCTTCATGGACTGTCATGGCCCCTCAAAAAGATCCCCCGATGTTCGCTGGCCTTCGCGGTGAAGACGTTGAAGACTGGTTGGATGAGTACGACCGTGTGAGTGCGCTTAACTATTGGCATGATTCTGTGAAGCTGTCCCGAGTACAGCTCTGTCTGACGGGGGTCGCTAAGACATGGTTTCTCAACCATCAGCTGGATTTCCCCGACTGGCCTACCATCAAGCAGCAACTCCGTCAGATATTTTCGAACCCTTCTGTACGTGCAGACATCGCCAAACGTAAGCTTGCTAAACGTGTTCAGCACTCCGGCGAGTCCTATACTTCGTACATCGAAGATGTCCTTGCCCTATGCCGTCGCGTCGACAGCTCGATGGCGGAACATGACCACGTTCGCCACCTGCTCAAAGGCATAGGCACCGTCGCATTTAACGCTTTGGCGGCAAGGAACCCCACCACCATCGCGGATATCATCAGTACGTGTCAGCGACTCGACGACCTTCAACTTATACGTTTACAACCTGACACAGGAGATCTCAGGCCAACGCACGACAATGAGCTGTTCGTTGATACGCTCCATGATCCGCGAGGAGCTGCAATTCCAGGCCACCACGTCGTCTTGTGAGCTCCGCATAACACCTTCTGCAGGCGGCCTCCGCAACATCGTCAGGGAGGAACTGGCATCCATGACGTGTGAGCAAGTCCCCAGCACGCATACCACTCCAAAGCCGACATAGGCTCAGGTGGTTGCAGCGTCACCTTCTCAGGAATCGTCGCAGTATGTGTCACCTACGCAGCTCTCCCTAAATGTCCTCGCCCCAAGGGCACCCCCTCCTTCTTTCCATGCCTGGCGTCCATCTCAACCAATTTGATATTATTGCGGAATACGTGGCCACATCTCACGGTTCTGTCGTGGACGTCAACAAGACGAAAGGCGCGGCTATGGTGACTACGAGAGGGATGAGTTTGCCCCTGCTCCACAACATCACCACCCATACAAACTGTACCAACTCCGCTCACCTTCCCCACAGCACTTCCATGCAGCCAGTACCTTCCGCTCCTCGCGCCGTCGTTCCCCGTCACCTATGCGCCGTTCCTCGTCACCACTTCGTCCGGCTACCACGGCGTCTGATCATCGCCCGGAAAACTAAACAGTGCAGCTTCAGGAGGGAAAGCTGCATTTGGCGGACTGCATCGAACTCCTCCGGAACGCCCTTCAAACGTACTTTCAGTGTGTGTTGAGGTTATATGGACTGAAGCCTTGGTGGACACAGGTGCATCACTCTCAGTTATTAGTGTGGACTTGTGTTCCCGTTTGCGCAAAGTGAAGACACCGTATGATGGCCCTCCCCATCGTTGGGCTAATGCGGTTTTCGTTCAGCCTTCTGGTGTTTGTGCAGCACGAGTTTTTATTGAGGGCATCCTTCAGCATATACAGTTCCTTGTTCTGTCATCGTGTACTAATGCGCTCATTTTAGGGTGGGACTTTCTCTCCTCAGCTTCATCCGTGATATCTTGCCGTCAGCGGATCATACGCATGTCAGATACTGCGCTTTCGTCCGATAAAGATGCTCATAGCCAGCGCTTCGTCACCGTTGATGACTGTTTTATTCCTCCAGGTAATGAGAACATTCTGACCCTGACATCAGATAAGATCAGTACTGGTGATGTGTTCCTGGCACCGTGTGAACGCTACATCTCTGGTGGGCTTACCTTCGCTCCTGGCCTGGTGCGCTTTCGTGATGGCAGAGCATTAGTTACGGCAGTTAACCCTACTTCTTTGCCTGTTTCACTGCCCCAGGGCACCAGTGTGGTTTGCTTCAAAGATACCGAACCACTTTCTTTGGTGCCCCTTCACGCAGACGAGCCATCTTTCTCTACGAGTAATGATGATGATGCTACAACGGCTGCTTTAACAGCCACAATAGATCCCTGTCTCACGGCAGCGCAAAAGCAATAACTTTTGGGTATACTTCAAAAACACAGTGCTTCATTTGATGTCAATTCCAAGCTTTTGGGTCGCACTTCCGTCGCCGTACATCGAATTGAAACGGAAGGCAACACAATTGTACGCCGCCGCCCATATCGAGTGTCATCCGCAAAGCGGAAAATAATCGAGAACAACGTTGCCGATATGCTCAAACGAGATATTATCCGGCCTTCGTCCAGCCCGTGGTCATCACCTGTAGTGCTAGTCCGAAAGAAGGATGGTTCGGTGCGATTCTGCGTCGATTATCGAGCACTTAATAAGATCACGCGCAAAGACGTGTACCCGATCTAACGAGTCGACGACGCACTTGACTCTCTGCGAGGCGCTGAATTTTTCTCCAGCCTCGATCTACGGTCTGGTTATTGGCAAATACCTATTCACGAAGCGGACAAAGCAAAAACTGCCTTTGCAACACCAGACGGGCTGTATGAATTCAACGTGATGCCATTCAGTTTATGTAATGCTCCTGCCCCGTTTTAACGCATGATTGACACAGTTCTACGTGGCCTAAAATGGAAACCATGTCTCTGTTATCTGGAAGACATCATCATTTTCTCCTCTTCTTTTCGTCAGCATCTTGATCGTTTAGACGAAGTTTTGACGTGTATTTCTAATGCTGGACTTCAGCTAAACACAACGAAATGCTACTCCGCAACAAGAACATCAAGGTGTGGGGCCACCTTGTCAGCAAAGATGGCGTTCGCCCGGATCCTGACAAGCTTGCTGCCGTGATACGCTTCCCTCGGCCAGAAAATCAGAAACACCTTCGAGTTTCCTGGGCCTGGCGTCCTACTTCCGCCGCTTCATTAGCCATTTTGCTGCCATCGCGTCGCCACTGCATAAGCTGCTGACATCCGGATCAACTTTCGCTTGGAACGACGACTGCGAGCGTGCCTTTCAAGCCCTCAAGCATGTTTTAACATCCGACCCTGTTCTCTGTCATTTCGACGGAAACGCACCTACATATATCCACACCGACGCGAGTGGCTAAGGCATTGGTGAAGTTTTTCTACAGCGGGATGCCACTTCACGGGAAAGAGTTATTGCGCATGCTAGTCGTGCTCTTACGGCTGCTGAACAAAACTACTCCATAACTGAGCAGGAGTGCCTTGATGTGGTCTGGGCCATACAAAAATTTCGACCGTATCTTTACGGACGCCACTTCACAGTTATTACAGACCATCACGCCTTGTGCGGGCTATCGTCACTGAAAAACTTGTCTGGTCGCCTCGGTCGTTGGGTGCTCCGCCTACAAGAGTACGATTTTGACGTCATCTATAAGTCTGGCAAAAGACACCAAGATGCAGACGCTCTCTCTCGCTGCCCCCTTCCATTGTCACCATCGATTACGTCAAGTGATTGATCGTCTGGTGGGCAAAACACAGCGTCACACCTCACATTATCACAACTTGCGGTTATCGACATGCCAGCTTCAAATCCCTACACCGAGTTCGCCACACGCCAGCGTGATGATCCATATTGCAATAGCATTATTCAACGCCTAAATGGTATATCACCTACTCCTAATGCTAGATTGCGCCGACAACTACGACAATTCAAGCTCGATAACAATGTGCTCCATCGTTACGTTTACACTACTGATGGACACCGCTGGGTTCCAGTACTTCCGCGTTCTCTACGTCACCAAGTCCTCGAAGCCTTTCACGACGACCCATGTGCAGGCCACTTGGGATTTCACAAAACACAAAGCCGCATCAGGAAACATTTCTTCTGGCCTGGCATCTCTACTTTTGTGGCCAAGTACGTTGCATCTTACCATCTGTGTCAACGGTGGAAGCGACCAACTTCGTCTCCTGCTGGCCTTCTGCAACCCATCCCGTGTCCTGAGACACCTTTCGCCATCGTTGGCATAGACCTACTAGGACCTCTCCCCATCACGCCAGCAGGTAATCGCTGGATTGTGACTGCTGTCGATCACCTGACACGGTACGCAGAGACTGCTGCACTACGCTCAAGTTCTGCTTCAGATGTCACAGACTTCTTTCTCAACGCCATTGTATTGCGTCACGGTGCACCTCGCGTCTTCTTGAGTGATCGCGGCAAGACGTTCCTGCCCACCATAATCGAAACCCTGCTCACAACCTGTGGTACAGTACATAGGACGACGTCAGCCTGCCACCCCCAAACTAATGGGCTGACAGAGAGATTTCATCGAACACTAACAGACATGCTATCGATGTACATCGCACCAAACCACGACAACTAGGATACAATTTTGCCTTTTGTGACGTTTGCCCATAACACCTCTGTTCAAAGAACTACTGGCTACTCGCCTTTCTACCTCGTGTACGGCCGTACACCGACATTCACCATCGACGTCTCTTTCCTAAATGTGCCAACCGACGCCTCGGCAACCGTATCAGAGCAGTTCATCACAAGGCTCGAGGAATGTCGGCAACGGGCTCGCTTTAATACAGAAGCCAATCAGCAAGATCGCAAGCAACGCTACGACAGCTCTCATCGCGATGTCTTCTTCAGTCCGGGGGATGAAGTGTTGCTTTGGACGCCCATTCGTACTCCAGGATTGTGCGATAAATTTCAGTCACGCTTCATTGGACCCTATACTATCAACGAACAAACGTCACCAGTGAACTACCGTGTCACTACCAGCGACCTTTCTTCGGATCGTCGCTGTCGTGGTTCGGAGAATGTCCACGTATCGCGTCTGAAGCCATTCGTTCGACGTTCAGTTTCCGTCTAAGACGCGTCCGGGCTTGCCGCTCAAGCGTGGGGGGGAAATAAGTGTGAGCATTATTCATGCACGTCCTCTTGTCATATGTACACACTCATCATCATCAGTCTGACCTGTGTCGAGGGGCAGACGCTCGGCAAGTAGAAGAAGTGTGTCCACAGCAAAAACGTTGCCTTACATTATATATATATATATATATATATATATATATATATATATATATATATATATATGCCTTTATCTTTTTTTCGTGTTTTTACCCATAAGAACGCAATTACACAATTTTCATATATGATATGTGGTTGTGACACTTGTTTCAAGACTGGGGTTCCGCATGTAGAAATCCCGCCACGCGAATAAATTTAATTTCATTTCAATTCTATCTCCTGCTCCTCACTCATCACTCCTCCTCTCCCCTCCGCCTACATTTCTTATCTGAACACGTTGTGGGAGAACTCGTCACGCTCTGGTGCTTAAAGATAATGACAGTTATCTTCAACGCTTAAGTGCAGAAGCAGGAGTTGAAACAGCTCCAGCGTAAAAACAATGGAAGTAGTGCAACGTCTTCGTATTTTCGCGCAAGCCAGTGAATAGGTGCTGTGGCTATTTTTAAATTCCTAATAGAAGTGAGTACGCTTTTGACCAGAGTCTATATTTTAAATAACAGTGAAGGATATTCACACTGGCCACTCGGACAATACTGAGAAGGAGAAAGTTGCAGCTACACTGCTGATGGCCTAGACTACTCTTGAAATTGACAACACTATAGATGCTGGCATGTGGTGGAACCTAAAAAAAGGACGCCCAAATTTCGCAGCGGCTCGCAACGTTTCTCCAAAGAAGTAGAGTTTTTCAGAACTCGTGAAAGTTTTTTGTCTGTCTGTCTGTCTGTCTGCATAGAGTTTCCCACAATACTTACTAGAGGGAACTCTGGCGCTACGGGAGTTGCCACACACGGCACTTCAGCGAGCATAGGAATGATGGGTAGTACACACATTTGTCCAATGTTCGTACTTCTTGCCTGCTTCTGGCTCCGTGTGTGTTCGTGTGGCTTGAAGTTGTTTGCTCACGAAACAAAAATAAGCAAATGTTCAGCAATTGCTCTTCACCACCCTATTTTTTCGAATTACCTTTCCAAATCAGGTCACGAAGTTCAAAAGGGTTGAGTCTATCTTTCAAAACAAAATCGAAACACATCAATAAACGAAGCCGCAAGTACGATTCGCCACCCGCAAGTACGAAGACTAGGCAAATGTGTGTACTACCCATCATTCCCATGGTCGCGAGCGATCGCAGCGCCAGAGTGCCCTCTAATTTTGAGAAACTCTGTGTGTGTCTGTCTGTCTGTCTGTCTGTCTGTCTGTCTGTCTGTCTGTCTGTCTGGCTGTCTGTCTGTCTGTCTGTCTATCTGGCTGGCTGGCTGGCTGTTCGTCCGTTCGTCCGTCCGTCCGTCCGTGCACCCGTCCGTCGGTCTGTCTGTATGTCTCTCTGTCATTCTGTCTTGCACTGATTGGCGCGCAATTTCTGACGTAGGCGTGCTACGCTTATACTTCTTCCAGAAACACTGAGTGGTGTGCACGCGCCGCCAAATGTGAGCAAGCGCTAAATGCCTCATTACCGTCCTCTCCTAAGGGTCTTCTTTGGGGCAGCTGGGGCATAGGTGGTGGGTAGAACTCCTGCTGCAAGATATTCTCTCGAATAGCTCAATCCAACAGCAACAGCTTCCATTATTAGAAAGAGTTGAAGTGCAGCGAGAAACACCGGTGACTTGAATGGAGGATGTTGGCCACCTAGGAAGGACAGTCTCCACCTGGCCATGGATAGTTTATTGCTATCATGCCAATATGCAGCTGATGAAAATGATGCCACGTGCAATTCGAATGCAGCAAGCAAGCTCCTCTAGCATGGATTGCACAGAGGTTTTAATAGAAATCCGGCGCCCTACAGCAACCCTCGTGGATTTGCTCAGGTGGGCGCCACTAGAAGTGTTTGGTCCACTTCATGGAATAGCACTAACAATCACACGACGCATGTGACTAAGGTATGGTACATTAAATTGACGTAAAAATAATGCAAAAACACTACATTATACGACTCAAGAGGAAGGGGATAAAGCCTACGTATAGCAACGCAATAGTAGTTTTACGAGTTTTCTATCTCATGGAGGCGGAATGGGTCAACACCCGTATTTTCTTTTCACTATTCTGCGTTTTTCTTTAGTTGGAGCTATGAGGTCCTGGCAAGAACTGTGTGCATAAGGTATATTTCAAAGATGATTTGTGACGTGCCTCTATCCTTGAAACTTATGTCGCGTTGGCTAAATAATTGAATATATGTGTCCTCCTTTGTGTTAAAACTCGTGCTAGATTCCCTTGACAGGGGCTTGAAAACCCAGAAGCCAACATTTACAATCTTAGCCAGCGCCTGTTTCATTCATGCACTTTGCTGTAAAAATGGCCAAATGTGTTGTGTTACGTCTAAGACAATATGGGCCCTGGAACAAAGGTTTTTATGCGTTCAGTCATCTTGCGCCTATTTCAGTGAGGCAGGTCTCTGAATGACAATCTGCAGGTCATCTAATGGCAGCATTGTTCGTAATGATGTACCCAATCGAATGTAGACTTCAGAGGTCAATAACATATGAACTCCGTGACGACACGTGTTTGTTTGCTTTGCGAGAAAGCAAGTATAAAGCGTCCAATATGTGTTTAATCAGAATCAGTGATGAAGACCACACTGCATCTTGCAGTACAAAACTCTGGTCAACGCGCAATTGGCTCAAAGTAAACGTCGCTGACAGGAAGGAATATTCGCACGAAATAAACATTTTCATTATTATCAGGCAATTCATGTCCCAAAACAAGAATATCATTATGGGAGACGCCATAGTGAAGGGCTCCAGAAATATGGACCATCTGGTCATCGTTAACTTGCTCTGACACCACACAGTACAGGGGCCTCTATTGTTTCATGTGACTTCAAATGCAACCACCGCGGCTGGCATCGAACTCGCAACCTTAAGGACAGCAGCCAAGAACCGAATAACCGTTACACCACCGTGGTGGACGAAACGAACCTTTCGTCGAAATAATTTTGTAGCACTATACCAATAAAATATGGCCAATAATTGAAGGATTTTACTTACGCTCTTAGACATTGGAATAACACTAAGCAAACAGAGAGTTTCGGGCACGCCTCATTTCGTACTTCGTGAGCAGACGTCTAGTAGGCATTTTTCAACAAGAGTGATGGCTGTGCGAATATTTGAAAATTATGATGGGATTTAATAGATTACATTTCGGGGTTTTCATGATAAATGGTTCGAAATATTGCTGCACCAATGCCTCGAATGTTCCTTATTTTTAATTTTAACGAAGACAACACGCATAGTTTTGGAGTCGCGTTACAATCCTGAAACTTTCTCTGACTGCGTGCTCCTTTTGTTATTAAATATTGCCCTTTTGCTGGAAATACTTTGCTTCAATCGCTTAAATTTTCTATTTTGTCTATTGTCGACAAGAGCGAGATAACAATCCTTGATGAAATGCTAGGACATGCGAGCCTAGTTTACCACCTGACTTACCACTCCCGGTGGTGGATGATGATTTTGATATATGCTATGGTCACACATGCACACAAACAATGAGTACAACCACAGACACACTTACCTACATAAAACAGTCCGGCGTTCGAGAGATTTCTTAAGCTAAGCGCTTTCATAATGAAATGCTTTAGCCAGTGAAGGTTTCCGATATACCAATAAAAAGCCGGGTGACTAATGAGAAAACAAAAAAAGAACATCCTTGTTAAACAGAGCAAAACGGTACAGGCAAAACATGACTTCACATGACACAATCTCTCGTTGTCGTTGCCTTTTTGTGGTGTTGAACTATGTACGTAAATCTCGCTCACCCGTCTTTTCTGTTCGCATTTGAAAAATAAGCATCGTGAATTCAGGCCACGCTTTTTAGGACCTGGCTCACCAGGTTCTCGAGTTGGGGCACAGTGCCGCGCCATAGCATTATTTCCAGAGGCGACCGCTGGAGGCACAGCTCTTATTATGACTTCTAGAATCCGCACTACTTGGCATACCTCTATAAAGTGCTCGATTTTGGCACGTTACCTTCTCTTCGTCGTGAAAGAGACAGAAGGATGCTACGTGGATTGATACAAAGTGACATTAAGGTTACGTATACAGCGCATTAAAATATAAACTGATGAACATTGCAATACACACACACACACACACACACACACACACACACACACACACACACCACACACACACACACATATATATATATATATATATATATATATATATATGACGCATTCACAAGGTGATTCTAGGAGAAGCCGACGAAGAGGAAGTGCGCGTGCATTTGAAAAAACGCATGGCATCTGGACCATGACGTGTCTACATTTTGTAGCGTCACACAAGCCGACAGGATCAACCTCATAAACGTGCCATGGCTAAGCAAAAGCCTCCGCTCAACATACAGAAGTTCAAGAGAACACCAGAAGACGTCCCCATCGACAAGTGGCTTCTCCTTTTCGACATGAAGAAGCCACTTCAACGAATACATTGAAGGAGAAGCGTTCAAGTGGTACCTGACAGAGATTTTCGGCAACGGCGAGACAACTTGGGGCAATATAAAGCGTGACATGCAAGCCCGCTTTGCTTCGACTGACGGAGATGCCTTCCGTCTCTTCATTCACTACCGACTGAAAGGAGGGCAGACCATCAAGGACTACTACGACGAGAAAAAGCGACTCGGTTCCTTGGCTGACCTGAAAGAGTGCCACATCGTTTCTGAACTGACTGATGGTGTTCCTCCTGATGTGGAACTGGCGCTCGCCGGACTGTCTTTCAACTCGTCATTAGAGTGGCTCACCGCTGCTCAACGGGTCGAGACATCTTTAAAACGGGTGAGAGGAGTTTCGTTTACTCGTAACGCTAGTATCGCATCAAGAGCTCCACGTCTCTTCAGCAGATCGCAGCAACCGACAATAACTCTTCAACCGCGTGCCCCGCAAAACGAATGTAGATACTGCTCAGCTGCTGGTTTCCCACGACAGTTTCACTGGCACCACGAATGTCCGCGCCACGGCGATGTGTGCGCTATTGATACTGAACGGGGAAACGAGAAGGGCGACCCAGAGTTTCATTAATACACTTCAGTGCTCTCATCAATGGAAAGCCAGTAAATGCAATTCTCGATACAGGAGCAACAATTACTTGTATCAGCGAGGATGTGTACAAACAGCTAAAGCTTCAGTTGATGAGAGACCCCAGCATCATGGTCCCAGCAAGTTGCATCAAGGCATTCGAACTTTGGGTCGCGTAACATTCAGTTACAAATTGGAACGTCATCACGAAAGTTTACTGCACATATGCTGCGAGGCATGAGAACGCAATAATTCTTGGCCTAGACAGCGCTTCATACTTCAATCTTTCTGTAAATCTGGGAATTGAAGTCAGGACACAAAGCACGTGAGAATCTGAAACCTTCCACTCACAATGAAAAGAAAAACCATTGAAGCCCCGCTGATGCGAAACCTGACTTCAGAAACTTATCAGAGCATGAGTCTGTGGCGCTCAACTCTCTTTTAAGCAAGTTATGACGAGATATTTTCGAAATCTCAGACAGATATTGGGTGCATCACTACTGAGAAACATAGGATCGCACTTACTAATGCTGTCCCTATTCGTCGAGCACCATACCGATGTTCACAGGCAGACAAAGTGGAGATCAACAAACAGGTTAACGCTCTCCTCTAGCAAGGTGTTGTGAGGCCTTCATTATTGCTCTACGCCGCACCTGATTTTTAGCAGAAAAAAAAGGTGAAGGACGCACTCGTCTATGTATTGAATACCGGAAACTCAATGCCATAACGGTACCCGACTTTCAACCAATTCCACGTATAGAGGATATTCTTGACCACTTAGGAAAGGCGGAGTTTTTCACTACGTTGGACGTAACGTCGGGATACTGGCATGTTGCAAATGCATCCTGACGATGTTCAGAAAACTGCATTTGTCACGCCTGATGGTCATTCGAGTGGTTGGTAATGCCGTTTGGGTTGAAGAACCCTCCAGCTACATTTGAAAGAGCCATGAAGTCAATAATAGCGAAACATCAGCTCACCAATGTTATTATTTACTTTGACGATGTGGTCGTATACTCAGAGACATTTAATGATCATATACGACACCTTGAGGCGCTATTGAAAGCTCTCAAAACGAGAACGTAAAACTTAAACGAAAAAGTGACAATTTGCACGCTGCAGCATTGAATACCTGGGCCACAAAATTTCACAAGGAACAGTGACACCTGAGCAAAGTAATGTGGCTGCCATACTCAAATTTCCTACACCAAAACGAGAAAAAGATCTCCAGCGTTTTCTGGGCACTGTAAACACCTACCGTCAGTACATCCCCCACTTCAGCGATATCGCTCTTCCACTCACAAAACTACTCCACAAAAGGCAGCAAGTGGGTGTGGACAGAAGCATGCGAGCAAGCCTTTTGTGAACTGAAGGAGCGGATAATTGAAGAATCCGGTGCTTCGCTATACGACCCTTCGAACCATGTACTGTGCACTGTGACGCATCTGGCGAAGGCATCGGTGCAGTGCTCAAACAACCTGATGGCAAAGGCAAAGAACATCCTGTTGCTTACTATTCCCACAACCTACTTAGGCACGAGGTGAACTATGCTATTACAGAAAGAGAATGTCTTGCCATTGTAGATGCCATGATAATGGCATTGCTACCTTCATGGAAAGTCATTCACTGTTGTAACAGATCACTCTGCACTCCAGTGGCTGAAGAATGTTAAAAATCCTCAAGGTCGTCTCTTCCGGTGGTCTTTGAAACTGTCAATGTATGATGTGAACATCAAACATCAAAAGGGTGCAAGTAATGTCGAAGCAGATGCGCTCTCCAGAGCCCCAATAGTTAATCTTCTATCACACGACGACCTTCAGCGATGCAACAATGAGCGTCCAAAAGGAATGCACTCATTGGAAAATAACATCATCATCGTTAAAAGAAAAGGACTACGGAAAATATACGTGCCCCATGAACTACTCCCAACCATTCTGAAGAATGCACATCAACATTTTGGGCATGTCGGAGTGAAGAAGACGCTATCACTCCTGTCTCCGCAATATTATTGGCCGCATATGGTAACCGATGTTTCCACTTACGCTCTTTGACATTGGAATAACAATAAGCACATAGAGAGTTTCGGGCACGCCTCATCTCGTACTTTGTGAGCAGACGTCTAGTAGGATTCTTTAAACAAGAGTGATGGCTGTGCGAATATTTGAAAATTATGATGGGAATTAATAGATTACATTTCGGGGTTTTAATGATAAATGGTTCGAAATATTGCTGCACCAATGCCTCGAATGTTCCTTATTTTAAATTTTAACGAAGACAACACGCATTGTTTTGGAGTTACGTTACAATCCTGAAATTTTCTCTGACTGCGTGCTCCTCTTGTGATTAAATATTGCCCATTTGCTGGAAATACTTTGCTTCAATCGCTTAAATTTTCTATTTTGTCTATTGTC
Organism: Rhipicephalus microplus; assembly: GCF_013339725.1. Taxonomy (NCBI): domain Eukaryota; kingdom Metazoa; phylum Arthropoda; class Arachnida; order Ixodida; family Ixodidae; genus Rhipicephalus; species Rhipicephalus microplus. The sequence goes on from NC_051173.1 coordinate 41,549,232, forward strand.
TACAAGAGCGAGATAACAATCCTTCATGAAATTCCAGGACATGCGAGCCTAGTTTACCACCTGGCTTACCACTCCCGGTGGTGGATGATGATTTTGATATATGCTATGGTGGCACATGCACACAAAGTCTGAGTACAACCACAGACACACTTACGTACATAAAACAGTCCCGCATTCGAGAGATTTCTTAAGCTAAGGGCTTTCATAATGAAATACTTTAGCCATTGAAGGTTTCTGAAATACCAATAAAACAGCCGGTTCACCAATGAGAAAACAAAAAAAGAACATCCTCGTTAAACAGAGCGAAACGGTACAGGCAAAACATGACTTCACATGACACAATCTCTCGTTGTCGTTCCCATTTTATGGTGTTGAACCATGTACGTAAATCTCGCTCACCCGTCTTTTCTGTTCGCATTTGAAAAATAAGCATCGTGAATTCAGGCCACGCTTTTTAGGACCTGGCTCACCAGGTTCTCAAGTTGGGGCACAGTGCCGCGCCGTAACATTAGTTCCAGAGGCGACCGCTGGAGGCACAGCTCTTACTATGACTTCTAGAATCCGCACTAGTTGGAATGCCTCTATAAAGCGCTCGATTTTCCCACGTTCCCTTCTCTTCGTCGTGAGAGGGACAGAAGGATGCTACGTGGATTGATACAAAGTGACATTAAGGTTACGTATACAGTGCATTAAAATATAAACTGATGAACATTGTAAATATATATATATATATATATATATATATATATATATATTATATATATATATATATATATATATATATATACTTTTCTGAGGAATTTGATGGGAATAGCACGCACGTCGTTTTGAGTTTACAGTGCGTACAAATGCACATAAAAGTAATAATAAAAGACAGCAATATTAAAAGACGGTTATATTTATTCTCGTGGCACGTATTTCTAAAATTTGCGAAAAGTTTGTTGTAAATGCCTATGACAAGAGAGTGAACAGAAAAAAAACTCTACTGAGACCTTTCGCGAAGGCTCACACAACACGTAGCATGCGTATGAAGACCCACTTCGTGAGTAAAAGCCCTAGTTCGTGCACCGGCACTTTGAAAAAGCTTCACATCTACTGTGACCAACCTTGCGGGCCACCCACCTCACCGAGTGCGATTTTACACCCGAACAAACTAGGTTCTTCAGCGTGAAAGGCTTCATACATGCGTTCTCTCTTCTTTCAAAAGAGGGATGTCCAGGCCTTCGCAGTTTAACAGTTGGACCAATTTTGACGGTGTCGTACCAAGTTCATTTCAGGTTTCTGAACCACAGGGTTATGTTATGTGTAGAGTATTTTCGGCACTTTCAGGTAGCGTAGCGTAGCAAAGCAACAATGTGAATTTCTTATAAGATGTGCGTACTTTGCGCACTTTGCTCGTTTTCGATCAATGAAAAGTCTAGCGGATACGCATCACGTATCCCAGCGTTACATTGCTAAAAAATTTTAATGTAAATCTTTCTTTGGATAAAATTGCGATTGTCATGATTGACATGTAACCACCACACGCCAAGATGAAACACAGCACGTCACAAACCCTAGTGATAGAAATGTCATTTTTGTAGTTGATAATTTATTTCCTTACCATAATCGCATGTTTGTAAGTTGCATGGAGAGGCTTTTAGAGTTTTTACAGGGTTGTTGGCTGCAGTTATTAAGGAGAAAGCCTTAGATACTTCATAAAACTCCAAAAGTGATTGTCGACGTCAACGTGAAGGTTGCAAACAATCATCACGATACAGCGACGCTACCTCACTTAATTTCCGTGGAGTCACAAATCACACACCGCAAGTGTGTTTTACCTCATCACGAAGTTATTGTGACATCACGTTGACATGGCTATGCGACGTCAAATGAAGAGTTCGGCACATGTCATTCATTGTCGCATGGCCAAAGGCACACCGATCACCACGAGTTGGTATGAAAGCCTGCGATGCCTCCAATACCGGTGAAAAGCACGCTACGTGCAGAAAGTTTTCGAGTCATCATCATCATCATCACCATCGTCATCAGCTTGACTACATCCACTGCAGGACAAAGGTCTCTCTGATGTTCCGCCAGTCAACTCGGACCTGTGCTTGCTGCTGCCAATTTTAACCCGCACACTTCTTAATCTCATCTGCCCACCTAACCTTCTGTCTCCCCCTAACCCGCTTGCCTTGTCTGGGAATCCAGTTAGTTACCCATAATCACCAGCGGTTATCCCTTCCATACGCTACATGCCCAGCCCATGTCCGTTTCCTCTTCTTGATTTCCACTATGATATCCTTAACCCCCATTGGTTTCCTAATCCGCACTGCTCTCTTCTTGTCTCTTAAGGCTACTCCCTGCCCCAAGGCGACGGACGCGGAGTCATCCACTGGTCCGCCCAGCCAGAGGTCTGCTATGGCGAGCTCCTCGGTAAATCAGCGCGCCTGGCCCAGAACCAGTGAGGCCAACGGTGATAGTCACTGCATCATGGCTGTGGACGTGGAGCCTTCTGCGGCTATGTCCGACCATAGACCACCTTTGGCAAGCTCGTCGCGGAAACGAAGCACCTGTTCGAGCACCAGCGAGGACACGGAACTGTACTCGGCCACTGGCGACGACTCGTCGGATGACGACTTCGAGACCGTGAGAAGCAGGAAGGCCAAAAGAAGAAGTATCAAGTCGTCTTCACCAGCAGGGACATTAACGTCTCAGTCAAAAGGAGAATGCTGGCCGCACACCATCCTCTTCATGCCCGAGGACTCCACCATCAGCCTTCGAGCAGTAAACAGGCAAGCTCTCTCTATGTACTTTGAGGGGGTAGCACCAAACGACATTAAGGATATCCGGGTGAACACGCGGAAGAATATTCTAGCTGTGGACACAATGACGGCCAGCGCCATAGACAAGCTTCGCAGAGTATCAGATTTGGGAGGCATCAAAGTACGACCGGTTATTCCAATGGACGGTGCCTGCACGGCGGGAGTAATCTACGACATTGATTTGGCCATAGCAAACTCGCACCTCCCAACTCTCATAAACCAGCGAACGAAGGAGTTCTCATCGCGAATGTACTTCGCCTCGGAAACACCCGATGTGTAAAGATAATGTTCAAAGGAGATTCCATTCCATCGCATGTCAAAGTGGGACACTTCCGACATCCTGTTCGACCATTTGTCCCTAAACCACTCCAGTGCCATAACTGCATGAAAATTGGTCACATCAAGAGTGTATGTACAAACACCACAGTATGCCCCCGATGCGCTGAGCCGCACACTGCAGACGCATGTCGGGCAACAAGTCTGAAGTGCAGAAACTGTGATGGTCCGCATGATGCTGCATCCAAGGAATGCCCTCGGATTAAGAAGGAAATTGCCATTATCAAACAAATGGTTAGGGACAATTCAACCCACAGAGAGGCTGCTGAAAGGGTACGGCGGCGACGTAGTCGCCGACGGAGGCGTGTAGGACAGAGTATTGCGCATAACCCATTTCCTCCGAGCACGAGTGAAGTAGTAAGCACGAAGCGAAAAGAAGTGGAGAAGCTCACAGCTGCGGATGAGTGGCCTACGCTTCCGCGTACACAGCCTGCAAAGGAGCCTCCTGCGAGGCCTCGCCGCCCTACACCTTCCACCGAGTCTACTTCCGTTGAGGATGTGTCAAGGGTCGATCGACAGATCATCCCGATGTTACGATCCCTCGTCGCTGTCATGGCAGACATACTAAGAAGCCTGGGAACTCCAACCGCTCGAAGCGGGTTACAGGTGTTGGACGCGCTGAGCCCAGTCCTCGCCTCCCTCGCGTAGAGTCATGGCAGGAGATCAACAATCGTTCCGCAAAGACGTCAGAGAAGCATCAGTCATCCAGTGGAACGCAAGAGGACTTAGATCACGGATTTCCAATTTTCGTCAGTACGTGTCTTCTAACCTTTTCCCAATCATCGTAATATGTGAACCGAAATTATCAAACCCGATCAGGCTATCTGGCTACGAATCAATCCCGTCCAAAACCCGAAACGAAAGCAGCAAGGTCATTGTGTATATTCGTCGGGAGCTTACCTACATCATTCAACCTGTGTCGCTTCATGATGAGAACCAATATGTTTGCCTGACTGTGAAGCAGAAAACCCTCAACTTCACATTAATAGGTGTCTACTTATCTCCCTCAGCCCGTTTTGATTGCCAAAGACTGGATGACATTCTTTCGAGCGTCCCAGATCCGTGGATAATTATAGGGGACTTCAACGCCCACCACCCAATCTGGGGAAGTTCAAAAGTCAATACCACGGGCCGGAGGCTGGCTTCATTTGTATCGACTCATGAACTGTCTCCACTTAATGATGGGAGCCCTACATTTCTACGAGGATCAACGTACAGCAGCTGTTTGGACTTGACGTTCGTGTCACGTCGCTTCGCCACAAGCGTTAAGTGGTTTTTAGACATCGAGACACATGGTAGCGATCACATCCCCAGTTATCTCACCATCGAAGGCTTTGCTAGCGACCACCCGCCGAAAACCGTACGGAGGATCGATCTTTCAGCATTCTCAACCAACATTGAACACGCTTGTGAAAAAGGCTTAACCTCTGGCATTGAGCAAGCGATCAAACAAGCAGCGCAGAGTGCGATGCGCACGCTGGCATATTCTTCAAGGCCCTCAGAAACGGACATGGAGTTAGAGCGACTCCGTGCGACTCGTCGGCGTGCGGAGCGTAGATATCGACGCACAAAATCCATTCAAGATCTACGGATGGCCAGGCGCATGCAAAAGAAGATCCAGCGTCGTATAGACAAACTGGAGTTTCAACGGTGGGCGAAATTTTGTGCGAGTCTAGACCCTCGCAAACCGCTTTCTCAAATATGGCGAACCGTGCGAGGCCTACGCACATTTCCCCAACAACGTTTTCCGTTTAAAGCCTTGGCCCTTTTCCAAAATAGAAGGGATATCGAGGTAGCGGAAGATTTTTGTAGGAAGATTGCGGGCCCACCAAATTGCACAGAAGCCCTTACTGCTGATTACACGCCACATTCACTTGACCCGCACCTGGACCTGCCTTTTTCAATGGAAGAACTGAATGTGGCTCTTGCTTCATGCAATCGATCGTCATCGCCTGGGCCGGATGGCATATCATACCGCCTATTAGGCAATCTCGGTGATCGAGCACGAAGTGCTTTGCTGGAAGTATTCAATGAGTCTTGGAGAGATGGAACGGTCCCCAGAGAGTGGAAAACAAGCCGGTTGGTTGCACTTCTCAAACCTGGAAAATCGCCTCTAGAGCTGACATCATACCGCCCAATAGCGCTGGCTAGTTGCGTAGGGAAGCTGATGGAGCGGATGATCCTTGCCAGACTCGAGTGGTTCCTAGAACGCCATAGAATATATCCAGACGCCATGGCCGGTTTTCGTCGTCTTCGGAGCTCCATTGACAATGTCATTGACCTGGTGACCTACGTACAACACCAGAAAATGAGCAGACGGTTATCTGTCGCACTATTTTTAGATGTCAAAGGAGCATATGACAATGTTTCTCACGAAGCCATACTTGACGCCCTCGAGTCAGTTGGTTTGGGTGGGCGAGTGTACCGCTGGATCCAATGCTACCTACATATGAAATCATTGTTTATGCAAACTGATGATGGGCCGACTTCTGAACATTATACACACCGTGGTGTTCCTCAAGGTGGTGTATTGAGCCCCACACTGTTCAACCTGGTTCTGATCGGTCTAGTTGAACGCATACCAGATTCCGTGCAGATATCTCTCTATGCAGATGATATTTGTGCCTGGACATCAGGTGTAACACGTCCTCAGGTACGTGCGAGACTCCAGAAAGCAGCGAATTCAATATCGGCGTACCTTAGAGAACAAGGCCTCGAGATTTCTCCTGAGAAATCGGCGCTGGTCGCGTTCACGCGGAAGGCAATGACATCATATCCCATCGCCATCAATGGACACAGTGTCTGCTACGCCAGGACTCACAGGTTTTTGGGGGTCGCGATCGATCGAAATCTCTGCTGGAGTCCCCATGTGGCCACTCTAAAGAAGCGCCTAACGGCCATCGCACAACTTTTCAAGTTCCTCGGAGGCAAAACGTGGGGCACATCAGTGCACGCGATGTTGCATTTGTACAAAACGCTGTTTCTGGGGTACCTGCGGTATAGCTTGCCGGTTCTGACGAACGCTTGCAAAAGCAGTATACGCACAATAGAAAACGCCCAGGGCCAGGCACTCAGAGTTTGTCTTGGATTACCACGCTGTACATCAACAGCGGAAACCATCGCAATCGCCAAAGATCATCCGGCCACTGTGCACATTACTTTGGAGGTGCTTAGAGCTCATATTAGACACCTTGCTCGCGCCCCTGCCCACCACCTAGCTTCGCTTCCAGAAGATCGACCGAGTGCCTCCTTCTGTAAGAGAGTATTGACTTTCCGTGAGTGCCTTCCAACAGTCTACACACCTCCGGAACGGATACTAACACCTCCTTGGTGCTTGGACCGACCAAAACTGCGCTTGACAGTGCCGGGGATTCGCAAGAAGGCGGAGCTCTCGGCGCCAGCTTTAAAGCAGATGATTCTACTCATGCTACACGAAGAATACAAAGATCATGTCAAACTTTACACGGATGGCTCGACAACTGTTGGAGGATCTGCAGGAGCTGTGATTTTCCCAGCAAGAGCCGAAAACCATCCAGTTCAGAACGTCACACAAGACGACATCGACAGCCGTGGAGCTCGCGGCACTCCGCAGCGCACTCCGCAGGATTGACCAAGAGACACCACAAAAATGGAGCATTTTTACTGATTCCAAACCAGCTCTCCAATGTCTACACAATACTCTACGTCGTGGACCTCAAGATCAATTGGCGCTCGAAATACGACAACTGTATCATCACCTAATAGACGAAGGACATGACATATCTTTTCAGTGGTTACCAGGCCATTGCGGCATCATCGGTGACGAGCATGCCGACAATGCAGCTAAGAATGCTCACGAAAATGGAGTGATGGAACCTATTCCACTATCAAGAAGCGACGCAGCAGCAAAGATTAATACGCTTGCGCAGGATGTCGCAAGGTCTATGCGGAATACGCCCGGTCTTCTCCACACCCGTCTTCACCGCCTGGACCCATGCCTACGACTTACTATTCCATCTGGCCTACCCCGATCCGAGACGACCCTTCTCTGCCGTATGTGGCTTGGGGTGTCTTTCACGAACGCTTTTGCCTGCCGCATCGGAATGAGAGACAGCGCTACATGCGACCATTGCGACAATGACGAAACAATTGAACATATTTTATGTCAGTGCCCCCAGTACAGCTCTCAGCGACAGTCCCTCTCAGCAGTGTTTGCTCGCCTCGACGACCAGCCATTTTCTGAGCAGTCAATCTTGGAATGTCGGAAAGATCGAGCTTCACGCCAGAAAGCAACGAAGGCGCTGATGAAGTTTCTGCGAGCGACCCGCCTCGTTGAACGATTGTGACACTACTGTGTGCGAGTGTGTGTATGTGTGTTTGTGCTTCTCTTCCTCCCTTTCCCCTTACCCTTTCCCCAGTGCAGGGTAGCAAACCGGATATGTTTTCTGGTTAACCTCCCTGCCTTTCCGCAATAAATTTTCTCTCTCTCTCTTAAGGCTACCTTTACCACTTTTCTTTCCATTGCTCGCTGCGTCGTTCTCAATTTAAGCAGAACCCTCTTTGTAAGTCTCCAGGTTTCTGCTGCGTAGCTAAGCACCGGCAAGATACAGCTGTTACATACCTTCCTATTGAGAGATAGTGGCAATCTACCTGTCATAACTTGAGAGAGCTTGCCAAACGTGCTCCGCTGATGGGCTTATCTTGCGCTGCTAGTCCCCAGTCATGCCAGGGTGCACTTCTGCCCTCAGTGGAACGACAAACAAATAAAACAAGATGCCTCTGGTTTGAAAACACCGCCCAACTTAGTGAACCGTCCTTGACGCGATGACTGTTTCCATCGTAGCCAATGAGACGCAGCGCACTTGTGAATTTGACTTTTTTCGTACTGTTGGCTAGTTTATAAGGTGGTGTCACCAGATCTCGGGAAGGTCCCGAGTTTCGCGAACTCGGGCGAAACTCGGCTGATCTTGCATAGCGCCCCTGGCGTAGTAACTTCATGAACATTGATAACCATGGCAAAAGCAGAAAAAGAAAAAAAAAGATCACGCTAATAGAGCATTTTCATAAAAGGGTGCCCAATTAAGCCTTATATAGGGCGCCGGAGCCGATGACACCAACAGCCTTTCATGTAGACGCAGATGCCGCTCAGCGTTTGCGGTACACTAAGAAGGCAGGACTTTCTTTCGCACTCAGAAACGTGAAGTCACAACTAGTAAATTAAAAGAAATGCGACTATCTTTTTGGTGTGAGCTGTGTTCTGTCTCCAATAGCTCCGCGAAGAAAATAACGGAGATTTTTTTATACTTAGCGTTGAAAATACGGGCGCTATTGTGGAACTACTTTTACTGGTGGCAGGATGCACGTGCGAAGCGCGCGCTCACACCGCCTTCCCTACACATGACGGCTTCTATCCCAGAACCCTTTGCAAAATTAAACTGACGAAAAGCTCACCGTCCAGCTGCGCATTTATGAAAAGGGTTTATTGTCTAAACCAAAATCGTGCTGGCCTCAAAATCGGTTTTCGCAAGTAACGTTTTCAACAGAAAAAAACAACCAGGCATATTAAACTATGCTTCCAGAAACTTTAGCAATCACTTCAGTTTAGGCGCCTTTTTTCATAGCCTCTACCATTTTGGTTGTTCACATGACCGGGCTCAAGAGTTGAGCGCTGCCGTCGTGCTTGCTGCCTTCTCTTTATTTGGACTGCACGCTTCCCTTCTGTATGGTTTTGCGAATGAAATGAAATTAATTGGAAACTCAACCTCAGAAACATACCACATGTTGTAAAAATACTACGATAAAAAGGAAAATAGGGTAAAATAAATGTAGATTAGGAGGTGGATAGAGATATTCAGCGCCTGCGAGAGTGCCCCGTTCCCCGAACCTAAATTCATGATGTGTATAAGAAATATGGTAACTTATATGTGTCCATATACTTATTTTATGCGAACAAGAACACACCTCATTAAAACGTTTTCGCGATACGTGTGGGATGCGATAGGTTCTGGCGGTCCTGTAATGAAAGAGCGCCTTAAATAAAGGCTTCCTAGAAAAAACTCGACCGACCCCTCTGAAACAGGAAAATTACGCAGACATTATTCTTCGCGCTGTAGATGACAGCGTAGGAGGATATACTCTATATAATCAAAACAAAACATAAATTCGTGGCCTGGTTTCCGAAGGAAATATTCAAGAAGCCTGCCTCATTTTAGAGCGTACGGCGTTTGCATTGGTGATGACCAAAAAAATGCTTCAAAAGCTTTTCGAAATTCTTGGAACGAACACTTTTTTTTTTCGAACTGATAGGAACTTTAAACAGCTACAATGCTGGAATAGTCGGACGCACCATAAAAAATCAAAACACCAATCGACAAACACTGCCACCATCAGGTTATACTTTCAGAACTTATTTAATTCACTGTATAAATTACAAATGAACATACATTTAAGATACTGCAGCACACGTAGTATCGGCAATGCATGTATAAGCAATGCAGAATGTCTGCAATGGATTCGAAGAAATGCAGCTTAAGGAGCTATACTTTGGATTTAGTAACAAAATTCATTTGCCACAGCCACAATATTTGGTAAAACTACCATTGAGGCCGTGTGACAAAAGGCGTAAAGCTTGACGCAAATCACTGTCTGTAAAAAGTGAAACTGTTTCTTTTATTTAATAGAAAGCATTTTTGTTTTTGGTAAAGTATAATATCTCAGAAGTTTAGCACAAGGATGGACGAATTAATTTGATTAGGACAAAGTGGAATGTTGTATGGTAGAAGCCTAGCGGCTAACTCCCTCAGGATACTATCTGAGCTCCGTACAGGCTTAAATCACCTGTATGGTTGTACTTTAACTGTGGAGAAGATATTGGGACCCATAGAGTTTCCCTAAAATTACCTAGACAGGACGCTGGCGCTGCGATCGTGCAGCCGCCACAGGCATGATGGGTATTACACAAATTTGTAATTGGGTAACACTCACCCAGTGCTTGTCCTGTTCCCTTCTTTTGTGTTATATCAATTTTAGCGCTACTGAATGATGAATAAGTTCCAACTCACCCGCCTGTCGGTCCTAGAACACAAACCAATTTGCCTGGTCGTCGTGCTTGCAGGCTTCAAACGCACTTGTGGCTTTGTTTACTGCTATGTTTGCTATTTGTTTTTAATAAAAGAATAGACCATTGTGAACTTCGTTATCCCATTTCAATTGGCGAGCCTAAAGGTTAAGGTGGTGAAGTGCAACGGCGGTACATTTTCTAATTGTTGTTTTGTGGCAATTTTGCTCCTAGCCACGCGATGCTAAATGAAGCCGAAAGTACGAACATCAGAACAAATTTTTGTGCCGTCCACCATTCCCATGCCGGCTGAAGCAACCGTACATTGAAGTTACCATAGACACTAGCGCCAGAGTTCTTTTTAGTATATTTACAGAAAACTGTATTGCTGAACCTTGGGGCTGCTCATCGCAGTTCCGAAAGACAACGGAAAGGCTGATGCGTTTTTTTACCATGAAATTGTTTTGTGCCGACACCCGCGAAATTTTCACTGACATATTTTTGTCACGGATATGATGCCATTAAAATTTACATTAGCACCTAGCAAACAAATAATTTCACGATTTTGAAGCCCTGGGAATCAAGCCAACACTTCTCAATAGGTGATCAATTGGAAGCGCGAGCTTAGCCAACCCAATTATTGTGTTTACTTGTGTCACTGAGTATGAGTGGGTTAGTGAGCAAACTTTATTTAACCAGCGGATCGAGGCGTGGGCCTAAGCCGCGCCAGGGGCGGTGTAGAGACCCTGTCTCTAAGCCGCTTCCCATGCTCACTGGATGGCCCATATTTGATCTGCCCGATCTGAGCTGATCAGCACGGCTCTTCACCACCCCCCGAGCTGTTCCGGGGAGACTGCATTGTCGTCCTGTATTTGTGCGCATTCCCATAAAATATGCTCTCTGGTGGCATGTCTCATGCTACATGGCTTACACGTGTCGTCTGGGTATAGTTCGGGGTAGATGTGATTTAGGTGCTTTGGGTTGGCAAATGTTCTAGTTTCAAGCCGCCTCCAGTCAACCTCCTGAGATCTGTCTAATGCGAAGCTAGGTGGTGGAAATCTGCACCGCGACTTTTGGTAGAAATAGATTATGTCGCAGACCTTAAACATTCTGTCCCATTCCCACCACTCCTCTCCTCCCGGTACCTTATGTGAAGCTCTACCGCGAGTGCGGTAAGTGAGACCTCGCGCTACGCGGTAAGCTTCCTCGTTGAAGTTGGGAATGGGGGACGCACACAGGGTGTGGGCTGGGAACCATATAATATACCTTTCTTCGAATTCCTCGGATGATATGGGATTTGCCTTGCGGAGAAGTATGTTAGTTGCCTCGGGAGATATTCTTCCTCGTGCATAGTTACGGATTGCCGACTGCAAGTCACTGATGACATACCTACACTTTGAGGACATTATGGCCTGTATTATAGCCACCTTTTCCGCGATTTCTGAATTATAACAGCGTATGGAGCATGCGCTTACACATTTGCGGTCAGTGTTTATTACTGCCGCAACGTGGGATTTGTGACTAGGGTACTCCGCTGCGTCTACGAACAACGCCTCTTTGCCTCTGCCGTAGGCCTTAAGTAGAGTTCTAGCGCGGCTTTCTCTTCTGCCCTGATTAAGTTCGGGGTGCATGTTTTAGGGCATATTGGGGACCTGGATATTTTCTCTGATCACATTTGGAGCCGACACTTTATTTCCCTGTTGCCTATGGTAATTTATCCTCAACTTGTTAAGGATACTCTGTCCTGTGCGCGTGCTGGCTAGTCTCTCAAACTGGGCAATCTGTTGCGCTGCTATCAGCTCCTCTAAAGTGTTATGTAAGCCAAGGTCATATCGCCAATGCTGTTTAATCTCATAATGATAGAACTCCCGGCGTGGCTCACTGAGTATATGTCGCACACTAGTTCACTGTGTAACCGCCTGCACTTTTTGTTTGTTCGGGAGTTGCTGTCTAAGAGCTGATAAGAGAAGTTCTGCATTATGACACTCATTCACATCAATCGAGACCGCTGCTACAGCCTTAGTCAATTGCAGTCAATCGGCGCCTCAATGCCAGTATTCGAACGGATGACATTAGACCATACGAACGCCACTTAAAAGGCGTTGGCCCTATTTAAAACAAAGTTTATCCTCCACAATCAGATCCGACAAGCTTTTCACCCTTATGAAAATGATTTTTCAGAGTCTAATGGGCACCTAATGCACACATAATGGGTCACTAGGTTGGCAATAGACCTGCAAAGTCCAATGTTTCTTAGCATCAGGTGTTCAATGAAGACTCAGATGATTGTCGTGAGGGGAGCTGCGTTGGGCCCATGTTTTTGAATTCAGGGATGGCACTCAGCTCTATCATAGTAGAGCACCTAGTCCTCTAAATCGTTAACTACTTTTTCCAAACACAACATCTACCAGAATTTCCGATGAATAAAGTACGCAGTTTCTCAATTGCGTGTCCTAATGTGAAAACAAATCACAACGAAGAAATTTACTTTATTCTTTTATAGCCAACAAAAACTCAATTTCTCAGTAATAAGCGTAATGATCACTTAAATTTTAGATCCCGAAACCACTATAGACGGTTCCACAAGAGCCCGCCGGTTTGCGGCAACATTGCGCGTTCGCCAGAAAACCACCCCTGGAAACTTCCGGCTTAGCTTGTTTCTGCGTGATTTTAGTCCTTTTTGCTGGCCGCGGTAGCTTGTGTTCCGATGTTATATGTGGATAAAACTATTCCGATAAAGCGCCCGCAACTTGGGCACAGCTTTGTCAAGACAGGATGCAGTCTGCAAGCCTGAAATAGTTTTATATCAGTCAAAACGTTCTGGTTTTCGACCGATGGCGATAGAAAGAGCGCCTGCAAGCATTGCAGCTATCACGCGAGAAAACTGGATTCCCACAAAAAGCACGTAGGTTTGTGCTGCCCACTTCATTGAAGGCAATGTAGAGCTCGGCGCAGACTTACAGAACAGAGGCGATAATCAGACGTTAGACTAGTTGAAGGCCCCCAGTTACCGGGAACACATCAGTCGCTGTCGTGTTCCACCCGTGGCAGGGAAGTGTACTGATGTCTGACATCAGTAGCAAAACGTGAAAGCTAACACGAAAAATCCGTCACAAAGGTGTTTTCTTTATAGTTTCTGTGACAACAATGGTGTGTACTGTCCGAAGAAACAGTGGGCACAAAGTAGCCGCGCTCCACATGAATCCCTGCACAGCGACGTCATGGTGTTCACGTTTCGCTGTCGTTGCATTTAATTTTAGGTTTTGCAAGCAACTCCAGCGAGTGGCTATCATCTGTTCGAGCAAATGATTTATCGCCTGTCTTTCTGCCTTAGTGAACATTGCCACATTCTAGCTAATTTATCTTTTGGTGTTAACATGAACTGTATATTTAGGTGGGTTCAACTTGAAAGTTTGAATAATGAATAGTCTACTCGTGAGGAAACAATAATAGTTCGCGTGATCCAGCCGCAGTTGATGTCATCACATAATCAGTAAAGTTATAATTTCTCAGTCACACAAACGTTTCGAATCGCGAGGGATTTCGATTGCCGCTGATCTCTATAAAATGCGCCCGGTGTGACACAGGCGCAGAAATAGGCGTTTGATCCCATGGTTTTGCGCTTAGACGCAGAGTGGTAGAGGGTGGTATGATGTTTCTTTTTAGCATGTCAGTCCCGTTCTCCTCGATGATTTTGCGCTCGGCCAAGGATAATCGGTAGGGACGACGGCGTACAGCAGTCTGACCTTCAGTGTCGATGCGATGATGCGCAACTGTGGTCTGTCCTAGTGCCGAAGCATTGGCGTCGAAGGAGGCCTGGTGTTTCGTTAGCAAAGTTACCAACGCCTCATCTTGAGAAGCAGAAAGGTCAGGATTTCTCCCGGGAGCAAGTAACAGACTGGCCCTGTTGTGGCTGAGCGGTCAATGCGTCAAGAGAGACCAAAGATACCGGTTGGGTATCCACATACCACAACCCTGCACAACCTTGGGGCGGGAGGACAGGCTCCGGGTAGGGTTCAGGCCAAAAATTATCGCAGCACTGTCTTTGAACCGCACAAGGCTGGAGGGGACTACAACCAACACCACCTAGACTATTCACAAGGCCCGTTCATACCCCTCTCTCCAGACGGCATACGTCACGCTAGTTGTCTGATGTTATGACCGGCACAGCAAGGAGGTGGCTTGCAAGGGACGCTCATCGGCGTAACGGTCAAACGCTGTACGCGTTCTGCAGGAACGCGGGAGGCGTCTGTGTGCGCCGCAGGAAATGCACATCAGCGTCGCCGGGACACACAGTCGGCGTCTAGCACGTGCACGGACGGCTATAAAAGGAGCATGTCGGAATTTAGCTGTGCTCTCTCTCTGGACTTCGCTGGCCCACTCGTCTCGAGTTCGCTCTGGGCCCTTGTGATGAAGAGGCGCGTCTGTACGCTCTCATTGTAATGTACGTCTCTTGCAAATATGTAAATTAAACGCATCTTCTACTTGTTCGTGAGACGCGTCGCAAGAGTCGTCCTTCGCCGGATCCAGGGTGGCAGCCTCAACCCCTTCCCGGACATATCACCGACTGTCCAGTGGCCGAGGACGCGTCGCTCAGGTGGTGGTGTTGGTCACCCCGCGCACTTTTTTTACCCCGAACGGTGGACAAGCCCCGACAGGTTTGCCTTTCATCGCTACCTGCTTCGCTGGTTAGACTGCGTTAGGCTTGGTGCTGCATCGCACTGCTCTGAGTCTTCGTCCGTTCCCACGTGTCCGATTTTATTGGTGTTGTATTTGTGAGTATTTGATTACACATCGATCAGTGAGACATGGGACGTTGTTGTGTTCCCGGGTGCCGTGGCAATTATGACAGTGGTCCCAAAGTGCGTGTTTTCGCATTCCCCAAGGATGAAGCTCGGAAGAAGTCTTGGATAAAAGCCATTCCGTGAAAGGATTTCACACCAAGCATACACTCCAAGGTGAGAAACTGCTGAAGTTTGTTGTCGTACCGGCTCTATCGCATTACTGGCGTTTTGGCTCTTACTGTTAAACGGAGCGAGTATCGTGAGTGGTGATGGTAGTTTTGTCGCGCTTCAGGTAGGGCAGTGCGGTAAAATAGAACAGAAATACTCAGGCTCCTGTCAAAGTTCCCATTAGCCCATTTCGTATGAAAGTAATGAAGTCACTGTTATGCTTGGCGCAGGTCTGTGAACTCCACTTCCTCGAGGCTGACGTCATCACAAAGCTGTCACATTTCGACGCAGCGTCGGGATGGACATTGACAGTCGACAGCGAGAGGGTGCGCCTAGTGTCAGATGCTATACCATCGGTGTTTCCCAACTGTCCGTCCTACCTGAGCACGAATCGCAATCGTCGAGAATCTCCTGTCTCGAAACGAGCTCGAATGGAAGACGAGGCCTTGAGCAAAGCGATTAAAGACTCTATATGCGCAAAAAAAGCGAAGAAGAGAGAAATGCTGTGTCCTCTTTCGAACAGTACTGAAAGTTGGGCGAGTTGGTACTCATTCATGACTTCTTTGCGCAAACACGTACACGGACACAATAAAAAGAGGCAAACAACACGGGCGCAAACTCACAATTGGTTTATTTTGAACAACGAACTGTACTTATATCTTCACGTAGCCCACACGCCACCCCCATCGGTGGATCCAGGAACACACAAGATAACCTAAAGAAAGCTTATTCAGCGCTACGTCATTTCGTGCGGCTACGTCAAGATATAAGTACAGTTCGTTGTTCAAAATAAACCAGTTGTGAGTTTGCGCCCGTGTTGTTTGCCTCTTTTCATTGTGTCCGTGTACGTGTTTGCGCAAAGAACTCTTTCGAACACTTAAGAGGCAAGCTTTCTGCTGTATGCAGTAATGATTTCTGGACCATCAAGGCCAACGATCGTTGTGTGATGTTTCTCTGCATCGAAGATAATCCTTCACCGCACGTGAGGTTTTCCGTCACTGTGCTTGCTGATCTCTCACTTGCAGTCTCAGCAGGTATGATCAAGCTGGTTTCATTACCTTGCGGAGGCGCAGTTCCAGACGCAGTGCGCGACATCCGGACGTTGTGCAAGATCAGCGTCGACGTTGACTTTTTACCCCATCCTTCAACCCTGTGCCGCGTTTGTTCCAAGTATGGAGGCGATCCACTGAAGGAGCGAAACGAAGCGAATTCCTCTCCTACATTCGAGAAAGAGTGAAGTGCATGCAGCCGCATGAAAAGATGGTGACGCTAATGGTTGATGAAATTCATATCAAGCCATACTTCGATTTTAAAGGGGGCAGCATAGTTGGATCTGCAGCCAATTCTCAAGAGGCAGCCACAACCGCTCATGTTTTCATGCTTCAGTCGCTCTTGTCATCAAACAAAGATGTGCTTCACATTCTTCCTGTTGCTAAAATGACCGCCGAAATTCTACATGAGTTCTGCAAGAAAGTAATTTTAAAAGTGGAATCTATGGGCCTCAGGGTCATTGCTGTAATTACCGACAATTCCCTCAACCGGTCAATGATGTCGTTTTTCTCATTCAGCCGACAACAATCGGCTTCTGTTTTACGTCGTAGACCCTGTGCACATACTGAAATGCATCAGGAACAACTGGATGAATAAAAAAAACGAAGGAATATGCTTTTACTTTCCTGAAGTGAGCCTGTCAGGAATATTGCCCGACGGGCTGCCCAGAATGAAAGCAGCATCATTCGAAGCCGTATGGCATCATTCGAAGCCGTATGCACTGGAGCAGACATCGCTTCTCAAGCTTGGCTACAAGCTAAATTCCAAGGCAATCAATCCAACACCTACGGAGAGACAAAATGTAAAGTTGGTGTTAAATGTCATTAATCCGTTTGTATCAAACGCACTTGAGACGCGTGGCGATGCCCTTGAAACCACATGAGCCAGTTGAACAGCTCTCTTCATAAACATCATATAAACGTGGTGGAAAATCGTCAACGTGAAGACCCCTTCGAAAGGTCGCCGACTGAACGACACCCTTCAAAATCCAGTGAATTCTACGGTGGATCAACAGCTGGTTTTCCTTACTGGCATGGTAGACTGACTGGATGCTTGGAGCAGCGTCAACATGAGCCGTGGCTGCTTGACAAGGGAAACACATTCTGCGTTGAGACTCACTTGCTACTCCCTTGTTGAGCTGTCGCGGTACTGTTTAGAAGTACTGAAGTTCAAGTATGTCTTGCAGGGAAAATTTCAAACAGACACTCTTGAAGATCGCTTCGGTCGCTACCGTCAGCTTGCTGGTGCACAATATCATGTTTCCGCGAGGCAATTTCTCAGTCACACAAAAATTTTGAATTGCGAGGGATTTCGATTGCCGCTGATCTCTATAAAATGCGCCCGGTGTGACACAGGCGCCGAAATAGGCGTTTGATCCCATGGTTGTGCGCTTAGACGCAAAGTGGTAGAGGGTCGTATGATGTTTTTTTTTAGCATGTCAGTCCCGTTTTCCTCGATGATTTTGCGCTCGGCCAAGGATACTCGGTAGGAACGATGGTGTACAACAGTCTGACCTCCAGTGTCGATGCGATGATGCGCAACTGTGGTCTGTCCTAGTGCCGAAGCATTGGCGTCGAAGGAGGCCTGGTGTTTCGTTAGCAAAGTTAGCAACGCCTCACCTTGAGAAGCAGAAGGTCAGGATTTATCCCGGGAGCAAGTAACAGACTGGCCCTGTTGTGGCTGAGCTGTCAATGCGTCAAGAGAGACCAAAGATACCGGTTGGGTATCCCCATAACACGACACTGCACAACCTTGGGGTGGGAGGACAGGCTCCGGGGTAGGGTACAGGCCAAGGATTATCACAGCACTGTCTTTGAACCGCACCAGGCTGGAGGAGACTACAACGCCGCGAGCTAGACAGTGGCAGGAAGGGGTGATAAGGACGTCACCATTTGTAATATTCGGAGAAGTGATGGGGATGAGTTGCTCCTGACCCGGGAGCAGTATGGAATCGGAAGCTGTAAAAAATGCAATGGTTTTTCGTCGACGTGTCCGCTGCAGTGATCGGTCTCCGTCATCTCTACTACACGTTGACGGCAAGAAATTAATGCAGATGCTGATGATAAAAAGTCCCAACCTAAATTAGTTCATGAGCACATGAAATTAAGACAGCGAAGGTGATGTGATGACGAATACCATCAATGAGGACACGCCCTGTACATTGGGCCGATGGTTTAAATATTTCTCCATTGGCCCCAATAAAAGATGATCCAAGGTAGGGTGTCTTCACTTTCCGCAATCGAGAACACAAGTCGGCACGCATAACTGAAATAGTTGCGCCCGTGTCCACAGAAGCCAACACTCACGCACCTTACACAGTCACCAATAACATGTTTGACGGTCATTCAAGAGGACTTGGATCATTTCGCCGCGATGCAGTTTTCCCTCCAAAACCTGCCTTCCTTAGTTTTCCGATCGCTAGGCAGCCAGTTGAGAGACAGGCCGAAGTGGTGAAAAAGAGCGTTGGAGTGGCGAAGGGAAGCGTGGTCGGGAGACACGCGTATTGTTGGTCGTGTTAGAAATGTGTACAGGAGACAGGGATCGGTGGTTGGAAGGACTGTTGGCATAACGGTATTAACCTCGAGCACATGTGTCGTCACGTTCAAAAGCGACATAACCACGACGTTCATCTTGCTGCCGACGTCGACAAAACCAGGAAATGTGTCCTCGAATTCCTCAGTAGTAGGAAATAGGCCGTGGGGCCCACCAGGGAGAGTGGTAGGTAGGGTTCGGTGGACGGGCGACCAGAGGTGCGAGATGTTCGTGATCAGGTACAGGTGGTGGTACTTGAGACGGCGAGGGTTGCATTGCAGCGATCTGTGCATACGAAGCGGGTTGGAGGCAAGGTGGAGCATGGTGCGTGCTTTGGAACGCTGACATCTCTTCCCTAATAATGCCACGCAGATCGCTAAAGGCGGGTTGAGTGGGAACGTTGTTAGGAGGTACACTGTAGGCTTGCGATTCCTCACGAATTATGGCTCGAATGATGATCGGAGCTCTATACTGTTTGCCAGGGAGTTCTCAGAGAAGTCGGGTCGCAGGCGGATTGACTGCAAGGTATCAAGCCGCTGGAACACAGATACGTCGTCGGAAACCGTCGAAGGGTTGTGCGCCGCCAGGGTGTTGAAAGCGGTAGGTCCGATACCCTTCATAAGGTGCCGGACACGATCAGCTTCTAGCATGGTGTCGTCGATACGGCGGCAAAGTGCTTCCACTTTGCCACCGTATTACTCAATATACGAAGCACTCAATGTAAGCACTCAATATAAAAAGTGTAGGACTCACTGCAATGTTGAAAGCGTTCTGCCAGTTTCTTCCGAGCAACTTCTGAACGGACGGTCGGTGTGTCGAAAAAACGTCGGAGCTGCTCTTTGAACGAAGACCAATCGCGGAAGTCACTCTCGTGATTTAGGAACCATGTCTTGGCAACCTTACATACGTAAAACTGGACGCGTGCTAATTTAGATGCCTCGTTCCAGTTGTTGTAGACACCTACGTGGTCATAGTTGTCGAGCCAGTCTTCTACACTTTCGCCAGGCAGACCGGAAAAGATTGGAGGTTCCCGAGGGGGGTTGTTGACCGAGATAGGGTTGGCGGCGGGTGGTTGCGCCGGCGGGTGGTTCGGTTGGGCTTGCTCTTGCGCCATGGTGCTCTACTAGCGTAAGCGACGTCCCGAACCGGGCTCCAGGAGCTGGCTTTTGATGGAGACAGGTCGAAGAGATCGGGAAGCATCTTCCACAACGTGAAATACCACGGTTCAGGTGACGCTTTATTCAAGCAACAGCAAGATGGCGCCGATGATGAAGATGAAGTCCAATAAGTTCTTACAATATATATATATATATATATATATATATATATATATATATATATATATATATATGAGATCTAACAGACAGTAATGCCAAGGAATGTAAAGGGGAAGTTATTAGAACCAATGAAATGTAAATAGGAAGAAAGAAAAGTGGATGAAAAAATAACCAGCCGTGGGCAAAAATCGAACCTACGACCTTCGAATAACGCGTTCGCTTTATTGGAAGGTCGTAGGTTCGATTTTTGCCCACGGCTGGTTATTTTTTCATCCACTTTTCTTTCTTCTTATTTACATTTCATTGGTTCTAATAACTTCCCCTGTATATTCCTTGGCATTACTGTCTGTTAAATCTCATTAATATTTTGTTAAAACACGGAAAAACGAGCCCTTAGGTATACACTTCTTTCCCTTATTTTATATATATATATATATATATATATATATATATATATATATATATGTGTGTGTGTGTGTGTGTGTGTGTGTGGTAAATATGGCCTTATAAGAATACCTTTACCTATTTTTACCTATATAACTATTCATACGATATAAATACACTAATTCAGTCTGTGTCGCTGGCACAAGTTATAGTATCACAAATCAATCTACATCTAGAAATATTGCTCTTTGTTGAAAGCTCTGCATGCAGCCAACATCGTCTCTAAAACAAAGGGTGTACGTTTCCTCTCAACATTCTTATTCGAGTTATCCCCATTATATCTTGGGTCATTCTCATAAAATTATTGCTAAAATGTAATTTGGCAACCTATTTATAGTATTGCGGTAAACATGTCACTGTTAATCTACGTTTCCTGAAGAGACACAATGATTGTGTATAAATATATTGCTTATCTTCGGCATTTTGTTGACTTATTTCATTACAAGCACTGCCAGTCGGCATTACAGTGGGGGAATGTTTACAAAAAGTAGAATACAAAAGATATACATAGTCATCGAAACAAGTAATCAAAGTCGCCTCAATCACAACCCACTACACAAATACATATATCAATGAAAAAAGCAACACCCTCAAGAAAAATGCAACACACTGATTCTAACATACAGTAAAAATTGGCAGATCTCACGTACAGTGGGAATCAATGAAATGCAAAGCATAAATGAGGAAGGTTATGTCATTTTCCAATCCCCACAACGTTACGAGGTGGAGGTAAATTATGCCGTACACGACTTCGGTGTCATCATTATCATGTTTGAATGTGTAGTTTACCTTCGTCATCTATTACCGTCACGAGTTGCCAAATTTAACAAATGTGGAGATAGCGAAACAGCCGCGAACGCGCTATAAGCATTGTGTGTTGTCATGCTCTTTCATGGCACGCGTCTAATGATCATAATTTTTGCGCCAGGCATGTACTGGCGTGATTCATTGACGTCACGTAACACCAAATTTAGTATATGAGGAGCTAGCAAACGGCCTCGAGTGCGTCATGAAGGGCCTAATATACTTCAACGTAACGTTGACGCACTCGCACGCCGGACACAGCAACGCTACGTTAGCAAAAAGCGAGCACTCTATAGTCTGATGCCAAACGCGACCGGCGCAACCAGCGTCCGTCGACGCAGCCCGACGACAACTGGCGCCAAATGCGACATGCTGCATTTGGTGCCCATGCGTTACACAGACAGCATTGCGTCTGCCTCTTTTCGAGACGGACGGACGCTGGATGCGCTGAAACGCACTTGCGTAAAACCAATGCCGCGCTGCTGCTGCTGAAAAACATTTATTTACAGATGTTAATTACAGGGAGGGTGGGAACGGTCCTGAAGGGGCCACCCCGTACAAACACTAGGTGAGCTTCCTCTTACGGGAGCCCATTGGCGTTGGCCGCGGCCCGGGCACGCTCGACCAGGGCCCGTTGGGCCGTCAGGTCAGAGCAGCCGAGCAGGGCTGCCTCCCAGTCTTCCCGCGAGGGGTTGGGTAGTGGGGTAAGGTTTGGGGTTTTTTAGCATGCCCGCACCATGTGGAAAATGTCAGAGGAACTTTCCTCACAATGCGGACACTTCCCCGTGCAAGCGGGGTCAAAGTGTTTTATGAATGCCGGGCACAATAGAGTTTTAGTATAAAGGCGAAGGAGGATTCGCTCCTCCGCCTTCGTGAGGCCCTTACAGGGTTTCGGATAGACGTTATGGCCGGATTGATAAAATTGTGTGACCTCCTTAAAGGTGTAGGCGGAATTGGGTTCGAGTTCCGGATTGGTAGGGGACGAGGATGGTGCCCGGAGAGTGAGCGCGCGGGCGGCGGCATCGGCCGTCTCATTACCATAGAGGCCCGTGTGAGCCGGAGCTCATATGATCGTTCGGTGCGCGGGGCACCTATGTAGCTGCTGTTCTGCAAAACTTTATAAGCACGGTACGGTATGTATCCCTGTTCAATATTGCGACAGGCACCCCTTGAGTCGGTGATGATGACCCTCAAGTCCTGATCTGCGGCGGCTAGGGCGATGGCAATCTCCTCCGCGTGCGTAATGTTATGTGCACGGAATGTGAGTCCTTTTACAATGGTGTTTTAGTGGACGACCGTATCCGTGTACCAACCACCGTGGTGCGGTACGGAGGCGTCCACGTGGAATACTCCGAATTTGTGGCCATAGTGTCGAGCCAAGGCTTCCGCCCGCGCGAGGCGTCGGCCACTGTAGCCATCTCGGGTCATGTAGGCCGGAAGAGGGCACACGTGCAAGGAGTATCGCCAAACTTCTGGAATCCGTACGCGCTCTTCCGTGTGTATTGAATGATTGATGTGTAGCCGGGCAAGGAGGCGGCGACCCGACGGTGTTTTAGAGAATCTAGTATAATGGTTTGTCAAGTGCGCCTCTCTCAGCTCCTTGAAGGGGTTCACCATTCCCAAGCCCAAAAAGCGCTGGTTAGAGGTGCTGACAGGAAGGTCGAGGGCGTGCTTGTAGATTTTGCGGAGAATAACTTCGAGTGCATTCTCGTCGGATTTGTGTAGGTGGAGGTATGGAGCCGAGTACAGGACTCGGCTGGTTACGAATGCATGCGCCAGCCGCAAGGCATCTTTGCATCGTAACCCCCCGCGCTTGTTGGAAACCCGGCGGACCATCCGGCCCACCTGATCCCCCACCTTACGCAATTCGGCCAATGTTGTGTCTGCTCTGCGATTTTTGTGTATAAAAAGCCCCAGTACTCTAATCTCATCGCGTTCCGGTATTGGTCCGCTGTGAAGGGAGAGGTCGATTTTTGTGGTGCACTTTGGTGAGGGGCGTATGCGCACGAATTCCGATTTGGACGGGGAGCACTGAAGGCTACAGCGACGGGCATAGTCATCCACGATGTCCGCCGCTTCGGCAGGCTTGCCTCCGTGTCTCCTGCCGAGCCATATGACGCCCATATGGTGATGTCGTCGGCATACAGCGCATGCTGTATGCCTTCGACTTTCGCCAGCTGAACGGGGAGTCTCATCATTGCCACATTGAATAGGAGGGGCGAGAAGACCCCTCCCTGTGGAGTCCCTCTCGTGCCTAATCGGTAAGGGCCGTGTTCAATGTCCTGAATCTGAATGTATGATTGTCGGTCAGTGAGGAATTGTTTAATATAGTTGAAAGTGTTTTGGCCGCAATCCACCTGTGAGAGATGTGTTAGAATAATTTCGTGGGTCACGTTATCAAAGGTCCCTTCAGATCCAAAGCGAGCACAACTTTGTCATTCAGGGGATACTCGACTGGATCGAGGATCTCATGGTCGAGCTGAAGCAAGACATCTTGCGCGGACCGGTGTGGGCGGAACCCGAACATGGTTTCTGCAAATGCATTTTTGATCTCCAGGAACGCGGACAACCTGTCGCGCACCGTCGTCTCCATTAATTTTCCCGCACAAGAAGTAAGGGAGATGGGGCGGTGGTTGTCCGTCTTAATGGCTTTGCCCGCTTTGGTTATGAAGGTGACCAGGGCGGTCTTCCACTCAATTGGTAGGCTTGTTTTCCCGATCCAAATGGAATTGATGTAGGCAAAGAGCATGGTGTAGGCCGAGTCAGGAAGATTGGCAAGTAATTTCACGGTAATTTTATCCCTTCCCGGCGCCGTTCCTCACCTCGATTTTGCTAGGGCTGCCTTCAGGTCGTGTAACTGGAACAGTTGATCCAGCTCCGCGTTCTCGGTACCTGCATACGAGTATGCCGGCCCTCGGGAGTCCTGCTGTGTGCATAGATATTGGTCTCGGAGTTTACATGCCAATTTCGCTGTGTCTCCATCGAAGCTGTGAAGTGCTCGTTGTAGATGCTTTTGTGTCTCTGTTCGAGTTTGGGTCGAATCAATCAAGGCGCGGAAGAGGCGCCAGGTACTCCGGCTGGACATTTTTTGAGCGGCCGTGTTGCAACGGTCCACCCAGTTAGAATGAGCGAGCTGGGCCGCGTACTCTGCTGCTCGCTGGGTGAGCTCAGCGATGCGAATTTTGAGCTTTCGGTTGTGTTTTTGCCGGCGCCATCGGCGGACGAGGCTGCGCCGGGCCTCCCAGAGGTGATGGAGATGGTTATCCACCGCCGGAGTCGCCTCGGAGAGTTTAATTTGTGTTTCTGTGGAGCGTAATGAGGAAACCAGTTGCTGAGACCAAGTATGGTATCCTTGCTCCTCAATGGGTGTCAAATTGGCGTATATTCGCTGAAACTTC
Organism: Rhipicephalus microplus; assembly: GCF_013339725.1. Classification (NCBI taxonomy): domain Eukaryota; kingdom Metazoa; phylum Arthropoda; class Arachnida; order Ixodida; family Ixodidae; genus Rhipicephalus; species Rhipicephalus microplus. Next base: position 41,573,868 of record NC_051173.1, read on the forward strand.
GTGTAATCGGGTAATTTTGCCTCTCCGTAGGGTCTTGCCAAAGGATAGGTGCGAATGGTGGTGTTGAGTATGCATTGGTCGCTGCCGAGGGTCTCTTCAGTGTGACCCAGTCCGCATACTGAATGTTTTTTGTGAGGGTAAGGTCCAGACATGTGTCCCGGGTCACAGAGTTACCCACGTGAGTTGGGTAGGCAGGGTCGGTGTGAAGAGTTAGGGCCAGCGTGGACATAAGTTTCGCCAATATACGTCCCCGTTTCTCTTCACGTGCATACACCCAGAGTGTGCTGGGGGCATTAAAATCACCCACGATCACCAGAGGGTCCCTGCCTGCAAACTTTACGGCGCGGCTAAAAATGTCTGCGAATTTAATGTTGCTTAATTTGGGTGAGCAATAAATGTTTAGCACGTGCAGTGGCGGGTCCTGTTTACGCAGCGGAAGGAGTGTCACCATCACGTACGAGAAAGCTGGCTTAAGGTCGAGATCAACTAGGTTGGCCGTACAATTTTTGTGCACGCAGATACAAGATAAAGGGTCTTGCTGAAACGTAGTATAGTTTGTGAGTGTGGCAGCACTCCCTGGCTCCTGGAGGGCTACCACAGCAGGAAGGTTTTGAAATGCTGCGAGGAAAATTCGGAGGTTGGGGCGCTTAGTGTGAGCCTTAAAGCCCCGACAATTCCACTGGGTGATTTGCATGGGAGTGGCCGTATTGGATCGTGGGGACTTGCGAATTCTAAGGGTGCCCGCCATGGTCAGTGGAGTTAACGAGCGATTGCGGTGGCGGTGCTCCCGAGCCAGCACTCGCGGGGAGAGGGGTGTCCTCAATTCCGGAGGCGAAGCAGCTGTCATCATCCTCAAATTCGATCTGTCGTCGAAGCGTTTTAAGGTACCGGCCAGACACGTCCTTAATTGGGCCGGCTCGTTTGGTGAAACGCGCAACTTGTTGGGCTATCAGGGTAGGGATGGTTTCTGTTATTTTAGCAATGGCGGCATTTACAGCCGCTGAGATTTGGGTTTCGAGGACAGTTACACGGCTGTCCATACGGACCTCAAGGGTGTTCACACGAGCCTCGAGTGTGGCAACCGCGTCTGCCGCCGCCGCCCCGGTCTCACTCTCCATTACCTCGACTGCGGGGGAAGGAGGAGGGGAGACTAGTTGGGTCTGTTTGGCCTCGGCTGCCGCTAGTCTTTTCTGTAACGCTTCGATTTGTGCCTGAAGTTTGGCAATAATATTTTGGTCGGCGTTACGCGATGAAGAGGGGATGATAGGGGGGATGAGGAGGCAGCTCTACCCGTACCACCCACCTGGTTTCCGTTTTTGACGGCGTTGGCCCATGGCCCAGCTTCGCCGCATGGTTGCGCCATCGGCTGCTTTTCGGTTCCTCCAGTAGGAGAAGCAGGCTTGTCTGTCTTGGCGACTTCCCGGCGTGGTGGCTCACTGGAAGTCTGACCTTTGCGTCGTTTGTTGGACGCCCTTTGGAGTTTCCGCCCTGTAGTGTGGTCACCTTGGAATTACGGAACTTTGCCGTACATGCTCGAGAGTTTGTGGCGTGTGCTCCACCGCACACAGAACGTACGCGTACACATTCATGAGGGGTCCGCACCCCCCCCTCCACAAGCGGAACCGGCTGTCCACACAGGCCACACGTATCCGGTCGTGGGTTGGGACAAGTGTCCATCCGATGGCCGACGACTTCGCACTTGCCGCAGGCCGGGATCGTCCGGTAGTAGGGTTTGACGGGGATCAGCATTGTGTCGTAGTGAACAAAGCGTGGCTTTTCCTTGCCGGCGAAGGTTACACGCGCCTTGTTCGATGTGCCAAATTCACGCACCTCGACGATGGTGCCTGTCCTCCAGCGTACGCTCTCTCGGAGCGTCTCCGTCGTATCTGTGTTGCGGACTACGATGACTCCGTGGCAGACATTGCTACCATCTTGTCGCAGGTACCCCTTGAGCAGAACCTGCCTGTGCTCGATGTTTACCGCGAAGTCCCCGATGATTTTGTCCGCCGTGTCAGGGTCCGGGGTGTAAATCACGATCAAATTTTGGTCTCTCGATGGAATAACTTTCAGCGTCTTTGCTCGCTTGGGCCCGAGGTATGCCTTAAACGCAGTCCCGTACCAGTTCTCTGAGAAAGCATCATGCAATGAGATGCACTCTCCTGGCTTTACGACTATTACATAGTCATTCATGACTTCTTTGCGCAAACACGTACACGGACACAAGGAAAAGAGGCAAACAACACGGGCGCAAACTCACAACTAGTTTATTTTGAACAACGAACTGTACTTATATCTTCACATAGCCCACACGCCCCCCCCATCGGTGGATCCAGGAACAAACGAGATAACCCAAAGAAAGCTTATTCAGCGCTACGTCATGATAAGAACCACAAAACAACAAAAATTGAAAATTTCACGCATCTGCAGACGGATTGTTGCACGTGCCTTTCAAAAAGTCAAATTCTTTATCGGACATGGTGACGGAAGCTTGGCCAACACATTTTTCTCCCATGTTTCTAATATGGAATGCTTCAATCAACTCCCTGTTAATTTTTCTCTTTGATTTGACAGAATCTTTGTGTCTGTAAAAACTGGTGCGCACCCACAAGACTTGCAGTGATCCACCATATGTGTTCGTCCTGAACTACGTAATGCCGAGTCGTGCTCCCTCAACCGTGTGTTTACACACCTTCCAGTTTGCTCGACATACGATCTGCCACAGCTGAACGGAACCTGGTATACACACGGTTGAGGGAGCACGACTCGGCATTACGTAGTTCAGGACGGACACATCTGGTGGATCACTGCAAGTCTTGTGGGTGCGTACCAATTTTTACAGACACAAAGATTCTGTCAACTCACAAGAGAAAAATTAACAGGGAGTTGATTGAAGCATTCCATATTAGAAACATGGGAGAAAAATGTGTTGGCCAAGCTTCCGTCACCATGTCCGATAAAGAATTTGACTTTTTGAAAGGCACGTGCAACAATCCGTCTGCAGATGCGTGAACTTTTCAATTTTTGTTGTTTTGTGGTTCTTATCATGACGTAGCGCTGAATAAGCTTTCTTTAGGTTATCTCGTTTCTTCCTGGATCCACCGATGGGGGGGCGTGTGGGCTATGTGAAGATATAAGTACAGTTCGTTGTTCAAAATAAACTAGTTGTGAGTTTGCGCCCGTGTTGTTTGCCTCTTTTCCTTGTGTCCGTCTACGTGTTTGCGCAAAGAAGTCATGAATGAGTACCAACTCGCCCAACTTTCAGTATTGTTATTACATAGTCGTCCGGACTCGGTTTCGGAAACGCGCGAGGCTTCCATTTGGTGAGAAACTTGCCCTTGCGTCCCACAGCGCGCGAAGCGGGAGGCTGCGTCTTGTCAGCTGGCGTGCCGGATGCCGAAGCAGCGGCGGACGCCGCCTTCTTGGCGTTGGCATGCGAGCGGCGTTCAACCGCGTCGTTGAGAGCTTGGCTCCGAAACCTCGGTGAAGAAGCAGAGTTTGGCGTTTTGGAAATCGTAATCGTCTCCCACGTCATGGCATGCGGGTCGTATCCACGCTGCATGAGAGTAGCGTCCATGTTGCCTCGGAAAGCCGGTCCCACGCCGCCGGGTGTCGGCGTCGCCAACGTGGTCGGGTGATGATCGGCCGTAAAGTTGTCAAAAAACGGCCCACCTGGATGACACTGGTATCCACTTGTTGCCTGTGAGTTGCCGAAACGATTGATGCTGGTCTTGACGGGGTACTGTGAAGTTACCCGTGGTTCCAGCCGAAAATCAGCGGAGCCGAAGCGCGGCACGTCCTACATCATCGCGCGCTTTCAGCGCCCCCTCCAATGCCGCGCGGCGCGCGCATGCGAGTATATCGCAGGACCGGCGCCAGGCGTGATAACTCCGGCTTGCCGCGACGAAACGAACGCCGACGTGCACCACGCCGTGTCTTGTCGAAGTGCATTGTCACCTTGGCTGTGGCATGTAGTCATATTCCCACATGACACGTATCAGAAGATTATCATGTTTGCACGAGTAACACAATTTCGTCATCCATTGACGTCATGTAATACCAAGTTTGGAATATGTGAAGCTAGCGAAACGGCCGTCAGTGCGTCATGAGTGTGGCATGTAGTTATGTTGTTACATGACACGCATCTCCATATTATCATGTTTGCACCAGTCAAATACTTTCGTCATCAAATCACGTGCCGTAATACCAAATTTGGTATATGTCACGCAAGCGAAATGACCGATAACGCATCATGAGCGTGGCATGTAGTCATGCCATTACAAGACACGCATGGCTAGATTATCATGTTTGCAACAGTCAGATAGCTTCTTTAGCCATTCACGTACCTTAATATTAAATTTGGTATTTTGGACGCAAGCAAAATGACTGAGAGCGCTTCATCAGCGTGGCATGTTGTCATGTTTTTACATGACACTCATGACATGATTTTCATGTCAGGGTCTGTCGCTTGTGTTCGCCATAAAATCATGTCAAAACATACCAGTTTTGCAACTTGTCATGTGAGCGAAACCACCGCAAGAGCTGCAAGACCATGAAATGTTAATCATGACATTCATGACATACATTTACTGATTTTCATGTTATGGCTAGTCAATAATGTTTGACTTACAGTTATGTTATATGATACCAAGTATGGTATCGTTACTAATATCCAAATGGCCAGGAGAGCTGAATGTCGTAGGCGGCTAGATAGATAGATAGATAGATAGATAGATAGATAGATAGATAGATAGATAGATAGATAGATAGATAGATAGATAGATAGATAGATAGATAGATAGATAGATAGATAGATAGATAGATAGATAGATAGATAGATAGATAGATAGATAGATAGATAGATAGATAGATAGATAGATAGATACGCTCAAAGTCGCCGAAGTTCGCTAAGAAATGTTTCGCATTTAAAGCTGATCATTTGAGATTGTAGAGGCAATGCTCGATGGCAGTTGGTTACATTCTCTGGATGTTTTGGTAAAAAAAATCAGTTTGAAATACGTCAGTTTTGCATGCGATTTCTATTATCTTAAACCTATGGTCAACTCGGTCTGAGACGTAGTTTGGTGCAATTAAATACTTCGCTTTATCGATTCTAACTTGAAAATATTATATAGCATAAAAAAAGTTCAATCGCAATTTTAGTTTTGTGAATACAATTTTTAGTGTTTTTATTTAAATCTTTTCTGGCGTGTGAATCGAGTGTCCATAATTAGTCAAAAAGAAATATTGCCTTGCTGTTGACCATATAAACTGCATGTGCATTGAATAATTTAAAGACTCTATAATCAATATTTATGGAGTTCGGTGAAAAGCGATTGGTATGCATGCAAGCTTGTCATGTACAAGTATTGTGCCTAGGAATGGCCTATAGCGTGACAGCTAAAACTGGTGTGTATAGCTCTCTGTGCGCGTAGAAACGGAGGCAATAAGTGATCATTTTTGCCAACGGGTCTCTAAAAATGTCTTTTGAACACGTAACCCACTTTCCGTTCTACCAATTCTGCATCATTACCGCAACAGCGGTAAAGAGCTCGTTTCGCCGAAATTCTGGCGTAGGCACTGGTGATTATGAGTGAAAATTCATCTTGTCCGTGGCGGAAAATTGGGAAATAGTGAAATAAAACAAACAGTAAAAATTTTCGGAGCTGAGTGATGGTCGAAATCATGCAGGCCAATTGCATGACAGGCAAGTGCTCTACCACACAGCTATGTGTCTGCTCGGAAATAAAGTATGAATAACTTACTCTGGTGTTAAATGCAGAAAAAATAATTGTGGTGGTTAACAAACACACGCTTAGAGTATACAGTTTTCACAGCAGGACTTGTAATATTGCAGAATTATTGCAAGATACAAGCGTACATTTCCATCAGACATTACAACCCGTTATTACCGTTATTACACACACGCAAACCATTACGAAAGGCACACACGTTTCTGCGCGTATTCTCTCAAGAATGTGTAATGGGTGCATAGCAAGTTCTAAAACATTCTGCACACATAATATTGAGAAGCATGGTCTGCTGGGCGATTTGGTAATTCATCTTAATTGACTTGCGCAAAAAAATTGAAGTACAATAGAAAGACACCTGGACACAGCGCACACTATCAACTGAAACTTCATTGGAAAAAGGAGTCATATATAAGTGATCGCGAGAACACGCGAGGTGAAAAAACTAGATGAGAAGACATCTAATCAATTTCTGTCACCGTGCGGACGTCGTGTGATGTACGGCAATCCACTGTTGTGTGGGAAGTAATATTTTACATTCAATAAATAAATGAGGTATAAAGCTTCTCTAAAAGGACGACCATGCTCTAACCTATCATCACATTGTAGAGAGTGTGACTGCGCGTCCTTGTTTATTGATACGGTTGGTAAAGCTAGAGAGAGAGAGATAAAGATGCAAGGAAAGGCAGGGAGGTTAACCAGACGCACATCCGGTATGCTACCCTGCACTGGGGAAGGGATAAAGGGAAGAAAAGAGGTTGCAGAAAGATGAGAAGGTACACACAATCACGAGCACACTCGGGGAGCACACACAGTCTACAGGCAGTCACTCAGGTTTGTTGACTTAAGGTAAAGTAGCAGGGCTTTAGTTGCTTTCTGCGCAACTGAGGCAGATGCCCAAGGTCCTAGTATCTTCTGCACACAAAATGGTCCGGGGTCAAGTCGATTCAAAACCATCCGGAGCTGGCATCGCTGTGTGTCGTAGCAAGCCCAGCTGCACAGGACGTGTTCGATGGTCTCTTCAGCTCCGCAGTAGTCGCATGTAGGAGTGTCTGCTATACCAATGCGAAAGGAGTACACCTTTGTAAATGCAACACCCAACCAAAGGCGGCAAACAGTGACGCATCGGAGCGGGAAAGTTGTGATGGTAGCTTTAGCTTGAGCGAAGGATTCAGTTCATAAAATTGACACCTTTGGAAGCTGGTAGACGACCAGAACGTGCGTGTGCGATCTCGAGCCAGCAGGCAAAGTTGTCTTGCTGCATCATTCCTTGATAGAGGAATCGGGACAACATGGGTTTCTTCATGGGCTGAGCGGGCTGCATCATCGGCTAATTGATTTCCGGTGATACCGATATGTCCAGGCAGTCATTGATATATAATATCATGCCCTCGTGCTAGAGCATCATGATGGCAATGTCTTATTTCTTTTACCAGTTGGTCATGACTCCTCCTACGCATGGCAGACTGCAAACTCTGAAGCGCTGCCTTCGAATCACAGAATATGACACATTTTCCTGGACGTTCTTGAACGAGATATTGTAAAGCAGCCCTTATAGCAGCAAGCTCTGATGCCGCAGATGTAGTCATATGCGACAACTTAAACTTGATTGTCATTTCTGCAGCCGGAATTACAGCGGCACCTGATGAGCTGCTGGACGAGACGGACCCATCAGTGTATATCTGCGTTCGGTCTAAGTACAACTCATGTAATAATAGCAGTGTTGCTTGCTTCAATGCTACTCTGGAGTGACTGCTTTTCTTTTTGATTCCCGGAATTTCTAGACGTACTTGCGGCTGGTCGAGGCACCACAAAGGACATGCCATTCTCGCAGCTGGCGTATATCCTGATAAAATGCTGTTTCGGTGCTTGGATATGACGTCTGAAAACGTAGCATGTGGTCTTCCGGAAGGTAGAAGGGCCAAGTGGTGGTCGGGGACACGGCTATCATGTCAAATGTGCGCTCTGAGGCAATCCAGAACTATATATGTCCTGGCCGGATGGTCTTTGGCAAGCATGATTGTGGCATAAGTAGAAGCGCATCGGGGTGGTCCTAGGCAGACACGCAGTGCCTAACCCTGCAAACTCTCCAATGAATGAGTATTCAATTTGCAAGTGTTAGTCAGTACCGGCAAGCTGTAGCGCAATAGACCCAGAAATAGGGCCCGGTACAGCTGTAGCATGGAGGCCACAGAAGTTCCCCATGCTTTACCGCACAAGAATTTCATGATATGCACAATAGATAGCAGTCTATTCTTCAAGTACACACAATGTTGGCTCCACAAAAGACTTCTGTCGATTATTATGCCCAGGAAACGATGCGTCCGTGCATATTTGTTACTCTGCCCATTGATGTAAACAGGGTATGGTGTCATTGGTTTGCGTGTAAACGCCATCAACGCGCATTTCACAGTTGATATATTTAGGCCTTGTTTCTGAAGGTAGGCTGCTGTGAGGGTTGCTGCCCGCTGTATTCGTGCACGCACCTGAGGGCGAGTAACTGCAGCACTCCAGAGGCAAATATGATCGGCGTATATAGATAGGCACACCGACTTTGGCAGAACCTTCACCAGACCAATGAGGGCCACATTGAACAATGTGGGGCTTAAAACCCCTCCCTGAGGTACTCCGCAGTAGGTGTAATGTGGGCCAGTTGTACCCTCATATGTTTGTACAAAGAAACCCCTGCCAGTTATATAATCGTTTATCCATTGAAACATTCATCCACCAATGCCCATTGCTGCGAGAGAAGTGAGGATGGCATCGTGAGCTACATTATCATATGCACCATTCACGTCAAGAAAGAGTGCCACTGATATGCGCTTGCGACTTTTTTCTTGTTGAACAAATGTCCATAAGTCAAGGACACAGTCAATGGAGAAGCGGCCCCGACAAAAGCCTGCCATGCCTGAAGGGTATTTGGTGTATCGTTCCAAGTACCACTAGAGACGAAATGGAACCATTCTTTCCATCACTTTTCCGAGGCAGCTTGCGAGGGCAATAGGGCGATACGCTGTCAAGTCCAATAGTGATTTTCCCGATTTCAAAAGTGGTATTAATCGACTTATTTTCCATGCTCGGGGAACACTGCCGCTGAGCAAGGAGTTGTTGAAGCATGTTAAAAGTTCTTTTCTGGCTTTTTGTCCAAGGTGTCCCAACGCACTATAAGTAATACCATCAAGACCTGGCGTTGACATGCGCTTAGAAGCGACTAACGCACCTTCCAGTTCTTCCATGGTGAACGGAATGTCCATTTCTGGTAATCGCGTCTCAGGAACGATCACGGCGTCGATGCTCTCGTTCATAATATTCCCGGCAACTCTCGTGCAAAATTCTTCAGCCACCTCGAGTTCTGTTTTTCCATGATGGAGTGCCAAAGCTTTAAAAGGGTGCCGTTGTTGCGGAGAGGAGCGAAGACCACTAACTGTTCTCCAGATATATGACAGCAGTTTATGAGGGTCTAGAAATTCGCAGAATGCTTTCAGCGTTCGCTCTCCAGTTTGTAAGTGCGTCGTTGAATCTTTTTCTGGTGCCGCCTTCCTTCCCTCAGATCGTAACTTGGTTTGTGCGTCTGTATCGTCGTTCAGCACGCCTTCGTATAGCTCGTAATTGTTCCAGTTCGATGTGAAACTGTGTTATTTTAGACGAAAATGGTAATTTACATTTGGACGCTTGCATAGCTTCCGCTATGGTACTTTTCAGGCTGCAGGCGGGGCCTTCTTGCCAAGCGTTCTCAACACGCGATGCAAACATCGACCAGTCAGTGCCAATTGCAACACCGGAAGAGACATTTTTTTATACCATCGATCGTCACGTAGGTGGGTATGTGATCACTCCCATGAGTCTCAATATCGCAAAACCACTTAACTTTGTGAGAGAAGCACCGTGACACCAATGTCAGGTCAAGGCAACTGCCATTCGTGAGACCCCGCAGATATAGGGGGGTACCATCGTTCATGATGGAAAGGTCGTAACCGGAAGCAAATGTAACAATGTTCCAGCCCCTGGCATTCATCCTAGTGCTCCCTTAAAGCATGTGATGGGCATTGAAGTCACCGGTGATGATGCAAGGCCCATTGGTTCTCATTAGGATGTCTTTTAATCTGTCACAGTCAAATCACGATGACGGAGATATATATCCACCAATAAGCGTGAACGAAACTGCATTCTTCTTTACATGAAGACACACGTACTGATTGTCTTCATTTGAACTTATAGGGTGCGAAAGATAAGTCAAGTCTGAGGGAATGTAAACAATTACTTTGCTTCGTTCTTCGCAAGCGGCTGAACAATATGCTTCATAACCGGACAATCTATAAGGCGTTGATACGTTTGGTTCACATATGACAAGTATAGGGAATTGATTGGCCCGAACAAATTGGCGAAAATCCGAGACACGGGACCTAAAACCTATGGCATTCCACTGAAAAATCGACGCACTTTTAACTTCAGTGCGAAAGATTAGATTTTCTTGAGCCATTGTGCTTATACGAAGTTAGCAAGAACTGGATTCAGTGCATCCAGTATTTGCAGTGCACTCTTAGCAGATGGAGATTGTATGCTGCTCCGTAGCGTGCGAATCGTGGCAATTAATGATTGCACGATTGCAGTCACTTGCCTGTCTTGGTTGGAAAGATCTCGAACCGGGACGATAGCAGTCGCTTGCCCGTCTTGGTTGGAAAGATCTCGAACCGGGAGCGCGGGCTGGCCGTCATGAAACTTCTTCGGTTCGCTTGATGCTGCTTCCCTTTGAAGTGCAGGCCACACTGTCGCAGTTAGGGTATGCTCACTGGCTTTGTCCTTTACAGCCTTTCCCACGGCATGTGGTCTGGGAGGCAAAGGAGGTGGTATTGTTGAGGGATCACGCAAATGTGTCGAGGAGTTAGCGGGCGTCCTCGAAGACTGACGTCGACGTGAATGACGCCTTCTGACTTTAGCTGCGGCTTCTCGATGAGATGAGTGATCGCGCACCATCTCCTTCAAGATGGCAATTTCCTTCTGAATCCGCGGGCAGTCCTTAGATGTGGCTTCATGGGATCCATTGCAATTAGAGCATTTCTTGACAGTTGCGACGCACTTATCCGCTTCATGGTGCTCGGCGCAGCGGTGGCGTACCACCGAATTCTCGCAGACGCTGCTCACATGTCCAAGTTTCATGAATTTACGGCACTGGAGAGGCTTTGGAATGAAAGGCCGCACAGCATGTCTGAAGTACCCCACCTTCACATGAGAGGGGAGTGATGTGCTCTTAAACGCAATCTTCACACAGCGAGATTGCCTAGCCGGGTGACATGAACAATTGGAGTATCAGTTGTTGACTTGACAAGAAGTTGTAAGTCATTATTGGAAATAGCGACATCAATGTCGTAGATCACGCCGGTTACTACATCACATCCCAAGGGAACATGAGAGCGCACCTGGTTGCCGTCCAAGTCAGTTACACTGTGCAGAACGCCCATCGCACTTGCGTGCAAAACGTCCACAGCCAGTATATTCTTTCTGGCGTTCACTCTTATGTCCGTGATCTCATTTGGCACGAGCGTTTCCAGAGACCTCGACACAGACTGTCTGTTAAGGCGTTTCATGCTGATGGTAGGAAGTGCAGGCAGAAACAGGATGGTATAAGTGTTCAATCACGGCGCTTCACTTACAGTTTGAATAGTTGAGGATGAGGATGTCCTCATGTTCCTTCTCTTTGCCTTGCGGCTCAGCACAGGTTGGAAACCGTCATTTCAGAAGTCCTCCCTGCTGAGATAGTAAGCATGAGTATCTTCACTGTCGCTGTCACTCGCTTGTCCCATCCGCTTCCTGGAGGCGGCCGCCGCTGACGCCGCTGGTGCCGGCAGGCGCCCGGGGTGGTCTACATCCATCCCCTCCAAGGGAGCAGTGAAAACTGATCAACAGACTTAAATTACATCTGAAATATGCCGGAGTTGATGCTGATGCTGATGACCTTTGATGGATGGCGCTTACCCACAAAGGGGGATGGGCCAAGAACCGGGCGGCAGGATACTTAAATGAAACTAAACTGAAAATGAAGCCAATCTGAAAAAGAAGCTTAAAATAATACTACCAAAAAACAAAAATGTGTGCTGAGCAAGCGGTCAGACCATCTTTTGTTTTTGAAAGACATAACTACGAATTATAAACTGAAGATATGAAAAGGTAGTGGTTCACTAGCATGGTAATCTTTTAGTTGCGTTGATGTAATCAAACACAGCGGAGCATACATCCCTGTGGCAGTAACCAAACGAAGTTCCGCCAAATGATAAAATTACTGGTAAATATACTTGTATTCCTAGCTTTTGTAATGGGGCTACTAAAAATCTTTTTCTCTCATAAGAATAACGATGACAGAATAAAAAGAAATGGTCAATTGTTTCAATTTCGTTGCACCAAATGCATAGCGGTGACGCCTTGAGCTGAGCTCTATTAAGGTAATAATTTATTTGTGGAACTGCACAGCGCAATCTGGTATAAGTGACCTCTAACTGGCGAGATACACACCCCTGTTTATTCCAGCAATAGCTCAAATGCTCGAAATCTTTGAATTTATCCAAATTACCTTTTCCCCATTGCAGGCAAGCATTTCGGAACCTTAGCGCGGTTACGTAAGCCGTATCTGGCAAAACTGGGATGGTGGGCCCACCCAGGGATACTGCTGCTAAAGAGTCCACCATTTCGTTCAAATATAATCCGCGGTGGCCTGGTACCCATAGCAAATGCAGTTTTTTTACATTTTTCGGTACTAAATGCCGAAACGTATTCATGAGCTCTGAATTTACTGCCGCAGAAAGTGCATTACAAACTGATAATGAATCTGTAATGATAACTGCTAATGATTCGCTTGAGGGTAATTTGCGTAGGGCAAGAACAATGGCCAATAATTCTGCCATGAATACCGGGGTATAATCTGGGAGTCGAATCGAAAAAGACCAGTCCAAAGAAGGAGAGAAGATGCCAACCCCAGCCTTTTCTTTTGACACAGATGCATCAGTCGCTATGATATTGCTTATTTCTAGGTGGGCTAGATAATCTGCTAACTGGTCATTTAAATACCTATATGCCAATTGTTTCACGTTATGAGGAAATATATCATCGAATTGTATGCTAAGCATTGACTTTAAGTTGTGTATTGGACCAATATGTCTAATTTTTACATTCAGTTGGTTTAGTAGCGCTTGTGCAAATACTATTTGCGGGGTGTAAAGTCGGTTCTTGAATGAAAGCGTAAAATGAGAGTCTTTGGTGCGAACTGTATATCTTTAAGAATGCTTGCACAGTAAGAATTTTAAACCTATTTAGCAGAGAAGGTAGGCGAGCTTCCATATACAACACGTTATTTGCAACAAACTTTGGTAGACCCAGACAGAGTTAGAGTTAGGCCGGAGTTAGCAGAAGTAGCTCCTATTCAAAACGCACTTCTTCGTCTTCTACTTGTTAAAGCTAGATTCAGAGAAAAGGTAGCACAGGAAATTGAAGCGGCGTATCCTATCAACAACGCTGACAATTCATGTGTCACGCAACCCTTGGTAATATTGCTTGCCACTGAGGTAGCCTTTCTGAAAGTGCATCATTTAAGGCCAACTCTGGCGGTTTTTGGACCATGTCAAGGTAATGATGTTCCTATGTTCCTGAGACACTCTTGTCACAAGCCCAATAGCTGAAATTCTCAGGAAATTTGAAAATGATTTAAACAAGCAAAAAGGTGCAATACCGAAACGGAAACCCAACCGGGTGCCCTGTCTGCGTATGACGTACTATTTGGTAAAAAACCGGAGGCCAGACATTGGTCCCGCCGGCACGGAGTATGAAAACTGTGAAAGCCAGACCAACGAAGCGCGGCCTAACACCACAGAGGGAGGAAGAAAGCTTTCCCGTGCTATACCCGTGCCAAACGCCGCCGCCGTCGCTTGTGACCAGCACAATAAACGCTGTAGCAGCCAAAGTAGCCGTGCCATCGGCAGCGTCAATTTCGTTGATATGCCAACCATGACGTCACACAGCGTTGTCAATCATTTTAGAAAGCGAGGCGCGCTTTTCGAGTCAATCTTTAAAATTCATTTGCAAGCAATCAGCGCATCTTTTAAGCCTGTATTTTGGCAGAAATGACGGTATTGTGCATGGGAACGCACCCAAGAAATTTTATTGAGATTCATTGACCTCCGAAATTTCCCGGAGTTGGCCTTTAATAAAATCTGTCTGCTCGTCTAATGATTTTCTTTTACCGCATGTGTGCTCGTAACTGCATACATATGTCTGTTTTCTCTAATAAAGTTTCAGTTGTTAGTGTATGCTGTGTCCAGGTGTCTTTCTTTTATGCTTCAATTTTTTTGCGCAACTAAGTAGAGACAACATAATATTGCTCGTGGTTTAAACTATGGTACTCCTTTTTACACGAAATGCTGCCTTGAGCAAACCCTTCATTCAGACAAGACACTTTCCACTTCCTCAATCACACATTACTATTCCAGAATTAAAATAGATCAAGTAGAATCATATGACAAAAAAGTACGCACTGAGTGGTATAATTACCCTCAAGGTACGGGATATTGCTATCGCGTTCAACTCTGAGAAACAGAGCTTAATGGCCCCTTAGTTTTTTACACAATAACTAGCCCCAATGCATCAGACGAGTTTCTTTGTCGGATTGCGTAAAGTTATGTACAATGCTCACAAATTAAAACGTGACGTGACATTATTTTAGGCAACTATGTATACGGGTATGTGCAGTTTCTAAAGATAACTGCGCGATGTTGTGACATCTGTAATAATAATGTTGGCTGTGACGCACGCATTCCAGACAAAATTACCATGGAAACGAAATTATGGGCTATTCTCTAAGTTGTCCCGTTTCGATCCATGAGCACTGCACCCTTCTTTGACGAACCATACTAGCAAAACACTTTCACTGCGTGTCCTTATCAAAACACGCGTGCCTCTAAAAACAAGGAGAAAGTAGGCAAAACGACAAATTTAAACACGGGTTCGTATATCTCATGACACCCTTGATGGAGATATGCAATTTTTTTTTCATTTGTAACTGAGCAAGTTGTAATTTATCTATTGTAATTTCTCACTCATTAAAACAAGAATAATATAAAAGAAATATACTTACATCAATATTTTTATGAAAACTACAAAAACAAAAAAGCTATATTTTGGTAGCGTAGAGTTTCTCAATAAATAAAGCCTTGTCTGGAACAAATAGAAATAAGAAACCGTTGTCATATCAACTAAACAAAACAGCCTAATCACGTAACCACGATTACTATGAAGTTATATGCTCACGAAGCATGAAATACGCTATGTTTTCTGAGTTATCATATTATTTGGTAACAACGTGCGATGGTAATAAAATGATGAATATACCTTAAAAGAGCACTAATATCAAATTTCAACATCGAGATGTGCCCGTTATTTGATCGCTTCGTATGCTTAGGTCTTCTCAGCCAAATTTGAATGCCGTCCGTCTCGTCGAAGTTATATTTTGACGTCAAACAGCGTAGAAAAGCTAAGGAGAAAAAACGAAAGTTAGACTGCCCTGTGACATCGACAATAGTGTTATGTGTTCAGTGTGATTCATTTCATAAATTCCATCCTGAGTGACGATACTCTAACAACGATGACGTCGACAATCTCCGAGTGTGTTTGGAGCCGACTCCCAGCCATTCTCTCACTAGTTGCCCTCCTTGCTGTGTTGAAACGTGCGTGTGATTCATCGTGTCGCATCGACTGATTTGGGTTGTGCTGCACTGTGTGCGAGTACGATCGTTCAGATCGACAATACGTGCCAGAATGTCGGGGAACCGCCGCGTAGTGAAAACCCGCACATCAAGGCGCGGAAAAGGCGGGAAATGCGTGGCGTTTAATGCATTTCGAAGCGACGAACCTATACACAGCCAGTGGGTTGACTTCGCACGCGCCGTTGGACAGAGGGACTGGACACATGTGAAGAAAAGCCGCAATTCTCTTCACTTTGCGGCGAGCTGCTACAGGGTAAATCATGTGTGGGCGAACCAGTTGGGTTTTACTGGCAGTACGAAACCTCTTCTCGAAGCCGGAGCCATTCCTACCATGTGCTCTGCTGCAGCTCAAAGCAGTGATTCACTCCCCAATCGTCTGTGATATGAGGTGCGCAGTTTGTGTTTCTGAGATCCGAAAGTGTGGCCACGACTGATAAATGCATTGCATTTAACGAGAAGCTTGTCAAGCAAGGATCAACGCGAATCACGGCAATACCAAATTCTAGGTCGCTGTCATCACACATCGCCGATGTTGACCGTGACGACGGCGAGGACGTCGATGATGTTGGCGACAGAGGCATGTCTACGCTTTCAGAGACACAGCTGGACTGACAACGTGTGATCTTAGCAGATTAAACGCCAGTGTGACATCACCATTTGTTTGTGAAAGCGGTATCAGCGGTGCAGCGGCCTCAAAGTGGCCGTGGAGTAGCACCGCTAGCACTACAATTTAGTGGTCACTCTACTAATTTTGAATCACGTTCGATAGCGAATATTTTAATCAATATTACAGATACTCATTTGTCACTCAGGTGCGTTTTATGTCGCGAATCGCTACTAGAAGGTCGATAGCTACTCGTTGACGCAAAAATCTTTACATGAGTAAACTTGATGTCAGTGATTCTTTAACATTTAACCCGAGACCTGTCTTTCGCGGAGCCTGTTAATGCACACAACCCATTCACACCTGAAGACCACCATGTTCATTGGTACTGCTTTTGGGTGAAGTTGTGAAGGAAAGCTTTCCCGCAAGCATGGGTGCCTTGTTTTTTTTTTCGCACGAAAAGCTGAAGCTCGCCTATTCAGCGACCTACACACGCATACGCGCACAAAAACACTTCAACGGCCGTCCACAATTGCACCACGTACAGCGAAGTAGATTCCTGAGAGCTGCGTAAATATCTTGTGTTAATTCCAGCAGTAGTTGAACACAAACTAATAGCATGAGAAATGAAAAGTGACACGATCCGCACGAAACCCATGACTCCAGCGAGCGAAGAAGGAACAATAACGCAGATGGATACACTGCAGCCTTGACAGTATAACCTACTGTACAAATCAGATCAATTATTTAAATGCTATTAACTGGAAATAATTTTGCTGAGCTTATTGGCAAACGAAGTTTCATTTGTCCACAGTTACGACGCAATATTACTACCATAAGAATGAACCTTTGCGCAAACTATTTTTATTCATCGTGGCTGTCAATGAACCGCGCCAATTCTTGTCTGCTGTGTCCACCGACTGCTGTGTGCAGAAAACGTTCCCCGAACTTTTCACCTCTGGACTGGCTCCCTTCCGCATTCTTTACAGCGCGCAACTCTTGCGAACAGCTGCAGTGCCGTCAGGCGTGCTTTTTTTCGCACAATGGAGCTCAGATTCTCCCGCGGGTTCAGAAAGCTGCAGGTGTATGACCTTTGACCCAGCCATTCGGCGAAGCTGCAGTCACAGCTTCGTGTACGCTGGCTACCAAGGCGCGTTCCGGCCACATTTTCATCTTATTTCTCAAGCATTTATAATATAACAATAATAATAAAAAACCGGACATCAATCAATCATTTATTTAACTTACTCAAGAACAACCATAAGGTTTTTCGTGCTCGCGGACGCAAAAATCACACAATAAGGAACAATGCATTACAGACTGTCTACAAAAAAGCTAATCAGTAAAAAGAGCAAAAACGCGCAGACAGAAATAAAATAATGCACAATGGGTACAATAGAAAAAAGAGAAGATATTCGTGTAACGAGGCTCAAAAATAATGTGGATTATACACAACTGTGTTGAAAGCTTCCTGAAAGATGGAAAAGCGAATAATCTGTACATGTGCGAATCTACGTTAGGACAGGGCAAACCTCACGAAAAAAAATTGACTGTGGACTCTGAAAAACACAGCGAATCAAGAAAGTTGACGTTGGAGAGACTCGATATTCTGTGAAGGATAGAGTGTGGGATGAATCTGGCAGTTACATGCAACGGTCGATTCTCTCTGGATAACGTATGCGGAAATTGAAAATTATTACTTCCGAGAAGGGCGAATACCTTACCCTAAACTAGCTCGTAAAGAAATAACAGCTCGGCACTATTTGGTCAGCCGTTAACTGATGGCAAAGACAATATTCTAGCAGTGTTGAAAAGAGTGTAGTGAACCGATGGGTTGAAATGCTTATAATTTTTTTTCTGGGCTCGCTGAGTGGCATTACTGCTGGACTTAGCAAGGCCATTTCAGATCAGATATACGTATATACACAAATTGAGAAAGACATATTGCGGTGTACAATTTATAGAAGGTTATAGGAGGACTGGATGCTCGAGAGATATTCTGCCAACAGAGAAAGAACAAAGGCCTCGCATGGCAGCACATTTAATGCGAGTAGAAAAAGTTAGCATGCTATCAAAAAGAACACAAAGATTTCTGATCTCATAAACCTTACATAACGCCAAAGTATTGACAAAGTATGGAATTGACACGTTGGACGTATTGCGAGACAAAACAACAATAACAACAACAACGACAACAACAGTAATAATAATAGTAATAACAATAATACTCGTACACTAATATTGTTCCCACATGGCCGAAAATATCCGGCCACATTGAAGCAAATGCTAGAGTCCGGGTGCCCATGAACCTGTATACACGCGTGTGTAATCGCACATTTTGGTGGGTACACGTACCGCCATACATACTGTATAGGTAAATAGACCACAGTGTTAGTGTTGAAAAGATATGTTTGCAAGCAATTTTAATTATTACATGGCTGCCCAGTAGAGGGCTGTTTACATAATGTAGAGTTTGGATTAGGCATCATATGCCTATCCTTATTCTCAAAAATGTGTCATACTAAACGTATTCGGAAGGTAATGTTTAAGATAATTCTGATAAGGGACGTGCGACCTTGACAAACTATTGACACACCCACACAAAATAGAAGTTTCGTGAATTCGGCAGCCTACGTTAAAGGCTGCAATAAAGCTTCAACATTGGAATACATGGTTTATTAAGTGCGTATCATGTGTGAGTCAGTTGCATCCTTCTGAGTGTATGCCGGTTAAGTGTTTTGTTTATTTGTTTGTTTATTTGATACCCACAGCGCCATAAGGCATTACAGTGGGGGATTACAACATGATTACAAGACAAGTGTGTATAACGTGAGATTTATTTGACGATTGCAAACACTACACCAAATAAATTGTTCACTACTTTGGGCCGTCCGGCAAGCTGAAGATGCCGCCCGGGTCTGAGAACTTCGAGCGGTCACCTGAGGCACCGCCATCATAATCGACGGAGAGTGGGAAGGGACAGGAATTATTCCCCTCTTCCCCCCACCTCGCCCAGTAAAACTGCCAGACTTTAAATAAAGTTTATTCATTCATTCCGTGCACTCATAAAATTCTCGATAAGTTTACTATCTGCACAGCCAAAAACGTTACACGCAGCCAAAGGAAACGCGAGATGTATTTTTGCAATATTTTAGTGCATTTTCACCTTGAATTTAAGCATATAAACGCCTGCTAGTTGCAATCACATAAGTTCTTTTTTTTGTTTCAGGAGATACTCTCTTAAACATCGCACTGCGCATGATGATATGGTAATCGGCAGCTGGAAGCAATCCGAAATGGGGGTAAGGAAGATTAAATGAAATAACTGAAAACGAAGGCAGCAACTAGCCATCAACACCTTTTTATAACCAGCAATTTTGTCCACCGATATGCAAGCTAAAATTGCATTGATATCACCATTTCTTTCTGCCACTCCAAACTGTGCAATAATGTGAACAATATAAGTTGCATGCATGTCGTTTTACATAATAATATATGGGATTGCTGGATCATAATAGCGAGGTTCGGGAGCTTCAATACGTTTTGTGACCTTACACGATTCCTTCCTTCTAAAACATTCTGTTCTTGTATGCAGTAAATACGTCGTATAATTTGCAACTTATTGTTTGAAAGCTAAATCCATGAAAAGCTGCACTACACGAATGCATGCATAGTTGCCACTCAAGCCCACAAAGCTGACCTAATATTTTGTTTGTTAGATTGCACTGCAAATTTATATATATACATAATACTCTTGTTCTTGTAGAAAATAAGCACGTCCCCTTTGGGAACGGATTGTTATATATGACAATCCGTATACAAGTCTGTGATCATTGTGCTATATATATACGTGGTTCATTCCATATAAGGGAGTACTTCCACATATAAGGATGTTCTTGATATAATATACGTGGTAATGCCGTGCCTTAAAAGTCCATAAATGACTCCTTATATGAACCAACCGCGGCATATATGGGTGTTTATACCACCAGTTATGAATCTACCCCGCCAGATATACATCTACATATGTATACGGAAGCCACATATGCAGATATATATGCTTATATAGGGCCAAAAATAACCTATATACGTGCCATATATGGCAATTGTGCGCATAAAACTAATCGTATTGTTGTAGTGACCATTTGGAAGTATATTCCAAAATAGGTTACAATTTGACAACAAAAATGGCAGATCCCACGTACAGTGGGAATCGATAATATAGAGGGAGAGAGAAGGGTTAATGCGCAGCCAGGCTTCTCAACCCGCCACTGCTTGATGTCACAACGCTAGCTGTCACGTAAAAACAGCAGCATAAGTAAAACAATTGGGGGAGGGGAAAGAAAAGTTTCGTTGATCTTGAGGGGAGCGAAGGAAGGGGCCGGCAAATAGTCATTTTGCTTCATGTGCGCCACTGCGAAAAAAAATGTAGGAGGGGCGGGGAAGTGGGGGAGGGGGTTCACGAGCTGGGCGTGCTAGCTTCTGGCTACGCCACTGTGTAGAGAGGTAAAGGAACGGACACCCGGTCAGATACCTTTATTCTTTATTAAGTAGGAAGGCATGTCATTCATGCTGTCTTACACACGAGCAAAGCCGCTGCGAAAAAGCATTGCCTTCAGATCTGTACTTATCGGTATTGCATTGCAGAGGCTCAGAGATGACCATCGCTTTTGAGAAGTTCCAAAACTTTTTGTTATGCAAAACAAACGCAGCTGCATAACAAAATATAAAAAACTATTAGTAGAAAGCTTTATTCGGGATGAAAAGTTTTATTTGTATTTCCTCGTTATTGTGAAATTACTTGTTTACCAACTTGATAGTGCTGCCTATGCACGCCTAATTTGGTTATGCTTCTAAACCAGCAGTTGAAACAGGCTTCGTTGTATTGCAGGCAGCAGGTTCCCCACCTGCTCCACACGAGCAGTGCACATGTGTCACATGTGCAGCATGTCCGTGGTCACATAATTGCCATGTTGATAGGTATTGCGAGCGAGGTTCTGTTTGTAGTTGCATAACTCAGCTGCCAGACTTTGAGGCGGTTGTTGCCAGACTGCCGCCAGATTGGGCTGATAAATTCGCCTCTGTAGTTGGGACTTCCCCGTGAAGGCTTTATCTCGTCCATGGTGCATGTCACCTGCCGTGCATTTCGCGAGTGGGTGTGCGATCAACTTGTTCGCGTGTTCGACGTTGGTCGTTTTCTCAATAAAAGAACTACGATCCTTTTTTGTAAATATAGGCTAACTTTTTCACGTAAAATGTGCTGTCTTGTCGATTAGTGTGTGCATCCATGCTGTACCGTAATGGTTATATGATATAATTCTGTCGGTATAAATTTGTTTGTCTGACATGTGATGCACATTGTATGATGCAGCACATACACAAGGAGCAAATTTGCATATATCTTTCCTAATATTTTAATCATTTATTTATTTTTATTATTTTGTTTTTTGGCAATAATGGTGTTAAGGTTGCTGAATTTTTCTTTGGTTTTTTTTTCTTTGGTTTTTATCTTTTTGCTTGCGTCCATGTAATCTTCTGTGCTATGCTGGTATCAGGATGTTTTCGTAGGAATGTATATATATGTTTTTATTACACCGTATTTTGGTATTGTAATGTTAGCTTATGGTTTTTATTGTTATACACAGCTTTGTCATTGTCCCACCTGCCTTGTATAGGGTTCACTGGCCTCGTCAAGCTGCCCACAAACAGCTTTTAGCCAGTGAACCTCTCCAGAACCTGTTTTTTTCTGGGAAAATAAATGATTTGATTTGATTTTGAATAATTAACGGGATGAACCATGTGTTTCAGGATTCGGGGCGCGTTCTCCTCCTGTGTGCGCAGCTGCGCAATAATAGATCGTGTCTCAGTATTAGGAACGACGTGTATGAATGCTTAAGAGGAAGCGAATTTGTGAGCCACATTTCAATATACGTCGCACTCGTGTCACCGAAGCAAGGAATATCTCCATAGCGTTGCGTCCTAGTCGAATGCGCACAACGACACAGTTTCTGGGGACACTGAATAGAGTCGCAGCAGGCGGTGCGCTTTCCTTTTCTTATCAAGTGTGACAATGACATTGCAAAAGTAGGCTCTCTGCACAGCTGATTGTGCCGCGTCGACCACGCGCGACGACGGGGTCGTTACGCTTCTCCTAGCTGTATCAGCACAAGACATATCGTTCGGACTCTATTCAGTTTCCCCAGAAAACGCGTCGTTGTGCGCAGTGAACTAGGTACGCACAGCTACAAAGATATTCCGTGCTTCGACGACGTGGCTCACAATGTCACTTCTTCGAATTCATACGACTCGTCCCTAATAATGATCGAGACACGACCTCTTAATTGCACAACTGCGCACAGAGCAAGAAAATGCGCCCCGACTTCTGCAACGCGTGGTTCATTCCGTTAATTAAAACGGCCAGTGTCGCACACGCACTCGCGAAATGCACGGTGGACGATGTGTCGTTTCCCTAACTCAGACACACGATCTCTTTTTTGCACAGCTGCGCAGACAGCAAGAGAAGGTGTCCCAACTTCTCCAACACATTCTGTTAATTATAACGAACAACATCGCTCACGCACTCGCGAAATGCCTCGCGGGTGACGCAAAGCCCTAATGGAAAAATCCCAACTACAGGAGCAACATTTTCCGCGAAATCTGATGGCAGTCTGGTAAAGCTGACCCGCCGTCTGACAACACTTTATGCAACGCTATACAGAACCTTGCCGATATTGCGTGCATTGTATGGTTATCGCCCTTTGGAATCAGTCTACTGGATACGTTTCCACGTGTCGCGAAGGTTTCCTGGATTTATCGAGTGGCGGACGATGCCTCGCCGTACTACGTTGCCGCTCCAAACAGCCTCATCGGACGCGCGCCTTTGTGTCCGCTGTCAAAAAGTGATTTCTTCCTTCATTTATAAATTACTGATGTTTTTCGCGTTATTCAATGTCGAGTGTACTTCTGGAGTCAATTAACGACCCCATGTTGTGACAAGCAGTGACAAGTGTTATACAAGAGCGAAAGCGTGAGCCATTTGACGTGTGACCAGAGAGTGCACAGCCAATGCCAAACTTCGGTAAGTTGAAAAAAGTCGCTGAACGACGTAACTGGGTTACTTCGTTGCGGGACGACTGGTATACAGGAACCGATACTCTGGGTGGCGTGTTGGCACAGTGAGGATGATGAACCAGAGACCCGATAGGCAGGTATGTTTTGAGGTTACTTATTTTATATCAGCGTAAGAACTCTTCGCTGTGTGCCTTCATTACATGTTTTAAAGATTCGCATTGTGCTACGCGATCTATTCTTCGGTCATGAAGGCCTCGTGCCAGGCTGTTATTCCTTAACTTTTTACTGCACTAGATTGTGCTCTGATTCCTTGTCGCCGTGTAGAAGTGTCTGCTTTTAAAAATACGGATGTCACGAGACCAGTTCACGTTCACACAACTCAATAGTTTGTGCGTCATTAGGCACAATACTATCACACTACTTGGCACCTAGATAAAGAAAAAGGTGCACAGCCCTTTCAAGCCCGCACGATGAATACGTTTTCGTTGCTGCACCCCGAATTTTTTAGGCAAGAAATCCATGTAATTCTTCTTTCGTTAGGATTTCCAACTAGCAGCCTCATAGATACCTCAAGAGCTAACCTGAAGTATACGTATTTCAATAAACTACACTATGTGCTGAAACACAGCACACTCCTACAACTGTATTGAAAATATGTTAATGTCAAGTAGCGCTATTAGAAAAAATATAATAATTCAAATATATTAATTAAGCTAATACATAGCACCCTTTGTTTCGATATTGTGTGTGAACTTTTGATAGCTATATAAATCTTTATTTTCTTCTTGAAGCATACCAGGAAATAAGTTACACTGTGCTCGTGTAGTAGAGTTGTTGCTTGATTGCGTGGTGCTTCAGGTTGTATTTTCTTGCTTTCTTATTACATCAGCGTTGTACTGATATTGCGTATTTGCTTGTATGACGAAGATGTGTAACTAATGTGTAGCATTCAGTGATTTAGTATTTATTTGTTTTGGTAAGGTAGTAAGTTAGAAAAAAGAAAGATCTTATTCATACGTTTCTAGAAGTTCACAGAAAGTTTCGGAATAGTAGTATTTTGGTGAAGGGCTTACGTAAAGGAATCTTTCAGACAGCTTGTGTGAACAAGTCAGACTACATTGTAATTCACTTCAGAGTACCAACAGTTCGTTTCCTGAATAGCTTACTTTAAAATGTAATGCAGTATGTATGGCTCACTCACACCCCCCGCCGTGTGCACATAGACCATGCACTCCATTCAAATATTGTTTTCAATATATAGAGCACCCATACCCATATGCATGCTCTTGGTGGTGTTATTACGTGCTTTTGTAAATGCGGAACATGCAGTGGCACTCTGTCAATTGTCAGCAAGAAGGGGCTAGTCCAATAAGGCCTGCTCCAGTTGTGCCAGGATCCCTTCATTCAGTGATCGATGTTTTAATGTATCAATATACATTTGGCTAAAGAAGCTTTTGGTACTCGCTATCTGTGTGTTATATAACGTTTGTTTTGAGAGAAAGTAATATTTTGTGGTATCTCTTATGTATCAGCAATGACAACTGTTCGTGGCACCGACACAGAAGACAAGCTGCAGTGCACGATTGGAGCTGTCTTCCTGCAAGGCATGACGAGCGGTATTAAATGGTAGGCATTTCTTCTTTTTGTTACTACAGTGGGACAGTTCGGACACATAGCACCTATTGAGAAATGGGTACTTTAATCTTTAGCTTAGGTGTGGGAAGCATATGTCCCGCAAATCAGTGCAGTATTCCTTGAACATGGAACATTTATAACTTGGTTTGTAATCCTTGAACATGGAAGGCTGCCAGAGCCAACGTCGTGACACTTAGAGGTGTCTGGATAATAAGAACATCTGTTCCTTGTCACTGCTGTCTTGACAAAGGCTAGCCTACTTGTTGAAAGGTGGCACAAGGAAAAAATACAGCATTGTTTGTAAGATGTGTAGCCCAATAATAACTAGCTAAACATAACACAAGGATGAGAATGGTGCACCTACTTTAAACAAAATGGGTTCTTGTATTGAAACCACAAAAACATGCGGCGGTAGTGCACACCCTGTTTATTTTAGTGCTTCGGTTGCAATAAACCAGTTTATATAAAGTTAGGGCACCTGTTGTGTCCTCTCCACTGGACTTTGTGTTACATTGTGCTAAGTATCACATAAGTTCGATGATTGGCTGCAGCGACATTTCCTCTTATAGGATTTGTTTGCCTTTCCAAGTTTACTCCATCTTCTAATGAGCATATATGTTGTTTAAACTGCTATAAAACTGCAGTGAATTTTACTTATAATCATGTTGTTTTGCTTATAGTTGTGATGATTGCTTTTACATTTAACTTTTTGTTTTATAGTTTTTTGTTTGACCTTATTTTGTGTTTTAATGAAAACAAAACATTCCTTTAACACAGCTTTTTTTACAAGAAAAACGCCATTCATTTTTGCGCACTTTTGAAAGGGGTCATAAACAACCTTGAAGTTCCAAAATTGAAACGAAATTAATTAAGCGCAGTCTAACTATGTGAACATGCTGCCCGAAGAATTTGGCGAATTCGTGCTTAAGAAAGTTACAGGGGTTGTTGTTTAAGCTGGCTTTCGAATTTTCACATGTATGAGAAGATTCGTGATATCTGTATCGGTTGTAGTGCATTTGGGTTTACAGTAGCATCGTGCGACATGCAAGTACCTATTTCTTTTTAACAAAGTTTTCTCAGATAATCGATATGCCTGGGAGTTTGATCATCTGAATTAGGGACGCCTTTTCTTGGAAGGGAGCCGATACTCATTTTTATCACATTGTTTGGAACATGTTCACACCACAATTTATGAAAATACCACGAATCTCTGTGTAACACAGCTCGCAAGACAGATCGAGGCCTAATACACAGAGAAGTGTAATCTGTGTGATAGTGCCTTCAATAGCCCTGTTGGACTGCAAAGTTCAATCATTGAATGAATTCATACTCCTGTGGAAGCAAATATATGTTAAGTCATACTGCGCATGTTGGTACCTACTTAGGAGGAAACAGGAGTGCAAGCAAACAGCATCGACTGCTGCATTCTTTATTTTTTCTATGACGGCAGTCCTAGCTCATGCTGATGTTCGATCCTGAGTGTACGTTTTACTACCTCGTTTAGCTCGTGCATGCACTTTAAATTGTTTTATCTCTGTAATATATACGTTCAAGCAACTATTTTTGGGATTCGCACTGACTTCTAAAATAGTCATGAGTTCAACACTGCAAGGTGCTCTTTCCTTAAATAATTGATTACCACGAGTGTTTGGTTGGGTAGGTAATTCATTCGCCTAGAAACTTTTCTATAATAAGGCAAAGTATGAACAGAGAGAAGGGAGACGACACCAACTAGTGCTAGTTTGCGTTTCCATCCTTTTGATTGTTTATATTTTTCTGCTGTTGAAAGTTTTTTTTAGAAAGGATTGCTATCCTTATCCTATCAAGTTGATCAGCAACTACCAATACACCCTCGTGTGCATTCTTCTGCTTGTTAATGACCAGCGTTCAATTGCATAATTTGCAACATTTGCTTCTGAGCATTCGCAACTGAGCCCTCTAAAGCATGGAGCTAGGAAAAAATATTTCCATTTTTGAAAACGTTTTGTCTCTTTCAAGGTACCTAAATAATGTATTTTTAGCTATCGAATAATACACAAAAGTGACTAAGGGTACAAAAATCTTTTCGCTTGCTTCTTGTATTCTTTCGTTTGTAGAAAGATACGTGTACAAATGACCTGTAACGTGTTACAACGCAATATCCATGTAATATATTGTAGGGTTATAGAAATCACCATTTTACTATTCTTTTCACTAGAATTTAGATTTTTGTAGCTGTATCACCATGACGTAGCTCTACATTTCATGTGCCTGTTTGTTGCTCAATTAACCTTGTACATAGGTGTGCGCATGTGTGGGGGCTACCTAGTTACCTGTGGCGAGGGCGAAAAAATGGCACCTTACTTACCTAAGTAAGAGAGGGGGGGGAGGGTGATGTGGTGAAACTTCCCACCACCCCAGTGTAGGGAAACCCTGCGGACACCTATGACTTTGCACCTCTGAGCATGAGCTCTCAATAGTTCTCTTTTAAAGAAGAGAGATTATTATGTCGTAGTTCTGTGTAAAACAAAGACGTAGATTAGACCCAGTGATGCATGCCGTAGTCATACATGGAGTGCCATTAGAATCGTGAAAGGAGGTTATTCTGCAATTTTGCATTAGATAAGCTGACTGAGTTTCCTCTATTCGTTATAGCTGGCCTCTCTCCAGTTGCTGAGGAATCTGTAGCCCTCTGCACTGATTCGTAGGGGTTAGTCTTCGTTCTTTTTTTTCTTTTTCAAAGCAGCATGAAATCAACGCTGTGTAGTTCGACACTGATAGATTATTCAATAAAATGAGAAAAATATTTCACTGTTTAGAAATGGCAAAAGTAATCAATCTCAATGTCTATTCACATGATGCGCTAAAATTAATGCTTCAGTTTCTACAAAATTTTCATTTTCTCTCTTGCGGGTTTTATATATGGCAGCGGTGCCTCAACGACGGTGCTATAAGAGACCGTATCAGCAGTGCAAAGTCTAAAATTAAATAGAAATGCAATACTCCTGGAAATGTCTCATTTGGTGTTACTACGTTTGTTTGTAATTTTGAAACGATGCTTTAGCAAGAATATTGTTGCATGTTTCAAAATTTGTGCAATATATATTTTCAGCATTATTTATTTGCCTCGAAAGGTTTTAACATTTAAAAACAATAATCTGTTCATTGGTCGAAATGGTCTACTGGCATTTTCTTGGCAATCATTTAAGGAGGTGTGTGCACACTATCATAATATTATTGAAGCAACCTATTGATCAGCGTGCAGCAAATGTGCTGTTGACGGCATAGGGCCCATGTCTACAATACGACGTTTAATGTCAACCTAAGGCTCGAATGCACTTAACTAGACAACGGCCATTGCAAGCTCAGATGGCAGGACTCTATAAACTAACGCTAGGCAACGGTCATCAGAAGCTTGCATGTCGGGCCTTTATAGACTTGCTCTAGAAAAAGGTCATCAGAAACTCTAATGTTTCTGAGGACCTTTGTCTAGTGCACTAGACTTTCTTTAGAGAGTTTAATGATTGTGATGTCAAATCACATTACTCTGTAAATAAAAGTACATTAAATTTTTTCCACAAGGGTGGGGCTGATATAACAGGCCAGCAAATTTGGCAGATGCCACGTACTTGAGAATCAACGTTATGCGAAGCATCTTGAGGGAAGGTGATCGTGTGTGGCGGCTGCATTTCCGATGGAGGCGGAAATGTTGTAGGCCCGTGTGCTCAGATTTGGGCGCACGTTAAAGAACCCCAGGTGGTCAAAATTTCCGGAGCACTCCACTACGGCGTCTCTCATAATCAAATAGTGGTTTTGGGACGTTAAACCCCACAAATTAAATCAAGGTGATCGTGTTGAAAATTTTCGATTGAATGACACGTCATTAAACGACGCTATATATATGTACAAATGTTGCACGCACAGACATAAGTTGAACATTTGCATATGTTTATATAATCAGTTGTTTGCACTTGTGCAACATTGACAGCTAGGACACGCGTATTAGCAGCACCAGAAGCTGATATGAAGTTCTGCTGCTCGCAAGGATGCTGGCCCTGGACACTGTTGCATAAATGAACTTCGGCGCATGACAACCAACGACAATTAACGTTAACGCGACGTCACAGCAGTATCAAAGGAGTAGATGTGTTATGTTTATAAAATTTGGTAGCCAGCACTGCAAGCACTACTGACGTTTTACGAAGAATAGTGTCTATTTGAAAAACCAGTTTCAAGACCTGGAGCAGCTCTGTGGTAAAATTCTTCATTGCCACGCACAACCCTTGGGTTCAGTTCTATTTACATTTATTTACATTTATTCTTTGCATTTGTCAGGTCGACGCTATCAATGTCGGGTATTTCTTAATGCTCACGTGTTAAAATTGCCCGTGTGTGTCCACGTCGTTCCTGGGTAGATACCACGTGTCAATCACCTGTGGCACATATTCGCATATCAGCAACACATACCCGTCCGGGAGTATGTGCCACTGTCTGGCGGGAAGTTATCACAGGTCCCGTTAATAAGGGAGGTAATTGCCGGGCTAATTCCAAGGACCGAAATATCGCCCCCCCCGAACTGTACCACGAAAGCGTGGACAATTAGAGTGGTCCTATTTGGCACGCCAGCATACGCTGGCTGTCATCCAAAGAACAAGACAGAGCTGAGAGTTGATAAACAAAACAAAATTATATTCTCAATTATGGAAAATCAAATCGATACAAAAAATATGCACACTCGACAATAGTTGAATACGATATGTCACCAATCAAACAACGTACTACACTGTGCAATCAGCCACACTCAAAACAACGGACACACACAACAATATGCACTACAATGCAGTCGCATGCATCGAACAACCAAGACACTTAAAGACTAAAGAGTTCGAAAACTTATTCAGCCCAAAGTCCTTGGAACAAAAGTCTTAATGATACTCTTCCGAGAATCACTCAAAGTCCAGCGCTGTTGTCGTTGTGCTGCCTTCGAAGTTTATCTTCCAGGGAACCTTGCGTCTTGGCTGCTCTCCAAGCACCAAACTTCTTTGTTGGTAACACGTCGGCTTCCCACGCACAGCCGTTGCCACGCATCTTCGCTCACTGGTGGTAGACACACACTGCTGCCTGTAGCATGAGTCTTCACCCCTCAGGTGAAAATCCTCTTCTTCTCCTCCTTTATCACTGAGGACAAAAGGCTTCGCGCAGACGGCGGAAAGACCCTACGCACACTTGCACAAAATTTTCATCTTCTGCCTACGCACACGGGTGCGACCTTTCTTCTTCTCCTTTGCCACTGAGGACCAAAGGCTTCGCCGACGACACGGCGGAAATACCCCATGCACACTGGCGTGAAATCCCTTCTTCTCCTGATCTCCCATCTCTGCTGCTCAGTTAAATACCCTTCGCACTAGATTCCAGAAAAGTCTCATCGTTTCCGTCGACGCGATGGGCAGCCGAGGCTGGGGAAAGAGCGAGATGTTTCGAGGGCCGTCCGCGACACATGACGCAACTCGGCATCACCACGCCGCTTTCCCTCGAGAACCTTCGAGGACTTGCTCGCCCGCTGATATGAGGAGGTTCGTCGGCGAACATACGCTTTCGAGGGAAGAGAGACGGCGCGCCCGGGGAGTCTTTGGATGCTTGTTTTCTTCTTTATCGTTGACCTCAAGGCGTCTCTCCAGCGCTTGGTCGCGAGAATTTGGCGGCGCGCGCGCCATTTTTTGAGTGCTCTTTTGTGACAGAAGTGTTAGACGACGTACGTGACGGGATTGTGGCATTATTTATGTCTTGACCAGCGCGTCATATTCGTCAAACCATCTTACCTTCCCATGCTAATTTTGGTTCACGCTAAGTAAAGGGGGCACCCAAGATAAATCCCAAACATCAGTGGCTATATATATATATATATATATATATATATATATATATATATATATATATATATTTCTTGATTTATATATACAGATAGATAGACATATAGATAGATAGATAGATATATAGATAGATAGATAGATAGATAGATAGATAGATAGATACGCCCAAGGCCACTGAAGTTCGCTAAGAAATGGTTTGCACTTAAAACGCCTTCTGTAATTCCTACGCGCTGTACGCGTTCATTTGACTCGGTGGCGACGTAGCCACATGCTTCTTTTGCGCTGCGCTTGTTATGTGGTATAGTGCAACTTCAACACGCAACAATGGTGTATCTCCGGCTTCTGTCGATACAAGCGTGATTGTACCGACTACGTGATTAATATGTGAGATTTAACGTTCCAAGAACACCATATGATTATGAGAGACACCTTGGTAGAGGGCTCCGTCAATTTAGGCCACCTATGGTGTTTTTCCGTGCACCCAATTTTGATCAAATGAGCCTACAGCATTTTCGCCTCCATTTAAAATGCAGCCGCCGACATGCGGGTCAGCAGCCGAGTACCTTAGCCACTAGACCAACGTAGCAGGGCGGTGCCGATTACGAGAAGTGTAGCTTTAGGTACCGCCTAAATGCTTCACCCGTCTACATTCACCCGTCCACGGGTGAATGTCGTGCAAATAATTTTGGTCCATCAATGGGCATGCCAGGAGGAAGAGGCAGGCATTCGCGCATTCACGGCTTAAGCTCACAACTGTCGCTGGCGTTTGTAAAATGCATCGTGACCGAACAGGCTGCCATACACACAAAGATGCAGGACCGAAATATTTGTGCCTTCACATAAGCGACCTATTAGCTGGACGCTACTCACCAACACGACGCTGCATGCAAAGCACATATCCACAGCATGGTCACTAACCCACAAATCACGCTTCTTCTCTGCAGAGACCGTGAGTTCAAAAACGATTGAGTGGAAACCACGTTAGGTTTCGCTTGCACCGTTTGCGAACTGTTTGGTTCCATATGATTAGCGCGATGCTCCAGTTCGTGCTGAGTCTCTGTAAAGTGTATACCGGTCGCGACTCCTTGATTTTCGTGTTGGAGATAATGTGCCACCAAGAATCAACATGAGTGCATCAATATCTCAAGGTTGTATAGCTACTAAATACCAATAAACATTATATATCAATGTGATATGAACTTTTTACTGCTGTTGCTAAGGCTCTTTTCTTTTCGTGTGTTTTTTTAAATTTTAATATCAAAGGCATTAACCACATCTCTTTTTGATGAATATAGAACTGCTTCACCGTTTGTAGCATAAACTTCGGAACTGTACGTCAGCTGAAACAGTGACCTTTCTTCCCTTCGGTATGACGTTCCCTCGCCCTCGCCTCTTCCCCAATGTAGCCTAGGCTACCGTGTCAGACCTGGTTAACTTTCCTGCCTTTATTTTTACGCTTATCATTTCTCTCCATTTTACGTAACGCTAGCGTAAGGTATATATGGCCGCTGTGGTGAGCGAAGTGAATTTTGTGCTGTCTTCAGAAATCGAAGTGACAGTGTGTAGTGAAAGCATAGCAGACACAAGGGTAGGAGTCGCTTATTGTTCTATGTCGAGTATGCGTGTTTGTTTGATGAACTTTCGCCGGTGATTACCGAGCTCAGGTAGATGAAGTACCTAACGGGGGGAAGGGCGGAAATGTGTATTGATTTCTTATTGTGTTTTGCTTTGCCCCCGATGCGCATTCACAGGCCTTAGATTAGGTTTAAGTAAATGATATCTTTTCAAGTTATGAGGCCCTTTCTCAAACAAGAGCTTAGGCTTACCTCACATTTTCCTCATTTTTCTGTACTCCCTGCATTCGTTGTGAGGAGACAGAAACGGTAACAGGGTAAATTATAACAAGATTTGTTCATAATAACTTGCCAACTTTGTTCATCATAATAAATGTCTAAAAGTGATAAGCAAAACTAGAGGTAAGGATGAAGTTGGTTTCTGAATAACTTGTGTTCCTTTTGAGTAATCACTCGTGATGTGCCATTTCTGGTCCTTTCTTTCTTAGCACTTATATTTCAAAGTTTACTAGTTTCATTTAGGGCTACGAGAAAAGTCTTCGATACCCATTAATATGGACCTTGCGAAACTTTTACGACAACATTATTAAGGACCGGAAGGCGTGTAACATCAATTGCTGATACAAATGCAACAAATATAGTACAAATGTGTGCGCGAAAACTGAAGTTGTGTGTCATCAAATTTCAAAACTCGAGAAGAAGACAATAAGGGCTGGTTTTTTTTTCGCATGTAGCTCGCCTGCTGACGTCAAATACTACTTCTAATCACAGCGGGAGCCTCATAAACACACAGTAAAAAAATCTACACCCGAAAGGGTGTAAAAAGGGTGCTTTTACGAGAAAGCGCCCTTTTCAACACCCTTTACCACCCATAAATGGTCGATTGAAAAAAAGCACTCATTTGTTTGGGTGCTAGCCTCGATAGCACCCTAAAATTGGCTCTAAAGGTGCTTTTGTGCCTGAGAAGGGTGTAGGTGACGATTCATCAGATGGAATATGCAGCATAAGAAGAACACATAATTATAATATTTGGGATTTTACGTCTCAAAAAACTCGATATGATTATGAGGGTCGTCGTAGTGGAAAGCTCTAGAGCTTTTGACCATTTGGTGTTCTTTAATGGGCGCTGATATCGCACTGTGCACAGGCTTTCTACCTTTTCGCCTCCATCTGAATTCGACTGCCACGGCCAGCATTGAACCCGCGACCTTCGGATTGGCGGCCGAGCAGCGTAGCTACTGCACAAATATGTGGACCTTGTGTTAAATGACGGCCTAGACTTAGAATGTGTGAAGGTGCTCTCCGAATACAGCAGAATGCCAGCAGAAGCAAATCGCGTTTCATCTATAATGGCAATTAACTGCAATCCACGTTACGTAAGCTCACCTTAGCGTTGGTTATAAGCTACATGTTTGCTGTGGATTATATACAGGAACATAATGTTCGCCCGAGTATGGGTGTGAGTGCGTGAGCCTGCGCATGTGTTCGCGTGTAAGCGCGATTGTGTACACCCGTGCATGTGTGCGTGCGCGTGTATGTGCGAGTCCGTGCTTGTGTTAAGCGTGCCTGTGCACATGTGTACGGCCATGCATGCGTGCGTTTATGGTCGCGTGTGTGTGTTGCCGTATGTGTGCGCCTGTGAGTAAGTATGTGTGTGTATCAGCCCGTGCGCCCTCAAATTTCGTGTGTGTGTGCGGGGGGGGGGGGCATTGCTTCTTAGTGTTTAAGGTTCCACACCTGTTCAGACTGGGAGTCTATATGGGAGGTGGCTTAAGAAATGGCGGTGGTCAACGCACTGTACACGGACTATTCAGTACATGGAAAACAGCTGCACATTTTCGTACCTCATCATTGCTTACGAACTTGCTGTCATAGCTGATTAGGTCCGCTGAGGCGCTTCTACGCTCGAAAACGTGGGTTATGACCAATTCACACGGAAAGCTGTCACTGCACTTATGCACAACCATCGTTTATATTAACAACGTTTAACAAGAACGTGCCCTGCCTTTGCTACAGGTGCTTAGCTAGCTCATTGGGCAACCATATGGAATTATGTGCTGATCATGTGGTCAGCAAAAAGTTTGTTATAACAACCTCGGCGCGTTTTGTGGTGCGTGACAAGCCTTCTAAACATCCGCGCCTGTGGAATAATTTGTTCCAGCTTTGACTACGCATTCAGTGTTTGCGGCACCATACGCGGAATTGCCAGACACAGACAATGCGAAAAGAAATTCCTCTGGAAAAAGGTGTAGCGATGCTCTCCCGCTAATGCCACCGAGGACGAAATAATTATTGTTTCTGGCCATTCCATGGTGCACTTTGTTTTCCGCAAGTTTGGTTCACTATTTTTCGCCCACTGCAATCGCATTCTGTCAAAATACTCAAAGAACCCGAGGCTGGTAAATGACATGCGTCGCTGTGCGACTGGCTGGAAGGAGAGTAGCCGTTTACAAGGAGTCATTCCGCGTCGAACGGCCGTCCGCCGTATGCGCCATAGCGTTTGCCTTTCGGGGTCATCTTGGCGGGTTTCCCGCTCCTCTCCCCCCCACCACTCACCCCGGCCAGCGTTGCTCCCACAACGGCGGCGTAGATAAGCGAATAGTTGCATCACCGAACACCTGCGTCGACAGCTGCGGCGCCGCCGCCAGTGCCTCCTCCTTCTCTCTCTCAACGTTGCTCACTCTGTCTCATCGTCTTTCAAATGCGTTGCGTTGGTCTGGGGTCTTGGTCGCTGTGTGTGTTCTAGCAAACAGGCGCACATTCAATGGTGGTCACGCATGACACCGTGTTCGAAGTGACGCTCGGATTAAGGAATATTCATGGAGTGGCGGACATGGACAACGTGGGCCTGTTAACGGTGAGTGTACTCTTTTCGTAGGTAGTAATCATACAGCACTAGCTGGGCGCCTGCAGCAGCTCTGCCGAAGTTGGCTGCCAGCCACTTACAACAGCATGCGTTCGCGAGCCTGTTGCAGATGCCCGATTAAACGTGTGACTTAACGAGTTCACACTGCTGTGCGCGATGTTGTGTAAGTGCCTGCATCACTCATACAGTGAGTGATGTGATCACTTAACAAGAGCGGGATTAGTTGCTTATCGCACATTGTCTCTACACTGCACAAAGTGATTGATATTGTTTTAAGATGTGGTTTGGGCTACATCGTAATAACATTTCTATTAATACTCAAATGTGCAACGTGCTTCTGTAGGTGTAAGCGTAAAAAAAGAAAGAAAAAAATGATGTACAGAGGCGCACTGTACGAAATGGCTTTTTTTTTGCTTAAATTCGGTATCGTTGGAGGTGCTGATATGCCGCGATGCTCCGAGCACGTGCGCCTCGGTCTTTTAAGCTATTTAGGACAAGTGTCACCAGCAACAAGGTAAGATCTAGCAGACTTCCAAAGGCGCGTTGTTGTGGCCATCGCCGTGCGTTGTTTTCCCTCGTTTCTGTTTGCTGTTTTCGTGCTTTGCCTTCATCTGCGATAACGTTCGGCGTTCTAACAGAATCGAGAGAGTATACGTGACTCTGGGAGCTATGTGCGGTAGCTCTAGCATAAGCCATGGCTGCTGCAACGTAGACGGCGTCCGCGCGCGTTGGTGTCGTTCGAGCGCTCCTACTTGCTTGATTGTGTTTAACTGAGTATTTAGGCACGGGTTACGTTTGTAAATCCCGTGGTCAATAATCGCTAATAGCGTGCCCCTGATTGGCTTCAGAGGATGGGCTTGGTTGTCGAAATAAGCCAGACGCTTTTTCTGAAAGCAAGCTTTGAAAAAAATTTTTTAAAGAAATACTTTCATACGTGCTAGGCAGTGCCTATTGCTGGCCCGCAACTCTTTAAAAACTGGACGAGCTATCACATCTTTTATCAAACTACAATAAATTAAGATGATTGAATTATAGATGACGAAGTTCTGTGCTAGATTAGGTGTACAAAACACATGTTCGCAGCTCTACGTCTAGTAAGCAGGGAAATAGGAAGCACAGCGTGAAATTCGGATTAGATTCCACTGACGGAGCGTCTTGTGAGGGTAGAAAGAACGAGAAAATTGTTCATTTTTGATGCCCTTATAGAGGCAGTCAGAAATGCACTGATTGGTGACTTGTAACAATTCCTCAGATTGTTAGAGGCGTGATTAAAGTCAGTAAATCTTTTACTTTTTTTTGCAGACCTCTTCGCTAGTTCCACGCCCAAGATCATTTGTTCTCATGTAAAAAAGAAAGCAGAGATGTCTTCACTGTTTGTACATAAAGAGGATTCTTGTACGTTTTGATTAATCCTACATGTTCTGAACGTTGTACTTTAAGAATTGTTTTTCACACTGGCTCACTACCCTAGAAGGAATTTGATTCTTAGGTGAGTTCAGGCTTTCGTAAGTGCCATTTTTGAGCTGTAGTCTTACACTTCACCTCATTTCGGGAATTCGCTGTATGCTGGAAAACTCTTATCTTTATCATACAAAATTATTGGAATGTATGGGTTGTATGCTTCGAGTTCAGTGTAATGTCAATTACATGCCATTTCGATGGATACACACTACGCATTCTTTATATATGGTGCTGCCAGAACAGCACGAACATCCTTTTATGAGAAGTCATATTTGCTCTTATTACAGGATGAGAGGGTGCCGCTGACGTCCTACGTAGTCTACCCCAGACCCAGCCTAGAGCAAGCCTACTTCCTGAACCTCCACATGGATAACCGAAAAATCTTCCGTTTCAGTAATGACGAAGAAGGAGTGACAGCACTGATGAGTTGATTTTTTTTATTTTCAACATTGTCTACGGCCGCAAGGCCTTTAACAACCACCGTGATTGAGCGGCTTTTTCTCGGCGTGAGTTTGGAGTTTATCAAAGAAGTTGTTCAGGCAGCACGACACTGAAAATTTTAGTGTCAGAATGCCTGAACAACTTTTTTTAGTGTGGTCATGGTAGATGAACAAATATTGTTATTTGTGTAAGTTATTTTGCTTAAATATAGCTGGACCATTCCATGCCAAACGTCCCAGCCACTTTGGCGACCATCTGAATTGTATTTGAAAAAAAAATGTGCTGACTTACTGCGTTGAAAACAGTGAACTGCTAGAATATTTCAGCGAGAAAAAAAGT
The DNA here is from genome assembly GCF_013339725.1 of Rhipicephalus microplus. Lineage (NCBI taxonomy): Eukaryota > Metazoa > Arthropoda > Arachnida > Ixodida > Ixodidae > Rhipicephalus > Rhipicephalus microplus. The sequence continues at coordinate 41,611,201 of NC_051173.1, forward strand.
TTGTTCATGTGGCTGGCTTATAACTTCCTGGCATAATGCAGTCTGTGTGCTGTTTGTGGAAAATTTCGTTTTAAAACTACCGCTTATTTTTTCTTAAGCAAATTCGGGCTACCTGTTAAGTAAATGTGCTTCTGTAAGGTATTTCAAGCTCAATAATAATAGTGCAATTTTTTTGCCCCATTCGCTTCCAAGAATAAAGCCAAAATGTGTTATGTTTGCATTTTTATTGCAATATTGCACTTTGTATGAATATTTGAGCAGTGAATACTTACTCCACAGAAGGTATATTTTGAGGAAAAAATATCTTTATACCACTCAAGCTGCTGAAATATACGAGAAAATATCACGAATTACACAAAATCGTGATTTTTGTCCGTATTGAGATGCAATTTGCTCCATGTTGTGATACAATGAAAACTCATCATTATACCTAAACTGTAAGAAAATGAAATTCTTTCTGTTATAAAAATCTTATCGCAAAAAGGACAGGAAAGAGCGCTGTCAACTGAATTTTATTGAAGGTGCTACGAGCGTTTTTATACTGAGCACAAGACCAGGGCTCATCTGCAACAACACATGTGTGACCATGACAAAATAACTTTAACCGAGACAAGAATACTCTTTTTCGGAAAAGATAAGTGAAGGTGTACTGATGCATTGATCCTTGGCCTTCCTGATAAAGAGTTCTAAAATCTCTCATTTTTCTGCTTGCTTTTTTTTTCAAAAACCGTGTTTTATGAAACCTAGGACTACACTTACATTCTTTACGGTGTCCGGCCATGAGACTACTATAGCCCTTCTTAACATTTAAAGCATACTGTTTTGCTTGATCGTTGAAGCATTGCCCAGTTGTCCTATGTTTACTTTTCCACATGTTAGCAGTATCTCATACACATTAGATTCAGTAAACCTATTTTAGTGACGAATGGTGCAAGGTTGACTATTCCTGTTGCTGTAAGTACATGCACTTTTGAAAGCTTGCAAGGGGTGGAAAACAACAATGTAATATCTGCTGGCTCTCTTTTCCTAAAATTGTGAGACACCTTATGTACGTAGTGCCGTGTAACATGCAAAGGTCATTGGTCATTCTCTTTTTCTTTTGGTCCTGTTTCCTTTAACTTCACTTTCTGCAGGAGGGTTTCGCAAACAAGTGTGATGATGCTGTTGGGGTATTGGCTGGTGCTATCAGCCCAGGAGTGCTAAGAATGTTCTGCCTTTTGATAGTGGGCATTCAAAATTAGTAGAAAGAGGAATTGATACCACATGTATTCAGGCCACCCTTCAGAAGTCATGTTAACACAAGGGTGAGGTCAGGTTTAAAAACCAGATTAAAAGATGCTGGATATCCCAACAGAATCATCACACCCGTTTGCAAAACCCTCCTGCAGAAAGTAAAGTTTAACAAGACAGGACCAACAAAAAACAATGACCAAAACCTTTGCATGTTATACCACATCACGTGTCTCACAATTAAAAAAATAGCCAGCAGCTATGATATTAGCGTGTTGTTTTCCACCCCTTGCAAGCTTTCAAAAGTGCGTGTACTAAACAGCAACAGTAATAGTCAATCTTGCCCCATTCGTCACGAGAATAGGTTTACTTAATGCCAATTTAACGTTTGTGGAAGTATTTTTTATCAGGTAAACCAATGATCAGTGCATCACTACACGTTCACTTATCCTTTCCGAGAGGGAGTATTCTTTTCACAGCTAAGATTATTTTGTAGTGCTCACACGTGTTGTCGCGCATGAACACGGTTCTTGTACTCCATATAAAAGCGCTCGTAGCACATTCATTAAATTAGGTTGACAGTCGGTGCTCTTTCCTGTCCTTTCTGTCTCTTCCTAAAGTTGTCGCACTGTGACTAGCACACAACCACGATGAACCAACTCTCCCAAATTAAGCTAAGAAGGAGCGGTGCTTTTAAAATAAAATTTTTCACATACAACACCTAGACGACATTCCAGGAAGTTCAGAAGGCAGCCACGTGACCAAATATTTTCCTCTCCTAAATATTTCAGAAGTTCACTATTTTTAATGCAGCACGAGTTTTTCGAATACATTTGAGATGGTTGCCAAAATGGCTGGGACATTTGGTATAAAGTGACCCAGCTGTGTCATTAGCCATAATTATGCATTACCTCTTTTGTTTTTTGTGTGTCCTGACTCAGTTTTGTGTTCGTGTTTAGCCTATTCTGTTTCTGATCATCGTATTGGTTTCTGAAGTATTCGCTAAAGTTATATGTGCGAAAGCCCGTATATGTTTGCATGTGCATCATTTCTCATAACCAATTGTTATACATCCAGGAATACAAAGCTTAAACCAGTGTGATTGTATACATTTGAAAACACTATCCATATATATTTTTGTGTGCATCACTTCATGGGAACGATTGTGTACATGAAGGCGTATATAGTGAAATCATGGTGATTGTATATATTTGAAAGAATCATAAGTATATATTTGCCTGTATTTCATTCCTATTAACCGATTGTGTACATAAAAGAGTATTAAACTGGAAACCACTGGGTTCGTAGATACTTGAAAGAATTATAGGGATATATTAGCGTGTATTTCATTTGTAGTCTCTATGTACTTGAAGCAGTATACTAAACTGAAACCAGTGTAATTGTATGTTGCAAAGAATTGTCAATAAAGTGAAACTGAAAAAATATAATAAACACTTGAGGTGTTGCATGCGTAGTGTACGTATACTTGAACGTATATCTGGTGAAAAAGTTGTGTGGCAGCAGAAAAGTTTATGTTTCATTTGCCTATTAAATAAACGCAATATGCAAGGGCAGCAAGGCTTCATTTTCTGTAATGCGCATTATGCATATACTGTGAAGTATATAGAGATCCAGCACAAGTTCATACACGATTGTACGCGTTTATATTTTTGCCCACACGCAATGAATGGAGCTCGACAGGTGGCGCACCATCGATAATCAGGACCACTTTCTTCAAGTAGTGTTTAATCAGTGCATGCTGATATCTATTAGGGCAGTCTAAAAGAATACTGCCACCCCTGCCATGGGCACTCAACACCATTGTGCACCCTTCTCGCACCCTCCTCAGAGGGTGCTAAAAAAGTGATGGACATCGAAGGCACCCTTCCTTAAGGGTGTTTTTGTAACACCCTACAGTTTTTTTACATGTACACCCTATTTAAAGAGTGCATGGTAAAGCACCCTAATTGGAAGGTGCTGAATTAACACCCTTAGAGTGTCGTCCACGGAACAAGCTCATTTACACCCTTCTGGGTGTAAAACTTTTTACTGCTTCTGCTAAGGCACTTTTCATTTTCGTGTGTGGTTTTTTTTAGATTGTAATATCAGAGGCATCAACCACATCTTTTTTTTTCATGGAAATCAAACTGCTTCACCGTATGTAGCATAAACTTCGGAACTGTACGTCAGCTGAAACAATGACCTTTCCTCCCTTTGTTATGACGTTCCCTCACCCCCGCCTCTTCCCCATTGTAGTATAGTCTACCGGGTCAGACCTGGTTAACTTTCCTGCCTTTATTTTTATGCTTATCATTTCTCTACATTTCACGTTATGCTAGCGTAAGGTATATATGGCCGCTGTGGTGAGCGAAGTGAATTTCGTGCTGTCTGTCTTCTTAACTCGAAGTGAAAGTGAGTAGTGAGAGCATAGCAGACACAAGGGTAAACGAGCCACCTGGTGTTGTATGTCGAGTATGCGCGTTTGTTTGATGAACTTTTGCATGTGATTACCGAGCTCCGGTAGAGGAGGTAGCTAATGGGGGGGGGGGGGTGTATTCATTTCTTATTGTGTTTTGCTTTGCCCCCGATGCGCATGCATAGGCCTTAGATCAGGTTTAGGTAAATGATCTCTTTTCAAGTTATAAGGCCCTTTCTCGAACGAAAGCTTAGGCTTACCTCACATTTTCCTCATTTTTCTGTACTATCTACATTCTTTGTAAGGAGACAGAAATGGTAACAGGGTAAAATATAACAAGATTGGTTCATGATAACTTGCCAAGTTTGTTCATCAAGCGCAATAAATGCTTAAAAGCGATAAGGAAAACTAGAGGTAAGGAGGAAGTTAGTTTTTGAATAACTTGTGTTACTTTTGAGTAAGTACTCGTGATGTGCCATTTTTTGTTTTTTCTTTCTTAGCACTTACATTTCAAAGTTTACTAGTTTCATTTAGTGCTACGAGAAAGGTCTTCGATCCCTCATTTTAGGGATCTGGCGAAACTTTTGTGACGACACTATTAAGCACCGGAAGGCGTGTAGCATTGATTGCTGATACAAATGCAACAAAAGTAGTACAAATGGGTGCGCGAAAACTGAAGTCTTGTGTCATCAAATTTCAAAACTCGAGAATAAGATAATAAGGGACGTTTTTTTTTAATTTAACTCGCCTGCTGACGTCAAATACTACTTCGAATCACAGCGGGAGCCTCATAAACAAAGACCGGAAATGTCACCTCATCGTGGCCTTCACACAATGCTTTGCTACCACTCTTTTTCACGGCGTCATTAGCATGGTTACCGTGAACCACGTGCATCGAGTAGCAGTAGCTCTTACGGTCACACCGTGTATGATAGACGGATACGCTTTGAGTGGGGTCTCTTTTCAGCTTGCATGAAAGACGCGTTATATATATATTAACGCTGGCGTCCACCACATGTTGTATATTTGGCTCGCAAAAGCGCGGCATGCATCTACACAATTAGTTGCTGGCGTACCGTGGCCTCACTCCCAGACGAAGTGTCGTGTTCATTGTTCTGAAAAAACATAAAAATACAGGAATGATTTCTTTTAGATGGTGTCATTCATTGGCAGATTCGGAGCAGTTCCGGTAATACTTTTGTTCTGCTCCGTACGGAGCAAGTCTGTTCCGTTGGCAGATTGAGAGTGCTCCTTCTATGATTCATTGGCAGGTCTGGAGCAGCTCCATGGCGAGATCAACTCCACGAAGCAACTTTTCTGCTCCGGAAAAATCGGCGAATTCGACCGGAAGTCACATGTGGCCTCGGCTTTGAAACGGTGTGAACTTTGGGTGCGCCAAGGAACGCCAGTCGCTTCATTTGCGCCTCGCGTCGGAGCTCGCGTTTTGCTATAGACTAGCGTCGCCGCTGTTTCCAACGTTCCTACTCATACAAGAAGCGAGAGGCGATCAAAGCGTCCCATTGTGACCCTGCCGTTTCTTCCAGAGGGAGCGCGTGTGTTCCTTTGGTTGATTCCCTCCTTTTGCCCTCCGCCAGAGTGGAGTGCTCCGGCGCCTATTTCTTCAGCACTCGAAATCTGTCCTATCGATGACACCGTAAGCAAGTATAAAAAAGATTTAGTTGTTTTTAGCATTCACGTGTGTCGCATAGCTGCAACCATATGAATATTACACTCTACTTATTGTGTCAAGCTAATGAATAGCAAACGGTCTTTGTCGCCACGTCACATGACATGGCGTCATTTCCCAAAACAAAATCGCCGCTGTGTGTCACCGTAGCCTAAATTTGTCGCGTGAATTAAAATTACAACAGCATCAATTTCAGCGGTGTCACTTGCACTACGATATCGGCGCATTCCGGAGCAGTAAAAGAACCGATAAAAAGTGCATGCTGAAATTGAGTCAAATGGCCTTTTAACATTGCTACTCATAATTATTAGACGGCACATGAAACTCAAAAACTAGCCATTAGCAGCGTCAGCGTTCTGCACCGGCTGGGTGAACTCAAGTGGTGCGAAAATCCCTCTGATATGATGACATCATCATCCTATAGGGAACAAAAATCAAATAAACTTGTGACTGCTGAATCGCTGGAGTTATGTCACATGATTATATCATCGCATGACGTATTCCCTGGGTGTAACCTCCTTGGTGTTAGAAAGGTTTAGTGAGCGTTGGGCTGCAGTGCCATGAATACAGTGAACTAGTATATACCATGAACTCGAGGTGGTTAAAGATGAGAAGTAGACACGAAGCGCAAGCCGTAAGAAAATGTGCGTGTGCCACATATCGTTTAGTCCTTGGAATGTCCGCTGGATGGCGGTGCTTCTATATGGAGAAAAAACGACCTGCGAGTGGTGGTAGAGGTCGGACGTGTTTTTGGAGAGCTCCGGAATGACAGCTACAAATAAGTGTTTTTGCATGTTTCCAGCTTGCCTCTGTATGTAGCGTTATGAGAACGTAAGGCGCTAGCGTAAAGCTTGATTAGGTCTATTACGGTGTACGTTTTTTTTTTTAGTATTTTGTACTGTGTCTTTTTTTTTCTCCAGCCACCACGTGGCTGAGGTCTGCGCGTAGACCGACCACGTGCATGCGCAGGTGCTGTGAAGTGTAGCGTATTTATTTATTATTGTGGTTCTTTTTGGCTTAGACCAGTGTATTTTAGTACAGTTTTATAACACGTGGGCATCGGTAAACTGAGCTAGCCATGGTCAAAAAGACCGTAAAGTGTTCAGAGTGCGGGGTAGGGTGGAAGGTGGAAATTAGTGCGGAGGAGAAAGCAGAAGATGACGCCAAGTGTAGACAGTGCGAGTTCGAGGAGAAAATGAAAAATATGATGGCGGTCCAGAGTGGGCTCATGGAGAAAATCGCAGAGCTGGAGAATGCATTGGCGAAGGAGCGAGAGAAAACGTCAGCCATGGAAGAAAGGCTCCGGGCAGCCGAGAAGGGCCTATCGAAGGTCGTGAAAGGGAACGAAGACTCAGGTGACGGCGGAAGCATTATGGCGACGACCCCCCGTGCGGGAGAGATGAAGGAAACAGGCATGACAAAGGCAGATACATTGGCCACAGGGCCCAGCTACCGGGAAGTAGTTTTGAGGGAGGGAGGGAGCAAACCAGCAGCCGTGACTCACGCTAGTCACCTAGTCTGCAGCCAGGTGCAGGTTTCAGAAGGAATGTCTGAACAGGTCATCATCGCCGGTGACTCAAATTTAGTCCGATGCGCAGCGGCAATCAAAGAAAGGGTGAAAGGCGACAAGAGAGTTGCGATAGGGACGTTCCCAGGACAAACGCTGGGGACAGTTATGAGTCAAGCGGGTGAACAACTCGCAGCTAAAGCTAACAATCGTAACCTCGTTGTAATTGCGGGAGGGCTAAATGACGTCCTGAAAAAAGAATCGTCAGGACTAGCGACGACCTTGGCGAAAGGGGTGGATGACATGCGCGCCGTGTCCCCCCAGGTGCAAATTGTAGTATGCACAGTACCGGAAGTACCAGTACGCAACGTCAACCTGCAAAGAGTGGTTGTCGACGCAAACAAAGAGATATGGCGAATTAGTCGAGAGAAGGGTTTCGAGGTAGTGGATTTAAACAGGGAAGTGCACAGGTGGGGTGGATTCCAAAGAGACAAGATTCATTTCGATAAGAGGCTTGGACACGAGGTGGGCTGGCGACTGGCAGGACGCGCAGTAGCTTTTTTGGGGGGCTCACGGGCCCTTCGGAGTCCGGGGTAGCTCGTAACAGGGAAAACAACCAGGAGGACGCTTTGACAGGTAGAATTGCGAAAAACCAGAAAAAAGGTAAAAGAAAAAGGAAAAAGGCGCGTGTTGCAATTAGTTTTACATAAACTTGCAGGGTGGCAGAAAGAAGGCAAAATGGTTAGAGATTGAGGAGCAGTTAAACAAAGAACAGATAGGCGTGTATGCGGTTACAGAAACACACCTTAGAGACTTGGAAGAGCCACCACATATTGAAAATTATGTTTGCGAAGGGTGTAACAGGACCATATCGGAAAGGAAAGGTGGGGGTGTAGGAATGCTAATTCATCGCGGAGCCAAATGGGTTAGAGTGAAACAGACGTGTTCAGAGCACCTCTGAGTTCTGGGCACAGTAGGTGGAAAGGAAACGTGGCTAGGGGTAGCCTACTTGTGGACGGGGAATAACTGCAGAGAAAAGAATCAGGAGATAGTGGATTGCATGAGTGCGGATATTAAGGAATTTGGTAATGGGGCCGAAATCATCCTTCTAGGGGACATGAATGCCCACATACATGACCTTGACGGATATTCAGACACCAATGGGAAGTTATTACTAGATCTTTGCGAGCAACATAGTCTGGAGATAGTTAACACGGGGCCTAAATGTGACGGCCAGATCACATGGGAAGTCGGAAACAAGCAATCAAGTATTGATTATTGTCTCATGACTGAAAAAATTTACCACAAACTGACAGAAATGAGGATAGACGAGGAAGGCATTAACAGCTTGGGTAGTGATCATAAACGAATAACATTACAAATGGGATACGAAACTGAAAATATGAGCATGGAATCAAAGTCTGGCAGCTCGTATTTAAATGACAAACAAATAATAAATATAGCCGCAAGAGTCGAGGAAGAAGTAGGCGAAATACCAGGCAAGGACTGGGAGTATAGTGAGCTGTTACATCTAATGACGAAGGAGATAGGGAAAGAGAAGAAAACTGTTTGCTGGAAAGGAAAAAGGAAGCCAAAAAGTTGGTGGAACAAGGAAATCCGGGAGGCGATCGAGAAGCGACGCGAAGCATCACGGGAGCATAGAAAGGCAAAAAAGGAGAAGCGGCCGCAGGACGAAGTCAAAAAAATATGGGAAATATATTTAGAGAAAAAATCCCTTGTACAGAAATTGGTAGAGGCAAAAATTAAAGGTGAAAGTGAACGCTGGATGACAGAGATACACGAAAAAAAGGAGGCCGCGCCTAGGATTTTTTGGAGCCACATAAAGGCGCTAGGTAGGAAGTCTGTCACAACGCAACAACATATTCTAGATGAAGGAGGAAATCAATTGGAAGGGTACGAAGCGCTAGGTTACATCCAAAAGGTAACAGCCGATTCGTTTCAAAAGAGCGTCCAGGGGATCTCCCCTGTGAGTAAAAGTGTGGCGGAGAAAGCAACAGAGGAAGAGCTAGTACTTGATAATTTCAACTGGAAAAAGGCCGAAGGAAAAATTCCAAAGCGCACTGCCGCGGGTTTAGATGGGATTCCCGTTAGCCTCGTTAACGAACTAGGACATAACACTAAAGAAGCATTGTTAAAAGCAGTAGAAAAAAGCTTAAAGGACGGACAAATACCGGACAGTTGGCGACAAAGTAGAATGAACTTAATCTATAAAGGCAAGGGAGAAAAGGACAAGATTCGCTCGTATAGACCACTAACCATTACATCGGTACTATACAGGTTGGCGATGCAAGCAGTAAAAATGAAAATAGAAACATGGGCCGAACATAACGATATTTTGGGAGAACTTCAGAACGGATTTCGAGTCGACAGGCGGTTAGACGATAACCTGTTTGTTCTCACTCAGTGTATAGAAATATCTAAAATAGAGAATAGGCCCTTGTACGTGGCTTTCCTAGACATCACTGGGGCCTACGACAACGTTAATCAGGAAATTTTGTGGGATATATTGAAAGGAATGGGCATGGGCGACGACTGTATACAGCTTTTGAGGGAGATATACCGAGAAAATACAGTTTGCATAGAGTGGGAAGGAATGCGTAGCAAAGAGAACGTTGAGGTTAGCAAGGGTCTGAGACAGGGATGTCCTTTGTCCCCGCTGTTATTCATGCTGTACATGGTGAGTATGGAAAAAGCGCTAGAAGGTAGCAACATTGGTTTTAATCTGTCACACAAACAGGGCGGCATGATGATTGAGCAGAAGCTTCCAGGTTTATTTTATGCGGACGATATCGTCTTATTTGCGGACAGTCGAGATGATATACAGCAGCTGGCGAATATATGCGGAAGGGAAGGTGAAGCTCTTGGACTAGGATTCAGTGTAACGAAGTGTGGATTGATGGTAATTAATGATCCCTGTGATCAGACGGTGTCCATACAAGGCCAAGAAATACCGAGGGTAAGTGAATACAAGTACCTTGGAGTATGGGTAAATGAGAGTGATAGATACATGGAGGTACAGGAAAAAGCCTCGGCGGCAAAAGGAAAGAGGAATGCGGCAATAATGAAGCACAGAGCGTTGTGGGGATACAATAGGTATGAGGTGCTTCGAGGTCTGTGGAAGGGTGTAATGGTTCCAGGGCTTACTTTTGGGAACTCGGTGGTGTGCATGAGGGCAGAGGTGCAATCGGGAATGGATGTAAATCAAAGGACTGTGGGACGCCTCGCGTTGGGTGCTCACGGGAAGACGACAAACGAGGCTGTAAAGGGCGATATGGGGTGGGCGGGTTTTGAGGCGAGGGAAGCGCAGAGCAAAATAAGGTTCGAAGAAAGGCTAAGAAATATGAAGGAGAGTAGATGGGCAGAGAAGGTGTTCCGTTATTTGTATAGGAAGAGCGTGGACACACAGTGGAGAAAAAGAACTAGAAGACTCACTAGTAAATATACGGCTGGTATTGTAAGCCATATGTCAACAAAGAGCGTTAAGGGAAAAGTCAGGGAGGCGGAGAGGATTTACTGGATGGCAGCTATGGAGAAAAAACCGGCTTTGAGTAACTACCGAAAGGGCAAAAATGAAATAAGGAGGGAGGCATTTTACGATAATTCAAGGGGAAGCGCTTTACTGTTTGAAGCGAGATCGGGTTGCCTTAGAACGCGTAGTTATAAAGCAAGATTCAGTAAAGAAGAAGAACAATGCACATGCTGCGGGAAAGAAAAGGAAACGGCGGAGCATGTTCTGATTGAATGTGGAGATATCCACCCAGGTGTACGTTTGGGCACGAGCCTACAGGAAGCCTTGGGTTTTAGGGACAACAATGGAAAGCTGAACACACCCGCGATTGAAATAAGTAAGAGACGGTTAGAGTATTGGTGGCAGAAAATTAGAGAGAAAGGACAAAAATAAATATTGGAAAAATAAAATATGGACAGTGTGCCGTAAATGGCAGAGAACTTAAGCTGAAAATTTACCTTTTTTTTCCATTAAGATAGAATTTATCGAAGTAGAGGCATTAGGCCAACATATAAAAAGAAAAAAGGTTTTTTTTTTTTTTTGTCGAGCCTGGTGGCATACTTGTCACCACCCCGTTATAAAGGGGACGCTCATAGCATCCATCCATCCATCCATCGAATATATGATGAAAGGTGCGAGATGGTGGTACTTGGAGTGTTGAATAGATGGACGAACGGACACATAGAGAGATGCATGGATGGACGCATGAACGGACGCAGGGGCGGATGCAGGAAAGAACACAGGGACGGACGCACAAAGAGACGCACGCACGGAAGGGCGGATGGACGCATGGATGGCCACACAGACGGACGCATGGACGGACGGAAGCAAGAACCGATGGACGGACGAATGCTTCACCCCAATCTCCATCATTCACTGCGTGGGTATGTTGCCAATTTTTTTGCGTTTCTTTTTCTCTTTGTTTGCTTGAGTGTTTCGTGATCTGTATGAATATTGAAGTGCTGTGTGTTGCGTCCTGTCTATTTTCTCTTGTTTGTACACGCCACTGAAGTGATTTTGTTACACCAGACAGTTGTACTCACCTGAAATGTTGTTACCAGTTTTCAATAGACTTCCCTGTCTTAATCGTTGAACATACTTCAGTCAAGGAGGTTTAAAAAAACTGCTGGCGTGCAAGCTCGCGCAATGCTGTGCCTGTACTGGTTAAACCAGCTTTTGCCCTCCAATGATTTCAGAAGCATGCTATTTTCCAGTAGTGCTCACTTAGACATCAAGTGGCTTCAATTTGTTAGTCTAAAGGCTTCGTTTATTATAAATAAAATGTTGTTTTTTTCGAAGAAAGTTCTCGCAGATACTAGTACCGGTGAATTATTCTCCAATAAAGTTTGTATCGAATACGAGGCTTACTGAAGAAAACTAGTAACACAAAGACGCACTTTGAGCACTATATAACTAAAAAAGATTGCCACGTTAAACTCGTTGGGCGTGAGAAGAAAACGTCCCTTCCCAATCGCCGAACGCCAACAGCTTATCATGCCCTTAGTAAGATGGCTGCCGCAGCCGCCGTCTTACGCTTGACACGGTTTCACTCGTTGGAAACAATTTTTAGTCTAGCAGCTTTTTAATAACCTCCTTGACTGAACATGCCCCGCCGCGGTGGTCTAGTGGCTAACGTACTCGGCTGCTGACCCGCAGGTCGCGGACTCGGATCCCGGCTGCGGCGGCTGCATTTCCGATGGAGGCGGAAATGTTGTAGGCCCGTGTGCTAAGATTTGGGTGCACGTTAAAGAACCCCAGGTGGTCGAAATTTTCGGAGCCCTCCACTACGGCGTCTCTCATAATCATATGGTGGTTTTGGGGCGTTAAACCCCACACATCATCATCATCATCCTTGACTGAACTCGCCCTAGTAAGATGGCCACTGCAGCCACCAATTTGCCATAGGCATGGCTTCGCTCCTGGGCAGTGATTTCCATTGCAGCAATTTTTAGGGGCGAAGCTTCTTAAAGTGGCACCCGTTCGTCCCTCGTAGTAGTGTGTAACATGTCTTACGCTTTGACCTGCAAGGTGGTGCCGGTGGGAGATTTCTCCTGTGCGTTGTCGAACAATGAAAAATTCGGAGCGTGCGCGTTAACTAAAAGCCTAATTCTCCTGGCTCTCATTCCCCGTTAACAGCCATTGGCATGTACATTGAGCACTATCTGACAAAAAAGAGTTGGTACGTTATACTCGCTGGGCGTAACTTCCTTGGTCTTACATAGGTTTAGCGAGCGTTGGGCCGCTGTGCTATGAATACAGTGAACTAACATATACCATGAAATCGAGGTGGTTAAATGTGAGAAGTAGACACGAAGCGCAAGCCGCAAGAAATTGTGCGTGTGCCGCCTATCGTTTAGTCCTTGGAACGTCCACTGGATGGCGGTGCTTCTATATGCGGAATATATGATGAAAATATGCGAGATGGCGGAACTTGGAGTGTTGACTAGATGGACGAACGGACACACAGACAGATGCATGAACGGACGCATGGATGGCTGCACGGACGGATGCAGGGGCGAATGCATGGACGAACGCACGGTGTTATACTCGCTGGGCGTAACTTCCTTGGTCTTAGAAATGTTTAGCGAGCGTTGGGCCGCAGTGCCATGAATACGGTGAACTAACATATACCATGAAATCGAGGTGGTTAAAGGTGGGAAGTAGACACGAAGCACAAGCCGTAAGAAAGTGTCCGCGTGCCACCTGTCGTTTAGTATTGGAATGTCCGCTGGATGGCGGCGCTTCTATATGCGGAATATATGATGGAAAGATGCGAGATGGTGGTACTTGGAGTGTTAACTAGATGGACGATTAGACACGAAGACAGATGCATGGACGGACGCATGAATGGCTGCACGGACAGATTGATGCATGGACGGGCGCAGGGGCCAATAAATGGACGAATGCAGGACGCACGGATGGACGCACGGATGGATGCACGGATGGACGCATGGATGGACGTGCGGACGCCCGATCAGACCCACGCACAGACGGACTGATGCTTCGCCCCACTCTCCATCATACACCCTGTGGATATGCTGCCATTTTTTTATTATTTTTGTCCATCAGCTACACATCGTGATTTGACTAGCTTCAGCTTGCCTCGTGTGAGGATGGCTGGAAAGCGTTGTGAATTTACTGTTTCAGAATAAGAAATTTACCAGTTTTTATCTGCCAGTAACAGCCACGAACAAAATGCGTTTGGACTTAACGTTGTGGTGTCGCTGGCGGCTGCCAGCAAAAATAGAGTGGAATGAATGGTTGCCTGGGGTGCGGCCACACTAGGCCAACTCAGGCTAACCTGGACAACTGAAAGTCGGGGCTTGGCTTTCGACTAGCATAGGTGTCCGTTTTGATTGACACCCTTGGTATCTCCGACGGATCTGACGGTCCAGAAACTACAACATTGACGATTTAGAATTAGCGGACGAAGACGTGCCTAATACTGAGGCACTCCAATAAACCGGTGCAAACCGATTCCCCAAGGAAACGTATAAGGCTAGCTGCCTTTTCCCCATTAACTGCTACATCCAGTTCTTTTGACTTACCCGCCTGGAAAGATTCATGGAATCGACGTTCATAAATAATTAAAAGAGCAAATATTTCGAATCCTGCAGTACTTGTGCTAGCACCATGCATATCGGCTAGACATGAAGGGAGTTTTCACTCTACATGTGATTTCTTCGGCAGTCATGATATGAAAATAGTGGTCTCTGACGTACTCGGCAAACAAAAGTAGCTATTAAAATAAACAAAATGCAATGTTGTTCAAGATGAAGAGAGAAACAAATGCAATTCTCTAAGTCCGTCTAAATATATGTTACCATGTGTGGCCAACGCTCACACAGTGTTGGTGAAGGTGGTCTAACCTCACTCTGTCTTTTATTGCGAGTGTGATGCCTCTTGTTTCCTTCGAGCATTTCCGAAAAGCTTTCGAAGACAACAAGTGTAAGCTATGCAGACAAAAGTGCTACTTTCCACCACCTACAAACTGCGTATTATTGTGTATTTCACTAGTCAAAGGCAATTGTTGCAGCTGCAAATCGTCCGATGTTGAAGTTCGAAAACCATGCGGTAAGTTTTCACAAGGCCTATGCAGTACTTTTGTGCTTTACAACGGCAAAAAACTCTCTTCTCGGCTACTTACGGCAACGAAGTATCAACCACAGCTTTATCATGTTGGTTTTCTTAAAGTTTGCAGGGACGCACACGTCCTAAGCTACACCTGAATTTTGTAATGCGGTTATAATTTTAACTGTTTTTTCTTGCTCTTTGTATGTCCCACAGAAACAATATACGTTTGTGTATCACGTTGCCAGCCTACAGTTTTCAAGTGTACATCAGGTGACTAAAACGGCACGTGTACTCCCTTTTTAATCACTATACATCTCGTCGGAGAGTCGCATGATCCACAAAAGTGTTGACGAGGCTCTATTTAGCCATTACTATGCATGGTATATCAGCAGTTATTGAAGAGGGTAGCACGTAAACCTACTCGTTATTTTTCTTAGAGTATGAACTATATAAGCTGCCTTTTTTTTCTGCCTCTTTATTGTGTACAAGTTTTTTTTTCGACTCAATGTTCATGTACAATGATTGTACAAAGATCATTCCAACGGAAGGCTTGAAATATTGTACAAGAGGCGAAATGACTGCCCTACTCTGCGTAAGTGCAGTGGGCTGAATGAAAACCATGTCATGTGTTGAAATTTATGAAATAAAATGAAGCAGCGTTCAGTAATCTGCGGTAAGAAAAAAAATGATAGGTGAGCGAGGTGCCATAGAGAAAGAAGAGCAATACCAACCGTGCTTTTTTGTGAAGTCATGCTTACAGTAACGAGAAAATTGTATGACCTCAATGAAAAAAGACTGAAAGTGACGGCTTGCCAGAGTGGAAATATTGCGATATGCGGCGCTGTGGTCGTCCCAAGAGCACTAATATTGAAAGTGCAAAGCACGTGCGTTTTTAAAGGAGGGTTGGCCGGGGTAAAGCACTCCAAGAAGCAGCTTTTTCTTGACTACTGAAGTAAAGATACAATTGCTCGCTATTTCGCCAAAAAAACCAAACAAAAAGTTGTGCTCAGGCACATCTAACCATTAGTAATGTACAAGCGTTCCTTTAAAGGGGCCCTGCAACACTTTTTGAGCCTGGTCAGAAAACGCAGTCGATCTGTAGTAGAGGCTCCTGACAACACACGAGAGAAACATTATAGCCCAGCACACAGCCTAAAATTCACAATTAATTATGAAAGTCAGCTAAAGTATCCTTTCTATACTCTCGAAAAGTTATGGAAGACGCTCAAAAATCACTCGTAAAAGCCCATCTATCAGCCATTCATTGATTTGAACGTGCACCCAAATCTAAGCATACAGGCCTAGAGCATTGGCGACTCCATCAAAAATGTTGCCGCCGCAACCAGGATTCGATCCTGCGACCTGTGGTTCAGCAGCTGAGTACCTTAGCCACTAGACCGCGATGGCGGGGCAACAGCAAAAAAAGAACAAATAAACTTTGGTTATCATAAAGCAGAACCCTTTCCTTAGAAAAAGTTGATTACAGTCAGGATTCAATGTTTCGTTATTTTATCAGTTTTACATCCTTGGATTTGCGTTCATGGTACCTATTGCAATATCGAAAGGAATGTCAGTTTTTGTTTATTTGCCAATTATTCTCTCATTTCTTAGTTTATATCAGAGCTTGCAAACACTTGGTGCCATTGTAACTTTTCTTTTTCTTTGTAGAAAAAAAATAGCAGCAATTCTACTTATATTTATACACCTGAACAACTTCTCTGGCCCGCCATTTGTCCAGCTTCCTTACTTTCCAGTTGAACGTACGCTACAGTCTAGGCATTCGGTATAAATATCCTGCTGCCACATTCAAAGTTGTGAGGCTTCATTACGCATTCATATAAACTGCTAAGGAAACAGTCGCCTTAACAACTAGCCATTCGTGGAAAACTCGGCTCTAACGACATTTCCTGATTCTTCAATCTTCGTGATTCATTGGCAGTTTGAGCTATGACGTTCTATTAGTTTTTGAAACCTTCCTTCTTTCGAATCCTTTGGAAAGTGTGTGCTCTGGGTACACGTGTTTTGTGTGCGTTTTCTTTTCTTGTTATTTATTTTTCGCCCTCAACCATAGGGAGCAACATTTCAGCTGATTAAACTGTGCCAACTAAAAGAGCTCGCGCGATCTCACAGTAGCTTCCAGGTGTATTACTTGTTTTGCGGCCGTCTACTCTTTTATTAAAGCGAGCGTTCTGACACCCGTGGCAACTTTTGCAGGGTCTGGGGGCGTAGAATTTGTGGTCGGACCACTCTGTTAAGACAGCTACCAGACCTTTAACCCAGCAAATTGTAGCAATCGTTTTGGCGTTGTTCCTCTTCCACCAACACTCAAAGAATAGCTATTCTTTGAGTGTTGGTGGAAGAGGAACAACGCCATGGTTTTTCTGCTCTCTGGCCTGCACATCTTCACAGGCAACATATATATTGATCAAATACGCTAAAACGTACAGACATCGCAGATGGGTTTCAAGGCTCTGCTATATGCAAAACTACGCAACGAATGCCACTAGCAGATTCGCGCTGTAAAATACGTCTTCAGAAACTTCACCTCTTTAAAAACAACAGGAACTTAAACTTCTATCACGCACCGACATTCATAGGTATTGACTTTTTCTCTACAGCTATTGTAATGTTTTAAGTATTTGTGTTCCTACTTGAGATCGCTACTGTACTTCTGATTGATTGCTTGATTTATTGATTGATTGATTGATTCATATGTAGGGTTTAACGACCCGAAACCATCATATGATTATGAGAGACGCTGTAGTGGAGGGCTCCGAAAATTTCGACCACCTGGGGTTATTTAACGTGCAGCCAAATCTGAGCACACGGGCCTACAACATTTCCGCATCCATCGGAAATGCAGCCACCGCTGCCGGGATTCAAACCCGCGACCTACGGGTGCTACTGTACTTCTGTTCTGCCCTATACAGTTTTACTCACTGTGCTGTATTTTTGTTGGAACGGTATTTTCACAATACCATATTAGCTGATTTCCGATGCTCAAAGTTTTCTCTTTTGAATTCCAGCGTTATGAAAAACTTAGATGAACTCAGCCTTTAGTTCCGACCTCACTTAACTTGAGTATACGAAATTTTTCACCCACTGTATACTCGAACCTCTGGTGCAGCACAATCGACCGGTCGTGTGGGCGTAAGCGCCAGTGACTGGGCGTCTATATTCCTAGTAAGGTTTAATCGATAAGCGCTTTCAATCGTAGGCGTTGGATCAATACACGGACTTTGCGTACCACCCATATTATCGTGTAGCTACCGAGGCAGCGTTCCGGTCATTATAGAAGTTAGGGAAGAGCGTCGCGTTTGCGAATTAGGCATTGCGGGGGCGAGAGCACGAGTATGGCTCATATAGTTTCTTTCCAATATCGGGCCCTACGTGAAACTGAAGTGGGCAGTGGCGGGTAGACTTATTTTTTCGTCACGCACCCACGGGGTGCAATGATTATCTGTCGGATAAAATACGCTTAGAAATCAAGGCATTCTTAGAGTTTTCAAAAAGCCGCGTAGCTGGAATGAACCCATAAGGGAAAGAACTACGTTAAGGAATAAAACACGAAGTTTGCCAGTAGTGGCCCAGCAGTTTTTGTCATTGTCGTTACTGCTGCTGATGCTGCAGCTGCTGTTGTTTAGAACGGCCATCGTTCCTTCTTTTCAACTAAGTTGATTGTGCGAGCTCTCTGACTAAAAGGATGTCAGGCTTATATTGAAACGCTACCATATCTTTGTTTTTGTAATTTTAACACCACTACTGATTATTGCCCTTTCTTCTGCTTCCGGTGCTACAGACGTACTGCTCTGATATTTATAAAAAATGCAGAAGTTTGCAGTAAAGCTTCCCTTCTACGTATAGGAAAGCAGTTCGCTACATGTTGCGCCAACTATCTCTCTTTCCATTGCCCGTTGTACAATCGTACCACTTCTAAATGTTTGTTCAATTTTATACCTGTACTCATATGTAACTATTTGTCAATTGCCTGGATATACGCAATAGTAAGTCGGAAGTGCGGGTCAATAGGTACTGGTGGCTTTTGTCCTTTTGACTGGTTGATTCTTTCAGAGAGTGTATGCGCATTTCTAGGCAGGGATTACAGCAGAATTATAGTTATCGCTTAGTAATGTCTACACTTCATCAACCCACTGGAACAGAAGACCCTGCCATGCTTTTGAGGAACAGCTTTTTCACTGACGGACAGTCGCTACCTCGCCCGACAGCCGGAGCTGCTAGTACCTAAGAAAATACATAATGAAACACGAGATATTTGTCCAACAAGAACCGGGAAAGGTATGCGTACCTAACAAATATGTATTCAATAGTTGATAAATATATTGCATGGTTTCTTTTTAGGCAAGAGATGTCTGGCATACGTACGAGGGAGGCTGCCACCTTCTCCAGTAACCGAAGAGACGGCTCTGAGTCTCCTTCAAACATTTATTCATTAGGAAGAGCGAGATTAGGCTACGCCCCTCGCCTCCTGAAGGAGAACACCACGCACGATGATGTTTGGCATATTGCTGCATAAAGGGAAGCGAAGAGCAAAGTATTCGTTAAAGGCGTGGCTAAAACTACGTTATTATGTAATTACAGGATTGCATAAAAAAGTAAAAACATTATAATGGACAGGTATAGTGCGCTGGGGTGTAATAGGTAAGCTCCATCTGAAGAAGTTACGTTCCTTTCCTCCATCGAAAAATGGTTGGTAAACGATGCTTGGCGTGCAAGTGTTCGACTCACTATTCTTGTGAATCACTTTTCTGTTTTTTTTTCTTTCTTTACTTTTTTGCGCAGGCGGCAATGCTCCAGCGTTCTCACTACTTCCTTCCTGAATTCTTGGAATGACACCTCTCCCCACGTGCTCAGCAGCGTAAAACTTTTGTTGGGAAAGGAAATAACGATGATAATTCGTGACACAATTGAATGCAACAATAGAATGGAAGAGCGAAATGGAATAACGTGAAAGGACAGGTGGCCTGGTAAAAAAACCGAGTTTCCATAAGAGAAGCGGGAGATACCCGTCAAGCTCTTGATCGAGATGCTCAGGGTTTCACGTCCCAAAACAACGGTAAGATTGTGAGAAACGGCGTAGTGGTGAGCTCCGGGAATTTCAACAATTTGGTTTCGACCATTGTGCATTGACATCGGACAATACGTGGAGCTACAGCGTTTGGCCTCTATTGAATTGTGACCACTGTTGCCGGGGTCGAACCCGCGACCTTCGGGACGTCAACTGAGCATCTCAGCCACTGATACATCGTGGCGGACTCCCGATCGATGTAGCTTCAGTCAGGAAAAAACGGGACACTCAAATACGCATGTGAGAAGCGCCGCTTTGAGGGCCTGTTCTCGCTCACGCGAATTTGTTAGCAGACGTCGGTGCCAGCTTTTCCACAAATCAGGCCGCCCCCGCCTCGATGAAGGCTCACAAAGGCAGGGCCGAGATTGGAGGTGCACAGTGAAATGCGTTCGGAAGAAAATGAAACACAGTAAAAAAGGAATGAAAAATCTACCTAACTCAAAGACGCTTGTAGTAGCAAGACGGGGACCCCTGCTCACGGCCGCGTTGGAAAGTGCGTGCAATAATAATAATAATAATAATAATAATAATAATAATAATAATAATAATAATAATAATGCACTCGCTGCGAAGCAATTCAGAATACGAGTGTAAATAAGTGCAGCAATTTGAAATTGTTTATTCTATACATTTCCACACTCGGAATGTGCAGTTTCACAAATACCATACTTTGCAACTTACTGGGAAAACAAAAACTACGCAATATTATTTCTGCGCATTCCTTGTTGTTGTTGGGAGACATTCACAGTGAAGCCAACGTTTAAAGAAATGCAAAAAGCGAGAGAACAAACAAGAAAAAAAAGTAAGGTTGCTTCACACGAGGGGTTGCCAGCCTGAAGAAAGAGTGGAACTGGACAGCCTCATTTGTTTCCTCTTCAGTTTGCCTTTTTCTTTTATTGGGAAGCATTTCTTAGTGAACTTCGGTGACTTCAAGTGCGTGTATGTATGTAAATATCTATCCAGTCGTTTACGTTTCGGTGCTCTCGAGGTCACCCCCTTAACTTGGCGTGAACGAAAATTAGCATGGGATGGTATGATGGTTTCACGAATATGACGCGCTGGCCAAGACATGAATGATGCCACAGTCCCGTCAGGTGCATTGCCAAACACTTCCCACCAGACAGTGGCACATACCCACGGGCGGGTACATGCCACTGGTATGCGGGTATGTGCCACAATTTCTTGACACTTAGTATATACCCAGGAACAACAAGAACACACAGGGGCAATTTGAACGCGTGAGCGTTCTGAAATACCCGACATCGGTGGCGTGGACCTGCCGAATTCAAAGAATTAATGTCCGGGTCCCAGCTGGAATCGAACCCAAGAATTTTGCGTGGCAATGAAACATTTACAGCAGAGCTACGCTAGGTCTCGGAAGTACTTTTCAAATCGACGCTGATCTTCGTGAAACGTCGATAATAGATAGTGGTTGCAGTGCAGCCTACCAAACTTTATAAATACGGGATATGTACTCATTTGATACAGTCGTCACGTCGGGTTAACGTCAATTGTGGTTAGTTGCTGTGCACTGAAGTTGATTTATGTAGCAGTGTCCAGGGCCAGCATCCACGCGGCTTCGTATCAGCTTCTGGTGTTGCTAATACGCCTGTTTCAGTTGACATCGTTGCGGAAGTGCAAACAACTTGTTATATAGACATCTACAACTATTCAATATATGTCTGTGCATGCAACATTTGTACATATATTTAGTGTCATTTAATCCCGTGTCGCTTAATACAAACTTTGCAATACGGTCAACTTCCCTTCGCATGCTTCACATAACTTGAATTCTCAGGTACCTGGGATCTGCCGAATGTTTTCCGGTTCTATTTGCTTTTTTATCTTAATGTTTTTCGTTTTTACCATATTTAGTCCTAGTTATATCTATTTAGCTTTTTATACCGTTTTTATATTCATGCTTCTTTAATTTCTTGCTTGTTTCCTTCTATTCCTATTTTTATTCGTGGATTGGCCAGTGCCAAGCGACGGCTGCATACGAAAGCTTGGGTTCTCTAAAGTGCTTCGCATAGGACGTCGTCGTTAAGGCTAGCGAACAAGAGAAAAATAGCCTTTATTTTGGCACGAGCGCACGCTCAATATGCTGCAAACGGCTGTCACCTTATAACTTTTACAATCGTTGCATCACGCTGTATAAGACGACGACGTCGTGTATGCAGTAGCTTGAAGCCATAAATTGCTCAGCACACAAAAACAATGTAACTGTGAGGTAATTTGAATTACTTCGTCTGCAAAAAGAAAAATGCCGAAGTTTTCAATTAGAAGCATAGAGAAATTAGGTTAATGTTTAATAAATAAGGTCTACTGTAATTGATCAGTACAACAGCTGAAACACAACAGCTTTGAGCAATATCGAAATTCCTTTCACCCCGTAGCAAATACGCGAATGTATTACTTGAGAAAATGTAAAAATGGACTGGTTTCTCCGAAATGTGTCTCAGAAAACAGGTCGCCAGGCATTGACAAAAAGCGGATGTCGAGAGAAAAAAACAGCTATTGAGTGCAAGTGATTTTAGCTTTAATTAGAATAAAATAAAAAGTGTTATAGGAGAAGAGAATAAGGCAGCTCAACTATGTATTGTCATATTTATCTCGTTCTGTTTTTGCAGACACAAATGAAAGCATACAGGCCATGTCTGCTATAACTTTTGTTTTGTCTTGCACGCACGCGCAGTGCCCAACATGCATTAAACAGTTATTTTTAATAAGTAAAACTCTCTTTGAAGTGAGTGTCTGGGTGGTACTTATTACCTTGGATGTTTTTGTCTTCATTATGTGCTTTCCTTGCTTAGATGCACTAACCGTGCCAAGTTTTTAAATACTGTGTTAAATATATCCATTGTCATGCTGTCTTGTCAGAACGAGATTGATTTTTTCCTCCCTATATGACTGCCTTGTTCAGTTTGACGTCAATATACAGTAAAACGTTCAGTAAAAACGGTAATGGGCCAAGTGACATCATTGCTAAGGCTCGATCTACTGGCCTCTCGTCTTTATCATGCAGAATTTCAGCATCGCAAAATCACCGTTGCAGCGCTGTGGTGAACCTACTGCTTCTGGCGCCATGTGCCACGAAGGTAACCGAGACGTACGATTCAACATAACCAACACTGCTGCACCTTACACATGCTAGGCATGGTCCCACTGTGAAACGCGTTGTACTATTCAAACCCACCCTCCCATCTGAGTTTTCATTGGGTTTCACGGCGTTATCACACAAAAATTGTGACGCCACCATTGATGTCACGAGAGCAGTACAAGAACAGTCAGCCTCGTGTGTTCCGCTGTAATCAGCTTGGTGATACAAATGTTATGACTAGATCTAACGGCCCTCTCGTCTTTTTCAGGCACTCAAATAAATGCCATTGCTAGTTCTCTAAAAATATTGAGCGGTGAGCTGTTAAGCTGACAAGGCCATGCTGCATGCGAGTAGTGTTTTATGACTTTATTTGCAAAATATTTGATTTAACTGTTACTACTAGCCGGTGATATCGAAGCCAATACTGGCACTCTCTTTATCCTTCGTCTCGCGAACTTTTCAGTGCAATGAAAGCTGTCATATTAATAAACCGCGACGCTTCGGATGAGAACCGGCGCATTCAGCATGGTATGGCCGATGGCAACCACGACGCTTCGTAAATATAAATCAATCCGTTTAACACTTTCTAATCACGAGAATTGTTTTATTGAATTGAAAACAAGACTTGAAAAAAAAACTGAATCGAGCACTCATCGTGCAGTGCTCTGCAAGTTGACTTTAAAAAACATTTGCGAGATGCCACGTATTGCGGAAATCAATGTTACGCGAAACGTGCAAAGTGAATGTAACTGTGGTGTAACTTTTTTAAGATGATAGTCCTTCCTGGGATACTTCCACGCAGACATTGTGGTGTGTCTGTCTATCTGCAAGTCTGTCTGTCCGATGATTCATCAACCCGGCGTAAGCCCATGTGAACGCCCATTCAAATTGATCTGGTGGCTGCATTCACACTTGTTAACATTGCCAATCAGATATCAATCAAAAAGCTAATACTAAGTATATTTAGGCACATTTTCAAAACCTACGTATTAGTGTTTTTCTTCATTGAGAAAAAGCATAGATACGTAACTTCAAACACCACCGTGGTTATTACGCTGCGCTCATAATGTGGTCCTAGAAACAAAACAGCGGGTGTTCTGCACCTACCAGTGACTCTCCACCCTACAAAGACTTTCGTTTATTCACATTACCTCCGGATGACACCGTAGTTCACGCAGCGCATCCAGACAGCAGACTATGGCCTTTCGACGTCCTTTGCAAATAAGCACGCAGATACGTGGCCAATTTTGTTTGAAAGAAACTTCACAAAATGACGCTAAAGATATGAAGGAACGTTTAAGTGCAAACGTAATTTCAGCAGTCACATGTATTTTATACAACTGGTTTTATAGATTTACGTAGTGACGACAGTACCATCATAAATATTTCGACTCACCAGACGAGGTAATCTGATGTGTAGTGTTAGTACTAGAGAGTATTGTCGCAGTGGTCAGTGCTAATCAGACCAACTTAAGTAGATGACGCTTAAGTATAGAGTTTACTTCAACCTGACAAAGCACCTCTATGATAGAAGTAGGTACGCTATGTTTAAAAATATCAATATTGAGCGCAGAAATCACAATCGAAGTATCACAAACAATATTTTCCAGCATGAATTCTTTTTTCAATGCAGTTTAGATAACTGGCACTCGACTGCCACACAGAATCCTTGGGTTCGATTCCTACTAAGATTGCCGCATTTATTCCTTGCATTCGTCTGGTCAATGCTGGCGACCTCAGTTTTTTGCACTTCTCTGGCGTTTACGTTAACAATGCCTCTTCCTTGCTTCATCTCAGTAGACATAAACAGTGTGACACCTGTGGCGCATGCTCACAAACTACGGCTTGTGGTAAACGGGTTTGTGCTGCACGAGTTAGGAGAAATATTTGAAGACATACCCCGTGACGGGATTTTCACTTTAATAATGTTATGATTGATTGATTTGTGGGGTTTAACGTCCCAAAACCACCATTTGATTATGAGAGACGCCGTAGTGGAGGACTCCGGAAATTTTGACCACCTGGGATTCTTTAACGTGCACCCAAATCTGAGTACACGGGCCTACAACATTTCCGCCTCCATCGGAAATGCAGAATAATGTTATGACCAGCCAAGCGTATTCGTCGAACCTTCTTACCCTCCCATACTAATTTTGGTCTACCTCAAGTTAAGCAGGTAGTCGCGAGAGCACCCAGACGTAGCCGGCTAGATAGACACGTAGACATGCTAGAAGTGCCTCTAGTCTGCTAAGAAATGCTTTTCAAATAAAAAGCTTCAGGCGGCCACCAAATAATGTACAAGCCAAACTCAATTCCTGTCTGCTCGATAGATGACGCGGGAAATAGGTCTCGTCCCAATCATCTCGTTCTTTGATGTCAATGATACGCAAAAAAAATCGCGGCAAGAAACCGAAAACACAGTGGACCCTAAAGCTTCGCCATTAAGAGGTGAACGCGATAGCAACATCCTATTTGTAATGCGCACATTAAACTTTTAGTGCACGAAACGTTTGATTTGATTGATATGTGCGGTTTAACGTCCCAAAACCACTATATGATTATGAGAGACGCCGTAGTGGAGGGCTCCGGAAATTTAGACCACCTGGGGTTCTTTAACGTGCACCCAAATCTGAACACACGGGCCTACACACACGTTTTCTAAGTTGCTATGCACCCATAACAAGGCTCTGAAGAAATAGGCGCAGTAGCGTGTGTGCCTTTTATAGTGGGGTCATCATCATCATCATCATCATCAGCCTGACTACGTCCACTGAAGGACAAAGGCCTCTCCCATGTTCCGCCAGTTAACCCGGTCCTGTGGTTGCTGCTGCCAATTTATACCCGCAAACTTCTTAATCTCTTCTGCCCACCTAATCTTCTGTCTCCCCCTAACCCGCTTCCCTTCTCTGGGAATCCGGTCAGTTACCCTTAATGACCAGCGGTTATCCTGTCTACGTGCTACATGCCCTGCCCATGCTCATTTCTTCTTCTTGATTTCAGCTATGATATCCTTAACCCCCGTTTGTTTCCTAATCCATTCTGCTCTCTTCTTGTCTCTTCTTGTCTCTGTATAGTGGGGTACCTGCTTTCAACCATGGAGCCATCAAGATAACCAGATATTCTGACGCCCGTTGGCAATGGAAGCTTGACCACGGTCTATACTGCAAGATTTCATGTTGCATAGGGAAGCATATATACAGGATGCGTGTATTTGTGAAGCATAAAAGTAACTTTTACTGCATTTGCAGGCAGAGGAATTACTTTTCACTTTTCACAGGGAAAGGCGTGGTCGTGTGGTAGAAAATCAACTTGCTTCGCAAATGACCAGGGCTCCATCCCCACTCGGACCCCGCCAACCCTGGTTCGGTCCGCACTCCTCTCCAGGGTTTTTTTAGCATTTATGCTTTTTTATTAGCATATTTCTCGATTTTCGGTCACTCATGAAATGATAAGACGGTAAGACGGCTTGAGCGATCACCTAATAGTGCACACCTCATTTTCTTGTAATGTAATAAAGAAACAAAATAATCAAAAACACTTACCCTTTACAATAACAGACTGTTAGCATAAACCAAGAATTAACAGAATAGTCTGACACTCCGGCCCCTAACTTCCTTCAAAATTTTCTCGAGTCGGATTGGTTTCTTTTCAAAGCCGTTGCACCGTCTTATACGTCTTTATATCTCAATTATTGCAATAACAGAAAAAATTATTTCTTCATGGTTCAATGTATCCCTCAAACAGCTAAATAATAAGAAAAAGCGTCCATTTCATGCCGCTAAACAATTTCACTGTGCTTTTACATGGTGAAAGTATTACGCAGTGTAGTAAGAATATTACTAGGTAACCATTCAATTTCAGTGCGAGTTTTTGTCTCGCACCCTACCAGCCATGTTGCAAGCTAACATTAATCGATTTTGGAAAACATTAGTCTCTCCCATTTTAATGAAAGTTCACTTGTTGCTACACAGCTCTGGACTTTACATTTCGTATATTGAAGTTTCCGATTACCTTAAAACGCTATTTAACACTGTTTTCACTATTTAGCAACCCGACAGTTTACCCGAGCTTCCGTTTTCCACGTATCCCCTAATGCAAAACATCAAACTTGATTCATATGGCTTTAACAAAGTCATTGCCTCATTGAATAACTCTTCATTCACAGCAGTAATAAGTGTCAACAGTAAAGTGCCTAAAAATACTGAACATGTCTATAGACGTTTTTTTATCAAACGAATTTCAGAATTCGCACGGCAGCGGTTCAGTTCTTCATGACTGGCAAGTGGCCAATGCCAAGGTCATCGCAGTCTTCAAGAAAGGAAATAGCGCATGGCCAAGTAACAACCATCCCACTTTCATAACAAGTGTCACTTGTAAAATATTGGAACATATAATATACTCTCATACTGCTAACTTCTTAACATCTGTATATTTCTTTTACCCAAGTCAGCATGCTTTTCGCAAAAATTACTCCTGTGACAATCAACTTGCTCTGTATCTACATGAGTTATACATAAAGCTACACCATACCATTCCGACTAAAACAGTATTTTTCGATTTTGAAAAGTTATTCGACAAGGTTCCCTATGGTTGTCTTGTATCAAAACTATCCAGTCCTAACATCCTTCTGTGTGTTTTAAACTTTATTCGAAGCTTTTTAACCAACCGTCACCAATTCATTCATGGGAACTTATACTCTTCATCCTTAAAAGACGTTCTTTGTGGTGTACCACAAGGTACCTTCTTCGTATCCTGCTCTCTTTCATATACATAAGAACCTCCCTTCGAGCATTTCTTCTGACATCCGTCTTTTCTCAAATGATTGTGTTGTCTACCGCGCAATTATTACCCTAGAGATCATTCCTTGTTAAAACGTGATGTCACCCGCATACAAAACTGGTGTGAATCTTGGCTCGTGTCCTTGTACGCTTCTAAAACTGTGTTCAGGATTGTACACCATCGTCATCCCGTTTTTTATACCTACAATATCAATACCAACCATATTTCTACAGTTGATTCGTACCATCTCGCGTGACCTAACTTGGACGTGTCAAATTAACCATATCATAAACTCTGCTAATCCTACTCTGCAGGGTACTTACGCCGTGACCTTTCGCTCGCTGCCCCGTCTATCGAACAAGTTGCCTTCGATACCTTTGTCCGACCAAAGCTAGAGTATGCGCATGCGATTTTCGATCCTCACCACAATAATCACAATAATGCGCTATAGTCTGTGCAGAACCGTGTGGCGCAATTCATTCTAACTATTTATGCGCCTTAAGCTTCTTGGCATTAAAAGCAATGTTTACATATACGGCATCGATAAACGCCACGAAGTTGCACGTCTTAACCCTCGTCGTATATTTTTGTATTATTTGCCTTTAGATAACCCATACATCAGAACTGGCCACCACACATTCCACAGTCACTGTAACGCAGCCTATCTAATGCAAGCACAAACCATCACCTTTCACTTATCGTTTTTCCTGCGCACAACCCAAGACTGGAATGACCTGCCCACCGATGTCATCACCTTCATCGACACCCAAGTATTCAAGTACCCCTATTGCAAGAACCGCGTGATGCCACTACAATTTTGGCACTGGTACACGCTGGACACGGGTACACGCTTGTAATCACTGGCACTTCGCTGGGCGCACTGGGAAAAGGCTGAGGCGCACTGGTAGGGGCGCTGGCTCGACCGCTGTGATGCTGGTGCGCACTGTGAAGCGCTAGAAGCACTGGAATTTTCGCTGGCAAGTGCTGGTGAATATTGGAGCACGCACTGTAGAAAACAGATTGAAGATGTAGCTCGGAGGCGAGGAAGAAGAAGTAGCCAGGGTCACGCTATGCATTTTTTTTATTTTCCTGTTCTTTCAACAATAAACCGAAGACGTATCGGTTCTGTGGTCTCTCTGGTCCTTCTGAAACATGGTGCCGTGACCAGGAGGATCTGAAGACAGACGCACAGACTTCAACCCCATTCGCAACAACGGGTTGAAGAACGAAGCAGCGGCGTCTGGCTCAAGGACGAACCATCGAGAGAAGAACCACGACCGACGACTGCTGGCGACGCACATAAACAAGCAAGAGCTCTTTGAACACGTTTTAAGCATGAATAAAGAGGTCCTATCGAAGAAGCGGAAGACGCTTCGAGCAAATGTGACGACGCTTACGAGCGAAATCGATAAAAAGATAGACGAAGACGCCGACCGAGCGCAGCTTATGACGCTTCTGAACCAGATGAAGAGCGTGTCACAGACGTTAAGACAAGTTAACGAACAGATTGAGCCGTTCATTGAAGAAGACGACGCGGAGGCGGAATTTGAAAAAGTTTTGCATTATGAGATGAAGATCGTCGCTGCAACGACAAAAATAGAGGAGAAATTACGCGAGTTAGAACAAGCGACGCAACTGACTACGAGAATAGTCACAGAACAGGCGAGCTTAGTGCAAGGTACTAACCAAATCTCGGAGACGCACGAGCTTGTTAAGTTGCCACGCCTTGAAATGATCAAGATTGATGGGAAAAAAACAGCATGTCCAAGGTTTTGGCATCAGTTCGAGACATCGGTGCATAACAGAGCGAACATGCCGAAGAATCAAACATTTAAATACCTTCTGGCGTCTCTGAGCGGGGAGGCTACGTTCCTCATAGAAGGTTTGCAGTTTTTTGATCAGAAATACGAGCACGCAGTCGCTCTTCTGAAAGAAATCTTCGGACGAAAAGCTAATTTGAAAGAAACCTACATAAAAGAGCTTGCAAACTTGGAAGCAGTGAAGAATCCTAAAGATGTAGATGGGTTGAAGAAACTCTTCCAAAAGTTGCAAGTGAACACACGAGCATTGCAGTCATTAGGAGTGGAAATGGGTAGTTACGCCACAGTGATAGCTGCTGTTGTAAAATCTGCGCTACCAGTGGATATGAGAATTGAGATGAAGATGAAGGAGAGAAAGAAAGGTGACAACAGACCAGCAACTACGGAATCGGACTCAGCGTAAAGAGACAGCACGAGCAGCTTGAAAGAAATTATGGAGTTTTTAAACATATATATACGCAGCATAGAAGAAACTCCAGAAGAAAGATACGACGTGACCCAGTCACGGCACAGTATGAGGCGGACTAGAACATCTGCGCTTCAAAGCACCTCGATGAAAAAATGCATCTTTTGCGAGATGACTGGACACTATACGGAAGATTGCAGAAGAAGCATTAGTATGCAACAGAAGAAAGAAGCCTTGCAACGAGACCGAAGGTGCTTCAGATGCACCAGACCTCACCACACGGCGAAGATATGCTGCGCTAACGTACACTGCAAAACATGCAAGGGAAGGCACGCGACATCCATGTGTGGACCACGTACGCCTGCAGGATAGTCAGCACAGCAGCAAAGCGGTAATGATGTTGGGCAAGCGCGTAAAAGCGCGCAACCTGACCGGTTAGACACCAGCAAGACCTGCAACATGCACGCACAGCAGTCTGATGAACACAAGCGCATACTACTGCAGACAGCCCTTTCGTGGACGGAGGGAGAAGACAGCGGGTGCTACGCACGAATTCTGCTCGACAACGGAAGTCAGAGGACATTCATCCTCAAAAGATTGTCAACAAAACTAGCGTGCAAGGTAAAAAGATTCGAAAGGATTACTGTAGGATCATTTGGAGAAGGAGAGATGGAACTAGACATTAAATTCGTCGAGGTCAGCGTGAGGAAGGATCCCATCTCGGAGCCAGTCACGATTGAGGCACTGGAGATAAAAGTTATATCCTGTGACGTGCTACCATCACCACTGTTGACAATACACGAAAGAGCAAGATCGACGAAAATTTGTTTGGCTGATGACAACGAGAAGACGGACAAAGAAAGAAAAAATATGGAAACTTCTATATTAGTTGGAGCAGATTAATACTGGACTGTAGTCACTGGTCGCATTTGCGAGATTCATCCAAAAGTAATGACAATAGAAACACTATTGCGATGGACGGTCCAAGGTCCTGTAGGACTTCATTGTGTGCCGATGAAATCATCGACGGTTATGGTACTCAAGGTCAGTACCAAGTCGGACACGACTGTGAACGAACTGCAGAGATTCTGGGACTTGGAAAACGTGGGCATCAAGGAGAAACCAGCAACAAAGATGAATGAGGAACATGTGCTAGACTACGTCCGACAAACAATGGAGTTCAAGGCAGGAAGATACCAGGTGTGGCTACCATGGAAGGAAAACGTGACATTGGACGACAACAACACCATTGCAGAAAAGAGGCTTATCCAGGTGACCAAGAAATTATGCTAGGATAAAGAGGAACTCCTAGCCTATGACAAAGCTATACGAGAGTACTTCGAGCAAGAAATAGCAGAAAACGTCGAAGAAGATGCTGGATCCGATATGCAGAACAAATTTGTACACTACATGCCGCATCAAGCAGTAATTAAGAAGGACCGAACAACGACGAAAATACAGATCGTATTTGACGCATCGTCAAGCCAGAATCCAGGTGAATCCTTAAATGACAACTTGGAAAAGGGGCCAACCTAAACCCCGACATCACAAGCTTGCTGATGAACTTTCGACATCACAAGATCGCTATGTCAGCCGACGTGGAAAAAGCATTCTTGCAGATCAAGATACAGGAAAATGACTGAGACGCACTGCGATTCATGTGGTGGGAAAGAATACCCAGCGAAGATATGCCAACCCCGAAGATAAAAACATAGAGGACGACGAGGGTTACTTTCAGAACTACACCAAGTAGCTTCCTTCTAGCGGCCACGATTCATCGATATTTGGATAAATTCGAAGAAAAATACCCTGCAGTTCTGGCGCAACTCCGAAAAGGAATCTACGTCGATGACATTCTACTAGAAGCCGATGAATACTCGACTTCGACAAAGATATACAAAGAAGTACGAGATATTTTACGCTATGCGGAAATGAATTTAAGAAAATGGATTTCAAATGACGCCGGGCTAAGAAAACTCTTCGATGAAGAAGGAGAGGATCTGGATTGAGGGATAAGAAAAGAGGGACAAATCAAGATTTTGGGACTGAAATGGAATTTCGTAGACGACGTGTTGAGCTTTCCCGACACTACATGGCGAAATGACAAGGACTTGAGACAACTCTCAAAAAGACAGGTTTTGCAGGCCACGGCAAAGCTATATGACCCTTTTGGTTTTTTGACACCATTTTCAGTTAGAGCAAAATTATTGCTGCAAAAAATTTGGATGGATAAACTGAAATGGGATGACCCGCTACCAAGGCAGCATAGATCAGCTTGGAAGGACTGGTCGGAGGAGCTTCAGCACTTAGATGACTTCACCGTTAACAGATGCTATGACAACAGACAAGCTGAAGTGAAAGCATCGACTCTACACGTGTTCTCTGATGCGAGTCCAATGGTGTATGGAGCAGCAGCATACATTGTAACAGAATACTCCGATGGATAAAATGAAGCCAATTTAATCATTGCAAAGGGTAGAGTCGCTCCAATCAAAAAGATCACACTAGAAAGATTAGAGTTGTTGGCGGCCACGATATTAGTCAGATTGGCCAGTCATATAACTGAGAATTTTATCAGGAAACTGAAGAGTGTGAAATTCTGGATTGACTCTCAAATTGTTTTATGCTGGATAAAGTCAAACAAGACGAAAGATCTGTTTGTTCGCAACCACGCAGCAGAAATTAAGAGCAAGTCCAATGAGAGTCAATGGGGTTACGTTAAAAGTGATGAAAATCCTGCGGATTTGGTGACAAGGGGGATGAAGATGAAACGTTTGCTGGACAGTGAATTATGGTGGAAAGGCCCCACGTAGATCAAGAACGAAAAACAAAGGCCTGATTATGACATCACGCAAGAATCGGGCAGTGATGACAACAAAGACGAAGAAAAGACAGTGGCATGCTTAACTACCACCACGAGTGAAGAAAAGATAATTGATGTGAGCAGATTTGGATCATACAAGAAAGCGTTACGAGTTACCGCGAGGGTGATGCGTTATATAGGAAACCGACGAAAAGAAAGAAAAACAGGGTCGCTGACAGGAGAAGAATGGGACAAGGCAAAGTTTGTGCTGATAAAGCAGGAGCAGAAAACGCTACAAAATGCAGTGACACGAATATATGACAACATGAATCTGTACGGCACGAACATCTTCGAAGATGATCAATGTGTCCTAAGAGTAAAAGGGAGGCTTCAGTGGAGTGATTTGAGCTTTGATGAGAAGCATCCTATTATTTTACCAAGAGAAAGTCACTTTTCAGAACTCCTAGTTCTGAACGCCCATTAAGTAACAATGCACGGTGGCGTTGCGGCAACATTGATACATCTAAGAACGAAGTTTTGGATTCTGCGTGCCATACAGATGGTGAAATATGTGATAAAGAAATGGATCACATGTAGGAGATTCAATTCTAGACCAATGGCACAAGAAATTCCACCACTATCAGCTGACAGGATAACACAGACGAGGCCATTCGACACAGTTGGTATAGACTTTGCTGGACCATTAAATGCTCGAGAGGAGAAAGGCGAAAAAGTTAGAAAGTTTTACATTGTGACATTTACGTATGCGGTAACAAGAGCCATACAACTGGAGTTGGTCAAGAGGATGTCATCAGAAGCGTTTATACAAGCATTCCGAAGATTCGTAGCTAGAAGAGGATTGTGTACAACTATTTACAGTGATAATGCAAGAGCATTCAAGAAATCTGAGAAAGAGATGAACAAGATATTAAAGATGGAAGATGAAAGGGTGCAACAGTATACCAGTAACCTGAAAATAAAATGGAAGTTTATTGCAGAGTTAGCTCCATGGTGGGGAGGATTTTATGAAAGACTGATCAGAACCTATAAGACATCCATGGCAAAAACTATAGGTGCTCGACTTTTGGATGAAAAAGAACTACGGACTGTGGTTGTTGAAGCAGAAGGAGTACTTAACAACTGGCCTCTTACTTATGTGTATGACGATCCTAACGAGCCACAACCCATCACACCGGTGGACGTTATAGGAGGCAGGCAAGCAATGAACAAGCAGGAAGAAAACAGACTCGGGGAATACAGTTTGCTGAATTACTGGAGTGCGACTGGAGTGCGAGAAAACGGGCAATGATAACACGGTGGACCAGATGTAAAAAGGAGTCCCTGAGGGAGCTTGAGTGTGCCAGCAGAAAAACAGAGCGTCACACAAATGTACAAGAAGGAGATGTACTTCTGCTTGGAGAAGCGCGAAAAAGAACTCGGTGGAAACTCTGCAAGGTCGAAAACATTTTCCCAGGCAAGGATGGACTACTGAGAACATGCTTGCTTTGTACACCTGAAGGAAAATTAGTCAAGAGGCCGATTCAACTGTTGTATTCGCTCGAAGGTTGCTTCGGTTGAATCTGGCCGGCGGGAAGATGCAGAAAACAGATTGAAGATGGAGCTCGGAGGCGAGGAAGAAGAAGTAGCCAAGGTCACGCTCTGCATTTTTTTTATTTTCCTGTTCTGTCAACAATAAACCGAAGACGTATCGGTTCTGTGGTCTCTCTGGTCCTTCTGAAACACGCACTGTTCCTACCAGTGCAGCTTGCATATTATTGTAGCGTGTGCCATGGTATGTTTCAGTGTCGTTGAATATAAAACGCTTGATTCGATAGCACGGAGAGATACTACCCTAGCATATACCGAGCATATGGAATTTTCCCGGCGCACGTACGTATTGCAGCAATTATAATGCACCTTTTTCGCATGACCCCACGTAAACCGGCCATATTTGCATCATCCGTGTATTGCTGTAACGATTTCAAGTTATAGTGTTTGTAAACCTGGAGCTGCACGCCACTCCAAACAGAAACAGATAATTGTTTTTGCTGCAAAGTTGACGAAACGTAAATGAACTCTCTCAAGTGCTTCGCGAGGTTTCCCAGTGGAGGCGAAAAAAAAGCTGTCGTTCGACCCGCCACGCCACATAAATGTATGTCTGGCCATGCTTATCTTTCTACTTACTTCAGGTAAGAGTTAGAAATGTTCCGAAGCTCAAATGCAGAATCTTAAACCATACCAACTAAACGCGTCGAGAGCGGTCCTACACAGTGCCCGGCCCAGCGAGCATTAAACCTGTCGTGCCGGCCGCGTTGGTATATATGTTAGCAGCGCTTCTTGCTTCGTGTGCACACAACTTTAAAGTGTAAGAATAACTGTAAAGTATAGTTTAGACATTCATGAACCTAAATCCATTATTTTGTCCTGTATCGATATTCGCACAAGGAGCGCTGAGGATCTAAAGTCGCGCTTTCAGCTACGCAGGCTGTCACCGAAAGCTGCCGGCCACACTTAGCCGGTGCTTCTCTGACTGATATGTAACAACACGCAATTTTCTGTCGGTAATTTGGTCCGCCTTCGTGAACTAACTCCGTAGAATACGTTTTCAACGGATTGAATTGGTAATTCTATGGGTGTTTCTTCTTTATTGTTGATATTGATATAACTGCATATATCTGTGCACCGGAACGTCCGCTGTATACTGCCAGCGGAGGCTAGAAAAACAGCTGTCGCTCGGCATCGCCACTCCGAAAATGCATTTCTGGCATTGATTGTTCTCCGCTTAATTCAAGTAAAGTTTAGGTAACAGTTACAAATGTTGCAAAGCTCAAATGCAGAAACTTCAAGCATCGCAACTCAGCTGCCCCGCCGCGGTGGTCTAGTGGCTAAGGTACTCGGCTGCTGACCCGCAGGGCGCGGGTTCGAATCCCGGCTGCGGCGGCTGCATTTCCGATGGAGGCGGAAATGTTGTAGGCCCGTGTGCTCAGATTTGGGTGCACGTTAAAGAACCCCAGGTGGTCTAAATTTCCGGAGCCCTCCACTACGGCGTCTCTCATAATCATATAGTGGTTTTGGGACGTTAAACCCCACATATCAATCAATCATCAATCGCAACTCAGCTGCTTCGAGAGCAGCCTCACCCAGTGCCCCGTCCCAGCGATGCCAATCGTGCCGGCCACATCGGTGTACATGCTGCCGGTGCTTTGTACTTTAAGTAGGCACAATTGTAAAGTGTAAGATTGACTGTAAAATACAGTTTGGACATCCCTTAGCCTAAATCGACCATTTATCTGCGTGTGCGGTGCCCACACAAGGAGCGGCGACGATCGATGTGTCATGCTTTCAGCAACGTAGGTTGTCACCGAAAGCTTCCTTCTGAGCACAGGAGCCGGTACTTCTTTGACTCGTATGTAAGAACACACAATTCAGAGTTGGTAATTTGGTACGCGTTAGTGAACTAACACACTGGCATACTTTTCCAGCGCATTGAATTAGTCATTCTCTTGGCGGTTCTCTTGGCAAAATATGTAATCTGGCATGCCACATGTGTACTGCTACATCGTCGCTTGCGCGAAAAAAAAAACTCAATCTTCATTTGTATGTGCGGATATCAACCGAACAAGACATTTAAATCATCTGTGCATGCTGACCAGTAGCAAGTGCGAGAACCACCTTTCAAAGGAAAAAAAGCTATCGGCAGCAACAGCTGACACCCTGTGGCTGCTCCTCCAGTCAATTCGAGATTTTTCAGAGTTAAGATGTAGATGCTTCAAAAAACTTTGTGTTCTTGCTAATATCCGCACGTTGTGCAGTCCCCAGAAGTCGTTCGTCACTGCCAAATCAAGACGCGATTGTTATTTGGAAAGGAATATCATGTCATTCTTGACTGTGCGACTTGTAACTATGAAGTAGAACGGCACGTTCTGCGGATAAATAGTCAATTTACAACCCTACATGCACATTCCGGCGTGGCGTAGTGGGTAGCCTAGTCAGTTCAAAAAAAAGTGGCGAGTTCCAAACCCGTCATGTGGCGTTTTATTTATTATTTTATTTTTAATGTGAATGCGCGCCTATATATATATATATATATATATATATATATATATATATATATATATATATATATATATATATATATATATATATATATATTTGGCGAATGCCCCCCCCCCCCCCCCCCCGTTTTAACCCTGTGAAGCCATTTTGCGCAGAGTACTTGGAGTGCTCAAGCGTCCCAGTACCTGTGCTGGGAGGCGCTGGACGCTCGTACACAGTGGCACTGGTTTTTGCAATAGGGACGTGGCTCATCGAAACCATCAGACCATAACAACACTTATATTTTTAGCCTTCCTATCACCCACTCCCTGATGTAATACCATAACTGGGAACTTTGAAGTAATAAAATGAATGAATGAATGAATGAATTTCTGCTAATAACGATCGACGCTGACGCCGACATCGAAACTTCTGCGAAACGAGCTCTTTAACGCTATCACGTTAATAAGTAATACTTGATGTCTGCACGACTTCAGTTTGTGTATTCATTATTTAGCATTTTTTTTCAGCGTGCGCACAGGCCAGGGTGCCTATAATATTATTAGCTGGGGTGTTACGTCTCAAAACCACGATATAATTATAAAAAACACTGCAATGTTTGGCCACCTGGAGTTTTCACCCTGCAATTGCATCGCTCGGTACACGAGCCTCTACACATTCGCCTTCATTTGAATGCCACCACCACGGCCGGAATCTGACCAGCGACCTTCGGTTCAGCAGCCGTAGAATTTATAGTCACGTACTGTTGGACGGAGGTGGACCAGGGTGGGCTCCCCCAGACAAGGCCGATACCGACCCGTGATATAGAGGTCAGCAAAATTGAAGAGAAACAGAACATCTTTTTTTAGAAACACACGCAAAATAATGAAGAAACTGTTTACGGTGTCAGCGAAGACTTATTGACACGAATGCGCTTCGTTTTAGAAGGCTTCAGTCATTGATATGACCATATTTACTGAAAAAAAACCTATATTCATTGCCGCCCTGCTGAGAAGGTCATTAAGCGTGAATCATAGCACGAGATTACACATATGCATGAACGGAGTACACCACATCGTACGTCACTGTCTTTTCTATACTCAAATCATACACGTAGCGCCCCGCCGCGGTGGTCTAGTGGCTAAGGTACTCGGCTGCTGGACTCCAGGACGTGGGCTCGAATCCCGGCTGTGGCAGCTGCATTTCCGATGGACGCGGAAATGTTGTAGGCCCTTGTGCTGAGATTTAGGGGCACTTTAAAGAACCCCAGGTGGTCCAAATTTCCGGAGCCCTCCACTATGGCGTCTCTCATAATTATATGGTGGTTTGGGGACGTTAAGCCTCACATATCAATCAATCTATCAAATAATACACGTAGTTTGATACCTAACCTTTACTTGATTTGTACTCTCCTTTTTTCATCCTTGAGTAACTTAGTATTACGAACCGAAACGTGCCCCAATTCGTTTATCCTAGATTCAGATAAATCAGATTCACTTCAGATTCAAAGAGGCGGGGAGTTGAATAGTGCTGCTAAAATTCTGATGAGTTGATCATCCGCGATTGCAGCATAAATTAGTGCTAAATGTGAAAGTGTAGGAAACAAAATGGACAGAGAGAGAGACAACAGCGCTCAAGAAGCCCCTCTTGCTTACAGCCGTAAATTTTCAGTCAGTATTTGTTTTCTTTAAAACCGAGAATATGATTAGTGTAACAGAAGGCGAGGTTTAAACAATGTGCATTTACAAATACGGCACACAAACATAAAACAAATATTCATATATTTTTACATTATTCTAGATGTAGACACACTCGCATATAGCCATAATTTTACGCAATAGAACTTGTGATGCAACTGTGAAATACAACAGACAGCCCATTGCTGATAACACTTCACGTGCAGTTTTACTTGCGCTTCTGCCTAGAACCTTCGTCTCAGAAAATCGTGCGTCGCAACCACACGAGATCACATGCGCAACCAGGTGCGCATACTTTTCATCTCTTTTTGTTAATTTTCATGCGTGTTCCCTTGATCCGTCATTAATCCACCGTTTGGTTTAGCCAATGTTCACTTTTCTGCAAGATAAGGGTATGGAGTACACAACCCCCATGGAACACTTAACAAAGGCCCTCTCATGTTTCTTTTGGCAGCCCCGCTTCTTCCTATCGCACACACGTTGGCACAGTCTCCCGATTTTTTCTGGTGCAGAAAACACCATCGGTACGCCGTGTCTGGCCGCGACTTTCTTGAGGTTGTTCGAGACCTTATGGATATATGGCACAACTTGTGGCCTAATCCTTAAGGGCTGGGTAGCAGTCATCGCTTCCCGTGTTCCACGTTTAAACTTCTGCAGAAGTGATTCAGCAACGGCCGTAATGACTGATCGAGGGAACCCAGCAGCCTCTAGCTGGCTCACCTGATTGAGGAAACTAAGTTTCATGCTTAGGTGAGCCGACTCACCTAAGCATGAAAATCCTTATTCGAAAATCTTTATTAATTACCGAAAAACCTTAATACCAAAACTGAAATCAAACTCAGTGTGCTTCTACATGTGACGTAATCATTTGCCTGAACCTGCCTGATTTCTCATAATGCCCGTCAGATGGCACAAACTGTCCGCGCCGCCTGCCGCGATCGGCTTAAACACTTACGTTGTTATGGTGAATATATGGTGGATCGTATGTAGCTCACAACGCAACACCACTTGTCACCTATCGCACGCCCACCAACACGGAAAAGGAAATAGTCAAATCAACCAAGGAAGCGCCAGGTAAATCCATAGCAGACAAGCACACGCTGCAGTAGCACATCAGTTCTCTCACTTCCGCCAGACAAAACTCAACTTCACACGCACAATGTTGCCATTAGCTCTGGCAAGCGAGGTGAGCGTTTTGAGGCAAGCTATAAAATCTATTCGAAAAGAATCGGCAAAACTCTCATGCTTGCAATTTGGCATGAATAGTGCACACGTACGAATCAACGTACACAGTGAACTTCATTGATATTCATTGACCTCAAAAAATCGCTCGAGTTGGCCCACTCGGTGAGTCCAGGTGATCGAAATTGCCGGACGCTTCCGCCGCGGCATTTCTTTAAATTTTATGATAAATTTAGGGCATTAAAACACACATATCTGTCTAACCTCTACACCTCTCCTGATGTTAAGCTTATTTGATGACAGTTTGTCATGGCACGCGTTGACTTCAGCGGTGTCCTCTACGCTTGCCGAGTATTCGTTCTTTCCATTGTTTATGTTACGCACAAAAATGTGCGGCTGCATATAGCGATAAACATGTGTTCAACGCTCGCATTCTTTGTACGCATTCGGTTTTGTCCGACAATTTCGGGCAAGTTTTTTCTGTGGTCTACGCTTTCTTGAACCTCAGTTGCGGCGTCCGCACACGAATCCTCCGAACATTAAAGTGAATGCTTCACCAACTACAGCACTGCACGCAGCAGTACACTGGCTTTGGATAGTAGATTGAGAGGGCGTGTAGACAGAGACGCCTGCGCCTATTTGTGCCATAACCATGACGGCACAGCACTCGTGTGTCGTCTCTCCTATCCTCTGGCTATTGTGTCAGCCTTCTAAACATTTTATTTATTCATTTTCGGTGGAGAAGCGTTCTTACGAAGGACGCTTTTTACAAAAATAAGGGACCGAAGTGCTCAATTGTAGTCGGCCTATGGCTTTTAACGAGCTTACAAAAGAACGAACCTTTTAAATTTGGTTCACTATGCATAACCTCCTGAGAATAATATTCTTGCTTGCTTCGTCCCAACTGTGCATGGAAAAGTGTTCAAAACGACCGGTTTTCAGGAAAACCATTATTCGCCTGCATTGAAAGTGAAGTACAGACGGTATACAATTGTGCCTTGAAATAAAAATTATTTGTGTCAATGTCTGAAGGGTAACTGATCAAGCAATCATTGCACAAGTATGGTTTTATGAAGGCTTTTAGTTTGGTTGCGGGCTCTATAATGACAGTGGGGTTGCACACTAGAAAAGATGCGGTGACCATAAATTCTTATGAATGCCATGGAACCCACTAGAACAGTGGTTCTTAAATAAAGCTCGGCGGACTCAACGTGGTTCTTCAGAAAAAAAAACACTTTTTTGAAGACGGCATGTCCTGTGATGAACGACAACTCATTTCTCATGCTTTTTCGCGTGACCTTTCCGCAATGTGGCAGAGCTATCTTACGTGCCCCCTTTTTTATAAGAAGGATGTAAAGCTATTGTTGCAGTTTTATTCATCGTACGCACGCGAGCATGCTTTTTCTAGACTTGCAAATTTTCCAGGCTAAAACTGGTTGAATAGCTGCAGATCCCGCAACTTCTTCATGGTTGCTGAGATGGAAGTGGCATGGTACTTAAGTGTTAGCCATATCCGCAAGGAAGAGCTAAGACACCTGTTTTTGGATGCACCTGGCGTTAATTTATAAACCTCCATTTTCTCACACCAATATTTGTTCTTCATGATTCGAACTGATTCACAAGCGGTTCGAGAAATATTTATGGCTGAAAGTCACTCAACTCGAACAAACAATTCTGTGAAGAGTCGTTAAATGTTAGCGTGTGTATTCACCTATCCTATATCATAACCGTTATTGGAATGCCATGTTTTTAAAGTAAAGAAAAATTCAGTCAACTCTCTTTGGCGGACACTAACAAAACAGTGAAGCTGGTGGCGTAATCCCGGCTGCAGCGGCTGCAATTCCGATGGAGGCGGAAATGTTGTAGGCCCATGTGCTCAGATTTGGGTGCACGTTAAAGAACCCCAGGTGCTCAAAATTTCCGGAGCCCTGCACTATGGCGTCTCATATATCATATTGTGGTTCCGGGACGTTAAACCCCACATATTATGAAGCTGGCGGCGTGCAGTGGGGTTATATAAACTGGGATCAAGCAAGACAAATTTAGAATGACGCGGAGTAAGGTGCGTGACAGAACTGCGAAAAGTGGCGGGATCAGAAATGGGCAAGGGGGGTGCTGTTAAAGTAGGGAATAGGGAAGGTGGTTGTAGCAGTGGCCTAATTTCATAGTGGATAAACCCCACGATTATCTATGGTCTACGATGGTTGTCAGGCACGAAAGCCCCGGCCAAGAACAGCTTTGCCATTAAAAACACAAATCGACCTGCCCTAATTACTGCAACCTGTTTTTTAACACCGGAGCTATTCAACTTTCAGCTAAAACCAGTGGCGTGCGCAGAAAATGCGTCACCTATAGCAACACGTGGGCAGATAGAAACGATGAGGACAAGAGAAGAGAAGATGAGAGGAATAGCACAAACAGATTAAAATGTTTTTGGCTATAAGTGCGACTCGAACCCGCCTAACCACCGTCTGAAAGAGAGCTTTGCAACCACTGAGCTGTCAACTCACTCTTGCAGAATAAACAATTGTGGGAACCGTATTTCCACTTTTATATCTGTGATGAAAGGAGAAAAACACACAGAGATATAGGAAGCAATAAAAAAAAGGTTAAATTAGACAAAGGAAGCATACCATGTGGATAGTAGAGTATAGGAAGGCTGTGAGAAAGGGAGGATGAAAAAGGAAAGTCATAGTGGAGAGTGAAGCAATAATAACCCTTTTAACTAAAGTTTAACAACAGAGTTTCAAATGGATACGATATCAAGGAGGACTGATGTCAACGTGAGGAGGCGGAACTGGAGGAGCGGAGGGCCCGCATCTACGTGTTTTCTCAATCATGGTACCACAACTGCGTAGCTAGTCCGGAATTTTTGTGTAGTATTTGTTATACAGTAACTAGTCATAAACCAACAATAACACTTTATGGCACAATATGTCTTAACTAAGCGGAACGATCACGCTGAACGTTTGTGCTATAAAAGAAAGTTTGGTCATGCCTACCTGTGTCCCGTCTAACGACGAATGGCTGCATTGAATTACAGCGGCATGCCAGCCACTGCTGGCCGACGGATGCATTTCGCGATTCGTTCATGTGCCATGAACATTCGTTATCAAGGGAACGCTCCGAAATTACGGGTGCTGCAGTGGCAGTTTATCTGTATATGCAACACGTGTTCGGTGGTAGCTTGAAGCGCTGGCGCTGTGGCGCTGCGTCACGCAAAAATGCTTGGGAGGCATTAGAGACGGCAATATGTCCCGAGGTGTCCATAATTATGGCCGTTTCCGGAGAAAAATTCCTCCGTGACCCGAGAAGCGGGGATAGAAAGTGAAGTCAGAGATAGAGTAGGCCTGTTTATCTCATTGATAACGTATGGTGGCTAGACGGATTTGTCACGGTGGCACTACTCTCCCGCTCGATTTCTTCTTTTCGAATGCTACACTTCATCCTGCT
The DNA here is from genome assembly GCF_013339725.1 of Rhipicephalus microplus. Taxonomy (NCBI): domain Eukaryota; kingdom Metazoa; phylum Arthropoda; class Arachnida; order Ixodida; family Ixodidae; genus Rhipicephalus; species Rhipicephalus microplus. The sequence continues at coordinate 41,654,005 of NC_051173.1, forward strand.
TGTGACACAGACAAGGGTAGCGATATTCTGCAACCAGAAACGTCCTCTCCGCCGAGGTACTTTATCTTGATTCGTGTCAGCCCCTGCAGCGCCGAGGCTGCTCTCTCAGGGCTCAGTCGTCCACGCCATCGCTCTTCTTTTTCATTTTCTTTCGAACCACGCGGACCACGATTGCGGAAGACCCTTGACGCTTCTTCCACGCACCGCCGATCAAGCTAAAGAACGTCGCAAACTGCTGTTGCAGCGGAAACTATAAAGTTTTTCACGCTTCCAGTTTGCATAAGCAATGACCGGAAAGACTGAAGGGCCCGCAGAAGCTTCCTTCTCGCCTTCCCCCTCTAAAAAAAAGAACACATTACAGCGAAGTGAAGACGTCTGGAATAAGGAAAATGAAAGCTACACTTAAAGACAGCCAACAAAGCACTTTCAAGACAACCGACAATTAGAGCTCCTATGAACCGAGAACTACCAAAACTGACAACTCAATGCCGTAGCCGCGTTTTAAGGAATTTTTCCCATCAGCATTCTCTCACCAGAGGCCTTCATCGAGCCGAGTCAACTCTTCTATCAAGAATATGAACACGATCGGCATGCACTCTTGCATGGTTATTCAGAGTCACGGGAGCTCTTTCCCCAACGTGCACCAAATGCAATGAAATGGCGGATATTCAGTGGTATATCAATATATATATATATATATATATATATATATATATATATATATATATATATATATATATATATATATATATATATATATCAATGAGATTTAACAGATAATAATGCCAAAGAATGTATACGGGAAGTTATTAAACCAATTTTAATGTAAATGCGAAGAATTAAAAGTGGGTGAAAAGATAACTTGACGTGAGCAGGAACCAAACCTGCGACCTTCAAATATTGCGTTCGATGCTCTACTACTGTGCTACCACGGCGGCCATCCCCCCAGCCACTTTATTGGGTTTATGAGTGAATTTAAACGTGAGAGTGTCAGCCAGCGCCAACTGTAGCCTTAGAGGCGAGTGTGACACACTCATTATGAGACTGTTTGGTGTCACGTAGCACGTGAGCTTATTACGAGCTGGCAGCTGACCAATAGTCCCTCGTATACAACCTAACGGCGCAAATCTACCGGTACGAGACCCCCGTTAATGAATAAGGGAAAGAAGTGTATAGCTTTCTTCACGTTTGCATTACAATTGGTTTAATAACTTCCCCGCTACATTCCTTGGTATTATTGTCTGTTAGCTGTTAGATCTCATTATTATTGTGTCAAAACACGGAAAAGCGAGCCCTTAAGTATACACTTCTTGTATATATATATATATATATATATATATATATATATATATATATATATATATATATATATATATATATATATTATATATATATATATATACGACGAGAGGTGACAAAAGGCGATTTACGGTGAACCGAGCTGCGTGGTAAGAATCGCTCAGACGACTCAATCGCCCTCCAGGTCTGCCAGACTAACCCCGCTTGTGGCAACATCACCACCAACACACACTGACACGCAAACAAAAAAAAGAAAGAAGTTCTCGGTATTGTTTCGATGGGTCCTAAATAGCCACACATTTTAGTCTAAAGAAGCACACGAAGTCTCACAAGATAATATTATGCGCTCGTCAGCAAGTCCTGGCACCCGAAAGACAGTTATACAACATAGTTCCCGTGTTCCTTGGAGACAGTCATATACCTGGCAAGTCCGCACTGATATGAAAGAGCAGCAAGCACTCTTTATTATTTTTAGTTTACTTTTACTGGAATTTGCCAAGATGGGCAACAGGCGTTCTTGCAAAGGGATTACACCGTCTTCAGTGTTTTTTTTTCTGGATAATGTGTATAAGTATGTAATAATAACTATTGTTGAGTGTTAACGTCACCAAACCACCGTGTGATTAGGAGAAGGTCATAGTTGAGGTCTCCAGAAATTTCAGCCACCTGAGTTTCTTTGCCACGCACCTAAATCAAAGCACACGGGTTTCAAGCGTTTCCGCCCCCATGAAAACTGTGACCGCTGCGACCACGATTCTATCCTGCCATTTTCGGGTCAGCAGCTTAGTGCCCTATGCTTTAGGCTACCATGGCGGGTATTTGTACATCACCTCAACTTTAAGGTATAGAAGTTTCAATTGAATATAATAATAAGAATTAACAGAATATGATGCCTACAAAATTGAAGGGAATGATATTCAACAAATCAATCAAAAATGTTTATTTGTTGTTAAATATATAAACGCATTGCGGTTAGTATATGCGGAACGAGGTCTTATAGCAAAAAGATGAAAAGGGACCTCCTGTGAGAAATATACATGTTTATATGTAAACAAAATGGCAACTAAATAGAAGCAAGTTATTATGATAAAAATAAAGACAAGGCAAACGTGCAATATGAATTCCGGTAGAAATGGCAATAAAACAAGGTTGCGTAATTATTCATAGCAATGAAAAAAATCGCAGTAGAATTTTGAACAAGAGGGACTTTAAGAAAAGATGCACCAGACTACTCAAATATAGATCAGTAATAAATATAAAAACTGTTAGAGTAATAGCTCAAAATGTAAGAGAATACCGAAACAGGAACACAGATTAGTTATGATTGCGAAATAAATGATGAAGTTCTTTTTAAAAAGTGTTGACTGGCAACTGGTTAGTGCATAGTGGTATGAATTTCAGAAATGTATGACAGCAAATATGTTAGCGTGTTTGCCGTAGGTTACTGTCTTTATGTTGTACTAAAAAATTGTTGTTAGAGGTGAATCTTGTGGTGTCAGCGTTTAACAATAGAACTTCGTGCAAGACATTCGCTATTACGGAAGTGTTACGACACCTAAATACGAGAATCCCCGATTTATATTTGAATAAATTACACACTGTTGGTACGCTATGTTGCAGAAAAAGTGGAGACACGTTGGTGAATGGAGTGCTGTTTGTTAGGATGCGAATGGCTTGGTTTTGGAGACGTTGAAGTGGAAGTATATGAGATGGATAAGTATTCGCCCATGGTTTGATGCGGTACGTATTATGACTGTGGATAAAGGCAAATATTTGTAATGGTAATTGTGAATAAAAAAATAAGGGACGGAAATGTAACTTGCCACCAATAGCATCCAATCTGCAGCCATCGAACAACGCATCCGATGCTCTAACACTGAGCAATAGTGGTGGTTATTCCCTCGTCCACTTTAGAGTCGATATTATCATCATCATCATCATCATCATCATCATCAGCCTGACTACGTCCACTGCAGGACAAAGGCCTCTCCCATGTTCTGCCAGTTAACCCGGTCCTGTGCTTGCTGCTGCCAACTTATACCCGCAAACTTCTTAATCTCATCTGCCCACCTAACCTTCTGTCTTTCCCTAACCTGCTTCCCTTCTCTGGGAATCCAGTTAGTTACCCTTAATGACTAGCGGTTATCCTGTCTACGCGCTACATGCCCGGCCCATGTCCAATTCCTCTTCTTTATTTCAACTATTTTAACTAGAGTAGATATAAGTGCATTTAAACATGGTAGTGGGAGTCAGCACCACCTTTTTTCTTGAAAGTAAGCAAATTCTTCCGAACAGAGCTGTAGCACAAATTACACTCAAATCTCTCGAAAAATAGTGTAACTTTGTTACTCGAAACATTGTAGTTTTCTTTTGTGTGGGGCAATAGGGCTGATACCTAAGTGTGCAGGTATGCCTTTGGTATTTGTTGATCTCCCGGAGATAATGGGTCAAGACAGGCTCTAGATTGTTACATGAGTCGCACATGAGATGTTTTCGCGGAGTTACTGTGTTAGGTTATAATCGAGAATAACGAGAAGAGAATATCTAGATTCTTTTAGTCCAGCTGTACAAGCGTCGTCTCCCCAGTTAGTGCATGAAAAACCGAAATAACTAAAGAGAACAATTTCGGGTTTAGGATGGATCGACGTAATGAGCTTTATATTATCATTAAGTACGCTAGAAAAGATAAAATTGTTATAAAAGAGCCTACAGCAAGGACCTTATAATACGGATTACAGCAGGGCTTGAATCATTGCACTCTAAAGATTTTAAATATGTGCCAGAGTTCATTACGGAACATTGGTATAAGTGATTACTGACTGCAGTGAGGACACTACCTGCGAGAGCACTTCTTTGGTCTTTTCGATAAACACAGAAATCCGGTAGATCGGTTAGCACTTCCGTGTTGCTGATGTCGATATTTAGCCTTGTTTCTGTTATTATGACAATGCCGCTATCTGACGACTGGACCAATTGCGACGTAATAATAATATCGGGGGTTTAGCTTCTCAAAGCAAAGATAACATTATGAGACACCGCAGTCAAAGATACCAGAAATTTTGACCATCTGGTGTTCGGTATAGCGAACTGGTATGTCACCGTACATGGGCCTCTAGCATATCACCGTCATCAAAATGCAATTCCCAACATTGGCATAAAAGCTTGCTACCTTCAGGACAGCAGCCTAGTACATTAGCCACTGATTCAACGCATCGGAAACAAAATAACACAGGTGAAATTACGGAGAAAAAGTCTGGCGGCGTTAATGACCTTGCTGATGATGCCACTGTCCGTCCACCATCTAAAACCAAGCTTCGCGGAAGTGGCACAGGGAGAGAGATACTGGCGATGTGAAATCCACTTTGGCAGTAGTTTGGTCGATAGTGGTCAGATCAATGTTGAAGTGCCGGAAACAGCATCCCGTTGATGTGTTAGCAGAGGGAGGAAGCAACAAAAAGGAGAAGGCTGGGAGATTAACCAGAAAGACATCTGGTTGGCTACCCTACACTGCTGGATCAGGGAAGGGAACAAGAAAGACGAAAAAGAAGGAAGAGAGGGAAAAGAAAAAAAGGGTGAGGGAGAGACTGACAGTAGAAGGCGACACACCGGTAACAAGAAGCAGATGCGTGGCGACTGGTGATAGCACCTTGAGGAGCAGTGTGATGGGGGGGCGTCTAAAGGAAGCAATCCGCAATCCATGTATGTATGTATGTATGTATGTATGTATGTATGTATGTATGTATGTATGTATGTATGTATGTATGTATGTATGTATGTATGTATGTATGTATGTATGTATGTATGTATTTAAAAAGTGGTGATGGGAAACGAAGGGTGGCCCCCGAGACTTATGGGTGATCTGCATGGTTCAAGGCTTCACAAATCCTAACTTACCACCGCAATTATTTCAGGAGTCTGGGTAACATGCGAGTATAGTCTGCAAGTTTGCTTTTTAGGGGTGAGGCTCTTATGAAGTGGGTCGTGTGTGCACGACGTATGTAGTAGTCGTCGTAATAGTAGTAGGTAGCCCCCTCTCGTTTAGACCTTGGAATGTCCGCAGGCTAGTGGCACTTCTATATGATGAATATATAAGAAAAAGATGGGAGATGGCGGTACTTGAACTGTTCGCTAGATGGATGGACGTACGGACGTACGAGAGGACGCACAGACAGACAAGCAGACGACCGGATGGATGGATGCGGGGACGAACGGATGACCGACAAGCAGACGTACGAATGGATGTTCGCGGGGGTGGACGGACAGACAGATATACAGATACATGAATGGATGGACGCACAGGTGAACGCACGGATGGACGGATGGATGAAGGCACAGACGGGTGCACGAATGGTCGCACGGACGGATGCGTGGACGGACGGAAGCGCAGACGGATTGACGGCGCTTTGCCCCATTCATCATCATTCAGTCCGTGGATATGCTGTCATTTTTTTACTTTTGTACAGACGACAGGTGAAAATATGGATATAAATAAAAGGAATGTTCGTAATAAACGAAGTACCTTGAGCGGTATACGCTGTAATGGTTCTAGGCCTTTGGAATATTTTAAATATAATGCGCGTGGCTTTCGTCAGACAAGTGACGCAGGGTTCCTTCTTCGTCTTCTTCGTAACAACGAGTCCAGCCAAAATGTAACGTGCTTCCCGAGAAACGAAAAGGTAACAGGTAATCTATGTTGGGTGTGCACATGACAGCTGCACTGGACATCTCGGTAAACCGTAGCAAAAACGAGGCGTGAAAAAATGAGAATGGGTCCCATAGCAGTGAACGCACGCCGAGAAATGATTGATGCGATTTTACGAGCATGGCTTGCATTCAAGGCTGTAGTACACCGGAAAAGATAGTACATGCCAAAACGAAACAAACAAATAAGTTCACGTGTGTAGCAACTGCTGACAGCTGCTTTTATTCTGTGCGTCAAAGATACGAAGTTTCATGGCGATGATGTTTCGAATTTTTGTGAAATTCAAGGATGTTTCAGAGACGGGTTATGGCGGCTGAAGGAACAAACATTGTTCGCGACTATTAATCTAGGAAAAAATTGTGAAGTTCAGGAAATAAAGCTAGAGCATTGTTAGATCACCGAAGAAGATTCACGGCCATCGCAGTCAGCGAAAGCACGGTGACTATGTGCGAATCACGTCATTAACTGTGGTTAAGAGCCTTCATTCCGCTATACTTCCAGTTACAACTGCCCTGCCCTCTGGCCGAATCAAAGGGTACCCGACTGAGCATAGGTTTTTGACGGCAGACGTTCATCGTTTTCTTCTTCACATGTGGAGATAAACGTAAAATCTTGAAGCATTTATCGGCCTGCTGCCATAAGCGAATAGGCTTGCATGCCAGCTGTACTAAAAGTAATAAAATTCCTTGTCGATATATCCTGAGCCTAATAAGATATAATAAACGTTTTAGAAATTTCAACTTACATCTGTGTGACAGCCTCGGTAGTGCAATGAAGTTTATTCAATGAAGACACTTTTTATAACTCGTTCGAAGATTACTAACAAAATTATCGCCAGAGATGTGAAAGGCGCAGTGAAAAAAAGGCAGAAAAAGCATTTTTATCGTAGTCACAAATGTAGGCGCTTTAGGCTGTGCCTAAACAAAGCCATCGTAATATTCGGAGACAAAACCAGAAGCATAGCCGTGTACACCAGCGTTATGCCACAGCGAAACGTAAACTACGAAGGAACCATCACGACGCATTCCAATCCTTACGACACCATACCGATAACGTTGGCAATAATTTTATGTTTAAGGAATCGTTTTCTTTCTTACACGCAGTATAAATGAGATCTAACAGAAAGTCATGCCAAGGAAGGTATAAGGAATGGTATTAGAAGCAATTTTAATGTAAATGTGAAGATCTAAAAGTGAACCAAAAGGTGGCGTACGGGGGCAGGGACCAAATTATTGGCCGATGGTCGTCATCTGAAGACGATCAGCAAACGGTCCGAAGTCGTGCTTCACCATTTTAACCTTATTAAGCTCACTGATTCAAATTGGGTCACGAAGTTCACAACGGCTCCTTCTTTTTATTCGAAACAAAACCAAAACCCGCGCAATAAACGAAAACACAAGTGCATTTGAATCCGCAAGGATGGATATTTGGCAAACTTGTGTACTACTCATAAATCTCATGGTGACTGACCGATAACAGCGCCAGATTTCTTTCTAGGTAGGCTTAGTACCATTTATGGTATGCATCACAGGGGAATGGTAGAATCTGCGTCTAGACCACCAGCACGGACCATTCGCGAGTGTAAGAATGAAGCATCATTTGAGTTAATATTTCAGATTACAATTTCAAATTATTATTGAAAAATTATTTTCGCATTTTAGCATCTTCCCAATTTATCAAATATACTTAGGTGTGGTTATCACTCTGTCCGACTGATTTTTATGTATATATTGTATTCTTATTATTAGCGTTAGTATAGTCACTACAGTGGCGCAGATAAGTTTAGGGCAAATATCCATCATCCGAAGAAAAGAGAAAAAGCTGTTACATGTACACGGGCAGCATTATGACCGGGCAATGACGAATAGCTAACTACGAGAAGAATTGAAATAAAAGAGATTTCGTTCCAGCCAAGCTCAAAGGGCTTTAGGAGCAGCAGCATACTGGTCTGCAAAGCCACCGGCATTATTCACAGCCACATGCTCACAATTACACTCTGCCTATAACATTTCCAATTTTGTCGCTTTAAGCAGGGCCTTTGCAAAACTTATGGCAGCTTCACTTCTTACTAGTGCATGGTGTCAAGACTGAAGAAATACTGGAGCTGGTCGAGCTTCCCGGTTTCTCTTTATTCCTCTAAGCATTTCTCGTCCTTTTGTGGCGAGATCAATTATGTGGACGCTCTCAGCTGAACTTTGCCGCTGGAGTCGGCGTCGAAGTCGTCATCGGTGTCACCCATCCTATATGTATACGTGTCTATATATATATATATATAAATGCAAAAACAAAACACAGAAAAAGACTCCGGCACTCGAAACCGAACTTATGCCCTCTCATTCGTGAGCGCGAGGCGTTAACCAGTGAACTACCGAAGAGCACGTTCTGCACCGTTCGAACGGCAAGCTATTTATATCTACCACTTACCACTGCTCGCGCGGATTTCTGGGGAGGGAGGGGGGACTATCGTGTTTTCAGCATTACCGGCAAGATGGCGAAATGAGCATGCGTCGCCACACCATGCGGCGGCGCCCACTCTAATCTGCCACTTGTAGAGCAGGGGACCGACACGAATGAAGAGGAATGGAGAGAAAGGGAGCTTGGTGCTCGAGAAGGAGATCGGGAAGACGGGAATGAGGTCATGCTTAGCGCAGACTCTGTTCCGAGGAAGGAACGAAAATAGGAGAAAAAGAATGGAGGGGAGGTTAACCAGCCTACAGGCAGCCAGTTTGCTACCCTGCGCATGAGAGGGGGATTGGGGAGATGAAATATACATAGCAGAGAAGGAAGAGAGATAAACACAGTACATTCGGCAGCACACGCGCGCACACTCAGCCATTGTCTAGTCTTGTCGTTCGGGGTGTGTGACATTGCTGTTACAGCCACTTGTTCAAGTCCGTGTCACGCAGGAATTTCAACAGACCTTTTGTCACCTTCTGTTGCAATGTCTTCTCTCGGGCACTCGACAGAATAGTGTCCACAGACATTTGGCTGTTGTCGTTGCGCGCAAGAACGGATGCCAGTGACTGTCTCTGGATGTCATACAACGGACAGTCGCACCGGATGTGGTGTAGCGTCTGTTCGCAATGACAGGCATCGCAGAGATCGTTGTCCGCCATTCCTATGACAAATGAATAAGGTTTTGTAAATGCCACTCCTAGCCATAAGCGATGAAGAAGGGTGGCTTCTCTTTGGTCGAGCCTAGTGGGCATGCGAAGAGACATCAAAGAGGACAGGTGGTGTAGACGATTCAACTCTGATCCAAGGTTGATACTACGTTGAGGTGGACAGAGGTTGTGCTTAGCGCAGACTCTGATCCAAGGTTGATACTACATCGAGAAGTTGGTGTGGATGTGGGGAGTATACGAAGGGCTCGGCAAATAACGCGACGTTAATACGGCCCATTGTCTATATGTGCGGTCGGTTAAGTGGCCGCCCTCGCCTTTTTTTTTGTAAATAAGTGTCAGTGTGTAAATAAACAGAAGTTTGCCAGGAAGTGAGCAAACGGGCCTGTGCATTCCTTCAACGTGTTGTCGTGACCATCTGAACCATCGGGATTTAATTCATTATCCCAATCTTAACTTGTGGTGTATTGCTCACAGAAAGGGGGGGGGGACGTACTTGTGCACCATTCTTCTATATTATTTTCAAATTCAAGTTTTTATTTCTGCCTTGTACAGGTACAGACAGTGGGGATGCTTAAAAAGCTGTGAAAGTCCACTTCACGGATTTACTGCTGGATACTTCCCAATAATCAGAATTTTCATTGAATACTCAGGACAATACACCAACACATAGCTTTTCCCGCTTACTACACTCTACATCATCCTTTTCATTGCTGCACACTTAATTGATATCACTGTACGTGAAATAATTTCTGCTTTAGGTGTGTATTCACATCGTTAAATTGCGAATAACTACTGCAACGCCTGCTTCTACGGAGCGAAAACACAGAAGCTTACAGGGAAGGTTCAGCTTAAATTGAGGATGGCGCAGCAAGCAATGGAAAGAAAAATGGCAGGTGTAACCTTCTGATACAAGAAGAGAGCACAGTAGGTCAGGGAACAAACTGGGGTTAAAGATATTATAGTTGACACCAAGAAGAAATGAAGGACAAGAACAAGAGAGAAGGCAGGGATGTTAACCAGGCACATGTCTGGTGTTCGAAATTGTGCAGACGACGAGGAGCAATGTTATTATCACCGGGGAATGAGATAACTGTTAGCAGCCACAATTGAAGGGCAACAAGAACAAGAAAAAGAATAAAGTAGAGGTCAACAGTGCATTTTGCCTTGGTGGCGTTGGCTCATCCGTTTCTTGACATTTTGGTGCGAAACCCAAAAGAAAGGACCTTAGGAGGTGAGAGCAAGTGGACTTTACGATTTTTCGACCACGTTTAAAGCCCGGGAGACTGTCTTGATGCCGCCGTTGGTTGAAGCTGATGTGCGAAGCCAAACAGTTCCCAACTACCAGATCACGAATCCTAACATCTCGGCATCGCTTGAGACTTCATGCTACGAAGCATTTGTGACGGATACCGTGGGGTCTGCGACTTCGCCTCATGACGTGACCAGCCAGTGATTTATCTTATGACGTTTCCGACACTGGACCGAAAATGAAGGTCCTATTCGCAAGGCAGAATCAAATGCGCAAGGCTGTCATGGAAGCCATTACCAACATTGAACGTGAAATACACGTGGAGCGTCCATCAGTATGTGAGTCACGAGATATTCATCAAATTTGTATTGAACATTACAAGATATCTAAAGAAATTGACAAGGAAGTGGAAGACGCAGTTCATATCGATCGCTTGGAAACTGATACGGGCGAAGTAGAGCTTTACGAACAGCAGATCATTCTAGCCAAGGTCAGAGGGGACTATAAGATCGCAGACGTATTACATGCTCGGCAAGCTCGTTTGGACGCCATGAGGCAAAGGAGTAGGTCAGAAGTACAAGCTAACGTGCAATCTTCGTCTGTGGTGCCACCATCTAGCCTCTGCTTCTTCAGCAGCAATCTTGTCCTTCGGAAGCTAGACGACTCAGACTCACAACGAATTGCTAAACGCGTTGGAAGCCGAAAATCCACTGATTTCACTACCGTAACGAGTATCCAAGCCCCCACATATCAACCGCTACTTCCTAAGATCTGGCCCACGCCTTTATAACTGTCATCAGCTTGCAATATCTATGAGAACATCGAAAATAAGTCTACAACAACTCCGGCGTACGAGGTGGAAGGTATTCCCATGGTTGAAAAGGGAGAGGACTTTCTATATCCAAAAGGCCACCCACGGAATGTTAAGGGTGCGTCCAAGCAAAAGCTGAAAGAGTGAGACGTTAAAAAGTCTTCTGTGCATACAAGAGTCTAACAAAAAGAAAATGAAGGCTAACTCATAAAGCGAAAAGAAAGACCATGACGATAAAAAAGCAAGTTCATTGTACTGCACCACGCTTCTGCTCATTGAGAAAGGTGCACAGATCAAGATTGAAGAGAATGTGTGTGGTACTGCTGATTACCGCGAAGCTACGAAACGCCGAGACAGTGTCACAGCGGTGAAGGGATAGGATGAGACGAGGAATTCAACATAGGGTAATTCAAGATAGGTGAGGTGAATTCAAGATAGTTGTAGCCAAGAAAAGAAAGCGAAGAAAAAATGCCTAAGAAAGAGTTACACAATATTTTTCTGGAAGCGCCTCTAAATAGAATTTATATAACAAGGAAACCTGCTCAGCGAGAATGCAGGTGTATCAATGTCAATGCATTCAATAGCAAGAACGTGGCACAAGCGCCAGAAACACCGCTGGGCGATGAAGTAAAGGAGGTTACCCACATGACACTATGCTAGAACTCACTTAGAACTTTTAGGAATACTTTCTAATGATTGAAATGCACTTGTAACACACCTATGTGTCAGCGCTTATCATCATATACCAATGTGGGGGCGCTGAGGGTGTTAAATATTGCGTGAGCGAGGAGGAGTGCCACTATCATCTTTCGGAGGAGAGGTGTGATTTCGAATAAAGAAGAGGCGAACGGGTGGGCTTCACCATGAGCACGTCGGGCTCGTCCTTTTCTCTACATTTTGATTTCGGTGCCAACAGGCGATAGAGATACCTTCAGAGGCGAAACAGAGTGGACTTCACGACTTATGAACCGAATCTGCAGCCTGGGGAATTTTGTGAAGCCACCGCCCCCATAGCGAAGCCCACTGCCGGATTGATATGCGTCCGTTGCTATAATGACATTTGTTGGCAGAGTACTTGAATGGTCCTGCAATAAACCATTTAAAATGCCTGTAGGTAATAGCTTAGCGTGAGTTGGGAAGATATCATGGTAAACAATTTCTGGAGAATTTTGTTGCTCAGTTAAAGGAATCAGATCACGAACGTGTACATTTAGAGGCTCAAGTAACGATTGAACAAATACTATTTGTGGTTTGTTAAATCTGGGCCAATGCACGGAGAAGAATAGGTCAGGATTGGAAATAAAATTGATTGATATGTGGGGTTTAACGTCCCAAAACCACTATGATTATGAGAGATGCCGTAGTGGAGGGCTCCGGAAATTTAGACCACCTGGGGTTCTTTAACGTGCACCCAAATCTGAGCACACGGGCCTACAACATTTCCGCCTCCATCGGAAATGCAGCCGCCGCAGCCGGGATTCGAACCCGCGCCCTGCGGGTCAGCAGCCGAGTACCTTAGCCACTAGACCACCGCGGCGGGGCGATTGGAAATAAAAATAATTTGTTCAGGGTTAAACGGTGCTTCATATAGTCGTAAAAAGGTCTGCACAGTAAGAATGGTAAAGCGACATAATAAGGTTGGTATTCGTGCTTCAAGGTATAACACTGCATTTGCAGTATACTTTGGAAGTCCTAAGCAGAGCCGTAAAGCCTCTCTTTCCAACAGAACGAGCGGCCGAAGTTTGTAGGCTGGCGCACCAGAAAAAAGAATGCAGCCAAACTCCAACACAGGTAGGACATAAATTTTATATATAATCAAAAGTGCCTTTCTTCTCATACCTGATCTACAATTCCTCAACCTCCGCAATACGCCCATCGCGCGTACTGCATTTGTCGCGGTGTATTCAATGTGAGGGCGCCAATTTAGATATTAATTATACATAACTCCAAGATATTTCTATGATTGTACTTGTGGGATATCTTGAAGCTTGTAATTAATAGATATGTGCACGGGATCTTTGATTGGAAAAACGAGAATAGCACATTTACCGGTATTCAGGTTCAACATCAATCCATCCAGCCAATGTTCTATTTTATTAAGATATGCTTGCAAGGTAGTGTAGAGACAGTGGAAATCATGTGCCGTAGCAAAGAAAGCAATGTCATCGGCATAAACTTAGGTTTTCACGTCTGGATGAACGGGGATGGTACTAAGCAATATGTTGAATAAAAGCGGGGAAAGTACTGACCCCTGAGGTACACCTCGGGTTTGCTTGTGCTTACAGGAAGAGAAACCGCCTTGATAACGATAGAATTTTCTTCTACTTAAAAATTGCGTCACCCATGCTACTATATAAGGTGGAAGTCCATGACTCCATAACTGATTAGTCAAGATAGAATACTCTACACTATCATATGCTTTACATATGTCTAACGTTACTGAAGCCGCAAAGTGCTTTTTGTGACGGGCAATATGAATACGACTTTCCAGATCTACATGTGCATGCCATATGGAATATCCAGATCTAAAGCCAATTTGGGAAGAACTCAACAGTTGTTTCTCGTTAATAAACCTAATTATACGACCATGAAGTACCCTTTCAATAAGTTTTACTACATTAGATGTTAAGGCTATCGGTCGTATGTTGTCTAAATTATAGCCTGCCCCCTGTTTCTTAAGCAATGGTATAAGTTTCGCAATCTTCCATACAGAAGGGATCCATGCTCTTCTAAGGGAATAATTGACGAGACCTAACAGATCATTCGGATATTCCCTGTGAAGTATTTTTAGCATTGTATTTGTTATTCCATTGCTATTTGTTATTCCTTATTGCAAACAGCGATCTAACTCCCCGATGATGACAACGTCGCTTCTCGTCTTCTACACAATTTTCAACAACCGTCGAGAAACCAGACGCAAGAGCCAACACGGATTCAGTTTCACGTGGATTGACTTCGACCTCTTACTTATACGGACGAACTATTTCTACTTGGAAGTCGTGTGAGCATTCAGTTTTTTTTTTGACGAGGCGCCACTGTGCGGGATGCGAATGATGTTGCAAATTGTGTAGAAGACGAGGAACGACGTTATCATCATCAGGGAATTAGATCACTGTTAGCAATAAAGGAGAGGTTCGACGGTGGGCTTGGTCATAGAAACGGACGGCTCGGCCTTTTGTTAGCACCTGGTTTGCTACCCTACGCTGGGGTAATGGAAAGGCGGACCAGGAAGAAGAAATAAAGATGGGCGGGTCACGCAGCACGTAGTTAGATTACAGATTGTCATTAAGCGTAACTGACTGGATTCCCACAGCAGGCAAGTGCGCGAAGAAGAGACAGAGAGTTGGGTTGCTAGATCAGATTAAGAAGATATCAGGTATGCCGCGACAGCAGAAAGCATATAGGAAGGGGTTGATTGGTGAAACATGGGAGAGGATATTGTGTTGCAGGGGGCGTAGTCACGCTAATGTTGTTGAAAGCTTTCACAACACCAGGAGCTTGAAAGTGTTTCACAGAGTACGCAACGTGTGTTGCAAGAAGAGCCGGCATTCTGATTGCCATTACACACTGACAACGTAGCGTACGAATGGTGCGATCATGAGTGAAACACAAGTGCAGAGGGTATACTTAAATACGTGGTAGTTATTATCGTTTCGCTTTAGCTAAGTTGTATTCATATGAGTGGAGATCAATTCGTGACTGACTCGACAGTATCAAGGAAATACAAAAAATGCAGTTATTGCAGCAACCCCTGGAAAGTTATGTCTATTCTTGTTTAGTGCATCTCAAACTAGCTCCATGGTGACTACTGACATCAGCAGTTACGTGTTTTCTGTTAGTTGTTGTTCCCAGTCTAGTCACAGCTCTCATAATATTTATTCTTCATTTTTGTTCGTTTGTTGGTAGCTTACAGCTCAATTGCCCCGGTGGGTTCTCATAAATAGGAAGCAGCAATAGTGTTCCTTGCACGTCATCTCGTTTCTTGTTTCTATTCAGCCTCAACGGAATGAGCATCTTCAAGCTCTTGGTCTCGCACAAGCAACGATGGCTGCTCGTCGCCCTGCGTGACCGAAAACTATTCCTGATGCTGCTCTCACTACACTCAACGAAAAACACTTGAAAGGAACTCATCTACTTTCTCCCATACAAACTTTGATGATTGTGCAGGCATTTATATTATGTTTTTTTTTATTTTGGGGGGGGGGGGATAAAGGTGCACTCCTGTTGAATCGACAGCTATCCCGATGGCGAAAAAAGGAGTAAAGTGCTTTCACCTCGTGGATCACTTATTTAAAGTGCCTGAAAAGGTAATCACAAGGATCCGCTATATATGCGTGGCTTCTTGCGGCATAATACAGCCGTAACGAATCAAAGGGGTATATGCACTTCTAGTTACAATTAAAAAGTCATGTCATGATATTTCATCCCTATTCGAGAACAAAATAGTAGCAAATGAAAATAAACGGAGAAGTCCAAAAGCGGCTTGATTCACTGAATTCATCCAGCAACAGGGAAAACCAGATTTTTTTTTCGCTCTCCAATTCCTGCAAGTAGAGGAGCGCGAGATCGAGGCATGAGCCAAAGTGAAAAGATTGTTTTGTACTACCTAGCCGAAATCGCAATTCTTTTAAAGTTGGATGAACGTTCATATACAAATTTGGATTCTTGTCTTCGTCCCGCATTCATAATACCAGTGTTGCATGCAATCAAATGAACTTTTACGCAAAGATAGTTTTCGCATACTCTACTTTCAAAGGGCAAGCCCTCAACTTGAGTTCACACAAGTTTGCATAATTAATTTGTATGGGAGGTTTTTACCTACTCATCGCCCGTTAAGTATGAAAACAATAATTTGGAGGGCAGCTTACAACTTTATTAGTAAGCTATATTGCGAGCCGGGTCATAGAAATCTTTCGAAGTGGCTAGGGCTACCGCAACCCAAGTTTGCATTTCATTATAACTGGGTTAGGCAGTCACCAACTTGAGCGGCTGGAGAAGCCGTCTGGTAGGGCTGTTCAAAGATAAACCAGCTGCGCATTGAACTACTTTAGCAGTAACCAAGTGTACTATTTATCGCCACTGGTGCAATTTTTTTTGCAGCGTCCTAACTGCCGATTGTGGTACCTATCATATAAACACTATTTACATGAGCATGGTGTTGCGGAATTGAGGCAAGTATACCATAACCTCATATTAGAAGGCAACAAAGTGATATTCCAGTGAACAGGTTGTCGCTGCAGCATTCAGGTAAATTGACAATGTGACACAGTTGTTCAATCCGCGTGTTGCTCCCGTCCTATAGTTCCGGGGCTTAAAATTAAAACAGATATTAGAGCAACCTAAGTGGCTGAGCACAAACACTTAAACAACATAGGAAGCTATTTCGTTCTAGTTCTTCTGGTCATGTCTGTTGAACGTTTATGCCACACCTTAAATTACGTGTTTTGGAAGTGGGCTCACTTCATTGATATGATGTTTTGATTCATACTCTACCATCTTTTACTTAGTATTCTACAATGTATAGTCACTGCTTCTGTGATCTGATTTGATGCTCTCAAGACCCCTATTTTTATACAGTATGCGCTCCTCAATTGCTAAAGCCAGCCTTGAACCACGCGGACGGAGATGTGAAACATTCATCAATAAACTTTCCCTTCCTAGGGTAGGCCCCCTGACGGATGAGTCGCTGAGCTTTCATGAATTACTATCTGAAGATTACAATGCCTATCATGGTGCTTTAGCTTTTAAAATGGCATGCTGCTGCTAATGTAGCCTCAATGAGGGAGGGAAATGAAGATAACACAAATATAAAATGGTGTAGCAACCACGTAACTTAGGAATCATAAATTCCATGTCATTTTATGCTGTCATAAACAATAGCGTGATTAAAGTGATATATGCTCTTATGACTCACAGTCGTCGACGAAGAGCTGTTAACGAGAAGTCTGCAGGGGATGTGTTCCACTGACCTACGCACCTGCCGGGCCTTCTCACAAATAAGCGCCCAGTGGCGAGACGCACACAAAGGGAGAAAAATGTGTCAAGCTTCCACGGACAGTGAGCCAACACCCATGCTTGGTGTTTGCTTTACAATGTGTTCATTCGGCAGGCTACGCGGCCGACCAGCCTCCTAGGTCTTGACAAGAGCGAATAAGTAACCGTAAATACTTTTCTGCCCTTCTAGGAAAGACGACGTAAGCAGCCCATCCGCCAACTTGCCTGAGGAGCCGCAAGTACAGACGCCCCACGAGAGTTCACAGGGGCAGGCACGAGCACGGACCCCACCCCCTCTCACAGCACGTTAGAGGTGCCCACCGATAAACAAAGCGCGGCAAGAGAGTTAGATTGTGACGTGAATGGGGCCTGTCCGATAACGCCCTTGCGTTGCACTGTTGCTTCCTCCGAGCTCACCATAGTGGTATAGTAGTTTTGGTTATCGCCTAATGACCGGAATGTCACGGATTCATTCCAGTCGGTAGTCGCACTTTCAAATAGGTGAAATGGTACAGGCCCATGTACTGCGATGTGAGTTGAGTGCTGCGAACTTTCCGGATTACTTCACTACAGCGTTCCTCATATTCATATCGTGGTTTTGGCACGTTCAACTTCAGATACTATTTATATTCGAATTCTTCAAATGATTGCCAATCGATTCACTACAACGTATACTTAAATAAATACGTAAAAAATTCACGCATATATACACCAAAACCAGGGCCAACTTGCTTCTCTTTCACGTCAGCTAGCGAGCCGTAACTTAAGGATCACGCACCCATACCCCAGCATAATGGCTCTGGTAATCCAGAACTTGCAATAGCATTTACGATCATTGAAGTTAAAGCGGCGATACCAAGCATGAGGCCGGGAACTTCCCCGCACCCGATCACGCATTGATAATCCCTCTATTATGGACCCTTAATGTGATGAAGAAGGCCATACAAATGAGCCTACCCGTATACCTAAAAGAACAGAATCACCTGTCTCACACTATGTGCCGCTTTTGTCGCTATCTATCCACACAGGACATCCTCCTCCAAATAGAACATGAGGATGTCAACAGACCCAGTGAAACAACAGAAGCGCAAATGGCCATTCTTTCAACTCATTTCAAAAGGGTCTTTGACAACGTTCAGCGCTTAACCATCTTGGAAAGCTTAAATGAATCAACCTTGGTCCAAATATATATGCACAATTGTGAAATTTCTTACCGACAGACGGGTAGGGGACCCTTAATTGCAGCCCATCACCATGGGTGATTCTGGTACTCTTTAAGGAGCTATCGTTTCCCCAATCCTCTTCAATATCTCCCTCATGCGCCTTTCGGAGGCCCTGAAATAAAATTCATGAGTACGCTACACCACCTATGCTGATGGAATCACAGTCTAGAGCCACTCTGGCAACATCGGTCATATAGAAGAAGCGCTTCAAGAGGCTGTTTCTGTCGTAGAAAAGATACGGTGCAAAAGTGGTCTGCAGTGCCTCCGCACCGAATCCAAAATCTTTGTAAACAGAAATAAGAATCTGACAATACATTCGTCAGCGTACATTTAAAGGGAACATAAAAAAAAACACTAGGCCTGCGTGGAAGGCGCAGGACATTCACAGCGAAAGCTAGACAGGGGCCTTTCAGAGCCTTTTATAATCACTCATTGGGTAACTTCTGCAAGCACACTTGCTTGATGCCCACTACGGCACTAATAATAGAAATTTTAGGGTAGTGAGCAGGAATTCACTGTGCTATTTTCGTCATTCTTCTGAGAACCATAGTATCCGCAAACTATTGCGAGGACTTTCATGCCAATTCATCATGCAGTGGTTGACGACGATATGGAATTATGCCTGAATTTGTTATGCGCCACAGTTATTACCTGAACAAAAACAATCTCTTGTATTGGGTTGGAGCATTGGACGACCCACTCGTTTACGGTATTCTCACTGTGCGACCCCTGCTCGTTCTTCCACTTTGTAAAACACTTTATAATATAGTCAGGTTAACGCAAGTGCTTTCCCGACGTCAAGCCTGCTTAAAGAAAGTTTGCGAACAAGTTCCAAGCATCCGGCGTGGCTCAGTGGTAGAATACTGGGCTGTTACCCAGTGGACTGGGGTTCGAGCCCTTCGTATATTTGGTATTAGGTTTTTATTTGATTTTGCGCGATGTTGTTACGGTTGCCAAGCACTCTCAAATCATTACAGCTAGACTGCCACTATCCCTCAAGAGGAAGGTATATAACAGCTGCATCTTGCCGGCACTTAGTTATGGAGCGGAGACCTGGAGACTTACAAAGAGGGGTCAGCTTAAGTTGAGGACGACGCAGCGAGCAACGGAAAGAAAAACGGTAGGTTTAACCTTAAGAGACAAGAAGAGAGCAGAGTGGATTAGAGAACCAACGGGGGTTAAGCATATCATAGTTGAAATCAAGAATAGGAAATGGACATGGGCCAAGCATGTAGCGCGTAGATAGGATAACCACTGGTCATTAGGGTAACTAACTGAATTCCCAGAGAAGGCAAGCGGGTTAGAGGAGACAGAAGGTTAGATGTGCAGATGAGATTAAGAAGTTTGAGGGAATAAGTAGGCAGCCCGAAGCACAGGACCGAGTTGACTGGCAGAACATGGGAGAGGCCATTGTCCTGCAGTGGACGTGGTCAGGCTAATGATGATGATGATGTGGTTGCGGACACAGGTGGTGGCGGACGACTACGGCGCTACGCGTTACCCGAGTTGTGATGCCATAACAGCTTTCGCTGTAAAAAAAAAAAGTTGAAACCAACCGAATTCCAGGCGCCCACTTCAATGGTCGGGGGAACAGCTGATTTGCCACACATAAAGTCGGAACGTCCTGTCTATCTCGAAAGACTATTCGTGTGGCCAACCTGTGATGAGGGATGAAAAAACGCAACACAATCCGACTCATTGAGGCACTTGCTGTCCGTCTAATAACCTGCAGCTTTCTTTGCCTGATGATTTCGAAAGCAGACAACCGTAAATACTTTACAGAAGGCTCCAAACATTTCCCGGTGGACAATCACGAACCGTCTGCTTAAAATGGGGCTCCGCAATACCGCGTCTGAACTATTCCAAGCACACCACACAAACCAAATCATGCACCTGGTCATGACTAAAACGGGATGGAAAACGCTATCAAAACATGGTATAGGTTCCCCCATTCAGAGGAGGAGGAAACAAGGTGTTCCACATCATTTGAGGCAGTACCCAATCATCAAACCACTACAACGCAACATGCATTGAAAGTTTGTTGAACATCGAAGTGAGGTACAGGCCGAACCTCACGCCAAGTACTCAGACCCTGAGGGTGCTTTCTTTGTTGATACAGCTTAACCAGTGAAAGGCAAATACATGGCAAGCGTCGTTCATCAATAAAAACAGATTTATTGCATATTAGCCAAGCATGTAGGCACAACTAGCATATAAGACGAAATGTCCCTCGTCTTGCGAAATTCCGGGTCTATCTTCCGTCTTAAAGATTCACAAGCGACCCAACGAAATTTCGGTAAGGTCTGAATTGCGCTCATTGGACGTCGAACACACCTATCGGCCCCACGTTGAGAAGGAGAATGTAAACAGCTGATATAAAAACCCAGCCAATGCGGAGTGAGAGGCAATGAGATGTCCAGGCCTCTGCCCGAGAATGGCTCTCCTATACCTCCAACCTCGTCATATCGCACCCAACTTCGCCATGCTTGTGGACCCGCTTTTCACGTACACGAAAGTTCTGCAACACCATAGACTTGAAAGACACAAACTTGCGCCCCCAGGACCAAATCTCGGGAAGGAATAGCAGGTAATGCGGTGTCGCCTAGACGACCTGTCCTGCCCCAATCGACTCACATTCGCTAAGATAGATCCCGACAAACACGCAGCACAGGATAGGTTCCGTGCCAAAAAAAAACAGCCACACTTTACCACATGGTGTAAAAACGTCGACATAATCCATCTCTGCTCCAGGACACAACACAACAATAAAGGGGGGGGGGGGGGAATGTCTGTCCAGCTCGGACCAGAAGACCCAACAGGCCCTCGTAAAACGAGCGAGGACAGCGGTTCGTGCTAATAGGATCGCAGACTGAAGATCCCACTTAACGCTCTTCTCGTGCAGAACTTCTAATAAAGTTTTTACTCTATGTCTTCGCTCACCACGAGGTGTTCCCTCAACCATGGAATACCTATTACAATGGATTTCAATCTGCCAATTCGCCTATATGTATATTACTAATGGTACATACACCGAGACTCATTGTGCGTTGCGTTGTGTGAGCTACTACACAAGCAGAGTCGCAACACTTATACATCTTATGAGCCACATGATGTGATTTTCCTAAAAAGCTCATGTGCAATGGCCATTATTTAATATTTTGACAGCTCTGTTAAAGTTTTCCCGCAGATAACGCGGGGATAACTGAAAACTTCTTAGTAGAGTTAATACGCTCCGTATACTATAGGAATCGTAATCCCCGTGCCCAACAGAACAGATAGAACTCGGTAAAGTTTCATGTATATTAGTAAGTAAACAGGCCCAATATATGATAAGTTAGGCTTTCTGGTAAGTTTAATAATTACCTAAAATACCAAGCACAACTAAATCTAGGTACTCATTTCTACTGATACGATCATGCCAATGCATCGTTATACAGTCAAGCGTCCACAGGTTTGAATTAATGCTTACACGTAACACGTTTGGTTTATGCATTAGCGTGGATATAGTGATAGCCAACAATGTTACCGATAGACAACTGATGATGAACGATGAAAAACATTTAGCAGATTCCACGTATGTACCCTGGCAATAATTTATTAAGAAGTTTGTGTGTATATAAAAAGTGAATGTGCTTATTATTTTTTATTCAGCGAGACTTCATGAAGTGGCACCAAATATATGCATGACTACACATGAACGTTAAAAAGCCGCTTACGTTTTATATTAGCAGTTCTTGGTTGCATACCGATGCCATAAGCAACATGGTTATTAGCAACACAAGACACGGTAAGCTGAACTAAAGCGCTGCTGCTTGCGCTGGTCCACATGAGCAGCTGCTACTCAAATCAGCTTCAGCAGATGGCGCTTAACTAAAGATTTCATTATTCTGGCATGACGGCTGTACTTTGGGAATACATTTGTATTAACAAAAAATATCGTATAACCAGTACTGCAGCCAAAATGTACGTTACATGATCATTAGGAACTAGATGAAGAATATATCCGAGGGCAGGCGTGACTGTGTGCTAGAATACATCAATGCTACGCAGCATGCTAGGGTTTGGTTCCTGCTGGGAAAATGACATTTATTGTTTGCTTTCGTTCGGTCAATGCTGCCTATCATCGCTCTTTCCTAATGCTCAAGCGTTAAAATTACCCATGCCTGTTCCCACGGTTCCTGGGTAGATATAAAATTACTATCACCTGCGGCACATGCCTGCATACCGATGGCACAGGCCCACCACCGAATATGTGTCAGTATTCTTGGAAAGTGTTTGACGACGTACGCGACGAGATTGTGACATTATTCATGCCATGGCTAGCGCGTCATATTCTTCAAACCATGGTAATGCTAACGTACTTATTTTGGTGTATTAAAGTTAAGGGCAAGATCATGATAGCACCTAGACGTCGGCGAATAGATAGATAGATAGATAAATAGATAGATAGATAGATAGATAGATAGATAGATAGATAGATAGATAGATAGATAGATAGATAGATAGATAGATAGATAGATAGATAGATAGATAGATAGATAGATAGATAGATACCAAAAGTGTTTGCCGAATGCAAAGAAATGATTTGCATTTATTACAATAAGCTCATGATCTGTTCAATGCTCTATATCAGCTCAAACTTCCTGGGCAGAAATGATATGATCACATAATAAATATCAGTACAAGCTGAGACAAACATCTATGATTGATATTTTTGAGAAATATGGAAAATGATAAATACCGGAAGCTCAACTCGGCATTTCTCGATACCTAATACATCACAAATATTCGTTTTGGGGGCTTAGCGGTAGTGCTTTCCGTATTTAATTAGTAGACATAGAAAGCATAACTCCAACTTTTCAAATGCTTTTCGCTCATTTTATCGAAACCACCACTATGTGGGCGATACAAACTTGTGATGTGTGCAAACAGAAAGTTTTGCGCTTACGTGGCCAGAAGGTACTTTCATTTAGCACTCCTTGAACTAATAGGCGTCTCTACATTGTCTGCGGGTAAATTTAATATCTGCGATGATCTGAATTTTAGGCACGTCCTTCAGTATTTGGAATACTCTTGCATATGTACACAAAAACTTATTATGAGGAACAATATATGCGCACATTTCCTTCCTTGGCGCAGCCAGGTTTCCTTTAAAATTTCACTCGGCTGCAATTTCCTTTTTTATTGTTTTCTTACTACCTAAAGCTTTCGTCTTTTTCCAAATGCTTGCCTTATTTGGGCAGCTAGCGCATGTGGCTGATCCTAGAAAAACTCATTTCAGTAATAAAGTACGTTGATATCTTGATACTAAAACAGGTTGGAGGTTGTTGTACAGGAGGCTGCTTGAGAAACATCCATTTTTGCTCGGGGTTACGCTTCTACAAGAATTGCATGGGTTGTAATAAGTGACTATCCACAGCACAAAACGACCCACGAGAACAAAAATTTGAGGGAAGCACTACGTAACGTGAAAAAAAGACGGCGTTGGCGATTCCATACCGTGACACCTAGGGAGGGGCGGAGCGTTGCGCCAGTGTTTCCCACAGCAAAATGTGCACTCTTTACTGCTTTACTCGCTCCCAGTCTTCTAAGATATGTTTCAAGAAATGCGTGCTTCAAATAAATGTCTTACTCAAGAAACGTGAGCATCTTCGTGAGGGATTCTGACACCAATGGTAAGCGAAACTTGTAGTTTTAGGAAGTAATAGTAAACCTTAGCTTATAAAAGGAATGTATGGCACACTGGTGAGTACTGAGACTCAGCAGGTTTTAAATGCGAAGCATTTCTTATCAAACTTCGGCGACTCTGAGCTTTTCTATCTATCTATCTATCTATCTATCTATCTATCTATCTATCTATCTATCTATCTATCTATCTATCTATCTATCTATCTATCTATCTATCTATCTATCTAGCCGCTTACGACTTTTAGCTATCCTAGGCGGTTCCTTAATGGTATCAATACCAAACTTTGTATGGTATGATATAGCTATCCTAGCTGTTCCGATAATGGTATGGATACCAAGTTTGGTATGGCATAATATAGCTACGTAGCTACCGCATGAAGGGTGAACCTTTCTATAGAGAGAAGGCGACGAAGAGGACTGGTTCGCTCACTCTATGTGCTGCACTCCGATCTTATTGGTGCAAATACACTAGCAAATAGTCACGTCCAGTCTCATTTTACGTAACATATTTGTGGTGGAGGTGATGGGTAGCGTCAATAGAGGGTTCTCGGGCGTCGTTGATATTGCAGCTTCACCTCTATAAGCTGCAATGTCTAGTTTTCTTGCTGCGATCGTCCAAAGAAGCTCGGCGAGGAAAAACGCCGAGGTGGCGGAGAGCGGAATTGGCGGCGTAGCGGTGACGGGGAGTGGGAGTCTACAGACGCACGACTGACGCGCAGTGGTACAGTGCCGCTTACCATCGCCACCTGTGAGGGATACGGTTCGGGTAATCACGGCAACTTAAATAATCGTTGTCGAGACTGACGAAGACATTTGCAACTTGAGTTATAAGGCTTTAATGCCACGAAAAAAAAGAAAAAAAAACGATAAAGAAGCTTGGCGTGTTACATGGCAACAGCGAAGAACTGCCTTAAGTACGAGCACGACACACGTTCTCGAAAGACAAGGTCTGACGCTTAGCGTAGTCCCCCACTGCACTACACAAGGTTTGAAACACTTCACCGTGTGACGTCGAAGGCAGATGAGTCGATGCGTTGCGTTGCGTCTTACGCCGACACCAGCGATGCCTCAGGCATGGTCGGAGCGGAGCGTGAGGCAGAGTCGATGTGTGGCAAGCACGTCCCGGACAGCCAGTAGTAGGCCCAGGTCTGGAAAACGTCCGGATCCGAGTACAACGGACCGGCGCCGGCTGCTGGATCACACGGTAGAAGGGAGCCAGACCCGTGCGGACCACAGGCACAGGTAGGCTTCGGGACCACGACCCGACGAGCGCTTCGGCCTGCCACTGTTTCGTTCGGATCCTTCTTCTCGAACGCCCCGTCCTCGTCTTCTTCTTCTCTCCCCCCATGGCTTGGCTTTACTTTGACGACACGATTCCGCCTTTTCCTTGTCTCATCGTCATCTTCGTCGGCGTACGGCACAGCACAAACTCACAAACATCGCGCACCAGATGAACCTACCGCGCATATCATGACAAAAGTCCCCCCTTTCAAAAGTTTTTTTTTCCTTTTTTTTTAAAAAAAAACTGTCCAAAGTGCGCGGGAGACAAGACTTACGACAAACAAATGTACAGAACTGTTGCATCAAGAGAATAGTCTGTATGTGAGAGTCCCTAAGCATATGGTACATTATTACATTAATGTGGTATAGCTAGCACCTACACCTGTAGCCTGCTCATATAATCAGCACCTACGTTCTCTGATCCTTTGATATGCTCAACGCGAAAGGTGTACTCTTGCAATGCGAGACTCCAGCGCAAGATCCGGCTGTTCAAATGCTTGGCTTGAGAGAGGTATCGTAGCGGTTGATGGTCAGTCTGAACGACGAAGGAGGTTCCATAAAGGAAGATATGAAATTTCGCGATCGCCCAAACTAACGCTAAACACTCTCTTTCAATTGCAGAGTATCTCTCTTCCCGGGGCATAAGTTGGCGGCTGGCATATGTCACCGGGTGAAGAAGACCCTCGTGTTCCTGCATAAGCACAGCGCCTATACACCTATCAGATGCATCCGTACGTAATACGAAGGGTTTCTTTATGTCAACAGCCTTGACTACTGGCGTAGATGCTAGAGCTTGTTTGAGGGTTTCAAATGCCTCTTCTCTTTCGGTATTCCACGCTAACTTGTTCTTTTAGATCTTTCTTGTCATTTCAGTCAGTGGTTTCGCTTTCTGGGCATAGTGAGGTATGAGGTCTCGGTAATATCCCGCCAAGCCGAGAAAAGAGCGAAGTTGCTTCTTCGTTTCCGGTCTTGGGGCTTTAGCGATCTTCGCTATCGTGCTTTCTACTGGGCGGATTGTACCATCGCCGAGGTGATGCCCCAGGAAGATGACAGAAGTCATTCCGATCTCACATTTTTGAGGTTTGATCCGTAGGCCTGCTTCTCGGATCCTCTGAAACAACTGTTTCAATGTCACTAGATGCTCCTCCCACGTAGCTGTGGCAATTAGAACATCGTCTATGTAATGCACTGTGTTTGGAATGCCGTGCAGTAATGTCCTCATCAATCGTGTGAATATGGCCGAGGCTGTCTTAATCCCAAAAGGCATATAGAGAAAATGGTAGTGTCCAGATTGCGTTGAAAAAGCTGTTTTCGGACGAGAACTTTCCTCTAAGGGTACTTGCCAATAGCCCTTTGTAAGATCTAACTTTGAGAAAACCGACTTCGTGCCGACTTCAGCAAACATAATGTCAGCTCTGGGTATGGGTTCAGAATCGGACACCAGAACCTCATTAATGTGACGGAAGTCAATGCACGCGCGAAAGCTGTTGTCCGGTTTCTTAACCAGGACCAAGGGTGAGTTATACGGCGAATGGGATCGTTCAATAACTCCCAACTTCAGCATATCTTGAACCTCCTTCTCTACTATTTCCTTCATTGCAAACGGCAACGGATACTGTGACGTGCTGATTGGTTTTGTTGTAGTAAGCTCTAGCCGGCACTCTAGGAGGTTCGTCTTCCCAGGAACTTCGGAAAGTATGTCTCGGAATTCCTCCAAGAGATTGCACATATCATCGCGTTGTGCTTCGTCTAAATTACTTCCGAGTGTGACCGACTCAATACCTTTCCCTTCATTTACTTTAAATGTAGGGAGGGGAGAATCCGACTCTCCTTCTTCGACTACAACGAACGATGAAGCTTGACTAGTGACTTCTGGTTGACGTTCTTCGTAGCGCTTGAGCATGTTTATGTGAAACATTTTCGTGGTGTGCCCAAGGTCCAACCAATAGTCGTGGTCATTCTTTTTTCCTGTAACCGGAAATGGCCCCTTCCAGTGCATAAGAAGCTTGTTTTCCCTGGTTGGGAGCAATATAAGAGCCCGGTCACCAACTTTGAGCTGTCGGGTTTTGGAGGTTCGGTCATAATACTTCTTTTGCGAGTGTTGAGCTCGGGAGAGATTCTCTTGAGCCAGCTTCAAGGTGCGTTCAAGACGTTCTCTCAGATCAAGCACGTATCCGTAAGTAGTCTTGATATCTTCCTCTAAGTCTTCCCCTGTCCAGAGTTCCTTCAATATATCCAGGGGTCCTCGGACGTGCCGGCCGTAGATCAGTTCAAACGGCGAGAAGCCCATACTGGCCTGAGGTACTTCTCGATAGGCGAATAACAGAGGCGCAAGAAATCGGTCCCATGACTTCGGCTTCTCTTGGCACAACCTGCGCAACATCTGTTTCAAAGTGCCGTTGAACCTTTCGACCAAGCCATTGCATATCGGGTGGTAAGGCGTCGAGCTCAAATGTCGAATAGCAAGCAGAGCATTCACCTCTTCCATCAGGCCTGACGTGAAGCAAGATGCTTGATCACAGAGGATCTCCCGTGGAAATCCTATTCGAGAGAACATCTCCAGTAGTCCATCTGCTACTGTTGCCGAATCAATTGCGGGCAAAGCCACCGCGTCCGGGTACCGAGTGGCGAAATCCACAAGGGTAAGAATGTACCGATTACCCTTCTTTGAAATCGGCGTCAGAGGTCCAATGATATCAACGGCCACACGTTCGAATGGCGTGTCAATCAAAGGCATTCGTCCAAGAGGCGCCTTGCCTACTTTGCCTTTGGGATATGTCCTTTGGCATGCGTCACATGATTTTACGAATCTTCGTACCTCCTCCTGTACACCGGGCCAATAAAACGACTCCAAAACTCGGTCCTTCGTCTTCTTGATACCCTGGTGACCAGATATCGGTGATTCATGTGCCAAGTGCAACACATGGACACGCAACGCCTTTGGAACCACCGCTTGTTGAACTGATTTACCCGGAGTCAAGTGGTAAACGCGGTACAAGATTCCTTTCTCGAACATAAATGAGTGGTATGTGGCTCCTTTACCGCGGATGAGGGTGTCGACTTTCGCCCTACAAACATCCAGCGACCGGTCTTCCTCTTGTTTTTGGCGAAATGACTCCTGTGTCCCCTCTAAGTTTCCAAATTTAGCAGTCGTGAGCTTCCGGCGATGTCCTTTGCTTGAAACACCAACCATGACTGTGCTCTTCGCCCCGCATCCATCCTTGGATTTCTCTTCAGAATTCAATGCCTGATTAGTTTCCGACTTCAGGCTCGCTGACTCCTTCCACGTTGAGTCGGGGTCATTAGCGTCACGGGCGCCGGGAACATTTCCTACGATGACATCGTAAAGTGGCGACGTCATGCATTTGACTATCGCATTTCCGGTGAAATAGGGCGATAGAATCCGTACTTCTGCTTCCGGTACCTTGATGCAACTACCATCGGCCAATAAAATAGTGGCGGTAGTACCCGTCAGCGCATCATCGGGAACGAGGGAACGTCGCACGACCAGGGTGTTGCTTCCAGTATCCCTCAAGACTGATACAGTATGTCCAAACACTTCTCCCTGTAACACCGGCAAGTTTCGTGTAGCTGTTGCGGTGCGCGTTCGGAGTGCACTAGCAACATATTCATCTTGTGATGAATCATCGGCACATCGGGGCGTCTCGGACTTCTGGTCAGTAGACACGATGCAAGATGTCATTTTCTTTGACCCGCCGTTGCTTGGGCATGCTCTTGCATCGTGGCCGTGCTTCCGACAGTGCCCACAGAAGACTCGTTGGGGTTTCGTGCGGCAATCAGATGCTCTGTGGCCGGGTCGATCACAGACGAAACATCTAAGACGAGGCTGGGTATAAGTAAATCCTTCTTGCTCCTTGGGAATGTTGTTTGCAGACTTGGTACGAAATACCAACAAGTTTGTTTGCCGCTGGGCTTCCAAGAAGGTATCAGCTGCTTCTGCCATTTCTTTTACCGTCCTGCATTTCTTCTCCCTTAGAAAAAGTGCCAGGCGATCGTGGCAGTTATTCAGAAACTGCTCAGCTACAATGAGGTTGCGCACGGATGCAAAGTCCTCGTCCGTTTCCGACATTTCCAGCCATCTATCGAAGTAACTCTGTAATCTCGTGGCGTACTGTTTACCAGTTTCGCCGTCTTCAGGCTTGCTTTGCCGAAACTTTTCGCGATAGCCTTCGGCTGTGAAACGAAACCTCTGGAGCAAGGCCATTTTCGTACTCTGGTAATCCATTGAGTCTTCTGGTGACAGACGACCGAAGACTTTCAATGCTTCCCCACTGAGGCATAAACTAAGCGCTGTCGCCCACTTCTCCTCAGGCCACTCTTGACCAACTGCTACGCGTTCGAACCTCTTGAGATACGCATCGAGATCGTCACGCCCCTCGTCAAACACTGGAATCAGGTTGTGAGGATTGATCAAGCACGGGCGGCTTTGACCCCTCTCAGGTTCGCGGTCCCGCGCTGTTGGCTCTCGGCTACCTTCAACCTCAGCTAGTCGAATTCGCAGTTGAAGAGTTCTCTCTTCTATCTCCAAACGTTCCTTCGCCGCCTGCCTTTCCGCGGAACGCTCTTCACGCGCTTGCACAGATTCCTCGTGAGCCCGCTCTAACCGCGCGTCTACCCACGTCTTTAGCTCAGCTCCTTGAAGCCCCATGCGTTCCGCTAGCGTTATAAGCTCTTGCTCACTCATCTTCCCTATAGATTTCAACCCAGTGCAAACGGCTTCGTCCTGTCGCGCGGACGCCAATTGTGAGGGATACGGTTCGGGCAATCACGGCAACTTAAATAATCGTTGTCGAGACTGACGACGACATTTGCAACTTGAGTTATAAGGCTTTAATGCCACGAAAAAAAAGAAAAAAAACGATAAAGAAGCTTGGCGTGTTACATGGCAACAGCGAAGAACTGCCTTAAGTACGAGCACGACACACGTTCTCGAAAGACAAGGTCTGACGCTTAGCGTAGTCCCCCACTGCACTACACAAGGTTTGAAACACTTCACCGTGTGACGTCGAAGGCAGATGAGTCGATGCGTTGCGTTGCGTCTTACGCCGACACCAGCGATGCCTCAGGCATGGTCGGAGCGGAGCGTGAGGCAGAGTCGATGTGTGGCAAGCACGTCCCGGACAGCCAGTAGTAGGTCCAGGTCTGGAAAACGTCCGGATCCGAGTACAACGGACCGGCGCCGGCTGCTGGATCACACGGTAGAAGGGAGCCAGACTCGTGCGGACCACAGGCACAGGTAGGCTTCGGGACCACGACCCGACGAGCGCTTCGGCCTGCCACTGTTTCGTTCGGATCCTTCTTCTCGAACGCCCCGTCCTCGTCTTCTTCTTCTCTCCCCCCATGGCTTGGCTTGACTTTGACGACACGATTCCGCCTTTTCCTTGTCTCATCGTCATCTTCGTCGGCGTACGGCACAGCACAAACTCACAAACATCACGCACCAGATGAACCTACCGCGCATATCATGACACCACCATAGAGTACAACCGTGTGTTTCTTCCACTCCTAAATTTCGGCCTCATTCCTCAAGTGTTGCCCTACCAGCTGTCAATTGCTCAACTCACTGCCATAAGGGATGATGACATTAACTTGTCGGTGTAACTGTTCCGGACCAAGCCAAAGTCTCACGACTACTCGGTTCTGCCGAAGCCACCTTTCGAAATATGATTGGACCAGACCTTTCGCCTGATCAGGCCGATGCTCTCTGCCACGTTTTGCCTCCAATGGTGACATTTTTGATATCTGTGATCGTTCCTTGGGCGAGACTAATATTGTCAGACACCGAATTAACACTGTGACTCTGCGCCCGTCCACCATCGGCCTTACTGAGTGTCCGCATCAGAACGAGCAGTGATTCAGAGGGAAGTGCACAACATGCTATCGAAAGACATCACCGAACCATCGTCAAACCCTTGGGCCTCCCCAGTGGTCTTGGTAAAGAGGAAAGACGGATCCGGAAGTTTCTGTATTATTTATCGGCCCCTAAACAAAATAACCAAGAAAGACGTGTATCCTCTTTCGCGTATTGATGACCCACTTGACTGTTTCTATGGCACCACCTTTTTTTTTCATCTTTCAACCTCCGATCTGACAACAGGCAAATTGCTGTAGATGAAATGCATCATGAAAAACTGCATTCATTACCCCCGACGACCTTTACCGATTCAAGGTCACGCTGTTTCGTCTCTGCAACGCCCCAGCAACCTTCGAGAGAATGATAGACACGCTGCTTCAAGGATTTAAATGGGCGACGTGCTTGTGTTACTTAGATGACGTGACAATCTTCTCACCCACCTTCGGCACCCACCTTGAACGCATTTTGACCATTCTATCAATATTCTGACATACCGGCCTCCAGCTGAATTTCTCGAAATGCCGCTTTGGTATTCGTCAAATTACTGTGTTGGGCCACCTTGTTGACGCTTCCGATGTACCACCAGACCCGGCTAAAGTAGGCGCACTAACGAACTTTCCCGTTCCGCGCTCTATCCATAATGTTCGCAGTTTCATGGGCTTATGTTCTTAATTTCGCCGGTTCGTGAAAGACTCAGCGGCACTCGCACGCCCAGTCACCAGACCTTCTCAAACACGACGTCCCATATTGTTGGGGTCTTCTTCAAGCTAGTGCTTGTTGGGGTTCTCTTTAAGGTAATCACCGCTCTAACGACACCACCAATAGTTGCACATTTTGACCCAGATGCTCCTACAGGAGTGCGCACAGACGCTAGCGGTCCCGGCATTGGTGCAGTTTTGGCCCAAAATCAGCGGGCACTGATCGTGTAATTGCATATGCAAGTCGTCTCTATTCAAAGTCTGAGTGTAGCTACTCTATAAGAGAACGAGAATGCCTTGCCCTTGTCTGGACGCTTTCGAAACTTCGTCCTTACTTGTATGGCCACCCATTCCTTGTCGTCACAGATCATCACGCTCTCTGTTGGCTTTCTTCACTGAAGGACCCTTCTGGACGACTTGGTCTTTGGGCGTTCCGTCTTCAGGAGTACTCCTACTGAGTTGCCTACAAGTCTGGACGCCTCCATCTGGACTCCGATTGCTTGTCCCGCGACCCTGTTGACCAACCAGATGAATTGGTCGGCGAGCCTGGCACCAGCGTCATGTCCATATCTAGGTTTCGTCAGATTGGTGACGAATAGCGTCATGATCCTTCCTTGCGGTCACTCATGGCCCGTCTGGAATCTGACCCTAGCGACGTGTCACTCTGCATGTTCGTTCTCCTAAATTACACGCTGTACCGTCGTAGCTTCCAGCCAGATGGCCCTGAGCTACTTCTAGTCGCGCCTAACCATCTCTGTTCTGCGGTCCTGCATGAACTTCACGACGAACCAACTGCCGGCCACTTGGGCGTATCTCGTACGTACGACCGCGTCCGGCGCCGCTTCTTTTCACGTGGTCTCGCGCGGTCCGTTTGACATTACGTGGCATCCTGCGATAAATGCACACGTCGAAAATGACCTGCCCCACCACCTGCTGCACTCGTTCACCCTATCTCCATCCATACCGAACCTTTCTTCTGTGTTGGTGTAGACCTCGGACCATTCCCTGAATCAAACTCTGGGAACAAGGGGGTCGCCGTTGCTATAGATCATGCGACCAGGTTTGCCATCACCAGAGCACTCCCCACTAGCACTGCTACTCACGTTGCCGACTTTTTGTTCCACGATGTAGTTCTACACCAAAGTTCCTCAGCGATTGCTCAGCGATCGTGGACGCCCGTTTTCATCACGCGTACACGACGACCTTTTGCGCTCTTCCTCAACGCAACACAAAGTGACCACTTTCTACCATCCTCCAACAAATGGTCTTACGGAACGCCTAAATCACACCCTCACGAACATGCTCTCGATGTATATCTCATCTGAGCATCATCATTGCGATCTAGCGCTACCTCACGTGATGTTCGCCTGTAATTGATATTGTCGTGATACCGCAGGTTACTCACCTTTTTATATGTTCTATGGCCGTAATCCGACCTTAACACTGGACACCCTACTACCAACTACTACACCTCCGCCGAGTGAATACGCACGTGATTCTGTCGCTCGTGCCGACCACGCACGTCAGATTTTACGCTTTAGGCTGTTGGCTTCGCAAGCAACCTAGAAGGCTCTTTACGACACCAATCATGTCGACGTTGACTCCTCACCTGTTTCTCTAGTTTTTTTCTAGTGCCCAGTTCGTCATGTTGGGTTGTCAGAGAAGTTGCTATTTCAGTACAAGGTACCTTACCGTATCATACGAGGTGTAACGAACGTTACCTATGAGGTCATTCCAGCCTCCGGGAGTAAGCTATCTGCAAACACCCCCAGTGACGTGTCTACGTCAGTAAGTTGAAACCATACCACCCTCCTTCTGAAGAACACGTTTAATGTGCACCGAGCCGGTGCTTTTAAACCCAAGAAGTAGTGCTACGTAGCTATCGCATGAAGGGTGAACCATTCTGTGGACGGAAGATGACAAAGGGGACTGGTTCACTCGCTCTGTGTGCTGCGCTCTCATTTTTTTTTTACAGGTGTAAATACACTAGCAAATAATCACGTCCCATCTCATTTTACGTAACAGTATGACTGTATGAAGAACATATTTAGCTTGTCGTAAGAGGAAAATCATGACATGTACGAATTCCATGATTTACATTTCACGGCCCTGCAGCTCTTGCGGTGATTTTGTTCACATGGCATGATGCAAAACTAGTATGGTATGGCATGATTGCATGGCGAACACAAGCGAAAGACCCGAACATTAAAATCTTGACATGCGTGTCATGTAACAGGAGAACATGCCACACTCGTGATGCCCTCACGGTCGTTTCGCTAGCTTCACATATGCCAAATTTGGTATTACGTGACGCCAGTGGATGACGAAGATATGTCACTGATGCAAACAAGATAATCATAAGATGCGTGTCACGTTAGAACATGGCTGCATGCCACAGTCAAGGTGCCAATACTTTTCGTTGTGACGCGCTGCGCGTGCTCACTGGAGTTCATTTCGTCGCGTCACGAGGGCGTTGTCGCGCCAGGCGCCGTTCGAGCCATATACTCGCAGGCACGCGCCCCCGCTGCGTTGCTTTGACGCATGCGCGTTTCAGCACGTCCGGCGTCCCTTCATCACGAAAAGAGGGAGACGCAGTGTTGTCTTGGTAACGCATCGGCGCGAAATGCAGCATGTCGTGTTTCGCGTCGGTTGCCGTCGAGCCGCGCCGACGAACGCTGGCGGCGCCTGGCGTCAGACTATAGCGCGCTCGCGTTTTGCTTACGTAGCGTCGCTGTAACCAGCACGCACGCGCGTCAACGCTACATTGGAGTATATTCGGTCCTTCATGATGCGCTCGCGGCTGTTTTGCTCGCTCCACATATACCAAATTTTGTGTGACGTGACGTCAATGGATGATGAAATACATTACTGGTGCAAACATGATAATCCTGACAAGCGTGTTTTGTAAGAACGTGACAACAAAGCACGCTCATAGCGTGCTCGCGGCCGCTTTGTTAGCTGCACATATACTAAACTTGGTATCACGTGGTGTTAATGCATGACGAAGGTAAGCGACACAACCAAACATGGTAATCATGCCATGGAACTCATGTACGGCATCATTTACTTCCACCTCGTAACTTTGTCCTGATTTTAAAGTGTCATATCAACATTTCTCATTCGGGCTTCGCATATCATTGATTTAC
Organism: Rhipicephalus microplus; assembly: GCF_013339725.1. Taxonomy (NCBI): domain Eukaryota; kingdom Metazoa; phylum Arthropoda; class Arachnida; order Ixodida; family Ixodidae; genus Rhipicephalus; species Rhipicephalus microplus. The sequence continues at coordinate 41,689,096 of NC_051173.1, forward strand.
AGAGTACGCGGAATCTGCCAATTTTTTAATGCATACTCGTTTATGAAAAATCACGACGACTACATCACACTAAAACAAGCCAAGACCATGCCAAAAAATCACACATCAAAAAAATGCCGCCACATCCACGAAGTGAATGATGATGAGTGGGCGAAGCTCCGGAGGTAAACCTGGTAAACCATGAATCCTCCGTACATTTTGCCCACTCGATTTTATTGCAACGCTCCCCCTAGCGTACGTCGCCGCACTATATCGAACGATGATACGCGCCATAAGTGGCATCATTCCTATTTTATAACACCTCGCATCTTTCATAATCAACTACACGTACTGCCGTCTAGTTTATAACATCTTGCATCTTTTGGACGGACGGACGGACTGATGGACGGACGGACGGACGGGCAGGCGGACGGACGGACGGACGGATGGACGGATGGACGGACGGACGGACGGATGGACGGACGGACGGACGGACGGAAAGACGGACGGACGGACGGATAGATGGATGGATGGATGGATGGACGGACGGATGGACGGATGGACGATTGGATATTGCTGTACCCTTTAGATCGGGCAGTGGCTAGCGTAATACTTAGAACTGAACGAGAGGTGGCTACATACAGGGGACGCACAGCCCACGCCTTAAGGAGCTTCGCTCCTAAAAGTCCAGTCCCTGCAGTGCTTCGACCGTAATATAAAAACGGGCAGTGCTTTTAGGCGGCCAGCAGGTTTTGTAACAAGCTACCTGGCGAACATCTCCATGGTGGCTATCACCTACTGTTTTTGTCTCAACATTTAGAAGTGGCGCTTAGGGGTATAATTTATGACTTTTACGCCTAAAGTCCTCACATGGCTCTTTCATTTGTCATTCCAACTGTGGTCGCAGCACATTGCATTACTCTTGGCAATCGCGAGTATTAATTGTTATTCGGACATCATCTGTCTTCGCTCTTTGGTTCCAGGTATAACGAAACAATAACTAAGTGAGCACTGCAATAGATGAACTGCCTTTATTCCCTGCAAATGCTCCTTTGATGTCGCGAAGTGTTGCTGACTACCTTCGTTTCTAGTGTATCGAGAAAACATTTATTAACAGTATTCAAATAAATGTCCCCGAATAAATACTCCAGGAATTATTTTCACGTTGAATAACCTTTCTCGACTGCTTCGTTCAAAGCTAACAGGCTTAGATATGGGAGAATAGTGATATTTTTCTTCGGGTTTCAGCTGAGTTGAGGAAGGTTGAGGATGTTGTAGGTAGCCGGCGGATATAGCCTTGCATAATTTACAGGCAATTGCCCTGCCCGGTTTTCTCTTTGCTAGTTGTAGCTAATGTCCTTCGTTTTTTAACTAAGCACGAGCAGGCTTTTAAAATAAAAATCGTGCATAGCGCGACGTAATCTGCATAAGACGGTGGCCTTTGTGCTATTCCACTTGCAGTGTTGTTCCGGTACTCTATCTCGCTGCACTATACCCCAAACTTAATTGATTCAGCTGCGATGTTCATTGTTCGTTACTCTTATACTATGTTGTGCATAGTACAACGCAGTTATGAAAGTTGCGATACTTTCGGAACTTCTACTTACCGTGTGAAGAAAAGACGAAGGCTTTAAACTTGTTTTGAGCACGTGCGCTTAAGTGTACACCACTAAGAAAGACTGCATGGTAATGCAATTTTTCACACAGCGCTGGTCTTTCTTCCTGATGAGAAGTTCTGCAACGTGAAAGAAAGTGATTTCTCTCTGAGAATCACGTTGCTTGGAAGAGTCCCGCCTAAAATTTAATGAGAAATCTTCGCGACTGCGTGCACTCACTCTGATGAGTTCTGCGGACAAGAGGAGTCGTTTGTACAACCCTGCGTCGTATCATGCTTAATAACCCGCTCCATATACATTGCAAGTACTCGCAGTCATGGCTAGTAGGACAGAAGACTTTCTGCCTAGCGCCCCACATTTAGAAGGAAGGGTTCGGCAAAAGTGCACTATGTTAGGTTATTTTTTCGACAAAGCTTACAATGCATTCAAAAATGAGAAACTCAGTAAGCAATCAAGGCGGACCTCAGGAGGCTCTAGATGACATGAAATAGTGCGATTCAGGCCAAAAAGCAATTGTGTTTACTAAATCAACAAAACAGGGGGCTAACAGACCATCGTTTCAGCCGCAACGAGGCTCCATGTGAGTTGAAATATATTTGGCGTAACTTTTAGTATAAACGCTCTCAAATCATTTCTTACCATTGCCATTAGTTAAAAGGATAGCGACCCGGCCTTCTCTCAAAGAAAAATGGCCATTTTTGATTTTCAAAAGAAAAGTTAGCCAGACATCAGGCATGGTGGAATCAGTTTTTTGTAAAGCAGCCCATGGCATATTTCTTTTTTTAGTCAAATGTTTTGAGTTGGATCGAGTAAATATAGTAGTTTTACGAGTATCAATGGCTGATCAGGCACGTAACCTGCACTAGAATGCAAAAAGTATGTCGCATACTCCCGCTAGAGCACATATATGAGGTTGATAACAAAGAAGAGCCCACTGCAAAGCAATAATGTGCATGTCATAAGCACCCGACTGTATGACTATTCCGGTGCATGTCATAAGCACCACAATAGTCATAGTGCTATTTGCTCTCATCATCAATTCTACTGATGCTTAAGCGGGATTTACAGGCCCCTTTAACGGTCGTGTAGTAAGTTCCAATCTCTATTCTCTCTGTCTCTGGGTTGACACGCACCTAATGACCAATGGCGCTTACCCGTATATAACGGGACGTGTTGTGCTGTAATGTGCCACGCGTGACAACTGTAAAGGGTTTTATAATGTAAGAAACATGATTTCCACATGTCATGACATGTAAATCATAACTGTCGCACATCTGTTCCTATGGCAACTTTGGTGCACACTAATATCTATCTATCTATCTATCTATCTATCTGTCTATCGATCTATCTATCTATCTATCTATCTATCTATCTATCTATCTATCCATCTATCTAGCTATCTATCTATCTATCTATCTATTTGAGTAGATAGACAAATAGACAGACAGACAGACAGACAGACAGACAGACAGACAGACATAGAGGCAGACATAGAGGCGGATAGATAGATAGATAGATAGATAGATAGATAGATAGATAGATAGATAGATAGATAGATAGATAGATAGATAGATAGATAGATAGATAGATTCTTGCGCAACATACCGCCCATTGGAACCCAGACAGGCATCGCGTAATTGCGTCTTTTAAGGCAAGAAGAACTTTATTTAAAGATCTGGAGAAGTACCGCCTCTTAGGTCGACACCGGCGACTGCTCCTATGTGGATACAGCTAGACCTAGCCTAACCTCCGCTTCGCCAGCTCTCTGGACAGCTCAAAGTTGATGGTGATGTTCCGAGCTCTTGAGAGCCGAGCTCCATTTCTGCTCTGTGAGGTCCTCACAGATCAGCAAACTCACTAACGAGTCGACTCATTTGGACTTCCTTAGACTCAGATCGAGCCGTGGTTCTGAGTCTGAGTGAGTCCAGACCAGAAAAAGTTTGGTGAGTCTGAGTCCGAGTGAGTGCGGGTAAGAAACTTTTGGCGAAAGTTTCAGTGAGTTCGGCTCAGGAATATTTTTGCAAGCATGAGTCTGAGTGAGGCCAAAGTGGAATATATATTTTTTGATATAGCGTGAGTAAATTCCACTTTCTTTTTCTGGCTTATGGTCCTATCTATACACTGTTCAGCTCTACTCTCAGCCTTGCCTAGACTCACGACTTCTTCAGCATATTTGAAGGCAGTTTCCTTCATACACCATTTCAATATTTATTGGTCAGAGACGCAAATTAAGTAGAAGGTTGTCTTGATCAGCCCCTCACCAGTTATTCCGAGGAAGTTCTTGATAAATATATATGTTATTTTGTCATCTCTTCCAAGAAAAATAACCTTACTCATAACTTACTCGCATTCCAAGGTACTGTATCAATCGGCCCCATGAAGAGCACACGAGTACGTGAAATATTTGTGTTATGAGCATAGAACCAGGTTTGAAAGAGTTAATTAAAGACTAATGGATTCATGAGTCGACTCATTAGGACTGGCTCATACTCAGACCAAGCCATGTGTCTGTCGGAGTGAGTTCAGGTCACAAATGTTTTTTGTGAGCTTGAGTCCGAGTGAGTTCGGTTGAAAAAAAACTTTCGTGAGTGTAAGCCTGAGTGAGTCCGTCTCAAGAAAACTTTAATGAATGTGAGTACGAGTGAGTTCAAAGCGCAAAACATGTTTATGGAGTGGGTTTGAATGAGCTCCAGAAGCTTGGCTGACCTCTGGAGGTCCTTATCCCGTCGTAACGAGCGGCACCTCCAAAGCATGTGCTCTAATTCGAACGTTCTCCGCAGCGAGGGCACTGCGACCGGAAGTCAGTTGTGAATTGCAGGGTATGAAAGCGAGATTCGGATAATACTTGTTTTGTAGCGCCCTGAGAGTCATCGCCTATGGTTTGTGAGTTAATTAAATGTGAATTAAATGTCTCGGAACTCTTGAACCCCACACTGCGACAAGAATTCTGCACCCGCGCAGAGAGTTATTACGCGCGCTTGGGATTGGGTTATGTCGTCGAGGTTGCTGAGCGAGTCTAACTTTTGACGTAGGTGAGCCGGCACCCAAGCGATCGTGCGCACTTTTCTACTATGGGGCCCGAGAGAAACGCCCTGACTGCCGATCTAGAATCTGAGTATATTTTGCGTCTTCTTGTCATCCAAGATTGCCAATGCAAAAGCAACTTGCTCCTCTTTATAAGAGGTGGTCTCAGACAGGGAGGCCAAGGAAATGATTTGACTTCGGTAATCGATTGCTACCATAGCATAGTGTGATGAACGTTCATGTTCTGCCGCATTAACGGATCAGACCGATTGGAAATCATGCTTTATCTACTTTAGGATCGCTATCGCTCTTGGTGAACGCCTTCCCTCAGTGGCTTCGTGTGCATATTTCGAGGAGTCGGTGCCACAAAAATGTTTTTTCTTTACTCCTTGGTGATTTAATGGATTCTCTCTTCTGCCAACACTGGTCTGAAGCCCAGAATGTCTTTACTTACATAAAATGTATTTCGCTCTCTTTTAGGAGCTTCATAAAAATAATTTACCGATACACAAACCTAATACATTAAGCAGAAATAAAATATCATCTAATCAACATCGAACAAAACTACACTTGATTGATATGTGGGGTTTAACGTCCCAAAACCACTATATGATTATGAGAGACGCCGTAGTGGAGGGCTCCGGAAAACAAAACTACACTTAGTAACGAAGATTCGTCCCAGGGAGGGAACTCCCACTTCAGATAAGGTAACCGGTAGATGACCGGTGCACCGCTGCCCAGCTACATTCAAGGTGTGTTGTACCCACCAGGGCATTTTCTTTTCAAGATAGCACTTTACCGTCAATAACGATGCTTACGACGGTGTTCACGTTTGTTGCTTGATCTTGCAAACAATTAAGTCACGTGGTTCACAATCAGTCGCGCGGTTGCGTGCGCTGCGGAATAAATATATACTAGCAATACTTTACTTGTCGAGGTCAAAGAGGAGAAGAAAAAGAGTGATCACAACAGAAACCTACAAAGAACAAAGAAAGGTTAGCCATATACATCATTCATTACACATTGCTATAAATGCAGCATGTTACTTAATAAGTTTGAAGTACTTGTAGCTGTGTCGCCAAAATGCGTGGTGGTAATTAGGCATATTATGAATAGAGAAAGGTGAAACCAGGGAAGTTTAACCAAAAATAACCACCTACCCTCTGATGAGATATTTGTAAAATCAATTAAAATTACTAGCATATCCACGGAGTGAATGATTATGAGTAGAGCGAAGCGTCCGTGTGTCCATGCATCTGTCCGTGCCTTGATCCCTATGTCCACTCGTGCGTCCGTTCGTTCATCCGTCCGTGAGTCCGTCCATACGTGCATCCGGCTTTTTGTCTGCCTTTCTGTCCGTCTGATCGCCTGTCTCTCTGCCTGTCTGTCTGTGCGTCCGCCTATCCATTCGTCTACATGTCGGCCTGTCTATTTGTCTACCCGTCTGTCCATTCGTCTGTGCATGTATTCATGTTCTCCGATCGCATTTGAGCATGCAGACGGCACGCGGGTAACACCTACGAAACGCGAGCCAAGGAAGCCGAGCGCAAGCGTCTTCAATGCGCCCACCGTTCTGTTTCGTCCATGCCCCACGAACAATCAGCCACTTTCCAAGAGACTAAAAGAAGCACTATTTCCTCGCGCACCAAGGCACAACCCTCGCAGCAGCTAATCGGAGAGTAGCGGTACAGAGCCATCAAAAATATCCTCCCTCAACTGCAGTTTTTATGTACTCCATCAGGCAGTGCCGTCTATTATACTGTTAGAGATTGATTGATTGATTGATATGTGGAGTTTAACGTCCCTATATCACCATATGTATATGAGAGACGCCGTAGTGGAGAGCTCCGGATATTTAGACCACCTGGCATTCTTTAATGTGCAACCAAATCTGAGCACATGGGCCTACAACAATTCCGCCTCCATCGGAAATGCAGCCGCCGCAGCCGGGATTCGATCCCGCCACTTGCGCGTCAGCAGCCGAGTACCTTAGCCACTTGACCACCACGGCGGGGTATTATACTGTTCGTGAAATATTGCCTTTTTTTCCTCATCTCTTCTTCTATCGGTTACGCTGCAACCAGGACAAGCTTAGACTAAGAGGATCTTCGCCCCTAAATAAAATAAAAAAAGCTAGTTTAGCTTGCATTGACGGCGGATCACTAAAGAGACATTGGAGTGCACGCGTACCATATCCTGGCTGCTGTAGCATCGCTCCGTTTTACAAACATTTAACAGGAAAGTATTTGATGCCTGGGTCCACCAATCTTTTATTTACGTATTTCCGACACACATATGGTGTTGCTAAAGGTGTATCTGCACAAGGGACTAAATACGTCTTTCCGCCGAGGGCGACACGTCACATGACCCCGCGTTATGGATTTATGCCATCCTTCCCGCGTTCGCAAACTTCCAGGCCGCTAAATGCGACGATGATATTCGCATCAAAATTTTCGTTGTCTAGCACAGAAGATTAAGCCGAGAGTACCAATACAGGTCAGGCAACATGCGTACGTCTTTTCTGCGAGTTGTTTCGTTTTGTGATTTTTGACAAACTGTCGCTGTGAAGTTAAACGGATACAGTTTCCTTTTGTGTTGAGCAGCACCGATTTCGCTTATTTAAAGATAAGATTTTTTCTTGTCATTATCGTCGTGATACCATACGATGTCCTTAGCCCGACAAACTTTGTCATTAATCGTTTGCAACCAAAATTTATAGCGTGTCAGGTAGCACCGACATGATTAGACAAGTTTATTTTGGTCCACGTAATTCGAGTAGTTTTCTCCGAACTTCGGTAGAAAACTTCAGGCACTGAGGCTTCACGGCATTGTTCTGCCAGGCATTTCATTTTTCTCAAACTCACTCGCTTAATGATCTCGTCTTGTGAAACTCGCAAGACTTCACCTACGCACTTCAGATCAAACACTACATCATTAAAATAATCGGATGTACGTATGTGTGCCCACGCAGATCCCTCACGTTAGGTATTTAATTTTGTTTCGCAAATTGAAACGAGTATGCGGAATGGACATTTTGACTTTCAGGCTTTTCGAATGGCTAGGAAAAAAAATAGCCAGAATCCTTTTCAGTGAAGCAAGTGAAATTTTTAAAAAGAATCAAAGCGCCCACGACCAAAATAAAATAACTTTCTCTGAAACAACCACCTAAAGCATCTGACAAATAAGTGGCTTTAGACGGATGCTGAACACTTAATCGCAGTTCGCAGATTAAGTCAAAAACTTTTGCAACCAGCACGGGCATGGGTGTTTCGAAAACAGCGTCTGTTAAATTTGCTTGTTGCACAACACAAACAGGCCTGCTTTTGTTAAGAGACGCCATAGCGTAATACCGGCACGCAACTCGTGCTAAACTTACACTCAGTGAAATTAATTTCTTGCTGATTGTTACGTGTATGGATCCCCATAAATCCGTGCAATTTTTTTTTTGCTTCGTAAGCACGTTCTTGTCAAGCTTGCATATCTTGGAGCTTGTTATCACGGCGAACAGCCTAAACTTATTATGAAACCCAAAAATTGAACGTGAGTCTCTGCTCTGTAGTGGGTAGGCGTGAACAGCTATGATGAAAAAAAAATCACCATCACGGAATGACGTCACCACTTAGTTTCATCTTGACGTCACAAATCTTCATAATTAGAGACGTTGTTATGACGTCAATATGACTTCTATGGAGTGAGGTCACATGATGACATCATCGCATGGCACCAACCTTTGGTCACAGGTGGCTCGACCATAGTGGCAAAAGAAGGGACAAAACAGAAAGTTCGCGAAGCTTGGGATCCTCGAGTCAGTGGAAAATCACGTTAGTCGCAGCAGTATTTCAGGGAAGGGTGCTAGAGGATCAGTACAATTACTGAGCAGAAAAAGAAGATTGCCTTTGCCTTGGGATTGATTCAGATGGATGTATAAGGGACCCCTGTGAGTCTTCAAAGCGCAGCTCCTAGGCACATGTTCCTGCCTTGAGTGGCGTCACCATCCACGTAACCGCTTGTGCGAACGAGGACGGAATAGAGTGAGAACAAAAGAGAATTTTTCGATATCACGGGCTTCTCACCTCTAAGCCCGTTTCGTTCCTCTGATTCATGCGCTGGCCCTTCCGTCAGAGCTCCTGCGCATGTAGGGCTGGTTCGTGCACTGCGGCTGGCTACGCTTGTCCTGATGAGGTGGTCGGCTTTGTATGCATGACGTGGTACGCAGGTGTGTATACATGCATGTGTCTCTCAAAAAGATTTCGCATAAGAGAGAGAGATAGAATATAAAATAAGTAGGAAAGTTAACTGAATTTTGTCCAGATTGCTGCCCTACACGTGGGAAGTGGGGAATAAGGAAGCATGAAAAAGAGAGAGAAGGGGAGATGCGTATTGCACACCACACCGACAGTGCAATGTTTCAAACAAATGATTTCGCTCACTTTATTGCATAATCAAAGCACCTCAAAAGCAGCGCTAAAAGTTCGCATTAGAAAGCACCGTAATGGTCAGTGAAAGTTTTTTTTATAAACTTTTGGAAAGTAGCCAGCCCAGTTGTAAAAACAGGTTTTGACTGAAGCGTGAGCGTTTTTAATACGCTGCTTGTGTTGGCCACTCCAGCTACGTTGCCACAGGTAAGCTTTATTAATAGAACAAAATACGAGTATATGTTACATGTTTTTCATAATCAAGCTGTCGCAAGCACCTACTTGACCTCTAAACTACCCACGTAACCTGACCAGAAGAGCATATTACCAGCGAAGGCCCACAGAATCCTGCATCTGTCAGTACCAGGATGGGTTATTTGCCTTCATGTAGCCTGGAATTCACAATCGTGCCTGAAGCAGGCTGTGTGTGTCAAAACAATTAAAGCGAGTTAATGTAGCGTATTCTTGCCCCGTTAATGTCAGGTATTGCTCTTTTATGCCACAAATACGTACATGGTAGTCGGACTGTCTAGGACACTGCCAGCACATGATCTAAACATTTAAAAAATGGCAGCATATCCACGGGGTGAATGATGGAGAGTGGGACGAAGAATTCGTCCGTCCATGCGTCCGTCTGTGTGACCATCCATGCGTCTGTTCGTGCGCCCGTCCCTTCGTTCGTTCATGCATCCGCCCCTGCGTCCTTTCAAGCGTCCATCCATGCATCTGTCTGTGTCCGTTCGTCCATCTATTCAACACTCCAAGTCCCACCATCTCGCATCTTTTTATCATATATTCCCCATATAGAAGCACCGCCATTCAGTGGACATTCCAAGGACTAAACGAGAGGTGGCACAGCCACACTTTCTTACGGCTTGCGCTTCGGGTCTACTTCCCACCTTCAACCACCTTGAGTTCATGGTATATACTAGTTCACTGTATTGATGGCACTGCGGCCCAATGCTCGCTAAACCTTTCTAAAACCAAGGAAGTTACGCCCAGCGAGTATAACGTAGCAACCTTTTAGATGCGGAAGCATCTTATACTCGCGCCTTGTAGTGCGCCGTCCGCACCGCTTCTCGAACATTCGACAGCTGACGCGCGCGCATGCGCCGTCGCGCCGTCGCCCACTCTTCCACCATCTGGGCATCCCTTCCTCCTCTACACACCGCGCGCGCTTCACTCCTCCACCATCTGTGCACCCTTTTTCCTCTACACACCGCGTTCGACATCTACAATTCTCCTAATTCTCCAGTGGACGCGCATGTGGCGTCGCGCTTCGAGAACATTCAACAGCTGACAGTGCATGCGCCGTCGCGCTGTATATATACTCAAGGTCGGCGCTCGCTCGCTCAGTTGCCGCTCGTCGGTTGGTTTGTACGGCGCGTCGACGTCCAAGGTCGCGGTGAAATGAATTCCAACGAATCCACAAACACAATGATCGACGTCCCTTCGACCAGCGCCGCCCTTTCGCATACGTGTGTACGTGTTCACTCATTTAACACCCCCTCCTACAACCACGTTGACCAATTTAGCCATCGACCCAAGTAAGTCGCAATTTAACACCCCATTTCACAACCACGTTAACCAATTTAGCCATCGACCCAAGTAAGTCGCACTTTAACACCCCGTTAACCAATTATATGCTCCGCATCCTCCTCAGTGTTCCCCCGAGGGAAGCTGCGGGCAATTTTTTTCTGTCAGATAGTGCTCAATGTACATGCCAGTGGCTGCTAATGTGAAATGAGAGACAGGAGGATTCAACTTATAATTTCTTACCGCTTGCGCTTCGTATCTGTTTCCCCCCTTTAACCACCTTGAATTCATTTATAATATATACTAGTTCATTGTATTCATGGCCCTGCGGCTCAACGCTCGCTAAACCTTTCCAAAGCTAAGGAGGTTACACCCAATGAGTATAATGTAGCAACCCTTTCTTGTCCGATAGTGCTCAATGTACATGCCAACGGCTGCTAATGGGGATCGCAGCGTGCGCGTTGACTAAAAGCCAAATGCTCCTGTCTCTCATTCCCCATTAGCAGCCATTGGCATGTACATTGAGCACTATTTTTTATTCTTAAACAACGCACAGAAGAAATCTCTCACCGGCACCACCTTGGAGCTCAAATGTTATACCTATTTCGGGTATGTGCCACTATAGTGGTTGCGTACTACGAGGGACGCACAAGCCACGCCATAAGGAGCTTCGCCCCTAAAAGGGTGTAAAAGGCAGTGAATGCTTTAAGTGGAAGACAAAGTAACTGAATGTGTGATTCGGTTGCATCACGAGTAGCTATAGGGATACGTACAGGCATGGGTAATGCGTTCTGACATAGCTAAGTCATAAATATTGCAGCTTCGAAAAAAAAGTCGGAAAGTTTGCACTAAGTTCTGCCTAGCTTAGCACGGCGAAGCGGGTTGAAGCTCAGTTTGTCGTATACTGCAGCAAAGGAACCACTACGCAGGCAGCGATTGGATCTAGGTTGCTTAGAAAAGGAAGCGGCCGCCGCGAGAGAGTGACAACCCGGAAGATGCCTATTCTGAATCGACAATAAGCGCAATGCTCGCCCATTTGAATGTGCTTAAAATGCTGGCACTGAGCTACAGAGTAAGAAACTGTGGCGGTTGCTTTGGTGATGACTTGGCGGACTGCTGTGGCAGGTTCTTTTGTTACCGGAGGTCTTCCTCTAAGCGTTTATAGTTCGGCAGTTAAAAATTGTTATGAGGCTTCACCTGCTTAACCCGCCATTCCAATATTTGACACGCTGGATGTAAATTTATGCATTAATTGTGGCCTCCTCGAGTTCCCTAGCGTTCACTTGAATACAAGCGTTTGAATGATTTTGGATTTTGGTCACGTTGAACGGACGTAGCCATCAATTGAACCCCGTCCTCAATGTCAGCAGCGCCACAACTTAAGCTAACTCACCGAATACTTATGATACAGGTGATACATATTTGTGAAAACAAAAATAAGCTTCTCGTTACCATCAGCGAGTTTTTCGAAGTATGTATGTGCTAACCTCTCGAACCATTGTGATTTGCATTTAACACCAGTATACGTATTCAGACGTGTGTTCATCTGAAGTTTATCACACTTTTTGGTAACAATTTTCATCTATGATTAAGTTAGTTTAGAGCTTGTATTTTGCGCTGCGATTGTTGTGCGCCATTTTCCACCTGTTTTCTGCCGTATTTGTGTTTTCAAATAACTATGACGTCTTCCACATTGCTGCATTCGTACATCATAATGGTCTTCCTGTATAAATTTCGCAGAATATCGATTCATACAAGTTTAGCGTTTGTATGACAAAGTACTAAGCGTTCTTTGGCTAGAACATGCCCTAAATGAATAATAAACTTGTGTTCACCCTGGCGTGCGTTCTTCGTGCTAAATATGCTGCGTACATATTAAATTTGAAGCCTGTAACTTAAGCAAGGTAATTTTATGGCATATAAATGGACTTCTTAAACAAACTGCTGTAAAATTTTACTGCTGTTCTGGTTAACGGACTTAGTGACCAACCGACAGCGATATAATTGAGGAGTCAAGTCATTTTTCACTCTCGGCTTTCCTCCTTCACCGACAAGTGAAGTAATTACGAAAGTTCAATTCAACCCCCACTCCCCTTGGCAACTATGACCAAATATTTTGGCAGCAGATTTGTAAACCTTGGCTTCTCTTTATATACTTTCCCTCATCCATCCGTGGGAGCTACACACCCGTTCCTTTGCTCGTTAAATATACACCCAAGCTACCCCACCAACATTTTTTCGAATGTTCGGCTCACGTTTCCACGCGAGAAGCGAGGCCCCCCCCCCCGGGGTGGAGTGGGAGATTCTATTGCGCTGGATGGACCCGGTCAGGCCAATCACCATTGACAGGGCTGGTGAAATCAGGGAACTCTATGAGCTGATTATACAGCTCAGTGGGTTCATGCGGAGATCCTGTGAAACACGATCTTTTTAGTTCAATAAGGTTTCATGTCTTTCTCTTTCTTCTTTTCAGAGTAAACCGGTGCGCCTCTTTTCACTGCTCATTAACAGTCACTCTTTGCTCTGCTCTCAAGTTGTCAACAAGTGTATTTCAAAGGTCCACTAAAACGGCATCATTGATAGCAAAGTATCGCTAAGACACTCCAATAAAGAAAGGCAATGTCATCTATCCTGGTGATGGTTAGTACTATGTGACAGAAAAACGTCTCAAGCATGTCACGGATTGTACTGTTGGAGCTGCCTTATGAGCCAGGTTAACATAAAGAAAAGCTTTGAAAGCGCTGATAGAAACTCAGTTATTGAAGCTTACTGAAAAGCGCTCCTTGACTAATCTTCCGGCATGGTGAAACACAACAATAAAAATAGTCGATGCTGAGAAAGCTCAGACATACGTTGCCGTCACCCGCGAGAAGGAGAGTTCACAAGCAAAGTTAGCACTTTCACAGGCGCCCTCCAGTCATACAGAGGCCCGTAGAGTCCCTGTGCGAGGTAACCGCAGAATAGATTGCTGTTTTCGGCTCACACCAAATGTAAACCAGGAGTGGTGTTTCGATGACATTCCTTTACTGCCACAGAGTACCGCAATGTACCGGGCACAGACCTCTATAGTGTGCTAAACAGACACAGTAGAGACACTTGCGCTCACGGGAATATGGCGTAAGAACGCAGTCCCGTTTTATGACACGTGCTGTACGTGGCTTTTTTTCCCAGTGTGCTACCCGTCCTTGGGCTCCTGTTCACCATGAAGTTCTCTACAATTATACAGAGCAAACTCTAGATCTGCGATCCTTCAGCCAATGTTGGAACGATGGGTAGTAGACAGATTCGCCGAATGTTCAAGCTTACGGCTGTTAATGCACTAGAGGCTTTGTTTATTGTTGTGTTTTTACTTTTGTTTTCGACAAAAGAATGAATGGTTCTGAACTTTGGGAGGCTATTTGAAGCGGTGAGCCCAAAAAGGTTAACAAGATGACATGGAACTTCTGGATAGTCTCATGAACTTTTTCTTGCGACGATGCGGTTCCGGGCACCACTGAGAAACTTGAGCTGAAAGTACGAAGCATACACAAATCTGTGTACTACACATCAATCCCATGTTGGTCGAAATGCCAGTGTTGCAGGTCTGATATACATTAGCCCTGTAGTTCCTTTATTAATGTTTCTCGAAAATTTTATGCCCTCAGCGACCAATCTCTATCTCTATTCATGCTTGCCGTATTCCAAAAAGAAAAACAAATGGGTGTCATGGCTAAAACAAGGTTGGCACAGTGATTGCGTACTTGGCGTATTCGAAAAAAAAAAACTGCAGTGATTACTGCGTGAGGCAATAAGTATATATAATGCGTTAAATCAGTTATTTCATGGTTAATCTGTTCAGCCCCCTCTCAGCGAAACCCACCACATCTCTTCCTTTTCTTTCTTGTTTAAAGCATCTAAAACTTGTCAACCTGATTAATTCGAAATATCAACTAAAATGTACAGAAGTAGGACAAGCCAGTCTTTGTAATCAACCAACAGTGCGGAGTTGATAATTTAATCAGTCCCGTTGTTTTAACATAGCGATGATACCCCCTTTCCAGCACCAGTCGATTCTCCCTACCCAACTTTTCTATTGACACAACAGTTTCTTACTTCGTCGTGCAGTGCAAATACACATAATGTAATCCACAGCGGGGTTTCTTTACACTTCCATACGTTTTCTCAGAACAACGATCATTTATACGACCTATAAACTGAGCTTAACTGGCCTAATATGCATTGAGATAGCAAAAACAAGATGTGTAATGTACAGAACACTTCACTGATCCTGTTTTTGCGTGTGATGAACATATTTGGCAGGGATCTAACCCTTGCATACTTTCTCTTCTTATTACTCAATAAACAAAATCGTCCTTGGACAAATCTAATTACTGCATGGCTTTTTCAATCGCTTATTTTCTGCATTTTGTTATCTCTCGTCATTCTTAAGCAATGGTGCATATTTATTGAGCAAATAGGGCATCCGCTTGAGACGAGAGTATAGGGCCAATCGACCTTGTGTGGTTGCACCTGCTCAAATATTCCAGACAAAAACAAGCAGCCATCATAAAGTGATTGCGAGCGCGAGCATTTTTTTTTAGCGTTAATGAGCTGAATAACTTAATATATTCCGTTGCTGGGCGAGTTGGTGCATGTCTAAAGATAAAAGTAGAGCGGGAATATATACGGGACACAGGAAACAAGTAAACAGGATAAAACGCTCACTACCAACTGATTTATTTAGGAAATAATTGCAGGGAGAATTGCGGAACATACGTCACAAACGCGGCGGACATCGCCAAGCAGTTATCAAAACTAAAACATCTAAAAAACTATAGCATATTGCGGCATAGCAATATGTTATTTGCGTTTGCGGGAGCACGAATATCATTTGCTATACAGCATTATGATATAGTTTTTCATAGGCTTTAGTTATGATATGAGCTGCTTTGTGATGTGCGCAGCAGTGTTTGTGACCTATGTTCCGCATTTCTCCCTACAATTATTTCCTAAATAAATCAGTTGGTTGTGAGCGTTTTATCCTGTCTACTTGTTTCCTGTGTCCTATCGTTATTTGTGCTCTACTTTTATTTGTAGAATAATTTAATGCAGTAACTAAAGTAATGTAACCAACTTCTTGCGAAAAACTTTATACTGCTCGTCTTCCTATCAGAAGACATTTGCATACAAATAATGATCGAGGAGTGTACAATAACCGCGTCGGGATATGGATAGCGAGTACTTTGTCGAATCGCCTCAGAAAAGCTTTCAAAACAAAGATGTTCGTTTGTTAAGTAACTTGGTGACCTACGAGTAACGTCGGTCACCACTGTTGGTTCGTTGCAAGACTTATCTCGTTGGATGTCCTTGCACCACATTGAACTTACTCCCATCTGTTTTAAGTGCGAAGCATTTCTTAGCGAACTTCATCGACATTGAGCGTATCTATCTATCTATCTATCTATCTATCTATCTATCTATCTATCTATCTATCTATCTATCTATCTATCTATCTATCTATCTATCTATCTATCTATCTATCTATCTATCTATCTATCTATCTATCTATCTATCTATCTATCTATCTATCTATCTATCTATCTATCTATCTATTTATCTATCTATCTATCTATCTATTTATCTATCTATCTATATATCTATCTATCTATCTATCAACTAGCCACCTATGACTTTTAGCTCTCCTGGCTATTTCGTTAACGGTATTAATACTAAATTTGATATAGCATAACATGACTGTATGACGAGCATAATTGACTAGTCATAACATAATCATCATAAAATGTCTCTTATAAATGTCATGATGTACGGTTCATAGTTTTGCTGCTCTTGCGGTGGTTTCGTCCACATGGCATATTGCAAAACTGGTAAGCTATGACATGACTGCATGGTGAACACAAGTGAGAGACCCTAACTTGGAAATCATGATGTGCATGTCATGTAAGTCATGAGTCATGACTACACGCCACGCTCATGGTACGCTCGCGGTCATTTCGCTAGTTTCCCATATATCAAATTCAGTAGTACGGATCGTGAACGCATGACGAAGGTATATGACTGGTGCATTCATTATAATTATGGGATGCGTGTCTTGTTAGAACTTCACATGTATGAAAAGAAAGACCACAGACAAATATATTTCCCAATTTTAGCTTCCCAATTTTGCACACAGAACGTGATGATACAATTATGCTGAAGACGAAAAACAGTTTCCGTTCTCTTGCTGCATTTTTTTCTGTCTATTACAAAATGCGCAATAATGCTTTTTCAGTGCACCCTGCCGGCTGCGGAAGATTTTGCAGGCTTCTTTTTTTTTTTGCGACTGCCGCTTTCTGTTTCCGTTCATGCCACGCGCACTGAACTGGTAGGTGGAGAAATGCAGAATGGAGGTTTTCAGTCTGTCTCTTATTCCGGTAAAGCAAAGGCGTTCGGTATTTATGGGTAGCTTGTGCCAGAGCTGTTAGAACGATAGGTGGCGAAATGTATTGAGGATGAAAGCAACCAGCAAACACATAATTTATGTCCACCATGATTTCAGAGTGACGATCACTAAGCCTACCACATGAAATATACGAGTAAGCCTGTAAAAAACGGTGCCTAACTGAGACAACTACTTTGCTATCGAAGCTCTACAACATCATTCCTAAACAAATAAAGGTACCAGTCAGAAGCTAGTGAGCTACAGAAGGCTCAATGGCTACTTGATAGAATAAAGGTGGACGGCAAACGCCTTCAGTGGAGCGGCCATGTACTTTGGACACGCGCACGCGCAGTTTACAGCTAACATGCCAGTACCCGCACAAAATTGTGCCTATTGCGATGTGCCGTTAAGGCTAAAGACATCTAATACGAGCAGTTGCTGTTTGTTATCAGACTTTTCAATTCTTCATTAAAGGGAACATCGCTTGACGAAGCTGGAACCCACCGGCCTCCCAAAGTGCACAGGGCAGCAGGCAAAGGAAGCTTCTTACTGAAGGAGCCGTGCTGGTTTCTGCATACCTGTGTCCCTCTATATATGGAGTGTTCACGTGCTCCAGGCAGCACCCGTTCATGCACTTCTGGAATGTGCCACCCACATGCCCGGGTACCTACGAAGGAGGTTTAAAAAATGGCTGGAGCGTAAATCATTGCCTAGGAGTGAAGCCGTGTGTCTGGCAAGATGGTTGTGGCGACCATCTTCCTAGGGGCATGATAAAGTATCACCGTTCAGCGACAAAAGAGAATTTTATTGCACACTTGACTCCTACATACACAAACAAAACATCGAAAACAAAGTGTTTTCCTCGCACGCCTAACGAGTGTAATGCCGAAACTTTTTCGGGGCACATGCTGCTGCAAGTGCGTCTTAGTGTTTCTAAATATCCTTGGTGAGCCTCTAAATGGAGGCAAAGTTCTTGGGAAATTTAGTCCCTGATACTCGGTTACGTATGTTATTTGTTCGGGAACAACTATGTTTTATATAAAACTAATGTAGAATTTACACCAACATATTAAATTCACTTTATCTCTAAGTGGGAACTATCAGAAAAGAGCCTGTTTCCGCCACCTTGGCAGTGGCAAAAGCTGGTTTCACTTCTGCTGGCAAGGCATGGCGGGAGCTTTCACTCCAGCACTTTTTTTTAATCCTCTTTGGTACCTATTGACTACTGTTGCAAAAGACGGCGACGCCAACACGGTCCCGAAGGCGCCACTGCTTCGAACTCCGCAGGGAAGGTCACCAGCCGTTTGGTAGCGTAGGTTTCTCAGCTCGCGACTGCTTCTGTGCAGAGCTGATAGATGAGCGGACGAGACGACGGTGAGTTAAACAAGGTTTATGTACAGCATGTATACAGAGGCGTTACAAATTCGGCACTGGGGCCGACAGAGACTCGAAGAGCCGAGCTCTCCTCTCTAACACAATGGTCTGCTCTCAAATGGGTCTCCTGTCAAAGGGGTCCGCTCTCGACGCGCCGCAGGGCTTCTTTTATATGCCCCGGGTCCAATCCAAATGTCCAACCAGAAGGGCCGCTGGTCGCGAGGTCAGAATCCTCCAATGAGGTCGCCGCTGGGCCGCGTCCTTCTTTCTCATCGAATCTGGAGAGGCTGCGCTGCAGGTGGCTGCACCCAAGGACGAGTGACGTCGCCGCGCATTGCGTCAGCCGCCAGACAGGAAGACGCCGGTTGTTTACTCGACGGGCTCGCTTGCGGAGGTGACTCACTGAACGTGCACGCCAGAAAGGCGCCGCGCGTGTTTACCCCGTTGAGTTGTTCGCGTCAGGCGGGCTGGCCTTGACACAGATTGCCTTTTTCAAAGGCACGGACGTTCGCTGTGGACTCGCAGGCATAACACTACGTCGCCAACCGCTGACGTGTTGTTTCCTCATGCATTTGCCTCACGATGCAGGTTTGAACAATTTTCAGCTGCTGGTGAGGTGCGTTGATTTAGCAGCCCAGGAAAAGGGAGCAGAGCGTCAGGGTGTTTGTTTGCCGAAAGTTCTTACTTTAAATTGATAACGCATATTGAGATTTTCCAAAAATGACCCGCGTGTTCAGCTGGCGCTGATAAACGAAAGCGACTTGAACCTCGATGCTATTTGCGTCTTCATACGTAACTTCATTACGGGTAAGTGCTATACTCAAACACGTACCTGCAAACGAAGTTAGCTTACCTTGATTACTCTACATAAAAGCTTGTCCACTACCCTTGCGTGCACAATAGGCGTGTCAGAGAGGTGGATTAAATTGTGATGGCGACCGTGGGAATCAGGGTGTTGGATAGAAGAAAACTGCGAAAACGGATGTGAAATATTCTTGGTTCAATCGCATTATGAAATATAGCGCAAATAAGTATCCAGTAGATTAGCATTCCGATTGGTTAATGTTGGGGGTTAGGTTCTTCTTGAACATTGATGGATTGATTCCCCAAAAAGAGTCTCCATCATTTTAAGGAACTCCGCTGTATTAGCGTAGAACTATTGAAGTGAAGTAGAAGGTAAAAAATATCATCAAAACGTAGGAAAAAGAAGTTACCAATCTTACTGCGGTACCCGCAACGTGAAGTCTCTACCTCGCAGATTTTTTTCTCTCAGCTGTTTCCACAAATTCCAATAGAACAGCCTCAACATCAACACTCCTTAAAACGCTTGGGGAGCCGCGCTGCATGAGCTGCTTTGTTGTTAGACCACGAAATTGGTGGTGAAAGAGACATAACGTGCCCTCGCAGGTCATGGCGGGCAGCCGGAGTACGCGGTGCTATCACTGTTGATGAAAATACGTGATAGGTTGACGCGTCAGACATCTTGTTTTTCAGGTCCTGTATCGAGTAAACAAGCGAGGCCTTCCAGTTCCGATAAAATCGGTAAAGTAGCACAACAGAAATACACCCCGCTTCCTTTTCAACATCGTGCACGGCAACAGATGACGAGCCATCAACAAACCGCGCTGCCGCACAATAACTGCTGTAGGTACCCAGGGAGGTACCTATAGGGAGAAAATGTTGACGAGGGGATCGGCATCACGGCACATCACGCTTATATACTTATGGCGTCTACTCGACGCCATAAGCATATAAGCGCAGACCGCTTTTGCACACCTTTTCTCCGTTTTCTAGTGATCTCCTTTGTGCGTAACCTTCACACCATGCCCCACGGTTTGCCTAGTGGTTAAGGTGCTCAGCTGCTGACCCGCAGGTTGCGTAATCGAATCCCGGCTCCGGCGGCTGCATTTTCGATGTAGGTGAAATGGCTGTAGGCTCGTGTGCTTCGATCTCGGGGAAGGTTAATGAACCCCAGGTGGTCTATATTTCCGGAGATTTCCACTACGTCGTCTCTCATAATCTTATGATAATTTTGGGACGTTAAATCATACAAGTCACCCTTCGGACCAACATTTTTTCCACAGCACAGTAATACTGAAGTAATAGCTTCTCGAGCTGTTTGCGATTGGATCAAACACGCGAACAACACGCGTATGCGCTTCCACTGCGGTACACTGCGGCCAGTCATATGGGCGCAAGCCATAGAGAAACATACTTATGTAAAGAGCGGACACTTCCGTAGGGGCCTTGCGGCCGCGCTATATTGCTGCTTTCAGCGCCACGAGTGGCTGGCCAGACTCATTAATGTCTTCAACATAATTAAAATAACAGAAACATTTCTTTCCAATGCTGGGATTTGAACCATCGATGCTTCGAAAGCTAGTGTCTTTACCACTAGGCTACACAACCATGCTTCCGCAAAGAGAATAAATGTACAGTGCATCTAAAACACATGACTTTCCACCCTTTGTGCAAAATAAATCTAGAGAGACACAACATTTTCTTGTCAGACTTTATGGATTTTTGTGTTGAAGCAGTAAACTTGCTTCGCAAGACACGATGTACAGCGGATATGAAAAATCGCGTAAATCTATAGATTTTCTTCTTTACAGAAATCTAGGGTTTCTGTTCTCCTTCCGAGGTGGCTAAACATGTCTTTAAAAAGGAGTAGAAGCGAGCATGGGTATGGCATTTAGCGGTTGGTCGCACCCTTTCTTGCTGGGCCGTGAAAAGGCTCGAGTGGCCACTCTTTATATATTATCTTTCTCTATGTGCAAGCCACGCCTTGGAAACTCTCAAAATTAAGTGATCAACTGTAGGGGGCGGAAAAATCAACCGTGGCGCGTTTCGGCTTCAAACACCCGAAGTGGATGTACTGACCCATCCGTTATGCAGCGCTTGGGCGCCGCCATTCACGCTATTGCACTTTGTTGAAGGGGCGCGCTCGTCGGGGCTAGGTTCCAGTTCTAAAATCTTCAAATACTACATCTTAGCGTACCACTACACATAAAAGAACAATTCGTTCTTATAGGAAGTAGTTTTTTTGAACATTTGCTGCGTCATTAATCTTTTGTAATAGTTTTAGCTCCAGCTGACCCGTCAGCAGCAGCCTATCGATATCATTATCCCCGTTTCAAAATATACAGCGGTAAACGGTAGCGACGACAGGTAACGGTTCGCGGTATGTTAAGATGTCAATCGCACTGTTTCGTTTCGCTGTAAATATTTTGAGCCACTGCCGACCGACACACGCTCTTTCGCTCTGTTTATTTTGACTCGTTCAAATGCTTTCGCGAAGGGAATTCAAGTGACTTCCGGGGAACGAAGCGACCGTGGAAGCATTCATCGGACGAATATCCGTTGCCAGCGCGAGAATTATGTCTTTCCTGGAACACGAAAGTATTTTTACAACCTGTCAATATGGGTTTAGAAAGGGCAGGTGAACAAACACAGCTGTTTTGTCACTTTTCGAACTTATCAATTTTCACCTATATAATAGCGGAACAGTGGTAGGTATATTTCTAGATATAGAGAAAGCCTTTAATACTGTCAATCACAACATATTTTTAAATAAACTAGAATAATATGGCTTTCGCGGAATGTGTCTTGAATTCTTTAAAAGCTATCTGGAAAACCGTAAACGAACAGTGCAATTAGCCAACACCCAATCAGAGTTTCTTAATACAACTATAGGAGTACCCCAAGGTTCTGTTCAAGACCAATATTTTTCTCGCTGTTTATTAACGACTTGCCTAGCATCGTACAAAACTTCTCCATATTTATGTATGCTGATGATACAGCTCTTATATGCGCTCAAGATTCTTTTAACCAAGCTATAGCATCTGCGAACTCAGAGCTTGTTGATATCCACCAGTGGTTCTCTTCAAATGGACTAACATTAAATATACAGAAAACCGAGTATGTTGTTTTTATTTCACCACAAAAAACCCTTGAGGAACACACATACACACTCACACTAAATAATTCAGTGCTGCAAAGAGTACATACGATAAAATACATATGCGTTCCCCTTGATGAAAATTTAAATTGGTAACCTCACATTGCCGAAGTCTGCAAACAATTGAGTAAAGCTTGTTTTCTTTTATATGAAGGTCGGGGCCTTTTTGATTTGCCGATTTTACGTGTAATTAACTTCAGCATAATCAATAGTCATTTAAACTACTGTATTGTTACCTAGGTTCACACATATTGCACGTACCTTGAACCGATAATAAAACTTCAGAAAAGAGCAGTATGATTTATAACGAATTCGGACTATATGGCACACACTACCACTCTACTAAAATCTAAACATCATGCCATTCAACACACTAATGGATTATAAAACAGCTCTCATGGTCCATTCAAATATAAACACTAACTATCCAGTTTCCTCCGCAAATTTTTCATGTTCCGATTATGAAAGCCGTAACAAAGTAAACGAATAATACCTCACTCAGCAAACAAAGAACGTACACGGTAAAAGAAAACTTACTGCTAATGGAGTCGCCGTGTGGAATAACCTTCCACAAGAAATAAAACAGAATAAGAATTTCTTTCTTGCACTGAAAAATATTTATTAAATAAAATATAGACGCCCAATAATACAATGCTAGAAATAGTTATAATAAATACATTTTCAAAAAAACGTTATGTAGCACACTATTGCAATACTTAGATACACGCCTATCTGCAATTATATAATATGTATGTATGCATTAGAATCTATTTTCTTTCAGTCCTTAATGAGTATTGTTATGCTATACAGATATATATGTCATGATTACTTTTCATATATCACAATGCACTCAAATATTTGTTGTGAAGTTTGATATGTTCTCAAACGACGCCTTACATACCTTTCTTTTTTTTCTTTTTTTCTGCCTGCATCCATGATCATGATCATTCGCCAAGCACTGTAAATTCATCACGTTATGTTCAGTGCTCCATGTGTAAAATACTTGCATTTGTAAACTTTCTTTTGTGTGTAAATGACATGCCCTTTTCTAAATTACTTTTTTGGATGAATCCCGACTAGCCTTTGGCTAGGGATATACTGTACACTATTTTTAGGTCAATATAACTCAAATCAATTCAATTCAATCATCGGCCGGTGAGTCGAAACCACTTCAGTTTTTTTAAGGACGGTTGCTTGCTGGGCTAGTTGGTTCATTTCAACATATGCAGTTTTTTTTTTTGCCTAGGCAATGACTGCCTATGCATCACATGGCGGCAGCGCATTGCAATATGAAGTTTTAAAATTCTTTAACGTGTCCACCTGTCACCGGGAAAACGTGCGTTACTTGCGGTGTGGCTTCACGTGGGAACGAGTCCCTGATTCAATAGTTTCTGAAAATGTGTCACCAGGTAACACAAACCAGGCTGCTGCGGTGAAAGAAGGCAAATACATCAGTGTCGTCTAGAATGTGTCTTCGTAGCTAGCTCATATATTAGTGCAAAGAACCTACGAGTTTATAGAATACCGCAGTCGCACTTGAGAAGTATCACATAATTATGGGTGTGGTTTTGCTATAGTATGGCAAAAAAAAGCGTCACCTAAATCAGAAAAACTTCTTATTCTGCCACGGTCTCCTGGCCTACCTGACAAGGAAGCAGCTATGTACAACAGGCAAGGAAGCTGGTACATGAAATGCCTCGTGAAGAAGCAGCCCCGAGTGATACATGTGTTATGATGTACCATTACATATATGTATCAAATACTGCTCTTTACTTGTTAGCCGAGTTTATTTGTTTACTTTGGAGTATATTATGCAATGATCATGCTTATCAATATCTGGTGATGTTACTTGTTTTTCCAGGTTGCCAGGCGACGACAGGATGACTACCCACGAAAATCCACTCTACAAGTACGTTAAAGCATCTGAACGTCCACTACAACATGTCATCTCGAACCTCAGACATGCAATGCTATATTTGTGAATGTTTTACCGAGCATATCGTGGAGGGGTGCGTTAGGTTGGCCATACGCCTTGGCTGTACCATGGCATGGAATCTGCACCTCAACAACGATAAAACTGTAACACTATTACTTAGATTGTGTGACACTGCTGAGCTCAACAACACAGATTTCATGCCAGCCACAGTTGCCAATATTCATCGTCATCATCAGCAGCAGCAGCAGCAGCCTGGCTACGTCCACTGAAGGACAAAGGCCTCTCCCATGTTCCGCCAGTTAACCGGGCACTGTGCTTGCTGCTGCCAATTTATACCCGCAAACTTCTTAACCTCATCTGCCCACCTAACCTTCTGTCTCCCCCTAACCCGCTTGTCTTCTCTGGAAATCCAGTTAGTTACCCTTAATGACCAGCGGTTATCCTGTCTACGCGCTACATACCCGGCCCATGTTCATTTCCTCTTCTTGATTTCAACTATGATATTCTAAACCCCCGTTTGTTCGCTAATCCACTCTGCTCTCTTCTTGTCTCTTAAGGTTACACCTACCATTTTGCTTTCCATTGCTCGCTGCGTCATCCTCAATTTAAGCTGAACCCTCTTTGTAAGTCTCCAGGTTTATGCTCCGTAGCTAAGTGCTGGCAAGATACAGCTGCTATATACCTTCCTTTTGAGCGATAGTGGTAATCTACCTGTCGTAACTTGAGAGTGCTTCCCAAATGTGCTCCACTCCATTCTTATTCTTCTAGTTACTTCAATCTCGTGGTTCGGCTCCGCGGTTATTACCAATATTAGATGGGGGTGAAATGCTAAGACGCTCGTGTGCTTAAGGATTTCTTATATTTGCCTGCACCACATGAACCATTTTACGAGGTCCTGCACATCACCATTCATTTCAGTGGTGCATCAATGACGTCCTCTAAACCATGTCATTTGTTTCAAAAAGCACAGGAGAGGTTGATCACTAAAACTAGTTCATGATTTTCCTGTACCTCCTACTCTGACGGCAATGGTTTAGTGCAGCCGCATGCACAGCTTAACAAACGACATAACATTAGACGTTGGTGCCGTACTCGCCTCTACAAACGTGGCGTGTTTTGTCAAGATGTTTGCAGATAATTAAATTAGGCGAACAGAAATAAGGATTCCACCTTGTCATTTACTTGCGAGGTCGCACAGCTGAGCTCGTGCTGCACAAGCTCTGAACTTATCATGCACAGCTGTGATCCAGTTTCTATTGGTGCAGGTGAACCAAAGCGACCCTTAAAATGGAAGCTTGAAAATATGAAAAATCTGTGAACACGAGGTTTCAAAGCAAATGTTTGGACAATCAGTCTTGTCTCCTGCGAGGCCACAATGTTATTTGCTTTAACCCCTGGAAGCCAGAATCAATTTACATTTGCCCATTACTGTACGACTTATGATCACTTCATGGTTGTTATGTAAATTGTTTGCATTACAAAATGAACACCTCCACGGGGAAGGGCAATAACAGGCTTTCCGACATTTACTTGTGCCTTGTGATACAGGTTACAAACTACACAGAAAACTGTTCTGTCCTAATTAACTGTGTTTAGCACATACAAGTTTACAAAAAGATGCACCAAAGCTTATAAGGCTGCACTTAATTGCATTAGTTTAGCACATATGTTCAATGGGCTTCAAAAATAGTAAATTATAAAGGTGATGAGCACTTGTAGCACAGCTTCCTCAAACACGTGAATGCTGTCGTGATGAGTAAGATTGTGTTCATAAGGTGTGGTAGTGTTTTTTTTTTCATATAGCAGAGAAACGTCCGAGATTTCTTTGAGCACATCTGATTCTCTATAGATTAAGTTGTCGTGGCTATAGTGTTAACCACTACGAAGTTAAATTATGTGCACAACCGTTATGAAATAAATCTAGAAAATCGCATAGGTAGTTGAAACATACATGATCTTTACTTATCCACAGCCGCACTTCGAGATAGTATGTATTTAAAGTCCTAACGTCTAAATGTAGCAGGGAGAAAACAACTTCAGCTTTCAAGGACAAGTATGCTGAAAAAGGTAACACAATAATAAGTGTTTATAAATGTCACCTTTATTGATCCAGTATTTGGACAGAGTTACATCATGTGCCACCAATTGATTTCATGAGGGCTTGCTTGCATGAAAGTGCTCAAGTTCTATCGATGTATCTATGTAGAAAAGAAATTGTGCTTAGAGCTGAGCAGATTGTTCAGTGTACTGTACGAGCACCTACAAGATGTACAAACAACAAAAATGTACAATTGCATGCCTCAACTTTTTTTCTTAGAACTGGGTCTTTTCGATCTGCAAGCACACACCTCATAACTCTGTTCCTTTAGCATACATGTTCGCTGCATACTCCGCCGACTAGTCATTACTTGTTACGAGAAATTATAGCTGTAGTAACTGTTTAACTTAACTCTAACAATAAATGTAACAAGTCTGAAATATTTTAGGCCTATCACCGAAATACATATTATGTATGATATGGGCTTATGGCTGAGAATTAAAACTAGTGCATACTTTATTGACACCACGCGACATTGCACAATTGCGAAGTATTCAATTTAACAATGCAGAGTGATAAATATTCACAACTGCACGCATCCGTGGTTTCTTATTTACCAATTTACCGAAACTTCACTGCGCGAGCTATTCATGGCAACGTACAAGTTTCCTTCCGATTCCACACCATGCATTATTTCACTTCAAGATGGACACTACTTGGCAAGTGCTGCATCTGACGGCAGAATCGGACCTTTGTCCTGAAGCCATGCTAATAAACTCGAACGCCGCAACACAATGAGAGCGACGTTCACTCAGTGATCTCAATGTTGAGTTAAATGAATATGCTTGTTAGCTTTCCAGAGTCTTTACACAAGGGTTGAAAGCTTTTGATATGTGTGAGTGACTTGTTTTCTTCGAGCCCGACCAATTAATTGATTGCACCGGCTTGGACACACATAATAAACGATGTTGTTTTTGTTGTTCGAGGCGAGTTACTTCACCTAGCGATAACTACACACGCAAGCCGCGATTTAGCAACAGAAAAACCAGACAAAACACCAGAGAAAGCGAGCAGCGCGAACCAGCAGTGAGCCCTCCACCCGCAGCAGAAAGAAAATTCGTCTGTTTAATAACGATGATAGACTAACAGCGCCATCTCGCCTCATGGTATTGCAGTTCAGTACGCCGCCACTACATATTAGCATATTATATTGATACAACAGCCCAAAGGTACTGTTTCCGTTCTCTAAACTCCAGGGCGTTCTGTGCGCAAGCGGCTTAGTTCTGTCGCTACTCGCTGCCACGTGCACCTTTTGGGTGCGCCCCCTATCCAGCGCTGGTCTTCAATAGCGCCGTTGCGAAGAAGTGCAACAGCCGCCTTATATACACAGCTGGGGTGGACACTGAGAAACGGAAGAAGAGGAACGAACTAAGCGCAGACAGTGCTCACGCCAGCTTCACTGGAAGAGGAGGAGAGGGGGAGACTTGGCGCATGCGCAGTGGGCGGAACGAACGCGTGAGGGAACGACAGGCACAGATACGATCAAAAAAATGCTTCGTATCTAAAACAACAAACGGGAAAGATACCTGCACTAAGTTGTCACTTCGGCCTGTTAATACGCCAACGCTCTTTTCGACGGCGAGTTTACATCGCAGCCCTCAACGGAAATCCAAAACAAGGGCAAAAACGGCAGGCTGAAACTTGCAATGGAAAATTCTTAAACAGGGGATCTGTTCTACGTAAGCAGGCTGCATTTTTCTCAAGGCTCTTCGTC
Organism: Rhipicephalus microplus; assembly: GCF_013339725.1. Taxonomy (NCBI): domain Eukaryota; kingdom Metazoa; phylum Arthropoda; class Arachnida; order Ixodida; family Ixodidae; genus Rhipicephalus; species Rhipicephalus microplus. Next base: position 41,717,164 of record NC_051173.1, read on the forward strand.
AGTCTTGAATTAGACAAGTTCGCTTGTCCAAACACCACTTCAGCACACCTCCAATTTACAAATTTTTCAACTCTCTATGCAACATAGGTCGCCGAACTCAATCATGATCAACTCACGCCGAATCACTCAGGCTCCGAATAAGCCGTGAGTACAGCTGAGCAATACTTTGGTGAGTGTCAGTCCGAGTAAATCCGGTTGAGAAATACTTTAGTGAGGCTGACTCCGAGTGAGTCCAGCTCTGGAAAATATTGGCGAGTTCGAGTGATCCCTAAAATGAAAGTCAGTCTGGGACAGATTCACCTTTCATTGTGGACCTGTGGTTTTACCTACTCACTGTCACAGCACTACTATTAGCCTGATATCGGCTTACGTTTATACTCGATTCTACTCACACACGGCTCAACGCACTTAGTCTATGCACGGCCTGAATGTTTACTGATAGGCATGAGTTAGAGGAGACGCTGTAAGCTCCCCTGGTAAACTTATGGCACTTGCTCCATAGAAAAAAATGGCAGATTCCGTGCACGTGCAGTGGGAATGAATGATATGCGAAGCTTGAATCAGAAATGTTGATATGCCACTTTAAAATGAGCACAACGTTACGAGGGGGAGGTGAATGAAGCTGTTTATGACTTCCATGTCATTATTATCATGGTTGAGTGAGTCCTTTTACCTTCGTCATTCATTCACGTCACGTGATATCAAATTTAGTATGTGTGCAGCTAGCGAAACGGTCGCGAGCGCGCTATGAGCGTGGTATGTTGTCATGTTCTTACATTGCACGCGTGTCAGGATTACCATGTTTACACCAGTCATATATTTCGTCATCCACTGACATCACTTAACACCAAACTTAGTATGTGAAGCTAGCAAAACGGCCGCGAGCGTATCATGAAGAGCCTGATATACTCCAATGTAGCGTTGACGCGCGCACACGCTGGGCACAGCGACGCTACCTTAGCGAAACGCGATCACTGTTTAGTCTGAGGCTAGGCGCGACCAGAGTCCGCCGGCGCGGCCCGACGGTAACCGACGCGAAATGCGACATGCTGCATTTCGCGCTGATGCCATAGAATAACATTACTATATGCCGATGCGTTACCTAGACAACACTGCGTCTCCCTCTTTTCGTGACGGACGGACGCCGAACGCGCTGAAACACGCAGACTTCAAAGCAACGCAGCGCAGCGCGTGCCTGCGAGCATTTATTTATTTATTTATTTATTTATTTATTTATTTTCATACCTCAAGGGCCTCCTAGAAGGAGGCATTACATGAGGGGTGGTACAAGTGAGAGACTAGAACAAAAAACGAGGGTAGGGGTGAGGGGGAGGTGTGCTACCAACATAACTATATACAAGACCGCTTGCAACAATAAATGAGTGAAGAAGCATAAAAGAAACTACAAGGCCGGACACGCTACATGTTTTACATTGGGACCAATCAGAGTTTAAACAGCTTGGATAACCACGCTTCACAGCAGTACAATGGTGCAAACATACAAGTCAGAATGCAAACAACGGCAATGAGCTAGGTAGCTATAAATTTGGTAAAAATAGAAAACAATATGATGTCAGAAGGCAACGCTCCATTACTTCGCTTGCAGTGACAAGAATGAAAGTCAGAAAAACGGGAACCATAAAAACGACATGAGGATATTACACAATTCCGGGCGCGGTAAGCACCGATTTAATCTGGTCAAGGTCTTTGGTCTGTACCCCGTGAGCGGGAAGATTGTTCCAGTCTTTGGATGACCGAACAAAAAAGGATTGCGCGAAAGTGTTAATTCGTGGGCGGGGGTACGAAACTCGATGTTCGTTTTTGGTGCGAGTGTATACATGCGATTTTGGCGTGACGTAGGAGTTTGGTGATAATGAGTAATGAAACCTATGGAATAAAGCCAGCCTTGCTAGTTTCCGACGGTTGTTGAGGGGAGGGAGGGACGCACGCGACTTGAGATTTGTGACGCTAGTGTATGAAGAAAAATGAGAGAAAGCAAATCTAATAGCCCGGTTTTGGACGGCTTCTATGTTGTCGATGAGGTAACGTTGGTGCGGGTCCCATATAGCGGCTGCATATTCTAGTATTGGACGGATAAGGGTTTTATAGGCCAACAATTTTAAGTCTGAAGCAGCAAATTTCATCGTGCGCTGCAGATACCCGAGGGATCTACTGGCACTGGCGATTACTTTGTACACGTGTACTGTTCAAGATAGATTGTTGGTGATATGAACGACTAAGTACTTGTACTCTTTTGTGGATTGTAACGAAGAGCCTTTAAGGGTGTAATTGTGAAATAATGGGCATGCACGGTGGGAAAATGACATTAGTTTGCATTTTGGTACGTTTAAAGACATTTGCCAAGTTTTACACCAATTTTCAATACGAAAAAGATCAGATTGTAGATTAATTTGGTCTTGCTTACATGTAATTTTGGAATATAACACACAATCATCCGCAAATAGGCGAATGTTATTAGAAATGTCAGACGGTAGATCATTAACATAAATTAAAAATAGCAACGGCCCGAGTACTGTACCCTGTGGTACACCGGACAGAACGGGTGCTGTGGTAGACTGTGCACTATTTATTTCGACAAATTGCTTTCGTTCCAGGACGAAGTTTTCGATCCAATTAAGTGCAAATGGGTCAAGATTCAGCAGTGATAGTCTATACATTAAGCGACGGTGGGGTACCTTGTCGAATGCCTTTTCAAAATCTAGGAAAATTACGTCTGTTTGGATGTTTCTGTCAAGATTTAAGTGTAAATCATGTGTAAATGAAGCAAGCTGCGTTTCACAAGACAGCCCCTTGCAAAAACCATGTTGCAATGTGGAGAGAATGTTATGGCGTTCGAGGTGATTAATGATGTGCGAAAAAATTATATGTTCCAATATTTTTGATGGTACTGACGTAATTGAAATGGGGCGATAGTTCAACGGTGATGACCTATTGTTGCTTTTAAAGGTCGGAACAATCTTACCTAGCTTCCATTTAATGGGGATACAGCTTGACGTTAATGATTGGGAAAATAGCAAAGCGAGCATGGTAGTAATTGGTTCTTTGGAATTTTTCAGCATTTTAGAGTTGATTCCGTCCGGTCCCGTAGCAGATGATAGTTTCATTTTATTAGTTATGTTCATTATTCCTTGAGCTGTAAATATTATCGGGGGCATTTGTTCATTAATGATCAGATCCGAGGAAATGGGGGTGCTCATGCTGGCTTCTTTCGTGAAAACCGAGGAGAACGCCACGTTGAGTACTGCGGCTGTCTCACTATCGCTAAGTTCTACGTTTTGATCGTTATACAATCTTATTGGGGTGGCAGGAGATGGGTTTATAGCTTTCCAAAATTTTTTGTATTAGTTTGTAGCATATTAGGCAAAGTTGTCTAAAAAAAAATTCGCTTGGCAATACGAATTGTTTTCGTTAGCTTTTTTACTGAGCCTTGATATGCCTGCCATGCGGACGGACTATTTCTGGCTTTGGCTTTTCTAAACAGTCACTTCTTTCTGCGTATTTCTTTGCTAATTGAGCCAGAAAACCACGGTGCCGATTGTTTAATTTTAATTTTTACCGTTGGAACATATTTATCAGTTAATTCTTGAATTTTCTCCGAAAACAAGTTCCAGTTGTGATCTACAGGGTAGTCATGGAAACCTTCTTCAAAATAAAACATGAAGCTTTGTAGCTCAGCCGTGATTTTTTCGTAATTTCCCTTGTCGTAAAGTCTTATTCGTTTTGCTACTGATTTTTCTGTCTGAAATGCTGAGTGAAAAAACGCTTGGATAACTTTATGATCACTTATTTTCTTAAGTAATGTACTGACTGGATACCGCTCGGGTCGAACGTTAGAATTAGGTCAAGAATGTTTGCGATATTTGTGGTCTGTCTGGTAGCTTGGGTTATGATTTGTGTTAGTTGAAAATCCTGTAGGATGCTTAAGAACTGGACGGGTTCACCGATAGTTACGCGATATTGGTCACTCCAATCAATGGTAGGGTAGTTAAAATCACCGCATATTATTAGGTTAGCTAGGGGATACTTTTTGCTTATGAAGTCGAGAGAGTCGTTAAGGAGCCTGCAAAAATCGGCGTCTGGTTGTGGGGCGCGATAGCACGCTCCAATTATGGTAAGTCCTGATAGCGTTCGACATGCTACGTACATTATCTCTAGGGAGCTCTCGTGTTCTATTTTAAAGTGATAATCGAATTCTTTATTCCAATAAGAACTCCACCACCTCGGCTTAGCAAACGATCACGGCGGTAAGCGGCAAATCCAGGCATGTACGGAGCAACTTCCACGTCAGAAATATGCGATGAAAGCTAAGAACGACAATATCACAATCACATGATTGAATGACGGCGGATACTTCTTCACGCTTTGGAATTATACTGCGAATGTTAGTGCAAAGAATCGAGTATGTGACGTCGTTAGGGCGTAGCGACGTGCGTTTCGGTGTGTTGCAGGGGTGTGATTTAGAAAGACAAGGCTCCGTTATATTACTTTCTTGCTATCTCCTCCGTGCTGTTCTTTCTTTAACCGCCTTATCAGCGGTGTCATAATAGTAAGTTTTCATGTCGATTATTAATTTTTTGTAGCGTAGCTTAAAAGGAACCTTCTGTTCTCGGGCGAAACGAACGAGCTCGCGATGTATTGAACGAGTGGCGGCACAGAAATCCTCAGAGATACTGACTAATGTGCCCTTGAGCTTGAAAGCCTTAGATAAAATATCATCTTTAGTCTGAAAAGAAGAGAAATTAACAATAATGGGGCGTTTTTTGTCACGAGCAATTTTGCCGATGCGATATGCTCTGTGAATATCTTTAGGTTCGAGTGCTATCTTCAAATTTTTATTGCAAATATCTGTGACCAGTTTTTCGCTATCGCTCCAGGATTCAGACTCGCCTTCACTGATGCCATAGAAGACAAGGTTGCAGCGACGCAACCTATCCTCTGCGTCATTGAACCTTTCCTTAATGCCGGCGATGCTATCTGATGTCTGGGCGGATGAGCGGAGTAGAACGTCTACATCAGACCGCATATCGGGTAGCAATTTGCACTGGTCTTACGTCTGCGCAATCAGCGCAACCAAATCGGCAAGGGTTTGTTCCGTGCTAGTCAGGCGAGTATTGATAGCCTTCGGTTCAGCCAGGATGGTGGCCTGGCCGGCTTCCAAGGTTGTTAGAAAAGCATACATCGTCTGGTCACTCTGGGTAGTAGAGCTACGTGTGGTTGGACCTGGGTTTTCCTCTATGTCGCCTGACAGCAACAACAGCTCATGCACAATGTTCACACAATCACACAATAACAACGCAAGGCAGCGGGGGCTCGGCAGCTGCACCAGGTAACGATTACTAGTCTTCTTAGCAAAAAGAGAATCGTAATGGCGTACCTGCGCGATAAACGCAAACGGTGTTACCCCCTGGACCATGGCGCAGCTGACGAGCCCACAAAGCGCCGGTTGCAGGGTGTGGTCCTTTATAGGCGATGGAAAGGCTGATGTTGATGATCCCGGAGATGCCGTAGGTTCCAAGAGTCCCTCGGTAGAAATGATGAAGGCGCCATCTTTCGGTCCAGCTGTTCGGTCTGGTGCTCCCAGATACAGTGAGCATCCGGCAGACGGCGCATGCGCACTGGCTCCTGGATTTCCGGGGCTTCCAGTGTGCAAAGCGCATGTCGCATTGCCGCAGGCGTCGACGAGGCTGATTGCCGCAAAGACCTGCGCGATAAACGCAAACGGTGTTACCCGCTGGACCATGGCGCAGCTGACGAGCCCACCCATATGGCAGAACCGGTGCCTGGCGTGGCAAGGCCGGCGTGACGGAACGAAATGGACGCTGGTGAGCACGCACACCGCGTCATGTCAGAATGTATTGGCGCCTTGACACTGGCATGTAGTCAGGTTCTCACATGACACGCATCTCATGCTTACTATATTTGCACCAGTCACACCTTCGCCATCCATCGGCATCGCGTAATACCGAGTTTGGTACATGTGAAACTAGCGAAACGGCCGCGAGTGCATCATGAGCGTAGCATGTAGTCATGTTGTTTAATGACACGCATGTCATGTTTATCATGGTTGCACCAGTACATACCATCGTAATCCATTCGTGTCCCGTAATACCAAATTTGGTATAAGTGAAGCTGGCAAAAAGGCCACGAGCATGAGCGTAGAATGTAGTCATGTTGTTACATGGCACGCATCTCATGACTATCATGTTTGCACCAGTCACATACCTTTGTCATCCTTTGACGTACTTTAATAACAAATTTGGTATACGATGACGCTAGCGACACAGCCGCGAGTGCATTATGAGCGTGACATGTACTCATGTTGTTACATGACACGCATGTGGATGATTTTCATGTTAGGGTCCATCGCTTCTGTTAGCAATCGCAATCATGTCACGCCATACCAGTTTTCCAACATGCCCTGTGAGCGAAACCATCGACAAAAGCTGCAGGACCACGAAATGTAAATCATGACATTCATGTCATAATTTTCATGTTACAACTAGTAAAATATGTTCTTCATACAGTCATGTTATGCTAAAGCAAGTTTAGTATCGATACCATTGTCAAAACGACCAGGAGAGCTCAGAGCCGTAGGCGGCTACATAGATAGATAGATAGATAGATAGATAGATAGATAGATAGATAGATAGATAGATAGATAGATAGATAGATAGATAGATAGATAGATAGATAGATAGATAGATAGATAGATAGATAGATAGATAGATAGATAGATAGATAGATAGATAGATAGATAGATAGATAGATAGATAGATAGATAGATAGATAGATAGATAGATAGATAGATAGATAGATAGATAGATAGATAGATAGATAGATAGATAGATAGATAGATAGATACGCTTAGCAGTTCACAGGACGGGTCGACGGGACGGGTGCTACTTTCATCTAACTTTATTCGAGGCTAACCCACAACATAGAACCAGGAGGTCAACTATGCGCGATCTCATCGACTCTCAAACTTTTTACATGCCACAGGGTTGCAATTAAAGGTATTATGAAAGTTTTGACATGTTACGTCATTTTAGCTTACATTTAACCGGAGGACATGGTTACTGCAGAGCATTCACGGAAATGTATCAGATCCCGTTCATCTTTCTGTATGTCTTTCATTTTCCTTCATTATTAACAGTGCGTTTGCGTAATAGTGGGTTTGCCTAGTGAAAATGAGCTGCAGTGGTGACTAATTCGGGTAATGTTCATGCGTTTGCTCGTTACTTCTGTCAAAATTCTGCACTTTTAGGCCTCGTCGTACCTTCTGGCCAGTATAAGCTAGAATACTTGTTCTTTTTCTGTTGTACCTACCTGACTCTCGTATGTCTTCTGTTTGCCAACTCTGTCTTTCATAGCGCTATGAAATATGTGGAAACAATGAACTATTTATGCCAGAATTTTCTTCCTGCTGACATCACTCGTGCTGACACACGCAATGCTGGCGCATCCAGTCACATAGACGACAACTTGTTCGTGCCTCGAAATCTGATCTGGACAGAACCCGGGGCTTGCGCAAACCGCGAAGTTGTCTGCCTTTTTGTTTTCTACAAGTGAGAAAATAATGTCCGCTAAAGAAAGCGGATGCTTTGAAGGGAGAAGCTACCTCACAACAAAATCAGAAACGACCGATTCTCCAACGCCAACCGCATGTGTCTCCACTACAAGAGGTGCCATCAAAGCTTCTCGCCTCCTGGTCGATATAGCGCGGATTTCTCACGATATGTTGCCGAGAACTGATATCGAGCGCTTGTAGAGCAAGCAGAACTAACAGCGGCAACCTTTTGCGTAGAATGCACTTTTTGGGGCTCCCAAGAGAAAACACAAAGGGAAGATCGAGTTTCAGCCTATTGTACGGGGAACAATGACGCTTTCTATTTTCAGCTTCGTAGAAGAGCGCCAGTGATTGAGCGAACAAGATGAACAGTTTACCAAGAATGGTGCCAGTCAAAGTACTTTTTTATTTGGTATCGCATAACTCTAAGCAAAAAGTGAGTGTCTAGGTTCAGGCGGTTCCCCAGCACTATATACTTGAGCAGAGGGTACCTAGATAAATGGGCCCAGCCCCTTTGATAACGTTTAAATTGGTTATTTGTTAGTTATGAAAATTGTCACCCTTTGGGGTAGCCAAAAACGAAACGACTAGCTTACATTTCTTCTGTTCCTTCCGTTCTTCTTTTCGGTAGATCTACATGTCTTGCGAGCTGCTCTGTCGTGTGTGTCCACTAAACTAGAAGTCTTAGACGTTCCTACACGATAAAGTCAACGCTACTGGTAATAACTTCATACTCTATATGCCAGAGGGGTTTGATTCCAGATTGTTTCATTATGGTCAATGAAAACTTGGTTGCTCGCTCATTGTGGAAAGCAAACAAAGATTTCGTTCACTTTTTATTATGTTTTACATAAAAATTGACGTGAGGTTAAAGCCTCGGAGCTACTGCATGAGTTATGATGTGCGTTGTTTTGTGGGGCTTAAGCTGCAACTTGATTATTTGATGCCCTTTGGGGCATGCATGATCTAAGCTTTCAGGAGACCTTGCTCATGGCCTGCTTGTTAATAAACATATGTAACGATAGGTTAGAGCTAGCGAGTGTGAGACGCCATCTCCTTCTGTACTCTTGCACAAAAGTTATCACGAAGTAGACAACAAACACAAGGGTATACAAAGAAGCATAACACAAAACTCAAGCACCAAGTCTATGCTCTTCAAAATAAAATGATACTAAGAAACCCTTGTTAACCAACACGAATCTAATCAACCTGCTTGCTAGATGTACGACAAATTTTGAGTGAAACTTCCAAGCTTGTCGGGAAAGTTGAAACATTCGTGGCGAAATTCAGAAATTTGAGGTAGGATAGGATGATAACCCTGACATCCTGTTGATTTCGCTAAGGGGTGTGCTCCATACTCTTAAAGACCAAAAAAACTTTTAATTTTTCGCAAAAATTTACATAGCCATAAAGCCACCTTTTTGTTAATTAAGATAAAATTATTGTAAATTAGGCTCTCCAGGTTTAGGGTTACGTAAAAGAAGTAACTTCTTGAAGACAGATCGAAGAGTTGTGTATTCTGTCAAAAATAATTAAAGCGATAGACTTTCCTACACGCAGAAATACATCCATGGTTATTAGCATTTTTTTCTTTCGGGGAAAGTACTGCCAGCGGTTCTGTACTGATTTATCCCATATATTTATGCATACCTCAGGAGTATGAGCAGATTCGGCTGCACTTCTGAAGCTTTCTTGCAATCCCACGGTATACCAGAATGTTACCTTGACGATGCGGCTAGGGCACACACAGTTGATATCCTACTATTGTTGAAAGCATCACTCAATCCATCTTCCGAAAACTTAAAATCATAAACTTTGCTATAGTGCGAAAACGACGAAGGAACCCAACTTATTTAGGTAAGTGTTTCCTAAATGTACAGTAATGAAGACGGAGCAACTGCGAAGCAACAATAGCCCTCCCATGCGCGAAATATGAGATTTGAAATACACAGCAATCTTCAGCATGCACGAAGAGTAGCCATAGTGCATCTCTCGCAAAATGAAACCCGCGCACAAAAATATAATCTATACTCTTCAGGCGCAGACCATCTTGTGTTTTTTTCATTATGTGTACGGTCAATATTAACATTGTATTTAATAGATCACACTGTTTTGGATTTGTGTCACTAGACTTAAAGTTGGCCCTAGTTTCTTTTTCAGGAGGAACAATACCGGTAAACGACCGGGATATTTCAATAATTAGTGTTTTGGCCCCTTAGATCTTCGTTTCTCGACCTTCGTTGCTCAATGCGACATAGACACGCTGAAAATGAGCGTACGGTAATTCGCGTACTCGAGAGTTGCGTAGCATTGTCGTTTGTCGTGTGAGAGATCTAGGCTGCAAATTCCTTGCTTGGTGCGTTAATTAGCCGAATGGGAATTCGTCGCGGACAGACCAGGCGAGAGCGTCTTCAGAATAAATCTGGTGGCCGTCAAAGAATTCTTCAAATAGAATGACTTTTAAAAATTCCTCGCCCGCCTACATGATGTCCTTTGAAATGACATACGTCTCACCTTTGGAAGCTGGACTGCAGTGGCAGGTAGAGCTATATATTCAACATAAGGAATCTTCAAGTGTATTAAGCAAATAACCTGGATATGTTTTGGTATGATGAAGTCGTCAGTATAAGTGAAGTGAAAGTAATATTAAGTGCGCAGTCTTAAATTTGGGGGGTTAGAAACATTTGTTTGAATAACGCCGTGCGTACGTCTTTCTATTACCTATTTAGTGCATCAACAAAGTAGTCAAACTTAAAGCAACACCTATGGATGAGAATTCCGACAATTTACCTAGCATTGTGGCTGCTATTTTACCAAGAATGTTTCTAGCATTCTCTGGGTGCATGCGTGTGTGTGTGTGTGTGTGTGTGTGTGTGTGTGTGTGTGTGTGTGTGTGTGTGTGTGTGTGTGTGCCATTGTGTTTGCGTGTGTATTTGTGTGTGCGTGTGTGTTTGTGTGAGCTCGTGTGAGTGTTGTAACGCTAAACCACATTTATTGGTCCTTATAGGTCGCTCTTGACCGCATGCATCTTAATACGAGGCTCGTGATTGGGAAGTCGGGCATAAAAAACATCAAAACATAACAAACAGATACACAAAATTCCGGACTTCATGGGTTTCAGTAGTGGGCTTAATGCAACAATGCTGCACAAGATAATCACTTCTGTTCAAGTGCAATTCAGTCCAAGTTCAATTCTGCCCTGCAGATCCTAAATGATCAAAAAGAAAACGTGGCTGACCTTTCTATATAGGAACCGGTACAACGCGAAACGAAACGTGTCTTTACAGAGATATTGATTGATATATGTGGTTAACGCTTTCAAAACCAACAAATGATTATTAAGCATGCCGTAGTGGAGGGCTCCGGAAATTCCGACCACCTGGGGTCCTTTAACTTCCACCCAAATCTTAGCACACGGATCTACAACATTTCCGCCTCCATCTGAAATGCAACCCCTGCAGCCGGGATTCAATACCACGACCTGCGGGTCAGCAGCCGAGTACCTTAGCCACTAGACCACCGCGGCGGGGCTCTTCACACAGACATTTGAGCGTTTATTGCACATCGTTTTAGCAACAGCAACACATTTGAAAGCCACGTTAGGAACCGCAAGCAGATCGAAAGTTGCAGCGCATACCTCAAGCAGAAAGCACTATCGAAATTAGCATACACAGGACGGTCACGTACTAACAACTGTGCCAGCTCGACACTGAAAATGTGCTCTTCAAACAGCTGTCAGAAATTGAATCATCGTGAAATTACCTTGATGTTATCAGGAAAAGCTATTGGTCATTCTTGCATATCAGTAACGTTGTATAGCGCACAAGCCTATTGAGCAGTGAAACTAGGTTGTGAGAAATAGTGAGTGTTTTTATCGGCAATCAGTTTCAACTAAACAAGGAGGCGTCTTCCTAACAGCATGCAAAGTCTTATGCAAAGTGTAAATAATAACAGCTGTTACTGCGACTATTATTTGGAAGCATCTTTAGCGTACTCCAGGCACTTCTTTGACAGTTTTTATTTATCTATCGAACTTGAAACTCTCGTACCGCATCCCCATATTAGCGTTTATGCAGCAGAACTTGAACTGTTATCAAACTAATAGTGATGCAGTAATATAGTTCAATAAAGGTACATGTTTTTAAGCATATTAGCAGAAACGAGTGTATTTCAACAATGCGCCATAAACTGTGAGGATCTCCATTGCGCCTGAATGTCTGTCCAGAAGGATCGGTGTCCACCTGCGGCAAGTTATCTTTTAATTCACTTCTCTTTCTTTCCATTCACAATACATTTTACTACAAGTAATATCTGCTTTACGTTACTCGACATCACTGTGTGTGCACGATGCTTTGTTTACCGGGGCACCTTTTCGCAATTTTTTTAGTGTTCCTTGCATGGTAATCAGTGTTTTATTTGGCCACGTTCGAAGCAGACTCGCGTGTGCATCCTTCAGGCATGCCGCCACCGTCAGTGTTCAGATCAAGAAAAACAGAACAGGGAACTCAGCGACGCCGTGGCAGTAAGTCCATTGAGCTGTTTTTGGCGAGCAGCGATGATGCCGATGATGATTTCACCCAAGTTTACAGTCGAACCCAAAATTAAAATCGCTCGTTGCTTCACCGCCTTCAGTAGCATCTACTCTGAAGCATAAAGTGACTTCTAACACCTACGCCGTGCTTATTGTGCCAGTCACGCCATCTGGCATCTTGAGGCACCTGGATCGGCAGACCATCTCGAGAAAACTCGAGTCTTTGGCGTGAAACGAAATCAAAGATGTACTACAGGTTTTCCCGCTCAATTTAATCCAAGCGCCAGCCAAATTAATCTAGGCGCCAGTCAATTTAATCCAGCCGCCACTGAAATTAATCCAGGTGCCATTCATTTTAATCCAAGTGCCATTGAAATCCAACCGCCAGCCGATTAAATCCGGACGCCAGCGAATTTAATACTGATGACATTGTGACTTCAAAACGACCCAGAATTTTCGGGAATGCGTGGAGTGAATAGCTTTGGAGTGAATTTAACAGGGAAAAACCTTGAATGAGTCACTCGTGACACAATGTGACTCGCGCGACATTATCTCGCCTATCACCCGCGTAAGCACTATTCACACCTTCGACATGCATATCAAAGGAAAAGCCGTCCACACAGTAATAACTTGATAATTATTAACCAGGCCAATGATCTCATCACGAGTGACTTAGGTGACGTCCTCACGCATATCACCCACGCACGCACTGTCTTAACCTTCCGTCATGCATATCAAATGAAACGTCTTTGAAAGGGCGGGATCTTGATACCTAAAACTCGGCCAAGTCACCTGATAACCAGTTCCTCAGGGGACGTCATCACAAATATCACCCGCGCACGTTATTTACTCGCCTGTCTTCATGCATATCAAACGAAATGTCTTTGAGAGAGTAATAACTCGAACGCTGTCACAAAACCCAGTGACGTCATCACTAGTGACTGGCGTGACGTCATCATGCCTATCCCACACGCACGTGGTGTCCTAACTTGTCTTCATGAATATCAAACGAAATGTCTTTGAGAGAGTAATAACTTGAACGCTGTCACAAGGCCCAGTGACGTCATCACTAGTGACTGGTGTGATGTCATCACGCCTGACACCCTTGATATATTCACTTGATATATTGACAGGGCAACAGAATAATTCAGTATGAACGGCGACTAATACCCCACCCCATCTGCCACCGTGCCTGTCTTTTTTGAAAAATATCAAAGTTGGGAAAGAAGTTCGAAATTTCAGCATCAGCAATTTCACTGGAAAGCCATGTTTCGGTTAGCACAATTACATTACTATCGGATGATGACACATGATTCGACACTACTACACGTTGTGGAAGGAAGCTGCGAATGTTAGTGAAGATAACCGAGAGTGAAACGGTGGCACGGGGCATGCGAGTAAGGTGGCTGCGTGGTTGACGGGCGTGACAAGATAGCTATAGTTGTTCTAGCACGTTTTGCGAAGATTTATACAACGTTGACATCTTAATTCCATGAGCCAATGTTCCGATGCTCATAAAAGAAGCAAGTGATCACAGCAACATGGGTTGCTAATTTCCTGTCCGATCGCTATCAGTCTGTTTTTGTTAACAATACCTTGCCTTCATTAGTAAAGGTAAAATCAGGTGTTCCGCAAGGTACCGTGCTAGGGCCAATCCTATTCCCCATTTACGTTAATGATAAAAGTAACCAATTGCCATCCCCAATCAGACTTTTTGCAGACGATTCCCTATCGGAAAAAAACGAATGGTGGGCATGGTGGAAACCACCACCCACCATTATAGTGGATTAATGTAGTGGGTGAATGGTGGGAAACGCCCACCATGGTGCATGGTGGGTATGGTGGGTGCTGCAGTGCCGGCAACACTTGAGCGCGAAATGACGTCAGAATCACCTGACGAGCTGCCAAAAAAAAAATAAAAAAGAATTCTATAAAAACGGTATAAAAAACACCCGTCCCGTAAAAAAAAAAACAAGGCGCCACGGAGGATCGAACGTGCAACCTGCGGATTCCCATTCGAAGACGCTAACCACTGCGCCACACCATTTTTTTTTCTTTAATTCCGGTAAACTTCACAAACGGGTTGCTACGCTTAATATATTACAATTCACAACGAACAATACAAAAAACTTGAAAATAACTAAGCCCGTCAAGCATTACTATAACACATCACGTTCTAGAATTCCTTCATGGTCAGTAGGGCTTCTACCCTTTCTACCCATAAAGGTGCACATTCGTCTGTTCTTACTACCTCGAGCAATCTTGAGATGCTTTCTTTAAAATACTCTCTTGCTGGTCTTCTGTCTACCCATAAAGGTGCACATTCGTCTGTTCTTACTACCTCGAGCAATCTTGAGATGCTTTCTTTAAAATACTCTCTTGCTGGTCTTCTGTCTGGGTCACAATGAAACCCAGCCATTCTAGAGCGCCATATACTGTGCAAGGCAGTCATCATAATAAAATCGAAAGGTAATCCATCCTCATTCTCTATATCCAAATACCTGATCCCATGAGGATCTAACGGGAACTCTTTCTTGATTGTCCTTTGTAATACGTCCCAAAAATAAACACCTTCCCAACAGTGCAGAAAAACATGGTCAATAGTTTCCGGTTTCTTACAGATTAGACAGTGAGATCCCCAAAACATATAAAACCCACGCTCCTCTAGGAAGGTTCTTACAGGAAGTGTTCCAGTGTGTAATTTGAAAAAGAACGTTTTCGCACTTGGAGCTGCTGGCATTTTTTTAACTCGTTTAAGTACATTCTGACCCTTGCGTGCTGTATATAGCGCTCTTTACAATGGGATGGGGAGCATCGTGTCACATAAATCTTTGTACAGTTTTTTCTTTCCGACAGACCACAGGTAGTCAGTTGAAAAACGAACACACAAAAACCGCACGCTGGCCACAACTTCCTTCATGTATCCTTGCACAGCCCCTGTGGTAACATGAGTGCTCACAACAAACTCGGGCAACAGTCTACTTAGTCTTGTTTGACACACTGTTAGTAGGAAAGGATCTCTTGTCTCACGAAAAAAGAAAAACCTATTTACTAACTGCTTGATAAACAGATGTCCTAGCCCCAGGCCTCCACACTTCACCCACACTCCACACTTCACTATAGGAGGCTATGGTCTGCTTTGGCTGTTGGTTCATCACCACCAGTCGGTGTAACTGTACCCGTTGAAGCTTCTGGGTTCACCGCGTCGCCTGCGCCTTTCGCCGCGTCTTCAGCCTCGGTCACGTCCATCACCAACTCTGCTGTGTCTTCACCTTCGGCTGATCCGATAGCCGATGCGTACGTGCGCATGCACGCATCTTCGCTGTGGCCGAACCGCCGACAACGCGAGCATCGGGGTACTTTACACTCTCTTCTAACATGGCCGGTACCCTGGCAGCGCAGACACTGCATTGGCCGCCCAGGTGCAACCACAAGTGCCAGTTCACCAGCCACCCTGATTTGATGCGGGAGATCTTCAACCTTCACGCCACTCTTGAGCTTAAGTAGCACAGTCCGTGTGGTTGACCCCTTGTCGCTGACTCCTTGCACACGCCAATTCTCCCTGGTGACTTGAACGACCTTCCCATAAGCCGCCAACGCCGTTCGCACGTCTTCATCGTTGACGCCATACAGCAGCCAATGAAGACGCAGCCGCACCTGCTGATCCTGGGGGTCTACGATGATGCAGCGTCGACCCTTGACTTTCAGCTCCTTCACGTCCAGCAAGCGTTTCGTAGCGTCCGCGTTGTTCATGGTGACCGCCCAGACATGATTTATCTGGTAGGCCCCCAGTGCCAACACCTCCGGCAGCAGTCCTGTAGGTCCGAGCGCGTCTCGGAAATCTTCGACTCGATACGGTCTGCCGCGCACATCACCGTGTAAAAACACGGTGTTTTGCGCGACGCGTCCCTTGGGCAGTGGTGGCAAAATAATCTCATATCCTGCGTCTTGGTCTTCGGTCATCCTGTTACCGCGGCTAGTATGTGCCGCAAACGCCGCTCCTACGGAGCACATGATTCTTGCGTCCGACGCGCGTGAGTGCCGACGAAAGAATAACCACTGCGCCACACCAACATGACGTTGGTTGCGTGTTAAATACTTAGTTGCCATACAAACTTAAGGTTCAACTTAGTTATGTTTGTCGTGTACACAACATAGACAAGATCTACACCTGCTACTAAATATTGCAGATTTATTAAACACAAACAACTGCGGCCTGTAACGATTGCCACTATGTTAATGGCACTAGTGCTATTTTTTTTTTACAATTCACAACTTCAAGAAAAAAAAAAAACCAAGTGGACTGGGGAGCAGCAACAGTTTACCGGTGGGGTCTGCCAAGTTTAATATCCGTTTCGCGCTCGTTCTAAAGGGCGACATCTGCTCACGCTTTATGACTCTTCTAGGCTCATTCCATAGATACGCCCGCCTAATTTATTTGATTGAGTATTGGGATGCTTTTCGCGCAATGTAGAGGGCGGTCGCGCCAGCGCAATGCTGTAGCTCTTTCGCTAAAGCAACAACTACATAACGGCTTGGCCAAAACGAATGCAGTGTGCCGGAAACATTACGCTATCATATTGGTTCACCAAGCACACGAATTGCCACGTCTGAGTTCTCGTACAAAAGCTAGAGAAGTGCCGGCGAGTGTGACCGGCAGCTGTCGGTGAGAAGACACTTAATTACGTTCTCTGGGAGTGCTTTAATCGCGTCGCATCGATGTTTGTTGCTTCTTGAGCGGACACCATACACAATGAAAAATGCTTCATTTAGGTTAATTGATGCCATATGGCTGCGCTGTATTGTCATACTTAATCGTCGTAATCATGTATTCTGAAACCCGGAAGCACGGATAACACAATTGTACGGGCTCGGTCAGTAGGCCTAACCTTTGGTGGAAATCATGGTGGTAGAACATGTAGTGTACAGATCCCAGCTTTGTACACTATATAAATTGCACGCCATTATAAGCCCACCCATCATCTGCTTACTGTTTCCCAGCATTATCGCGATGGTGGGCAGAGCTTCTCAGCTTGGTACACCATGTGGCCCACCATAACAAGCAGCACCCATCATCTGCTTAGTGCTTCCCAGCATTATCGCAATGGTGGGAAGAGTTTCTCAACTTGGTACACCATGTAGCCCACCATAATAAGCACCACCCACCATATGCTTAGGGCTTCCCAGCATTATCGCAATGGTGGGCAGAGTGTCCCATTATTGCCCACTATCTAGCCTCTGCTTTCCACCATCATTTCCACTTTACCCATCATCTGTACACCATACCACCCAGTATGTCCCAGCATAACCACCATATTTTCCACTACGTCCAACCATAACCATCATAATTTCCACCATGCCCACTATTATTTCCACCATGCCCACTATTATTTCCACTACTCCCACCATGTTTTCCAGTATCCACTATGGCAATTTTTCCGATAGGGTTGTGTAATTTATAGACAAATTACTAGTCATATTTATACGAGTGCGCTGCAGTCTGACATTAACCAAATCACCCGATGGTGCTGCCAATGGCAAATGGAAATTAATGTTTCAAAAACAAAGTATATTCAATTTACAAAACTACAAAACCTGAGCTGCAATAATACATGATAAACAATTGGCTTGTGGAAAATGTGAACACAATAAAATACTTAGAAGTTCATCTTGCACACAACCTCTCATGTAATGCTCATGTTGAGGCAATAGTCAGTAAGGCTTTAGGAGCTCAAGGATTTATTAAACGAAATTTGCACTCTGCTAACCACTCCACCAAACTTCTCGCATACACAACCTTAAATCGCTCGAAAATGGAATACGCTGCCCTTATTTGGAATCTAAACCAGCAATACCTTATTCATAAACTTCAGGCCATTCAAAACAAAGCAGCCCGCTTTATCACAGGAAAATATTCTCGGCTATATACCATAACAAGCTAATAAAACGTCGTTGAAATTACCGTTGAAATTAGGTAATAGAGAAATGCTCAGAATATAACCAACCAGCTATACACAGCCTTCACTAGATTACGAGAAGGCGTTTGATTCAGTAGAAATATCAGCCGTCATGCAGACACTGCGGAAGTATATATAAACATCCTGGAAGAAATCTACAGGGAATCAACTGCTACCATAGTGCTTCATAAAGAAAGCAACAGAATTCCAATCAAGAAGGGTGTAAGGCAGGCGGACACAATCTCCCCAATGCTATTTACCCCGTGCTTACAGGAGGTTTTCAGAAGCCTAGAATGGGAACAGTTAGGGATAAGAGTTAATCGAGAGTACCTTAGTAACCTGCGCTTCGCCGATGACATTGCATTGCTGAGTAACTCAGGGGACGAATTGCAACTCATGATTACGGAGTTAGACAAGGAGAGCAGAAAGGTAGGTCTTAAACTGAATCTGCGGAAAACGAAAGTAATGTACAACAACCTCGGAAAAGAGCAGCGCTTCGAGATAGGTAATAGTGCACTTCAAGTTATAATAGATAATGTCTACTTAGGGCAGGTAATAACCGCGGAGCCGAACCACGAGATTGAAGTAACTAGATGAATAAGAATGGGGTGGAGCACATTTGGCAAGCACTCTCAAATTATGACAGGTAGATTGCCACTATCCCTCAAGAGAAGGGTATATAACAGCTGTATCTTGCCAGTACTTAGCTACGGAGCAGAAACCTGGAGACTTACAAAGAGGGTTTAGCTTAAATTGAGGACGACGCAGGGAGCAATGGAAAGAAAAATGGTAGGTGTAACGTTAAGAGACAAGAATAGAGCAGAGTGGATTAGGGAACAAACGGGGGTTAAGGATATCATAGCTGAAATCAAGAAGAAGAAATGGACATGGGCATGACATGTAGCGCGTAGGACAGGATAACCGCTGGTCGTTAAGGGTCAACTAACTGGATTCCCAGAGAAGGAAAGCGGGTAAGGGGGAGACAGAATGTAAGGTGGGCAGACGGGATTAAGAAGTTTGCGGGTATAAATTGGCAGCAGCAAGCACAGGACCGGGTTAACTGGCGGAACATGGAAGATGCCTTTGTCCTGCAGTGGATGTAGTCAGGCTCATGATGATGATGATGATGATGATGACGACGATCATGATGATAATGATAATGATGATGATGATGATGATGAAATTACCGACTCTCGAAATACGTAGGCCTATTGCACTGCTGTCTCATTTCCACAAGCTTTATTTCAGTGAGTCATCTTTCTTACATTCACAGATTAAACCAGCTCATCGCATTTTTACACGTGAGGATCATGCTTGCAAAATACAGCCCATGTTTGCCCGTACTAACTTCCTTCGTGACACACCATTGTTTCTTGCGATTTATCATTGGAATAAACTACCAAGTGATTTAACTGTGCGTGATCACGACACGTTTGTCCGCAGATCAATGGAGATGTAGAATGTAGAACCGTAACATTTTGTGGCTTTGTTTTGTTTAGTCTAGTGCCAATATTACATCAGTTATCGCACTCATCGTTTCATGCCATACTGAGTGCTACATTACTAGGTGTTCTTTGGTGCGAAATTCGTTTCTGCATTTACCTTTTTATTATTTTTTTCGTGTTCTGTGTATATATTTCTGTTTTGCACATAACCCTGCTGTATTGTAACTACCCCCCTATGTAATGCCCAAATGGGCCTTTAGGGTATATGAATAAAAAAAAAAGATCGTCCAGGTATCACGGTAGGTTAAGTCGCGTCGCGTGAAGGTCACCTCCAGAGGCGACACTACGACATCTCACATGAAGGTAAGACCCGGTCGACACGTGATTACACCGAAACCATCACAATGCCACAAGTGTCAGAAAGTGAATCATCCAATCTGAGTTAATGGGGACGTGGTGATTCGGCCCTGATGTACGGAGTATCACAGTGCAGAATACCGTCAAACAACTACACTGAAATATTCCAACTCCCACGGATTGCATGGAGCTTCATCAAGAGACTTTCCGGCAGTCAAGTAAAAATAGAGCGCAATCAACAGATGGTAAAGAATAGCTCCACACATACAGAAGCTGCTGATAGTGTCAGAAAGCGAAAACGACGTTCCCTGACACCGACGAAGGTCTAGAAATACCTCTGAACACTTTGGGCTATCACATAATACAATTGACCACCCCACTTTTCTTTTCCGGCCTCTGCCACTACCACAGCCCGCCGACAAGCCGAATTTGAAGGGCCCAAAAGACGCAGAGGGGAGGAAGATGATAGCGGATGTCAGGTAGCCGTCCTCACCACCACGCCAAGCCCACAGAATGACGACAAAAGGTTCGACTAAAGATCTCCGTGACGAAGATCTGCGTGACATCGCTGTGTTGAGACCGTTGATAAGCACAATGCACACACTCCTCACAGGATTGATCACACCATCAGCTCGAAGCCCACTGCAAGTTCCTGACCCCTTGGAGCCAGTCCTTGTAAGCTTTTTTTTTTAACACCATGGATTGCAGTGTACTTCATCTAAGACTGTCGAAGCTGGCCCGTACTCTCTAAGTGTTCCGTTGTATGGCATTGTGCGAATGCGCGGTACACGATACTATGCGTGCTATTGCGTCACTTTACCTCTGTTTTCTTCTGTATTATTATCCTTCTCTTTACCCCATCACCCATGAAGGATAGGATACCAGATTCAGCCTGGTTAACCTTCCTGCGTTTTCTTTGCTTCATTCTATCTTTCTCTTGCCAGCTCACATTACATCCCCACCACATGTGGAGACTTCATCAAATGTTCCAGAGACAAGTACTAGGTTGAATGACCTGCACCAGCAGCCAAAGAAGATGGCTGAGCAGCCTCTCGTGCAGACTCTTCTGTCTTCTTCATTATCTCCGGATAGCCTCACGCGTGCTTTTGTCCATGGCGCGCCGTAACATTATTGTCCCTAATACAGAAACATGTTCTGTGCAATCGTGAGGTCTGTTGGTCAGTCACACAACTCTAAAAAACAAATGAATGCCTCTATATCCTTTAGCAGTGGCATATACTCACTATTTTAAAGACGATGGGCTCCTGTGATATATCAATGCAATAATATTAACCTACCTGCCTGCCTGCCTGCCTGCCTGCCTGCCTGCCTGCTTGCCTGTCTGTCTGTCTGTCTGTCTGTCTGTCTGTCTGTCTGTCTGTCTGTCTGTCTGTCTGTCTGCCTGCCTGTCTGTCTGTCTGTCTGTCTGTCTGTCTGTCTGTCTGTCTGTCTGTCTGTCTGTTGGTTTCTCTCTAACACTTCAGCCACCCGGCAAAACTTTAACCACTTGATAAACGCCCACCATCTTGATATGGTGACTGCATTCTTATTGATAAACACTTTCAATAAAATGCTAATATCACCCATATTTCAGGCGCAATATCAATGCATAAGTTTTAGACAGTGTCTTTTTGTTTAAAAAATGCATAGATACGTAATTCTAAATACTAACGTGTTTATCGCTCTGCGCTGCCAATGCTATGGTACGAACGAAAAAGTGGCCGTTTCCTACGCTTCACCAAAACATTCAGGGGCTTGCACTAAAACGACCATTCGCTGTTACCTATCAGTGTTATTGTATTCTAAAAGAACATTATTTTCTTCACATTGCCGCCAGAAGGCGCTATATCTCACGCAGCGCCACCAGATAGAAGCCAATTGTCTGTCGACGTTCTCTGCTGCGAAGCACGGAGATACGTGGAGGTATCGCAGCGAAACGTTTCGGGTTTCAATCTTTGCAGGAGTTTTTGTTACAGTTTCTGTTGTTTTCTGACTCCAGTCAACTTCTGTGTTTGTGCAAGTGACGACTACACAATCAGTGAAACGTCGCGAAATGGTAAAATTCACGTTATGCTCATGAAACAAGACCACTGCGAATCTAACATCAACCATGAGCAGATATCTGAGGGCTGTGCACTAAAACGCCTGACAAGTTCGACAAAATGATACGTGCCTAAACGTAGGAAGAATTAGTGTATCTTGCCTCATTACGAAGTTAAAAAAACGTGGCTTATCCCCTTGTATAGGAATCGGTATGACACAAAAGTGAAATGCGTCTTTAAAAAGGTAGTTGAGCCTTTGTTTTGCATTGGTCATGCAACAGCAACAACAACAAAGTCGCGTTAGGAACGGCAAGCAGCTCGAATTTTGCAGCGCACACCTTAAGTAGAAAGCACGCGCGAAATTGGCATAAGCAAGACGAGCGCGAACTAACGATTGCCACAATTCTTCCTGCGCTTTGTGTCAGCAGCGCGCTGCTTCAGTGAACGTGATCGTGGCAGCTTGCGAAGAGACATTCGTTCGCCCGCAAATGGCCAGTGAGATAAACGCGCGCGCAGGAGAGACACGTTCCGTGGGACCGTGGGGGCAGCGCTTCGTGAAGCAGTCACCTTGAGAGCACGTCTCACGGGAGACCGTTACGTCAACTCACCACTGATAACAGAAACCAGCTAAATTTTTTAAGCACTGAAGACTCACAAACGGTGTGTGGTGTATAGAAATAGCTTGCCGTTGGCAAACCACACAACGCAAGTTTTTGACGTAGTGGTTAGCGCCGCCCACTGAGAATAAAAAAATGTTTCGATTCCGCGAAACAGATGTGTGCCTTCCATTGTTTTCTTTGAAATATCTTATATATTTTCAACGTAACTTCCGTGACAGAAGTACGCCAGCGGAGTCGTCGTTGATCCCGGCATAAAATACTGTGTTAAAAAATATTGAGAACTTGAACCACTCAAGTCTTTGCGTTCACACTCTTCTCACCTCATTTATTGTGGATATGGCCCACTTCTCTAGCAGCTGAAAGGAAGCATAATGGGTGTGCTGGGTGTACACAAACATGCAACATATCGTTCAATGATAGCCTCTTGAGATTGAAAGAAGGCGCTGAACAACCACACTCATCGAGTGTCTTCAAAATCACATGAGGCGAGTATTCAGCTATTTATTGTTTAAGTGTAATACCAAAAACTTGAGATGATGTTTTTATTGTTCTTATACACGCAGCGATAAGCTTTCTTCTTGCTCAATATTTTTATATATTCCACATGTTCCTACCACGTTCTTGCAGAAGCTATCTTCAGGGAGCGCATAACTTATTGTTTTAAACTTACAAAAGCTGAAGCTGACTAGAGGGTGAAACGGGCATAATATTTATGTATATCTTGCCTATCTGCACGAAAGACAGTCCTACACGCACTTCCATAACACACAGAGAAGTATTAAAAATGCGTTTCCCTGCATTATTCTCCGAGTTCATGCTTTCCATCCCATAGCAGACAATCCATTTTTCAGACACATTCCATTAATAATGTTCAATGGCAGCACAGCGCCATTTGGCAATAAAACCACGAGGGAATAGAAGTTTCACCGAGGCGACTCTGCCAAAAAAGAGGATAATTCAGCCGGAAAGACAGGAAATAACAAATCTATAAGCTTTCACCTTGGGGATATCGCGTTCTCGTTCGTGAACTCGTCCCGGTGCATAGCCATCATGGTTTCACATCTAAAGCGCACCCCCGGGATACGGTGTCAACGACTCAAGCCACGTGGAGGGAGGCCGACGCACTTTCGAAAATCAGACAACGCCGTCTCGTTTAAAACAAGTTCATTGAGCTTTACTGAAGGCGTCAACGTTGCCCGGATGATTCTACTTTCAGTATAACAATGTATCAACGGGTAATGCACTCACTGTTACAACGAAAAAAAAAGACAAAAAAGACATGGAGCTTGGCCAAACGAGTTATTTTTCATAATGGCATATTGCTAACTGTCTAGAATCAGACAGCGTGGAGTAATAAAAATACAGTTGTTTTATTATACGTCCATTATTGAAGCTCCTTGTTTTCAGTTATCTAAGCTACCAAAAATGGAAATGAATAGAGAGAGGAGCAAATCACGTTTTCTTTGTACGAGAATCTTGCTTCTTCTTAGCGTTAATGGCGAGTCACTATTCGGACCCAAGTTGGACTTATCATCAAAAGAAAGCTCGCTAGAGACGCATCAAAAGGTATAAGTTTGTAGGAAACAGAAGATCGTTGACTGGTTTGTTATAGCGGTTTATTGTACCAAGGCCACCTAAGCTTTGGGAGGCTTTCGTAAAGAACGGCTCCACTTATTTAGGCAGTATTGAACGTGCCAGAAATCATACGCAACAAGGGAATCCGACATCATCGTCCCATCAAAATGCTACAGCCGCAGTCGGTAGCGAATCCTTGTCTTCCTCTTCCACAGCCAAGCACCACAGACACTGATTCATTGATTGATCGATTGAACAATTGATTGACTGATTGATTGCCTCTATTATTTTGGCGCAACCCACCACGGGAGATCAGCCATGAAACAAACAGTTCCTCGCTACTACAAAAAATTGTTCATAAGTTCGAAGTCTGAAGCAGCAGATAGTTTCAAATTACTTTTTAAAAATGTTTCCCAAGAAAATAAAAGACAAAATTTTTAATAAATATGGTAGGTTTTCATAACCTTCGAGTACGATTCATTTCATAAAAATGGCAACAGCAATGGATGATAAGGGGGAGGATGAAGAAGATCACTGTACAAAAGCTGTTAAATTTATTATGGGTACCTGAACATTGCGGGTGAAAATTTAATGAATTGGCGGACTCGATAGCTCGGAATGGCATAAATGGTCCAATGCACTCTGTGCTTCTGGTGCTGGCCAGTTTAACGGCGAAAAGATATCGAAAATTTTCACTCAGAGCTAGTGTCATAGCATCAGTAACACCATGCATTGAATTTAGACATTTGAATTATCGATGGAAATCAGGGACGCTCCCTGGATTTCGTGCCGACCGGTTGTGCGCACGCGCGCTCCGCGCGCTCGCGACCTTCGGCGTCATCGTAGCTCTGGCCGACTGGGCTCGCCCTACGTCATCTCCTGTCGTCGACGACCTTCGACGACAGCGCAGCTCTGATTTACTGGTCCTGCTCTATGCCATCTACTGACGCCGACAACATCTCTCGCAAGTGTACCCCGTCCTCGGACTCCAGGGACCGTTCTTCCATCTTTCCTGTCTCTCCTATCCCCTCAGTTTGTTGTTGCTTCTTCTTCCTCTTTCCTATACCTTTACTTCTACCCTTTTATCTCTCCTTACCCCCATCCCTTTGTGAGCTCTGTGGTGGTGTCGCTCACTGAAGCAGACAATAACGGGGCTCACTTTTCTCTTCCTTTCTCTTAAGAACCACTCCATCGATGGAAATCCTACTGGTGTCATAATAAACAACTGGAAGTCATGCTAACAAGATTACGATGTCATGTGTCACCTTTAAATCTATATCCACATAGGGCTGGTCTGGGAATAGCACCCCATGCAGTTTTTGTACAGATGTGAATTCAATAGAGCTTTATTTTTTGTTATGTTGCCATTGCAGACTATTAAGAAAACATCTCCTTATCATCCAATTTGCTAACCTTGGGCGGCTCTTCACCTTTGAGAATATACTCTCCTTCGGTGCTTTGGTTCTGGCCTACAGCTACAGGAATGCCTTTGATGCCGTTTGCAATTATATTCATGAAACAAAACAAATGCGCCTCCAAATTCTTATTTGCATATTTGTTACTATAATAGTATTAAGCAAAAAAAAAATATATATAAATATATATATATATATATATATATATATATATATATATATATATATATATATATATATATATATATATATATATATATTACTCGGTTTGGTCGAAATGTCAAAAAGGAATTATTGCACTTTTTCTGCATTTACGTGTGCTTTACCCTGCTTCGGTTAAGATTAGGTATCATTCGAAAGGCCTTAAATTCTATATCCTCCATTCTTGGCCAATATCCTGAGTGGACAAGAGCCATAGTGGAGGCATCATCATCATCATCATCATCATCATCATCATCAAAATTTTAGCCAGACCGCACGCGTAATTTAGCTTTATTCAATATACCGTGCTCATTTATGCAGTAACAACGCAACCTGTTCGTTGACTACCATTTAGGCATACATACCCACACTTTGAATAGCTGCTAATCAGGTAGGTTATTAAATGGGAAGTACTTCTATGCTTACTTCAAGCGCTTTTGGTGTCTATCTTCGTATCAATATTTTTATCTATCCTGCGCTTACTTCTGGGTGTTCTTGTGACACCCCATTTACTTGAGGTAAACAAAAATTAGTATGTGAGGGCAAGTTGGTTTGACGAATACGAATCACTGGTCAAGACATGAATTATGCTACTATCTCGTCGCGTATGAGTTGAAATGCCTTTCGCCTGAGAGGGGCACATAGCTGCAGGTGGGTATAAGCCGCAGGTGTTGACACTTCATACCTACCTAGAATGATGATAACACAGAGGCAATGGGCTTCTAAACACATGGGTAATAAACGTGGGAGAGTAAAGAAAAATTGACGCTGTATATGCATGTTTCACTGCAAATGTCATAGAAAGACGATAGTTTTGCGTCTAGAAAGAGTGAAGAAAACGCTTATTTGATGTTCTGCTCGAGAAAACTGGTGAATTGTGTTCTGGAAGCGCTGCGTTAGAGTCTTGATCTGTGCAGCGATGGCGAACGAGCACCTCGAGGCACGTTAAACGTGAGCGCCATCTGGTAGTCATCGTCGAAAAAGAAGGAAGGCGTGCGCCCCCACGGAGAAAGATGTGCGCCTGTATCGGAGGGTATAAGTTGTAGAGCGCAAAGCAGCGGGCAGGTGCCACCACCGTGTCGTCTATGCAAATCGCTGGAAACACTTGCCTTTTGAATGCGAAGCATTACTTGGTGAACTTCAGCGACTTTGAGCGTATCTATCTATCTATCTATCTATCTATCTATCTATCTATCTATCTATCTATCTATCTATCTATCTATCTATCTATCTATCTATCTATCTATCTATCTATCTATCTAGCCGCCTACGACCTTTAGCTCCCCTTGCCGTTTGGATAATGATATGGATATAAACTTGGTATATTATAACATCACTCTATGGCGAATATAACTGACTAGTCATGACATGAAAATCATGACATGTATGTCATAAATGCCATGATTTACATGTCATGCTCTTGCTGATCTTGCGGTGGTTTTATTCACATCATATGTTACAAAACTGGTATAGTATGACATCACTGCATGGCGAACACAAGCGACAGACCCTTACATCAAAGTCATGACATACGTGTCATGCAACAACATGACTACATTCCATGCTCATGATGCGCTTGCGGTGTTTCCTCAGCTTCTCATA
Organism: Rhipicephalus microplus; assembly: GCF_013339725.1. NCBI lineage: Eukaryota > Metazoa > Arthropoda > Arachnida > Ixodida > Ixodidae > Rhipicephalus > Rhipicephalus microplus. Next base: position 41,744,497 of record NC_051173.1, read on the forward strand.
AACCAAATTTGGTATTACGGGACGTGAATGGATGACGAAGGTATGTGACTGGTGCAAGCACGATAATCATGAGATGCATGTCGTGTAAAAACGTCACTACACGCTACGCTAAAGTGCTCGCGGCCATTTTGCTAGCTTCACATATATGAAAATTTGGTGTAATGTCACGTGAATGGATGACGAAAATATGTGACTGGCGCAAACTTGGTAATGACGAGATGTGTGTCATGTAATAACATGATTACATGCCATACTCAAGGCGCCAATACACTTCGACGGGAACCGGCGTTCGTGCTTGCCGGCGTTCGTTCAATCACGTCACACCGGCGAAGCCACGCCAGGTCCCGATATCCCCCTGGTATAGAGATCAGTGGATTTACCCACTGACCTTCATTGTGGATCTGCATGCCATATACTCGCTGGTGCATGCCGCAATGCGGTGCTTTGAAGCATGCGTGTTTGAGCGCACACGGCGTGCCTCCATCACGAAGAGAGGCAGACGTGGTGTTGTCTAAGTAACGTCGTCAGCACGAAATTCAGATTGTCACATTTCGCGCCGGTCTCCACCGGGCCGCACCGACGGACGCTGGTCGCTCCGGTCACGCATGGCGTCACACTATAGAGTGCTCGTGTTTTGCTAACATGGTGTCGCTGCACCCAGCCTGCGCGTGCGCCAACGTTGCGTCGGAGTATAATTGGCCCTTCATGGCACGATCGATGCCGTTGCGCTAGCTCTGTATGTACCAAATTTCGTATCAGGTAACTTTAATAGGTGACGAAGGTAAATGAAAAGTCCGAAGATGATAATCATGGCATAGACGTCATGTATGGCATAATTTACCTCCGGCTCCTAACGTTGTGCTGATTTTAAAAGGACCTATCACCCTACCTCATTCGTGCTTTGCATATCATCGATTCCCACTGTACGTGGAATCGGCTAATATTTTGTGGATCGCGTTGCGCTGTCAGCGCAGCGTCATAAACGCTATGGTCCTTAGAATTACTTATGTGTGCCTTTTCCAGTCTAAAGGCACACTTAGAAAATATCGACTTCTTGTTATGGTGTTGAAAATATGGGTGAGACGTTGTGCCGCCTCGAGGCAACACGATGTCTCACCCACCGGCTAGGAGGGACAATGCCTGGCGGTCATAGGCAGCCGGCTGGTCGGCTACTTGTTTGAAGATCCAAAGAGCGCCGCTGACTTGTCAGCTCCGGCTCCGGTCGCAACAGCATCCACTATCCACTTGTCTTTTCTTTACCTTTTCTGGATGTATTTGAGGAGTAAAAAACTGTCACTCATGCAAAATAGCTTAAGTTTTGGCTGACTGTACCCCTGCTGTGTTTGCCGTCACGTCGATTGATTGATTGACTGATTGATTGATATGTAGGGTTTAACGTGCCAAAACCACCATAAGATTAAGAGAGATGCCGTAGTGGAGGGCTCCCAAAATTTCAACCACTTGGGGTTCTTTAATGTGCAGCCAAATCTGAGCACACGGGCCTACAACATTTCTGCCTCTATTGGAAATGCAGCCGCCACAGCCGGGATTCCATCCCGCGACCTGCGGATCAGCAGCCGAGCACCTTAGCCACTAGAGCACCTTAGCCACCACGGCGGGGCATATGCCGTCACGTAGAGTTTACGACATTGTAGAAAAGTGCCATCTAGTGAAGCTCATCTATCTGTCTATCTATCTATCTATCTATCTATCTATCTATCTATCTATCTATCTATCTATCTATCTATCTATCTATCTATCTATCTATCTATCTATCTATCTATCTATCTATCTATCTATCTATCTATCTGTCTATCTATCTATCTATCTATCTATCTATCTATCTATCTATCTATCTATCCATCTATCTATCTATCTATCTATCTATCTATTTATTTATCTAGCCACCTACGTCTGAATGGTCTCGTTATCACGCCCTTACCTTGGGGTAAACGAAAACTAGTACGGAAGAGAAAGATAGCTTAACGAATTCGACTCGCTGGTCATGATATCGATAATGTCACAATGTTGTCGCATGCGTCGTCCAACACTTTGCGTCAAACAGTGACATGCACATACCCACGTACGAGAATGTGCCACTTATATGCGGGTATGCGCGACAGGGGATTGGCACTTCCGGGTAAGTGCCAATGGTATGTGCGTATGCGCGGCACTTGATTTACACTTCCTATCTCTACCAGGAATGGCGGTAACACACAGGGACTATTTTAACGCGTTAGTGTTAAGAAAAGGCTTACATCGGCTGCGTTGACCCGACGAATGTCAAAAAAGAACCTCAAGGTGCCAGCAGGAATCAAACCCGCGCATTGTGCATAGCAACAAAGTATTCTACCAGAGCCACGCCAGGTCTCTAAGTGCTTTTCAAATAGAACGTAATGTTCGTGAAGCGTCTATTGGTGATTCAGTGACGACTATCCGATTTTTTAAACATTACGTATGTACTGCTACTATACAGCGGTCACGTGGAGTTAAGGTCACCTGTACTTAAGTGCAATGCAAAGAAGACAGCTGACAGTTATATCAAGCGAAGAATGGGGCAAACAAATTCTGGTAATATTAACTCAAATTCGGTTAGAAAATGAGTGCATCCCCACAAAGTGAAAAAAGGTGAGTGGGCGAAGCTACAGGCCCTAATGTCTATAATGTCTACGTTAAAGTCGCTCGGCTAGTATAAAAAACGAACGGACGCATGGATGAACGTAGAGGCGGACGTATGCACAGATGGTAAGGCACACGAGCGGAAGGACAGATAGATAGACCCGCGAATCCGAGGATGGACAGATGAATGCACAGATGAACCGCGTGAGTAATATGTATTTTGCTTTTGCATAGTTGAAGACATAAAGTGTCAGTAAGTTGTTTACACATATATCTTTGTTTTTGTTGAGCGGTGTTCACTGACAGTTTGGATTCTGTGGAGCAGGAGGGACGCCAACTAGGTTAACCCTAAAGAGCTTCACCCATAGAGAAACATACATAAAAAGCGGACACTCCCGTAGGGGCTCCGCGGCCCAGCTACTGCGCTGCTTTCAGCGCCACGAGTGGCTGGTGAGACCCGATAATGTTTTTCGGATAAATAAAATAGCAAATTTTTTTCTTTCCGATGCTGGGATTTGGATCCGTACCTTCATCCTCCGAAAACGAGTGTCTTTACCACTAGGCTACAGATCCACCCGTGCTCAAAAGGAATATATCTACAGCACATCTAAATCACATGAACTTATGCCCTTTGTGCAAAACAAATGCAGAAAAACAACGCTTTCTAGTAAAAAAAAATATTACTGAATTTTGTTGTAAAAAATTAAACGTCCTCAGTGGGACACCTTGTAAAGCGGATGTGGAAAATTGCACAGATCAATAATGTTTTTTCTTTTCAAAAATTTGATGCCAAACCTATGTTTTCATTGACCTCCTGAGGCGGCTAATATATACCGTGACAGAAAAGTAGAAGCGAGCATAGGCGCGCCATCTAGTGGCTGGTCAGAGCCTATCTTGCTGGGCCGTGAAGAGGCTCGAGTGGCCCCTCTTTATATAGTATGTTTCTCTATGCTTCGCCCCTAAAAGCTGGCATCGGCAGCGTTGACTCAACGAACTCAAGGAATGAATCTACGTTCCCAGCAAATACTGAACCCCTACCTTCCGCGTGGTAATGACGTATTGCACCACAAAGCCACGCCAAGTCTACGAACTGCTTTTGAAGTAGACCTAATATTCTTGAAACGTCAATTGTTCTTGCAGTGTAAGCTATGCGATGGTATAAACAGTACATGCGTACTTCATACAGCCGGCACATCAGGTTAACTGCAATCGTAGCGAAGCACCAATAACTGAAGCGCATTTATCTAGACGTGTCCAGGGCTGTCACTTTCGCTGGCACAGGTGCTACATATAAGCTTACTGCTTCTAGTATATCTAATACTGAAGTTGCTGTTGGCATTGTTAGACAACAGTCAGAACGCGACTAATTGACAAACGCCTGTGCGTACAACATACCTTCAGCGCCATTTCGTAATGTTCCGATCAATAAAAAAAAATATGACACAGTGCCCTTTTCTCCGAATGCTTCGCTAACATCAACTCTTTTTGTAAAGTATGCCTCTGTTCCAACCATAAGAAAAGATTTCATTGAAATTATATATGAATATTGAGTGGCAAACTCGTAAAAGTTATTGCAACTATTAAATAATCAGAGCGAAAACGTGCTGCGTCCATTCCACAAATCAATTCACAAGCATTATTTCTACAACTTGAAGCAAGAAGAGAGAGAAACAACTTTATTTAAGAGAAAACAATTTACAGAGGAATGGTGGTCAGGCAGTGCCTTTCCGCCACATCCTCAGCTCGCTCCGAGGTGTGGGAAACACACTTTCCTACACCTCGGATGAAGAAGAGGTCAAGAGATCAGGCGGGGGTGAATCGTCACTGCAGTCCCATGGTATATGAGAGGGAGAGGTGACGGAGCCACACTTTGAGCAATGCAGACTGAACAGATCGGGGTAAATGTGTGCGTATACGGGAATGAGTTCGCTTGTAGGCCGCGCCATGTAATTTTTTGTGGTTTCGTGAGTTTGGGATGCGGCGGTGGTTTTCTTCAACGTTCCAGGCGATAGTGCTGAGCAATTCCGTGATAGGGTACGAGACGCCCGCTGATGTTCTCTGGGTTCATTGCGGGGCCAACCGATCAGTTGACGAATTCTCGAGCTTGTTGGTGGGCGGCCTCGTTCCCCGGATTCCTTGCGTGCTCCGGGATACAGACGAGATATATGAAAGACGGATCCTCGTCTTCGAGATAGGTGAGGGACTGAAGGAGTCGTAAGGTACTGGGAGCAACGGTACCACGAGCGAAATAGGAGATAGTGGTTTTCGAGTCGCCAAGGATCCTAGTGAACCCAAAGAACACCGCGAGAGCTATGGCCGCTTCCTCGGCTTCGGCGGGGTGGAGGGCACGGACAGAGTCGGCTACTCGCAAGATTGCGTCGGTGTTGAGGGCGGTGCGAGCAGTTTTTACGCTAAGTGCGTACGCGCTTGCTTGAGAGGAGTAGCGGCCGCGTCCACGTAAGCCACATCGCGCCGCGAGGCGTATGCGTCGTGTGTTGCTTGGGCACGTGCCCACCAGTCTACCGTCGCGGGGTCTTGGAACCATGTTTTTCAGCGGTGGTTTGATGAGAAAACGTCGACGCAAAATCAGAGATAAAGAAACCGGGTCTGTGCCTGATGGCCAGGCAGCGAGTCATATGCGAGCGAGTATCCAGTGGCTGGTCTTGCTAGCACGAAGTCTCTAAATCTGTGCTGTGCGGTGCACTTTGATGAGTTCGTCGACAGTGTTGTGGATGCCAAATTTCGTATATGTGAAGCTAGCGAAACGGCCACAAGCGCATCATCAGTGTGGCATGTAGTCATGTTGTCACATGACACGCATATCATAATTTTCCTGTTAGGGTCTGCCGCTTGTGCTCGCCATACAATCATGCCATACCACACCAGTTTTGCGACATGCCATGGGAAGGAAGCCACCGCAAGAGCTGCAGGATCATGAAATGTAAATCATGACATTCATACTATACATGTCATGATTTTCATGTGACGACTAGTCAAATTTGTTATTCACACAGTTCTTTTGTGCTATACCCAGTTTGGCATCGATACCATTATCGAGTGGACAGGAGAGCTAAAAGTCCTAGGAAGAAGCTATATAGATAGATAGATAGATAGATAGATAGATAGATAGATAGATAGATAGATAGATAGATAGATAGATAGATAGATAGATAGATAGATAGATAGATAGATAGATAGATAGATAGATAGATAGATAGATAGATAGATAGATAGATAGATAGATAGATAGATACGCTGAAAGTCACTGAAGTTCGCTAAGAAATGCTTCGGATAAAAAAAGAAAGTGAATATGGCAGATGCTGGTAAATATAGTTTTCTATCGACGGCCCATAACCAACGGCTGTTGGACACAGCTCTGCTACTGATATACTAGTATAATAAATTAGAACACAAGCTGGGCACATTAAAATTGAGCAAACGAAACTTGACGACCAAGTTATGCGAATATATGACCAATAAATGCCATAATTATTCTTGCAAAAGTCTGACGTACAAGAATGTGTGCAGAAGTAATGCAACTGAACAGGCACAGAATCTTTACAATTTTTGTCACACATACTTAAAAATGCTACGAAGCATCAGTGACAAAGAAACCTGTGCTTTCCATGTCGACATGATCCCGCTACACAGAGAAAGGAAAATTACTTGATTTGACTCATGCATGCTGCTGATCACTATCCTTTTGTCGAAACAAGGAAGGAAGGAAGGAAGGAAGGAAGGAAGGAAGGAAGGAAGGAAGGAAGGAAGGAAGGAAGGAAGGAAGGAAGGCGGAAGGACAGGCTCGTTAGCCAGTTCCAAGACAATATTACTGTTGCGAGAATGAAAATGGTGTTCCAAGTGTTTGAAGGTATCGAAATAGGAAGACCGAAAGCATGTAGTTATTGGCAACAACCACTGGAAGGGTGAGTACTTCGTACGACATAGTACGGTTCCCTCATGTGCAACACCAAGCAGGAGGAGGAGGAGGATTCAAGGAGGAAGGACAAGGAGGTTAGCCAGTTCTCAGACCAGCTTGTAATTTTGTGCTAGGGGAGGGGATAAGGGGAATAAAATACGAGAAACAAGAGACGTTGAAGAAGAGAAAAAAAAGGAGAAGGGCGAGAGTACGATCCTACTAGATACGACGCTGCTTAGATACGATACGTCTTAGATACGACGCTGCTTACAGCCTGTCTCTAAGACCACTTTCCCGCCAGAAGCGCAAAAACGCTCCCAATGCCTTGCGTGCCGAGGACGATCTCGGCCAGTGTCCTAATACCCTTCTTTTGACAATTGGCGAAGGTCTAGTCTATCCGAAGCTTTTGACAGTTCATTTCTTGGCGCACTGCAGTGAGGACACTCACACAGCATATGGTAGAATGTCTCCGCGCAGCCACAGTTGTCGCATGTCGGGCTGCCGGCCATTCTGATTCGAAGCGAATAAGCATTCGTAAAGGCCACCCCAATCCACAGACAGCCCAAAAGTGTCTCCTCAGTTCTGTATATTCCTGATGAAAGACAAAGCTGTACGTGTGGGTCCAATTTACGAAGGTGGACGTTGGTGACATCAATATTTATAATAAAAGTATAGCGCACCTAGCCTAGGGTGCAAGGTGGTGTATGTGGAGGGATATCAGCATTTATTATGGGCTTGCGTGAACGTAGAGCAGGTGACGCTGTATTTCTGTGTGATACACGTACCCCTGTCCAGCTGCGCATATTCGAGCTGTTTTTTGTAGCGGTGAATTCTTCGTCTGCCTTTGTTGTTAATTGGTCTTAGAGACTGTATAACCAGGCCCTGCTGGTAAACTGAGAGTAGAGTGCAAGTTTTCTTTGTTTTTTTCCTTGTGCTTTGTTCGTGGTCTTTCTCCTGGTTCATTTTCTAATTATCCTTTCTCTGTATTGCTCTAGTTGTTCTTTGGAAACCTTCTACTTTGTTCTTTGAAGATGAACTAAATAGTTCGTTCTACAGTTGCCACCCATAAAAAGTATATTGGAGTGTTTACGTGTAGAAACAGTGATGCAGTTATAAGGACGGTCATATAGGAAGGTACTGATATATTATTGTGTCATCCAAACATTACTTAAAACGGCCCTGCGACACTTTTTGAACTGCCTTATTTAGCACCGGAACACACGTAGCGATGAATACTGAGATGAATGCAACACGAATGACGGAAATCGGTGCACGGACAGTGAAGTTATGAGTCCTCAAAGTTCAAAACTCGAGCAGACGACGAGGAGAAGCGTTTCTTTTCGGATTTCACTCGCCTGCTGACGTCCAAAGACCGCTTCCAGCAGTCGGCGTTGCTTCCAGTCACAGTGTGCGTCTCATAAATATATTCCGGAAATGTCACCTCATGGTGGTCTTCGCACAATACCCCACTACCACTCTTTTTGACGGCGTCGTTAGCATGGTTACTATGAACCACGTGCGTAGAGTAGAACCTTAAAAGACGCTCCCATGGTCACTGTGTAGAATGCGCACATACACTTGGGGCAGGGTTACTTCTCAGCTTGCATGCAAAACTCGTTCTACGTCAATGCCGGGGCCCACCACCCGTCGCATTGTTGGCTCGCTAAAAACTGGGCATGCCTTTCCATGTTTACTTGGTTGCTGGCGTACCATAACCTCGTTCGCAGGCTGTGTTGTGTTCGTTGTTCTACAAATACAGCATTTCGAAACATGAATGATTTCTTTCTGAGAAAGTACAAAAAAAGGTTCTTGGTATTTTTAGCATTCACTCGTATGACCTAGCTACCACCGTATGAATATTGCACGCTATTTCTCGCATTCAGCCAATCAAAAGTGAATGGTGTTTGTCGTCACGTCACATAACATTACGTCACTTCCTATAACAAATAGCCGATGTGTGTCGTCGCAGTCTGAAACCAAGGTAGTATCTCCCATGAATTAAAATTATAACTGCGTCGACTTCGGCGTTGCCATTTGCGGAACGATATCGGCGCGTTCCAGAGCACCTGAAGAACAAATGAAAAATACATGCTCAAATAATGTAGCAGGGCCTCTTTATAATTTTTTAATTTTATTTTATAATTATAGACAAACACTAGATTTAGGCGCACCACCAACGCTCATGCATTGGTGGCGCACCATCCATTCTGGGCTCCCCCAATATGGTGAGGCGCATTTTTAGGCGCATCACCAATAATCAAGTATCGTTGGTGCGCCCAAATATGCGCAGTATTTTTTTTTTTGATGGACAATGTTGCCTAGTATAAAAGCATCCAACAGATCAAGGAGGGTGGGTGTCAAGCAAAGAGTGCAATTTTCGCTCGGGTGGCTAAATCGAAACAAACAGACGCACAGACAGAGCGACAGTCACAGAACAAACTTTCTGCGTTGAGGCATACCAAGAAAGACAAATGTTTTTAAAAAATACTGCAAGACGGAAGTTGGGGGGAACAATTTTCCCAGGCCGTTACCAGTATTTATTGCAATCACAATTTCACTATCTGCCTCTGAAACGGTGAAACGTGCGTGAGGTAATTAGCGTTGAATAGCGAACACTTTGTGAGGGAGTTGTTGTGGGACATACTTCTCCTCATACCAACTTCACGCAATTGTGTTCTATCAATCATGCGGGTTTACTTCGGCTTTATAAACAACTTGAACATTTCATGAGAAGCATTTTCGTCGTGTGTTCGTTTTCACGCTTAAAGACCACGATTTGTTAGCAGAAAAGCAAAATATGTTCATAGACTAAGGTCTCACAGTGGTGAATGTACGGGTACACATAAGGGAACACTTTAAGATTTAAAAAATCTAAATAAACATCTAATAAATTGAGCCTAGTACAAAAGAAAAACGCATGCAACCAAGCAACTGTCAAGGAAAACAATTCAAAACGGAAAGTGGGTTGTCTCAGAATACTCAAGTCAACCGGAGCCTCTAGTCGATCAGGGCCTGTTGCTGCACTTGGTCAGAATTTGACAGGGTCACCTCCCACTAGTTCAAACTTAAAGGCAACCTGCAACACTTTCCTAAGTAATCATCGAATGACATCGGTATGTAATTGCACTGTTTTGTGAATTGACAGCTGTCAAAAGCTCATCTTATGCGTGAAGTGTGTGATGAGTTATAGGAGTTTGTCGCACGCCCCATGTTTGAACACATGGCCACGGCCCGTATAGAGCCCACCTACCTGTCTCAAGCGGCCCGAGGCTTCCGAAAGAATGAAGTTCTGATACATTGCCATGTAATACTTGCATAATTTTATTGCCTGTTAAGCTTAAGACAGGACTCCTTTCGAGCATTTTTTTTTTTCAGTGAAAAGCCCCGCCTGGCCATCATGCGTTCAAAATTTGAAAATTACCGTAGAACTAAAGTTGGTATGTTTCAGAATATATCAGTCCAGATTAGAGTCCTTCTGTTGCTGAACTTGAACTGATGGCACAACCATTAGGACAGAGAACAAGAAGAGAAGTATGACACCCACAAGCGCGCACTCGCCACTGAATTGAATTCTTCTGAAGGCATCACGCCAAACGTTCATCAGTAATGCCTCGTAAACAGGTCCTAAAAGCAATGAAAAGATACCTGTAAAACAACTCCCGAAACTTGCAGTTCAAAGCTCTCTTTAACTGCAGTTGACGAGGATCTATTTCGTACCATCTGCAAAATAGCAGTATACTATCGCTCTCTTCACATTCTTTCAAAGGGCAGAATGAAAGGGCGAAAATTCTTTCTGGACGCGAAGGTGATTCATCCAGCAGAGATGGATTTGGTTATTTGCGAAAAGAATATCTAAAAAATGAAGTTTGTCACCAGCGGGAAGCTCATGAGCAAACTTAATCACTTGTCCAAAAGCCTTGAAAGTGTCTTCGACGTTGATTGTTTGATATGTGAATTTTACGTCTTAAACCCATCATGTGATTATCAGAGACGCCGCAGTGGAGGTCTCCGGCAATCTAGACCACCTGGGGGGTTCTTTACCATGCACCCAAATCTGAACACATGGGCCTGCAGCACTTTCGCCTATATCGAAAAACAGGAGCCGCTGCCGGGTCCCGATGCCGAGACCTGTGGGTCAGCCTGCGAGTACCTTAGCCCCTAGACAACCGTGGCAGGGCGTGTCTTCGACGTGAGCTACACACTCTGATTAATCGCTACTTAGTAGAACACTAAAGCACTCTGCGCGGACACGTCATGGCACCTCCCGGTTGCCGCGGTAATCATGCAGCTTGCTGATTCCAAATTATCCCGTAGCCATAAGCCAAATCGGTGAGTCATTGGCGCTCATGGAATCCTTTACTGATAGGAAAGTGAGCAATTAATAACTCAATTCAAAATTCATTATTCAATTCAATGCTGTGTGCAGCGCTATGTTCGGTTTACATAGTGAAGGAAGCCTGAAGCACTGATCGTCAGCCTTTTCTGACCCTGTCCAACAAGCAATGAGGCGTCCTTTAAAGAGAAAAAAAAAAGCCAACTAGTACACTAAGATTAGGAGATGGTATTCTTATAAATAATCTGGTAATGTACCCCTTGGGACCATACTAATATAACCATTCATAATTTTTTTGGCAATGTGACAAGAAAATTAACACAGATAAGCTGAGGTAAACGTGAGCGAAAAGAAATGGAAGCAGGCAGCCTCTTCGCTACAGTTATCAAGGGTGTCTTTTATATTGTTCAATATAATGGGCATGCAGCTCGTAGGCAGGACAACCACTGCTCATTCAGGGTAACTGACTGGATTCTAACAGAAAGGATGTGGGAGAGGAGGAGACAGAAAGTTAGAAGGGTAGATGAAATCAGGAAGTTTGCAGCTATAAAGTGGCAGCAGCAAGCACAGGACCGTGTTGACTAGCGAAACATGGGAGAAGCCTTTGTCCTGCAGTGGGGGTAATCAGGCTGATGATTATCATTACCACGATTATAATGGTGATGATGATGATGATATTGTACTAAAGGCACCTTGTATAAGTATTAAACAATGTATTGAAGTGCTTTATTACAGTAAAAAACAAAGAAAAAAGGATATTCGTGTAAGTGTAGTAGGTGTGGGGCACTTTCTGAAGGTGCCCATAGAGACGCATCCTCGTGAAGATTACACATGATTGGGCAAGTTTCATTGTCTTACTTGTTACCTTAAAGCAGGAAATTCTCGCTGTTTTTAATACAAGCGTTGAAGAATCAACCGAGTTTTCGTCGTTTCGTGTGAGGAGGGAAAAAAGTTCTTCTTCTCAATGGTAGAGAAAATCTTACAACTGAAGCTTGATGTCATATGGTTCAATCAGGTAGCAAAATGTGTATGTTGGTGGTTACCGCAGCCAGAATACACGTGATAGCACATATAGGCTAAACGGGAAGTAACAGCTGCTACACAACTGATGCGCGACACTGCGCTCTCATACGTTCACTTGGGCTGATCCGCGTTGACCCCCGCATTCCCCCGCGCTAATTGAGGTAATCCGCGTGCGTGTAGCCAACACCTGTATAACCAGAAGAAAGCTGACGGGGGGGGGGGAGAATCGGGGACGTATAAACTCCCCTCAGCCAAGAAGTTTTTCCATTTCGCATATGCATATAGACAGCACACACCCAAACGCACGCAGAGACTTATATAAGGTATGATTAAACCCACGCGAAAAGAATTCAACCAACTCCACTTCGCACAGATTGAAGACACTGGGGAGATGGTGGACTTGCCTTGGTCAAGCTATCGCCTATTCTTGCTATCGTTAAACAAGTCCTTCGGATATGTTGTACCACTGCCTTTTATAAAACGTTCAAGTTAATCTTTGAGGTTGTGTGTATAGCTTTATTCTATCTTGACGATACCTCTACACTGGTTCACAGAAAAGCTTTCACTTATGATGCACGTCAATGGCAACGCAATAGGCACGTGAAAGTCAACCGGCCTATTCTCCACTTGTCTACATTGTCGCACGTAAGCCCGTTCCCCGTCGCGATGACGCTCGCGTCGGCGGTTTTGTTGTTGGAGTAACTAGTAAGCTTGTTCATTCTGAGAGCGCAAATGTCTCAGAAACAGGACGATACAACAGTGTTATATGCGAACAAAATCATTTTTTTCTCCATTTCTGCTTTTTTTGTTATTTTCTTCATAACTACTGCGCACACCATCAGTGCCCGCGCACTCTTGATCCTCTTGTTGTCTCGTAGCCGGCCCGCTGCAATATTTTTCTTTTTTTCGTATTCATTGGAGAATCGGGCAATAGCGGAACTGACTCCCAATTCTGTAAACATACGCGTGAAATAAAAGACGTGATGCGTTACGCACACAACGCATAGAAAAGACACACCTGAAAAGAGTTTTGTGGCTAACACTACTTGCCCCTAAACAGCCCGTATTTCAATTTAACGATTCAACAGGAGGGAAGTGTAACCACCTTATATAGTATAACAAGCTATGGATTCAATAAAACAGCGAGAGAGTGAGATTATACTGAAAGTAGTCTTTGTCTTGTGAAAATAATTGCATCTCAAATGAAGAGCTTCAAATTTTGCTTAACAGCTCTCACTTGGTAAGGAATTCCCTCAGCCATCGCTTATGAAAAAAAAGACAACCACAAAAAAAAGCTCTCCACTTACGCTTTCTGACGATGCCTGACCAGTCAAGCAGAAATGGGCCATCCGAGTATTCATATAGCAGGGTTTCGCACAGTGCCAGTATACACTCTGGGGAGGCTGATTACTAGCGAAGATGTGTAGCCAGTAATTTGCTATAGGTGTCGTCGGCTTGTGTTCAGTGCTTATCGCTCTCTATATTAGATTATCCGTGATGCTATAAATCGTGAAACGTTTTTAGGAGCTCACTCGGCAATCTTCTGATGTTGGTGCCTAGCATCAGAAACTTGGCACGTAGTCCAGTGGCGTAGGCAGCCGGTGCATATGCCAGTGTTAATGGCGTACATTTCTCCATTCGCCGCTCAAGGCAGTGATTCCGACAATGATAACTTGATGGTGCACCGCCATTCAGAGCATTAGAGAGCCTTTATGTGGTCGCACACATAAATGCTTCCTAAAAGGCGTCGGTGTTCGGTAGCCCCCGCAGTCACCTCCTCACGCTTTTGTCCACTTCGTTCTCATCGCTTCGTAGGCACGGCAGCACGTCGCATGTGTTACACAAAGATTCCAATATCCCCCCAAGCCCGTTCACATTCCTGCCTCAACCCCTTTGAATAACGCCTAATAGCTTCATGTCTATTTTATATGAGCGTTAAGCACTTCACTCACGGCAGCGAACAGTCTGACATAAAGGGGCAAGTAGTTAGCGTGCCGACCGATGTTGCAGACACCGTTCAGTGCTCGCCACGAAACATGCTTGACAACGCTGCCTTCGACGTACTGTACACATTAATCGCCGGCTTGTTAACAAACCTTTACACAGATATATAATGAAATGGTCTCGCCAAGAAAAGCCATGCACCTCCAAACAAGCTTATCTAACATCATTCACTTGGTAGATATTACGGTGGCTTTTTTGAATACATGGCAGAGAAATGACACAAAATTTTGATGGATGAGACCGAAGGGCTCAGAAGTTTCATGAAAGGTACAGACAGTTACAGAAAGCTTCCTTTGAATGTAGCTCATGCTCATAGAAACTTTTCTATTTCAGCAGCATACGTGCTTTCACCAGGACATCCATCATCTCGAGTGGCTTGCCACATGCGCTCAGAATTCCGTGCATTATCTTGAGGAGCCACTCGGGCAGTATACACGCTTTCGCAGCATTCTCGGTTTCGCTATGCTTTAGTGAACCTGAGGACAATTTGGTTTGCCTAATTTCCGTGGCACATTCATTTCTATCCACGGACCTTTCTTGATTATTACAGAAAGACGAGTATTGGGGCTTGTTCGAATTGTCTGGCACATACCAGCGTGAGGTATGTGCCATTTAAAAAACGAGAATTAACGCCGCAGAATTAGAGAAACGAAAAATTCCTTTATTTTAATCTACCAGCCAGAAAAATGTATCTGTGTTTGTCACACAGTGCGTTAACTGCGTTCTTCCCTTCTCAATATACAAAACCAGCTGAGGCTGTTAGATCACTCAGATGCATCAGAGTCGCAACGAGCAGCATCAAGGAAGCGCAGCCTTGGAGATTAGTGCCTGCACTGCGCTCGGAATCATTAATGGTTCTGCGGATGTTCCTCGGTAAAGGTAAAGCCTAAGGGAGATTACCGGCATGCTAACGAGAGCTATGTAAACCCAAGCAATACCTGGATCCACGTGGTTTCCTCTCGAAACTTATGTACCGAATGTGATTTGCCTGCTGGTTACCAGGCAGTACCTTTTAGGCAATGTGTAAACGGGAAGTAAGCTTGGCTGTACTGTATAGTTTATGTTTTATTGCTTATAAAGAACTATCATTCTTAACAATACTTTGACTCACGCGCTGACTCTAAGAAGGCCGGGACGATGAAATAAAGATGTCGGCGTTGGTTTTTCGAGCTATACAGGACGTCATGCTGGTTCAAGCAGTCGCATTTATTGAAAGTTAATAGAGATAAAGTAAACTGAATTTTATCTCCCAATAAGAAAGTAATCAATAAACGCATTAAAAACACCCTAACTCTTAGCATTAGGCTAGTTTGGAGCCACAAGAAATGTTTACGGATATAAATATACAAAACTCTGATTTGAACTGTTTACTTTTTTTTATTTTCAGGTAGTGTACCACACACTTCAATGAGACTAAAAACAATAATACGGGGAGTTATATAGGGTTCTCGGGTAACAAGACGCTTTTTACATTGTTTTATATAGGCTGGCATATTTTCGACTGACGAAAACCAACTCTACGCATTGGTGTTCTGGCATGCACATTTTTTGAAAGCGGCTCAGAGACGTTGCCAGCTTCATATCCTCCTGCGCTGAGCCGGGAGGAAACAAATAGTGAGCTAGGGAGACTATTGTTTTTCAGAAACTTATAAACTACAGTTGTAGTTTTACAGTATATGAGCAAGCTAAGACGCATCATTTGGAGTTTTTGAAAGAGCCGCCTTGAAGAAGCGGCATAACTTGAGCCCAACAAAAATTACAATGCTCGCTTCTGCAACACTACCAGTGGCTTTAAGTAAGAATGATACGTGTGTCCTCATGGTTCAATGCAGCATAAGAACTTACCATGAAAAAAACACAAAATATATCTTCCATAAAATTGGTGCATTGAAAATTTCTATTTTTATATATCAGCAAGGAAACACGGCTGAGCATTTTACATAGCGACTAAGTATGCATTTTTCAATTTAAATTCTGGTCAATTGAAAGACCTATATATGTGTGTTTCGCCCATATGTCACACTATTTACGTGTTCAATAGGTTCACCCTTGCTCCGCCGCGGTATTCTAGTGGCTAAGGTACTCGGCTGCTGACTCGCAGGTCGGGGGATTGAATCCCGGCTGCGGCGGCTGCATTACCGATGGATGCAGAAATGCTGTAAGCCTGTGCGCTCAGATTCGGGTGCACGTTAAAGAAGCCCAGGTGGTGAAAATTTTCGGAGCCCTCCTCTACGACATCTCTCATAATCATATGGTGGTTTTGGGACGTTAAACTCCACAATCATTCAATCAATAGGTTCACCCTATATCTGTAGCACACATGCGTCGAGGACTGTTACTTTGTGTGAACAATGAAGAAGCGTATGATGTCTCTTCTTTACGTTTAATTACATTCATATCTTTGTTAGCTAAACGACAGGCTTTCCTCGTAGACTCATGTGCGCAAATGAGTACACTGTCTTCAGCGTACATAACTGGACCAAAATGTGCATGTACGCAGCAAAACTTCACAATTGAAAATTTTGGTGGTGGGGAGAGGAGGATGAAGTCTCCGCCCCTAATCATATCCTCCTTGGCTACGTCCAAGGCGGAAATGGGGATTCAGGGTCCCGTGGTCAACGGGTACACAGAACGAAAATCCTATGTTCCGTACAAGATGAAAAGTTCGCCCTCCTTCAACCATCCTGTTTCAAGCGCACCATGCTTCTAGTTGAAGATGAAGCTGTTTCCTAACGTAAGTACTCTCTTCATCTATAACCACCACTGTTTTCATTAAGGGGTCAGGATAAACAATATTATCAAGCAATTCATTTTTTTCTTTTGAGTTATTTGAAATGGGCAGCCATTTCTGAATCAGAATCGGTCATTTGTTTGTCTTAGTACATATTTTTTTCTGAAAATGACATAATTCAAGCCTTTTTCGGCGGCCTATCAAGCCGCCATGCTTACGTAGCAAGGAATTTTTGGCAGTTGAAGCGCCATAGCAATATGAAGAAGCAACAGTTTCCAAGCTGGAGAGCATTTGGCAGATTTTGAAAACAATAGGCACACAACTGTGAATACGTAATAAAGCAGAGGCATGAACCTTTCTGTCAGAAAATCTATATCTGGTCGGCACTGTTATAGTGGTGTCATCATTGGCAAGTTCAAATAAATTAGGCTTGGGCCAATAAATGAAACAACCAGTTTGAATGACATGAGAAAAGCCACCCGATCCACATATTTTCACATGGCATCAAAGGATACCAATCAATCTAGCAGCCTTTGCTGGAAGAACGCCGAACCATGACGTAAATTCAACAAAGCCCACTTGAATGGTGAACCATTCGTTCATAAAGAACACCTTCCAGAATATGTTATTGAGGCTGTAAGTCAAATTATCTAGAACTAGCTCATCCAGAATTACTTGCTAAATGTCTCCACGTGAACCATGTGGGAGCTCGTTCCAAAAGCAATGTTTACCTTGGGAACCAAACACTATAAATATGCACTTCAATGCTGTATACACTTGTATGGGTGGCAACATAACCCGTGAAATTGTCCTGAACTATTTTGGAATTTCGCCAGGGCACTGCACAGTGCAAGGCCTAAGTACTCTTGAACTGCGTAGGAAGCGATGTGCTGACACGGCTTCATTGCAGGCAACGAGAGGGGCTCGCCAGGCAAGTTGTTTCATTAAAAAAAAGGAAAAAAATGATATTGGTGATGAGTATCTGGCAGGTGCCTATTGAACGGATTCGTCAGTATGCTGTTGTCTTGTTGTATTTTTGAAGTACTACACATTTTCGGCTTTAAAAGCGGTTATCTTCAAACATATTTTTCCTTGCACTTACGTTCTTTTTTATCAACAACCAGAGTATCTAGAAATATAGTTCTCAGCCAATATTTAGATAACGAAAAAGTAAATATACTGAAGCAGAATTATTGCTGCATAAAGAAGTGCTCTTCTGCAACATGACATTTAAAAAGTATTATCGAGTGGTAATTAGATATCTAGAGTAAAAAACTATAAAAAATGAGCATGACAGGTTTCAGTGCTAAATTCGTTTCAGTAAGAAAAAGAAGGACTCATGATCACAATTATAGTAAAATATTTACAGTAACTGGTATGGTTATGGAGAAAAGGGCACATAAACGTCACCTAAACTACATGGTGGGTATAGGGCTTACTTACTCTGTTCCCTTAAAGAGATGGTCAACGACAGAAAAAAGGGTAAGTGGAGCTTCATTTATTATTAAACCGATAGAACTTCCCGCCACATATTGAAACAGACACACACACACACACACACACACACACACACACACACACACACACACACACACACACACACACACACACTAGCTAGCATGTTTCCCGCACCGGAATGAAATCCCCGCACAGATGGCGCCATGGTTCCAGCGCTAGTTCGTGGGACCCGGTGCCTGTTGGTCGTGTTCTTTCGTTCTTTCACACTCTCTATCAAAGTGCTGCCCTCCCACGGCACTGCACGTTAGGTGCGCTGTGCGTTAGAGACCCACGACGCCGGCGCGAACTCGAACTACACGCGCGCACTTGTTCGTTGTTGTACAGCCGCGTTGCGAAGGGCAGAGGAAGAGGGGTGCTCCGTCAGAGGAGAATCGCGCACAATAGTCGGCGCGCGCTCGCAGCGCGGGTCAGAGTGGAGGCTGCGGTCATCCGACTCGGAGGCAATCACATCGTCTCGTGCGCGCTCTTTTTCCGAATGCCGCTTACGGGAAGACGTCGGCGTCTGCTTCATCATCCTCTTCATTTGACAACGATCAGCGAGTCTACAAGACAGTGAGGTGTAAAGCGCAACTCTAAGTGTAGGACTGGGCAAAGTTTAGAATTATCTGGGACGATTTCTCCAGGTAAAAGAAAAAAAATGAAGACGACGAAAAGTGACCTGCAAGTCCTGTTGTTTGATGTACCGATTCCGTTAGTGGTGCTCCAATCCAGGACGGAAAAACCATCTTCCTCGTTCTTTGGTATATGACCCGTGATGCTTGTTTCGCGAAAACTCGGAGTCCTTATACCCACGGTAGCACTGATCCGTTATATCGAAGCATCAGATATCGTGTTTGTCTAGTGAGGTTTATACCTTTACGCTGGACGAATATTATAAACGGCACCACCCATCACAATTTTGGGGGAGTTCGGAGATCTTGGGGGAGTTGGGGGAGTTCGAAGCAACACCATACGTTCGCAAGTTGTTCGAAGTACTTGCTCCCGGCCTCGTGTTGTAATATCAGTTTCGCAAGAATCATGACGGCACCGGAAGCGAGAGGCATCTGAAAGTCGAGCGCATCTCATCCAACAGAGCAGAATTGCAAATTGTCACGTGTGTTTCTGAGTGTGTGCGAAACGGGCACTGAGTCGTGAATACTCAAGTGTTGCCTTTGTGCGTTGGCACAGCGCCTGAATTTTTCGTTCGTGTTTTGCAACAAATAAGTTCATAATTAACTCGGTGTTCCAACACTAATTGAACCAAACTGCTATGAGCTTTCACCTACTCCTTATATTCTGTGGAAGTGCTTGTTAGGGAGTCGAGTATTCCAGAACTCTACGACGATGAATTGATCATGGCGTGCGTAGTCGGCTGACTTTCGGTAAGCGAGAAAGCATATCGCTTCTTGGGTCGTTTTAGTTTTGCCGGCGCATGCATATTCCAGTCCGTCTCGTACATCGCGGTGTAATTTCTACGTATATCGACGAAAAGAAGTTTCTTCATGCTCCGGTTCTGTCTGCACTTGTGTGGAACTAAATCTGGCAGCTTCGAGTAAAAAAAAAAACAGGAAACTTTGCGCATCCCTTGAGGCAAATGTGCAATTTGGTGTCACCTGGCCAAGGACTCAGAATAGGTCCACGCCTCGTGCTGCATAGTTTCCAGCTGCTGTTCCTGTTGTGCGTGCCTCGTAGTGTGACATCATCACAGGTGAGTTTGGCTTGCTGTTTTCGTTTCCTTTTTGTTTAGTTTTTTTTGCTCACCATTATGAAGCTTCAATATGCACGCGTCATTTCTACGAGGGTATCATTAAAAAAAAAAAAAGAAAGACAGCTGTCCTGGCGCTCTCTCTACAGACCAGAGCGTGTTTCCACAGAAGTACTCCATACGCTAAGAATTTTCGTAATAGTTTTTTTTTCTGAAAATCACGAAACGGGATATATAATTAGCCGAGCATGCTCAGCGATTGGGAAATAGACTATCGAATGAAAATGTCTGGAAATCAGCCCCAGAATATTTCTCTCCCGTGCTAGCGTCCTTTGATACAGGCCACAAGTCGCGTTGGTAGTGCTGCCGGCCTGTCTTTACAGCAATTTTGGCCGAGAGTGTTGAATCGCCATCGGCCGTGGTGAACAAGAGCTCGTACTTTCCTGCACTTGCCACGCAGAACGGTGATAAACGATTAAAAAATAAACATGCTTGCGCTAAACATGGGTGCCAGATTACAAAAAAAAAAAAAAAAACCTCTCGCCCAATCTCTAAAGGCAGTCATTCTTAAGTACTCAGTGTGAATGATCAGAAGCTCCGCTAATGATGTTTGCCTATCACAATTCGCTCATATTTCTAGTACAAACAATTCAAACATCAGCCGCTTTCGTCTGTGAGGGGAATCGTTGCACGAACAATCCCGCGATAAAGATGGAATACGGGCTCTAGTACATAGGGTAAATGTCACTCATTGTCGAGTGGCTCGAGTTGCCTTTCGGAAAATTATCGACCAAAACTTTGTGCATTTGCTGGCCATTCAGTTGAACTCTATCCAGCATTGTCACTAATGGTCGCAAGAAAATGCGGCGACATGATGTGGCAACTTTGTCAACGTTGTGTCCTCTAAGCACATGGACTTGCTGTTTTCTTTGTCATTATGACATGGGAATTTGCGTGTGAATTGATGAGGCTGTACGTATAAAAATATTGCCATCGAAATGATACAAAAAAGAAACTGAGGAATGAAAAATGAGCTTTCAGCTGAAAAGGTATAATAAAAGTGATAGTTATTCGGTAATTGCTAGAGCGCACTTCTTTGGAATTTTTCCTAAATTGACCCGCTGCGCTCTCCTTATTGCCTCTAGTGCTCGACTGCTGACACAAAGGTCGTGAGATCTAATTTCTACCACGGCTGTCGTATTGCGATGGAAGCGAATTGCTTGATGACCCGATTCTGCAGATTAAGGTGCTCGTGAAATAACCCAACCTGGTAGGAATTTTCGAAGCCCTCCGGTGTCTCTCTTATAGTCACATACTGGCTTAAACCTAAAATTCGCACCGATGTATTTCTATCGTTTAGTTGTGGTACGTAATTGTCTTCTTAACGCAACGTGACAGCGTTGGTCCTTGAATAAACTCCACGGCAGGCCCGAATCTGTGGTGAATATTGCTTACATATATGCGATATTGGCAAAGTACACAAGACCGGGTAATATTTTTGTGTCTGCATGCATGGCCACAATAAACGTCCAGTCCGGATCTGCCCATTGGTACGCTAAACGTGATAACAGCACTAGACCGCAAGTCTTTAAATGCACATTTATAGCATTTCCACTGAGCGATTAGTATCTGGAGCTGACCACGGGCCAACGCTTGCGGAATACTACGCGCGAGTGAGCTCAATTAGCGTCCACAAACGGGCAAGGCATTTAAAATATTGCCAGATAAGTGCTGAATGTCAAACGACTCCCAGGCGGCAGCGACGTAAATCTGCAGTGAAGCGATCCACGAGGATTCACAAATGCAAAGCGGTAAGAAAACGGGTAAGTAGCCGTAACGCTTCGATAAGCACAGTTGCGAAGGGGAGGGAAAATGTAGATTTCCTGCAAACGCGGCTACACGTGTGGAAGCTCCGTCGGTCCCACATGTGACACTAATTAATTCGAGTGAAGCCTGTTACGACTCGCAGATTACGTTGGTGGTGTTGTACGCGACAAAAAATTAGCATAGCTTGCGCACTAGGTGTAATGGTAAAGAGACAGCAGAGCTGATGGGCACCTATGTCTTGTACTAAAGTTCGCTGTTTTGTAAATTTTTTTTAATTTTTTTCACGTATTTTTTTCATTCTCTCTCTGAGCTTGTGTGCTATGCTTATTTCTATTTCTTTATTTCCACACTTTCTTCTTCTCTCGCTTACTCCTGCTTTGAGTCCTTTTCTATCTTTCATTATATCTGCTTCTTTTCCAGTATCTATACCTGTTTCTTTTCCTTTCTCACCCTTTCTATGTTATACTCTATGCTCTCTCATCCTCCCTCATTCTTCCTCCTCCTCACGACCACAGCCCTCCCCTTCGCACCCATTCTTCGCCGCCTTGCCTCACTGTACAATACCAGGCTGGGCTGTACTGTACCAGCGTGTCTGGATAGCCGAGGGGTTAGAACACTCGCCTTTGGATAGGGAATACGATAGTTCGTAGGCAGCCTCGCGAGGAGAAATATTTTTGTCTAGCCTAGAATTTTGATCTCTCTCTTGGCGTACTCGTCCATTCAGCATTCAAAGCTATTGCGGAAGACGCTGGGGAAAGCGGCGCACGAGTCCTGAGAGCAAAGAATAGGGCGTAGATAGCGCGTGCCGGCTTATGCTGGTGATTCATGTATTTCTGTTTCCCTTTGGTAAAAGAGAGAGAGAGAAGGAATGTAGGAAAGGTAGAGAGGTTAACTAGACTATGCGTCCAGTTTGCTACCCTACACATGGGGAGGGGGAGAGGGGAGTAAAAGAGAGAGAGAAGGATAGACACATGTCACATCACACACACAATGCCGAGTTTCACAGGCGGTCTCTCAATGAAGTTGTTGACAAGTATCTCAGGAGAGCTCCAGTGGCTTTCTGTGCTGATGTGCTGCGCGACCACGCTCCTAAGATCTTTGCTTCATTAAATGGCCGGTCATCGAGTCTATTCAAGGCACACTGGAAAGTGCGGCGTTCTTCATCAAATTGGGCACAGTGGCACAAGAGATGTTCAATAGTCTCTATACAGTTGCAGCTTTCACACATGGATGAATCCGCCATGCCAATGCGATGGCTGAATGACTTGGTAAACGCTACCCCAGCCCACAGCCGGCACAGCATTGTAGCGTCACGTCGAGCAATCTTGGATGGCAGTTGTTTCTGAAGTAATGACTTCAGATTCTTAGGGTGTTTATTGGAGTTAGGTGGAGAATTCCAGTGCGCAAGCGTGGCATTATGCGCGATGTGGCGAAGTTCTGTAGCTGCGTCTACTCTTGACAAGGGTATTA
Organism: Rhipicephalus microplus; assembly: GCF_013339725.1. Classification (NCBI taxonomy): domain Eukaryota; kingdom Metazoa; phylum Arthropoda; class Arachnida; order Ixodida; family Ixodidae; genus Rhipicephalus; species Rhipicephalus microplus. The sequence goes on from NC_051173.1 coordinate 41,767,622, forward strand.
ACAGTGTGGGCGCTCCATCGTGGGCACATCGGGCAGCGTCGTCGGTGAGGTGAACACCACTGATGCCACAGTGGCCCGGCGACCATTGTAAAACAATGTCGTGTCCTTGATCAGCAGCGCGATGACAAATTTCATTAATACGATACACCATCTAATGGTAGTTTCCACGTCGTAGACTTCGCACGCATTGAAGGGCTGCCTCGGAGTCACAGAAAATGACCCATCTACTAGGGGATTCTTGCGTAACAAACTCCACGGCAGCTCGAAGAGCGGCGAGCTCGGATCCCGTAGATGTCGTGACGTGTGATGTCTTGAATTTGACGGTGATTGATCGAGATGGTATGATAAAGACACCTGTCGAACTTTCCGAGACCGAACCGTCCATGTAAACATGAATTCGGTTAGCATATGACAAATGAAAAAGGTCCAGTGAGATCTGCTTGAGGGCTGCAGATGACAGGCTTGCCTTTTTAGATATCCCCGGCACTTCAAGGTGCACAGTCGGTCTTTTTATGCACCACTCTAGAGATAGTGGTATGGTTGCGGGTGAGAACCTCCACGAGATGGAATTCTGGTTAGCCGCAACAACTTTGGAAAACGCTGCCTTTGGTCTTTCTAGTGGCAAGCTAGCAAGGTGGTGGTTAGGCACTCTGGATATGTGACGGATATGTGTCGGGAGTGTGTCAACAGTTATATATGTCGTGATCGGATGGTCTTTAGCAATACCAATTGTTGCTAACGTATTAGCGCACCGAGGTAGCCCCAAGCATGTGCGGAGGACTTGGCCTTGAATGCTTAGCAGGACCCTGATGTTAGTTTTTCCGGCGCTGGAAAGCACGGGCGTGCTATACCGCAAATATCCCAAGAAGAGCGCCCTGCACAGCTGAAGCATAGATGACACTGATGTGCCCCACGGTTTACCAGCGAGAAATCTCATCACGTGTGTGATAGAGCTGAGCCTCTTCTTCAAGTGCGAGATGTGAGCACTCCACGAGAGACCTCTGTCGATAATGACACCCAGGAATCGATGACGTCTCATATACGAAAGGTTCACGTTGTCGATAGAAACAGGATAACAGATCATGGGCTTGCGGGTGAAAGGGACTAAGGTGCACTTCTCGGTGGAAATTGTGAGGCCTCGAGCATGGAGGTACGTCGACGTTCCTCTCGCTGCTTTTTGGAGCCATGCGCGTACCTGGAGTCGTGTCACTGCTGAAGCCCAGATACATATATCATCAGCGTATGTAGAGATATTGACTGATCGATGTAGGCTTTGTACAAGGCCAATGATCGTGAGGTTAAACAGCGTAGGGCTGAGAACCCCGCCTTGTGGAACGCCACAAGTGGTGTAATGATCAACGGTGCGGCCTTCCGCAGTGAGCACGAAGAAAGATCTCCTCTGCAGGTAGCTCCGAATCCATCGAAACATTTCTCCACCGATTCCAATGTTCACCAAGGCATCTAGGATGGCATCGTGCGTTACGTTGTCGTATGCACCTTTCACATCGAGGAACATTTCAACCGAGATGCGCTTGAGGTATTTCTGTTGTTGCACAGAGGTTACGAGGTCGATGACATTATCAATAGAAGAGCGGCCTCTTCGAAAACCAGCCATGGCCTCTGGGTATATATTATAGCGTTCGAGGTACAACTCGAGGCGTGTCAAAACCATTCTTTCCATTATTTTCCCTACGCAGCTGGATAGCGCAATGGGTCGATATGATGCCAGATCAAGCGGCGACTTTCCAGGTTCGAGGACTGGTACCAAGCGGCCGGGTTTCCACCTTTCTGGAACGACGCCATCGTTTCATGACTGGTTGTAGCATTTTAGTAGCTGGTCTCGGCCGCGTCTTCCAAGATGGCATAAAGCAGCGTATTTAATACGGTCCGGCCCAGGTGATGATGAACGTCTGCAGGTGGTTAGAGCTGCATCCAGTTTATTGAGTGAGAAAAGCATATTCAGTTCAGAAACTCGTGCTACAGGAACATCCCCGAGAACTTCGTCACTCATGGTAACCACATTGCCCGCAATCCTTACGCAGAAATCTTCAGCAACGTCAACCTGCAGGCGGCCTTGATGGAGAGCCAATGTGCTGAATGGACGTTGTTGTGGAGCCGAGACAAGGCCACGCACCGTCCTCCTTTGGTAAAGGTTTATTATATACTGGAGCACTCCAAATACATATAAACAGCGTCTGCACAAGAGGCACAATACCATAAACTAATGAGTAAGCACAATGAACATGAAAACTTGTAACGAAATGTCCAAGTTCATAGCGTGTCCATAACATGTGCTACTAGGGACTAAGATACAGTAAGATACACTTAGGAATAATACACTTTACACTATATACACACTATATACATGACACTGTATGTACAGAGTATACGAGACTTGCTGAAAATTTCAGAAAATATGTACGACAGATGTCATAGCATAGCAAGTGCGACATTAGATGACACCCGCTAGGATTTTAAGTCCTTTCCGATGGTTGCGTGACGTCACACCTTGTGTCCTCGCGGGCACTGCTTTCCGGTATTCTGGAGTTTCGCGCTTGCTTCTACTTGTGTTGTAAGAGCCTGTGATGGATGCAAACTATGTTACGTTTTTTGGAAAACTTTCTCGGGAACAAGTGAAGAATTCTTCACGTAGCTTTACTCTTGTAAGAAGAAACCGATACGACACCAGATAATATGTAAGCCTGCGTGTGCAAAAAAATAAGGTACTTTTAAAAATGCGCTAAACATGAAACACACTATGCGTAGATATAAGCTGCCAAGAGCTGTTCCGTCATAAGTATTCATTAGGAGTATACGCACGAAGTCGTCAACAACAAAAAAAATTCCACAGTGATATATCATTGTGGAGTTTGACAGGCCTATAGGCACAAACCACCTTCGGAGGCGGGTTTGGTATCTGCAACGAGAAAAATTGCATTTTTGTTTTTCCATACTGATGTTTTATTTCTTGCATCGCATATTAAGAATGTCATTTTTATTGTCGCAATAGCTTGCTGCATAACATTCTTGGAATCAGAGGATAGTTGCAGACATTAACATGTAGAAAACAAATAACAGAGACCGAATCAAGCATAGTTTATCTAGATTGCATTAAAAAATCCTTAGATATTTTAGTGTCACTTTTTAGGTTCATTGACAGCAAGTTGAGTATTAAGGCAGTGCGCTTCGTGGTCAAGTTCTTCTAATTCGTGTGTATAGTAAAAAGAGCCATGATAACCACCTTTAAGGTCTTTCTTCAGCAAAGTCTCTGGAGTTTCATTTACACTGCTTGCAGATAGCACCGGTTACCACAGAGACAGTATTTTCTGTGAAGTTGACGTTGCAAACGGGTTTAAGGCATAGGTGTGACCATTTCAATCAGTCGTGAGTATATAGCATCTTTTTGGAACTGCAGCTTCTGAGGTGATGGACCATTCTTAATTTTCTAGATTTGTAATCATTGTTGCATTATATTTAGTAATTTATGGAAAACCTGCTTAACTGACTGATAACTACACCTTTCGTCTGCCCTTTCGGTCAGCTCCCCCTTTGCCAAATATTTTAGTGAACCTTTGCGCTCTAATGTAAAGGACACAACGGAAACACTGAAAATTCCTGAACAAGACTTCATGTCTCTTTGTGTCACGCCGTTTTTGTATTTCAACCCGTATCACCTTTCTCAGTCAAAGTTTCGCGTTGTTCCTCTGTAAGCCTCAGAGCTACGTTAATTCACACAAAGACATTGCTCGGCGAGGGCACGCAGCCAGCGTAGTTACCTGTTATGCGCACTACAAGATAAAATGTATGTTTATTTCACAGAGAGACAATTACTCAAGGCGCTCATGATATGCGTGCGCATGCTTCACTTCTTACGACAACTTGTTTTTTTTCCCGCAGTATTCAGCATATAACAATCTCGTGTTACAGAACTACTATTCCCTTTATTCTGGCCAGCAGAACAACGAGATGGTTTTAAATAGAAAGGGATCGATATAGTCAAAATCAATGTTTTTACAGCTTTCTAGTTGAAAAAGAGTGATAACTAAACTAAGCATTTATCAGGTAACGTAATGCGACAATTCTGGAGCCTTAGAAAACCCTTAGACTTAATAAAGAGGCACTAAATTCACAGAAGAAGTCAAAAATCTCTAAATCTATGGATACATATCCTGTCGGGTATCACTGCGTGAAATGCTCCCGTGGGATAGCTTGAAGCCAAGCCTTTCTCTCCACGTCAGACAGAAAAAAGCATGGCTGTCGGACACTTGGCATGATGTAGCACGCGGAGAAAGGAGGATGTTTAGAAAAAGTGTTCAACGATTGTCTAGAGAAAGTGCTCAACAATTTAGAGTACTTGGTACTATACTATGAGAGAGAATAAAGCCGTCACGTGGGTCTCACACTTGATAAGACCTCGCCAAATTTGTGTTTGGAAAACCTTGTTTTACGTTAAAAAGAATTCGTTAACGATTTAGTGTACTCGGCGCTCTACTATGGGAGAGCTGAAGTCCCTTCGGTCTCTTGGGTCTTTCCACAATTGTTATATGATGTTGGCTTGAACATCTTCACCATTCAAAAAAGTCGGCGCCAGAAAGCGCGAAGAAATGCGGCCTCCATGGGTGCGTCGGTCACATGTGTATTTGTGCGCGCTGTTTTCTACGAACTCACACTCTTTCATATGGGGGCTTCCCGGCGATCACCGTTGCTATTATAGTAATTCAATTTTTTATTGAGGCGATTGGTCATATCATGCTACCGCCTTACACGTTTGCCTCGGTAAACTTTTCTCTGCATGGACGTCGCACATGCTTGTAGCAACTGAAGTGTGGTGCTCAGAAGTACGTGGATGAAGCTCCGATTCCTGGCAATGAGGAATGAAGCATTGAATTGGGAGCATTACGTATTGACCAAAAAAAAGAAAAAACAAAATAAATGGCAGCATATCCACGGAGTGAATGATGGAGAGTGGGGCGAAGCATTCGTCCTTCCGTTCGTTCTGGCTTCCGTCCGTCCATGTGTCCGTCTGTGTAACCGTCCATGCATCCATTCGCCCGTCCTTGCGTGCGTCTGTTCGCGCGTCCGTCCCTGCGTTCTTCCATGCACCGCCCCTGCGTCCGTTCATGCGTCCATTCATGCATCTGTCTGTGTGCCCGTTCGTCTATTTATTCAACACTTCGAATACCACCATCTCGCATCTTTTCATCATATATTCCCCATACAGAAGCACCGCGATCCAGCCGACATTCCAAGGACTGAACGAGAGGAGGCACACGCACACTTTCTTATGGCTTGCACTTGGTGTCTACTTCCCACCTTTAACCACCTCGAGATCATAGTAAATACTAGTTCACTGTAATCATGGCACTGCGGCCCAACGCTCACTAAATCTTTCTAAAGCCAAGGAGGTTACGCCCAGAGAGTATAACGTAGCAACCCTTTCGTGTCAGATAGTGCACAATATACACGCCAATGGCTGCTAACATGGATCGCAGCGTGCGCGTTAACTAAAAGCCGAATGCTCCTGTCTCTCATTCTCTATTAACAGCCATTGGCACGTACATTGAGCACAATTTTTTATTGTTCAACAACGCACAGAAGAAATCATTCTCTCACCAGCACCGTCTTAGAGGTCAAAATGTTATACGTGTTACACACTACAATGGCTACGAGGGACGAACAGATGCCGCTATCAGGAGCTTCGGCCCTAAAAGCGATTATTTCGCATGTCTGAGGCACCATCACAACACGTCAATATTTTGTATGTGTGCCTTTGTACTAGAAAAGGCATACATAAGTAATTCTAAGGACCGTAGCGTTTATCACGCTACGCTGATAATGAAACGCTTGCACGAATAGGCAAGTGTTTCCAACGCGCGTTCTCTTGTAGTTGCTTCCTTGTCGGCGAGAACTTACCCGCTGTTATACTCGGACGAGATGATTTCGCCGAAGGTGTCGCGCTGGCCCTAGAGTGTTCAGCCCCGTTCCATTACTTTCGGAGCGCCACTACACGCGCGCTGCGCAGCTCACACGCTTTCCGAGCCGGAGGGAGAGTCGCGCTTTCTACTTCACATTCGGTTGTGAACAAGATAGGAGAATTTGCCCAGTCAATATGGCCGACTTCCGGCTTCACCACGGCTTTACAACAAGTGACGTCTCCTAGGTTTTTTTTTTCCTTTCTCGATGCGCGCTACACTGCGCAACACTTAACGATAGAAACGCCTACGCCCAGTGAATGTGGCCGCCTAGGTGTCAGGTCCTACACACTTTTCACGTAGCGTGCCGGCTCAGCCGGCTGGGCATGCCCTCTCCTATCTTTTCTTCCTTCCATGCTCCGTCACGAAAAGAGGGATACGCAGTGTTGCCTGGTTAACGCATCGGGACGAAGTGCAGGAATGTCGCATTTCGTGCCGTTTGCCGTCGAGCCCCGCCGACAGGACGCTGGTCGCGCATGGCGTTAGACCAATATGGAGTGCCCGCGCTTTGCTAACGTGACGTCGCTGTGCCCAGCGTGCGCGCGAGTCAACGTTACATTGGAGTATACTGGGCCCTTCATGATGCGCTTGCGACCGTTTCGCTAGCTCCGCATATACCAAATTTGGTGTTACGTGACGTTACTGGAAGACGAAATATATGACTGGTGCAAACATGATAATTTTGACACGTGTTTCATGTATTAACTTTGCAACATACCACGCTCATAGCGTTCTCGCGGCCGTTTCGCTAGCTTCACATATACTAAATTTGATATCACGTGACGTGAATAGATGACGAAGGTAAACAACACGTTCAAACATGATACTTATGACATGGAAGTCATGTACGGCATCATTTACCTCCACCTCGTAACGTTGTGCAAATTTTGAAGTGACATATCAACATTTTTCATTCGTGCTACGCATATCATCGTTTGCCACTGTACGTGGGATTTGCCATTTTTTTAATTATAGTTCTTGATTATGCAATGTTAAACGCATAACAGAAACAAAATCAAAATATGCGGAAGAAACATGGTGGCAGTTACCACTGAAGGACCAAACGCCTGTGTGTTCTTTCGGAAGGACAGAAAAACCAGAGAAAATGGTGATAATAAGCGTAGTCTTAACTTTAGATGTGAATGCATTGGAAGGCTGACTGCGTAGGAACCGGTTATCCAATGCAATGAAAGATATACTGAATTCTTGAACAAAAAAAAAATCCAAACGGATATTCAATGCCACTATGCCGTGTGCGCACGATTTCTTTTCAACAAGAATATACTAACCGTTTAAAGTCTGTTCACAACTTTTCTCTTAGCAGTGTAGAGTGTATGCAAAAAGAGAAGTCAAGTGATATTGCTTTGATCAGAATTTGTGATTAGAGTTGCTGATGGATAGCAGTGCTACCAACATGAGCTAAATCAGATAGGGGATTATTACACATTTGTCACTGTTTGACGTCCGGAAACCACGATATGACTATGAGAGATAATCCAGTGGATGGCTCAGTAAAGCTCAACCTTTCCACGTTTTTTAACGTATACATAAGCCTAAGTACACGTCCTCCAAGCTTTTTTGCCTCCATAGAAAATGCGGGCGCAACAGCCGGAATGCGATCCCGCAACCTTCGGGTCTGTAGTCCACCACGACTAAGAACTAAGCCACTGTGGCAGGTGGATAAATAGTATTGCTCGCATTGCAATTAATAATAGACGTTCCTGGTTGTATTTTTTCGGTATTTTGATGTGTTTCTCCAGTTTTTTGTAGCCAACATAATTTCTCTCATCACAGCTCAATGTGCTTGAAGAGTGGGCAAGTGCCCAGTGACGGTTATGTCATAAACTGGGTAATCTCTTCACATAAGTGCAGATGTTTCATGGGTATAAGTATTATAAGCTGTGAAACTTGTTGCGCGGATGAAGACATTCTAGGACCGAGAATAAATATGCGATTGTCCATTCACGTGCTAATTGGGCACCGTTTCGAAGCAATGGAGAACCTCAAGACGCAAATTATCATAGAGTAGCCGAAGCCACGACAAGGCAGCAACATTTCCTTGAGATTCATAAATATTAATAAGTAAAAATAACAGGCCTGCGTGGAAAGCGCAGCACAGTCAAAGTGCAAACTCGAAGAGCTGCATTTATACAACGCATTTTAAACTATATTGGTGCTATTGACGTAAGTACGCTTGCGAAGTACCAACTATGCCCATAGAACATAATTTTAGTGAAGTTGGTAAGATTCTACAACGCCATTATTCGTCATTCTTCGGAGAAGCGAGGTAGCCGCTACGCTTTTGCGAGGCCTTATGTGCGATTTCTTGATGCGGTGCCTCATCACAAATGAATAATTTTGGCTGAGCCTTTCCTAAATTGGGTCGGGAAGATTAAACGACACACTTGCTGCGTAATAGGTATATCTTGTCATGCCTCGTTACAGAATTCGCATTGTGCGATGCCTGAATAGTATTCTACTGTTCTACCATGGGTTATTACGTATGTTAACGTGGTTCTATCCCAACATAGAGCCTGTATATAGTCTTTTTGTGAAAGATTTCGGGCGCTGGCATGGCTCAACGGTGGATTATAAAGGCACTGAAACTTCGCAAAGCAGCGACGTAAGTATTTATACTAACGCCCCCTCTCTTTTCGCCTCCACAGACCTCTCCGAGGTGAGAACCGCGTCGGTATTGGCCAGATGCCGTCACGCGGGACCACACTTGCAGTGTTCGTTTCTTTGCAGTCGCTCTAGACAACCATCTTTGCTCTCGAGGCGTGGAAGCCTTGGGGCACAGCGCATATGTTTTGACGGATACAAACTTGTCTTTCCTTACGCGCTGTGCTGTTGAATTCTTCTCACCTAAGAATGACGTCGCTCCTTCTTGTCACGGGTGGTTGATGCGCCTCCTGATGCCAGAACAAGTCTAGTGACGGCCGAAATCCTTCTATGATACCACCGGTTAAACGAAACGAGATGCGACATAAGACTTGTTTTTATGAAATCGGCAGTGAAAACTTCAGGTCAATATTTTCGAGTCCCCTTTGCTATGTAAGCTGCGCGTCTCTCACTATAAGTATTGTTCAATGTTTGCTCAATTTAATGCTTGCTCTAACGCAGTAGACAGTTCCCAGTTACTTGTGCAGGACGTCGCGATATCTCAATCATGTTTGAGCAACGCTTCTGCAGTGGCTCTTTTTTGTCAACAACACATGCTTATTTGAGTGTTTTGCCTGTCGTTATGCGATGACTCGGTTTGAGTTGGCGGTACTGGTTTGTGCACATAGCATGCATGCGTAAATGAATGGATGGATTAAAAACTTTATTGGAGTCCTGAATGATTTCGCCCCAGTTATTAGGGGAAAGATCGTGGGCTGCTCCCACGTATAGGGACCGGAAGGCCTATAGCTTCACCGCCGCGTCGTGGGTCTTCAGGACAGCTTTAAGTAGTTGTGGAGGACCGGGCTCTTGAGCGTGAAATGAACGACATTTTTCAAAAGGCTCCTTAAATTCGTAATCATGAAGCTTCAGATGTTTCGCACTGCTGTTTTTAATAAATAAAACTTGACATCATCAACTCACATTAAGATTGGTACTTTCCGTTGGTTTTCGTTGCGTGCTCGTATATATCAAAGTAAATTACTCTGTGTGCCTTTTTTACGTTGACCAATCAGCCGGGAGACTCACAATGCTAAGGCAGCTATCGAAAACGTGAATCTTTCGTGCCAGCGCGTGCCATAGGAACTTCACATATAGCCGCCATTTCGCATGATAGTTTATTAGCGACTTCGTGTGACGGTTTATATTCACGACTGGAGCTGTCGCGAAAAAAATAGCGTATGGTAGAACGCTAGTTCATTCATGCGCAAGCTCATTCTTTTTAGCTATATAGTTCGTATGTGAGATACGTCCGCAAGGCCCACTTTCCAAATTTGATTGGTGCGCCTAACCACATCACGAAACAACCACAGCTGTTCGAATGTATCAATCGTAAAGGGTGTACGTCTTCAAACCCTTTATTAAAGTGAAAGCTTTAGACGCCTCACCAAACGCTGAAATTGGCCGTAGGTGACTTTGCCGTCTCGCGCCGACATCGTTCACACGAGTTGTTGCTTTCACTGGACTTTGTTGACTGTGAATGCTCTGTGCACATACATATAGCTTATATACGATCAATCTTGCACCACCTATGCGCTCAGTGAGGTGTCTCTTCGGGTGTTATCGTTCCAGCTAATAAAAAGGTAAGCCTTGGCAGCTGCACATGCGCGTTTTAACAATGTTAATTACAGTGTGAAAATTATTCGGAGACGCGCTAAAGGATGAGCAAAAAAAAGCGGGGGTTACCATTAACAATCGCATTTTTACGTTTAGAAACATAGATCCTAAGGGGTGGTGCGCACAAAATTAACATCCAGTTACTGCAACTCCGAGTGACTCGATCGACGCCTTAACAGAGCTGTCATGGGCCAACGTTACACTCGTTATGATAATTGTAGGATCAGTTAGACAGCTCGCGTGAGCGCTCTCAGTGCGCTGCATGTCGAGCAAGCGTTCTCATCTTAGAGTGTTACTCCATGCTCTCGTCACGAAAGAGCGTCTGCTACACAGGAGGAAGTCAGGTGGTGCCATGTTCGGAAAGATAGTGCGAAGGAGAGGCCATCGCGCTGGTAGTAGCCAATGGTCGAAAACACGACAGATTAATAATCAGTCACTCCAAGATGGCCATTAGAAATTTCACAAAGGGATGGGTCTCCACCGAAGCAGCCAAAATCCTGAACCGCAGAGCAGAAGACTTCCGGAACGGCAAAATTGTACCCAAATACCTCAAGTGGATCCCGGCGCACATGGGGGAATTAAACATTGAAGACACGACCATCCCTCAAAACCTCAACGAGAAGGCCTGCCGAACTGTGCGAGAACTAACCCACCATGACTCGGACAGCTACGGCCTGGCCACCCGCATCGACCATAGAAGGGGGGACGACTCCAGTGGAGACGATGGGGATGGTGGAGGTGATGACAATAATGAATATGTGAAACAAGACGACAGAGACAGACTAGTCACGTATCATGACGTATTGACACATTATATGCGACAACGAGAAGAATATCCGCCACCACACAAACAGCTAGACAGATCTCAAGAAATAGATTGGCGAAGATTGCAAACCAGAACCATTTCAAATCCAGTACACCTGAACAGAGTAAATTCCAGACAACACCCATAAACAAGCTGTACCCTCTGTAAGCACGAACACGCAGATATGGCGCATATTCTATGGCAACGAACATAAGTCGTGGTTATATACAGAGAGGACAATATAAAACCGGACCTTTTCGAGGAGCGTTGGCTAAGTGCACTAAGTAGCTCAGATCTGCACGATCAACTGTCGGCAATCCATCGGGCCCGGACAGTGGTGGAAAGGCTATGCCTCACCGCACAAAACGTCGGGGTGGCCTGAGCCCGGGCCAGTAACCCTGGAGGGTTTCCTCTTTTTATTTTTTAATAACTTTTTTTTTCTGTCCATCCGTCCGACAAACAATAGGGAAGGTAGGAGAGTGTCATTACTTTGCAAAGTTTTCAGGTAGAATACAAGGCTGCCTAGAAGAAGACTGAAACTTGAACGCCATTCCAACCCTAATTTTTATTTGAAGCGTTTACGAACACCAGTGGTGGGCAACTGTATACGGCGCCAAAGACGCTTCTTCTTTTGTGACTTCATTAGAGGTTTCGCTGTAAACTTGTAACTACGTTTCACAGTATTCACAATGTTACCCTTTAACCACTGTACCCACAAGCGTGCACAGATTTTTCGAAAAAACTAGGTGGGTTGAGTTCAGACGTCGTTTTTTTTTTCCTGTAGCATATTCAAAGAACCCAAAAAAATATTCTGGGCAAGCGTTTTAACGCAAAGCCGCGAGCCACATTCATGAAGAGTGGAAGGAAAACTCATTTCTCGTTCTTGCATCGATCTTTTCGGGCTTGAGCTTTCGCTCACCATGACCCTCCGTGGTATAGAGTCTTGCACTTCGTACAGCACCATGCACAAATCTACAAGTGTGGTCATTAGCGCCTGATGACCTCAGAGTCATTAGTGGCTATCTACCCGAGCTTTAGCGATTCAGGAAGTCTTTCAAAACGTAACTGCCATAAAGCATTGCGACACAGTGCTTAAAGCTAACAACAACGTATCCGGTTTACTGTTCGTACTTTGTTTTTAACAGGGGGTTCTATTTGTACGTTTGTGAACAATTCAATTTGCATATCGTGTTATGTGCCGTTTTGTTAACGATGCGAAGCTCGAACGTTTAACGTTTTGCCTGGTCTCTGTATGCCATAAGTAAATACGTAACTAGTTTGACCCTTAGCTAGCTGAAGGGGAGGATGCGTGCTTATATTCTACAGCTCTGTTTTAGACACAACTGATATGAATAAACCTATATTATCAAACGCTGTTTTAGACACAGCCAATATTGTGCACCAATGAGAAAAAGAAATAAAACAACAAAGAGTTTTTAGGCACAAAAAAAAAGAATGAATACTGTTTAAAGAAACAAGATCAGCACCATCATCTTTCACATTAATGCTTACAAATCATCCAGGTAAGCATAGTACCCTTGTCTTAAAAGAAATTTACGCTACTATATAGTACATGTCATATTGAAATAACCAAGATAATCAAGTCCAATTTCTCAAAGAACTTTCACGAATGTTTTGAAACCTGTTAGACGTTCGTCTGCAGAAAACTCTTGGGAAAAGGAGCAGGAACGTCACTCTGGGCTTGCACCTTTGAAATCATGCGCCAGAAGTGACAAACCTGACTTTATTTAGAATTTTTACGCAACATGAAAGTCATTTTTGTGTGGTGCACTAACACAAAGGACGGCAACGAGACTACAGGATAGTATATCATCATTTCAAGCAGCAGTACCAGAATTCAAACAATGGAAACCTTCAAAACCACCTTGGACGCTTCCACTTCACAACGTTATCCGCGAAATAGACGGCATAGAGAAGAAAGCAGACATAGCACCTTTAGTAGCGGCACAGATGGCACTTCATCAGCTTCATGTAATGCATATAGGAAAAAACGAAGATATGTACAGACGGATCGTTCACTGAAGAAGCGTCAGCCTGTGCGGTCTTTATACCCAAATTCAGAAAAAGAAAATGTACAAATTTATCGCACGAATCTTCATCGACGACAGCAGAATTGGTGGCTATCTTTGAAGCAGTTAAGCTTATCTGCGAGAATCCTGAGCCACGAAAATGGGTGATATGCACTGATAGCAAACCTGCTCTTCAGCTAATCAGAAATGTGAGATTACCTTACAAAAATGGTGAAATAGCACAATGTATTGCAGAAACTGTGGAATATGCCTCATCGCAGGGTTCCAACATCGTATTCCAATGGATACCCAGCCACATTGGAATAAATTGAAAGAAAGAGGCTGATAGCCTCGCGAAGAAAGCATTGAAGGAAGGACGGGATTGCGCAATCCCTACGTCTGGGGCGGATATTTGACATTTTATAACGCAAGGAGCTAACCATTGGTCGATAGAGAAGTGGTTTGAGAGCCCTAAATCAAAGGAAACAGTACTTTATGAAGTTGATCCACACAGAACATTTTCAACAGCGACAGACCTCCCACGACACCTAGAGACATTAATCCACCGACTTTGAGTGAAAGTAGCATACACAAACAACTTCCTGCACAAGATACATCGATCCAACTCACCGGAATGCCATTGTGGTCATGCAGAAAAAACTGTTCGCCATATTTTTTGGAGTGGGTTAATACGCGAATGAAAGAGAAAAATTAAAGAACAAATTAGCAAGTTTGGACAGACGGCCCCTAACAATAAAGAAACTACTTGGACACTGGCCTGAGATGCATCTCTAGAAAAAGGCAATAAGCTTCCTGACAGAGTTTTAGGGGCGAAGCTCCTTAGGGCGTGGGCTGTGCGTCCCCTGTAGCCTGTATTTAGCCACCTCTAGTTTAGTTCTTGCAGTGTTCACTAGATGGCGGTACCGTCCCCTGTATGTAGCCACCTCTAGTTTAGTTCTTGCAGTGTTCACTAGATGGCGGTACTGTCTCCTGTATGTAGCCACCTCTCGTTTAGTTCTTGTAGTGTTTACTAGATGGTGGTACTTGTAGCTGATGATGAAAAGATGCAAGATGTTATAAACTAGAAAGCGGTACTTGTAGTTGATGAAAGACGCGAGACCTTATAAAATAGGAATGATGACACATATGGCGCGTGTCATTGGTTGAAGGCAATCGTTCGATTTAGTGCGGCAACGTACGCTAGGGGGGGCGTTGTAATAAAATCCGTTCGCTGTTGGCGCGCGCTCGGAGTCGCCGGATGGATAAGGCTGCACAGCGGAGAGAGCGCAAGGCGGCAGCAGCACGCGCTCGCAGACAGAATCCCGATGTGCGAGCGCGCGAGGCAAGGGACATCGCAAGCCATCCATCGTCTAAGAACAAATAAAAGTTGATTTGTGTATATACACACACAGCGTTTCTCACGTCTTTACATGATGATCGACTGGGCGAATTACACGGAAGATTCACAGTTTACCGATGAATCCCTCCGGAGCTTCGCCCATTCATCATCATTCACCCCGTGAATATGCCGTAATTTTTTTAGTGGAGACCGGACTGGACAAGCGCCTATGATAGACAGCCAGAGATGAGTATATGTAAAATGTGGTCATGTATATACTGACAGTAGAATAGTAAGGTGTGCGTGTAAATAGCTTATGACTGTGTGAACTGTTCTAAGAAAACTGTGTATTGGCATGATATTTGAACTGGTTTCAGTGTGCTATTATGTTTTTTTTCTTTTACGTATTGTTAATTTCTGGATACCGTTCTGTATTATTCTTTTTTTTCGCTGCAGAACTTTGTGATATGGAGTAGCCGAGGCAATATGCTCCTCCACCTCTCCACAGCAAAACAGTTAAAACAGTACAGAACAAAACAGACAAACCTGACGCCATCTGTGCTTGAGAAAAAAAGTATGATAGAGGGGGGGGGGGGGCTAGACGGTGAGATAGTCACAAAACTGAAACTGTGCTGAAAACGAGACACGGGAACGAAGTGCACAAGACGATCGCAGACCACATTACACATGGCGGTCGTACACAGGCAAAATTCGAGGCTTCTTGTATCACACTATCACGCATCGTCGTGGTTTTAAGGCTTAGGCACACGCTGCGTTGCATAATTTTACTGAATGTCTTACCAACTAGCTCCCAATAAGACGCTTCTCGAGTTTATTTCTCCTACAGGAAACCAGGTCGGTGTTTGTTAGCATTTAAGTAATTCTTGATCCTGAATTCAGGAAAAGTAAGGATAGTTGAATCTGTGTAGTTATAATTAACTATTGTCTGAAAAATACTTGAACATTATCGCCATCTTTCTCACCACATCAAGAATGGATTTGATTAATTTGTGGAGATTAACGTCCCAAAACTACCACATAGGTATGCGAGACGCCATAGTAGAGGGCTCCGGAAATTTCGGCCACCTCGGGTTCTTTAACATGCATTCAAGTATGAGCACACGGGCCTACAGCATTTCCGTCTCCATTTAAAATGCAGCCGCCGCCGTCGGGATTTGTTGCCGCGACCAGCGGGTCAGCAGCGGTTCACATGACCTTAGCTACTAAAACACTGCGCCGGGGCATCACAGAGGCAAGTACTTCTCATATAAAAAAGAATGCGTAAAGCGCTCGATTGCATTCACGAGTGATTTGAGAGTTAGTTATGTGTGCGCCATTGGCTTCCATTAACCTCCATCCGCTTTTACGTCTTGAAAAATTTCGCCAGAGTTCGGTCGGGCCACAATGGCCTGCTCAGCAGTTACACTCGTTAGAAATGTCACATTTTTATATTGTCCATTCTTCTCCGGGCTCTCTCGTGCTACTGTGGCTCCCATCCCGTCGTGTCAGCCTGTGCGAGAAAAATTTATCACAACACGTTGGGCCTTACCAAGTTCTGCCACAAGTCACACCTGTCACCTATGAAATTTCTCCTACTACGAGCCCCACCATTACACCCAGAGGAGACTTTGCGCATGTTTCTCGCCTGAAGCTCTATCACAGTGACCCGTCCGTCTAATAACACCAGGCACCGGGATGGTGCTTTGCCACCCGGGGTAATGCCACGGGTATAGAAAGGTAGCTCAGGCACGGGTGCAGAAATGACGCAGAAGGTATGAAGACGACGATGTTGTTGTGGGGCTGTGTCTAGACAGCCCTGTTGTCCTTCATCCTTGCACACTGTGTGTAGTGTTAGCCCTACCGGCGTTAACTTAATAAATAATCCCCGTTACAATATACTGGACGGAAAAACCGACGCGGACATGACGAAATTCCGGTATTATTTTTCATGTGTACTGGCGAAATGGTAATGAAGAAGATTTCAACGGAACATCATCCAAATTACATTTTTCGACAATTTTCATCTTCCGGTGTGCTTTCACGGAAAGAAACATTTTTAATGTGCCATTTATTTCCACGCTCATCTTTGCGCTTCAATAACTGCTGGCAGACGTCCAGATGTTCTACAATGGGAACTTGCCACATAACGTAAAATATTGCTGATTTTTATCTATAATGTACCGTACTTCGTTTCTCGTAGCTTTCAGAGTTGCAACGCACACATGGGCTAACAAAACAACAAAGAAACGACTGCACCGCTCGCTTTTTCCCTGCGCAAGTTCTTAGTAGTCGGTGTTTTGCAAGCGTATTGCGTGATGCCAATGTGTTCGGCGTTTTCCTGATGTTGCTTCTGTCGTCTTCACAACGTTGGTGCATTGATCAAGCTTATCGCCTGACAAAGCCATCTGGATGGCTAATTTATAGCCTCATAATCATAGCATAGCGTTATGTGCTTTGAACAGTTGCTTAGGAAAAGTGAGTTGAAAGAAAGAGATGCATTGTGCGCTTCGTGTGCTCGGTTTCATAGCATAATAAAAAAATACTTGTAGGGCAAATATACATTTAAAATGAAATGAAACATAATAGTCAGTGTCTGAGTTTTTTCATACTTGGTACTGGTGACGTAATTAGGTCCACTGTCAGTTATATATTTCTTGCTACTTAAACGAGCAATTGAATACTTACTATCTAAGCATTATATGAACGTGACACTTGCAGAATACAGCGTATATAATATTATAAGATTTATTTGGCTCTTCGGTCACTACAAAGACAGTCAAACTTCACACTGAGGACACTTTATGTGGCTGCTCAAACCCACGTAAATGATATAGGACCCGCGAAGAAGCGAGAGCGCACCCCTGCAACCCAGAATCACGTTGTCTTTCTTCTCTCTCGCTGCCTCTCTTGCTTCTTCAGCGGGATGTAGTGTTGCAAAAATATCTACATTTATTTACTTAACCCTGCCGATCCCGAGTGCACTGGTTTCGCTTTTTAAATTCTGCCCCTGCCACTAGCTGAACAACTTATGGCCAAAAAAATTTCGAGCATGTCCCGCCATCTATAGATATAACAAATAAGCAAATATCGATAGCAAAAAAAAATCAAGAGAGATGGCACGCATTTTTGTAAACTGGCGTAGAGTCGCTTTCGTCGTCGGGGTCTCCCCAGCTGGGCCACAGTGAATTCTAGCTGCCTGTCTATGTATGCTGCAGCTGCAAGGTGTCCCTTTATGCGGTCCCCTGTTTTACTAGCACCATAGTTGAACGACATTGTGAACACTGTGGCACTCGAATTAGCTGCTAACGCGCCTATTTATTAACTCCTGCTTCCCTTGTACTGTGTTAAGCCAATTTTATTTCATGATACACTTGACAATCAATCATCTAACGGGTTCTGGAGAGCCTTCAGGTGCGTTGCTAGTAATAAACTTCCGCACAACATACAGAAAACAAAGAAGAAACTGCAGAGAGAGTGTCACATCACCCCATAAACCTGACAGTCAAAGGGTTAACTCGCAATTACATCGCACAGTATGCAAAGCTCCAGCATTCTGATTTCATCAAAATGTGAATGCCACAGCCTAGATCGAACCAGTGACCTTCGCCTTCGCTGCCGACCATGGTAACCACTGCAGCAAGGCAGTGCACAAGTAACCTAACAACGTGTCATTAAAACTGCCGATTAACTTTTGAAGGCTTATGAGCTTGAGGTTTGCGGTGTGTCGCAGATAGAAGATAATCATCATGAACTGGTATGCCGAAATATCCGGCGTAGGATCCAGTAACTCTGATGGGTGGGATAACGAGTGCTAAGAGAGGGGAAAATAAAGTGCAACAGAAAAAGTCCTTTGTACCAATACTGATTGTTGGCCTAGTTGGTACTAATGGACGGGTTAGGGAGCATGAATTAAATTTAATGAAAGATGGCCGGGTGCATTTGCCTATGCATTATAAAGCCTGCGGGTGTGTACCACGTTTTAACGAGTCCAAGATTCTAGGTAGAAATAGGTACAAAACTGCGCGTGAGTTGATGGAAGCATATTACATAAAGAAGAAAGGTTAAAGGTGTATCAGCGAACCATCGGTGACGTTG
This sequence comes from Rhipicephalus microplus, assembly GCF_013339725.1. Taxonomy (NCBI): domain Eukaryota; kingdom Metazoa; phylum Arthropoda; class Arachnida; order Ixodida; family Ixodidae; genus Rhipicephalus; species Rhipicephalus microplus. Next base: position 41,786,141 of record NC_051173.1, read on the forward strand.
TACTTATCGGAGAAGAGATTGTTTTTAGCTGGATAGCGTAAAGCTGTTGGAGGGCTGCGCTTGTCTGCATATTGTTAATTTAGTCTCAACTTGCGCTCGGTCTACTTTAGTTGGAAGTGCCGCTTGTGCTTGTCTTTGAGTGTTTCTTTACTTTGTGTTTGTGTTATTTGCAGCCAAAGTATGTCAGTAAGCAAAATCTTTGCCGAAAACATTTCCTACAGAGGCGAAATTTGAATCAGCGTACCCAAGACCTGAAGCCGAGCGTCGTAACGCCTCAATTACCCAGGCCCGCGTTCAGAGTTTCCCCAAAGCCTTTAGCAAAGGCAAATTCATTCAACCAGTAAACGCATACACTCGACACACTTCAACGCTAAAGTTTCGAAATCGCCTCGATATAGTTTATACAAACATTTGATGCAATTTTACACACTCTGCGTGCCTACAGACAAAGCTATTAAAAAGAAAACATAATGCCTTTCAAAAAAAAACAAAGAAAAACCTAATAGCAGAAAGAAAGAAAAAAAAAAGAGGGGAAAGTGGGTAGAGCAGTATAGTTGGCCGGTTGACTTGTTTTTATTCTATAACTGAAAATGCCACTCCCAGAAATTCTAGGTTTTTTTTTCACCTAACACAAAAACTGTGTGTGCTAGCGCCTTAAAACGCATTAGGAAAGCTTACTGTCTTTTCCTTTATTTCCTTGGATATCAAGACTGTTCACGTAATATAACCGACAAGCGTGCCACAAAATGCACCCTCGTGATACAATAAAGAACCGTCTGCTCTGAGCAGAATATTGATCAATACTTTGAAATTCGTAGAGAATCTTGAAAAAGCGATTGCCTATAAGTTCACATGACACGTGTTTTTTTTCTGTTAAAATCGAGGCATGCGTGCTTTCAGATCTAATTATCCTAGTGGCCCTGCACTGTAGATGACAGACCCCCAGAAATGCCTTTGAAAATGCGAATGTAGAAGTGCGATCTGGGCCACAATCCTTTTGCGAATCAGTGTGCCATGTTTTGGAAGTGCTGAAGGCGCAAGATTTTAAACAAAAGTGTGTTATGCGCACTAAACCAGTTAGAGTACTTACATCTAGCTCTTCAACAAGGTACCCAAAAACAAGCTTATAAACTAGGTGTAAACCTGAGAGTGCTGCTCGCATGGCTGTTGGTTTAGATAAATTTATTAACAATTCAGAGTACTTGGTACTCTACCATGGGCAAGCAAAAAGCCGTCCTGTGGGCCTCACATTTCGTGGGGCCGCGACATTTCATGGGGCCGAAACATTCGGAGAAGTTGCTGGACAAAGTACGTTGTACGACGCGAGATGCCATGGCTAGTCGTTTAAAATATAGAACTGCACAACGTTGCCAGTTGAGTAACGCATATCCCGCTTACTCTTTGGTTGTACGTTTATGCTCATAAAAGTAACCGTTTATTCTACGACTCATTTCATTTCACTTTGTTTCAGTTACATCTATTCACCGTAGCAACTGAACCCAAACACTTGCTTTTAAATGCGAAGCATTTCTTAGCGAACTTCGGCGACTTTGAGCATATCTATCTATCTATCTATCTATCTATCTATCTATCTATCTATCTATCTATCTATCTATCTATCTATCTATCTATCTATCTATCTATCTATCTATCTATCTATCTATCTATCTATCTATCTATCTATCTATCTAGCCACGTAGGACTTTTACCTCTCCTGGCCGTTTCAATAATGGTATCGATACCATACTTCGTATGATATAACATGACTGTATGAAGAGCCTACTTGACTAGTCATAACATAAAAATCATGACATTTTTGTCATGAATGCCATGATATACATCTCATAGTCCTGCAGCTCTTGCGGTGGTTTCGTTCACATGGCATGTTTCAACACTAGTATGGTATGGCATGACTGCACGGTGAACACAAGCGACAGACCCTAACATGAAGACCATGACATGCGTATCATGTAACAACATGACTACATGCCACGCTCATCATGCGCTCGTGGCCGTTTCGCTAGCATCACATACACCAAATTTGGTATTACAGTACGTGAATGAATGACGAAGGTATGTCACTGGTGCAATTATGATAATCATGAGATGCGTGTCACGTAACAACATGACTACATGCCAAACTCATGATGCGCTGGAGGCCCTTTCGCTAGCTTCACTTATACCAAATATGGTACTACGGGACATGAATGGATGACGAAGGTATTATACTGGTGCAAACATGATAAACATGAGATGCGTGTCATGTAACATGACTACATGGTACGCTCATGATGCACTCGTGGCCGTTTCGCTAGCTTCACATGTACCAAATTCGGTTTTTACGTGACGCAAGCGGACGACATAGGTAAACGACCCATCCAGACAAGATAATCACGATATGCGTGTCATGTAACAACATGACTGCATGCCACCATGATGATGCGCTCGCGGCCGTTTCGCTAGCTTCACATATGCCGAATTCGGTATTACGTGGCGCCAATGAATGACGAATGTATGCGACTGATGCAAACATGATAATCATGAGATGCATGCCATGTTAGAACATGACTACATGCCACAGTCATGCCACAGTTCCCTGCGTCCATGCTCCACTAACGAGGCGAGCAGCACAAGCCGCGAGCAGCTCTGCTTCGTCGGTGACCTACCAACGATCTGCCACATATGGGTGCACTCCTTCTTCGCGTTCCCAGGCACAACCAGTGCAGCAGCCATTCGAAGAGTAGCGGTACAGCACCATCTATTATATCCTTACTCAAGTGCAGTTTATATGTGTTTGTAAAAGACAGCGCCATGTACTATACTGTTTGGGAGACACTGCCTTCTTTTTTTATCGTCTCTTTTCTCTCGGTTACGCCTGACACAGGACAAGGTTGGACTATAAGGAGCTTCACTCCTTAAATTGGACCATCTCCCCCTAAATGGTACAATATGCAGATGCGAAAAAGCGAGCGCTAACGCTTACACTGGCGGTGACGTTGCCACTGGCGCTTATCAACCGAAAGCCAAGTAAAGACGCCCTTGACCGAGTTCCCAACGCGCGATCCGGTGCCTGCACAAACACGGTGGCCAATGAACGTATGTGCAGCGTGAGCAGTCGGTGTTTACCACAGACGGTGCCTGCGTCTGCCTTGGGAGGCGAGACAGGGTGAACGGAGTGACAGTTTTGCGAGTGTCTTCTTGGGCCGGCAGGAGACGGGAGCAGGCGCAGTGGCTGTGTACGGGGAGACAGCTTCACGCAGGCTAGTCAAAAAGCTGCTTTGCATCTAAAACACTGGGGCTATGTGATTACGCTTCACTAGTTAATCATCCATGCGAAGTCGCCGAGTGCTGACGGTATTAAGGCTCTCTCTCCCTCACACTCTCATCAGTCACACGATGGCACAGTGGCGGGTGCGGCAGCCCTCCTTAATCGGACGTCTCGTTGCAGCAGTCCAGATAGTAGGGTGGGTACCACGCTCACGCTACTCGCTTGTAGCCCGGCCACAATCCGCCAACTGGCGCAAGAAGGGAGACGCGGACGTCGCATCCCACTCGAACCGATCTCTTGTCAGGGGGCACGGGCTTTTTCCGGAGACGTACACTTCAGAATTTACAAAGTGTTCTCCAGTTTTCTTTCATGTCGTATAGGATGGAAGTGGGAAAGGTATGCTAGGGAGAAGCGGGAGATAGGTGGAGCGGATTATGACTACGGAAAGATAAAAATAAGGAATGGAATGGAAAAAGAACATCATAAAAAAGAGCAAAAGAGAGGATACGAGAAAACAACTACACAACGTAACATAAAAAAGAGAGCAGTGAAAGTATCAACTAAGAGAAACGGACAAAAAGAATGTATAAAGAGAGAGAAAGCTAGAAAAAAATGGCAGCATATCCACGGAGTGAATGATGGAGAGTGGGGCGAAGCATTCGTCCGTCCAGTCGTTCTTGCTTCCGTCCTTCTATGCGTCCGTCCCTGCGTTCGTACATGCATCCGCCCCTGCATCCGTTCGTGCATCCATCCATTTTTCTTTCTGCTTGTCGGTTCGTCCATCTATTCAACACCCCAAGTACCACCATCTGACATTTTTTCATTATATTATTTATTTTATTTTATTTGTGAAATACTGCAGGCCAAAAAGGCCCAAGCAGGAGGGGCACAAACACAAACACAATATCAGTACATGAGTGACACAGCTTGACTAAAATACATCTGTATAGGAGAAGAGCGAGTAGAAGAGAAACATGAAAAAAAAAATGAAGCGATATTGGGAAGGAGGGGGGGGGGGGTCAAGATTCACAGAATTAAACATTGGGTTCATCAAGATCGAAGGTTTGGAGGAAATCAGAACGCAAGTTATTCCATTCTGTTACAGTTCTCGGAAAAAAGGAAAACTTAAATAAATCTGTCCGCGCAAAATACGGAGTTAAAGATCGGACATGAGAATGACGAGTTTGCCTGGTCGAAACTGGGGTAACGTAATGTGATGGGTCTTGCCCAAGTTTATTGTTAATTAGTGAGTCCAAGAATTTTAGACGTAGAAGCTGGCGCCACGATTGTAGCGTCTGGAATTCGTTATCTCGCATTAGTTCAGTAACTGATGTACCACGACCATACTTTGAGTAAATAAAACGCACTGCTCGTCTTTGAGCCCCGCCGCGGTGGTCTAGTGGCTAAGGTACTCGGCTGCTGACCCGCAGGGCGCGGGTTCGAATCCCGGCTGCGGCGGCTGCATTTCCGATGGAGGCGGAAATGTTGTAGGCCCGTGTGCTCAGATATGGGTGCACGTTAAAGAACCCCAGGTGGTCTAAATTTCCGGAGCCCTCCACTACGGCGTCTCTCATAATCATATAGTGGTTTTGGGACGTTAAACCCCACATATCAATCAATGCTCGTCTTTGAATCTTTTCGAGGGAATATATGTTAGACATAGTATGCGGATCCCATACAATACAAGCGTATTCAAGCTTTGGACGTATTAAAGTGTTATAAGCTAATAGTTTCACTTGCGACGGGGCGTCTCTGAGTTTGTGCCTTAAAAGACACAGTTTACGGAAAGCCGATGACAAAACATCGGCAATGTGTGCATTCCAGGACAACTTATTCGTTATCGTTATACCTAGGTATTTGTATTGACTGACTTCTTTTAAGGGTTGGCTTTGGGAGGAATAGGAAAACTGAAGGGGATTTTTCTTGTTAGAAATTCGAAGGCAAACAGATTTATCGAAATTGAGCACCATGCCTCATTTGTTACACCACGAAAGAATATTGTTAAGGGCAGTGTCGAGAGCAACCTGGTCATCTGGCGAGTGTACATCTATGAAAATAATGCAGTCGTCTGCAAAAAGTCTTATTTTAACCGGATCAGTAACAGCATTAACAATATCATTGCAATAAATTATAAACAGCAGCGGACCTAGAACACTACCCTGCGGTACGCCGGAATCTACTGGGAGATGAGGTGATGTCTGTCCACAGACGTCGACATACTGTTTTCGGCCGTTCAGGTAAGCAGACACCCAGGATACTAGGTAGTTTGGAAGCCCTATAGTCTGCAATTTCTCGATGAGCTTGTTATGGGGAACACGGTCGAAGGCTTTACTGAAATCTAAAAACAGTACATCGACCTGACCAGCATTGTCTAAAATAGAAGCAATGTGATGAATAACTGAGACCAACTGGGTGACTGTGGAAAACCGTTTTCTAAATCCATGCTGAAAGGGAGATAAAATGTGGTTATCATCTAGGAAGCTGTTTATACGAGTGGCAATTATATGTTCTAGCATTTTGCAACATGCGGAAGTCATAGAAATTGGACGGTAGTTTGATATGCACTCTGGGTCTCCCTTTTTCACAAAGGGCAGAACACGTGCCAATTTCCAATCGATGGGTAAAGTTCCTGAACATATTGAGGCTCGGAAGATCACAACAATGTACTTGGCCAATATTTCGGCATATCGCCGGAGAAATGCATTGGGTATGTTGTCTGGTCCAGGGGTTGATTTAACTTTTAATCGCAGCAGTAAATTTAAGACACCATCGAAAGAAATGAGGTTAGGATCTGAATCAGAAGCGCCAATGCTAATTGAGACAGGCAGGGTAGAAGTTGAAAAAACACTATGAAAATAGTCGTTGAAATTTTTCGCGATAGTTTGGGGATTGTCAATTATAGTGCCATTAAACTTGATTCGGTTTACAGAGCTTTTACGGTCCCTAATAAAATACCAGAATTTTTTAGGGTCCTCTTTGATGAAATTTTGTAACTTGACAGAAACATAAAAATTCTTGGCACTTTTAATAGCTTCGGAGAGGGAGTTACGAATTTCCCTGAGAATGTTAGCGGGAGCACCTTTTTTCCGATAGCGCTTGGCTTTACGCTTCATTTGTATTATTGGCCTTGTGATCCATGGTGTGAACTTTGGGGTTTTTTTTGTTTTGTTTGGTACAAGCCGTTCAATGCAGTGGAAGCATAGTTTCTTAAACTTATCCCAGAGAACAGCAGCGTCGTCGCCATCAAAATGCACCAATTCACATTCAAGATAATCTTGGATGCTCGTATCGTTAGCACGGGAAAAATTTTTGACCTGTTTAGAGTTAGGTGGGCTATTGGAGCGATTACAATGCAAGGGAAAGAAACTGTGACCATGTCGTGATCAGATAAGCCGGGTTCAACACAAACACAGCAATCAAGAATAGTGCGATGCATGAACACAAGATCTAGTAACGTGGACGAAGCATTACCAACACGTGTTGGTTGCTGAACAATTTGGGCGAGATTGTGGGAAAGCATTATATCGAACAGTATATTTGCATTAATCAAATCTGATGTCGACTGCATTTGGTTCCAGTCAATATTAGGCAGATTGAAGTCGCCGATGACAATTAGCTTTTGATTACTGTAATTTTTCATATGGGTTTTCAAGTTAAACAAATAATCCGGCAACGAATTCGGCGGCCTGTACACTGCATACAATACAAAAGAGTTATTGAAGAGTGAAAGCCTCAAGCATATGCTTTCTGTACTTTCAACGTCCGGTAAACGGGTGACAGTGATTCCTGTTTTAACAAGTACTGCAACTCCACCACCTCTTGAGGCCCTATCTCTGCGGTACATTTCATAAGCTGGAGGCACTAAGTCTTGGTCACACATTTCGCTGTGGAGCCACGTTTCCGTTATTACAACTACATGAGGGTTGTATGCTAAAAGTACAGCTCAAGTTGTTCGGTTTTATTTCCGATGCTTCGAGCATTCATATTAATCAGTCTAACTTGCTTCTGCGCAGCTGGTCAACACTTGCTACCCGTACTTTCGTTATCGGGTGCACTGCCGATAGACTGAGGCGATGCCGTGGCACACCGACGGCTTCCAATTAACTGACGTTTGTTTGTTACGTCATTCCAAATAAACAGATCATCACCTACACGCAACTTATCATGCACCAAAAATGCCTTCTTGCCTTGTTCTTTGTCGGCTTTTGCACTTTCCCACAGTAATTTACGTTTTGCCAACGTCTGCTTTGAGTAGTCGTCCTGAACAAAGATGTTAGTTCCCTTTAAGTTGCTCGCCTTTTTCAGCACAGCTAGCTTTTCGGTGAAGTCTTGAAGATACAAGATAATCGGCCTATTCGAGCCTGATCTTCCAAGCCTATGAATCCGGGCAACAGAAGTGCATTTAACGCCGAGCTTGTTGTGAAACGTTTCAGAGACGACTTTCTTTTTAAGATCAGATTCAGTTTCTTCCGGCTGTTCTGGGATACCAAAAACAATCAAGTTTGAACGTCTGCCTCGATCTTCAAGATCCGTTAGCTTTCGGGCCTGGAAATTCATAGAGTTTGTGTAGACCTTATGAAGGTTGTCCAGGTCATCTAATTTTGAATTTTTAGTTTTCATTTCAGCCACATGGGTCTCGATTTCTGAAAGACGCCGTGTAAGCTCTGCTAACATGTTTTCCGTTTTAATTGTAAGGTCTGCTACCTCACTACGGAGAGCTTTTTGACCCTCTAAAAGTTTGGCCAGCATTTCTTGGTTGGTAGGTCCGGGGTTTTGTTCGACATCACCACAAAGTAGTAACCGAAGTGCACAAAAACAATCGAATGCAATTTTACGACACTGCCGTGGGCACGGCATAACAACCAAACAGCGGCAATCGCTTCGAAATGAGCTGTACGCCCTACTAACCTGCACAAAGCAGAGGAAACGTTTAGCCATGTTTCCACGGATTTCGCCGTGCCCACTAAGGGAGGGGGGGTTCCAGGTGTCTTTAAGTTGTCGATGATCGGATGACGTCACAGACCAAGCACTGCCAGGCGGCAGCAGCTTCGGGATGACGTCACATGGTTCCACGTGGGGCGGCTGTGACTTGCAGAAAGGAAAGTGGTGCGAATGCGGCGAGTACCCAGTGGTGGCCGTTGTAGATCCATGAGATACGTTGGGGACGCAGAGCAGCAAGCCCTGCACAAGGCAGAGGAAACGTTTAGCCATGTTTCCACGGGTTTCGCCGTGCCCACTCCATATATTCTCCATATAGAAGCCCCGTCATCCAGCGGACATTCCAAGGACTAAATAAGAGGTGGCACACGCACACTTTCTTACGGCTTGCGCTTCGGGTCTACTTCCCACCTTTAACCACCTAGAGTTCATGTTATATACTAGTTCACTGTATTTATGGCACTGCGGCCCAACGCTCACTAAAGCTTTCTAAAACCAAGGAGGTTACGCCCTGCGAGTATAACGTAGCAACCTTTTCTTGTCAGATAGTGCTCATTGTACCATACGAGCACACACCGACGGCAATGAGCATCGGCAACTACAAACCAGTATCGATGTGGTTTTGATTATAAAACCATTGCTTTAGAAAATACCTGGTGTTTTTTGTTAAGCAGCGGGCGTCTTCTTTTTGTTTTGCTTTAGAAACACCTGGTGTCTTTTCATCTTGCTTTGAGAAAACATCTGGCGTCTTTCGTTGATTTATTTCATCAATCAACAGCGTTTTGAACAAAATTTTTTATTGTTTAATCGCGCACAGGAGAAATCTCACCAGGGACTACCTTGGAAGTAAACAATGGCTGCTACTGGGAATGAGAGACAGCAGAAGTCAGCTTTTAACACTTCTACTTGTACTAACGTTTCCAACTGGAACATGCCAATGGCTACTAATGGGGAATGAGAGACAGGAGCATTCGGCTGTTAGGGAACGCGCACGCCGCGAACTTTTTATTGTTCAACAAAGCATAGGAGAAATCCCCCACCGGCATCACCTTGCAGGTGAAAATGTCACACTTGTTACACACTACGACTGCGACTACGAGGGACGAACGGGTGCCACTTTAAGGAGCTTCGCCCCTAAAAAGAGCCAGAGAAGAGATGAAAAACTTGAAAATAAACATAGCAACGAGTCTTCTTTATACTTATCTTCAGATTTGCTGTGAGCCTTCAATTTGTCAAGTACGCGCTGTTGGGCTTGCTCGTTCGCGGTGAATGGGAAGTGACAGTTGGGGTCCTTTCGCCCAACGAAATGACGACGGAAGCGTCAAATTGCTTGATTGATATGTGGGGTTTACCGTCCCAAAACCACTATATGATTAAGAGAGGCGCCGTAGTGGAGGGCTACAGAAATTTCAACCACCTGGGTTTTTAACCTGTGCCCAAATCGGAGAACACGGGCCTACAACGTTTCCACCTCCATCGGAAATGCAGCCGCCGCAGCCAGGATTTTATCCCGCGACCTGCGGCTAAGCAGCCGAGGGAAGCTTCAAGGGGAGCATAAACTATCGAATGCTTATTCCAAAACTACTGCAGTGCTATAGGCGCAGAAAGCAAGGCAGAGGTTGAACAGGTAACGTTTACTGCAATGCAATACATCGGTATAGCCATGCAAAGAAAGGCAGGCTCACGATGAGAGCATTTTATTTTCTATAACAGCGTGTTCATAAGAGACGACTCACTGCTCTATTATAGTACAAGTAATTTTTAAACATTTTTTACTGCGAAAAACTGTTAATATATTATAACACGGGTCGTGTGCGGCACGGTATAATTTTAGGCCACAGCCGCCGGTGTCCGTAAACACTATCGCGCGAAATATAAAAACAAAAAAAACACCAATGACACAGTGGGATTTCAACCCTTTCTTTTGCGGGCTAAACCCACCTATCTACCACTGAGCCACGCCGGAGCTTGGAGCACCTTGGCAAATTTCCTTCAGGCAGGCTTGACATCAGAAATCAATTGCGTTGTTTCGAGCAATAAAGCGTTTCATAACAGCAATGAAGAACCAGGTGCTACACAATGCGAAAAGTGTAACGAGTGAGTCGGCCAATGCTCCAACTGATTGCAAAAGCTTGTTCTTTTTCACCCATCAACTGTGGCGTGAACCCACTTCAGGCATAATTTTTCACCGTCGTCAGACACTGCATGAACAATTGACAAAATATTCCTTGCAAGTGTTTAGCATATACCAGGCTTCTCGGAAGAATGACGAATGATAGCATAGGAAATGGTGGTCTGGTACCCAGAAATTATGGTTAATAATGTCTTAGATGGTGTCCAGCAAGTGTGCTTGCACCAGTTACCTAATGAGTGTTTAGAAAAGGCTCTGAAAGGCCGCTCTTCCAGCTTTCGCTGTGGATATGCGGCGCGTTTCACGCAGGCACGGTGGCATGTTTCAAAATTACCCGAGCTGCCACTCTATAAAAGGTAAAGTTGGGGCACATTTGCCAGCCCATGTCCACAGTGATTCCAACAAGTGTGAGCCTTATGTGCATGAAATTCAGTTCCTGGGGAGTAGCAGGGACACCACTGCTTAAGAACTGTTAGAAGCACTTCACATAAAAGCACGAGGGTCATTATGCATTAATGACACTTCATTGTTTCTTTCGCAGTCATAGTTATTGCATCGGTGGTTGTGATTATGATTTTAACTGAACGTTGTGAGCCTGTTCTCTGGCGCATGTCTATACAATGGTGTTCTATACCTCTGTATTTCATTGCACTAAACGTTATCTGTTCAGTGTGTGCCTTGCTTTACGCGCATGTCTTTGTATATATGTAGCATCGCAGTAGTTTTGGAATAGCCCCGCCACGGTGGTTTATTTTTACTAAGGTCCTGCGGTTGCTGACCCGCAGGTATGGTATTGAATACCGGCTGCGGCGGCGGCATTTTCGAAGGTGGTGAAAATGCTATAGGGCCGCGTGCGCGGATTCGCACGTTGAAGAAACCTCAGGTGGTCGAAATTTCTGAAGCCTTCCACTACCGGGTCTCTCGAAATACCATCAATCAGTAATTTTGGAATAAGCAGTCGAAAGCTTGCGTTCCCCTTGTCCCTTCTTTCGCTATTCCTTTGTGCCGCAACTGAGGCTTCTAACTAACCTTGTTGATTGGAGGCGTGAAACACGTACGGTAGTATGTTAGCTGGCAGCGCCTCCGAATGTAGCGCCATGTGATGGCCTAGCGGGCATATCGCGCAAAGTGGTGCCTCCGGGCAAAGAAAAAACGTCTCGCTTTTCACACCTAGGTAATGATTCGGTGAGATCGAGACTGAGTGGGTCCAGTCGAACGAAATTTAGGGGCGTCTGAGTCCGAGTCAGCTGGAACTACGAAATGTATGCCAGGAGTGAGTCTGGGTGAGTTACACAATTTTGCCTACCTATGAGCCACAAGCATTACAGCATTGTATGGAATGACAAAGAAAGAGATGAGAGGGCAAAAACCTATTCACGCCAGGAGTACCTAGGTGGCCAGATGCCCCGATTTAACACAGCCTTGTACGAAACTGCGCTTACTTTTTTTCACCATTGCAGATAGTAATTAGTTAATTACGACAAAAGCTTCTTATTCCACACGATGTCTATGAGGCTGTCGTTGTTGTGGCTTCCCGTCGAACTGAAACGCGGGCGTTACACAAACCATACATGGAGCGTTCAAAGCGTGAATATAGTTTAAAAATGGACCACACTCTGCCATACATCTGTCGATACCGCCATCCATGTATCTGTCTGTTTGTGCTTGCACCTGTCTGTCGATCTGTACGTCCTTCCACCCAGCCGTGCGTCTGTGCATGCGTTCATCTATCTGCTTATCATTTATAGCAATTCGTGACTAGAACGTACCGACATTGTGTGCCTTAGAACGCAGTTTCGCTTCATCATCAGCAATCACTTCGCGGATTGTCTGCCGATTCTTTTTTCTCCTAAATTCAGTATTTTGTCGAAAATAAGCCATTTTTAATGTGTAAATAAATATACACAATATACATATATGATTTGGTGAATTGAATTTTATAGCTTGTCTATAAACAAAAGTAGAAAGAAACACATGTTATTATTTACAATTGTGTTCTTTAGAATATATGTCAGCATAAGTAAAAACAAGTGTTTTTTTTTCAGCTCATACACAGTCTGTAGACGAAAGACAATTCAGTACTATTTTTCGTCGTATTCTGGACTTCCGAATCCGTATAAAACTATCAAAAACATGTTTATTTTATTGGCCCAAGCTTATAGTGTATTTAACGACTAGCGAAATCCCATATCATTTTCTTACTTCTTTTTGCCTAATCTCGAGCTGTCTAAAGAGAATATTAAATAAGTGTATGTTTTGTTTTCTTCTTCTCATCGAAAATAACAACGGTTCGTAGAAGTGCTTCTTCAAGAAAATCTTTGAAAGTCTTTCAGTGTAACCAAAGAAATTGTACGGCGTGTGTTCATGAATATTCTATGAAGTTTCAGCGATCATCACCAAAGAGATTTGAAGAATCCTACCGTCGGCGAATGTTACTCGCTTCAGCTGGTAACGTCATTGCAGTTTTACATTGGGCGTCAGCACGCTTATACAAATCACTGATCACCTGTATAACCACTCAGTAACAAAACAAAAACCATTTTTTCTTGTTGTCGAATTGCTCTATGCAAAATATGTGCCAACAAACGCAAAAATAAGCGCATGTTTTTTTTTTATCAGTCTATATATAATCTGTAGACGGAAGACAATACAGTATATGATAAACCAAACAGGCGTGCGCAAAAACGGACAGATGCATGGATGATGGGGTGGACAGAAAGCATTAATTTATATCCTGCATATTCTCTTTTTTATCAATACTTGAAGTTTACTGATCATACGGTTGAGCGTCGTGGTACCGAATAAATTACAAACTAGGCTTGTCGCATACGGTTTTATTAATTGAACTTAGAAGGCATAGCTAGCTCTCAAACTCCATATATCATCTTCCACCCAGAAAAAAAATTCGGCCAGATCCCACATACCTGGAATCGACGTTATGCGAAGCATGTGGAGGGGAAGGTGACAGTGTTGCATTTTTTTATTGAGCGACACGTCATGAAATAACGCTAAACTATATGTACAAATTTCGCACGCACAGGCATATGTTGAAGAGTTTCATATGTACATGTATTTAGTATCTTTGAACTTGCACAAGGGTACAAACTGGAACACGCGTATTAGCAACACCAGGAGATCATATGAAGCGCTGATGCTCGCGAGGATGCTGGTCTGGACACTGTTGTATAAAGCAAATTCAACGCATGGCTACTAACCACAATTTATGTTCACCCGCCCTTACGGCTGTATCAAAAGAGTAAATATGTAATACTAATAAAATTGGGTGAGCAGCACTACAACCACTGTGTACGTTTCACGAAGATTAGGCGTCTATTTCAAAAGTAGTTCCGAGACCTGGCGTAGCTCTGTGGTGAAATGCATTATTGCGACGCAGAATGCTTGGGTTCGATTCCAGCTGGGACCCTGACATGTATTCTTTGCATTCGTCGGGTTGACGCTATTGATGTAGAATACTTCGTAACGCTCGCGGGTTAGAATGCCCAATGTGTGTTATCATCGTTCCTGGGTAGATACTAAGTGTCAATCACCTGTGGTAAATACCAACATACCAGTGGCACATACCCATTCATGGGTATGTGCCACTGTCTGGCGAGAAGTGTTTGACGACGTACGCGACGCGATTGTGATATCATACATGTCTTGACCAGCGCGTCATATTCTTCACACCATCTTACCCTCCTATGCTAATTTTGGTTCTCGCCAAGTTAAGGGGGTGACCACGAGAGCACCCAAACCTAAGCGGCTAGATAGATAGATACGCTGAAAGCCGCCTAAGTTCACTGAAAAATGCTTCGTACAAGTAAAATTACCCTAATTATGGCTTGTGGCACAGATGTGAACGCTTACGGCTGCACGTGCACGCAAAGTTTCGTAAGACGCAAAGAATAGAGTTCACTTACCTATATAGCATGAATTTACAACGTGGTCTAACATGAGCTCGAGCTGATGACTGCTTCGTCTCACTTTACTGATGTTCGTGTACGCCGTTAACGTATTGAAAGCGGTTTTTTTTTTGTTCCTTATGATTAACGTGACTATTTCTTAAAGAGCATTTATTCACAAGGGGATACGTGTCTATCTGCGCCATCAGGCTATTTTGATGCGCAGGCTTCGTGAAGAGGCTAACAATATGAGCCTCCCGTGATGCGTATACACGTTGCGAAGCATCAGAAACATGATCGCTGCTGAAGGTTCATGACCGGTCACCCCCAATCTACGCCGTTCAATGGCAGCTTGACGCCTCTCGGTAAGCTCGAGTTTCAAGGAGAAAGCACTACGTATGGCTGTTCTAAGATGACCCGTGTCGTAGTATATAGCCGGCATATGTTGCCAACGTCGTTTCGCGCAGCTGTTGTGTGGCTGCAGGTATATTAACGAGCCGAAGTCAAAAAGTTCTCGAATTCAGGGGCGTCGCCGGAATTGTTTTACCAGGCAAAAGGGGGCGACATTCTTTTTCTTTGTTTGTGGGTGAGGTTGTATATGCGAGTGTGTACATACGCGTACAGAGTGCACGCAGAGATTTGCGGATGCGTTTGAATCACCCCTCCCCCCTAAAATATACGCCACACTATTAATCAGCGTGCTAATGTTACGACATAAAGGAAAGATTGTCTGGTTATTTTGTATGCAGTACTCCTGTTCACACACGCATTCGCACGTTATCGCTCCTGCGATTCTACGAAGTAGCTGTGGAAGAAAGTTTCTGTCGGAACTTCAACTTATCGGACCTTGAGCAAGTCATTCAGTTCCATGTATTTCAGTGATAGAAAATATGTCTCCTCTCGTGACAAAGTTTAGAATAGGTGATAACCTAAACTTTCTTCAAATGAGATTGGGCGAGTACATTGTACGAAGAACGACTGCATTGTTATTTTCGATGGGGACTCGCTGTGAAACAAGTGACGTGTGAATTTGCATATTATTGTGATGCACACAACCCTTGGCTCAACATTTGGCCTGCAGGACGTCTATCTAACACCATCGCGCACTTTTTGCACAACTTGCGAGTGAAACCAGCTAGCGTGCTGCGGAATGTGTAGACTGTACGAAACTTTGGTGCACAAAAACATCATTCGGGGAGAGTGAAGCAATAGCGGAAGCTTTCAACTGCTCAGCAGCTCAAGGGACTGCACTGTGAAAGTCTCATGTTTGCCGCTGATATCACGATGGCTCATGCTTCGCTTTGGCGTCACGCATGTCCCACTTCTGATAAACATCAGCCGCGCTGGCAGCACGCTTGGAGCACCAGTGATTGATTAATTATTATGTGGGGTGTGGTTTAACGTTCCAAAACCACTATATGATTATCAGAAATACCGTAGTTGAGGGCTCCGAAAATTTTCACCACCTGGGTTTCTTTAACGTGGACCCGAATTCGAGCACATGGGCCTACAGCATTCTTGCCTTGGTCACGCGGCATTCGATCACGCGACTTGGGGGTCAGCAGCCGAGTACCATAGCCACTAGACCAACACGGTGAGATGAGAGCCAGAAAAGCGGCAGAAACACAAGCGCTCTGCCTGGTGCAGCAAAAAAGGGACAATGAGACTATAGATACAAAACAAAATAATCACGAAAGAAATCAGTGGCTCAAAAGAACAAGATACTATATGAAATGCCCACATGAAAACTTCAAAAAGGGCCAAGATAATGCAATGCAAGAACAGAAAAAGGACATAATCAGTACAAAATAAACGCAGGGGAGTGCTAGCACATCTATACTCCACAGTTCACTCAGATTTTACAAGAGTTGAACTAGCTATTTTCATTTTCGCAGCCCCCTGTATAGCTAGCAATACAGAGTTTGTAAGGTGTACCCAGCGAAGTCACCGACGGGGCAGCGGAACTGAAAAAAAAAAGATTTGATTTCAAGATGGCACATACCGGTGGCACTTAGACGGCTATCTGAGTTGCGCGGACTGAATTCCATGGCAAAGAACAGACATAAAGCTTTCTAAAACGTGCTTTTCTCATCTCTGGTCCGTCGCTATCACTGTATTAATGTAAAATAAAGGGAAACGAGCAGACACACACACACACCATTACGCTGGTCAAAGGAGACGTTCGGGGACTCTTTTAGCTGCAAGACAATCGCGAAGGGTCTGGATGAATATGATAGCTTGGACAACGCCATTGTATATATATAGCGTATTTGCCGTACATGCTCGCAAATTTGTCAAAACGCGAACGTGCCGTTTGCGGAAAATCAAGATGCTCTGGGTCGTGTTAAGTGTCATTTAGCTTTAAGTACTGACCTTGAGCCGGTTCTTGAGAACTAACGATTTCGTAAAGTGAAGTCCGACATTTTTTTTCACTACAAGAGATGCGTCGGCATTCTTGTATTACAATCGTTCATGTTGTTGAGCGTGGTAGCAAGAAACAAAGCACAGCATCATGTCTCTTGGAAGGACCACAGGCGTATTCGTTGCTGGGCTAGTTGGTTCACCATGGTAAACTGCAGATCACGAAATACTAACGAGACAGAGTGTACGCACACACAGGAAAGTGCCCGCTCATCGTTGGCACTTGTCGTATGCTGCGCCTGCGCTTCTCTGTCCTGTATGTGTCCTAGCTCTGCAGTTCAACATTTAGGATTTTTTTCATCGTCGTATCTGCTAGGCGATAGGGGTTCTATGATTGTAATTTTTCTTTATTGCAAGACACATTTACTCTACTTTATGCCATTTTAGGTCCTCCCTTTGTGCATTCAGCGTTGTCGGGTAAATAGTAAACTATAGAGCGTCCTCGCTTACATAATCAACTGCTCTCACGTCCTGTGCCGCACCTGCCTTTCGCTGTAGTCGTAATTTTTGGAACCAAAAAAAAAAAAACTGCGGAAACGACTGGCTTGTATTCCGTATGCTTGTTTTTTTTCATCTATTTAGCTTCGTGTCATCTCACTACAACGAATACGTGTGATGGCGAAAGCAGTTATAATGATTAGTTCAACGAGTCACTGGTGCACGCTAAAGCGGCGCAAGTCTCTCTATTTTTTCCTCGGGCATAACGCTGTGGGCGCAGTTCGCCGTGACATGAATTTCACGCATCTGTTCGACAGTACAGATGTCAGAGGAATCCTCACAACACACCCACGCGTGTGCGTCAGGGCCAGAACGTTTGCGCAATACATCCAAGCATTCATGAGCAGAGAGAGCCAGCGAAGCTTGCCTTGTCGAATTCTTTCGTGAGTGTCAAAAAACAAAATCAACATGGGAACTTTGACATAAGTGCGAAGATTGGCAAGCTTTTTCGAGACCATATTGAGTGCAACATCAAAAAAAAGTAAGTTGAACTCGCAAATCATGAATTCATTCCATGATGGTGCGCAACATTTTAATGCATCGAGTCTGAAAATGTCTGAAAGCTTACTTTATGATTTCTAGATTTTTATTGATGCTGTTCTTGATTATGACAAAGAGTATGATGATAATACTGGTGATCATGTTTTGCGCAATTTGTGATTTTCGGTATATCAAGCTAGTTGAGAAAGCACTTAAAAGGTGATGTCACATAGGCAGTGCTTGCTCATACTGATCCATTCTCCGCTTAGTTACGAGCAGTAACTTCAACTGCTTCTTTTTCAAACATGACGGCTCAATGCGTGTGCGGTTGTAGTGGATTGGTTAGACTTTTCTTAACCTTTTTAATGTTCTGATAGAAACTTTGCGCATCGCTGAGTTAAAAGAGGTTTAGAGAACAAGGAAATCACACCACAGATTCGTCAGTGACCTAACGTCTGCAAGTGACACGTTGCCCAAACACTTTTGCGACTTTGCTGTGCCTGAGCACTAGATCACGTGGAGTGCCTTGCATCAATGATATGTGCGGTTTAACGTCCCAAAAGCACCATTTGATTATGAGAGACGCCGTAGTGGAGGGCTCTGGAAATTTCGACCGTCCGAGGTTCTTTAACGTGCACCCAAATCGGAGCACACGCGCCTACAGCATTTCCACCTTGATCGGAAATGCAGCCACCGCAGCCGGGATTCGATCCCGTGACCTGCGGATAAGCAGCCGAAAACTGTAGCCACTAGACCACCGTGGTGGGGCAAAGCATTGCAACAAAAAGAAGATACATAGAGAAACGAAGTTTCACTTTTCCTGTCTTTGTTTAATGGCTTCAAATGGTTGTACGAAAACGGAACGGTGTGATTCTTTTTCTCTTTTCTGTTATAAGCGCGAGCATTGCTTAATTAGGGAGAACATTCAGGCTAGTTGGTACACATACATGAATTATATTACGCCACCTTTAAGTTCAAACCACGTTGGAGTTGAGGTTTGTGCAGCCATGTCTGTCAAGGGGATATTCTTGAATGTAAGACGAAGAAAAAAAAAGGTTTAAAACTAGACTATTGCCAGTTATAATTGTGTAAGAACAATAAGAAATCTCTAGAAGCACAAACCCTATAGTCGGTGACTTCAATGCGCAGAATATGCACCCTAACATCTCGTTTGGTCGTCGAAGTTAAATATTCGCTGTCCTGGTACATAGAAAGCCCTTTGTGCAGTCATAACTTATGTGCGTATGCGAAAAAGAAGGTTTTCATAAGAGAAACAAGAATCATAATTGCGACAAATTAGCAAAAAAAAAAACCTAGAAGGACCTGCCCTTCATACTATTCGACAACTTGACCATAAGACTTCCCTTCGCCCACTTGTCATCATTCATTTCCTCTAAATGCGTGTTTTTATTAAGAGTGGCTGACTAAAATGACAGACAGACTACATTATCATCTTCATCATCATCATCAGCAGCAGCAGCAGCCTGACTACGTCTACTGCAGGACAAAGGCCTCTCCCATGTTCCGCTAGTTAACCCGGTCCTGTACTTGCTGCTGCCAATTTATACCCGCAAACTTCAAAATCTCATCTGCCCACCTAACCTCCTGTCTTCCCCTAACCCGCTTCCCTTCTCTGGGAATCCAGTTAGTTACCCTTAATGACCAGCGGTTATCCTGTCTACGCGCTACATGCCCGGCCCATGTCCATTTCCTCTTCTTTATTTTAACTATGATATCCTTAACCCCCGTTTGTCCCCTAATCCACTCTGCTCTCTTCTTGTCTCTTAAGGTTACACCTACCATTTGTCTTTTCATTGCTCGCTGCGTCGTCCTCAATTTAAGCTGAACCCTCTTTCTAAGTCTCCAGGTTTCTGCTCCGTAGCTAAGTACCGGCAAGATACAGCTGTTATATACCTTCCTCTTGAGGGATAGTGGCAATCTACCTGTCATAATTTGAGAGTGCTTGCCGAATGTGCTCCACCCCATTCTTATTCTTCTAGTTACTTCAATCTCGTGGTTAGGCTCTGCGGTTATTACCTGCCCTAAGTATACATAGTCTTTTACAACTTCAAATGCACTATTACCTATCTCGAAGCGCTGCTCCTTTCCGAGGTTGCTGTACATTACTTTCGTTTTCTGCAGAATAATTTTAAGACCCACCTTTCTGCTCTCCTTGTCTAACTCCGTAACATGAGTTGCAATTCGTCCCCTGAGTTACTCAGCAATGCAATGTCATCGGCGAAGCGCAGGTTACTAAGGTATTCTCCATTAACTCTCATCCCTAACTGTTCCCATTCTAGGCTTCTGAAGACCTCCTGTAAGCACGTGGTAAATAGCATTGGGGAGATTGTGTCCCCCTGCCTTACACCCTTCTTGATTGGTATTCTGTTGCTTTCTTTATGAAGCACTATGGTACCAGTTGATCCCCTGTAGATTTCTTCCATAATGTTTTTATATACTTCATCTACGTGCTGATTCCGCAGTGTCTGCATTACGGCTGATATTTGTACTGAATCAAACGCCTTCTCGTAATCTATGAAGGCTATGTATAGTGGTTGGTTATACTCTGAGCATTTCTCTATTACGTGATTGATAGTATGAATGTGGTCAATTGTTGAGTAGACTGTTCGAAATCCTGCTTGTTCCTTCGGTTGATTGAATTCTAATGTTTTCTTTACTTTGTTAGCAATTACCTTTGTAAATAGCTTGTATACTACAGAGAGCAAGCTGATCGGCCAGTAATTCTTCAAGTCCTCCAAGTCCTGATTGCTGCTAAATCTGGACGTCATGATTCCGTATGCATGCTAATGAGCATTATCTGTGGGGCGGAGATATTTCTGACTCATGAATATATTTTTATATATACATTTATTTGTTTTGTTTGTTTGTTTGTTTGTTTTGACAACCGGCGTGGAAAAAAATTAATTAGGATGCCTTGCTTAATGGAGAAAATTGGGGCCAGCAATGGTTCACATTTACTTGCTTGATGCGCTGCTTTTCTTCTTTTGTTCATTGCCCTCTGTATGGCATTGCACAATTCTCCCTCCAAAGCAATTTCTTCCGCCATGCCATGAATCAGACCTTCATTCTTGAACTTAGTACCGTAACAGTCCTATTTCTACAAGCAACGAGGATGGTCGTGCGTTCATATATAGGCCACAATGGAATATCACATCTAAAGATGAGAGGCCATATTGATAATTGATGCGATTGAATTGGTATAGACTGTTGATTACTGACATGTCTACGATATTGGCAGAAATCTCTCATTGAGAAATTGTATACAGAAATATGCACATGACCACTGCACACCTTCGCGAACCTATTTCTGCGCGCTCGCGAAGCCCTGTTTCTTGGAGCATAATGCTGCCTTACTGCCTCTGTTGCTGTCTCTCTACCAACAAACACTGTGACACACACGCATATATATAATATTCATACATACACAATAAGCCACAAACTTCGGCCTCAAATTCCACTGAGAAAATTGTTTATCGGTTCGCAAAACGTCCGACGAGACAGTTTAGAGCTCTTTATCTGGTGATTTTCAGTGTTGTGCTAACTACAAATGCCTGCCAAATATAAAAAAGAAAAAATACCTCGTGACAAGCGAACTCGCGCGCGAGTTCGCACTGCGGGTATGGCGCTCCATTGCGATCTGCGTACAAATGGTCACAGCATTTGCCCTTCTGTGCTGTCTCGACCGGGCCGCGACGATGGTAGTGGCTTTGTGAGGAACCCCTTTTGCCATTGACCACAAAATTGAGAACAGCTGTATCTGCTTATCGCTGACACGAACCGGAGCAAGGGAAGCGTATAGTTCATACTCGGAACGTTAGAGAGCACCAATCATAGCGCGCGCAGGCGCGCCAGTGAGCTTGTCACATCACACAATTTAATTGCGATGGCAATTATATGTACACTCTCTGCTGATTTTTCCCATGCCATTGCCGTCATGTAGCGGGTACGTATATGTATGTATATAATTATAAAAAACACAATTAATAAATTGGACACTGATTCTCCTTCCTCCCCAAAGGAAATCGGGAAGAAATGCGCATGCATTTGTTGCGCCAGGAGAGGTCAGCTACTGTTGCCGTCAGACATCCCTTCACCGACTTGTAACCATCGCCCTGAGAGGAGCCCAGCTAGCGAATGGTGGAGAGTGAGGTGCGAGTGAACGGGAGAGTGGGGCGCAGGGAGAAGAGAGGGCAAATGACGAAAGGAGTGGCGAAGCACTGCACCTATCCTCTCCTACACTCTCTCGCATCCCATGCCCGGTTGCTAGGGGGGAGGATAAGAGCGCACGCCCGTAGCTGTTCCAATAAAAGAGGAAGTGAGAGCAGAGAGATAACACCTGCTGACGCACGGCCGCCGCCACGAACACCGCCGCCGGATTCTTGACACAGCCCGACTACGAAATGCATTCGCATTTTAAAAAATCAAAAAATACCCATTAAGGACTATAAGCACTGATTGCTCGCTCATCAACGCGCTGCATCAACCGACTAGGCCGCACCTTTTTTTATCTTTCGTGGTATTTATTACAATGTGTGTTAGAATGAACATTGTATGGTACTAAGAAGATGAAACTGAACTACAATCAGACAGCGACAATAAGTGTTTTAGCGTTACTGAAGAAACACCCGACAAGTAATGAAGCTCACTAGAGCAGCGAGAGATCTTCAAATCGCATTATTCAAAATAAAGGTGGGGAGGCCAAGCATTTCCCGACATGCGGTACCAGTCTGGTTTGAGGTCCATTTCTTCTTAAATGTCTTTTAGGTGAACAGCCATTCTAATGAAGTCTGATATCGAAGAAATGGGGTGTTCTGCATTGTGGTCTTACAGACGCGTCTTCCATAGGTTGTGCATACACAAGAGCTCTCGCCAGTTGTGCCCCGTCCTCGGACTTCTGCAACCGTGTCCATCTTTCCTGTCTTCTCCTTACTTCCGTCGTTCGTTCTCCCTGCGCCGCACTCTCTCCTTCCTCTATCTTTATCTCTCTATCTTTTAATCTTATCCTTTCAATCTCTTCTATACCCCCATCTCTCGTGAGCTACTGTTGAGGTGTCCTCCCCCTTTTATTTTCACCTAAAATCAATTCCCAGTGAGGAAAAATATATGGCCATTTACTTCATCAAGTGATGTTGGCAGAATATAACGTATACTGTAAAAATTGATGTTAATTTTTTTTTCGCAGTCCGGTGACGAACATCTTAGAACAAAATTGCGTTTTGGCAACGAAGGTCACCAACATACAGTGTTTTATCATCTCCGGTACATCACAATGGCGGCAGTTAAGTCAAGAAACAAAAGTAGCTCTTCTTTTAACCATGTTTTCTCGGCAGCGTATCAGTGTGTACTTTATAAAAAAATTCTTTTAACATTGTGCTCACTCCTTTAAACACATCATGACCTGGCAGATCGCAGTACAATGAATCATACAATAGAGGCAGAAAAAAGCATAAATAGTAAATCCTTGCATATTACTTTGCGAGACACTGCATGCAAGTATTCTATAGAAAAGTGATCTTTATTAACTGTAGAACAAACTTTCAGCTTGAATCTCCCCAAACACGGGCGCAAGAAAAATTTTAAAGAAACAGTGAAGCCAGGAAAGCAATAGAAAATAACCTGCAAGTATGAATGAATCACAGGATAGGTGTCACGAATTAAAAAAGAGAGGAAAACAGCTTGCTATACATGAAAATATCTCAATTATTACCAACCAGCACGAACGGGTCCGAAAATTTTGTCAGGACAGATGGGCTCAAAGTAGAAGACTGTCTGAAAGTTGCAAAAATTTCATGAAATTGTTGTACAATGAATAAGTTTCAATACGCAGTAGACCTTTTGTTGCTAGAAAGATATTGCAAGCTTCAACTCTCTCAGATACTGATAGGTGATGGGGAACAAATGTCAGGGCTTGTCGTAGTTGAGAGGCGCGCTGCTACTAGTAGGGCGCACTAAAACTACAAGCATCTAACAATTCGTTGAGGCACGTTGGTGGACTACTTGTCCAATCAATTGCTGCATAATTGCTAGGTGGAGTAGCGCACAAGCCAAACCATAATCCTGAACTTTTCAAGGCGTTCAAACGAGCTCTTGTTACCACGCCAGTTTTTTTATAGCAGATAACAAATGTTTTGTAATTGTTTTTTCTGTGGAAAAGACTGCTGCGTCGTATGCATAAGCTAATACTTTCATTTGAGTTCATAAGGCTGTACAGACGCTCCTGCGCTTCTTGCGTTCAACCAACTTCTCCAAATGACTGTGATGGCAACGCCCTGCATGTGTGTGCATGTGTATGCCTTTGTATTTTTTCCCTAATTTATTTTATATCTATCTCTATCCTATTTCCGACCCTTATTTCCCGACCCCTGTACAGGGTAGCAAACCAGTTCTTCTAGCTTAACCTCCCCACATCTTCCTTTTATTGTTTCTCTCTGTCTTTTTTTGGGTTCAGATATATCAAAGCCACCAATACTACTTTATTGTAATCTACTTATGTAGAATACTGTAGACTGTCTTATGCACAGTGGTTCTAGATAAAGAGCAAACAGAGGTGGGTACATGAGGCAGCATTCCTTACAGAGGAACAAAGCCAAACTGGTTTTGACAGCTGGTCATTAACACCAAGATGTGTCGAAGATTGATAATTGCAAAGTATAACGCTTTTAGGTACAACAGTGCCAGCATTGGCATGCTCAAGAGGAGAAAAAAGAAATGAATGACTAGCCCAATTCAAATGCTTTTGTAAAGTCTACCTGTAACATTACAAGCTGTTTTGATGTCCATATCAGTACTGAAGAACAGTACGGGAAACGTGTATATTGTCTTGTATAGATCAGCCCTTAATCCAGCATGTTTGGTGGGACCCAATGAGAATGAAAATCGCAAAATTGCAACCTATTTGATAATACTTTGGTGAAAATTTGGAGGTAACGTTTGACAGTGCATATTGGCATGTAACCCAAACAGAGTGAAGTTTTGCTTGTGTTCGAAATTTTTTGATATCAAAACTGCTGCTCTTGCAAAAAGATCTCGGGATTGTCTCCAAGTCACAAATTATTTCAAAGATATCCAGCTAAATATGAGAGTGAGTATTTTTTCAATTTTGTAAAAATCAGCTGAATTGCCATCAAGGCCAGGGGTCTCAGATAAAGGTTAGCTGTCGATTGTGGGGTAAGCTTCTTCTGCTGTAATAGGAGAACAAATGGCTACACAATGATTGTCAATTAATTGGCTTAAAAGAGAAACAAAACTAGCGGTGAGGTTGACGTCAGAGTTGGAGTGAGCACCAAATGAACTTTCATAGTACTTTTCGAATGTCGACGTTATGTCTCTCACGCGTCTGTTACAAAAATGCCATTGGCGTATAGATACGGCATTACTTTAAAATTTGCAAGGTGTTTTTATCGAGCAAAGCTTTACTTATTCGCTGTTTCCAGTTGAACTTTCCATATTTTGAGATCTAATACGTGCACTCCTGTAGCGAGCGGCATCATAAGATTGAAGTGCACATTTAATATCGTTAATTTCACTGATATGCAATCCCGGTTTCTCGCATTTCATCTCACAGAGGTTGCAAAAGCTTTTAGGCAGTCTATTTTTTCTCGTTCTTCCTATATAAAGAATTATTAGCTGCAATAAATAAGGCTGTAACACAAACTTCTTGCTTAAATAGCTTCCAAGCAGCTTCTATATGTACAGAGCTCTTCAGAAAGACTGCGTCAATGTTGTCCGCACACGACTGATCAATTCCTGATTACATAGGAGCTCTGTCTTTACCTTTAAAAGGGCCCACTGTGGTCGGAATCAATTTCTACAATTTGCAATAATTTGTGCAATAACAATACATTGATCTGAGAACGACACTGGTGCATTGCTACAGGGCATTTGGCGAGAAAGAAGTGATGACACGTGAATCCGGTCAAGGTGGGCATGATAACTTCCCCGAATTTTCGTATATGCAGTTCCTTGATTGATTGATTTGTGGGGTTTAACGTCCCAAAACCACTCTATGATTATGAGAGACGCCGTAGTGGAGGGCTCCGGAAATTTTGACCACCTGGGGTTCTTTAACGTGCACCCAAATCTGAGTACACCGGCCTACAACATTTCCGCCTCCATCGGAAATGCAGCCGCCGCAGCCGGGAATCGAACCCGCGACCTGCGGGTCAGCAGCCGAGTACCTTAGCCACTAGACCACCGCGGCGGGGCTATGCAGTTCCTTCGCCCCACACTTTATTGTCAATGAGCCCCGCATTGTGAACAATTCCGGATAAAAGCTCGGCACTCCTGTCTGGTGAACCACAAAGATTGCTACGACCATTAAGGTCACCCATCAGCATATTTACAGGGTCTGAGTTTAAGACTGGACTTATTTTCAAATAATTTAGGTCGCTTCGAAATCTCAATAAACGCATATAGGCTGGTAATTCGATTGATCGATTGATGATTGACATGTGGGGCTTAACTTCGCTAAACCATCATGTGATTATGAGAGACGCCGTAGTGGAGGGCTTCAGAAATTCGGACCACCTGGGGTTCTTTAACGTGTGCTCAAATCTGAGCACACAGGCCTACAGCATTTTCGTCTGCATCGAAACTGCAGCCACTGCAGCCGGGATTCGAAGGTTGATAATTTGTCAAGGCGTTCCTTGCACCACAAGATCACAACATACGTATCTACCCTCCTTACCAACAAAATAACTTATTGCCGAACATGGCAGGCCCTTTCTCAGAAACAGCCAACAGCCCACAGATAATAATTTTTAATGTAAAACACACTCTCATTATGCTCACACAAAAAGGGTCACACGGCCCTCTCCGTCTCCTCATCTCTCGCGATCTTTGTCTCCTGGATGGCGACAAAGTCGAGACGCTTTCGAATGAAAAGTATACGGAGCTGTGCCTGTTGCTGAAATCACCTGAGGCCACGTCCGTTCAGTCTCTCACACTACGCCAGGGTGACTACCTTATGTTGCGCGTATTGTCCCACTGGATCAGTCCTGGAGGTCGATGATGATACTTCTCTTGAACACTCAGTAGATATCCTATATTGTAACCACCTGCCCTTTCTTTTGTGCGTGCCACGCCACTCACTCATGCTGTCCATATACTAACGGCGAGCTATGTATATTGTCAAGGGGTCGTGACGTGGCTGAAGGCAGGAGGCTGTGGTCAGATCAAACTGACGTCGCTGATGACTGACGTAGCTGATGGTCAGATCAAACTGTTTATTTGGTCGAACCTGTGCCCGATAAACGAAGAGAGAGAGAGGATGAGGATGAAAAAAGGCAGAGAGGTTAACCATGGCAGAGCCTGGTGACTACCTTGCACTGAGGATGGGTAAGGGGAATAAAAGTTAGAACGAGAGAGAAGGAGAGAAATTTCACTCATTCAGTCGACAAACGGCAGTTATGTGCTTAACATCACAGACAGTGAGTCACATCCATGTCATAATCAATTGAACACATTCGTTGCATTAATTTGAATGCGTGGTTCCATGCACCCAAATTCTTGCCGATAATGAAGCCATAATTGTGCCACTCGTGTTCTCAAGCAACAGACTTCTGAAGGCTTATGTGAACTGGAGTGATGGTGTCAAGCTGTTGCAACACGCTTTCAGCTGTCCGTGTCTGCATCTTGCTCAGCCGCACTCGCATAGCACTGACCAGGGTGCTGACCATGCTGATAAGTTGTATTTTGTTCGCCAAATTATGAGGTGCCGATGAAGTGTCCCTCACTGTCGAAGTCTGATGCCTCTCATCAGGCGCATGTACTTATGGGAGGTCGGGCCAATCGTCGCCTTCATTGCTGGTAGAGGCATCATTTTACTTTAAAATGGCCGCGTTCTGACTGGGTAATAAGGATGAAGCGTCAGCTTCACTGCTAGCAGAAGCGCATTTGTTCTTAGAACCGACAGCGCTTGGCCAGAGTGGGAAAGGTGGAGGTGGTTATGGACGTGATTCGCGAGCCGACGAGGTTTTGGTGTCTTTGGTGCAGCGCCGGTGACGGGACCGTCGTCGCGTAATGGATGCAGCTGCTTCTTGGTGTGGGATGTCATCTCTAGCCCTTTTCTTCAGCGTTGTTAGCTCCTTTCGAATAAAATGGCAGTCCTTCGAAGAGGCGTCATGTGGCCCATTGCAATTTGAGCACTTAGGAGTCGTGGCCTGGCACGTGTCCTTGTTGTGGTGCCCAGTGCACCGGGAACAGACACTAGAGTTCGTGTACACACCAATTACTTAACCTAACTTCATGCACTTCCAGCACTGAAGTGGTTTCGATATAAACGGAAAGTCAGGTTGCAGTAGCACATTTGCACTGACAGCGGCGAACCCAGCGTCAGCCGTCGATAAACTGACAAGCGGCGAAGCCCTGTCGGTATTTACACGCACTCCATCGAATATTGTAGCGTTATCGCTAGCAGTGACGTAGGTTTCAGAATAATCTGAAATGCTCACAACGTGGGCTTGATCTCAACAAAATAATCTACGGTTGCCCTGAAGCTTCTCAAACTCTGTAGATGCGGTTTGCACTGAGAATTGCGTGCAGCTTTACGGGGTGATAAGAAAACTTGAGAAAAGAACGTGGCAATATATACCATTTACTATTGGCTTACTGTCAATGAACCCAAAAGAAACATTCTTGAACGAAGCATGTAGTTTGCTTGGGCAAGCCACACACGCTTTCTCTAACATTGACGAGTCCGATGGCTTGATCAATGAAGGGTGGGTTCACTAAAGCACATATAGTTGGATCAAAGGGGTACTCCAAAATGTGTCTGGCTCCACTTTCACTCTGAAGCAACAGAAAAAATTACTCGCATCAAATCCAGAACTCTTGTGGTCGTTGCTGGTCCTGTGGGGATCGTGAATTCAGTTCCCATCAAAAGGCGCACTGTCTCTAAATTTGGACGGGCAAAGTCGACAAGCTGCCCCACATGTGTTGTGGGGACATTTGCTCTTATAAACATCACATGACTTTGTCATCGCAACAGTGCACATGTCACCAGGAATGTTGCGGACTGACGTCATGATTTTTTTTGCTGCACAACTTTCGTGTGGCGTGCTTGAAACATCTACCTGTGATAGTAAGTGAGCACATCAACTTTAATGTACTTCGACGTGAAAACCAGTGATTTGTCGCAATTTTCGATGCTGAAATTGCACTTCGCCTCCTGTCGGACGTCCAGCAGTTCATGAACTACTGTCAATTCAAGCACAAACAGCCATGTTCACTACATTTTGTATGGTTCGTAAATCTCCTCTCCTTACTTCGATATGTTGCTATCACATTCTTTGCTTCAGTATTGTGCCGAAACTGTGACTTTTTTTTTATTTCGTGTGCATTTGTAGTCAGCGAGAGAGTAACAGAGAAAAGAGTGTAAGAACACCAGTAATTACCATATAAGTCAGAAACTGTCTAAGCAGACGTTCTGCAAACCCATCTAAAATTTTCTGAATGCAATTTTCGCTCACCTTCGTTCTTTCATAACTTTCTTAATTAAAAGGGCATATATAAAGAAATAATCAGAACATAAAATTAGTCTGACTTACTCTAGGCAACGATCAGCAGCATGCATTTGGTCGCGTCAGTCACTGCTTGTGTCGGCATATTTTCAAACCCTGCGTATGATAGCTGGGGCACAATGTATATGCAGCGTTAATCTATAGGTATATTGTAATGCTGCATGACGAATACTTCCGCGCATGATCATTCACCACATTGTCACATACACTGAAAGTAGTGCTTAACATTAGGTAGTTCTAATAATAGCTAGTTCTTAACATTGTCTAGTTCTAATTATTAGATCGTACTCTTAGAGATGGAAAATGTAGAATGTAATATAGCTAATGAACTGATTCATTATTTGAATGGAGTTTATTTTGCGAAATTGTTGCGAGGAGACATGGCAAAAAATTATATTTAGGAGCTTGAGAGGAACGTGGCCACGACATTTACCAAAGCTTTCCAGATCGTCGCGTTTCTTGTATCGCCTAACTATTGGACCTGCTATCTCGTGTTGCTGTATGATTACCAGGAGTGTTTGAAATGCGCACGTGTTGGCTTGGTTTCCTTAGTACCGGATAATATTGGCCAACAGCTACTGTAACAACAACGTTGTCCTCATTAGATCTTAATCTTAGATCTTAATCTAGTGATTATATCTGGTTAACCTCCCGGCCTTTCCTTTCTCACTCTCTCTCTCTAATCTAGTGATTCAGTCTGCCACCTCACTCTGTGGAGTCATCAGTCTGGCCGTTATGGCCCGTTGCAGTAGTCGCGTGAGCCATTCACTGACTGAGACACCCGTCGAACTGAAAATAGCAGTCGGCGATTCGGTTCGTCTTCGCACATTTGCGCAGGGCACGCTCCGGCCATGAGTCTTGATTAGCAACGGTCCTGCCGTCGCACAAATGCCGTTCATTCGTACGCTCTGGTATAATTTGTTGGCGGGTCACGTGCAGACGCTGTCTCTTCGTTAACGCGTCCCCGTGCAGTGTCAGAGCGTGCTCGCACCCCACCGCCTCGATTCAATGTTTCAGGATTTCTTTCGAAGCGCTTTCCTGGAAAGGGGCTGAGTGTGCCTGTTGAGACATAGGTCGCCATAAACTTGAGCTTCTCGGAAAATTTGAGACAGTTTGAATGCGACTCGAAAATATTATCCTGGGTTTCTCAAACCCACGAGAAGCGTAAACATTCAACTGGCCGAAACAGGCTTCAAGAATGCTGTTGAAGTGTAGATGAATTTACTCCGGCGGAAGGGTTACATCGAAGAAAACTAGTCTAACTCAAGCAAGTTAAAGAAACTTCTTCACAGTGAGTGCAGAGATGGCGTCAAACTTCATTTCACAGTGGAGCTGTTACGCTTTTATATATTCGCTTATGCTTTCACATAAACTATCACCTTCATAAATGATTTCTACCTTTCTGGCACGTGTAATGCCATCAATTGTCCCGCGCGTGCTCCCGACGACCGCCTCTCCTGCTGCTTCGCTTCTCGAACACGTGCGCCCAGCGTGCGTCCTTCCTCGGCGCCGATTTGTCACGCGTTGAGTGCAATAACTTGGATGAGCACAAGAAGGAATGCCGAGGGAGAAAGGAAGAGAATTCCACCGAAAATATTTCTTTAGGTGGAGAGATTCTCTTGACAGGTAAGGATAATCCTGATTGACTATAAAAGAGCAGAGTGAGTCCGAGAACAAAGAAATTTCAAGGATTTTTCACTCCAAATCAAGGAGAAATGGACACGAGCTAGACATGTAGCGCAGTGGCAAGATATCCGCTGATCAAAAAGGGTAATTGTGAAGGAGGATGAGTATTGAAAAGGTCGACAGGGAACTGTTGATGCCAAGAGAAGGCAAGCGTGCGAAAGCGAGGCAGAAAGTTGGGTGGGCAGATGATCATAGGAAGTTTGCGAGCATAATAAGGTTGCAGCAAGCACATGACTGGGATCACTGGCGGATGAAGGAGAAGAAGATTTTTATTTAGAAGGAGGGGGAAAGTTCGGCCTGGAAAACTGGTTTCTATCCTGCTACTCCTTACGAGGGTAAGGGAAAACGGGAAAGAAAGAGGAGGGTGTGATGAGGGGTGATTGTGGTATAGCACAATGAGTCACTGCACACAATGTGCCGGTCGTGTAAGACATGCACATAAGTCTCTACATAAGCCGATGCTCCTAAACACGGGAACCTAAACCTGTCTTGCTTAGAAATGCGAGCAGGCCCTTTAAGCTGCTGTGGGCGTGGTCCACATGTTTCCAAGCACCCAAAAGTTTCTGATCTGAAAAGAGTAAGCAGTGTAGGTCATCTGCGAGGCACTCAAGAGATTGTGTTTCAGCTGCACTCGTGGTATAAAGGGCACACACACAGAAAGTGATTAATAGTCTCTGGCGTGTTACACAGATTGCAGTTAAGAGTTTGCTCTTGTCCAATCTTGCATGGGTATTGTCGCTCGTTTGCAACACCCAGCCGCTGTCTATGTAGTAGCGTTTCCTGGTCTCTCCTCTTTCAGAACGGATGGCGAAAAGCACAACAGTCAAGCCTATAAATGCGCTCATGGCGATAATATGGATCATTATATAGTCATGACACAAATGTCTTCATACCTATCGACAGCAAGACGTTGATTTCATATCGGGAAAAGTGAATTGATATGATTCACTTGTGGAATATGGGAGCTGCCTTTGCCTTCACTGTAGCGAGAAGACGATGATGAGGTCTATGATGACCCACAATCTGTAAGCGAATATTGTAACCATTCGGTTATAAAGGCACGCTAGGAGAGCAAAAGATAGCCCTGCAGAGTCTAGTGTAATACTGAAAGGCGGTGAAAAAGAGAAGAGAGGGAGAGCAGGAGAGAAGTCAGAGTGATTTAAGAAGAGAGAACGCCATAGCATAAATTATGCTGATGATTTGTGGTGTTTTGGGGCGCAATGCCATTCAACGGCGAAAGAGCGCCAGGTTATTGGACTAGAGATGTGAGCAATGGTTATGATAAGTGGCTGTATAAGGGCCCGAAATTCCTCGTGCTAAGGTGGGTAAAAACATAGAAATATTAAAATCAAGTCCATGACGTGAAATTTGTGTATTATAAGTGGATGGTGAAAGGTTCATGATAATAAAACCATGGTATACATGTATGACATTACCACAAATGCCTCTGTCGTCTACGCCCTGGTGTCCAAGGGCTGCGACGCAAGTGCTTTGTCCTGCCAATCCATCACAGCAGCGACCTCTTCTCAGAAAGGTCGGCCTGCACAGAAGCCTGAAGCTGACCTGAAAACTATTTACATACTTCAAATAGCAAGGAACGATTGACAACTAGAAGACGGTTCCCTACCTGTAAATATCGATGGGTGCAAGGTAATTCGATAGGGAAACGGAAAGTGTTTTCATCTAAATACATCCAGTTCTTTGCACTTCATTAAAACGTGAATAACAGTGAGTGTTTCACCGCACATTTCACAGAGAAGGGGATCGCCACCGGACAAAAGGTTCGAGTGTATGCTGTGTGTATGTCCTATTCTTAATCCAATGTTACTTTTGTGTAGCACAATTTTAATATTGGTGGCCAATTCACAATATGTGGCTTGATGAGTAGAAGTTTATTTTTTGTTTCCTTATCCCGTAAATGCTTCCAGTAATTCCTGAGCTATTGTTTATTTAAGAGTTTGAGGTAAAGTGCAGAGACAGATATAGATGTATTGATCGTGACATTTTGGTGGGCGGTAACAGCGAGCTTGTTCGCCAGCACAACTCCTTGAGTCTCGCAATGCCCTGGCACCCAAAAGACTATGACAGGCTGTTGCTGTGCATAGATCGTGCATAGAAGTCAGTAGACAGAGACAAGGATAGATTTTGTGGGTTTTTTAAGGGATTTCAGAGCTGTTACCACGCTTGGAGAATCAGTAAATACCGCAGTTTTTAAGAGTTTCAATTCTTTTATAGGTTTGATGGCCGATAACATCGCGTGTGCCTCTGATGTGAAGAGGCCCATATTGGGGTTCAGAACACCTATATCTGAAAAATATGAAACAACTAGGGCGAAACCGTAGCTAATAGAGAGAATGTGAGAGATAAATAGATGGAAAGGAAGAAAAATCAGAAAAAAAAATTGCGAAAATAGAAAAACGAGAGAGTAAGTCGTAGACAAAAATTTCGCAGATCCCACGTACTGTGGGGATCGATGATATGAGAAGCACGAATGAGGATGGCTGATATTTCACTTGAAAATTAGCAAAATTAACGCTACAAGGCAGACGTAAATAATAAGTACATGTCTTTCTTCTCATGATTATCACGTTTGGACGTGTTATTTACCTTCGTCTTCTATTCACGTCACGTGGTACGAAATTTCGTATATGTCGAGCTAGCGAAACAGCCGCAAGTAAGCCATCATGTTTTGCATGACACGCATGTCCTGATGAACTTGTTTGGACGTGTCATTAGCCTTCGTCATCAATTCACAAATTTAGTATATATGAAGCTAGCAAAACGGCCACGCGTGCATCATGAGCGTGGCATGTAGTCATGTCAAATAACACGCATGTCATGAATGTCATGTTTGGACTTGTCATATACCTTGGTTATTCATACACCTCATGTAATACCAAGTTGAGTGTATGTTGAGTTAGCGAAATGGTCATGAGCGCATCATGAGCGTGGTATGTTGTCATGTTCTTACATCACACGGCTATCATGATTATCATGTTTGCACCAGTCAAATACTTTCGTCATCCATTCACGAGACGTAACACCAAATTTGGTATATGTGAAGCTAGCGAACCAACCGTGAGTACACTATGAGTGTAGCGTGTAGTAACGTTGTTACATGAGGCGCATGTCATGATTATCATGTTCTGACGTTTCATTTACCTTTGTCGTCCGTTCGGGCCCGTGTGCTCAGATTTGGATGCACGTAAAGAACCCCAGGTGGTCTAAATTTCTGGAGCCCTCCACTAAGGCTTCTCTCAATCATATGGTGGTTTTGGGTCGTTAAACTCCAGTAATCATTTGCCAGCCGTCTGTGTCACGTAATACCAACTTCGGAATATGGGAAGCTAGCGAAACTGCCGTGAGCGCATCATGAGCATGATATGTTGTCATGTTTACTATGTCGCGCATCTCATAACTATTTTGTTTGCACCACTCAGATGTTTGCACCTTTGCTATGCGTTCAGGTCCAGTAATACCAAGTTTGGTTTAAGTGAAGCTAGCGAAACGACCACGAGCGCACCATGAGCGTGGCGTGTAGTCATGCCTCATGACTTACATGACATGCATGTCATGATTTGGACAGTATAGTCTGGCACTTGTATCCGGCATGCAGTCATGTGATACCGTACCAGTTTTTCTGTTAACATGCCATGTGAACGAAACCAACGCTGCAGCACCAAGACCATGAAATGTAAATCATGACATTCATGCCGTACATGTCATGATAGTCTTGTCATGACTACTCAATTATGCACGTTCATACAGTCATGTTACGTCGTACCAAATGTGGTATCGCTACCATTAACGAAAGGGCCAGCAGAGCTGAAAGTCATGGGTGGCTAAATAGATAGATAGATAGATAGATAGATAGATAGATAGATAGATAGATAGATAGATAGGTAGGTAGATAGATAGATAGATAGATAGATAGATAGATAGATAGATAGATAGATAGATAGATAGATAGATAGATAGATAGATAGATAGTGTGATGTACTAGACAGAGAACAAGACACAACACGTGATTCTGGGCCAGCTGTTCTTATTCTGTATTCGTTATTCTCTTCTTTGCTCTAGCTATCCGCGCGCCGAAGCGCCAGCGTCTTTCTTGGTCATGACACTCGGCCATGACTGCGCGCGCGCGAAGCTGGTGGCAATGTTCCTCGTGGGCGGGCTCGGCTGCATCGTGGTGGTCAGCCCGGACCACAATGCAACATGAAGCGACGTTCTGGGGGAAGCGTCTCTGGTGGACGGCACAGGCTGCCTCGAGTTGGTCGCTCTTTTGCACGCCACGATGTTTCTTAAAAAAGTGCTGTGGACTCAGGCGGCCGGCACTGGCTGTCCCGTTGCGGCCGACGCTCTCGGCCGTGCCGCGATTTGGTCCCGGTATCCCAAAGTTAGATCTGGCGGTCGATATACTGGCTGCATATATGGGGTCGGCCTTGGCCACGCTGAAACTGGGTGCCAGAGTCCTCCACAAGTCTATCGGTAGGTCGAGACTGGCTGCATCGTTGTGGTCGGTCTCGGCCATGCAGACTCTCTGTGGGAAGCAGCTAAACATGCACCTTACAGCGCGCTTCGGACGGGCCGCAAAATCAGCGGCAGACGTTGAACTCCGGATGAGGGTAGCCGAAGGAGTATCCCAAAAGACGCACTGGGTGCGTTGGCTTGTTTCGATAATGGGTGCGCAACTTCTGAAATGTGTGGCAGAGAACATAATTTAAGGCCCGTTTTGGCATCTGCGGCAAGACATTTTGTGAAGCTGTCATCGTATTGGCTGCTGTCTGCATCTTGAGCGCCAACCTTCTCCTCATGATCTTGGTCTGTGAGACCAGCAGTGGTTATCTCGGGCTCTACCGGCGCCATGACCATAGGCGGTTCAAGCATAGGCGATGCTGGTGTCTCCACTTGCCTCAGGAAAGGTGATATTGGGGCTGGCTTCTCTGACTGAGCTGTATGAGGACTGGTATGGGCCTCTTCCACTGGCATGATAGCGTCGCGTACCGACGCGGGTACTGAGGTGCTGAGAGCAGCAGTGGCGTGTCGCACCTGCGTCTGACGTCATTCGTAGGACAGGTGGAGAAGCTTTCTGCCGCGCGGCTGGAGGGCTCCGAGGAACCTTTGAGGTGTTGCTCCACTTCAGCTCGGTGTGCGAATGGGAGTGCGTCGGTGGAGGGCAATGCAGCACAGTCGAGTTGATTCTCTGCGGCTGTTTCGTTGGAGCAACGCCCTTCAAGAGGTAAGACTTTAGTAGCGGCCTCTGGCCGCAGTCAACTTGCTTCGGGTATCGACAAAGTGTCTAACTTCTCGTGTGGTAAGCTGCAGCCTCGAGGTGGCAAGCCTCTGGAGCTTGCTCCTCGATTCCGGCCAGGTTAGACGGGGTGTTGGTGGAGAGGTGGTAAGGATTACGACCTAAAGCAGCTTTAAGCTTGCAGCTCCACTCCGCCCATTACTGCTGCTTCCAGCCTTCATACCGGCGCCACGCCGCTGCACCTTCCCGAAGACGGTCTATGGCCACATACCATTTCTGATTCTTTGTCCAGGCCGCGCGCATTGCTAGCGCGTTGACGGTTGCCACCCAGCTGTCGGCGTCGTTCCATACCCCGTGGAATTCTGGTAGTTCCCCGACGGCTGGTGATTGTGGGGTGGCAGGTGGCAACGCAGATATCACCAACGCGAAGCAGTCGAGCTGGTGTGAGAGCTCGATGAGAGGAGACCGAAGCTGCCTGCGTTGCTTTGGTGTGCTTGCCTCAAGGTCGTATGAGACAGCTACATCGAACACTGCGTTAATGTCACACAAAGCTGGCAACATTGTAGGATCACTCTCGGCGATCAACGCTGTCAGTTCGTTAGTCTCGACACGGAGTAGCGCAATGGTACGCCGCAGGTCCACGCTGCTGTGAGGCGTTAAGCCCAAAGAGCCAGTGATCGTGGTCTTGAGTAAGTAGCAGTTGTAGCACTCACCACGGCTAGGTTGACGTGCAGGGAAGCCTGGACGGTGTTTCGTGGCGGCCCGTTTGTTGAAAGAGTACCGCAACGGGAATGTAGGCCATTGGAAACGTGGGCGGCGTTCCCAAGGGAGAGGAGCCGGTGTGGATCCCTGCCGTGAAACGGTGGCAGGGCTTCAATCAGGCCATGGCCTAGAACCACAGGGAGGCCTGGACGCCGTCCACAGATGTTCTGAAGGGTGGCTGAAGCGGCGGGTGGGACCCCATCGCTAAGGAATCGTGAACGGCGTTCCTTGATGGAGAAGCCCGCGCTGCCGACGAACCACGAAGACACGTACTGGTGGCTTTCTGCAGAGGGTTCACTTGTCGGACTGCGCCATTGTGATGTACTAGACAGAGAACAAGAGACAACACCCGATCCTGGGCCAGCTGTTCTTATTCTGACTTCGATCTTCTTTTCTTTGCTCTAGCTACCCGCGCGCAGAAGCGCCAGCGTCCTTTTTGGCCATGACAATAGATAGATAGATAGATAGATAGATAGATAGATAGATAGATAGATAGATAGATAGATAGATACGCTCAAATTCGGTGCACTTAGCTAAGAAATGCTTCGCATTCAAAAAGAGGTGGAAAGAATGTGGAAGTAAGGAATCGAGAAAATGAGAAGAAAGTGAAGTATGCTACGAATGACACCTGATAAAAAATATATGTTGTATGAAAGTCATAGAAATAAACTGTGGTAAATAAGACGAAAAAAAAATAAAGTGTTAAAAGGTGAAAATTAAGATTGAAAGAAAGAAATAGACTCAAATACAACCTCCACACTTGCTTAAGACTTGACTCCATCAGTGTGAAGCTGCCTAGATTTTTTCCGTCCGGCTTTGTGCAAAATACCTTTGTTCATTTTCTGCTTCGTGCAATATCTGATTTTGAGATCACATCTTAATAAATCTCGTGGGCAATGAAGCTAGTGAAGAAAACTGCAATATTGTTTGTATATTTTAGTTGCTGTATATTACTTATAAAATAAATTTACATGATTAAAAACGTTTGAAAAATCAATTTGCCGCTGATAGGCACTAAACCTGAACCTTGGGAAAACATAAGCGATGACTTACTAAATGAGTCACAGAGGCGGTAACTTCCCGATGCACTGAGAGGCCTATTTTTTGTAATCCTGGAAGTAATAGTGGGTGTTTCGCGTAGTCTTGCTGGTCAGTGTACAGGAACCTTTTCGGTGGCGGCCGGCCTAACAGCACAGGGCCTTATAACTCGCTGTAAGTTAACCAAAGAGCCCTTGTATACCTTTTACAGCATAAGTCGGCCTGATATGGAGGTCGTCGCGATGAATGAACAACATAGGGTGTATTTACAATCTTGTTTCATTTTTTTCTATTGATTTCATATTTTATTTCCTACCGTCAAAACATTCAAGGTATGGTCCCTTAAGCCTTCTCTCTAGCAGCGCTGTCTGTCGGTTTATTAGGCTGTAAAAGAAAAAGAAACAAACCGTCCAATAATATTCACTCTGTTTTGAACACACATGATAAATGTATAATGTTTGTCAACATACTTTATTTCACGATAAGGCACATACAGCACACTATTTCTCTTTGCCTCGTATAAGCATGCGGTGTGCGTCTATGTATTCTTTCTTAACTTTAACTGTGTATGATTACAATTTGCCTGGAAGACATTTGGAATTATTCCAACATTGCTACATTATATTGCCATGGCCACTTTTTCACAACCCTTTAGGGGACTTTAAAGACGTCTTGGCATAACAGATACATTCTCTCTATAAGAATAACTTTGCCAGTGGCTGTGTGAATTGCTCCACCTGGATTGGGTCAGCAAAGATCTGTAACTAAGAAATCACCACCCAAGCACTCCGTACAAATAGTTAACCGGTGAAAGCTGGAACGTGTGGTCCCGGTCTTCAGCAGTGGTTTCAAACCGACGTGGCGCTGACGCCTTCCACAATTATTGGTTACGTGTTCATGCTTTCTAATGAGTTCATATATACGAAAGCTGAGGAAATATTTCACTCTGTTGAAAGGCTCGATCGAAAGCAGATTTTGAAGGGGTTGACATATGTGTAATGACTCAAGACTCAAATGGTGGCATTATTAAATATTGAGTTTTGTGTTTGTTAGGTTGTAGCGAAGGTTAATTTGTCGCATTGTTTTTTTTTTTCCAGCTTTTTTTGTACTACTTAGCCTTCTCTGTATAAACAGAAAGTGGTGATACTTATTATAATAATGGTTGGTGGTTTTGCAATCAAAAAGCACGATGTGATTGTGAGAGATGCTGTAGCGGAGGGCCCGATAGATTCGACGACGTGGGATTAACCTGCTTCTACATCTGAGCACACGAGCTACTAGCAGATAGCATCGTTCGAAACGTGGCTGCAAACTTGACCTCTCGAACTAACACGGTGTTACCTAACATATGGCACAAAGTATAGAGTACATAACAGACGGTGCGCTTCAGTTGAGAAGAACTGCACTATGAAATGAATCTGTAAGCCATTGTATAGCGGTGACTTCATGCAAACATGTGTCATGATACAATTTTTCTTGTACAATCCTAAATTTGTACAACCAAAAAGTTAGAATGTGGACATAATTAAATAGATTAAGAAGGAATAAACTTAGACAATCATAAAGTAATGTACACAAACGTTTTAATCATAAATAAAAGTATGGTAATTTTTTCCTTCCAATGTTATTGCGCTTAATAGTAACGGTGGGGAAGTTCGCAGTGAAGTAATCAGAGTGTTGTAAAAAATATAATGAGAACAAAAACTATATAACTCTGTCCGAGAACTTCTGTCCCGCCGCGTCGGCCTAGCGGCTAAGGTACTCGGCTGATGACCCGCAGGTCTCGGGCATGAAATTCCCACGGTGGCGGCTGAATTTTCGATGGAGGTGAAAATGCTGTGGACTCGTTTGCTCAGGATGTGGGCGTACGTCGAAGAACCCCAGGTGGTTGATATTTCCGGAGCCTCTCCACTACGGCGTCTCTCATAGTCGTAGGGTAGTTTATGGACGTTACTAGTCTGCAGGGAATAAAGTTCCTTCGCGTGTACAGGTTTCATTATTCAATTTTCTACTTGGGCCTGAGATGCTGCGGCATATTGAGTATCTCGCAAGTTCAAGTACAACGACGACACACATGCCGTTCACTCACGTCAAGTAGGCTCTTTAACAGATGCCGACTGAGTTTTTCCCTCGGAAGAAAAAAAAGGAAACACTACAATTGCAGAATTTTCTAATCACCTGTGCTATGTCTCTCGGGCACACAAGATAACTAAAGGAGAACTAATGTTCTAAGTTACTGCAAAGTGTTCAAGTAAGCACTTCCAAAACGAAGCAAAACGTTCTTTAAGACTATTTGTCGTTACTTTTAGCGTATGACTCCAGGTTTTCTGGAATAATAAACGTAGAAATTCCCCACTAGATTTGGAAAAAGCAAATAATTCAGCGAGCATGAAACGACGTGACTTTAGATATGAACTTATGATTGTTGGCAAATCTACGAAAATTAAAACCCCAGATGTGGATGAATAACTCCACGTGATTGCTTCCAGTCGCATAAGGCGTCTTCGTCATTTCATATTAAAGTTCTCCGTGCAGTATTAAAGAATGAGTAAACATATTTTATAAACTTAAGTTCGCACATTTCTTTTAGCATGAAGTAATTGCTAAGCGGACCCTAAAATCAATGCGTGCAGTTGTGACTTTTTCTTGGAGTCATTATTATAAAACTATCGCGCCTGCGTAGTTTCAGTTTTGACTTTGAGAAATGTGGCGCTAGATATCGGACCCGCCGAAAAACAATATTAAATGACAACTTTAATCAGGCTCAAAACAAAATCAAGAGGTACAAAATGTAAATACGCGCTGAAGTTTATATTTTTGGCATGTTGAATGCATGACTGCGTCTGCAATACAGCTATGCGCTGCACTGAGTGCACCTCTGTAAAGTCGTAAGGAAAGCAATTCTTATCAGTTTTTCCACGAAGTTTTGTGAGAAGGGTACAGCACAGCAAATAATAGACAACACAAATTATAAAACGATCGAATAATTCGAACCCAAGTATCAGCCTTACATAGCCTCAACCTCTTGTGTGTTTTTTTTTTCGCACCCAAGCAAGGATATTTCCAAGTTGAAGTTTTCAATGGTATACCGTCAAAAACCAATGTTTAACAGCCGTTGTTGCGACTTCGCTATCGAATCTCGGTTGCGTCGGCTGCATTTCCGATGGAGGCAGATATGCTGTTGGCCCGTGGGCTCAGCACGGTTGAAATTTGGGCTTGTTGGTGCATTGAGACGACTGAAAGGGGCGCAAAAAAAACGGGGACACAAGAAGAGGACACATGACACAGGTGCTCTTTTTTGTCCCAGTTTTTAGCGCTATTTTTCCTCGCCCTGTGTGCTCTGATCTGGGTGCATGTTAAAGAGCCCTAGATGGCTGAAATTTTCGGAGCCGTCCACAACGTCTTCTCTCATAATCACATCGTGGTTTTGAGACGTAATATCCCACATATCATCAGCAAGCAAGTAACGTACTGCGTGCCGCCTTTAATGATGACTGTCAAGCATTCCCGAGGAACGTATGGGTTTCGCCATGAACGATGTAGCGCTATCTTGTGTAATGTATTTTAAGCTAGAACCAATCTCTTTGTAGCTGATGGCGGAGAGCGCGCAAGAGCGCTCACTTTTTCCTTCTTTTTTTGCCTGGCTGACGCAACTCTATATTCAAAAGTGGCACACGACGTGTTGCGTAGTTCTGAAGGATGTTTTTCATTGCAGGGTCC
Source organism: Rhipicephalus microplus (assembly GCF_013339725.1). Classification (NCBI taxonomy): domain Eukaryota; kingdom Metazoa; phylum Arthropoda; class Arachnida; order Ixodida; family Ixodidae; genus Rhipicephalus; species Rhipicephalus microplus. Next base: position 41,827,779 of record NC_051173.1, read on the forward strand.
TCGCTTCTGTTGAAAGTGGAGAATTTGTGACATACATAAAAGTTTGCATTGAAGTAGAATTTTAGATAATACAACAGTGGAATCATTTAAAGGTTCTTATTTAGGCCTGGAAAATGAAAACAATATTTCTTTTTGTAAAGGGGGTTTATTGAAGGATTCAGCAAGCGGGTGGTAGCTCTAAAGGAAGGCAGGCGAACCCAGATGACGGTGCTTGATCGCCGATCTCGTGCCTTTTTTTTTGTGCTGATGATAGCTGACCTGATGGTATCAACGTCTTTCTTATTCACTACAATTACCCCCGGCGAAAAAGTTGAAGCCATCCTGGCGATCTAACACGTGGGGACAAGCGGGTCAAAGTACGGCTTCAGACAGTTTACGTGAACGATATCACGTCCACGCCGACGACGGTCGCTCGGTGGCGTGAGGGGTTCAATGGCGTAGTTCACGGGTGAAGTACGCTCGACCACGCGGTAGGGACCATGATAATTGGAGAGTAGCTTAGGTGATACACCAGGGGCGCAGGGCGGTACATGAAGCCGTACAAGTGCTCCAGGAACGAACGTTGGTGCAGAACGATGGTCGTCGTCACGGATCTCCTTCTGGCGCTGTTGGTCGGATGTAGTAAGGCGCTTGGCTAGCTTGCGGCACTCTTCTGCGTAACGAGCGGCTTCCGAGACAGGCTTGTATTCGGAGGGATCTGGCGAGTGTGGCAGTAAAGTGTCGATGGTGTGTGATGGTTCGCGACCGTACAGGAGAAAAAATGGGGAAAACCCGGTAGTGACTTGCGTAGCGGTGTTATACGCGTATGTAACAAATGGGAGAACGAGGTCCCAGTTTGTTTGATCAGAAGCGACATGCGTAGCGAGCATGTCCCCCAGAGTACGATTAAACCGCTCAGTCAAGCCGTTCGTCTGTGGGTTGTAGGCTGTACTCTTCCGGTGAACCATATGGCACTGTTGAAGAAGTGCTTATATTACATCGGAGAGGAAAACACGCCCTCGGTCACTGAGGAGTTCTCGAGGAGGACCATGACGAAGCACAAAACGATTGAGTATGAAAGTTGCGACGTCTTGTGCTGCAGCTGTGGGGAGAGCAGCAGTTTCAGCGTACCGTGTTAGATGATCCACTGCCACGATAGCCCATCGGTTGCCTGCCGTTGTTAATGGTAGTGGTCCGTAGAGGTCAATTCCTACTCGGTCGAATGGGCGGTCTGGGCATGGAAGAGGATGCAATGAACCTGTTGCAGGATGTGGCGGGCTTTTCCGCCGCTCACATTCGTGGCAGCCGCGAATGAACTGGCGGACGAAGGTAAACATTCAGCGCCAGTAATACCTTTTTCGTAGGCGCTCGTAGGTCTTGAAAACACCGGCGTGAGCACATTGCGGGTCGGAATGAAACGACGCGCAGATGGTAGAGCGCAGCGTTCGGGGAATGAATATAGCCATTTCCTACCATCTGCGGAATAGTTGCGCCGGTACAAAAGGCCATCCCGAATACTGAAGTGCGGAGCCTGGCGGCGCAGGGTTCGAGTGGTTGGAAGTGTCGGTGCCTCGGAGAACGCGTCAAGAAGCGAAGCGATCCATGGGTCATTGCGTTGTGCAGAAGAGATGGTGTCCTCGTGAAGCGCTGACAACGTGTTGTCCGAGGAAACAGATGCGATGTCCGGGGATAGGGGAGATCGTGACAGTGCATCAGCATCGGCATGCTTGTGGCCGGAACGATATACCACGCGAATGTCATATTCTTGAAGCCGAAGAGCCCAACGGGCAAGACGACCCGATGGGTCGTCTTGCCCATCGAAAAGTTCGGATCGTCAGTCAAACACGTCTTCCCGTGACTATCCAGCAACTTCGTCTCGTCACTGACCTTCACCCAATCGACGCTCCTTGTCACCCATGCGTCCACTACCAGCCCCTCAAAATGAGGGAAACTAGCCGTCGCAGTTCAAGGGGTAAGAACTGCGCTATCGAAATGTTCAAGTCCTCGCACCTTGCCGTCAAATATCGTCGAAGTTTTTGTAGACGGCGCCCATGCATACGCTCTTGTGGATACCGGTGCCGCTGTTTCTCTTATAGACGCCAAACTTTGCCGCAAGCTCCGAAAGGTGACCACGCCGCTTGATATGTTCTTACGTGCAGCAAATGGAGAACCTGTTAAACCTATAGCGGCCTGCACTGCCCGACTCAATATTGCGGAGGACCACTACATTGTTGAGTTCATCGTCCTTTCCTCGTGCTCTCATGACATCATACTTGGCTGGGATTTCCTATCCCGTAATCGTGCCGTTATAGATTGTGCCCGTTCCGAACTTGAACTGCTTCCGTTCTTCGACCAGCCCTACGACCACACTAATCAAGCCGCGCACAAGCTAGTTGTTAAAGAAGACACTGACATTCCACCGACAACAGCTGTTTTTCTCCCTGTGGTCTCCGACGGCATGCGTGATGAAGTAGCATTTTTCGAGCCATCAAGCCTCTTTTCTAAGTCGGAAACCACTTCTGCTCTCTTATTCAGCCCTCTCAATTTCTAATGGAGCCAGTGCTCTCTGCCTTACCAATCCCTTTCCGCATACCATCAAACTGTTTAAAGGCGAGTCTCTTGGATGCGTACAACCCATTGATAACGGACAAATTTTTACCGTGCCGCAAGAATCATCCCAAAGTGACCTCGCCGCCGTCAGTGCTCTTAACCACTCTCATCTACAGGCTTCAAAAGTGTTCGATTCGGCGATCGCAGACGGACTGTCACCATCTGAACGATCTGAACTCCTCCAACTGCTGTACCAGTACCGCGAATCTTTCGATGTTGTTCAACCTTCACTTGGCCGCACTTCTACCACTCTACATTACATCGATACCGGCTCCCATGCGCCACTACGACAGCGACCATATCGTGTTTCTGCGGCGGAACGCCAAGTTATTACCGAACAGGTGAACGATATGCTGCAACGTGGCGTCATTCAACCTTCACAAAGTCCATGGGCCTCACCTGTAGTGCTCGTTAAAAAAAAAGGATGGTTCCGTTCGCTTCTGCGTGGATTACCGGCGTCTAAATAAGATCACTCGAAGAGACGTGTATCCTTTACCCAGGATTGACGATGCCCTTGATACTTTACAAGGTACCGAGTTTTTTTCATCATTAGATTTGCGCTCAGGGTACTGGCAGGTCCCCCTTGCCGATGGCGATCAACCAAAAACAGCCTTCGTGACACCGGACGGTCTGTATGAGTTTAATGTTATGCCCTTCGGCCTCTGCAATGCGCCTGCCACCTTCGAGCGCATGATGGACTCGGTTCTTCGGGGTTTGAAATAGCAAATCTGTCTCTGCTATCTCGACGATATAGTCGTCTTTGCGCCAGACTTTGGAACACATCTCGAGCGCCTCAAAAACGTCCTCACGTGCCTGAAGAATGCTCAACTCCAACTCAACCTCGAGAAGTGTCACTTCGCTGCTCGGCAACTTACGATTCTCGGGCACGTCGTATCAAAGGACGGTATACTTCCAGACCCGGCTAAGTTACGTGCTGTCGCCGACTTCCCCAAACCAACGACTATGAATCAGTTACGGAGCTTCGTGGGGTTATGCTCCTACTTTCGCCGGTTCGTGCGCAACTTCGCCTCTATCATGGCGCCTTTGACCAAACTTATAGGCAGCACCACTGATATTTCGTCATGGTCTTCTGAGTGTGACCAAGCCTTCTGTACCCTTCGTCGTCTCCTCACTTCGCCACCAATACTGCGTCACTACGATCCTACGGCAGCAACTGAGGTCCACACCGACGCTAGTGGTGTCGGTCTCGGTGCGGTTCTCGCGCAACGCAAGCCTGGATTCGCCGAGTATGTCGTCGCCTACGCCAGCAGAACTCTTACCAAGGCTGAATCAAACTACAGCGTCACCGAGAAGGAATGCTTGGCGATCGTTTGGGCACTTGTCAAGTTCCACCCATACCTTTATGGCCGTGCTTTTGATGTAGTAACGGACCACCACGCATTATGCTGGTTATCTTCGCATGTAGTTGCTTCGTGGTTGGACGTCTGTGTAGGCGGGCACGCGACGACGGCAGTATCGGGAGATATGGCCAGGTCCGCCGCACGCAAAACAGATCGGCCGGTCGGTTATCGCGCGTCCGCCAGGCTTTTGCAGCAAGGGGCGCCGCCCAAGCGGCATACGGCTGAGTCGAGGCTGTGCTAGCGAGGGGAGGAGCCCATGCGACGGAAGACTGAGTAGGAGCGGTGACATGCGGCAGTCCATTGAATGGCGAGGGCTGGTGTGGCTGCTGCCTCTTTACTGCGTCAGCATAAGTAAGAGGCGCGGCGACAACTTGCTGCTGAAAGGGTACTGGCATAGCCTCGGCAATCTGGTCCTGAAGTGCATGTCGGAGCATGGGAGCTAACGGTGTCGGTGGTTGCTCTTGCTGCTGCTGCGGGAGCTCTTGGCGCTGACAAAACGGCAGGTGGGAAAGCTGACGTGCGACCTCCTCACGCACAGTCTTTCATTTGTGCTAGAAGGCGGGAGTGGTCAGGTACGACGTCCAGTGCAGCGAGTGGTTGGTTAGGCTGAAATGGACGACGGGTGAGAGCTCGTTGCCGTCGCAATTCGTCGTAGGTCTGGCACAGAGTTACCACTTCAGACACCGTGCCAGGAGACTTCGCCAGGAGCATTTGAAAGACGTCGTCATCAACACCTTTCATAATGTGCTGGATCTTGGCACTTTCGCTCATTGCGGCATCGACGCGCTTGCAGAGATCGAGTATATCTTCGATATAGGTGGTAAACGTTTCGCCAGGTTCTTGTGCCCGTGAGCGCAGGCGTTGTTCGGCGCGCAACTTCCGCACGGCAGGGCGATCGAAAACCGAGGATATTGCCTGCTTGAAAGTGGCCCAGTTCTCGAACTCGGATTCGTGGTTTGTGTACCACAGTTTCGCCACATTAGCCAAGTAAAAGTTGACGGTGCTCAACTTAGCAGCGTCATCCCACCTGTTTGGTCCACTGACTTTTTCGTAGGACGACAGCCAGTCCTCGACGTCCTGGTCTTCGGCGCCCGAAAAGATCGGGGGGTCTCGCTGGTGAACCGGGCCGGGGCAAGTAGGAGCCGCGAGAGGTGCTGTCTGTTGGGCAGCGTCAACTTGCATGGTCGACGGCAGGGTGCGGGATCGGAGTTCCAGGGTGTAGGTGATGCAGTTACCCAGCACGATCCACCAAATGTAAAGGGGGTTTATTGAAGGACTCAGCAAGCGGGTGGTAGCTCTAAAGGAAGGCAGGCGAACCCAGATGACGGTGCTTGATCGCCGATCTCGTGCCTTTTTCTTGTGCTGATGATAGCTGACCTGATGGTATCAACGTCTTTCTTATTCACTACATTTTTAATAAATGTATGAAAAGAGAGGTTGGAATATTTATTTTCTTCGGCAGTTTTACTATTCAGGTATTCAAAGCTTTACTGGATCATTGTGCGCAGTTTCATAACCCGTCTCACGAAAATAGAGCAAGAATATTTACCAACAACGAAGGATTGGCTGTAGGTTTGGTCTACGCGTGGGTTTTTTCTCAGTACCTTACTACAGCAAACAGTGAAAAATTAGGAAGTAGGTTAGGGGAACTCTCTCTAAAAAAATATGGCCGAAACACATGCTTCCGGAGGTGAAAAAGAAAAAAAATCAGACAAAATGTTCTACCAATAAGAAAACATCCATGACAACAGCTTTCACGTGCGTTAAAGCAGGTAGAAATAATGTTAATGCGCTAATGATCAGACTGATCTTTAATATAGAATAATTTTAAGATGATGCTATCATATTTTTAGTAATATGCGTTATTCTATTAAGTGAATGTTCAACATTTCTTGCCAGTATGCATTAATTTGAATATGGTAATATGCACATTGCTTCTCAACAAAGCTACTGACGCGACATGCAGGTGCCTACGCTGAGCAATCACTTTCGCGCATGCACTGATCTGCATTCTCCTTGACGATAACCTCTTAATTTATTGCGGGTCACTCTTGCAGAGTAAACCTGTCGCAATGCTTTGACGTTGCCTAAGAAGTTCTCAGGCACGATCATAGAAGCAGTGCTCAGATTGCCCGAGTTACTGGTGAAGCTCACATGGTAATTACTGACAGTGATGATGCCACTCGCTAAAAAAAGCGCCTAACGTTTCTTTTTGCAACCTTCTATTTTGAGATGTATTTCTTAATTTTGCCTTTTGCCTAACGCCTTCAGCCTGCTCGCTGCCTAAAGAAACTACCAAAACTCGACGTAGTGAGAACGAAATATAAAGGACATGCTTTACCGGCGATACTTCCTGGGTTTATGGCTACTTCGGCCTTCCCTAAAACGCTCTTATGAGTCCAAGACGACGGCTTTCGGTGATAAAATGCAGCATTCGTGTTTATTGCGGTAAGCGAACATTTAGGCTCAAGGCAACATATATTATGCAGCTGACCCGTTATGTTTTTGTATGATCATAGTTATTAATTTTTCGACGGTTAGCGGAAAAGAAAGATTGCGTAGATTTCTTTTTTTCAGCTTTAGATTTCTCTACTGAGAACAATTTCCTAGGAAGAAGAGAAGTGCACCACCAGCCCCAAAAATTTATACAAATGCCTTCTTGAGTAATGTAGCGACACCGAACTACACAATTTTTCATATATGATTTATGTCGTTAGGCCTAAACAAATTCACGTACCAGGCCTCCTATGCAAATATATAGAGGCGAATGAAGTCAGCATTCTACGAGTGCACGAGATTGTCTTCTCAGTGGATTACAGTCTGTAAAAGAGATTGTCTTCTCAGTGGATTACAGTTTGTAAAAGGCCCTATAAGCGCCTTCGCGAGGTTCGTGCATTGCAAACAGACGAGAGGGGGGGGGGGGGGCATATAGCACGCAGCCACGATAGTGCCTGCAAACTGTCAAGCTGCTTTCCCTCGTGAGAGCAGGGGCTGAGCTATAACGCAGCAGCCCGCGCGCCCTTCGCCACAGCGTGACAGCCCGGATTTAAGCCTCAATGTCAAGGTCACCCACCTTTATACGCAGGCTGCGCTGCCTGCAACTAACGGTGCACACAGAGGACCTCGGGGAGGTTGCCAATGCAGGACGAATAATACCACTTAGGTTGGGCCACGTTCGGCAAACAGAGAGCCGGAAAGAACCATACGAGAACAGATTTATAAAATAAATCAGACCAATTTGGGTTTTTAAGATGGCTAGACAGCGAAGCTTCAAGCGCGCTAGTCTTAATCATTGCCAGCAAGATCACGTGGTGTCGTAAGTCTCCTGTATTTATATCAAACACCACCATTAGGATCATCGTAATCATCATTAGTTTGTTTGTCATCATCTTTTAAATCTTTATTGGATCCCCCCTCTTGTCACTTGACCTGCTTGACGCCAGCTACTACAAGACGACTTCCACTGTTACTATTACTAACACTACTACTGCTACTGCCACTACTACTACTACTACTACTACTACTACTACTACTACTACTACTACTACTACTACTACTATGACTGCTACTTCCTCTTCTACAACGATAACTAATATTACTGCCACTGCTACTACTACAACTCTATTTATTTTTATTTATTTGTATTTGAATATACTGTAGCCCAAGTACACGGTTATATCAGGAGAGGATGAGTAATACAGGAAGAAAGGAACAGAGCAAAAACAATCATATAATATTAAAATACGTCACAGCGATACACAAGAAAACAACACTTCGCATATTACAAACAAGAACTTACATATATTCGAAGTAGTTAGTAGCGGCATCAATAAATGTCCTTATTGGTAGTAAGCGAATCCTCCCTGGTGGGGAATTCCAGAGCTCCATAGTACGTGGAAAAAAAAAACTAAATTCGAATGTGTTTGTACCAGGGAATAAATGATTTATGTTCAAGTTGTGGGAGCTGCGCGTGCAAGTTTCATCCATAAACGCTATGCTGTTACCGCCAAGTATGCCAGTAGAGGACTTGATAACCCTATAGAATAGTTTTGAAGATTCAATACGGTAACAAGAATGCAATGACACAATGTTTAGTCTTGCAGGGCCTGTGAGGGTGAGATATTGTGGTTATAGTTACGTCATATGAAATGGATGACTTTACGATGGACGCTGTCGAGCATTTTTAGGTTATCTTGTTTGTGACGGTACCAAACTACAGACACATATTCTAAAATAGCCCGAATGAACATCTCATACAGTATTAGTTCGGTATCTTGGGAGGATTTATCCAAATTACGGCACAAATAACCTATTTTTTTGGAGCTTTCATACTGATGTATTTGATGTGGTTAGCCCAGGAATGTAATCTGATAAGACAGATGCTTGGGCTATTCGGTGATCGGGAATCAACATATTTGCGCAGCGAAAGACTACGAGTAGTTAAGACGTAACTACAGAAAAACAGACAAGGACAGAAAGGGCGCTGCAGTGCTCTTTCTGTCGTAAATACTCGTAGTCTTGCGCTGCCCCAATATGTAGCCCAGGAAATATTTTTGTTAGAATCAAACCAAGATATTTATATTGTGACACTCTTAAGTTGTGTATCATCCAGATGATAATCGAATTAAAACAAGATCTGCCCATTGGTAATGGCATGACAACTATTTTAATGCAATCGACGTTCATCTGCCATGTTTTGCACCAAGCGCTGAAAGAAATGAATGACTGTGAATGATGGCGATGATCTTCCGCAGAACTGAAGGATTCGCGCAATACGCGATTGTCAGCATAGAGCCTTATTTTAGATGAGGTGCAGTGTGGTAAATCATTTTTATATATGAGGAACAATACCTGGATATGTACAACTCCGTTCGGAACACCTCACGTGACGTAAACAAGGAATGACTCTACTGAATTGAAAGAAACAATATGTGAGCGAGAATGAAGAGAACTGGCGATTCAAAAGCAAGACGGGACTGATTGAGTACAGAATAGAATCAAGTTTCACTGGCAACTTATAATGAAGTAAACAGTCGGACGCTTCAGAGAAGTGAATGACAATGGCACCTATTTGATTTTCTGTATCTATAGGTTAGAGGCGACGCCATGAACGAAATCAACTAATTGTGTAACAACAGTGCTGTAGCGACGATGGAAACCGTGCTGAGCTGACGTTAGAACTTTGAGTCGAGGATTTCTATGATATGATTGTGAATAATATGCTCCAGGATCTTGCATGACTGTGGTGTGAGAGGTGTAGGCTTGTTCTAGATAAGACTTGCCTATCAACAGAATTCTAAAAGGCAATACCTACACTGTTTTTCAGAAAGATGGTACTTCGCTGCAGTTAGAGATTTCTGTAAGATCATTGTAAGGTAACGGGCTGTCCACGCGGAATATCTAACAAGAAAATAATTCGGTATGCCATCTGAACCGCAACATTTCTTTGTGTCGAGATTCAAGATTAGGTTCAATACACCTTCAGAGCTTAGTACAATGTCACCTAGTTTATTAATTTGTACATCGTGTATAATTATTGGAACAGCATGGTTGTCTGCGGTGAAAAAATTGAGTTAAGTGCATTAGAAACTACATTGGAGTCCTTTGTAATGGTATCAATAATCATGAAAAAGCAAGTGGTTGCATTAGGCAAGACTGAATGCAGTCCAAGATCTGCGAGGATTGGATCTAAGTAACGAAGGAAGTTGTGCAGGAAGGTAAAAGTCTTTGACATTTTTTGTGGCAGCGCGAAGTTCTGCCTTGCCTTTCTCAAAGGAAGCTTGAAGCACAGGGTTAGCGTATCTGGTTGTACGCAGTGTGGCAACACGGCGACAAAAGTGCAGTATATCTGAGCTAATACAAGCACCTTGTTATTCGTTTTTTTTTCGTTTTTAAAGGAATGTAATCATTCATGCCAAACTTCACTAATGACTCAAAATAACTGACAAAATGAGATTGTCAACAAGAGACGTGGTACGAAGAAACAAAAAATGCTCAAAATTTTCCGCCAAAGTATGAGAGATAGACGTGTAATCAGCTTTGTTGAAATCGCGAAATGTGAAGTAGTTAAAATGTTCCTGCGGGATTGGACATTTAATGTGTACAAAGACTGCGTCATTGTCCGATATCCCCTCTAATATATTGTATATAACGCATAAGTTAGCAGGACTGTCACCGATAAACACTAGGTCAAGCATAGAGTTCTGTCGCGTATTCTTATCAACCAATTGTATCGAGTTCTGCAACGAGGAAAATGGAAGTAATACCCTACAAATCGCTGAATTAGTAGAGAAATACTTAAGAGAAGGCCAATGAGTGCCCGGAACATTGATTCCTCAAGAATTATTCTGCGCTGTCGACGTTATGGTCATAAATGAACTGGTAAGTATTATCAAAAAAGCCACTGGATATCAGGAGGGCGATGAATACCACAAATCATTTAATACTGTGTATGCACTAGTAATTAACACCAGATGAATCCTAATTCACGAGGGCCTAACGAATTCTTGTCACTTCCACTAGCACTGCTTCTACTACTATTATTGCTATTGTTACTACTACTACTGCTACTTCTACGACTACTCGTTCTGCATGCAGTAACTACTACCACTGCAACTGCTACTACCGTTGTTACTCAAGTGTTACTCAAGTAAAAGCAACGCACCCTCTTGACGCTGGCAACGAGGAGACAGTGAAGACGCACTGCTTACCACAGCTAGTTTTGAGACATGAATGCATTGTCAGCATTGACAGCGAAGCTTGCCGGTCACCACCATGAACCAAACGTTTGAACAAAACAGAATATCAGAGGAGTTTGTATGCTTGAAGAGTAGAAAAACCATTGCACAAGAAACGTGGCAGGAGCAAAGCAAAGTTTAGACCTGCCCTGAAAAAAAAATACTACCCCTTACCAAAACTTTCCCTTCTGAGACGTTGACTTTATAATTGTGTTATTGGGAACAAAGAGATGAGGTAGGTAGGTGAAGCTGAGGAGTACTTATATATATACTTTTCGTATGCTCTTTTAGACCAGGGCACAAACAAAAGGGCGAAAATGTTAAAAAAAATAGCGAACGAATGAAGCACCAGCCTACGTAAATATAGAGCAAATGATCAACGTGAGTTTCCATGTGATCTCTGTATTATGGTCATGCATCAGTGTGTCAATAGAGCATTAGTCGACTTCAGGCGCAGTGGTTTATGTTGCGGAATTCCGAAAATGGTCTGTCATCGTAATGAAGGACGTACAATCGTGCTTGCGCTCGCTTTTCCGCTCCAAAAATGGCGTTAACTGCCTGTCTGACATCAAAGGCAACGGGTACAAGATTTCAATTTTTTCAAGATTTTGATGATGAGCATACATTTAGCTTTTTTATGACACTAGAAGGGGACTTCGGGAAGCTTTGCGGATGGTGGGCTGAACTTTTAAAGTTGAAAAAAAAATTACCCAAGTTCGTGGCGAATCAGTTTTGTGCAAGTGAAAGTGCCTTACGAACGAAAAAAAAAAAAAAAACAAGAATCAACCTTATTTTTTTCTGTATAAACGAAGCTGCAAAATAAACACGGACAAATTCTTTGAAAGAAAGTTTCGTAAATCATAAAAGAGTTGATTTTCTGGGTGCTTCGAGTTGATGAATACTACGCCCTCGTGCTGTGACCTGCTTCTCAGCTAGTTAACTCAAATGGTTAAGATTAACCTGTAGATCCATTGGTTCCAGCTCCAAATCACGGACAAAAAAAGAAAATTTTAGCGATCAGCAAGGTTTTTTTTTTTTTGTCTACTCAGAAAAGTCCGTTCGGATTGTCATTGCAGCTGGTGGCTTCACATGGGCGCATGATTGCATCTTTCTGTTATATTGAAATGAGCCTAGTTAGGAGCCTCATTACGTTTCTTTTATATTTTGATTCATTCTCTATAAAAATAAGGTACTGGTACTGTTTTCTTAGTTTCTTCAGTTTTCAACTTCAACGGGATACAAAGCAGAACTTTACCGCAGTGTGTACGGTGACAATAAAAGCGAGTTCTCAAGAAAACTGTTTTATCGCCAGTGCGCAGCAATCAAGGAAAGCCCTAATTAAAGACGCGGAACGCACTTCTCCAAGGCCCATAATGGTACTACGGAAACGACGTCAATTTTTCTTTCATTTTACTACAGGAAAAAACACTCAGAAAGATTTTAGAATGTATGATAAAGGAAAGTGTAACGAGCATTTTCTAAATTGCGTAGCAGTCACAAACACTGAATGTGACATTGATATATCTTGCGGGGTCGTTTCATGGGCGAATGTACGCCAGCCAGCTATCAAGAAGATATAGACAATCGTATCGGGACCGCTGTGCACAAAGAGACTCAAGTACCAAGATTGCTTTCACCGTCCTGTTATAGAATAATTGTGCCACTTGTGGTTGCTAAATAACTCAATGAAGATGCGATAACCGGCCTTTTCACTTTTTTGTTTTCCTTCGCCTGACGTTTGGAAAGGTTCGGGTGATAAAACTAAACCTGTGTCTTCATTTTAACCCTCCAAATTGGACTGCATGTACCTTTGCATCTCGCTCTGGTTACCTGCGAGCATTTCCTCTACAAAGCAATAAAACGATCTGGCATTGCAACAGCGAACTCACCTATCCCTGCCTTCGCAATAAAATTCAAGGCACGCGTGCGGCGCAGTAGCATGGGTAGTACATCTTGGTTTTCGTTATTCAAGCCGCGTTTTCGGCCTCGAACATTCTAATTGAACTTGTGGAGCATGCACCGCGCCTGCATACTTCAAGAAGGCGGAAGTGATTAGTAATCGCTGAAGCGTAATGTAAATAGAGCGTCGTCGAGTGAATTTTCGCTTTTCTGTGTGTATGTTTTGCCTCAGCTACCACTATTAGTTGAGTGCAAGCTTGATCGTAAACCTGTACTAGCTAGCCGTTATGCAAATGTTCTTGCATGTCGACGTGCTCCGTTTGTCGTGCTTGCGTTGTAGGCTCTTGGTCAATTGTCGCATTACATGTGTCCTTCTGGTACATGTATACACTTGAGAAGACGTACTTGAAGAAGGAGCTAAATAAAAAAAAAGACGTTACACAAGTGTCGTACTCAATCGTGCTGTCCCGCACATCATTACGGAAGCCGGCTGACTAACGGGGAGCAGCGCTCACGACTGAAAGTATCATGAATTAGGTGCCAGGTTTTTTAATGGTTATTCATGAGCATTCACACGTTGGAGCCATTGCAAGGTTATTCATTTCGTGTCGTTTTCCTTATAGAAATGCGAAGTCTAAAATAGAAAAGTGAATTGAAATTGCGTTATAGAACCGAATGAAGTATCTTTCTACTCATCAATGCCCAATCACAGACATCATTTTTTTGTTTTTTGTAAAACGCAATCACATACGATACGTGGTATATCGACGTCTACTGTGTGCCAACGGTAATACTGATTCTCGATATGAGCATAGTGTCCTTGCGGTAATTAGTGATTTCCCGACGTTTGTATCGTTCATTTCATACGTCAGAGCAGTCCAAAGAAGCTTTTACCTAAATTGAACTAGACGTTCGAAAAAAAAATTAAGAAGAACAATTTTGCGGCAGAAACGCGCCAAGAAGGACGGGGGTTCTCCATGACTACTTGGTCTTTTTACCCCCAAGGGGTGTCTTTTAAAAAATAGGGTGACTCTTAAGCTTCACCTTTGAAAGTTGAACGCGATAGCGATATTATGGCCGCTGTGCCTGTTTCAAATATACTTGATGGATACTGTTTATTGTATGATGGTATTTGAGATGTTTAAATCGTGGATTACAACGACGTAATTGATAAACGCGAAAGTGTGAGTCAAGCTTTCGCCTATATGGCTGCATTCTGTGGAATGGGTAGCTTTCTTTTAACTACAGGCAATAATGCACCTGAAACGTTTGCTAACTTATTATGCACCCTCCAAGTGGAATTAAGGGAATACGAGCAATGATGCATGTGTCTTTTGTGAGGCTAACCAGCTCTAGCTACGACGTAGTTATCATAATCAAATGCTCTGAAAACGATGGCTATGCATGCTTGTACCACGCAATATTACTGCAATATTACATGTATTCTGAAGTATATGTACAACACGCGTGTGTTTGCAAAGCACAAGTTATCTTCACGGCATTTCCCAGAAGAGGAAGTTACTTTCACTGTATTTCCAGCCAGACGCCTGCTTTCCACGCAAATGGCCAGGATTAATCCTCTCTCCAACCTAGAAATATTTGCTACTGGAATCTTTCTCGATATTTCGTTCAGGCAAAATATGATTATTTCCAACTCCTAGCTGTCAGCACCGACGATGACACGGAAATTTCTGTGAAACGAGGTCTTTTGCGCTATTGCGTTAGACTCGGTTACATGGCCCTAGCTCAGGTTCTTGCATACGGATCCCAGTATATCTTACAAAATCTACGTTTTCATTATTTTTTTTCTCGGTTTTAGTTTTGCAGTAACACTAACTTCAAATGCTCCTGCTACATTTCACTCAAAATGTGAAGATAAAAAGGTGCCACCGTCAATGTGATTTCATCATAAAACGTATCACTCGGAAAGGCATCGGGAGAAATTTTATTTGCAAAAAATGTCTTCCTGCAGCAATGTCGTGAGATCAATTTGTCGACGACACACTCACTTTCTAATCAACGAGTGAGCCACCAATGGCGCAGAAATCCTCACGTCGCCATCGCAAGCTTCAGCAACTGAGTTCGAGCTCAATACGGGTGCACTAGGGGCAGCCTCTGAGCTCCAAGGCGCAAGCGTATATATATATATATATATATATATATGTATATATATATATATATATATATATATATATATATATTCAATCACAAGAAGGAAACCTTGAGCGTGGCGCTTGTGTCAAGAACTGCCATCATACAGCTGCCGTTCTCGATTTCTTTCTGGAATATCTCGTGTCGCATTTCGCCGTCTTAAAAAAGGAACTTCTGTTCTTGCGACGCCACTCCGCTGTCCCATACTATTTCATTTGGAGAGCGGTCCCATCACCGTTTCTGCGGCGTTTTATAGATTGGCGAGGACAATGCGGCAAAAATTCGATGTAGCTGTATTGGTGCATCAGGCTCAAACTCAGCAGTTAAAGCTTTATAAAGGCAAGGTGTTTGCGTCTCTAACAAGTGGGCGTGCTAAGGTGTTCTTGAAGGAACCCTTAAAGTCTTGCTTTTCCTTTATAGCATGTTCTCGTACGACACCATTAAATAAGCGGGCGAGGGGGAGACGTGTTAACGTCGCGATGTTTTAAGAAACAAATGTGTTCGGTTGACACGTGTACCACGCAAGCGGAACATCCTAGTCAGCTTTGTTCTAACAAAACTGTGGTCGGAGCATGTTATCGTGAAAAGCCAAAATAGAAAGCGCGTTAGAATAGTTAGCTGCACATAAAGCGACCAGTAAGCAGCGCGGCCGGCCGTAAAAGTCTCACTGTCTTCAGCAGTCATCTTAAACTATTCTATATTTCGTTGTTTTCTGTAGTTCCAACGCACCTATTAAAATAGCTCCTTCAGGCCACGAAACTTTGCCGTGACCACACTTTGAGCGGGTTATCACGCTATGGATATGGGCGTTATCGCAGTGACGACACACTGGCTGGCACCCTGTGTAGATTCCTTCAAGAATAATGAAATGTTGCGCAGCATAAAAATGGTATGGGGTAATCAGTTGTGCTTGTTTGCGCTTTATGGCCATGTATATAACCTGTTTTTCTTTACCTCATAACATGTGCGGGTAAATTCTTATTCCATTGCCTGAAAAACTGCTTTGTCGCATTCCACTGTGTTTATGACAATACTGACGTTATGTCACATCACGCAATGTTACATCTACGTTATAGGCGCATGATCTCGAAGCAAATGGTGGTTTAGGGAAAGCACGTCTACCCGAGATGCACAATGATAACAGGTGAAATACGAGCCCCAGCAGTGAGAGATAAAAAAGTATGTTTTGTTTCCTGTGACCGCAGCTGTTAAGAGCAAGGTTTCGTTGGGGAAGCCGAAACATCTTGTTTGTATGGTTCAACGGTCGGTTCTCATATTTTATTTTTTATCTTGTATTGGTGATTTGAAATACAAATATTAAATGCAGTACTCTAATTGCCAATGAATGGGTCGCTTGCACCAAAGGCCTGCAGTAAAGACCTCCACACGGTTCCAGGCCAGGCTACACGTTGTAATAAAAATTATGCAAAAAAGGGAGCTCGATTTTATTGATACCTTTGTCTGTATACTAACAGCCATTAGGTCTGTTAAAATGAAAGAAGAAAAATGAGTGAGGGGAAAGGGAGTGATGTTAACCAGTTCGGCCTAGCCGGTAGGCTACCCTGCACAGGAGGATGGTATGGCGGAGGTTGAAAGAAGAGACAGGAAGATAAAAACAGTGGGAAGGTACACACGCCCACACATAACGTGGCAGCGTAGAGCAGCGTCTTTGTGTGGTAAACGACATCACAGTCTACAACTGCTCATGCAAGTCTGTCCTTCAGAAATTTAGCAATGCCTTGGGTCTTAGAATTCTCGATGGCTTTTCAGGACAACATTATAGAAAAGCTTATAGTGTCGTCGTCTCGTTGTCAAGACGAGCGAGGTTTTTCTTCACAGAATAGCGCGGCAGTGTGAAAGTATAAATATAGGAATGTGTCAAAGTGTCAGAGGGCGCAAGTGTAATTTGGGAGGTATAATTTGAATGGTGGACCTGTAACGACCATGTACATGATTATTGGTGTTTTTTTATTGAGATATCACAATCGGCAGTTAACAGACTATGCATTGAGGACTACTTTGATAGACAGATGTTGAATTATCCACGATCTTCGCGACGTATATATGGCTGTGCAAAGTGCGTTAGTGACACAATCTGCGAAAAAAAAAATGTGGAGTAGCAACGTAGAATTGTACAGACGTTGGTTCTAGTTAAGATTTACAAACTTATCTTATTTACCGAAAGTAGCTCCAAACTCTGGAAAGTGGATGCAAGAGCATCCTAAATACGACAGCCTAAAGTCACGCTTAGTTTATTTATTTTTTTTATTTTCAACAGCTTCACAGTTAATCCGAAGAATACAGGTTTAGTGAAAGTTTAAACAGATTAAAACTATGACCGTTAACCGGGGACTTCATTGCGTCTTTATTGTTCGTTGGCAGAAATTCATGTGAACGAGCCGCCATTTGTCTTACATAGCATGCAAATAATAAAAATAATTTCGCCTGTATGTGGAAAATCGCTTATAACGACTGAAAGGCCCATGCCATTCAAACATGGGCCCCTTAAACTGATCGATGACTAGCGATGCTTAACGCGTAACTGGAAACGCGTTGCAAACGAGACATGTCTCGAGGCGCCAACATTTCGCCCACCATTACTGTTACAAAGGAGGATTTACACGAGGGAACGGAGGAGGAATTTTCGCAGCGGACGGTGCATCACGTGACGTGCGCTTAAGTGAAACTTGCCGTCCTCGCTTCATCCGCTCTCCTCTACTCGCGGCACGAACGGTAATGTGTCGCCGCTATTCCAATCTCTCCGTTTTACAATCTCTCGATACACAGGATTCAGCGTCAAATCTGTCAACATTGGTCCGATCGGCGTGGCTTGGAAGCAGGCAGCCGGCTTAAAATCCACATGTTTATTTTTGCGGCAATGACAGAATGCGTTTCGTGTAACAGTGGAAGAGGCGAGTTCTTTTTGGCGGTTTCGGTGGTGAATTTTCACTGCATAAATTTTCACCGCATGACCACATAAGCGCGCAGCATAAGCATAGGAGTCGAGAGTATGAACGAGGATTCCGCAAGTGTAGCTCCGGCTGTGTGCATGCGACGCGTCCGCTGCTGCACCCGAAGAAACCAATCACGTGGCTTTTCCGTCCATGGAGCAGCGGAGTTCGCCCTCGCGTGTTAATCTCGCTTAAAGCGTCCGACCAGCCCCCTCTAAGCCTCTGAATGGATGCTAGCATGCATTCCTTCAGCCACGCGAAACGTTACAGAGAGACTGGTGTACGTCCTGATGACATAGTGAGCCGACATTCTCAAGAAGATTCAACGTACCGGCAAATTGGGCCATGTGCTCATCGCAGTCTCTTGTTGCCTTGTTGGGCTAGTGGTTTCAACATCTTACAAAGGGCAGCGCGTCATTGGTGGGGAAGAATGAAAACACGGCCAAAAAGACGCTGCCTTTCTTCCTTACCAACTTCACGTTCTCGTCTGCAGGTCGTGATGTGTTAAATGTACGGAGTTCAAACGACCCGAAACTGCAGATTTTTTATTTTTTTTTTTGCAAAAGCGTTTCCTCATTGACAAGCTGGCGCTGCTTAAGATAATTTCCGCATGGTGATTTGCCCCAATGCTTTCTTAAGAAAATTCTCAGCGTAGGATTTTTTTCAATGTAGGAAGCCAAGGAGACCGGCTCTGCAGGCCGGTGGCCTTCTGCACCGACAGTTTTATTTATCAGCCATAGACGTCGATGATATAACAATGCGTTACCTGGGTGATTGTTATGAATAATTAATCTAATATAAATACCTTGCCAAAAAATGCGGTTTGTTTACTATGTGGCATCAAAGAAATGTTCTTGCAACGGCTATGTGTAAAATTATCTCACCTTACTGTAATAGCCTATTTGCAAGGAAGTTTATGGTTTCTAGTGTGCGTTGCCTCTACGATAGCATCAAACACCCATCAACACACTTCAGTTATGTTGATTTGCTTTAAAGTCGAGCACCGTTCAGACAGTCTTTAGGAGCTTAGGCATGTAAGAAAAGTGATAGTGGGGTTAGATGAAAACCGAAATCTCAACTTTCCTGCAGGTTTTATTTGCTAAATACACAGCGTGTCAGCAAAAGACGGATATATAGGGACGTTTTCAACTTGTCGTTACGTTGTTTTTTGCTACGAAACTTCTAACTTTAAATTATGTAAAATCATAACGTAAATAACATAAGACTTCGTGTTTCTGTTACTCACGTCAATACTTTATAAAAGAAAATGGTGTGTTTAATGTGATTCTTGCCTTTTATTTTGGTTTTGTTACTTTTGTTTTGCAAGTTGGTTGTCTTGTTTTGCCACAGAGCAATTATTTTTAGGTCATTGGAGGCTTGTGCGCTCGACACGCGAAACAATACAATATATAGCCTGAATTAGGTGTAAATAATGTCTCATGAATAACGATCACTTTCATTGTTTGTAGTCGGAATGACATAATACGGCATAGGTGCGGTAAAATGAGACACGGTGCCAAACACGACATTTTGACTTTGCCGACCTTTGCAGGTGATACCATGAGAACTTTTATTTGTTTTCTCTTCAGCTATAGGTGCTGGTCCTTGCCTACGTTTTCGTGTGTAAAACATGATGATTGCTCCCAGCGTTCGCGCGGGAAATCTACGCAGCTTTACTCGACGGCAACGTTTCTTGGCACAGAAAAGAAAACTTCGTGGGCGGAGGTTGCGCACATGTTCCACTACGCGAAGTGTACTCCATTTTGGCGCGTGTCTCGTAATGCTGTGGAAGTATACCTCTACGAGGAAGATGGCAGGGGTGTGCCATCAGCCTTTCATGTAGACTCAGACGCCGCTTAGGAATATTAATTACACAGAATTTACAGCGAAAGTTGTTATAAGATCAGAACATAGGTCACGTGCCAGCCTAGTACTCTGCCACAAAGCCACGCCTGGGCTTGGAACTTTTTTCCAAACTGGCCTTAGGCAGGCTTGATGCCGGGGAAAGAATAACGTTCATATGAGCAGTAAAACGTTTTAGAACATCGAAAGAACAACTATACGTCACACGACGTTAATTGCGTAACGAATGGGTCACCTAATGGTCCACCTCATTAAAAAAACTTGTTCTTGATCACGTATTGACTCTGACGCATACCCCCTTCAGACGTAAATCTTCATCAACGTCAGCCACTGCATCAAAATAGCACAAATTTCTCTGTAAGTGTGTAGCCCATACCAGACTTCTCCGAAAAATGACGAAGATAGCATATTAAACGTCGGCCTGCTATACAAAAATTATAATTATTTATGGCATAGTGGGTACCCAGCAAGGGCGCCTGTATCAGTTACCCAAAGAGTGTTTAGAAAAGGGTCACAAAGGCTGCTCTTCCAGTTTTCGCTGTGACAGTGCTGCACATTCCGCGTAGGCTTGGTGGTTTAATATTTATTTTAATTAAAAAGCTTTTACAGGCCACAAAGTAAGGGGGGCATCACAAAAGAAATTATCACACATAGTGAATACATACTATTATAAAGAATGAAAGGAATTAAGGTACGCACATAGCTTTTTAATTGAGTAAAATATAGGTTAACAAAAAAAGGAGGAAAAGAGTACATCAACGCATGTACAGCTAAAACAGGTTACACACAACATGAAGCGATATATTTTGTGAAACGCTCAGGCAATTCGAAGAAAAAACAGCATGCAAGGAATGAGCGAAAACAAATAACAAACTCATCAATAGCAACCAATAAAACATGCATAACTAGAAAAAAATATAGAAAAAATAGCACACTTTGGCAAGTTCATGGAAAGTAAAGTGAAATAATATATAGACGAAATTTATCAGAATTTTTTTCAGATGCAATAGAATCCGGAAGTTAATTTCGCAATCTGATAGCACGAAGAAGCGCTGACGAATTGGGTGCTTGAGTGCTTCCGTACATGCTAGTGAAACTGAGGTGATTATGTAATCTGCGAGATGTTCAAGGTGAAATTTGAAGCCTCAAGGAAGACTGTTTATTGGAACAAGTGTACTTGTGAAGCAAATACATGAGCGCAAAATCCAGGGCCCGGATTCACAAAGCTCACTTACGAAAACATTTTTGCGCAAGAGAAATATTGTTGCGTAAGTCGATTCACGAAACGAAAAAACGTCGTAAGAGGCCATAGTTGTCATATCGGCCGCTGCAAATAAAGCGCGCTGTGACTGCCCGGGAACATGTCAGCGATGGTGATGCAGTTGCTATATTTGCTTACGTCACCGAAAAGTGCTCGTAAGTGGATTCACGAAGCGAAATTGTGCGTAAAAACAGCATGGCTGAGAGAAAATCCCAAGAGTGGTCCGGACCACTCTTAGGAACAATGTGGCTACTTAGAGCCTGCTGCCACAGCGGTATACTTTGGTGCCCTGGCTGGTTTTGAGTTAATTCACGCCCATTAAGGGCTGCCTGATGACTGCTGGTGCGCTTTTATCTCTTTCGGCACTTTAAGCTTCGCGTGTTGTTTCCCTTGTACGCAGTGGATGGTGTTGACAACCACCACCGGCTAATAAGTTCGAAGTCGCAGTAATTGAAGAATTCTATTGGGCGTCAATGGCATAAAACTACGCATGTAAAGATTTGTGGTTGGATGAAAACCAATGTGATACGTGAATGGTCAGTGCATTCGAACGCGACATGACATAGGATCAACCTTATTTGTTATGTTGTTGTGTTGCGCCCCATCTCATCCAATTAAAAGTGCGACTCGAGATCCTTGCCTCATTGGTGGAAACTACCACCAAAGAGGTTAATGGGAGCACATTCTTTGCAAGCTATTGGAAATAAAAATGAGAGGAAGTTTCCAGTGAGTGGTTCCTAAAGTTTGTGCTCTAGTGTACTTTCATTGGCTCTAACTGTCCAATGGTTGCGATCTCTGAAATACAGCTGTCGATACACTTTGGGACGATGTGGAACAAAGCGTACTTTGTAAACCAAAGCGTATTAGGGGTGCGCGTGATTACGCATGGAACTACAAACAAATCATGCATCTTCACCTTCACTGTTCAGACACCGATATGGACCGTGATATTATGGCAAGCAATCGGAATGGATTGACCCTAGTAACTTTGTATGACACCGAAAATACGCAAACCTTCACGATTCTGGAGCAAACCTGGGCTGAATTCATCCCTGCGTCAATTACCAGTCATTTAACTTGGCGCACGAACATCATTCAAAGGTAGAGCGAGCCACTGACATGTATTTTGTGTGACGTAGTGACCACTTGACCTGAAAATAATAGCGTTGCGAAGGCGAATCTCTGTCGCATGCTCTGATCGAAGCAGACGACAAACGCGAGCAGACGACGGCTTGGCCGACAGGCACAGCTTGTTATTGGTTGTGAAGCAATACCCTCTACATCAGCTCACTCCGTGACGTTGCCAAAACACTTCTTTCATCTGGCACGCCTGTCCTGTTCGTCATATCACCCCCCTCGCACATAAGAGAAATTTTTTTCACGCCGTGAAAATAGTGCAAGTACTTTCTAAGAGCTCTCTTACGTGCGGTGCAGTTGTCGAAAACAACATGGCGTCGTAAACAGCATATCGGTCGGTGCTACTTTCAGCAAATGCTTCTCGCACGAGTTACTTCAGCGTTTGACCGGATGTGTTGTGATTACAGCAGCTCTTTCAGTGCGTGTGAGCAGTGCGGAAAGCTGTGGCAGTGCAATGGTGTACGGTGAAGCGCAGCGAAGCCTGTGCGTCGGTGTGGTTATCAAGCGGGGATCGGCGTCGATGTATCGACGGCAACTAGCACTCGAGAAGCCTGCAATGTGTGTTTGTGTGCCAGTAACAGTTCGTTCGCTTGACTTTCCAATCTCTCACTTGGGTGCTGTGCGACATTTCGGATTGACAGCGTTTTGACACGTTACTTGAGTGACCCCAAGTACGTACGGAAACGTATGAACTACGCGCTCGGTTCTTGCTTCGCCACTAGTTAGCCCGTACGCTTCTATTTACTTGAGAGCAATGTACTGTTCGGGAGTGAAACGATGTTCGTTGTGAACAGTGGTGCTGTGTTGACGTTCCAAGTCTTGTGAACAAGCTGTGCTCGTGTGACCGAAAATTGAAAGACAGCGTTGATAACTGTTTTGCCCGGCGAAGTTGTGGTGGGCCAGCTTGGCGCTTTTGTTTATTAAGTCGTCACTTCTCCTTTTTGTGATAACCATAGTCTTAGCGCTGTGATGTGATCAACCAAAACTGCGAGATGCTACATACTGTTGTGGATCGTGTTACTTTGGAAGCGCGCCTAGACTGTTCTTCGGTAACAACTTGAGAGTTCTATGTGGCAGCGAGAGCCCGTGAACGTCAAGCTTCCTTTCGGCCCCCAGAAAAAGCAAAGATTTCACCGGTGCCTTGCTTTGGATGAAGTTGTAGGCCAATATCGCCTAACTACAGGTTTCCGAGTTCGTCTGGCCATCGTTTTTCATAGCACTAGAGCCTTGACAACAGCCGGTCATGGCCAGTTCTTACACTTTATTAATGGACCTGCACGCCTGGCCAGCCCTTCATTGCTGTCATTGGCAGCTTCCAGTCTGCAGATGCCCTTTGCCTGTTGGCCGTACTTGGTTCCTCATGACACCGACGGCTACTAAATGCTGCCATCGGTGAGTTCACCTTGCAGAACTAAATTTCACCAGTACTATAATTCGCGCAGTTCTATAACGTGTGCAAGTTTTTAAGCCCATCAGATGTAATGTTTCTCTGTGGTAAGTTGAAGCATGAAAAATATACTACTACTGTTATATACATACATATATTATGAAGCAAATACATAAAAAAGTTTTTTTGTGATTTGATACAAGTGAGCTCTTGTTTGATTATGAGGTTGGGCCTGTCGATTGACCACGTTTGGTAGTTGGAAAGTTAATGTGAATTTATTTTTCAGAAGCCAGGTTGCACTTAAAAAATTTATGTTATTTTGGAAAATTAGTTCTATAGACGATTACCACTGTGCTAGTACTATACTTCAGTAGGACATATATATTGCGGTACGTAAATTTTACATGAGGCTTCAGTTTATTTCAAAGTGATTATAGCAGATTTTGGTCACATTAACGAAGTGATAGCTTCCTCAAATAAGTATTAGAAGTGAGTGCTTTAATGATTGTTTTTAAATATCTCGTTTTTGGCTCTTCACAGATCGCAGAGATTGGTTTGTTAAGGTCCTGTGATTCATCGGTTGAACATTCTGGCACATCAATCCTCATCATTACTTGGAGCACCTGTACAAAAATAGGAAGGACGCGTTCTCCCTAACTATGCGAGCCTATGTCACTGCTGGGACTGTTATCATTCAGCGGATGGGGCGTGGAAGCATGCATGGCAGCCGCATCTGGAAGGACTGCGATCTGCTTGGGAGCTTCGAGCGCACAAAACTGTCTAACGGCTGGCTGCAAGGTTAGTTTTTCTTTAATACATACGATTACGTGAACACCACTTACTGTGCACAAATTGAAAACCCAAGCATGGTTGCTTTCAGTGGATACCTGTAATATTCTTACACATAATTCTTATTCAACATTTATAGAACTAAATTGCAAGATAATTGAGAATGTTGAAAGCTGAAAGCCTGCAGCTTATGAATGAAACTCCAATAATCTGAGGCTCAAAAGCTTGTGCTTTGAAACGAGCACAAATACTTTGATTCCTTATTGAGCTCTCGAGCTTGTGACTCCCTCTGTGGATCAAGTGCTCTGGAAAGAAATAGCAAGTGGGTGAAAATTGCCTGGCTGTTCACAACTTGTAAGGAGAAAGACCTATTGAAGAAGCTTCAGATGACACAGGGCCAGTAACTGCATCTTTTACCTAATGTAGCTTTTTCTCTCTCAGTTCTGTTGCTTATGTTTCAGCCGAACATGTTCCCCACGATTGCATAGTGATATATATTTTTCTACAAATTGTACCTGACCTAAGTATGCATTGTTGATCTCTAAAGGTGACGTTCAGTGTGTTTCAAAGCCATGGCTTCTCGTTTCTCTGTCTGTGGCTAGCCTATTTCAGCAGCAGAGCGATGCAGCTAGCACACATGCAATCCAAGTCATGGAGCGCTCCTTTGGTGTTCTGTGCAGGACGCAGCATATCCATCCGGCAAGACACTGGTATCAACAATAATGGTGAGTGTTGGTGGCACCTATAGGAGCCCGTTGTGTTTGTTGCGTATGATTATTTCCCCTGATGAAGTGCATTTTTGAAAGGTTTTCTTCATTTAGAATAATAGATGTCAGCAACAAGCACACTCATAATCCACAAGTTCTTTGTGTCTTCTAGACTGCCCATTTGCTCCTATACGCAGTACGGTGAGCTGGCTATGTTAGACAGCCTTAAAGTTAGGAACATTGGCTGTTGCGTTGTAATGCAGTCTAACTTGTATTTCTTAGTGAACTTATTTGTGGTCTGCTTCTCGCACCTAGTGTAAAGTCAAAATAGAAGAAACTTTATTGGCTTTTTATGTCTGGCAGAAGTTTCATGCCTTCATCTATAACATTGTAGTTTTGCTCTTGTATCATATGAAATATATTTTCAGTCTTCACTGTTTGTGTGTGTGTGTGTTGAGGCTTGTCATTGGCTTCTGAAAATACAATATCTGTAAATATGAGCACATAATTGATAACAATACACTCTTGCATGTAGCATGGTTGTAACAATGATCTGTATTTTTCTAAGTTCCAGCAATAACAAGAGATTTGGTGCTTCACGGTCATGTACAGTGTATCAAGAACAGAGCACGGAAGACCAACAAGTATAAAGGGACTGCCAGTGACTGTTCTCCTGCTCAAAGTTTACAACAGCAGAAAGAGCACATTGTGATGTCAGGAGCAGCTGCTGCTTAACTTCTACACAGTGCATTATTCAGCAGTTCATTTGGTTGCATTAAAAATTATTTAAATTTTGCATGGAAGATACCAAATTATGACACTAATTCAAAGGCTGCTGTAGTGTTAGTGGGCAAATATTTTTGAGCTGAAGTTTTTAACATGTGTGTTAAGTGCTTGCGTGCTTCTACATTTACATGCCAGAAATCACAGCATTCATGGTCGCCAATGGTAACTGTGTCTGCATTCTTTGTAGTACAAGAAGTAAAGCCATGGATGCAGTAATCATGTACTTAGTCGATGTAATCCTTCAGTGTACACTCATTTGTATAGCACCAATGATGCCATGAGTGTATAAGCTCTGGGAAGTGAATCTATGTGGATTATTTTATTTGGAAGGAAGTAGATCATCACTACTCTTAGTATATCTTAACAGAAGATTTTAGTGCTTGGGTATTATCCCACTGCCTGTCCGTCCTTCAACAGTCTACTTATCTACTGTGTAAGTGTAACTTTTTAAATGTATACTTTGCTCGGATAGGTTTGTTCATAATGTAATGCAAGTGACTTATCATCTATGCAGCTCTACTCAGACTAGAAATAAAAGTACTTATTTTTATATGTAGCTATACCATGCATTCACTTGTGTTTTTCTAGGTGCCTGTACAATTGTTTAGCCCTACAAAAGTGCTGGTATACTCTAATATTGAATCTGGCATCTTAAAATAGTTTGTTAGTGGAAGTAAGAATGTGTTTACAATCAATATTACTATCCTCAGATGAACTGTGAAAACTCTGTGTAAAATTATTTACATTTTCTGAACTTTGTGAAGGAAAATATTGTTATGTTCTTTTATTGTGGTCCCTGTTTCATGCAAATGACACATAATTACTTTGCAGTGGCATAGTATTAGTTGTTATTTTACACATATGTGCTGAACAACATCGCAGTTGAGGCCAGCAGCAAGACATACATGCAGTGCACTGGAGCATCACCTCACATAGTGTACAGTCTTCGCCCACCAGTAAACTCAATATTTTTCAAGCAGACTAATAGACAGCTGTATGGGAACTGTGTTGATGTGCAAACTTTGAAGTCTTCTTGAGGAGTGTTTTTCATCATTTTTGTCCAAGTGAAGTAGCTACCCAAGGCCACAACTGGTGGGAATGTGGTGGTTTCCTCTCTCCAAAAGCACTCTTACCAGCTGCCTCAATGTTAGCATGGGGTGAATTCACGAACTGGAAAAATAATTGGTCTTTGTTTTCTTGGCCGAAAGAGTCGCTTCCACCGTTGAGCCACCACGACGCGCCAGAATAGAAACTTTTAGCTAAATAAAGTTGATTCTACTTTTGAGAAGTGTTTTGGGGAAACGAAATGGCACCTATAGCTGTCAATATAAACACTGTTTGCACCAAGGAGCTTAGTAGCTTATAATTGTATTATTCATGTTTTGTCTAGAATTTACTCGTGCTGTGCCAACTTTCAGCCCAAGTGTCCTAACATGCTTTGTTAGTGGGTTGTGAATGAGCCAAGCTATGTAAATAAACAGAGTGATATTGCAGACATGTACAAAATATTGATGCACAGCCCTTTTCTTTAGCATGACATTGTCAAGGGCTTTATTCTTGTGTTTTTTATAAAAACTGCTTGTCACTGGGCAGCAGCAGAAAACTATGCATCAAGCTTTTGCGAGATAATTCGAGAAACACCGTGTTCAGACATAACAGTGCCGGTGGATATCCCTCGTAAGTTACTTTCTGTAGTATATTCAAAATGAGTGTATTAGAATTCTTGTTTTATAGCCATTCATTTTAATATTTACACATAAGTGTGTGTATTTATGTATGTATGGGTGCACATATGTATATATGTGTGTGCGTATATGTATGTATGTATGTATGTATGTATGTATGTAGTATGTATGTATGTATGTATGTATGTATGTATGTATGTATGTATGTATGTATGTATGTATGTATGTATGTATGTATGTATGTATGTATGTATGTATGTATGTATGTATGTATGTATCTTTTAAATGAGAATTCGTTTATCATTGGTGAGTAAGTTTGGTAATGATTTGGCTGAATTTGTTTCTAGTTATTTCTCTTTTGAGCCATTATACATTTCAATTTGTTTTGTACTGCATAAAAATAAATGTAACCTTACACAGAATATGTGTCTTCGAAGAAGTTTCATTTACCAACCTACAGTCATGGGCAAGAAATTGGGTAAAATGGAACGAACCTGCGAAGATTAGTTTCGAGCATAGCTACTCTACATGGCATATCTCGTACACATTGCGTTGGTTGAGTATGTCGATTTCAACCTTTCAATTTTAATCAGAATAAGCAAGCTATCACCCGTGGTTGTATATGTGTGTGATATTTATGCATACTGTGACACCGGTTCGCAATTACAATTAAGGTCACAAACCTAGTCAAGCTGAATACACGAATTTTGTCCATGCGCCTTTCATCTGCACTGGAACTGTTGTTAATAAAAAAATAAACTTAAGTTTAGAAATTTATTCTAGTAACCAAAAGCAGGGTATCTCTTTATCACACAAATCAAATTGCCATTGTTCTGTTCCATTCTGGACAATAAGAAACCCTCTCAGCAGAACTCGATTACCTGCTATAGTTCATTTTAACCATTGACAGCGACATTACACTAAAGCGTGCAGCATGACAAATAGCGGGAGAGAAGACACAAACTAATCACTCTGTTTGCGTCAGCTCTAACTGTCCGTGCTCTTTGGTCTTGCTGCATGTGATGATGCCCACCAAATTAGCACGAAAGCGTGTCCCTACAAAGGCAGTCAACTTGGCTGCAAGCAGTTAGCTCACTGCATGTGTAGATTTTCTTCAAAACACCGTGAAGACTGATTGCTGGTCGAATATCCAAAGACGTGAAAAGTAATATACCAGGTATGATATTGGTATTTCAGCACTGGACACTTTTGCGATAATAGAGGATGGAGGAGAAAATTATGAACCCTCAATTGTTTAATTTTTGAAGGAGCACAGTACAGTGCTTTTAGGTCAAAAGGGGAGTGAAAGAAGCAAGTGCGAAAGCCTACTTCTCAAAAAACTAGTACCCGCCACCACGCATAATGTCAGGCCGGGCAACCTCTTGAAAAAAAAAAAGTGCTCAGTGATTCTGCGAATCGAACCAAGTACCTCCTAGATTGTAGTTGAGCGCTGTAACCGCTCGTCCACTGCAGCAGTGCTTGTGTTCGCCCTATTGCTTATATATCGTCATTCCTTCGAATGAAGCCAAATGCAAAAACGCCCGGTGAAACTTTGTCAAAAATAGAAAAAATAGTTAGAATGCGTTTGCCCAAGGTTACTAGAAGATAGAAACCGCCACGTGTGAATGTATAACCGTGCGCTATTTATTCTTGTACATTACTGTCATGACGTTGGGATAGCCGGCTCTAACGTAGGCTACCTTCTCATAGTTTGCCAAATATAGATAAGAAAATAAAAATATATATCGGCCTGTGACAACGCTAATCAACTATTATGAGTTCACTGTCACTAGTGTCACTTTCACTAGATGAATGCTCCGTTTGCTTCCATTATCGTTATTTAGGAAAGTTTTGGCTCATTAACTCAACTCTCTTAATTAGCATTGATTCTCACACCTAAGGACAGTCACACATCATCTCGCTTTCTGAGTGGCTGTCCCTCCCATATAACGCGTACTCCACTTTTTTATGCTCTCCGAGCATCTGACCCTGCTTTGCTGAGACATTCCCTGACGTCTGCTGGGCCAGAAAATTGTCTTTATTATCTATCAATTTCAAGCTTTCGCGAAGCCGAAACGAGAGTCTCTCTCTCTCTCTCTTTTCATCCTTTTCGCACGTGTGATAACGTCTCTCGACCTCAAGACTCGTATACACGTCCCTTGCTTTGTTTGCGCGCTCAAACAACGCTGGACGAAATATTTGCACCGGGTTTGTGAAAAGCATTAGCACTGAGACACCTACCGACGAGTCTCCCTCATTTTACGTAGACATATACCTAAGCGTAAGCGTATGCACGTTCTCGCATTCCGGCTTTATAAAAACGCTGCGGTGCATGGAACCAGCGAAATTGCGCTCACAATTTAATTTGATTACTGCTGTTATCTATTTCCGCACAATTTGTCTGCAGGCAACAAAGTCGCTCATGTGCCTTGTAATAAGAATATTGTAACAAAGGCTACCTTTGACTATAGGTACAAAACACCCTTACGTTCACCACTATACCGTGCTAGATTGCACCGAATTAGTTAAGTAGCAGTGCAGCTTCAATGAAATGTAAGGTAACTGGTCGCGTTAAATAGGGGAAGACATTCGAGGCACATTTTCAAACATTGCATGCATCGATTTATGTGTGGTTTTATTTATGTGGTACACCTCGAGTGTTGTTTACTTGTACTTGGCGAGATAGTGCATGGATTGCTCGGTGGCTTAAGGCCATCGAGCAACTATTTTTTTAGCTACAGTCGTTAAATAAAGGCGAGTGCTTGGCTTTGCACAGCCCACCAAAACGTCTATTACAACGTACGCGGCATCCCGTAAGCGCTGTAGCAGACGCTCGCGGAACTGAAACTTAGATGCAGCAAATCATTGGCTATCATCGTATACTCTCGATGCTAGACGCTTTGCGTGCTACCTTGATATTATCGGCACACACTTCTTTCTTTCCTTGTCGTTTCATCGGCTATCGTGTGTCCTCCTTTCCCTCTTAAGTGCCGAATAAGTTGAATTCATACCCGCGCTATAGTAATCCCTCCAGATAAGAGAACTTTTGGCTAAGAAAATGCGTAGCCAAAGAGAAAGCTTTGTGAATTCGGCCCCAGATGAGCAGTGAATGTAGGAAGTGGAAGAACTTGTTTCACACGTGAGATGCTGGATTTGTAAGAATAGTTATGAGAGATAAATCCAGCGGACCTATTTCGTAATGATTCCGATAAATTGATTAAGGTATTGTTTGAGGGGGACCATATTGGAGAGACGTATTCGAGTTGCGTGCGAAAAAATGTCTGAAAAGCTAGCTTTCGGATGTTGAAAAGAGAATTTCGCAAGATTTGACGTATACGTACCCCAGTGACTACGAAGCGTTAACACATATGGTTGTGACGTGAGATGGACTCCTAAGTACTTGTATATAGTGAGAGGAGAAATTCGGTTGTGATTTGTGTGATAAGAAAAATTACAAACTGAGTACTTTTGAGTAGAAGCGATTACCTTGCATTTAGATTATTTGAAGGTCATTACTATGTTTCACATGATTAGAAAATTGGCTGAAGATCGTTCTGAATAATCTGAAGGTCGTCGGGGCTGTTTATGGGGCGGTATAGGGCGTAATGATCTGCGGGCAGTCGTACACGGGAAGCTATGTTATTCGGGAGGTCATTGATATATATTAGGAATGGTAGTAACTCTAGAACGGTACCTTGCGGTACGCCGGAGGTAACATAGCATAATGATGACGGGAGGTTGTTAGCGATTGTGAACTGCTGGCGGTTTGAAAAGAAATTCCAAAGCCATGTTGGTTACTTTGAATTCAATTTGAGAGCAACTAGCTTTGAAATGAAATGGCACTGGGCTACATGGTGAAACGCCTTAAAAAATCAAGAAATATACTATCAATCTGTAAGCTACTGTCTATGTTAAAATGCATGTCTGTTGTAAATTTGAAGAGCTGTGCCCTACATAAAAAACTCCCCCTAAACCGATTTGATTGGTGAAAAAATTTAATATATTTTAGATGATTGTATATGTCTGATGCAATGACGTGCTTGAGCATTTTACGAAAAGTGCAGGCAAGTGAAATCGGTCTATACTTATCGTGTGAGTGTTTGTCACCGCTTTTCAGGACAACTTTCACAATATCAGGAGAACTTTCGCAATTTTTCATTGAGACGGCAGCTCTCCTGATGTTAGTGACAGCCTGAAAATGTGTTATAGCATTTTTCTTTACGTAGTGACGGTGTTCTTTAGCATTTTGGAGTTGATACCATCAACGCCACAAACATTAGATAACTTAAGATTATTCATGAGTTTAATGATGCCGTCAATGGAGATATCGACGGGCTCTATATACTATACTCAAAGTCAGGAAATTCAGGAAAGTTAGAACAATCTTTTTCACAAAAAGTAGATAAAATGTATGTATTGAAGCTTGAAGGACACTCACTATCAGGAATGGCTACGTTGTCGCTGTCGTGTAATGAAATGTTATCAGTGTCGCGGTACGGGGATATCTCTTGCCAAATATTTTTAGGGTTAAAATTCAGCAAAGATGGGAGATCGTGGACAAAGTACTTATTTTTTGCAGTGCTCAAAGACTAGTTGTAAGTTTTCAAACACTCACTGTCTCTTGCCCAATATCACAGGGCTACCCACTTGTTTGGCACGCCTAGAAACGCGTTTCTTTTTGTTTCTAAATCACTTAGGGAAATTTGTGAACCAGAGGCTCAATATATTATTATTTATTTCATTTGACGGGATGCACTGGTTTACTTACGGGCATAATTTGTAACAATACACCACCTAGTTCTTCTCGACCGTTCAACTGTGCAGAAAAAAATTTTTATATAAAAAGAATTCTAATTCAGTGTTCAATATAGTGTAGTCATCTTTGATATAATTTTGAACAGTTTTGTTTACCATGCCCGTAAAAGGCAACGGAATTTTTTTAATGGGAGCAGATAATGGTCGCTAAAACCATAGAAACTAATTGCTCTAGTGTTTCCAAGTTGTTTGTAAATGCCAAGTCAAGTAGATTATATCCGCAAGTAGGTTGGTGGACAACCTGGGGAGAATTGAAGTACAGGATTAAACTAATGAAAACTTATGCAATTTGGCAAGGTGAGGTTAGCTTTTTCCAATCAATGTGCGGCAAATTAAAGCCACCCAAATTATAAACCATATCCGCCTGGCAGGCGTTAAGTGCATTAGAAATATTGTCACGAAGATCGATGATGAAGTGTTCGTTGGGGGATGATAGCAAGTGCCGGCCAGCGCTTTTACGGAACAAGTTTGATAGACGGCCCAAACAATCTCAACATTTGAGTACGAGGAAAGACAATAGGAAGTAAAGATCTATTTGATACCAACTAAGACAGTGCCACCTCATCTGTTAGGGTGGTTGCATCGATACATATTGTAAGTGCTCACAAAGTGAAAACAGTTCATAATTAGAAATATCTGGATGAAGCCAAGTTTCGGTAAGAACAACAATATCAGAATTGGCATCTTCAAGAAAGGAAGAAAATATATTTATCAATGAAGCAAGACTTCGGATGTTAGTAAACAATAATGATATAGACGATATGGCGGGATTCGGTGTTGATTCATGATGGCCCTTAATCAGTGTGTGTCTCTCCACCCATTTATTCTACTACGATATGACGTGACAATATCGTAGACGTAAGTAGATTAAGCCATCAACAGCTTATCAAAAGATAACTTGCATGGTTTGTTTTGAGCCTTGCCAAACTCTATCAGGTTTCTTCTAGCTTGCCGAGAGGTAAAAGAGAAGTATTCGCGAATGGAGAATGTTGAGCCTTTAAGCTTATGCGCAGCTCTAAGAACCTCTTGTTCTTCTTCAAAGAATGTGAATTTGGCTATGGGAGGCCAGTGCTTATCAGCATTATGTTTGCCTAGCTGATGCACACATTCGAACGGCGCACCACATGTTTTTATTCCCAGCTTGTCTGCAAAAAATTTATTACTTTGAGCTCTGATGCTGTCCAGCTCTCTGCAGAGTCGTCATCGATACCAAAGAAAACTAAGTTAGACCGTTGTAGCCTGTTTTCTGCATGCTCACACTAAATAGTTACGAGCTCATTAGGGATGCCCTGCAGTCTGCTTCAGTGGTGGAACCGATCATGCGCTACGAGGTGGCATTCGCTTCTAGTGGTATTAACTTTTCTATTATTTCTATACTGGTTACGTGCACCGGCGGCTTCGATTGCGGTGCACAACTACGGCACCGCAAATGAACCATGTTGTAATCTCATACCAGGTTTTCTGTAATAAAATGTTTGAAATGAGGCTTAGCTTCATTTTGAAGAATTGCACGCGCAGCACCGCTGGATCAATGGCTCACACCTTACGATTTCTTGGAACGTCGGCGCCAGGCCCGCAGCCCGAGGGAGTGCCCAAAGGGCCCGGGCTACCACGGAAATTTCGATGTGTGGGGTTGTTTCACCAAAAAGTATGTGTTTTTTTTTTCTGAAATTGTCAGAAACTTCTGCAAGTGGGTCCCTACTGAAAAAAAAAAATTGCTGGATACGAGCTTGGTCTGAGCTATCAACCTTGAGTTATGGCCGAGAGCACAAGACAGTGAACCAGCCCATTGAAAAACCCCGAGGCGCCAAGCTCTAGAGCCGTACAGGATTGTGACATTATTTGCGTGGAGCACTGAGACGCTATACGTGGCACCCAGGGGCACTCCTCAAAACGTAATATTATTGAGGTTTTGACAGCGCCGATCCCGCACAACCTATAGTTACGGCTAAACATCAAGCCCTTCAGTGGTGAATTTTTCTGCGATTCTCGCTAGAATTCTGACTTTTATTCTTTACATTCATCCAGATTTTTTGTCGCTCATGAGTTTATGCAGCCGACGCAATCTCTTCAATTCAAATTGTCTTTTCACTGATGGGGGCTATTGGAAGCTATTGCATTACAATTCCAAATATTAAAATTCCAAAGGTTCACAAGCCCACCAGTGCAGTTGCCACGTGAGGCATTGTGTGAGAATGACAGAGTGTGCTTGTTGGTTTAACATAGTTGAAGTGTAAGGCGCGAATACGACATGGATGAAGAGAAACAAAACACACACACACACACACACAAAGCTCCGTGTGTTAGCGTTTTCTCTTTGTTCCGTGTCGTATTCGCGCCTTAAACTTCAACTGAGGCGTCAGTTTTTTTCGCGTTATTATGTGATATTGCATAAAACAGAAGCTCAATATTCTTATTCAGCAAACATCTGTCGAACGCATTTTTACTAAAAGGAAAACATCCCATCGGCACTTTCATTGTGTTTTAATAAAAACTCTTTCATATACATGTTTAGAAGGAACGGTATACTTCGTTAAATAAGCGCCGGCTTTTTCTTTAATTTTTGTTTTTCGATGAACTGTACTGGAATACATTTATATGCTACACATAGGAATAACTTTGAACTCCCACGTACGCCCTAATACAAGAATGTGCCTTCGCCGCTCTGTAGGATAGGCACGCACTTTAAAATTGGGATGCCAACAATGTACAGCAAAGGGCACAATATTACTTTTACGATGAAAGAAAACAGCTTCTCGCAAATATGTTTTTCCTTTATGAGTGAAGCATACTTTATGCAATAGTATTTAGTATTCCGTTTAGTTCAGCGTGAGCGGAACGTTAGATGTTTTCACAACGCCTTCTCGGTATAGAAACGATAACCCCGAAAACGGTCCTTTATTTAAAGTTCCATTTGAGAAGTCCGCTGTATAGATAAGACATTCCCCTTTCGTGTGCCGGAAATCGTTCGCAACTCACAGTCCCAGAGTCGTTTAAATAATGAGGCGCGACGTTCATGCAGGCCCCTTTGTAGTCCGCCTACTGTTTGGCCAGAAGAGCAGGCTATTGTACGCGAAGGCGGTGAAGCTTTTCTTAACCCGCTCAAAGGTAAACTGAAACAGCGTGTGACAGTAATTTGTTTTATGCAGTGCGAGTTTTCTACCTCATATTATATTTAACCGTGACAATTTTTAGCCCAGCAGTGTACGCGGGAGAGTCAAATCATGTTTACGGTGTCTTACGGTGCCGAGAAGGCGCTATTTGTTAAAGCGAGACCATTCATTTTCATTTTGTTTTCTTTACAGAGCACATCTTATCGATATTTGGAGTCACCATGCCATTGAAGAATATACGTGGAAAAGTAGGAAGAAAGCGGGTAAACGTTGTAACGCTATGGGTGCTTTGGTTTCCATAGATATATTATTAGCCGTTCTTTATGCTGAAAGGTATTGATAATATTGTTAATTAAGGTAAAGAAATCACGGCATCTTAGGCATCATTAATAGGTAAGATTTATATACACCTTTCGAACTCTATGTTGTTTTGCCTATAGGGGAGCTACGAATTCACCTACTTGTATTATGTCCCGGCGCAGTAATTCTTCTGTAATACTGTTATCTAAAAAATAAATAAAAAGTAGATGGCCCTAAAATATACGCTGGACCTGGAATGGGCGCCTGCTGTTAGCACAGTAAACGTAAGAAAAACAAACTACAGAATTGTTAGAATAAACGACTGCGACGGTAGGTCAGATTGACTGAACCTTCACTTTGTAGCTAAAGAAAAAGTTTGAAAGCAGTTATACACTTCGCATGGCACTTCTATCCATAAATTATTCTTTTCTTACTTGGTCAACTTCTCGTAGTGGGTGTGGACCATACATATAGGCCGTCACCATTACCAGGATAAAGTGCGCTGCGCTGACAGCCATTAGTGATTTAGGCATTTAGATAATACACCCGGAGACGTAACTTGAGAAACAACGTCCGACAGTGAGCACGTGATGTGCTTCAGCGCGGGAGGACCTGCGCTGCGTCCGTTGGAGCCGCATCTAAATTGCTTACATTGCACACCATGTTTTTCAGACAGTAAAGCACGCCCCGATGCGATGGTAACGAACATGCTTGATGATCACGGATAGTCTGGAAGCCTTCTATGTGCTTTCGTGGAATGTCGGAACGGGAGAAAAAGTTCGGCCTATACTAGGAACACCCATTTACTCGGCACAGTTCACGTTCCTGGAGGCCCAAAATTTGTGGCAGCACTTTGGGACGTGTGTAGTTGGGCGAACTGTCCCGTTTAGTGCACCGATTATTTAAACTATGTGCGCGTGAGAAGTGGCATTGTTGCCTGGGCGATCGTCACCTGGTTTGCTTTGATGCAGACACCTATACGAAAATCGCTCAATTCTATATACAACCTACATGCGAGTGACCAGTCTGCTAGACGTCTATCGTACACTCAAGGTTTCGAACAGCTAGGCTGTTTTAGCGCGATTCAAAATATCGTGACCCAAATATCATCATCATTGTAAACTGGCACGCGTGCCGTCCATCGTCTTTGCGCTTTTCTTCCTCGTCGTCTTCTTCTTCTCTCCTCTGAGAAACGTGCACCGATTTGTGTGGCCAGGCCTGTAATAACCATGATGGTGGAGCGGGCAAGCGCAGAAAGAATGACACAAAGAGCAATGTACAAAGCAAAGAAAGGAGAGAAATTCTCGAAAAAAAAAGAAATGAAGTCTCAAGCCACAGGATTTGAGGCTGCATGGCTTCGATATACAGAGGCGAGTGTTCTGCATAATACTATAGCCCGTTAGGTAATGCTAAGAAATGCCGCCATTGAATTTTGTCAGCTGTCACCGTAGAAACTATAGCTTCTGAATAACGCTCACATGCACAAAACGAGAATTTCTGTTGAATATAACACCTATGACATCATATATCACGATAATTTTTGTTGAATAGAAAAGCACCCACTTTAGCATAGAATGAATAAGTTTACGAAGGTTCTCAAGATTGGTACAAAACTGACGCTGGTTGCTGCACCATCGGGAGAGAGATGCCAAGCCCCTCCGCTGCCATACGGGTCCTTTAGACAGCTCTGAGTTAGTACGCTAGCACGGCACTGTGCAGTATTCGCTGCCACCACTGTTCACCGTGAGAAGCATCACCGGACATTACCACAATCTTTATTCCGCGAAGAAGCGAGCTACCCGCTACGCAGCTGGTAAGACATTATCAGCACTTTGTAGATACGCTGGTACGCTAACAGCGTTTGGTTTGGGGAACATGGACCGAACAGCAGAAATTTAATATAATATTAATAATAATAATAATAGTAATAATAATAATAATAATAATAATAATAATAATAATAATAATAATAATAATAATAACATTATTAATAATAATCTTTATTGTCGTCTTGAGTTGTAGAAAACAAATAACAGGCCTGTCAAAGCCAGACAGTGGCTTGGAGGACTTGGCCCGGGACATCGGCAGACGAGAGATCACATATATATTGAAATCTTTTCATGTAAACAATCAGAGAAAGAATACATGTAACTCATTTACGCTACATATAAACACAATAACAATCGAGAATCAAATTAGCTAAAGCAATACTACCTAAACATCAGAAATGTAAAGACCATCAATGACAAATTTTAAACAGATTATACCCAGTATGCAAGAAACTAGAAAAAATAATAATGCGGTAACTAATGCAACATTAAAGAGACCTTAGGCTCTTCTGTAGACTGCGTTTAGTCGTTGCCGAAAAAAGACTGTCAGGGATGTCATTAAAAACAGTAGGGACATAGACCTTTCTAGTAGCTTTGCCATTTTGTGTTTTGACAAATGGTACAGAAAAGCGGGCAGTTTTTCTAAATATACGAGGGGTAATGCATTCGTTTTTGAACTGAGAGCCCCAGAAATGCCGTAATACAACAGTTTTTTTAAAGGACGCTTTGAAAAACTGCAGACGAAGTAGAGAAAATAAATTTACATTGTCTGTTGAAAAACGATACTACACAATAGATTTCAACATACTTTTTAAAATAATGTTGCGCATGCCTGGGAAGAAAATTAAGATAGGTGAACATGCTGGCGGCACACAGGTCTGGTCTGGCAATGTCTCCCCTATGCCTCCACTGCAACGAGAGTGAATTCCTTCACCATTTCCTCTTAACATGCAGGTTATACACAAACCAACGGAGAACACTGTTAGAAGATCCTCTCCGTAGGTTGGCTCTAAATTTATTCCTTCTGGTGGTGCTCTACATTGGAGCAACTGAAAAGGGATTTAGCCACAGGAATGTTTGCGAGGCCGTATGCGACTTTCTAAAGGCAACAAAACGATTAAAATGTTCAGCTGAGGCATTAATTCACTTCATTTCAAATTATATTACCCTGTTCGTTCTTTTTTATTACCTCTATTTTATTTCTAATCTATCGTTTTCCAATTGGTTCTTTGTTTAAACATCGTTATCAAAATAATCAGGGTGGTAAAACAACTCCACCTCACAAATGAGGCACCGTCCGTTTCATGGCCGATCCCCCGTGGTGGGTTGCGCCAGGACTCTGAGGAACGACCAACCAATCAACCAACCCAAGCTGGAGAAAGAAGGAAGACGATGACACTGCAATCGTCAACCTGTTGGCCGCTCCAGCGCTTCTCTTCGCGACCAAAATAAACAGCCCCCTTCAGCCGCATACGTCCTGGTCTTCCTTGTGCGTAACAGATTGGTGGAAGCGTGCTGGGTAAGACAAGCCCAACGACGGGAGCTTTACTACCTGGACTACGCCGCAGCCGCCGCCTTGCCAAACTCCCGCCTGCGCCGATCATAATGGCTCAAGATCAGCCATCTAACGCTTCAAGGCCAACTCCAATGAGTTCCGTGCCTTACTACCGAGTCCCGCCAACCTTCGGAGGAAAATCGGGAGAGGTTGTCGACGCGTGGCTCGTCCAGTACAAGCGAGTCAGCAAGTCCAACGGCTGGGATGCCGCCGCTCAGCTCAGCAACGCGGTCTTTTGCCTTACGGATACTGCGCTATGTGGTACGAAAACCACGAGGACACACTGACGACGTACGACGTTTTTGTTGCAGAGCTGAAAGCGTGTTTCGGCAACTCGACGGTCAAAAGGAAACGGGCAGAGCAGACATTGTCTCAACGCGCGCAGCTTCCAGGTGAGACATGTACCACGTACATAGAGGATGTGCTGAAGCTCTGCAAGGTGGTCAATCATAAGATGCCAGAAGAAGACAAAGTAGGATATTTGCTGAAAGGCATAGCCGAGAATGTCTATAATTTTCTCATCGGAAAACAGCACCTGAGCTCGGTGTTCTACGTCATTGGGCATTCCCGAACTTTCGAACAGCTCAAAACGCGCAGGATTGCTCCAAAGTTCGGCCGGCTCACAAATGTTACAACGGTTGCCAGCATCGACACGAGCACCTGCCCAGACCTGTCCTCGACGATTCGAGAGATTGTTCGTGAAGAACATTTTCGCTATAGAGAACAGACGCATTCAGCAGTTTATCACCAATTTATAAACGACCAACATTCGGTATATGTGTCACGTGATGCTGTGACTGCGCCGCCACCTTCTACGACCTCTTGGCAATCGATGGTTTGTGCAGCAACTGTTGAGTACAGCGCATCCCCACAGCCAAGGCGAGCACCACGCTTGCCAGCTCCTCGCCATGACCGGCACCCCCAACGTTCGCCTTCTCCACGATGCGCGGTCTATCCCTATGATATACGGAACGAACCGACCCACTACGCCCGGGAAGACGATGTTCGATTCATCGACGAACAAAGAGAGTTTCGACCTCTCACAGTTTGCTACTCCTGTGGTGTACCTGGACATAGTTCGCGATTTGGCAACCATCCAATTGTAGCCCCACAGTATGACTATCCACCACACTTTGCACGGCCTTCCGAATGACTTCGCGATGACCCGCTAGCAACGTACTATGGCCCACCACAACACTCCACACGATCGCCTGATCGACCCTAGAATGTCTCGCGGTAGTATTTGCGATTCAGCGGTTTTGGTCTTACCTATATGGACGCCCTTTTACAGTCGTCACCGACCACCACTCATTGCGTTGGCTCGTCAACCTTCGGGACCCTCGCGGCCGCCTAGCGCGCTGGGCACTTCGGCTCCAAGAGTATAACTTTATAGTCTCGTACAAAAGTGGTCGACGACACGCCAACGCAGATTGCCTTTCGCGCATGCCACTGAGCTCTACAGAATGTGACGCCGATGACCTCGACCACCTCGTAGCTTCTGTGTCACCAAAGTTTCCCGACCTCCGTACTTTCAAAGATGAACAGCGAAAGGACCCCAGGCTATCATCGCTCTGCACAGCTCCTATGGCATGCCATTTCTGTGTACGCGACGGACTCCTGTATAAGAAGAACTTTTCCAGCACTGGCGCACGTTTCCTCCTGCTACTGCCGGAAAGCCTTCGGACAGCGATTTTAAGTGCTAAGCACGACGATCCTACGTCCAAACATTTATGTTCTGCGCGGACGCTTTACCGGGCTAAGGAACGTTTTTATTGGCCGGGAATGCGACAGTCAGTCGAAATTTATGTGGCCAGCTGCACGCGGTGTCAACGCCAGAAACGCCCATCTACTGCTCCGGCTGGTTTTATACAGCCCTTGCCACCTCCAAGAACACCTTTCCAAGGAGTGGGCATTGACCTCGTGGGCCCTTTTCCAAAGTCGGCTAAGGGCAATCGCTGGATAATTGTATGTGTCGATTACCTCACGCGTTACTGCGAGACGGTGGCCATACCAACCGCAACTGCCAGCGACGTTTCTGGGTTCCTGCAGCAGCACGTTATCCTCCGACATGGCACACCTCACGTGATCATCAGTGATCGTGGATGACAATTTACAGCAGATATAGTAGAAGAGCTGCTTCGATTAGGTGAGTCCCGCCTTCGTCACTCGTCGCCATACCATTCGCAAACAAATGGGCTCACGGAGCACACCAACCGCACAATTGTAAACATGATCTCTATGTATGTGGCATCCGACCACAAGAACTGGGATGACGTGCTACCATTTATAACCTAAGC
This sequence comes from Rhipicephalus microplus, assembly GCF_013339725.1. Classification (NCBI taxonomy): domain Eukaryota; kingdom Metazoa; phylum Arthropoda; class Arachnida; order Ixodida; family Ixodidae; genus Rhipicephalus; species Rhipicephalus microplus. The sequence continues at coordinate 41,868,991 of NC_051173.1, forward strand.
GTTCAACACCGCCAAGCACGAGACAACAGGCTATAGCCCCTTTTTCTTTATGTACGCACTACCAGCCACGGCACACACGCGACACAGTTTTGCCATTCTCGGCACACGAGAACCTCTCAGTCGATGAAATCCTCTGCCTTGCAGAAGAGGCGCGCCGTATTGCTCGTCTACGCACTTTGGCATCACAGGAAAAATCGAAGGCACGCTACGACGTCCACCACCGGCCTGTAAGTTACCATCCAGGTGACTTAGTGTGGCTCTGGACTCCTGTACGAAGACGCAGGTTATGCGAAAAGTTCTTAGGCCACATATGACGGACCGTTTGTTGTTCTGAACAAAATCACTGAAGTCACGTACGCAATAGGTCACATCACGAGAAGTGGTAAAAGAGCCGCTAAAGCCCAAGCAGTTCATGTCGCTCGACTGAAGTTGTACACACCAAGGTGAATCAATCACCTCGCCCGGCGGGCTTCGCCTACGAAGGGAGGAATGTTGTGCATGCCTGGGAAGAAAACAAAGATAGGTGAACATGCTGGCTGCCCCAAGCTGGTCAAAGAAGGAAGACGACGACACGGCAATCGTCAACCTGTTGGCCGCTCTGGCGCTTCTCTTCGCGACCAAAATAAACGGCCCCTTCAGCCGTATACGTCCTGGTCCTCCTTGTGCGTAACAATATTGTCTACCCGACGCTGCCATCACGAAGAACAGAAAGCAAATAAAGTGATGCCATATTGTAGGATACTATACTCAAGAGCAAGCATGATTGTCGCTTTAATATTGGTGGGTGCAATTGATCTAATATTGAAAAGTAACCACGAGATTTTTCGTAGTCTGTCACAAATGTAAGCCAAATGATCATTCCAGGACAGGTTGCTATCGGATAATACACCAAGATATTTTATAGAATGAACATATTCAATGGGAGTACACTTACAGGAGGCGCATTCACAGGGCATGAAAAAGTAGGGGTGCATTCGTAACCATTGCTTTCAATTGATTTTGAAAGCAAATGAATAATAATAATAATAATAATAATAATAATGATAATATAATCATTATTGCTCATTTCACAAGAAAGTAGCACACATACCAGGCTTGCCAAAGCCACATAGGACTTGAGTGACATCACCTGTAAGGAGTGAAAAACCAGCAATCATTGAATAATATAGGGGAGTAATCCAACCTTCCCATCAATGTAAACTTACAGCGCAGTGCATTTCGCTCATACATGGAACAGTTGTACCTTTTTGTACACAGTCTTGTTTCTTTCCGGTAAAATAGTCAGTTTTATGTCAGTTCTTGTTCGCGTCCTTACAATACCTACCTGTTTTTGCGCTTATTTACACTGGACCATACAGTGCTTACACCATATAGTTCACTGACAGGGTAAGGATGTCTTGAGCTCGAGTTCTAGAACAGCTTCCTTCATATATACTTTATTTGATTGCGTACACGCTTTGTCACTACACTCTATGTGGCAGAGGTTCGTGACGTTTGTCTTTCTTTTGAGATTTTTTAAGGCTTATACCAAGAATGTGTGCTCGAGAATTCCGAAACGTCGGCAGCTTAACGTGCTAAACACATGTTACTTCGTAGACTTTCATCTAACAAGGGACGCGGCTTCATTACGAGAAAATTTTCTCGAAGGGCAGCTAACCCTACACACTTATCAACACTAGCTTGAGCCAATGCATACTGGAACGTTCTTCCGGATCATGTTGTATCCATTCTTAATCGTGAAACTTTTCGTGATAACCTGATTTCGTTGCACTGTAATATTGTATAACGCTGTTGCACCTTGATTATTGTAATCATTATGTATACATATATATATATATATATATATATATATATATATATATATATATATATATATATATATATATTCGCCTGCATTTCTTCTTTATTGTTATTTCGTTTGTATACTGATGCCCCCCTTACTCAATGCCCTTCAGGGGCCGTGTAGGGTATTTTGAATAAATAAATAAATAAACTAATAATAGATTGATTCAAGGATCACCGCATAGCAAAGTTAAAAGTAACGTGTAGTCTTGTCCATATGGTATACATATGGAACGTAAACCCGCTTTCTCCTCCCTCTCCTCCCCCCCCCCCAAAAAAAAGAACATGTACCCTTGTGAGCTGCGCGCGTTATTGCATTTTGATAAAAAACAAGTGACAAAATTTGGCTTGGCCCTTCCAGCTTGTTTGAATTCCGGGAGCTCTGATGCAGGGAACGGTGGCCGTTAACGAAGAATGTTAGCTTTCGAGTTTGCAGGTTGACTTTTTAAGTACGATTCTCATCTATACAAAGGTCTCCTAAAAAAGGGTATTCAGCAGCCTTGAGTGTCTCATTCTGTTTGACACAACAAAATGCTCAGCCTAGTCATCATCCTCAGCCCCAAAACAGAACAAGTGCTTTATTCTAAGGGAATGTCCTCTTAATCTGAGCGGTATGACCAGAGTTCCTGTAGCTAAACAAAAAAATGGCAGCATATCCACGGAGTGAATGATGGAGAGTGGGGTGAAGAATTCGTGCGTTCATTCGTTCTTGCTTCCGTTCGTCCATGCGTCCATCAGTGTGACCGTCCATGCGTCCATCAGCCCGTCCGTGCGTGCGTCTGTTCGTGCGTCCGTCCCTGCGTTCGTCCATGCAGCCGCCCCTGCGTCCGTTCATGCGTCCATCCATACATCTGTCTATGTGTCCGTTCGTCCATCTATACAACACTCCAAGTACCACCATCTCGCATTTTTCATCATATATTCCCCATATAGAAGCACCACCATCCAGCGGGCATTCCAAGGACTAAACGAGAGGTGGCACACGCACACTTTCTTACGGCTTGCGCTTCGGGTCCACTTCCCACCTTTAACCACCTCGAGTTCATGGTATATACTAGTTCACTGTATTCATGGCACTGCAGCCGAACGCTCGCTAAACCTTTCGAAAACCAAGGAGGTTACGCCCAGCGAGTATGACGTAGCAAACGTTTTTCAGTCAGATAGTGCTCAATGTACATGCCAATGGCTGCTAATGGGAAATGAGAGGCGGGAGATTTGGCTTTTACTTTCTTACGGCTTGCGCTTCGTATCTACTTCCCATTTTTAACCACCTCGAGTTCATTCATGGTATATACAAGTTCATTGTATTCAAGGCACTGGGGCTCAACGCTAGCTAAACCTTTCTAAAGCTAAGATAGTTACACCCAGTGAGTATAACGTAGCAACCCTTTCTTGTCAGATAGTGCTCAATGTACATGCCAATGGCTGCTAATGGTGATCGCAGCCTGCGCGTTAACTAAAAGCCGAACAGCTCCTGTCTCTCATTCCCCATTGGCATGTACATTGAGTACTATTTTTTATTGTTCAACAACGCACAGAAGAAGTCTCTCACCGGCACCACCTTGGAGGTCAAAATGTTATACTTGTTACATACTACGGGGGATGAACGTGTGCTGCTATATAGAGCTTCACCCCTAAAACAAAAAATGACAGCTCTGCCACAAAGGCGAACCAATGAACACGATAGCAACAAATTGAAAGGTCGCGCACAGAATGGAAAGCAGGTCTAAACGTGCGCCGCGCTTCTCAAGCACAAAGAACGCACGTAACGTACAAAGAGGTACAGATTAACATGAATAACTTCTCAGTTGTTACTCCGCTGTGTCTGAAAAGCGTGCCCTTTTTGTGAACGGATGCTGTGCAACGATTGCAGTGACCTCTCTGCGCCCGGTAACTGCAAAAGAATCGTCGCGGCAAAACTCAAAGGCTAGCCAAGACATACGATTTTCCCCACTGCAAGATAAATGCGCGCGATAGAGTGTACACCCCCTAATCTCTACGCGGGCCAAAGAGCGCGTGAGAGTTGAGAGGCGCCGCGCGCTCACTGCTCAATTTTGCTGATAACGCTGAAAACGCGACAGTCCCCCCCCGAGATGCCCCCCAACAGTGGTAAGTTGTAGATATAAATAGCTTGCCATTTGAACGTTGAAGGAGGTACCTGTTGGTGGCTCCTAAATAAAGAAAGAGAAACCTCTCCGTGACTCAGTGTTTAACGCCTCACATTCACGACGCAGAGGTCCCACGTTCGGCTCCGCGCGCCACAGTCTTTTTCTGGGACTTTTTTTCTTACTTTCATTTTCGTACATATCGATACGTATACATATACAGTGTCGACGTCGATGCCGACGTCCACGTCGGCGCCAGCGGTAAAATCCAGTCGAGAGTGTCCATATAGTTGCAGTCGCAATAAAAGCAACGCTCCCATATGCATTCGAAATAATAGAAGTTTGGGTTGATCTCCTATAAGAGAGCCGTGACTGCCACGCCTGGTTTGTGTCACTCTTATTTATCTTAACGTGATATCCAAGATTACCTGATTGTGTGCCACCTTCATGACTTTGAAACCATTGGCGTCTATGAATACAATATGGCAAATATAGTTCAATAGTTTTGCTTCTGAGACGTAATTCCGTTTGTGCATGACTTGAAGCATTCATGTTCAATACGTGAATCCCAATGCAATCGTCAGCTTCAAATATAAGTTCCCGTCACACTTCCAGTGCCGGCAATGCCATGAGCGCATATTATCAACATAATAGTTTTATAAACAGAGCCGTAACGTACTAGTCAATATACAAATTTTTCGTTTGTTTCTACTATAAACAACAGACGAAATCATCCAGCGCTAGCTAACAGTGCTGCTATACTGTACTTAAGTGCATGTTAAAGCATTGCTGTGAACTGGAACGTTTTACTCTGCAGTAAAATTCTGAATTCACACTGCAACAGATTGATCTTTACAAAATAAAAGTCTTCTAATCTAAACTACACCCTCTTTACATTTCATGGCGTATTCGAACACTGACATCCCATTTTTTTCATACTCTGCCTCGGAATCGTTTTGGCTATACTAAGTCTCTAAGTTTCTCTTTTTAAATACTCCTTTATCTCCTATAAAAAGGTTCGCCCGAAAAGTAACAATCTTAAATATATTTTCCGTGTCTTTCTAATAAGGCTGATATACATCACGATTTCATCAGCCGTAGTGGTGATGCGCCTCTAATTACTTCCCTGCAAATGTTGTATTCGTTCCCTGCGCCGGCTCGATTTTCGATGAATACGCTATTTAAAGTATTTCTCACTCATACTCAGAATGAGCCGTGCGCGCTGCTTTTAACAGGCTGTGAATGATACGTGGTGACGCGATGTTGCCATTTCCGTTTGATATGTAACCAAAAAAACTTCGTCTTCGCACTATGTTGTGGGCAGAGTGTCCCGTTCTTTTGGACGATGACGTCTCACGACGTCAAAGCTGTATTACCTACTTCTACTCATGGCACGTAGAACGTCGCCTATAGCATGTTTTAACTGAGTATATTCCCTCACTGTCCTGGTCTCTTACTTGAACATTTAAATTCGCACGCCCGTGGAGCCAGCTATAGATTGCCGTCCGTCGTAGCTTCTATTGCAAGGCTTTTCGCGGCTTCAGATTTTGCGTACAGGTGAAGCAGATGTGTAAATACAGGGCTGACGCTGTCGTAATTCATGCTCAGAAATGTAACATACCTTATGCAAAATTGCTGCCATCTGTCGGCCATCGTGTGCATACCGACATGTTAGAGGCTGAGCGCGGCCTTGTACGCACAGTCCGCATGTGTTTCCGTATGCGTACACGTAAGGCGTATCGACATGAAGCTTGTATTGGCTGACAACCGGAATGCCGACGTATTGCTGCGTCCGTTGCTGAACACAGAGAGGAACTCAAATGCTGAAGGAAGAGAGATAAGCCGTAAACTTTCAAACTTGCTTCTTTTTTTTAAGCTGATGACGTTTCCACCTTGTGCTCCGGCTGCTGCTCCCGAAACACATGTTTGCGTTCTCCCATCTAAGCAACAAAGAGTTGTAATAGCAATTGTATTCGGGTTTCCAAAAATGGCCGCGTTCCGAAGCAATGTAGTTTCTGGAATGTTCTCGCTAGCAGCCGCTTGCCAAGTGTAGGCGACTCGTACGCTTCACGAAGAAGCCACTTTCACGCAACGAACTTTGTCGCAGCTAACTGCGCCTGCCTACATTTTGTTGAATGCATTTTGTTTATTGCATTTGGGTAACGGCACACGCTGAATTATAAGCAAATGCGTGTCATCAGTTCATTAGGAGAAGGGTGCGACGTGGTGCAAAAGCATCTTTCTTTTGTGTTGTTTCGGTTTCTCTTCTGGATTTCGACTAGCTGCCGTTTAGTAGGATGACTTGCGCGTGACTGCGCACGTTTTTCAAGTTTTCAACGTGCTCGGCTCATTCAACGAAGTGCAAGCGTCCAGAGTCCACTAACTTTTGACTACACTAGTACAGTGTCGCTCATAATCATATCGTGGTTTTGGGATGTTACACTCCAGATGGTATTATAAGATTCATCTCTGGAACTCTTTCATGCATGCTGCAATTTCTCGCAGTGCTTGAAGCAAGAATCGGGCTCTAATTTACAAGCTCAATCACAGAAACTTGCATCCCCCTTTTTATATATTACAAACCTACAAAAAAGTAGACATGTAATAAACAAAATAGCGCTGACTTAATATTTGTCCCTCTCCCATGGGTCACCACGGAGTTCTTGTCAAGCAGTAATCTTTTCAACTAAGCAAATCTTTTGGCTGTTGCACCAAAGTATGTGTATGTGGTAGTGTAACTTTTATACAAACTTTTGTAACTAGTAGTTGACGACTAACTACAACATATACATATATATATATATATATATATATCTTTGTGTGTGTGTGTGTGTGACGTTACAATCGGAAGTGGTAGTGAAAACGTGCATTTGCCCTACGTGGTGCGTATTCGAATTTTTTTAATTGCTGACCTTTTATGGGCCGCAATAAGTAAGCAATTTGATTGCACCTTATGACTCGAGAATTGTGTGCGCGAGCGAAAAAAAGACCAACAGTATTGAACAATTGAGAAAACGGGGTTGTCCTATTAGACAAATAGCGTACTTCCAACACACACCGGAAACATTGCACATGCATAAATTTTGTTATCACCAGCACCATAGCACTATACTTCGAAAACTTACATTGCCTAATCCGGGAAAACCACTTCAGCGAGGCAGCATCCTTCAGATATCGCTTCCGCAGCCGTAGAGCACAGAGCCTTGTTGCTTAGCATGTTGCACTCCCCGTCACCAAAGGTCATGCGTCAGTGAAGGAAGTCAGCAGTCACTGGAGCGACTATTTACACATTCTGTGAGTGCTAGTTCAGCTCTGAAATGTCACGCTAGGGAACAGCTCATAAGCAAATAAACTGCGAAAGTTAGGCATGAAACCAGCACAAAAATGTGAGCGATGCCTCGCTGACCCGGCAATGCGCTGAACTAAGCACAAGCCTTGATAGCAGATTGCCTTGATACGCCCCCAACTCCCATTTCAATCCCTCGACCAAAGAATGCGGCAAGCAGCCATTAAGCCAAATCTCAGATAAACCGTAATGTACATGTATAGCTAACTTTGACATATATAAAACTACGACAATTTCAAAAAAAATTTTATATAAATCTTGATTTTGGTTCTTCGTCGCCTCCTGCCCTAGTCGAGCTTCAATCGTTGGCCGTTCGTGCCATTTGCAATAGGCTTTCGGCACTTTTAAATGCGAAGCATTTCTTTGCGAACTACGGCGACTTTGAGCGTATCTATCTATCTATCTATCTATCTATCTATCTATCTATCTATCTATCTATCTATCTATCTATCTATCTATCTATCTATCTATCTATCTATCTGTCTATCTAGCCGCCTACGACTTTGAGCTCTCCTGGCCGTTTGGTCAATGGTATCGATAACAAACTTGGTATTGCGTAATATGACTCTATGAAGAACATATTTGACTAGTCATAACATGTAAATCGTGACATGTATGTCATGAATGTCATGATTTACATTTCGTGGTCTTGCAACTCTTGTGGTGGTTTCGTTCACATGGCATGTTGCAAAACTGGTATGGTAAGGCATCATTGCATGGCGAACAGAAACGATAGACCCTAACATGAAAATCATGACATGCTTGTCATGTAACCACAAGACTACATGCCACGCTCATGATGCGCTCTCGGCTGTTTCGCTAGCTTCACATATGTCAAATTTGGTATTTACGTGACGTCAATGAATTACGAAGGTATGTGACTGGTGCAAACATGACAATCATAAGATGCCAGTCATGTGAGAACATGACTACATGCCACAGTCAAGGCGCCAATACACTTCGACGTGACGCGGTGCGTGTGCTCGCCGGCGTTCATTTCACGCCAGGCACCGGTCCTGCTATATACTAACAGATGCGCGCCGCTCTGCGTTGCTTTGATGCATGCGCGTTTCAGTGCGTCCGGCGTTCCTTCGTCCCGAAAAGAGGTAGACGCAGTGTTGTCAAGGTAACGCATCGGCGCTAAATGAAGCATGTCGCATTTCGCGCCGGTAGCCGTCGGGCTGCGCCGACGGACGCTGGTCGCGCCTGGCGTCAGACTATAGAGTGCTCGAGCATTGCTTACGTCGCGTCGCTGTGCCCAGCGTGCGCGCGCGTCAAGAATACATTCAAATATTTTGGGCCCTTCATGATGCGCTCGCTGCCGTTTCGCTAGTTCCACATGTACCAAGTTTTGTGTTACGTGACGTCAATGAATCAGAAAATGTATGCCTTGTGCAAACATGTTATTCCCGACACGCGTGTCACGTAAGAACGTGACTACATACTTTTTATTTATTTATTTAATATACCTCAAAGGCCACCCAACAGGGGGCTTTACATGAGGGTGTGGGCAAACAATATAGGGTTAATAAAACAATGATTCTATGGCATTTTTAAATCTATCCGTGTTGCTATGATGGATGACACTTGGAGGAAGATCGTTACAGTCCCTGGCTGCTTGAGCGAAGAAGGAGTGATGGTGGGCTGTGGTACATGCAGGAGGTGGGTACACGGCCTTGTGGTGGCTTGTGCGGGCTGAAGTACGATGAGCTGATTGAATGGGACAGTTGTAATGAAACGTATGATACATTTTGTGATACAAGGATAGTCTGGAAACCTTACGGCGTAGGTCAAGGTTAGGTAGATCTGCTATTCTTTTAAGGGTGGTAACACTGGTATGATACGAGTAATCTGAGTAGATGAATCTAACTGCTCGGTTTTGAATTAGTTCGATGGACTTACTTAGGTTAATTTGGAATGGGTCCCAAATGGCGGATGCGTACTCTAGTTTTGGGCGAATTAGTGTTTTGTAGGCTAGTAATTTGACTGATGGAGGGGCAAGATGCAAGTTACGACGAAGGTAACCGAGAGCTCTGTTAGCATTGTTAACTATTTTACTTACGTGAAAAGACCAGTTTAGATTCTGTGAAATGTTAACACCGAGATATTTAATGGAACTTAGGGAAGAAACTATGGAGCCATTAATATTATAGTTAGTGGTGGGTAAGTTTTGGCGTCTGTGAAATGAAATAAGTGCAGTTTTATTAGTATTTAATACCATGAGCCATTTGCGACACCACTCGTCCAGCTTTAGTAGGTCCTGCTGGAGAGTAATTGTATCTGAAACGTTAGTAATAGGTCGGTAGATTACACAGTCGTCGGCAAAGAGGCGGATGTTAGATGAAATGTTATCGGGTAAATCATTGATGTAAATTAAGAAGAGGAGGGGTCCTCGAACTGTACCTTGTGGCACACCGGAGATTACGTTGGAAAGGGAAGAGGGCATATTGTTAGCTTCAACAAATTGCTGACGGTTAGTGAGGAAGTCCTGAATCCAATTGTAGACAAGTTGGTTAAGGCTTAATTGGGAGAGTTTCAGTAGTAGGCGGTTGTGGGGAACTTTGTCAAAGGCTTTCTCAAAGTCAATAAAAAGGGCGTCAACTGGTATGTTAAGGTCTACACTAGCGCTTAAGTCATGGATGAATAGTGCAAGCTGAGTATCGCATGAGAGTCCCCTTTGGAATCCATGTTGGTTAGGGTGAAAAAGTTTAACTGAGGTAAGGAAGTTAGCGATTTGTGAATGAATTATATGTTCCATTATTTTTGAACAGACGCTGGTTAAGGAAATTGGCCGGTAACTAGATGAACCAGGCTTAGGAACCGGAACGATCTTACCCACTTTCCAGTCGTGAGGAACGATGCCGGATGAGAGTGATTGCTGAAAAATATAGGAAAGAATGACACTGGTGATTTCTTTGGTGTTTTTGAGCACCTTAGCATTTATACCATCGATGCCGCAGGATGATGTAAGTTTTAATGACTCGATAATTTTCTGGATGCCCTGAGGCGAAAAATTACGTCCGGCATGGTAGGGTAGTTGTGGGGGGAGACATCAGGGAGGTTTTCAATCGGTTCTCTGGTGAAAACGGAAGAAAAGGTATGGTTTAGTTCTTCTGCTACTGCATTATTCGCGATAGGCTGTCCAGTTGGATCCATTATTGATATGCATTTGTTTTCGTTTCGCGGGTTAATCACTCTCCAAAATTGTTTTGGGTTAGTGCGGAGTAAGTTGGGCAAGGTGGTATTATTAAACAGCCGCTTCGCTTTATCGATGGCAGAGCAGAATAGTTTCGTGGTAGTCTGGTATTTTTGCCACGCCACAGGATTGTTGCCGTTTTTTGCGGCGCGAAATTGTCGTTTCTTTTTGTTTTTGAGCCTCTTGAGTTCAGGATTAAACCAGCGGGATGTGCTACGTTCACCAATCGTAATTGTTGGAATGTAAGTACTAATAAGCTCATGCATTTTAGATTTAAACATTAACCAATTTTCAGTGACAGATCGTTTGTTAAAATCTTTAACTACAAACTGAAAGAATTTTGTTAGTTCTTTATTGAAATTATTATAATCACCCTTATCGTATAAGGTAAGCTTTTTCCTTGTTTGTCTGGGCGCTTCAGCCTACATTGGAATGTGCCATGAATGACCTTATGGTCGCTGATTTCGTCGAGGTACGAAAGCGAAGTGATTCTATCAGGATGGGTTGTTAGTACTAGATCAAGTATATTGGCTGAGTGTTTAGATTGCCTCGTTGCTGCATTAACAATTTGAGTTAAAGCGAATGTTAAACATGTATCGACGAAGTTGCTTTCAATGTTTTGTTTCGATGTGACAAGGACGAGGTCAGACCAATCTATGTTCGGAAAATTAAAGTCGCCGAATAGGACAACTGGTGCATTAGGGAAATGAATCTTCAGTGATTGTAGCGCGTCATGAAACATTGGTATAAATGTACTGTCGGAATCAGGTGGGCGATAGCATGCACCTAAGACTACGTGGGGTTGAATGGCTTTACAGCACACAAACACCATTTCGAGTGAGGTTGGTATATTGATACGATAGCAGCCAAGGTCACGGTGAGTAGCAATGAGCACGCCACCACCACGCCTGCCATCTCGGTCGGTACGAAAAATATTGAAATCTGGATAAGAAGGGAGTATTTCACCGCTGATGACAGACGAGTTTAACCACGTTTCGGTTAGCACTATAACGTTGGAATCTGAAGAGTCAATTAAACAGGACAAGATATCCCGCTTTGGTAGTACGCTCCTGATATTAGTAAAAAGAAACGATAAATAGTCCTTGGGACCGTAAGGGCAACCACTAGCTAACTGCTACGGCGTGCGAAGAACGACTTGTTGATTAACCGGGTCATACACGTAGGTGTTCTTCCCTGCTACAAGTTTGTTATGACGAAGGCTGCTGGGAAAAGTTTGAGTTTTTTTGAACTCGACCAGTTTTTTACGGGCTAGGCGTGTGGCTGGTGAAAAATCTTGCACAATGTTAACATTGGGATGCTTGTGATCTCTACTAGCAGTTAGTACCTTTTCCTTATCTTTGAAATGGGTGAATTTTACTAGAACTGGTCTAGTTTTATTCGGCGAAAAGGTACCGAGTCTGTGTGCGCGTTCTATGTCTTTCGGAGCAATAGTTAATTTGAGGTGCTCGCTTGAAAACCTGATAATCTTTTCCTCAGATTTTGTCCAACTTTCGTTAGACTCATCATCTATCCCGTAGAACACTAAGTTATTTCGCCGCGCTCTATCTTCGGCGTCATCAGTGCGTGCAGTCAGCTGCTCAATCTGATGCGCGTTTGCCTCTGCGAGTGCATGCACACTCTTCACGTCAGCTTTGATCGCCGTCAGCGATTGGCACTCCCCTTCAATTTTCGTAAGTCTCTCTTTTATGTCTTTCAGCATTTTATCGTTATCAGCCTGTTTATCTCGGATACCTTTGATTTCGCTAAGTAGTGCTGATTGGCCTGTTTTTAGTTCGCGCAAGGGCTGCTAACACATCTGAATGGTCGTCACCGGCAGAGGCACGAGTGGCAGGCCCTGGGTTTAGTTCGACATCGCCAGACAGTTGCAGGAGACTCATGATGATATTCACACAGTCGCAACGAATGGCAAACGCTGCATGTGGGCCCGGCAGCACTAAAAGACCACGGTAACGCGTGGGTTTAGTGAATAAGGAAAAGCGGTTTGTTACCTGCACAAAGGATAGAGGCGTGTGTGAGTTGGTGTCATCGCGATCGTGCCGCCGGACCCACTGAAAGCAGCGATGATGTCACGGCGATTTATATAGGTGCAGTCACGTGTGGGAATGGCGAGAGCGCGTGGTCCCGGACGAAGAATGCGCAGCACCGTGGGGGGCCGCCAGGCAAGGCAGCGGGAGCCAGGCACCATTGTTGATGCACGGCGTCAGATGCAAAGGCGTGCCCTGCGGACGTGGTCATTGGGTGGCATAGCCGCTCACCAGCATAGTCGTCGAGCTTTTGGCTGTTGCGCCAAACTATATGTAAAGTGGAAGCGTAAATTTTATACAAGCCCTTGTAAATAGTAGTTGACTAACTGCAATATATATATATATATTTTATGTGGTGTGTGTGTGTTCTGTGTGATTGTGACGTCACAATCAGAAGCGGTAGTGAAAACGTGCATTTGCCCTACATGGTGCGTATTCGAATTTTTTTTAATTGCTGACCTTTTACGGGCTGCTATAAGTACGCAATTTGATTGCAACCTATGGCTCGAGAATTGCGTGCGCGAGATAAAAAAAGACCAACAGGAACAATTGAGGAAACGGGGTTGTTCTATTAGACAAATAGCGTACTTGCAACACACACCAAAAACTTTGCAGATGCATAAATTGTGTTATCACCAGCACCATAGCACTATACTTCGAAAACTCACATTGCCCCATCCGGGAAAACCACTTCAGCGAGACAGCATCCTTCAGATATTGCTTCCGCAGCCGTAGAGCACAGAGCCTTGTTGCTTAACATGTTGTATTTACCGTCACCAAAGGTCGTGCGCCAGCGAATGAAGTCAGCAGTCACAGGAGCGGCTATTTACACATTTTGTGAGTGCTAGTTTAGCTCTGAAATGGCACGCTAGGGAATAGCACATAGGCAAATAAACTGCGAAAGTTAAGCATGAAACCAGAAAACAAAAGTGAGCGATGCTTCAGTGACCCGGCAATGCGCTGAACTAAACACAGGCCTTGATAGCAGATTGCCTTGCTGCGCCCCCAACACCCATTTTAATCCCTCGACCAAAGAATGCGACAATTGGCCATTAAGCCAACTCTCAGATAAACCGTAATGTACATGTATAGTTAACTTTGACATATATAAAACTATGACAATTTGAAAAAAAATCCTATATAAATCTTGGTTTTGGTTCTTTGTCGCCTCCTCTCGTAGTCGAGCTTCAATCGTTTGCCGTTCTAGCCATTGGCAATAGGCTTTCTACACTTTTAAATGCGAAGAATTTCTTTGCGAACTTCGTCGACTTTGAGCGTATCTATCTATCTATCTATCTATCTATCTATCTATCTATCTATCTATCTATCTATCTATCTATCTATCTATCTATCTATCATCTATCTATCTATCTATCTATCTATCTATATATATCTATCTATCTATCTATCTATCTATCTATCTATCTCTATCTATCTATCTATCTACTATCTATCTATCTATCTATCTATCTATCTATCTATCTATCTATCTATCTATCTATCTAGCAACCTACGACTTAGAGCCCTCCTAACCATTTCGACAAAGGTATCGATAAGAAACTTGGTATGACGTAACAAGACTCTATGAAGAACATATTTCACTAGTCATAACATGTAAATCATGGCATGTATGTCGTTAATGTCATGATATACATGTCATGGTCTTACAACTCTTGTGGTGGTTTCGTTCGCATGTTCAACACCACCTAGACTAACGACATAGTCTAGGTGGTGTTGCATATACTCGCAGGTGCGCGCCGCTCTGCGTTGCTTTGACGCATGAGCGTTTCAGTGCGTCCGGCGTTCCTCCGTCACGAAAAGAGGGAGACGCAGTGTTGTCAAAGTAACGCGTCGGCGCGAAATGCAGCATGCCGCATTTCGTGCCGGTAGCCGTCGGGCTGCGCCGACGGACGCTGGTCGCGCCTGGCGTCAGGCTATAGAGTTCTCGCACGTTGCTAACGTCGCGTCGCTGTGCCCAGCGTGCGCGCGTGTCAACGCTACATTCAAGTACATTGGGTCCTTCATTATGCGCTCGCTGCCGTTTCGCTAGTTCCACATATACCAAGTTTTGTGTTACGTGACGTCAATGGATGATGAATTATATGACTGGTGCAAACATGATAATCCCGACAACGCAGGTCACGTAAGAACGTGACAACATACCACGCTCATAGCGTGCTCCTGTCCGTTTCGCTTGTTCCACATATACAAAATTTGGTATCACCTAACGTGAATAGAAAACGAAGGTAAACGACACATCTAAACATGATAATCATGACATGGAAGTCATTTGCGGCATAATTTACCTCCACCTCGTAACGTTGTGCTTTTTTTAAAGCGACATATCAACATTTCTTATTCGTGCTTCGCATACCCTCGATTGCCACTTTACGTGGGACCTGCCAATTTTTTGTGACCATGGCGTAAAAGCATGGCCTCCGAGATTTTGAGCGTGTGGCGCGGTTCTCTCTGGTCGTCTGCATCCCAAAGTTCCCCAGCAAAAACAGCGAGGATTGCTTCACGCGCTCGGCTACCACGAGAAGGTGTACTTAATGTGGGTTCCTCGAGTGGCGGAGACCACGGCAGAAAGCATAGCGCACGGGATTTCAGCGTGCGCATGATTTTGTTCTCGCGTTCGAGCAAAATTACCGTCAAATCTTCTGACTGCACTAAAGGCAAGTATTTTTTCTGTTACAGTTAACATTTTGGTCCAATTGGGAAGATGCAGCTGTTGTATACATTTCTCTAAAAGGATACTGGCAATCTACCAGTGATGATTTGAGAGTGTTTTCAAAATGTGCTTAGCTCCATTCTTATTCTGTCAGTTACTTCAATCACGATATTTAGCTCCACGGTTATTACTTGTCCTAAGTAGACGTAGTCTTTTACAACTTCAAGTGTACCATTACGTATCTCGAAGCACTGTTATCTACGAGAATGTTAATTACTATCGTTTTTTTTCTTTTGCAGAACAATTTCAAGACATACTTTTCTACTCTCCTTGTCTAAATTCCTAATCATGAGTTGCAATTCGTCCCCCGAGTAAATTAGCAATGCAATGCAATCGGCGAGGCGCGAATTCTCAAGGTACCCTGCGTTGAGCCTTATTCCTAACTCTTCCTATTGTATGCCTCTGAAAACCTCTTGTAAGCGCGCGGTAACTCGCATTGAGTATTTTGTATCCCCTTGACTTGCATTCTAAATTATAATTATTCTGTCGCTTTCTCTATGGAGCACTACGGTGGCAGGTGATCCGTTGTAGATCTCTTGTCGAGGAAACCCGCCCTAGCGTTGACGCTATGAATGATAATCTGAAGAGTATCATTACGGAGTGTGCAGTGGAAGTTGAAGGCACGATAGTTAGACAGGACACTGGAAATCTGTTACGGGATACGAAGAACCTCAAATAAAAGCGTCAAAACATGAAAGCCTCAAATACAACAGACAAGATAGAATTAGCGGAGCTTTTAAATTTGATTACTAAGCATTAGGTTTTCGATATAAGAAGGTATAACATGAAGAGAATCGAACACGCTCTAAAAAACAAAGGGTGCCTCAAAGCGATGAAGAAGAAACTTGGGATAGGCAAAACCAGATGTGAGAGCCACAAAAGAAAGAAACAAGCAAGCAAGCAAGCAGATGTACGCACTAAGAACCAAGAAAGACAATGTAACTACCAATATGGATAGGATATAGTTTAAATAGATGTGCAGTTTTACAGAGATCTGTACAGTAGCCGGACAACCACTGTGAGTGTGAGTGTGATAAAAATTAGCTTAGCTTGCTCTGGAGACGCAAAACTGAAGAGGCAGGGAAGCTGATTGGCACCTATGCTTATGACTCTCTTTCGTTGGCAGACTGGCGCCGTATTGGGCGTCGGATCGACCTTGGCGCTGCCTCTCACGCTTAGCAGCAAGCATTTCTTCGCGAAGATCGGCCACTTGCTCGGCAGTACGAACCATCATCATTCGGCCTATGGCAACTGCCCAGCGAGCGTGCTAGCGCGTTCGCTCGTTACCATGAATGCGCCGCATGCGCAAGCACGGTGGTTGCTGCATGCACGGCGTGGCGTCATGTCACTGCGGTGATAGTGATGTTGCGCCCGGTGTTCTCGGAACTATAGCGTTGGTTGTTGCTATGGCTACGCCACATCGGCGTTTTGTAAGAGGCTTGAAAAACGAATAGCTAGAACAGCTTCCTCGTTGTTAAAGTAGGTTACTTGGTGATGCTGGCTACTGTGATCGCGATCAACGTCTGAAGAAATTGAAATCCGCGTGGATGCGTTCTCCAGGGAAGTATAAATATCGCTCACTTTATATGAAGAGCTCTCGAAAATATTTGATGAAAGTGGATTGAAATGCCTCCCTAAAGCAAACTGCAAGTGCCGCCATGGCACAATTTACTCGTCGGTGAAATTGCGACACTGCAAAAATTCACTACCGAACACGTGTTGGGATTGTCGCGAGATGAGCATTGCGATGTGTCATTATTAACATCCATCGGCAGTTTAGATGCCATTGACGGATATGTTCGAGAAAATGCCACAGCCATAGACTTTGCTACAAGAAGACACATCATTTTTCCATTTATTGTCAAACTTTCACAGACACCGTATTGTTTACTTTCGAGCAGTTAACTGGCACATTTGCAGTGCTATAAAGCAAAGAAAAACAAGTGCAGCCTCTTCGCGCTAGTGTTGCGAAGCGTCAGGGAAGAGCGGAGTCTTTCCATGCTTCATTTTATTTTCTTTTTTTTACCTGTTTTTTTATATATTTTCCTCTCTTTTTTCTATTCTTCCTCTTTTTACATATTCTTTCCCGTTCACGCTTTATCTATTCTCTCCTGTCTTCCCCTTATTTCTGTCTTACTCTTTCTGTATATATCGTTTTGCTTTTCTTGGAATCTCTCTATTGCTTTTGCCTTTGTTACTCTCTCGTTCTTTCTCTTGATGTTGTGTTCTCAATTTTGTTATTTTTATTTTCGTGTCGTTGTTTTCTTTTCATTTTTTGTCCCTCTGTTGGTGTCTTTCTAGGCATCTCTATCGGTTTATGCATTTTTTCTCGTCTTTCTCTTTCTTTTCACTCTCGCACATTTCACATTCTCCACTTAGGCAACCGGACCTTTCGTTTAACGCTCGCACCAGTCGCACTCACTAGCGGGGCCTGCCCGATTTCTGTGGTGCAACCCACCTCCGCAGTGTGTCACGAGGGAGCACAAGTTATCCGTAGCTCAAACAGCAATGCTACTAAAGAAACAAAAAGCCAACAAATGGCCTTCACGGCACATCCACTGACTCTTAACTCTAATACAAAATTGTGGTCGCCAGGTTGAACCATGCGGGTTATAATTTGCACCCTCATAAAAATAAACCACCAAAAAAAGAAAGAAATTGCAGTATATAGTCCAAAATCAAAGCAATGTGTGCGCAGTAGACATCTCCTCTCAAAACGTTGAATAAAAGCCATTCACAAAAGCTTCAGTAAAAATTAGCTTCCAACAAGTTCTTTCTATGAGCCAAAACTTTTATGTTCACCACGTTCTAACTTTCATAAGCATGTCTCTCTATATTTTCTTGGTCGTAAGAGTCTCTATAGCTCCAATATCATTAAAGCATTCATGACATAACAACGCACAATTTGTAGTGGTGCTGTTACAAAGAACACTCCGGAATACAAAATCAGAAATGCATTAAACAGACACAAACACAAACAAACACACATACAAACTGAAACACACACACACAGGCAAGAACGCATGCGCGCTTTCTGAAACAATTTGTGGTAAACAAGTGACTTTAGCTGTGTCCTTATTGGAGGTACGTCGCCTTTATATTCTTGCTGTGTGAAAGGTGCGTTTTCTATTCATAAGTATTCTAAAGAATTCCAAAATGTATTGCTCCAGCTTCACTGGCGTACCTTCAGGCCACAAGGTTTGAGCTTCTCATGCTTTCAATGGGTTTTTGTAGACTTTATCACCGTGAACACAATAACACATTTATCTTAGGCATCGTTGCATGTTAACAGAATCTGCAGATACGTTAGAAGTGTCTGCCTTTGTCGTATAATTACAATATGAAACTTCCCTACAAATTCAGAAAACTACAAGATAACATCTTGGCAAAGTGATTCTCCGCTAAAATATTGCAAGACGAGCACAAGCGCCTTGATTTCTTTCTTCTCATTCTTCGCTTTAATCTGCCTTCGAGTATTGCTATGCCTAATTGTGGTTAGCTTGTAAACAAACGTGATTAGCCGTCTTTTGTAATGAAACGGTTTTAATTGGCTTGTGCTGATTGAAAACCTAGCTATTTTGGTTACAGTGGTGCCAAGGCTACTGCTGTAGCTTTTTTTTGCGTTAGAATTAAATTATAACCCTCGTGAATTTACCCGCCTCTAGTTTGTTTTCTGTGAAGCACTCCAGTAGCGAGAAGAGTATTCCGTCTATGAGTTTCAAAAGAATAACTTGGTGTTACAATTTTCAAATCTTTTCATGTTTGCAGTCTTGTGTTTTGCAAACACGAACACTGTCGCGGTTGCCACGAGGCAAGGACACACCTAATATGAGACGGCCGCCCTTTCAACTCTAAGTGTACACATCGCTGAACTTAATTTACCCTCCAGTTCTCCTTAAAAGAATTTGGTTTTTCATCCTGAAGAAGATGCCTGAACGTACACCAAGTTGCTCAATGAAAGAGTTTCAGGAGGTACCAAAAAATCAGAAACAAAATTGAAAGAGTGGAAATATATTTCTTCAAATAAAAAATAAAGTAACAGGAGAGCTACCTAACAGGTCTTCTTTTCTTCTCTCTTTTTTTAATGAACTTGCGCACTCTACGCAATGCATCAGTTTGAGACCTCTCTGAATTCTCCATCAATGGGCCCGGTTTGAAGCGGCACGCGAAGTATGGTGCCGCGGACCGCTTCACAGAATTCAAAGATTTCTACGCTCTCTGGCAAGATATAACTTACGCTTTCTCGCAAAATATTACGCTCTCTGGAACGATATGACGCTCTCTACGATATTACGCTATTACGCTCTCTACTACGCTCTCTGGCAAGATATTAAACATGTCGCATTTTGCGCCGGTTGCCATCGAACTGCGCCCACGGACGCTAGTCGTGCCTGGCGTCAGATTATAGACTGCTCGCGTATTGCTAACGTCGCGTCGCTGTGCCCAGCGTGCGCGCGCGTCAACGCTACATTGGAGTATATTGGGCCCTTCATTATGCGCTCGCTGCCGTTTCGCTAGTTCCACATATAATAAATTTTGTGCTACGTGACGTCATTGGATGACAAATTATATGACTGGGGCAAACATGATAATCCTGACACGTGTGTCACGTAAGAACGTGACAACCTACCACGCTCATAGCGTGCTCCTGGCCGTTTCGCTTGCTTCACATATACAAAATTTGGTATCACGTGACGTGAATAGGAAACGAAGTTAAACGACACATCCAAACATAATAATCATAGCACGGAAGTCATGTACGGCATCATTTACCTCCACCTCATAACGTTTCACTGATTTTAAAGTGACAAAACAACATTTACAATTTATGCTTCGCATATAATCGCTTCCCACTGTACGTGGGATCTGCCAATTTTGTCTTTCGCAGTTTCGAATCGTTTTATAGGCCGTAATAACGTGATTGCTTTCTCGACATCAAGCTTCCTAAGGCAAGCTTGCCAACAAGTCACAAGTGTTGGCGTACCTCAGTGGTAGAATACTGGGCTCGCACCCAGCGGAGTGGGGTTCGAGACCCAGTTGTGTCATTGGCGCTAGGTTTTCTTTCTAGTTCGTGTAATGTTGTTACGGACACCGGCAACGGCGGCGGCGGATATCTATGGTGCCACGTGACCCAAGTTGTGATAACAGCTTTTGCTGTAAAAGAGAGGCCACGCAGCTCCGCTCTTCCTTCAGGCTTGGCTTCACAAGTGCGAAGCTGCATTTCTTGTGCTCATAGCAAATAAACAGACGTTATTTGAACTTCTTCTGAACATAATTATTTTATTTCCCGAATTTTGTAAGATACTTCTATTTTCTTTCACACGCGAAGCATTTCTTGGCCAACTTCCGCGACTTTGAGCGTATCTATCTATCTATCTATCTATCTATCTATCTATCTATCTATCTATCTATCTATCTATCTATCTATCTATCTATCTATCTATCTATCTATCTATCTATCTATCTATCTATCTATCTATCTATCTATCTATCTATCTATCTATCTATCTATCTATCTATCTATCTATGTATCTATCTATCTATCTATCTATCTATCTATCTATCTATCTATCTATCTATCTATCTACCTATCTATCTATCTATCTAGGAGGGGGGAGGGAGGTAAGTTTTTACAAAAAGGCAGAGAGGTCGACCTGAGCGATAGCTTGCTCTAGCCTGCTACTCTACACTATCTATCTATCTATCTATCTATCTATCTATCTATCTATCTATCTATCTATCTATCTATCTATCTATCTATCTATCTATCTATCTATCTATCTATCTATCTATCTATCTATCTATCTATCTATCTATCTATCTATCTATATATCTATCTATCTATCTATCGATCTATCTATCTATATAGCCGCCTATGACTTTGAGCTCTCGTGGAAGTTTCAATATTGATGTCCATACTAAACTTGGTATGGCATAACACGACTGTATAAAGAAAATATTTCACTAGTCATAACATGAAAATCATGATATGTATGTCATAAATGTCATAATAAACATTTCATGGTCCTGCAGCTCTTGTGGAGGTTTCGTTCACAAGGCGTGTTGCAAAACTAGTATGGTATGACATGACTGCACGGCGAACACAAGCGAAAGACCCTAACATGAAATCATGATATACGTGTCATGTAACAACATGACTACATGCCACACCCATGATGTGCTAGGGGCTCTTTCGCTAGCTTTGCATATACTGAATTTGGTATTACGGGACGTAAATGGATGATGAAGGTATGTGACTGGTGCAAACATGATAATCATAAGATGCGTGTCATGTAACATCACACTATGTTATGTTCATCATGCGCTGGCGTCCGTTTCGCTAGCTTCTCATAAACCAAATTCAGTATTACAGGACGTGGATGGATGACGAAGGTCACTGGAGCAAACATGATAATCATGAGATGCGTGCCATGTAAGAACATTAATACACACCACACTCTAGGTGCCAATACACTTCGAGGGCATTCTTTTTATCGCGTCACGGCGGCGATGCCACGCGAGGTGCCGATACCCCCCTAGTAGAAATCAGTGCATCTGCCTACTTACCTTCATTGTGGATCTGCATGCCATATACTCGCAGGCACGGGCCACGCTGCGTTGCTTTGACGCATGCGCGTTTGAGCGTACGCGGCGTCCCTCCGTCACGAAGAGAGGCAGACGTGGAGCAGCCTAAGTGACGTCGTCGGCGCGAAATGCAGCATGTCGCATTTCGCGCCAGTTCCCACATGACCACGCCAACGAAAGCTGGTCGCGCCGGTTGTGCTTGGCGTCACACTATAGAGTGCTCGTGTTTTGCCAGCGTTGCGTCGCTGCTCCCAGCCAGCGCGTGCATCAACGTTGCGTCAGAGTATATTATTCACTTCATGACGCGCTTGCCGCCATTGCGCTACCTCCACATGTGCCAAATTTGGTATAACGGGAAGTTAATAAACGACGAAAGTAAATGACACGTCCAAACCTGATAATCATAACTTGCGTTTCATGTAAAACATGAGTACATGGTACGCTCATATCGTTCTCGCGCCTGTTTAACTAGTTTCACATATACCAAAATTGGTATCACGTGAAGTGAATGGACGATGAATGTGTAATACACGTCCAAATATGATAATCATGATATGGAATTTATGTAAAACATGACTACATGCTTCGCTCATGTCGCGCTGGCGGCCGTTTCGCTTGCTCCATATATACCAAAGTAGGTATCGGGTGACTGTAATGGATGACGAAGGTAAATATGATGTCCATACACGATACTCATGACGTGAAAGTGATGCACAGCATAATTTCCCTCCGTCTCTTAACGTTGCGCTGATTTTAATGTGACGTATCACCTCTCCTCATTCGTGCTTCGCATATCACCGATTCCCATTGTACGCGGGTTTCGCGATTTTTTTATAAACAAAAATAAAATCAGAAATTCTTCCAGCTCATATAATAAAGAAACATAAACTTCTATTCTTAGATGGTCACCGGCATAACAAAATCTTGTGCAATATAATGCCACAAAAACAGCTTGGCAATGTACAAGTAAAGGAAGAGAAAAGATGGAGACATTGAACTGTTCAGAATGGCTAGCCTCTATCGATTTCAGTGAGGCGTAGCTTAGCGCTGATAAGCGCAAAAAAGCGAGTGTCATCCAGTCTTTTTGATTACGCATATTTGTTTATGCATTTTACGTGTGCACTTTGCAAGAGCGTTCTTTTTTTTCTCCTGGTAAGTGAGGAAGAAAAATAATGAGTTGAACACTGTCGGAAGGCGTTTATCACGTGGCTGCTTCGTTTGCTGTAAAAGCGTCGTCAAGCAGCGGATATCGTTTCTCGACGTCGACAGGCGTTGAGCACCAAAAGAGAAGCGGAAGCTGCGGGCATATCGCATTTTATTCCAGGTGAAAAACGAACCTGTCAGCGTTTGAAAAAGAGAATCGGGGTAATACGGCTAAAGGCGTATTTGCTCGTCTTCAGTTATTTGGCTTCTTGATGAATTCTGCACTTGTAAGACAAGACATGTTGCCCGGCTAGAAAGATAATACCAGATCGCAGTGTATTGTTTTAAATGCCCTCTGATTTACGAGATGACCGGTTATGTTCCCTGGTGTACTTTATTCGCTGTGTAGCCATCGGCCCTGGTTATGTTATGCGTGTCTTGTAAACATGAAACGAAGGTTATCGGAGAGAAATATGTGTTGCGTAGTTCTAGCATTAATGTGAAGTATGCAATGTATTTTTTAAAAGGCTCGAGGATTTATGAACGACCAATTCAAAGACGTTGGTCCAGTAGTGTTTCATTGACATAACACGAAGCCTTCCATCGATATAAAGCGTAAAATTGATACGAAATTTTGTATATTTGACAGAGTGCTTGGTGACAGCTGCTGTCCAGTGGACTGACTCTATATGTCACGTGTCGTTTTGTTTTCATTTTTTTGTTTTTTATGCTCATCGATAACATGGTTAATGAGAGCGAGTAAGAAACCAAGGCCACAGCTTTGGCTGCCCAACTGTTGCTCTGCGTCGCTGGGCCATAAGGGGACTGCTGAGAGATTCTGACGGGTGGAGGACAAAATTTCACCGTTTCCGGGCGCGGAATGACGGACGGTCACTGTGATTTGTCATCATAATCATCATGATCATCATAATCATTATCATCATCACCACCACCACCACCACCACCACCACCACCACTACCAGCCTAACTACGTCCACTGCAGGTCAAAGGCCCATCCTATATTCCACCAGTCAACTCGATCAATGCTTACGCCCAAACGTCCTAGTCTGGTCTGCCCCCATAACTTTCTGTCACCCCTTAACCCGCTTTCCTTCTCTGGAAATCCAGTCAATTATCCTTAATGACAAGCGTTGACTTCGCCTATGCACTGCATGTCCGGCCGATTTTCATTTCTTCTTCTTGATTTTAACTATAATATTTTTATCACCGGTTTGTTCCTAGATGCACTCTGCTCTCTTTTTGTTTCTTAAGATTCCACGTATCAATTTTCGTTCCATCGCTCGCTGCATCATCCTCAAGTTAAGCTGAGCCTTCTTCGTAAGTCTCCAGGCTTCTGCGTCGTAGGTAATTACCGGCAAGATGCAGCAGGTACCTGTTTCTAAATGAATACCGGCAATCTACCAGTCATGATTTGAGAGTGCTCGCCAAATGAGTTCCATTTCATTCTCATACATCTAGTTACTTATATCTGGATGTTCGGCTCCATGGTTATTACCTGTCGAAAGTGGACGTAGTCCTCTACAATTTCAAGTGCACTATTGCCTATCTCAAAGCGCTGTTATCTCCAGAAGTTGTAAATTACTTTCATTTCTTGCAGATTATTTCAAGACCCCCCATTCTGCTCTCCTTGTTCAATTCAGTAATCATGAGTTGCAATTCCTCCGACTAGCAACTGAGCAATGAATAGTAATTGTAGAATTGCTAATTCCTAACCTACCCTGCATTATTTCGTATCCCTAACTCTTTTCATTCTATGCCTCTGAAAACCTCCTGTGCGCGTGGTAAGTAGCATTGAGTAGATCGTGTCCCCTTTTGTTACACCTATTTATTATTATTTTGTTGCTTTCTTTATGAAGCACTACGGTGGCACTTGATCCGATGTAGATTTCTTGTCGAGGAAACTAGCCTTAGCGATGACGAAATAAATGATTATCTGACGAGTATTATTATGGAGTGTGCAGTGGAAGTTGGATGTACGGTAGTTAAACAGGACACCAGGAAATTTACAGGCTGTACCAGGAAACAAAGAATCTCATTAAGAAACATCAAAACATAAAGGTCATAACCACGACAGACAAAAGAGAACTTGCAGAGCTTTCGAAGTTGATTATTAAGCGAAAGTTATTCAATGTAAGGAAGTATAACAGGGAGAGAATTGAACATGCTCAAAAGAACAAAGGATACGTCAAAGCGGTGAAAAAGAAACTTGGGATAGGCAAAAACCAGTTATTTTCACTAAGGGCTAAGGAAGACAAAGGAACTACCAATATGGAAAGGATATAGTTTAAATAGCAGAGGAGTCTTACAGATATCTGTTGAGTAGCCGACACAACCACTGAAATGTGACTCATTAAATGTTTAAAATTAGCGTACCTTGCTCTGGAGACGTAGAACTGAAGAGGCCGGGAAGCTGGTTCGCACCAGTGATAATGACTCTCATTCGCTAGCACACTGGAACCGTATTAAGCGTCACTTTGACGTTACCGCTATCTATCCCGCTTAGCTGCAAGCATTGCACCGCTAAGACAGGTCACTTCCTCGCCAGTACGAGCCATTTTCATTCGGGCTTTGGCAACTACTGAGTGAGCGTGGTGGCGTGATCGCTTGTTACCATGCATGCGCCACATGCACACGCCCGGCGGTGGCTGCATGCACGGCTTGGCGTCATGTCACTGTGGTGGTCGCAAGGTTGTGCCCGGTGTTTTCGTAACTATGGCGTTTGTCTTAGCTGTGGCAATAGCGCAGCGACATTTTGGGGAGGGTTGAAATTATGGATAGCTAAAACAGCTTCCTGATTGTTAAAATAAGTCACTTGGTGATGCTGGCCACTGTGATCACCATCAAGGTCTGAAGGGCTTAAAATGTGCGTGAATGGGTTATCCAAGCAAGTATGGACCTTTTTTACAGAGAGGAGGATTTGCTCCTTTCTGGGCTGTTGCACGACAGAACTAAAGTCAATGTCACAGCCTCGGCAGTGCATTTCTTGAGGGGTCTCGCGCGCTAACAACAGCCCAGAAAGCCTTGAGTGAAAAGGTCTATAAAGGTGGATAACTATAAACAAAAGCAGAACTCGCTGTTGGACTAGTTGGTGCATGTCTTGATTAAATATTCAACGTCGCGCCAAAAGAACAAGCACATTCAGAAAGAAACAAATATAGACACAATGGGCGCTTCTTTGAAAATATTGCTTGGAACCAGACTGAAAGGCCTCCCTAGAGCAAACTCCAGTGCAGACATGAAAAAACTTTGCGCCTTGGTGAAATTGCGACACTGCGAAAATTTACTACCGAACACGTGTTGGGATGATCGCTGGATGAGTATTGCGATGTGTTGTTATGAACACTAATCGGGTACTTTTGATGCCATCCGACGAGAATGTTTCAGAAAATACCCCAGGCATTGACTTTGCTAAGACATAAATTTCTTCATTTATTGTCAAGATATCACAGACACCGTGTTGTTTACTTTCGCGCAGTTAACTGGCGCATTCGCAATGCCATAAAGCAAAGAAAAGACTAGTACGGCCGCTTGGCGATAGTGTTGTGAAGCGTGAGGGAAGAGCGGAGTCCTTCCATGCTTCTTTTTATTTTCTTTCATTTCCACCTAAGTTTATTTATTTATTGTTCATTTTCCTCTTCTTCTATCTCTTTCTACCTATTTTTTCCCATTCCCGCTTTATCTATTTTTTGTTCTGGCTTCCCCTTATTTCTCTCATGCTCTCTCTGTATAAATTGTTTTCTTTTTCTTAGAATCTTTCCCTTGCTTTTCCTTTTGTTGTTATCTCTTTCTCTTGATATCACGTTCACTATTTTATATTTCTTTTACGTTTCGTATTATTTTTCCCATTTCCTTGCCTCTCCGTCTGTGTCTCTCTAGGCCTCCCTATCGGATTATATATTTGTTCTCTTCCTTTCCCTTTCTTTTCACTCTCACGCGTTTCACTTTCGATCTTCATTTAGCCAACCAGACTTTTCGTTTAACTCTCGCACCAGTTGCACTCAGTAGTGGGGCCTGCCTAGTTTCTGTGGTGCAACCCACCTCCGCAGTGTGTCACTGTGGAGCACAAGTTATTCATAGCGCAAGCAGCTATGCTGCTGAAGAGAAAAAAAGAAAGCCATGAAATGACTTTCCCGGCATATCCGCTGACTCTCAACTCGATGGCGAATTTGTGGTCGCCAGTTAGCGAACACTCAACTATGCTGATGCTAATTTGCACCCACTTAAAAAGAAAGCTAAGGAAGAAAGAAAGAAATCGCAGTGTATATTCCAAAATCAAAGCAATGGGTGCGCAGTAGACATATCTCAAAACCTTGAATGGAAGCCATTCACAAAAGCTTCGGCAAAAGCTAGCTTATAATGAGTTCCTTCTATGAAATATGGCTTCTTTGTTCACTACGTGCTAACTTTTATAGGCATGTATTCTTATATTTTCTTGGTCTTAAGAGTCTAGATAGCCGCATTATCAATAAAGCATTGATCACATGACAAGGCCTATTTTTCAGTGGTGCTGCCATGAAGAACACCTTGAAACACAGAATCAGAAATGCACAACACGCACGCACACACACACACACACACACACACACACACACACACACACACACACACGCACACACACACACACACACACACACACACACACAAACACACACACACACACACACACACTACAAACACACACACACACACACACACGCACGCACGCACGCTTGACACAGACACACAGGCACAAACGCACGTGTGCTTTTTCGATCCAATCTGTGGTAATCAGATAACATTGACCGGAACCTTTTTAGAAGTATGTCGCCTTTATATTCTTGCTGTGTGTAAGGTGTGCTTTAATGCTTAAGTAATCTATGAAAACGCCCAAAAGTATCGCGCCGACTTCACTGGCGTACCTTCAGGCCGCCACGTTTAAGCTTCTACACAAGCTTTCAATGGCTTTGCGTAGACTTCATCAGCGTGAACACAATAAAACATTTATCTTATGCATCATTTCATGTTAATGGGATCTGCAGATACGTTAGAAGCGTCTGCGCCCGTCGTATAATTAGAATATGGAACGTCCTTAAAAATTCAGATAACTCCCGGATAACACATCTTGCCAAAGTTATTCTCCGCTAATATATCGCAAGTCGAGCACAAGCGCCTGGATTTCTTTCTCCTCCTTCTTACGTTTAAACTGCCTTCGAGTAATGCTATACGTAATTATGGTTAGGCTGTAAACAAACGTGAATAGCCGTCTTTGGTAATGAAATGGTTTTATTTGGATTGTGCTGATTGAAAACCACGCGACTTTGGTTGCAGTCGTGCAAAGTTTACTGCTGTAGCTTTTTTTTTCGTTAGAATTCAATTACAACCCTCGTGAATATACCCGCGTCTCGTTTGTTTTCCGATAAGCACTCCAGTAGCGAGGAGAATATTGCGTCTATGAGTTTCAAAAGAAGAACTTGTGGTTAGATTTCTTCGATATCTTCAAGTCTGCAGTCCTATGGTACGCAAACACCAACACTGTCGTGGTTGCCGTGGGGCGAGAACCCACACAATATGAGACGGCCGCTCTTTCAACTCCAAGTGTACACATCGCTGGACTTGGTTTACCCTCCAGTTCTCCCCAAAAGAAATTGGTTTTTCATCCTGAAGAAGATGCCTGAACATACACCGTGGTCCTCGACGAAGCAGTTTTTTGGAGGCATCAAAAAAGCAAAAACAAAATTGAAGCCATGGAAATATATCGCTTCAAATAAACAAAAAGGTAACAGAAGAGCAACATAACAGGTCTCAGTTTCTTACTTTTTTTTAAATAAGTTTGCGTGCTGAACGCATTGCATGAGCTTGAGACCTCTTTAAACTCTCCATGAATGGGCCTGGTTTGAAGCGGCACGCAAAGTATGTCGCCACAGCCCTCTTCACAGCAGGCACAGATTTCTACGCTAGCTGGCAAGATATTAATTTGCGACTGCCACTCCACGTGGAACAGCTGGCGACGACATTCCCGAAATTTCGCTCAGGCGTCTGTGTTATAATTCTTTCGAAATCGAGCCCGCTTCGTACTTTTTGAGTGTGAAGTTTCTTTGCCTTTGTTCATCGTAGTTGAACAGGTAAAAAAAAAAGTTTGGGAGCTCTGGATGATATGTGTGCCCATTCGCAAAGCTTGCACAGGTGTTGGCTGAAGTCATTACACACTCCTATAACATTTTTGTGCTCACGCTGCTTAGTTTTCAGAAGAGGCATTGTGAAGCTATCACAACCACGTATATAGTTACCATGAAGATAATTCACTTTACAGCCTTCCCATCTTTGCGCTCGTTTCAACAGTCTTATGACACTCTACAAAAACTGCGCACAATGTGTTGTGGATGTTGTTGACACACGAGCGTTGCATGATCTGGTTTACGTCATAACACCTGCGTTTCTTGAAATACTGTCTGTCTATCTATCTATCTATCTATCTATCTATCTATCTATCTATCTATCTATCTATCTATCTATCTATCTATCTATCTATCTATCTATCTATCTATCTATCTATCTATCTATCTATCTATCTATCTATCTATCTATCTATCCTGTAACATTGATTCATGTGTTGTGTTAATTGCACTTATTCGTATTTCCCTTGCAGACCCAACCACAGTTAACACTTGACCTAACAAAATCTGATTTTACAAATTTACCTGCTCCAGCCCATAAATATTCATTACCTGGCAGAGTCATCACGATGTAGAAAAAAAAGCACCCTGTTAGGTTTCAAACAAGCATTCATCTCATCTGAGTGGCAACTGAACGCGTTATATACCTCCTTGAACGGGTCGCAATCCTTACGAATTTATGATAAGTATGGCACCAGTATGACCAGTTGTCATTGCCAGCGTTGCAGTTGATGTCTACATTGTACCAAAATCGCAACCATTAGACCTCGTCTGGCAAAAAATATTTCAGGCTGATGCAATAGATACATCGGACTGCTTTTATGCTAGTGCTTTCACGCATTAGGTAGTCATTTTTAATTATATTTGCAGATCAAAAGCTCTACTTCCAAAGCTATTATCTCGAATATGATTACCACTCACGGTTGCTCCCTCCACCGGCAGGCTGGTACCCACCGAGGCATCGCACTTTAACGCATGGTGTGCCGGTGAATATGGAGGGGTGAAGTTGCATGGCTGTTGGCAAACGTGTAACTAGCATGCCTTTCATACTGCCCACCATTGATAGTAACATGCCACTCCAGGTAATGCCACTACTGGTAACACGCCACTCCAGCATTCCAGTACCAGGGCGATATGGGTCCATAATCAGGCATGGCGCTGGACGCTGGTACCCAGTGGCACTGGGTTTTGCAATAAGGAATGCAGCTGGACTGTTCATTGTTACCAGAATGTATTAAAGTTAGACTGTTTCCATATGAGATATCAATCGAGCTCGTTCGACGACTGCAGGGAAAAACTGAGACAACGTTCAATATTCGCGCTGGATTGTTGGCTACAAAATATTCTCTAATTCTTCTGTATAAAGCCAGAAACCTATATCTACTTTAGCTATATGCTTGTTGCAAGGATTGTATCCTAACTTGTTATTTATGTGCAACGTATTCGTCACTCAATAATGAAGGAAGGGAGAAAGGTGTGTTCTTATCTTTATGGTCGTCGTTACAAAGAATGGTTTGATTTATTGTTCGCTGACAAAACTCTACTCATAATACATCTTCTTTTGAATTAGGCTACATATTTGTCGATAAAATAAACGGTACTTCTATGGTAACTTTTATCTCGACTTGTCAGTGCTTTTCAAATCTATTCATTGCCTGCTGTGGACGTTGCACCCCTAAGGAGGCGGATGGAATGACGTGGGTGGTTTGAAAGGTTTACTAAAGTTTAGTAAACTTGCGAATAAAGTACGACTCTGCATTTCTTTCTGTCTGTCACGGGCCAGAAGGTTGACTTCAGCTTGTGTTACTCAAAGTTGCGGCCCTCTAAAATATGACATTACGCACCGCATTGAGTAATTCATTATCTAGGTCCATACAAGCGTTGTTTATTCAACATTGAATGATTGACAAGGTGAACATGTGAGCCTATAAATAGGGTCTAAACTACAAGG
Source organism: Rhipicephalus microplus (assembly GCF_013339725.1). NCBI lineage: Eukaryota > Metazoa > Arthropoda > Arachnida > Ixodida > Ixodidae > Rhipicephalus > Rhipicephalus microplus. The sequence continues at coordinate 41,900,108 of NC_051173.1, forward strand.
TTAAACGAGGTTTCTCCTGATTGACACGACTACTTTCGGTGAATTTAACTATAACATCATTCTGGAGGTGTTAACAAGTTCTGAAGGTTATATGTGGTGACCAATAACTTTGAATTTTCACATCTCTAGTAAAAGTTACAATATTTAGTTCTTATTGTGTAGGTGCAAAAAGTAACATTTATTTGTTATGACATTTATCCCATTAAGAGAGTAACTCGGAAGAGCAGTAGAGCAGTTAATGCTCGGAAGAGCAGTAACTCGGAAGAAAGGGCTACTTTTTCATGCAATAACGTCACTTTTAGGAGATACTAAAGAGCAAAACAATTTTACACGTATTAGTAAAGTAAAATTTTGCAATGCCATGATCACTCTACTCTTTTCTCAACACGGTACTTGGAAAGCGAGAAAAACAAGCGAAAAGAAAAAGCGGGTAGAAACGCTTCCTATAAGTTTTCGTACTAAACACTGTGACGTAAAAGACATTCTAAGACGCCTACTGGGTGCTACGTAGCTTCTTATTGACAAAGAATAGCCACATTGCCATCTCCGAGTGCCATAGACATAGCTTACGAAGTTTCATAATATGTCATCGATTCATTGTTGTGCAAATACAAAAATACTATTAAAAGCTTTGGACGTCACGCACAGAAAATTCGTCGCGAAAATGTAAAATGAAAGATCAGCCTTCTTTTTCTCCGCTAATATTGGGCCTATAATAGCAAACCTATGACATTACAGTTATCAGAGTGTAGTTTGTTGATCTAAACCAACTCACTGTTTTTCTTGACTGTTCTTGTGGGGTTTTATTGCTCCCATAAGCGACCCATCTCTGGAAAATACTCTCTTTATATTTTAGAAGACCTACTCTGAGGTATTGCAATAACTGTCGTGGAAAATATACACTGAAACACCGATTTAATACTAATATTTCACATTTGATATCAGCAAGCACTGCATGCATGTCACAAAGGATATATCATGTGTCCTCTGCATTCCGTCAGCCCTAACATAGGATGTATTCTTTGTTGAAGTACAGAAGCATACATCACAAATTTTTATGACTCCCTGCTATTGACTCAGCATAAAAACCCCTCCCCCCACACACGCAGTAACCATCTTTAAACCTTTCAGATATCTCGCGCCAGGTTGCAACCATCAGTATTGGCCATGAGGGCCTCCACTAGAGAGGCCTGTGCTGCGATCGTTTTGACGTCACCGATAGAATGCGTAGTTGTGGAATACGGCAGCCTTGCAATCCGACACCACTTACATGATCTCCCATGGCTGCACGGGGTTTTAGTCGTGATTTTACGATGCCAATTAGACACGAGAGTGCCACCGGGGGCCCAGATTCATATTGTGCTTGCCCGTAGTATCAGGTTTTACCGCTTTTTTAAAGGCTGAGCTTCAATACAATGCGAATTACGCATGGTAACCACAGCAAAAGCGCAGAAAATACGGTAGTCTAGCAGTCAAAGTCAATCCGACATCCTATGAGAAATGTCATCACGTAGGTGGTGCCACGGTACGTCCTCGAGGCCAATGGCACACGAACTTTCGTACATTGCTGTCTCACTGTAGCGCAATGGTTCACACATGTTACAAGGAGTTGATCCGCTTTTAGACACGATTCATCTTATGGTCTAGCTAAATCCGCTGCACCGCGTGACCGCCCTCAATGCGCATGCGCTCTGCTCTCCCGCTCTCCTATCCTACGCTCCCCTTTCTCACCTCGCAACGCTATCGGAGGCAGCGTCTGCTAGCCTACGCTCCCTCGCCTTTTCTTTCCTCTAGATATCTCTCCAAGCGGCGTTCACAGCCTCACTGCGCAAGCCCGTCTCCTCACGTCTCTCTTTCTCCTACAATTCCCCTCTTGCCTCACAGCGCCTACGCAGGCAGCGCTGCTAGCCTACGCTCGCTCGCCTTTTCTCTCCTCTAGATATCTCTCCAAGCGGCGTTCACAGCCTCACTGCGCAAGCCCGTCTCCTCACGTCTCTCTTTCTCCTACAATTCCCCTCTTGCCTCACAGCGCCTACGCAGGCAGCGCTGCTAGCCTACGCTCGCTCGCCTTTTCTTTCCTCTAGATATCTCTCCAAGCGGCGTTCACAGCCTCACTGCGCAAGCCCGTCTCCTCACGTCTCTCTTTCTCCTACAATTCCCTCTTGCCTCACAGCGCCTACGCAGGCAGCGCTGCTAGCCTACGTTCGCTCTTCCTATTTCTATTCTCTAGACATACCTCCCAGCGGCGTTTACACCACCATTGCGCATGCGCGTCCTCCTCCTCTCTCTCGTCTCCTACGTTTCCCTCTCTCCCACCTCACAGCGCCGACGCTGTCAGCGTCCACCAGTGAGTTTGCTGATTTAAAAAAAATGACTGTTCGCGCTACACAACCGTTCACTGGCCACCCCGTATATATAGGCACTGCATTCTGACCTTCAAAGTAGAGCCAGTCGTAGATTTCTCCTGTGCGTTGTTCAACAACCAAGATTCGCAGCGTGCGCGTTAACTAAGTGTGTACGGTCGTTTTCTGTGTCCCATTTGAGTAAGCTGTTCCTCATTGCCCATTTGTAGCGATTGGGATGCTCCAGTAAGAAACACCGGTCCATAGCTTGTGTATTGCACCCTCTTCCCAGGTTTCTCGCCTCGCGCAACCCCGCGATGAGCACCAGCTCCAATGTCGCCGTCAGTGTGAGTGTTAGTGCCCATTACTTTGCGTCCGAACATGGTCCCCTTTAGCGGGAGATGGTGTAAATTTCTTTTTAGGGGCGAAGGTCCTGTTTAGAAAAAGTTTATTCTTTCATGGGACGCAACAAACCTAAGAGACAAGCGTCTGTATAACAGGCACAATAACAAACAAAAGACAAAGCACAACATACACTGCACATTTAAACGAAAGTGTCCAAGTCTGTAGGATGTCCATAGTCCATTGTACTAACAACTGTACATACACTACATAAATGCACTAATCACAATATGGACAATGTACATGATGATATATGTACAGAATTTACAAGACTTGGTGAAGATTTTAGAAAATATGTACAACAGGTATCAATATTCATAAAAGTTACATAACTTACAGCGTTAGAATGAAGTGCATATATAGGAGAGCTCACACCCATATGGAACACACACAAACACGTAAAAATAGTAAACACATAGTGATTACATGCACCCATCAGACATTGACAGGTGACCTGCCTATAGGAACCAGGCCAGGTGGAAGACTAATCGAACGCGTCTGTCAACTACGGACAGAAAGCGGCACGACCATTGCAGCAGATATTCTTCCTACCCAAGGAAGAACAATTCCTCCGACAGAAACGATGAGAGTTCAGAGTAGAGGCGTTCCAGAATCGGAAAAAGAGCACGACGACGATGACCTGCCGCAACAGCTTCGCACCTATTACGCCATAAACAAAAAGCTCCCGCAGCTATTAGAAGGCGTGCAAAGCGACTACGCGAGCAGCGACCAGATGTTACGAAGCGATTAACACCTAGACCACGAAAACTAGTGTTAACTGACTTCCAAAACACCTTTGCAATGACACATTGCTGCAGCACATGCTGGTTAGACTCCTGTAACGGGCAGTTAGGACAAGTGGAAGATGGGACCATGCCCCACCTCTCCAGTCTGTCCCGTGTTGGGAGTACTCTCCATCCAAGACGCCACATAAAGTCACGGAGGTGACCAGGCAAAAATGATGCCGTTACCGCGCTCCACGAGACATGTTTCGATCGTGCTAGACGGGCTGGAGGAACCAGAGGAAGCAGAAGAGCCGCCATTGTATCTACACTGCGGCTTTCAAGAATGCCCACATCGGGACAAACCTGCTGCGCGTTTCGATAAAATGCTACTGCCGTTGAGTAAAATGCAGGTACGTGAAGTGTTTGCGGTGAAGAATTAAGCCGTGCATCTGGTAGTAAATAACTTGGTGCCTAAGAAATAGCAGGCAAGATCACGCGCGGGGCACTGATCACCATGCAACAACCGAAGTAAGAATCGTAGGTCAAGTAGCCGGCAGCGAATAGAGACGGATGAGAATGCGAATCCACTGCAGTTTCTCGGTTGCCCAAGAGCTGCTCGGCAAACCAGCTCTGTTCCACCCGACCAGAAAAAAGAGCCAATGAGGGATTGCAACGACCTGGTGATTTGTAATGGGGGCTGTAAGACATGAGATATATACCATGCATGGCCACAAAACACCGTCTGTGCTAAATACCTTCTTTCGAGCGTCGGTAAATCATACTCTTGTGCTTCCCGGACGTGTCGTTTTACATCTTCGAGTACTGAATTCCACAAGGAGGCTGATATGCCGTAGCAAGTATAATCAAGCCCCAGAGTGCGAATAGGGTCACTTTTTTGAAGACCGAAAAAGGAAATTAGACTTGCGTCTGGTGAACCAATGAATAAATATCGACATTTGGAAAAATTTAACGCAGCACCTGAAATCGTGCCATACGTAGTAAAAAGTCGAAGGCTACGGGATAAACTGTCCTCATTCTTCAAACACAACGTGATGTCATCAGCAAATGCTGTCACTGTCACAGTACCACTCCCTGGAAGAGTAAGGCCTCTAACGTAGGGATCAGCGATTAGCGATTGAAGGAATGGTTCGAGGCTGAATACAAAAAGTGCAGGGGATAAAGGACACCCCTGGCGAACACCACGAGTAACCGGAAATGGCGCACTCTCTAAACCATCAAGAAATAACGTGCTGCGTATATTTCGGTATGCGTTTCTGAGTAGCGCGACGAAGTTTTGTGAGAAGCCAAATGCTGCCATTACGCTAAACATAAAGCTATGTTCGAGGCAATCGCATGCCTTTTCCTGGTCAAGTGAAACCGAGAGTCCCCGAGCTGATCTAGTTAACGTGTACGCAACTATATCGCGCGTAACAAAGGAGAGACTGTGGATTTCTCTTCCAGGAATAGAGCACGCCTGATGATGACCTGTTAAGGAGGGCATCAGGCTTCTCAAACGCCGAGTGATAACTGCCGCGAAATTTTTATAATCAACGCTGAGGAGCGTTATTGGTCGCCACTCCTCTGTGCGAACTGACGATGGGTCATGTTTAGGTATTAAAACAATTCGACCATCGCGAAAGCTATCAGGAAATTCAAAGTTTTCGAAACAGCGGCAAATAACAGAGGTGAAAAGAGCACCAATGTCGTCCCAAAACATTGAATAAAACTCAACAGGCAACCCATCCGGCCCGGGGGCCGAGCCACGCTTCATGGAAGACAGTGCCTCTTTCACTTCGTCAGCTGACGGACTTGTGCACAGTTGTTCAGCTACTTCAGATGAAATTTGAGGGAGCCTACTTAACATTGTGGCTGTCTCGGTGGTACCGCGATGTGATGACATTGTCGTACGAGCCATGTTGGCAAAGTGAGCTAGGAAAACTAATTGATCACGTGTCGGTGGTAAGGCTGTGTGTAAGAATCTGGCAGCCAGAGTTCCTAGTCGACTCGACGGGTTGAGAAGCGAGCTTTTCGCAAAGCGTAGAACCTCAGGATGAGCGCAAGGATTACGTCTCCAACGCCAAGCAGCCGCTGTGAATGATGAAGCTGCAATGAGGCGTTGAAAACGACCCCTTAACTCTCGCTGCCATGCGCGCATCAAGGGAGTTAGTCGATCAACCCGAAGAGCAATACGCAGCTTTGTGGCAGTGTCCACTAGTTCTTCGGACGTACGGCGTCTAAGGGCCCACCCTGCTACTGAGCAGTGTAAACGCCACTGCGTCTTGAGCGCGTCCCACACCTCCGGACCGCATCCCAAAAGAGAGGCGCGCAGGATTTTACATAAACTGGAGCGTGTACGCGCGTCGTGCAGAATGCGGATGTCAAGACGCCAAGATTTCACTGATGAAGAAAAGGGAAAGTGAGCTTCGAGCGTCACTGGTCGGTTGTCTGATATATAAACAGGCGATGATGGTAATGTTACTACATCAGAGTGCGATACGTAAGAAGCTAGCGCGCTCGGCACATAGAAACGATCCAAACAACTAGACGACGCGCTACGCCGCCAAGTCCAGGCATACTGTGGTCCATGCACTAGTCTGTACGTATCTGTCGAAGAGAAATGTTGCACTAGGTGACGCAGCTCTCGCGCGTTCCAATCAGAGCGACCCCATCCTGGACCTTGCACGTCAGCTCGCGTGTCTAATACACAATTAGAGTCTCCAGTGAGTATGACATGACGACCGTTTAGAAAATACACGTCCAGGTCACGGAAAAAATTGTTAGACATCGCTGCTTATGCTGGCCCATAAATACACAAAACACGCAGCTTGAAGCATGATAGGACGCAGTCAAAAGCCAATACCCGTCCAATCCCGTCATAGAAAACATGATGATTGCGCAGAAAAGCGCGGTTAAAAATATTAATTCCAACTTCAGTGGAACGAGATGTCGCGAAGGAAAAATAACAGTCTAAATTAAATGCGCGTTTGAATGCACGAACGTGGCCAATGGTGAAAAAATTTGTTTCTTGTAAACACAGAATATCACAATGTTCTGTGCGGGCTATGCTGATAACCTCGGCTTGCTTTACTGGGTTACGGAACTCTTGAACATTTAAAGAAAGAATTTTCAGGGTGTCAGCCATACTGAAAAAAGGTGGGTGACTGACCTGGTCGTGTTTTTCGATTCGGTATACCCCGGGGATCTGTCCTGGGGAACTGGAGTACGTACACTACACAGCACAATTCGACTCTCTAGAAGAGGGTCGAGGTTTCTACGTTTGGTGGAACTCGGAGCGGCTATCTTGGGTGCCGTCCGAGCTGGTGCCAGACTTGTGAGCACACTTGACCTCTCGCGGGGCTTGCATTTCTACGTCACATCCGTCGGGGCTAGAAGGGAGTCCGATGCTACTGTCGACTTCGAGGCTGAAGCTGCTGTCGGACAAATCAGATGGTGGTAGGGCTGCAGCGTTAACGTTGTCGCCGCTTCCAACGACCTTGAGCACAGATTGCTTATCGAGACGCGTCAGTAAAGAACTCCCATGGCGTCTTGCTACTTTTTCAAGGAAATCACGAGCCTGGTTTTCGGAATGATCCAATGGGCTTTGCTCATTCGGTTTCAATTCTGCTCCTGGCGAGACACCAGCGCCCGTAGATCTCGCAACGTCGGCGTATTCTGGGCGCTCAGCTGCTAGGTTTAACGATGAGTCTGGTGCCTTGGTGTCTACCGGCGTTTTTTTCTCCGCTTGCTTTGGCGTCGAACATGGCATGACATGTTTGCCTGGGACAGACACGAGGTCAATCGCTGTGGCTGTTTCTATCGCTGAGATTGGCAGACGTGGCACGCTCGGGTCGGCCAAGCTGCACACTTCTTCATTGTTTAATGGAGCTCTCAGAATCGTATTCTGGCGTTCTTCTAGTACAGCTCCTGGTTCTCGCTCATCTGTTGCCGTTGGTGACACGGACGGTAGGGCAGGAAAGGTCTCCGCAGTAGCAATAGAATACGCACATGGCCGACGGTGGTAGGGTGGTTATCTCCACAACATCGGCAGGGGCGGTCGCAACCTTCGCTTTCGTGTCCGTGCACACCACAGCGACCACAGAATGGTGCTGTGCACTGTGCTTGATAATGACCACTAGAGCCACATTGACGACAAACACGTTGCAGACCGCGGTAGTCGAAGGTGACTCGATGACCAGAAACGCGAAGATAGTTACAGACGCGATTAGTGGGACTCATTTCCATCCGGACATAGCGTGTGCCTGTGAGAACTCCGCGTTTTGCGCTCATGATGCCAGCGGTCACAGTCAATACCTTGCCGTATGGGGACAAAGCCTGGACGAGTACCTCGTTAGAGACGAAGGCAAGTAAAAACAGGCAGACGACGTTAGTTACCATCGGGCCGACGGGAACGACAGGGATACGCTCGCCACCGATGGTCAGGTAGCCAGCGTCGACGATGAGAGTCATAGAAGCCATGCTCTTGACAGTTACTTGGACGTTCATGCCTCCCATGTGCTGAACGCAGTGTACCTCTGAGCGGCGAACTATTGAGGCCGTCGCGTTGACGACGGTCTCAAGACTAGTCCCCGCAGGGACGACAACGTCGAAGGCCTGGGCCTTCGAAGGCGTCCACGACGTCGATGGCGCCATGACTAGATCAGGAGGACGTCCCTGACGTGGAACACGCAGGGACGTCAACAGGATCACTTCCTCTTCGTCGGCTCCTTGTGGCGTGGCTTGGACGCCTCTCGTAGTACGTAACCACAAGTGGCACATACCCGATATAGGTATAACATTTGACCTCCAATGGTGCCGGTGAGTGATTTCTTCTGTGCGTTGTTTACAATAAAAAATTGTGCTCAATGTACATGCCAATGGCTGCTAATGGGGAATGAGAGACAGGAGCATTCGGGTTTTATTGAACGCACACGCTGCGATACCCATTAGCAGCCATTGGCATGCATATTGTGCACTATCGGACAAGAAAGGGTTGCTACAATATACTCGCTGGGTGTAACCTCCTTAGTTTTAGAAAGGTTTAGCGAGCGTTGAGCCGCAGGGCCATGAATACAATGAACTAGTATATACCATGAACTCAAGGTGGTTGAAGGTGGGAAGTAGACCCGAAGCGCAAGCCGTAAGAAAGTGTGCGCGTGCCACTTCTCGTTTAGTCCTTGGAATGTCCACTGAATGGGGGTGCTTCTATATGGGGAATATATGATAAAAAGATGCGAGATGGTGGGACTTGAAGTGTTGAATAGATGGACGAACGGACACACAGACAGATGCATGGATGGACGCATGAACGGACGCAGGAGTGAATGCATGAACAAACGCAGGGACGGGCGCACGACCAGACGCATGGACGGTCACACAGACGGACGCATGGACGGACGAATGCTTCGCCCCACTCTCCATCATTCACTCCGTGGATATGCTGCCATTTTTTTTGCTCTCCTTACACAAAGCGAGCTTGGAGCTAGTCTGGTTGCGTTGAGTTCTTTCCTGAGTTGTTCTATATTTACAACTATCTCACCGTTTTGCGACACTCTTCCCTTTCTTTTGTTGTCATCGCTTCCTATGTAGATTTCATCGTGACGAAATTGCATAGGTGGTTCAGAGCACTCTGTTGGCTGAGTAATGCCTCGATTGCATCAGCACCAAACCATCGGTTCGCCGCTGCCGTCGAGCCCACAACACGGTTGAATCAGATCCCTAATATTAGGTGCAAGTGACTTGAATGACTCTTACCAAACACAGAGCGCATGCAGTTTCGTTTAGGAATTTGATAACTGCCTTCAAAAAATAAATGAATGCGTTGGAAATTTCTGGGAAGAATAGAAACGCAAACATAATTCTCTATTCTTTCTAGATTGCTATTACAATGGCGCAACAGGCTTGAGCATAAATCAACACTTTAATTAGAAGACCAGTTATGTGAGCTAGACGGCATAATCTTGCAAAACACAGCCAAACATCTGACTGCAATGAAGTACTGAAAGCCCGCATATCTGAGCTCTAATACGAAGCACCAATCGCACACGCTTTTATTTTTTACGCGGGAGGAAAGTTTCATCCAGTGCCACCGAGGAAAATTGAACTGCTGGAGTGTACAATTTTGGCGAAGTGTGCTAATACCCGCAGCTTCCGTGAACTTTACACTTCACTGTCGCATAAGCCCTAAGCGAGAAACATAAGCGACCTGATAAAGAATATTGATTAAGGCCTGCTCGCCTGGTGTCGAAGTGCCGTCAGTCATGCTTGTCAGCTAAAGGCACAATGGTCACGGTTTCAGTTCAGCTTCCTTGTTCAGCGTAAAATAAGCGAGAATTCGTACTGTGGTAAAACAACAGCAGCCTTGACTATTAGCCGTTGTTTAAACGATTTTAAGCTTCTCAGACGAAGCGCTTGAGCTTTGCCGTGGTTAACAGACGCTCCACTATCTCGGTGTAAAGTTCATGAGCGAAGTAACTAATTTCCTAACAACTAAGTTGTGTCCTAGTCAAGAGCGTATACATACGCACTAACGAATAATCACGCTTACATAATTTCAGGAAGAATGAATATTTCTAGGACATTCATCACACATTTTTCAAAAACTTTATACTTTGGTATGCGAACCAATGGCTTCCACGGAATTTATGTGCATGGCAACTTTATTCGCAAGTTTCATCGCCTATAGGCGGCCCACAGAGAGTATCGGTTAAGGTCGGAGTCGCTGAGCACATATGCAGCCTGCCCCGCTTCTTTTGAAAATGTGAACCGTTTTTTAGCAAACTTCAGCGACTTTAATCGTATTTATCTATCTAGCCGCTTACGTTTGGTGCTCTGTTCATCCCCTTAACTTGGCGTGAACCAAAATTAGCATGCGAGGGTAAGATGGCTTTAGGAATTTCACGCGCTGGTCAAGACATGAATAATGTCGCAACCCCGTCGCGTAGGTCTGCAAACCCTTCCCGCCATACACTAGCACATACCCACGGGCGGGTATGTGCCTTTGGTATGCGGGTATGTGCCACAGGCGATAGACACTTAGTATCTACCCAGGAATGACGTGAAAACACAAGGGTAATGTTAATGCATCAGCGTTAAGCAAAACCCGACAGCGGTATCGTTGACCTAATGAAGGCACACAGTAAATATTATTGTTAAGAAAAATGTGACACACGCAGCGTTGACCCCCCTACGAGTGCAAATAGTAAAGTTCAGGGTTCCAGCAAACATCGAACCCAAAATTCTGTGTGGCAGTCTAGCATTTACCACACTAATACGCCAGGTCTCGGAACTAATTTTCAAATATAGACGCTAATCTTCGTGAAACGTCAATTATAGTTGCAGTACTACCTACCCAATTTCAAAAACATTACATATGTACACCATTCATATAGCCGTCACGTCCGGTTAACGTCCATTGTGGTTAGCTGCTCTGTGCTGAAGTTGATTATGCAGCAGTGTCCAGGGCCAGCATCATCACGAGCATCAGCGCTTCATATCAGCTTGTGGTGTTGCTAAAACGCCCCTTCCAGTTGACATCGTTGCGCAAGTGCAAACAACTGGTTATATAAACATCTGCAAATATATTCAACATATGCCTGTGCAAGCAACCTTTGTATACATATATTTAACGTCATTTCATTACGTGTCGTTCAATAAAAAAATTTAAACATGGTTACCTCACCTCCGCGTGCTTCGCATAACGTGGATCCCCAGGTACGTGGGATCTGCCATTTTTTGCTAAGCAATGGCTTTACACTTTTCGCAGTCGAATATTATGCGCCACTTAGATGCTTCAAAAACTCGGATACGATGCCTCGAAGAGGTTCTGAATTCTAAACACATCACTTGTTGGGGCATGAAGGTCTGTAACCGATATTTTTGACACATATTCGAAAAACGTCACGGCTTTGCTGCAAAGGCGAAGCAATGAACGAGATAGCAACAAATCGCAAGGTCAGTGCCGAATGGTATGCAGATCAAAACGTGCCCCGCGTTTCTCACGCAAAATGTGGCACGGAGCGTACTCAAAGGTTCAGATGATTGCGAATAAACGTATCAGTTCTTACTTCCCTGAGTCTAAAAAAAAGGCAGCATATCCACGGAGTGAATGATGAAGTGTGGGGCGAAGCATTCGTCTGTCCATTCGTTCTTGCTTCCGTCCGTTCATGCGTCCGTCTGGGTGACCGTCCATGCGTCCATCCACCCGTCCGTACGTGCGTCTGTTCGTGCGTCCGTCCCTGCGTTCGTCCATGCATCCGCCCCTGCGTCCGTTCACGCGTCCATCCATGCGTCTGTCTGTGTGTCCGTTCGTCCATCTATTCAACACTCCAAGTCCCACCATCTCGCATCTTGTTATCATATACTCCCCGTATAGAAGCACCGCCATTGAGTGGACATTCCAAGGACTAAACGAGAGGTAGCACACGCACACTTTCTTACAGCTTGCGCTTCGGGTCTACTTCCCACCTTCAACCACCTTGAGGTCATGGTATATACTAGTTCACTGAATTCATGGCACTGCGACCAAATGCTCGCTAAACCTTTCCAAAACCTAGGAGGTTACGCCCAGCGAGTATAACGTAGCAACCTTTTCCCGTCAGATAGTGCTCAATGTACATGCCAGTGGCTGCTAATGTGAAATGAGAGACAGGGGGATCCAGCTTTTAATTTCTTATGGCTTGCGCTTCATATCTGCTTCCCCCTTTTAACCACCTCGAATTCATTCATGGTATTTACTAGTTCATTGTATTCATGGCCCTGCGGCTCAACGCTCGCTAAACCTTTCTAAAACTAAGGAGGTTACACCCAGCGAGTATAATGTAGCAACCCTTTCTCGTCTGATAGTGCTCAATGTACATGCCAATGGCTGCTAATGGGGATCGCAGCGTGCGCGTTGACTAAAAGCCAAATGTTCCTGTCTCTCATTCCCCATTAGCAGCCGTTGGCATGTACATTGAGCACTATTTTTTATTGTTAAACAACGCACAGAAGAAATCTCTCACCGGCACTACCTTGGAGGTCAAGTGTTATACCTATTTCAGGTATGTGCCACTGGTGGTTACGTACTACGAGGGACGCCCAAGCCACGCCATAAGGAGTACCACCATCTCGCATCTTTTCATCATATGGATGGATGGATGGATGGATGGATGTGGCTGTACCCTTTAGATCGGGCGGTGGCTAACGCCACCTAGCCGTAATACTTAGTGAACTAACCATTACATTTATCTTTTTTTTTTCCCTTTAAATAGTGAAGTTGAGGATTCGTACTTCGCAGTGAAGGGTTTAATTTTCACTCGTGCCTTGACTTTAGCCACCAATCAGATAACCTCCTTCTAGTTAAGTCTACCCGCTTAAAGTCTATTTTGCCCTCGCTGTCCCTAAATCCCAGTGCTTTGAAAAACTCTGCGCCATCATCCTGAACTATAGGGTGAAGCCCTTTACAGAACATTATCAAGTGTTCGGCAGTTTCTTCTTCCTCTCCACACGCACTGCATACTGTGTCGACCCCTTCGTATTTGGCCCGATATGTCTTGGTTCGCAGTACTCCCGTCCTGGCCTCAAACAGTAGAGAACTACCCCGAGTATTATCATAGATCCTTTCCTTGGCAATTTCCTGCCTAAAAGTTCGATAGATCTCTAGTGCGGACTTCTTAATCATGCCCATTCTCCACATGTCAGTCTCCGTTTCCTTCACTTTTTTTTTCTTAACCGATAGTTCTTTTTGGTTTGGCCACCTGCTGTTTTCTAAGTATTTACCAGTCAACTTCCTGGTTCGCTTCCTCCATTTTGTATCGACATTCTTCATGTACAAGTAGCTGAAAACCTTCCTAGCCCAACGCTCTTCCCCCATTTCTCTCAATCGCTTCTCAAGTTTTATCTTGCTGCTAGCTTCCCTGCCCTCAAATGATGTCCATCCCATATCACCTTGTACTCCCTCATTTGGTGTATTCCCGTGAGCTCCTAAAGCAAGCCTACCTATTCCACGTTGCTTAATTTCTAATCTTGCTTGAACTTCTGATCTCATGCACAAGACCGCATTGCTGAACGTCAGCCCAGGAACCATGACCCCTTTCCATATTCCTCTCACAACATCATACCTATTCTAATTCCACAGTGCCCTATTTTTCATGACTGCTGCATTCCTGTTACCTTTGGTCGTCACGTATATTTCGTGTTCCCTCAGATACTCGGTCCCATTGCTTATCCATACGCCCAGATATTTGTATTTATCTGTTATCTCTAGCGTGACCTCCTGTATTCTAAGCTCACTACCTTCGTTGTCATTGAAAATCATGACTGCTGATTTTTCCCTACTGAATCTAAAATCTAACCTATCTCCCTCATTATCGCAGATGCCCATCAATCTCTGCAAATCTTCCTTGTTGTTGGCCATTAGCACTATATCATCTGCGTACAATAATGCTGGTAGTGCCTGATCATATATCAGGCACTTATATATCATATATATATAGATAGATCATATATCAGGCATATATATTCCCCATTTAGCACCGCCATCCAGCGGACACTCCAAGGACTAAACGAGAGGCGGCACACACACACTTTCTTACGGCTTGCGCTTCGGGTCTACTTCCCACCTTTAACTACCTCGAGTTAATGGTATATACTAGTTCACTGTATTCATGGCACTGCGGCCCAACGCTCGCTAAACCTTTTCAAAACCAAGTGCCCAGCGAGTATAACGTAGCAACCTTTTCCTGTCGGATAGTGTTCAATGTGCAAGCCAATGGCTGCTAAAGGGAAATGAGAGACAGGGGAATTCGGCTTTTATTTTCTTACGGCTTGCACTTCGTGTCTACTTTTCACCTTTAACCACCTCGAGTTCATGGTATATACTAGTTCATTGTATTCATGGCACTGCGGCTCAACGCTCGCTAAACGTTTTAAAAACTAAGGTGTTACACACAGCGAGTATTACGTAGCAACCCTTTCTTGTCAGATAGTGCTCAATGCATATGCCAATGGCTGCTAACGGGGATCGCAGCGTGTGCGTTAATTGAATTCTGAATGCTCCTGTCTCTCATTCCCCCTTAGTAGCCATTGGCATGTGCAACTTCTATTGTTCAATAACGCAAAGAAGAAATCTCTCACCAGCATCACCTTAGAGGTCAAAATGTTATACTTGTTACACACTGCAACGGCGACGAAGGACAAACGGGTGCCGCTATAAGGAGCTTCGCCCCTAAAAACACGCCCTTTTCGCAAACGAAGTCTGTACAATGACTGCAGTGACCTTTGTGCATCCAGTAGCTACAACAGAAACGCTCTAGGTAAAGCCCAACGCCAGGCAAGACGTATATGCACCTGCTATGAACGCCGATGCCCTACCGCTACTCCAATATTTTTGAAAAAATTACGCTGGTGGCCGTGGAGCGGCGTGACAGTCTACGAAACTTGTGAATATTTGTAACGTGCCATTGCTCCTAAAGAGTTTAAATGCGAAGGAAGAATGAACGAATGAATGACCGAATGAATGAATGAATGAATGAATGAATGAATGAATTGACAAAATTATGAAAGAAATGCGGAGGAGCTACGTATGCTTTCAAAAAAATAAACATTTTCACCAGGCACTGGAAGTGCCGAGTACCCATCGCGGCATGTATAGAAAGGGTGTTTTCGCTTCACTAACGTCGTCGAAAAACTGCGTCGGGATGCACCTGATGCTAGAAAAGGCTTCTTATTCTTTCCTATCTTCCCGGAACCAGTTTTCTATTGCATGTAGGGAAGCGTGTTTTAGCTCCATTATTTAATTGGCTACTTGGTGGGCTAATCGAGCCAAGCTTGCTTGACCT
This sequence comes from Rhipicephalus microplus, assembly GCF_013339725.1. Classification (NCBI taxonomy): domain Eukaryota; kingdom Metazoa; phylum Arthropoda; class Arachnida; order Ixodida; family Ixodidae; genus Rhipicephalus; species Rhipicephalus microplus. The sequence goes on from NC_051173.1 coordinate 41,915,393, forward strand.
CCCCGCCTTTCCTCTCTATTTATCTCTCTCTCTCTCTCACTGGTGGGCTAACTGCTGCCGTTTTAACTTCTAGTGGACGAGTGAAGAGCACCGAGACTTGCCCGATTTTTTTTTTGTGTGTGCCTAATATCAGTTTCTGTGAGGGCCGTCACTGCACGAAACAAACATGATGACATCACACGCCGACAAGCCGAGATCCTACGCTGCTTCGCGCCCGAAACACAGGCGGCCGGCCAAGCTCCTGCTTGTGGCCACGTTGCATCTATCGGACTGAACTGTACGAATTATACACTGTATAACAAAATACCACAAGTGCCGTGCCACTAGATGGCTCTCATGTCAAAGAATAACAAAAGTTGAATCTTTCCTTATGGCTGCTGTAATGAGCTTAATTCAAGGGACCATATTGTTCCATTGGGTCACGTTGAGCGGACTGGATCGTTGCGTTGTAGTGGGAGCGAGTTTGAATATGTTGATTGTGCGCAAAGACCACCAGATTAACCACAAAGCTAGCCAGCCTGCAAACTAAGCACTCCTTTCGTGTCCCCGGTTGGTATTCTGAAAGACCTATTGCCCGTTGGTGAAGTCTGCAAGCTGGGCTATTCTATCAAAACGCCAAGTTCCTTTTATTGGCATGTGTAATTAGGGCTTAAAGCCTATTTAGGTGTTTTATTCAAGGCTCTATTGCTCCGATGTAGTTTCGTACTGTTCGTCCTAATACACTAGCAACTGTTATTGCCTTTTTTGTTACCGGTGTTTCCCAAATTCACAAGTGCTTTCAAATTAGGAAAATGATCCAGTTGTTAATAGCGCAAAAGTCTTTGGAAACGAAGTTTTCAATGCGCAGCAACAGTACAGCATTATAATGATCGCGTAACTACCAGATAATAGCTCGATAGGGCACTCCGTTATGAAGCAACATTTTCTGCTACGTATATCGGCAGCAGTGTCTAATGACACGTACACAGATGAGCCAATATACCGAAGAGGTGAAATATTGAATTTAATAGAAGCCTTTATATATGATCTAAGTGAAGTATGCAATCGCAGGACTGAGTACAAACAGGCTGATGTTACAGAACAGAAAAGAATAGAACAGAACAGAAGGTTTTATTGTGCTAAATGAAGAAGAATACATGTGCATGATATACAGAAAGAGGTCCCATAGTTAGAGACTGCAAGGGGACCTCTTGTACAATGTAGAATTGAGAATGATTGTGATGTACAATGCAGGGAGACAGAGCTACAGTAAAATGCAATGGAAACAAATAAAGTAAGAATATACCCTTTTAATCTCACAGAAACAATTTAAAAGCAAGAATACCCTTCGCTAACTTCAATGACAAGTGATTACAGAACGCAATTCACAATAAACAGGAATCAATTAGGAAACAGCAAAACAGGCTAGTTAGTTGATATGATATGATTTTTTAACTTCGATTTAATTACCTTCAGGGAACGGCATACTTTAATGTCGGAAGGTAAATTATTCCAATAAGAAATTCCAGAAAAATGAATGGTTTGTTTGCCATAATTGGTGCGAACTTTCGGCAGTAGAAAGTTATTGTTAAGGGCAAACCTTGTGACATTGGTATTTGAGAAAATGGTAGTAAAGTGTGGAAGTTGGTTATTAATAGTTCTATATATATAAATACCAAGGTTATATTTAACTAGCTCAGATACAGTTAATATATTGTTTTCGTGAAGTAGTGACTTAGCGTTAGAGAGATATGGGCTTGACGTGAGAATTCTCATCGCTTGGTTTTGAATTGTCTGAACTGAAGTAAGATGAGAGGTGTATGTGTTACCCCATGAAGTAATACAGTAAGAAATGTGCGAATGAAGAAAAGAAAAATAGAGTGACATAAGTATTGATGGATTGAAATAAAGACGAGATTTAATCAGTAGTCGAACTGCCTGCATATTTAGCCCGTGCAACTATTTCTGGAGTTGTAGACATAATTTACTATAAAAGTGCGCTGCCTGTTTAAAGCGACAGACGTCACAAATCATTTCCCATGGAACTATTTGTACGTTATTCGTGCTTTGAAACTCTCAAGTGACGAAAAAAAAAACCACAACTCCGGCAATCGCAGTGGTCGCCATCAACGTTCGACGTCACGAAAGGTATTTAGGAGCGCGCTTGGTATCACTCTGCCTCAGGTAGGCTTTCTGTTTGTGTTGTGAAATGACAGAGAAATATCTAATGTTTCATGGTCTCTTCATTCATTGTAGCGTTGAACTGCAGGAAAATTGCAAGCGAGAATCAGATCGAAGCGATGGATTGTGTACACCTGTGGTTGAAGTGACAGGTGGACGACATAAAAATAATATATAGTACTGCCAACAACCTCAAGGTTGAACTTGGGTGCTTTTCAACACGGATGTTGTGCAAGAATGCAAAATGTACATCACAGCGAAAAGAAGCAGCTCGTACCCTCACAAACAATTAAACTGGCGTAACGTGCACGAACTACTAACAAAGTATATATGACTCCCCTTGCCCCTGTCAAGTTACAGCATTTGTACGTGAAGTTAGCTATTTCCGAAAGCCACTTCAGCCTTCGCTGGTTCGTCATCGGAGAAAAATTGTGCACCGTAGCTTCATCTACCACATGTTGGTTGGCCGCGAGATATTGGCGTCGTTTTCTCCTTATTCTTGATCTTTGAGCACCCACTTTACCCTTCGCAAGTGGAGGGCGGCCAATTACAGTTTCTCCTGGTTAAACTTTTCGTATTTTTTTTACATTTCTCTCTCTACCGCTTATTAGCATTTCTGCAGTTAAAACAGTCCTAGTTTAAAACTTGTGAGCACAGCTCTGCCTGCGAATCGGCTCTATACTTTACGTCTTTTAGTTATTTTAGCTCTCGTTTTTTTTCAAATGACAGCTATTCACGAATGAAGGCAGCATAGTTTGCCGAAGGAGCATCTGCTATCAGCTGCAGCGCGTGTGCACTACAGACAAGTTCTGTTTATATTCGGTGGTAATGTATGGCACTGGTTTGGTGCGTGCCTACGCAAATCATTGGTTTCAACGAAATTAAAAAAAGTGACATTACGCTTTCAAAATAGAAATTTTTCATGCCACAGTCCCGCACTCGCTAAATGCGAGCTTTGTAGTATACATGTCGTCTCTTCGGCATGAAGAGGTTTGTCGTGTAGGCGGTTGTTTGGTGATGGCGGCTGTCTAACTCTGCCTTTTCGGAAAATCAGAAATGTGAAACGCCTACGCACTATACCACATGTCGACAGTTCATGTTTTCGATAAATACTAGCTTCATGCATGAGAATGCACGAGGTGGTTGGGCTACTATATAGTGTGATTATGCGGGTACGTTTAGGAGGAGTTCTTTTTATGACATTTTATAGCTATAGCTAGTGCCGGCTTTAGGAGGTTTTCTTTACGCATCCTCAGATGCGTTGCCAAATTCAGAACAGATAGCGTGACGAGTACAATCAGAAGAACTTGTGAGAAGTTGAAAAAAAAGATATATATATTCGCTGTAGTCTGTCCGAACAGAGAAGTTTTAAGGTAAGTTTTAAGTAAAGAGAAGTTTTAAGTAAAGAGTTGAACGTAAAGGTGTCGAAAGTTTAGTGCGAAACGCTAGAACGCTAATACCGTTCATTCTGTTAGAGAATGAAAAATGTCACTCTGTTATGCTATCATTGAATGAAATAAACAAACTGAAACTAGAAGCATAGTGTGCTCCAGATATTTCAGCATACTCAGTGGCGCAACGGTCATTAAAGCATTCTGCTGCATAGTTGTTCTGGAGTTTCATCATAGGTCACGAGTTTCTGTTTATAATATAGAACCAGTTGTTTCTGTCATTGCAATAGTTTATAACTAAAATATTTTGCGCGCTTGCGCACTTTCTTTCGTACGCTTATTTCGCGTGTAGAACAAGATTCACAATGATTTTTGTTAACAATCTCACAGTTGATTGGCAACTTACTTTATTCAGCAACAAGACGAACTGAAGAAGATGAGGCCGGTCATTGAGTTTGATGCCGTATAGTGGTATGTTAGGTACTAGAAAAATGAAAAAAGAGAGAAAACTAAACGTTGAGTAGTCATACAGTTTATTCAAAGAAGGAAAATAAACAACGTTCAACTTAGGCGTTTCGGTAATTCATGAATAGACCTTTGTGGCAGTTTCGTTAGAGGACCAAGCTGCAGCTTGCTTGCGAGTTGATCTGATTAAGCTTGGGCGTAAGCAAAAGCCGTTGGACATAAAATCAATAAAGACGAACAGTGAAAGTGCTGGGCAGTTTATTCTGACTTACAGATGGCGCAAACTTTCCACACGCGTAAACTGAGATACGCAGTCTTTCTAAATGTGAATGACATTTCCTGACAGTAACCGTTGATAAACCGAGGGTGGGAGAATTCGACTTCCGGTATGGTATACAGTTCCCTCCACCCAAATAATATGCATTCACATTGTCGAACTAAGAACAACGATGTGAGTGAGGTGGTTTACATTTGTGGTGAATAGCGCATGGCAGTGCTCTCGGAAGCGCATGTTCAGGGGGCGTCCAGTCGGCCTGGTATGTACGCTGATGCAAGACATTGAAACAAAATAAACCACATTCGTTCGACAGCTAACAAAACGAATAAGTCAGCAGAAATAAATAAATAAATACAGCATAAAGGCAGGGAGTTTAACTAAGCTTGGTGTGGTTGGCTACTCTGCACGTCAGATAGAAGAAGTGGTTAATATTAGACAGAGAAGAAACGAAGAAAAAAATACCAGGAAATCCACGGAATGCATGATGATGAAGGCAAAGCATACGTCAGAACCTCCGCGCTTCCATCCATACGTTCCTTCTTGCTTCTGTACTTTCAGGTGTCCGTCTGTGTGTTCGTCCATCTGTTCGTCCGTACATACCTGCGGCCGTCCATCTGTGCGTCCATCCGTATGTCCGTGCGTTTGTCCGTGCGCCCGTCCGTCATCTGTCTGTCTGTCAGTCCGCCCGTTCATTCATCCGTCCGTCGATGCGTCTGCCCATCCGTCTGTCCATCTAGTAAACACTCCAAGTACCGCCATCTCGCATTTTTTCATCATATATAGGATGGATGGATGGATATGGCTGTACCCTTTAGATTGGGCGGTGGCTAGCACCACCAAGTCGTGATACCTAATGAACTAAACAATAGATTTTTTTTTTCCTCTAAAAAGTGAGGTTGAGGATTTGTACTTTGCAGTAAAGGATTTAATTTTCACTTGTCCCTTGACTTTAGCCATCAATCACATAACCTCCTTCTAGTTAATTCTACCCGCTTAAAGTCTATTTTGCCCTCCCTGTTCCTAAACCCCAGCGCTTTGAAAAACTCTGCGCCATCATCCAGAACTATAAGGTGAAGCCCTTTACAGAACATTATCAAATGTTTGGCAGTTTCTTCTTCCTCTCCACACGCACTGCATACCGTGTCTAACCCTTCGTATTTGGCCCGATATGCCTTGGTTCGCAATATACCCGTCCTGGCCTCAAACTGTAGAGACCTACCCCGAGTATTATCATAGATTCTTCCCTTGGCAATTTCCTGCTTAAAAGTTCGATAGATCTCTAGTGCGGACTTCTTAGTCATGCCAATTCTCCACGTATCGGTCATAGCTTCCTTCACCTTCTTCTTAACCGATAATTCTTTTTAGTTTGGCCCCCTGCTCTTTTCTAAGTATTTACCAGTCAATTTTCTGGTTCACTTCCTCCATTTTGTATCGACATTCTTTATGTACAAGTAGCTGAATACCTTCCTAGCCCAAAGCTCCTCCCCCATTTCTCTCAATTGCTTCTCAAATTTTATCTTGCTGCTAGCTTCCCTGCGCTCAAATGGGGTCCATCCCATATCACCTTGTACTCCCTGATTTGGTGTATTCCCGTGAGCTCCTAAAGCAAGCCGACCTATTCCACGTTGCTTAATTTCTAATCTTGCTTCAGCTTCTGATATCATTCACAATACCGCATTGCCAAACATTAGACCAAAAACCATGGCCCCTTTCCATATTCCTCTCACAACATCATACCTATTGTAATTCTGCAGTGCCCCGTTTTTTATTACCGCTGCATTCCTGTTACCTTTAGTCGTCACGTATATTTCCTGTTCCCTTAGGTGCTCGACCCCATTGCTTATCCATACGCCCAGATGTTTGTATTTATCTGTTATCTCTAGCGTGACCTCCTGAATTCTAAGCTCACTACCTTCATTGTCATTAAAAATCATGACTGCTGATTTTTCCTTAATGAATCTGAAATCTAACCTATTACCGCAAATGCCCACCAATCTCCGCAAATCTTCCTTGTTGTCGGCCATTAGCACTATATCATCTGCGTACATCATTGCTGGTAGTGCCTGTTCAATGAGTTTTCTTTGTTTGACAAAACAAAGGCTGAAGCCCAGTCCACTTCCCTCTAATTTGGCCTCTAATCCTTGCAGATTCATCATGAATAATAAGGGTGACAGGGGACAACCCTGCCTAAGCCCCCGTTTTACATCTGCAAGCTCGGATACCTGTTTTTCCCACTTTATAACGACCTCGTTACTATTTTAGATATCCTTTAGGAGATTGGTGACTACATATTCCACACCTAGTGTGTCCAGTATTCCCCACAATTCCTCTTGAACCACGCTAACGTATGCTCCCTTTATATCCGAAAATGCTAGCCACAGAGGCCTGTGGCAAGCATATATAAATAATTTATATAGATCACATATAGATCATATATAGCATATATATATATCATTTATATAGATCATATAAAAGTAATGCCATCCAGCGGCCATTCCAAGGACTAAACGAGAGCTGGCCTGGCCGGACGAGAGGAGCGGCACGCGCGCACTCTCTTATCGCCTGCACTTCTTGTTTAGTTCTATTTTTCACCGCTTCTAGTTCATGGCACTGCGGCCCAACCCTCGCTAAACTTTGTTATACTCTGCGACAACTTTTCTAGGCATTGGAGCGAAGGCTACAGAGCCAAATCACAGGCATCCTACCGCCAGTGAATGTAGTTCCACAACAGCGCCCGTATTTTTACCGTGAAATATAGAAGTTCCCAATTTTGAAAGCGAAACTCCCTATGCCTTGGGTCGTGCATCCGCGATGTATGTCGTCACAGTAGTAGTAGGTAGCCACCTTCACGTCCGCACTGGAGGCGCGGCACGCGCGCACCCTTTTCAATTTAGGAGGAAACCCGAGCACGTCCATCATAAATAAAGATAGTTGTTCCTTGTAAAATACCTTTTTAGGACGAATATTGATGACTCAATCTCCAATAAAATTTCCCTTGAGTTTGAAGCTTACCAAAAAAAATGACAGCATATTTACGGAGTGAATGATGGAGAGTGGGGCGAAGCATTCGTCCGTCCATGCGTCCGTCTGTGTGACCGTCCATGCGTCTGTTCTTGCGCCCGTCCCTGCGTTCGTTCATGCATCCACCCCTGCGTCCGTTCGTGCGTCCATCCATGCATCTGTCTGTGTGTCCGTTCGTCCATCTATTCAACACTCCAAGTCCCACCATCTCGCATCTTTTTATCATATATTCCCCATATAGAAGCACCGCCATTCAGTGAACATTCCAAGGACTAAACGAGAGGTGGCACACGTACACTTTCTTACGGCTTGCGCTTCGGGTCTACTTCCCACCTTCAACCACCTTGAGTTCATAATATATACTAGTTCACTGTATTCATGGCACTGCGGCCCAATGCTCGCTAAACCTTTCTAAAACCCAAAGAGGTTACGCCCAGCGAGTATAATGTAGCAACCTTTTCCTGTCAGATAGTGCTCAATGTACATGCCAGTGGCTGCTAATGTGAAATGAGAGACAGGAGGATTCAGCTTTTAATTTCTTACGGCTTGCGCTTCGTATCTGCTTCCTCCCTTTAACCACCTCGAATTCATTCATAGTATATACTAGTTGATTGTATTCATGGCCCTGCGGCTCAACACTCGCTGAACCTTTCTAAAACTAAGGAGGTTACACCCAACGAGTATAATGTAGCAACCCTTTCTTGTCCGATAGTGCTCAATGTACATGTCAATGGCTGCTAATGGGGATCGCAGCGTGCGCGTTGACTAAAAGCCGAATGCTCCTGCCTCTCATTCCCCATAAGCAGCCATTGGCATGTACAATGAGCACTATTTTTTATTGTCAAACAACGCACAGAAGAAATCTCTCACCGGCACCACCTTGGAGGTCAAATGTTATACCTATTTCGGGTATGTGCCACTGGTGGTTACGTACTACGAGGGACGCACAAGCCATGCCATAAGGAGCTTCGCCCCTAAAAAGAACTAGTATCAGAAGGACGCACTTTAAACACTGTGTGACCAGAAATGGTTGCCACGTTAAACTTGCTTGGCGTAATCTCTTCGTTTTAGCCAGGTTTTGCGAGGGTGGGACCGCCGTGCCATGCATATATTGAACTAGTATATAGCCATCAACTAGTGATGGTGAAAGGTGTAAAGTAGACGCGAAGCGCAGACCGTATGTGCACCCCTTCGTTTAGTCCTTGGGCAGACGTACGGACGAACGAAAGCAAGTACGAACGAATGGACTAATGCTTCGCCCCACTCATCATTATGCACTCCATGGATATGCCGTAATTTTTAGGAGTGAAGCTCTTTGTAGCGGCGCCCGTTCGTCCCTCGTAGCCATTGTAGTATGTAACAAGTATAAGATTTTAACCTCCAAGGTGGTGCCGGTGAAAAATTTCTTCCGTGCGTTGTTGAACAATAAAATATAGTGCTCAATGTACATGCCAATAGCTGGTAATCGGGAGTGAGAGACAGGGGCATTCGGCTTTTAGTTAACGCGCACGCAGCGATCGCCATTTGCAGCCATTGGCATGCACATTGAGCACTATCTGACAAGAAAGTGTTGCTACGTTTTACTCACTGGGTGTAACCTCCTTAGTTTTAGAAAGGTTTAGCGAGCGTTGAGCCACAGTGTTATGAATACGGTGAACTAGTGTATACTATGAATTAACTCGAGGTGTTTAAAGGTGGGAAGTAGACCGGAAGCGCAAGCCGTAAGAAAGTAAAAGCCGAATTCTCCTCTCTCTCATTTCCCATTAGCCGCCATTGGCATGTACATTGAGCCCTATCTGAGAAAATAAGGTTGCTGCGTTATACTCGCTGGTCGTAACCTCCTTGGTTTTAGAAAGACTTAGCGAGCGTTGGTTCACAGTGCCATGAATACAGTGAACTAGAATATACCATGAACTCGAGGTCGTTAAAGGTGGGAAGTAGACCCGAAGCGAGAGCCGTGAAAAAGTTTGCCTGTGCCACCTCTCGTTTAGTCCTTGGAATGTCCGCTGGATGGCGGTGCTTCTATATGAGGAATATATGATGAAAAGATGCGAGATGATGGTACTTGGAGTGTTGAACAGATGAACGAACGGACACACAGACAGATGCATGGATGGACGCATGAACGGACGCAGGGGCGGATGTATGGACGAACGCAGGGACGGACGCACGAACAGACGCACGCACGTATGGGCGGATGGATGTATGGACGGTCACAAAGACGGATGCATGGATGGACGGAAGCAAGATCCAATGGATGGACGAATGCTTCGCCCCACTCTCTATCATTCACTCCGTGGATATGCTGCCAATTTTTTATTTATTACGTGGAGCTTTTTGAGACGGGACACAGCTCTTACTATTAAAATGGTCGTGTTTAATTTGTTCGTGGTGATTTCACATTTTTGAAAGCGCGAGAAAGTCCCGCCTATTTAAGTTCGCCTCAAACGCTAAGCGGCGTCTGCGTTTCCCGGAATTCTGAGGGTGCGACGCCATCACTTCCCATAGCGTTAGGAGACGCGCGCCAAAACGGACCACTTCGCGTAGTGCTACATGTGCAGAAGCTCCGCCTCCGTAAGTTTTCCTTCAGTGCCAAGAAAAGCTGTCGCCGAGTATAAAACCAATTAGGTTACGCCCAGCAAGTTTACCATGGCAACCCTTGCGTCCCCCTGTTACTAGTTTTTTTAGTAAGCATCGAAATCAAGGAAAACGTATTTAGAGATAAGGTCACGGGTACTCGGCTCTGTAAGTTATTTCATCAGAAAGTCTATCTCTTTAATTATGATAAGCGTGCACGGGTTTCCTCCTCAAATCAAAAGAGTGCGCACGTGCCGCTCCTCTAGTCCGGCCCTTGAGGTGGCTACCTACTACTACTACTGCGATGACGACTACTACAACTACTGCATACACCGAGGACGCATGACCGATGGCGCAAAGAGCTTCGCCCCTAAAAAGAAGAAAGGAGATGGAATGAGCACTTAGAAAACGCTACTTAAACTAAACTCGCGCTGGTAGTATGCAGGCAGCCGTGAAGTCTTGTCGCCTTCGGGTAGCTCAGCTGGAGATTTTGTGGCCTTGTGGATGTATGAAACGATCAGCCATGTTTCCCGGAACTTCTTTTCGGATAGCGGCCTTGTGCCGAAACATACTTAAAGCAGGAATCGGAAAGTGAAAGACCCACGCGAACGGTCGATTCTCTCACTCTGTCATTTCAACATTACCACCATTTACGCACTTCCGTGCCTCGCACTGTTAATCTTCACTGCGATGCTACTGATTGGCCAGAATTTTCAAACAAGCAAGAAAGAGTCAACTGTCGTCAACTCTTTTGAGTTAAATGGGCAGATAGATTTATTTTTGCTTAACCCTTCCGCCACCTCACGGCTTTGTGCATGGCCTTCTTCTAATATATAGTTTTACATGTACTGCGAGTTCTAGATTCAATGGAGCACTGCGAAATGTTCCCTTCGTGATTAGTGCAGTAGGTAAAATCTTCGCACTGGAAAATTTCTGGTCATCCTTTTGAACCTCAGATCAAGGGAGTTTTTCGTGCAAAATAATTTCTTAGTAAGAAAGGCGTGCTAACTTCTGCCTTTGTGCTGCACATTACCGAATTACAATTTTCGCTTTATAATCTTTCCTCTGCCTTGAGATGTTTAAAAACGTATTCACCTCAAAAAGCATAACGAAATCAACGCTCAGCATGTCTATTATATTCAAGTGTAAGGAATGCTTCGACAGCCAAATTTCAATTCGGGCCTTTGCGTCTAGCCACTATTCACCCAACGTATTCCCTGCCGCCCTGGGATATTCCGCACACAAGCGGGCTGGTTAAAATGCTTTGCGCATTGCTGCAACTCAGTGGTTTAGAAACAGAGGAAGGTTTAGCGTCAGTTGTAAGACCCTCTCAGCCCAAGCAGCACTTTTCTGCCAAGATGGAAGTTTCAACGAGGTTTTAGTACGCTGGCAACAGCAGAGTTGGCTGATCGGTTTCTTTAGAAGAAGGCTTTTAGAGCTCCATATGTGAGTTTTCTTCGTCCAACCCGGTTCGTTGGAAACGTTCCACGAAGCTGGCTTTGCTGCCCAGCAAAAACGCTTCTACTACACTCTTGTCGGACTGTATGCTGTAACTCTACTTTAGATCACCTTTGCAATCGCGCCAACGTGGCGGATATTATTTGTGTATGGAGAGTAATTTTTAATTGCTAATGTGTTTTTCATTTTCTGCCGCAGAAAATGGCCGAAGGAGCAGTTACGACCGGCTATGCTCAGACGTCGGTCGGTAACGTGTCCCCACCTGAAGCGACCAACGGGAGCGTTAGCTCCGAAACCTTGGTGCTTCCACAAGTGGAAGTCGCTGTATCGTCATCAGCTTCCGGGGAGGAGCTACACAGTGATAACGCATCATCGTCTTCTCCCACTTGGGGTCTGCTACCACTACACAATGACTCTTCAGTTTTTCGGCCGACACCATCAGCCGCGGAGATACAGTGCTACTTGTCTGACGTGAACCGAAGCGCAGGTGAGTTTCCTTTTAGGAGCTTGCTCCTTTCGCTGAGGGGTTGTCTCTCGTCGTTGCGCTGGTGTGCACGGCCAGGCTAGACTGCAACTGCGCGCTTCCTTTTTACGGCCTTCGCAACGGGTGCTGTACATGCCTCTCGCCAATTTTTTGAGGGGCGCGCTGTGACCCTGCCATCTTCCGTCGCTCCATATAGTGCGCGAACACACAAGTTCGGACGCGCTTCTCCACTCACCGCGCGTTGAAAAACAAGTTGCTTAATCAGTGAAGACGCACAAATGGTTTATGGCATCGATCATACCTGATGATGCTGCTGGGCTTGAACCTATACACCTCCGAAGAGTGCACTTTTCTGGCAGTGCCACAAACCCTGCAGTGCGCCCATGATCACAGCCTCCTTGTGACAGAAAGCGGCATACCACACACCCCTTACAAAAGAGTCTGGATACGCTTAATGATTTCTTCCGTCACATTCTATTTGATCTAGAAGAAACACTACCCTTTCTCTCCTTTCTGTGCATCTGCGGCAATTTTCTTAACGCATGCGTGGTGGTTGCTCTCGCAATAATATTGGGACGGGATGCATTTTTTTTCTTTCAGCAATCGCTGCAGCAATCGTCCCATCATAGTCTGGTATCAACCCCCCCCCCCCCCCCCCCAATGCGCGTCGCTGTTTATTATTTGCGTGCAAACACTTGCCGCTTCTTGTTCAGTGAAAGCACCCCGCCGCGGTGGTCTAGTGGCTAAGCTACTCGGCTGCTGACCCGCAGGTCACGGGATCGAATCCCGGCTTCGGCGGCTGCATTTCCTATGGAGGCGGAAATGCTGTTCCTATGGAGGCGGAACAACAGCTGCTTACTTGCCGAAAAGTTGTAATCTTGTCATTTTTCATTTTTAAACATGTTGTTCTACGAACAAGAAAGATAGCGCCGAACTCATTTGCACTACAGTTTTAAATATGGGGCAAGCGGCTTGCGAGCGTAAGCAGCTACGTACGATCGTTCGCACTCTTCATGGATGTGGCTTGCCGTACAAAGGAGTGTAAAAGGGCTTGCGGTCTCCGGAATCAATATTTTGAGGTGGTGTTAACGCCTTGATCATGCACACCACGACTCTATGTGCGTGCCGTCCGAAGACGTTATTCAGCAGCAAAAGCCCTCTCTCTCTCTTTTTTTCACTTTCTTTCACGTTGTACGCAGTTTTTAGTCATTAGATATACAACACACATAAGTGTTTAAAATAGTTGACAGGCTGCAGGCAGCAGCTATAAGCCCTGAAAACACTCCAAATGTATTTGGAAAAATAAGGAAAAATAGAAAGTAGATAAAAAAGGTAAGGCGCATTCGTTATTTCGTGAGCGACCTCTCTTATGCAACGTCGTCGTCCGACAAGACCAAGGGTCAAATGAGCTTAGTGTTCTCTGATTGCAGAACAGGTGAAGCATTATTTTTCTATCTCCCTGATCGTTGCCAGTGGTTTATGCCTTCTGAATTACGCCTCTCATTAGCCGATTCTTCCGCACTTTCACTGAGCTTCAGCTTGTATTATGCACGAGCACATATATACCTACATTAAGTGGCAAGCCGTCTGGTAAATTAGTTTTCTTTTAGTAGATAACCCTCCCTCTATCCTCGATTTCTCTAATAATCCCCCTTCCACTCTTCGTCGAGAACCCTTATTCTATCGTTTCACATCGACAAACTATACTTTGTGCCGTGTGCGCGGCGTAGAAGATGCAACGTCAGGGTCACTGCACTCCTACCGTCACTGGGAGGCGAAACATACTCAGTGTAATGATGATTGTAGTGGGTCATGCAAATCTCGGCACACACATTGTCAGTGCTAAGCACGAGACGCTCGGCCCGGACTGTCGCTGATTTTGATAGCTAGGCCTACGCTCCTACCTGGTCTCGGATAACAGTTTGGACTGTCTCCGTTCTATATTATAATTGGTGGAGGTGCTGGGTCTCCTTGCAATCCTGGAGTTGCGAAGCCGGACTCTACCTGCTGTCATGACCACTGCATCTGCCACAAGCCCTCCTCCTATGGCTTCCCAGGCCATCGTGTGCTCCGGCGCGGTCCGTCAGCGGGATCCTCCCATATTCAGCGGCACTGACGACCACGACGTCGACGACTGGCTGGCTACTTACGAACTCGTGAGTGTCTTGAACAAATGGGACGAAGCCACGAGACGGGCCACTGTCGGCATTTACCTCAGTGGCATTGCCCACTTATGGCTTCGGAACCATGAGACCGACGTTCCCTCCTGGACAGCATTCAAAGCAAAGTTCAGCGAAGTCTTTGGTCGTCCTTCTGTCCGCAAACTTCGTGCGGAGCAGCGCCTTCAGTCGAGATCTCAACTGCCTGGTGAGAACTTTACAAGTTACATAGAAGACGTCATCGACTTGTGCAAGCGCGTCGATGTGAACATGACAGAGGTGGACCGCATCAAGCATATTTTAAGGGTATTGACGAGGACGCTTTCCAGATGCTCATTTCAAAAAGCTCTGCTACTGTCGCCCAAGTTACCGAGCTCTGCCAAAGCTATGATGAGCTCCGCCGGCAACGTCTCGTCACCCGCCGTGCTGTCCCACATCAGGAATCGATGTCCGGCTTAACTCCCTCGCAAGACCCCGTCCTCCTCTCGCAGATCAAAGATTTCGTGCGCGAAGAAGTTGCCCGCCAACTCTCGCTCATCTCTGGCCTACCGGAGCGCAGTGCACCGCTTAGCCCTACTCTACGGACTATTATACGAGATCAAGTGTCTGAGGTCCTTCCTCCGCAGCTGGTGCCACCAGTCAATGCACCATTGACGTACGCCGAAGCAGCAGCACGACCACGACCACAGACGTCCCAAGCGCCGCCTCCACAGCATGCTCCTGTTTATGCCGCCCAGCCGCCACGACCTCCACTTCGCCGAGTCCCTAATCCATGGCGCACTGCCGACAACCGACCGATCTGCTTTTCGTGTGGTCTACCTGGGCACGTCGCACGTCTGTGCCGCCGCCGCCCACTCCACTCACGTGAAAACCTACGTCCATACGAGAACGATTACACGTACACTCAATACACCCCCGACCCCGAATTGTACGCTCCTCGTCCAAGCCACCGACCAGCTCCTGATCGCCGATCTCCTTCTCCACGTCGACGCTCGCCCTCCCCGATGCGCCGACGCCCCCCTACAATCGACGCGGAAAACTAAATGACGCAGTTCCCGAGGCAAGAACTGCGTCCTCGTCGCAAAGCACAAGCCCTCTTCGTTCGCCGCCGAATGTAAATAATGCTGTTCTTGAAGGTGTACTCGTACTTGCCCTTATTGATACTGGTGCCGCAATTTCTGTCATCACCGAAAAAGTTTGCCGTTCAATTCGAAAATTGACAACGCATTACTTGGGTTCATGTCTTCATACTGCCACTGCACAGCCTGTGTAGCCTGTGGCCCCGTGTACTGCCAGACTTGTAATTCAAGGAGCGCCCTACACAGTCCAGTTCGTAGTACTCCCGCACTGTTCTCATGACATCATTTTAGGTTGGGATTTTCTCTCCCATCACCAAGCCATCATTGATTGCGCCCGAGCCGAAGTCGCTTTTTGTCCCCTTGGTGATGCGCTACCAGTGCACGATCGCCCTTCCGACGCGAAGTTGGTCATTAGTGACGACACCCAAATCCCTCCACGCGCTACTGTCTTCTCACCTGTATCGTGTTCCACCGTCGTCTACGCTACCGCATTCTTAACGCCTTTCGCTGCTTTCGTTCATCGCCACCTATCACCGCTCCCAACCCCTCTCGTTACTCTTCAAGGTGGTGCGACCAACGTGCCTGTGAAGAATCCGTTCCCATTCACGATTACGCTACTTCGAGGCGAATGTATTGGTTCGATAGAATCATTCGAAACCATCGCTACACTTGACGTTCCTGATGAATCATCGGAAGTCAGCGCCCTCTCCTGTAGTTCCGTGAATGAGCCTTCCACTACCGACATTTTCAACCGTGTCATCGACGAAGGCCTAAACCCACAACAGAGGTGTGAGCTTTTGAGCCTCCTTGACAAGTTTCGACCATCTTTTGACAGTCACAGCGCTACTTTAGGTCGCACATCTACCGTATGCCACCAGATCAACACAGGTAATCACCCACCACTACGGCAGCGACCATACCATGTTTCACCACTTTCCGAAGCCGCGCGGTATGCGGAAGAATGTCGGCAATTAGCTCGCACCCTTACAACACAAGAACAAGGGCTACAGAAATTTCGTCACGACGATGGACGGTCCAACTACCAATTTTCGCCCAACTCTCTTGTTTGGCTATGGGTGCCCCCCAGTGCTGCTCCTGGTACCTCTACAAAGTTTGTCAGCAGGTACCATGGACCTTATCGCGTCATAGAACAAACTTCCGCTGATAACTACCTCATCGAACCCCTCACGGCCATTGTGGACCTGCGTCGCCGAGGCCGCGAAATCGTACATGTGAATCGCCTCAAACCATATCACGAACCACTTGTCCTCACGACACCTTAGAACACTTACTTGGCACCATCTTCAGCGAGGGGGAAATATGTAATGATGATTGTAGTGGGTCATGCAAATCTCGGCACACACATTGTCAGTGCTAAGCACGAGACGCTCGGCCCGGACTGTCGCTGATTTTGATAGCTGGGCCTACGCTCCTACCTGGTCTCGGATAACAGTTTGGACTGTCTCCGTTCTATATTATATCAGAAACTCTCTCATTGTATTCGCGAGGGGTGAGAAGACCGTAAGAAAAGAAGCACGCGCAGGTGCAGTCTAGCCCGGCCGTACGGTGTGTACGCTAGTGCACATTACTCCCGCTAGAAGCACAGCTGTGCGCACGCTGTCACCGCTCAGGTGACGCTCGCTCCCCTCTTGGTGCGTGCTTTAGTTTGGTAGGAGACCGCTAGGTGGCCACGCCTATGTGTAGCGTTCGCGCTCAGCGCACTTTCTCTTTTGCCGGACATCACTCAGTACGCGTCGAAACCGCTACCCACTACGAATACAGCAGAAGCCGAAGTGTCGCCGTGGAGGGCTCGCAATGTGGTTGCTGCGTGGGCTCACCATCAGGACCCTTCTTGAACTTTCCACTCCGTCCTCTGGCTTTGTACTTTACCGATTATAAAGCCATTATACTAAAATGAAAACGTACCACAGAGCTTAGGTCATTCGTAAATATGCTCTTGAACAATATATATATTTTGCATCGGTATGTAAATATCAGTATATAGTACAACGATATGTGCACAATAGACAATGTGTGTATAACGTGTATTACAGTCACACCAAAACTCTTGTGTCATGTCTTTATGTGATGACGATTATCTACAGAGCATTCACTGTTTACGGGATTTCACCTGTGGACCAAGGTCTTTCCTCATCATTCACTTCGTGGATATGTTGAAATTTTTTAAAGTGCAAATGCATTTTTCACTCGGGCTATGTCAGAATCCAGCATTGCCTGCGGCGTCCCACGCGCCGGCAGGTGTTATCTCATCGCTCTCACTCCTTCTACCATAGCAACAGCTGCAGGCTCGCGCGCTTATCCTCACGCCTAGCAACTGGAGAAAGTGGTACGAGTGTGTGTAGGAGAGGCGATGTGCAGTGCTTCACTGCTCCTTCTCTCGCTGTTCACTCTCCCTCTTCTCTGCACCCCGCTCTCCATTGCTTGCGCCTCACTCTCAACCGTTCGCTGGTTGGGTGCCTCGCAAGGACATCCGGAAATGTGTGCTCGAGACACCGCTCTGACACGCCAACGCCAATCCGAGAACGCCGGCGCTCTACTCTCCCATTCGCTCGCTCCTCATTTTCGAACGTTCGCTGGCACGGTACCTCTGAAGGCGATGGCAGAAGTCAGGGAAGGCGAATGTCTGACGGTAACGGTACCCTCTTCCGGGGCAAGAGATGCTTTCGCATTTTTTCGCAATTCTTTTCAGGGAGGTGAAGACGTCTTTTAAGTGTTCGAATGCACTTTATAAACGACTCTAATCCGCCATCCGTGGTGCGCCTCCTCCTCTCCGCTAGTGACAGCACGAGGAGCGGAGAGGAGCGTCTGTAGCAATGGCGCAGCGACATCACACACCACGTGATGGCGCGCGCTCCATGGCTGCGCGCGCCCGCGCCGGCTCCCGCACCGCTTTCTGCGCCGTGACGTCCCGGCGCGCTGTGCAGCATTTCTCCGATCATAAAGCGTTGTTAGTAACTGTGAGCCACAATGATAACACCAATAGGTGCTGATCTGTAGTGACATGTGTTTTGTGTGTGTGTGTGTGACGCGCTCGCGATGTGTGCTATTTATGCATCGTACGAAATTGCGAAGTGTAAATAAATAATACTTTGTGTATAAATGTGTGTGTATAAAAATGCATCATAACAAATAACACTTCAATTCATCAATTACACTTTAATCATCATCATCATCAGTAATCAAACTCCCAAACATTTCCCCGAGGGTGAACATGACCAAGTGCGAATGCACGGGGTGATGCTATGAGGGGGAGTAAAGTTGAAATCTGTTGGCATTCGCCAGTGAGTTAACGTAAGCTCCCCCGTGTGATCACATTGCGATTCCCAGGAACCATAAGACCGTAGGTACCATAGTGTGAAATAATAAATAAATAGTGCGAATACTAAACACATATTATATAAACGGCGAAGTAAATATTAAAATAAATTAATATAACATTTAGTATGAATTACATATACAGTACACATGTCCTGCGAATTAAAGAACACATAAACATCATTATAGTGCAAATTTACTCTCATTTATACGCGTAAACTCACCAAGATTTGCAGAGAGGGTGTAATGGTTCCTGAGAATCGCAATATGATCACACGGGGGAGTTTACGTTAGCTCACTGGCGAATGCCAACGGATTTTAACTTTACTACCCCTCATAGCTTCACCCCGTGCATTCGCACTTAACCATGCTCACCCTCGGGGAAATGCTTGGGAGTTTTTTTTTTATTATTCTGTATCTTCTTCTGACCAAAGGCCGCGCCGCGGTGGTCTAGTGGCTAAGGTACTCGGCTACTGACCCGCAGGTCGCGGGTTCAAATCCCGGCTGCGGCGGCTGCATTTCCGATGGAGGCGGAAATGTTGTAGGCCCGTGTGCTCAGATTTGGGTGCACGTTAAAGAACCCCAGGTGGTCTAAATTTCCGGAGCCCTCCACTACGGCGTCTGTCATAATCATATGGTGGTTTTGGGACGTTAAACCCTACATATCAATCAATCAATCTTCTGACCAAAGTAAGCAATGCCAGATCAAATTATTTCATTTTTCTTTATTTCGCGCTCGGCAAAACAAGAAACGAGAATGATTGATTGATTGATTGATGTGTAGTGTTTGACGTCCCAAAACCCCCATATGATTATAAAAGAGGCCGTACTGGTGGGCTCTGGAAATTTCGACTACCTGTGGTTCTTTAACGTGCACCCAAATCTGAGCACAGGGGCCTACAGCAGACTTGCCTCCGCCAAAAATGCAGCTGCCGCAGCCGGGATTCGATCCGGCGATCTGCGGATCAGCAGCCGAGTACATTAGCCACTAGACCACAGTGGCGGGGAAGCAAAGAGAAAAGGGTTCATTTGAAATGAGCAATGAAAAAAAAATAGAAACAGGCGAAATTTATCTACTGTTCCCAATGAACTTTATGACGTCTCTATAAGAGACAATTCAGTAGTATTGTCAAACATACTTGGTAAAAATAAACTACGGAAGTCGGTCTCACGTACCATAAGGATGAAAAACTTAATGATAGCATATTCACGGAGGAAATGATGAAGATTGGGTGAAGCGTCCACACGTCAGTCAGCCCGCGCTTCCGTCTGTCCATGCTTCCGTTCGTGCAATCATCCATGCGTCCGTCCATCCATGCGTCGATCCGTTCGCTTTCAGTGCCTTCGTTCATTCGTCCATGCGCCCATGCATCCGTTCATCCCTCCGTTCATCTGTCGGTCTGTCCGTTCGTCTGCATGTTCGTTAATCCGTCGGTCTGCCTGTTTGTCGGCCTGTGCGTCCGTCCGTACATGCATCCGTCCATCCATCCAGCTAACACTTCAAGTACCACCATCCGGCATCTTTTCATATTGCCACGTTCCATTTCCCAAGTTTTTGTTATCGTCCCAAAACACCACACGATTCTCAGCGCAAACCGCGCCTGCAGTTTTCTAGAGGGTTCTGGACTGTAGTAGATCATTTCGATAAGATCACGCCCACTGTGCGAATGGTACAGATTGTTCTGGAACGCACGCCGCCGCCAGCGATAGCGCTAGAACATTCGACGGCTGGAGTATAAATGCCGACGCGCTTCGCCGCTTGTCAGTTGTTGATCGAAGGCCGACGCTCCGTTCGCCGCTATCAGTCTGAGACTGCTATCTGTGCGAGACTGCTGCTGTAATTGGACTTTCTGTTTACCGGGCACAGGTTCGCCCAAATAAACAGTTAAATTCCAACAAGAAGCCTTCTGTCTTCGGCCACGTCACGACCCCGTGACATTTGGTGGAGGTGCTGCTTCGTTCATGTACCGGACGCCCCCGTCAAGCCGTGAACCCAGCCCACGTCGCGGAGAAGACACCGACGCCAACCAGGAGCAGCGAACAAGCCGCCGACAGCAAGGGGTACCACCGGAGTACGGGCTTCTACACGACAAGCCGCGGAAGACCAAGGCCATGACCGCGACTGCAGCGACAATGACAACCGCAGCGTCCCAGCCCACGATGGTCATGCATCAACCCAGGGAACCACCAATTTTCAATGGGTCATCGTTCGAAGACCCGGAGTCCTGGCTAGAGACATACGACCGTGTGGCCGCCCTCAACCACTGGGACCATGACGAAAAGCTGCGTCGTGTGTTCTTCTATTTAGAAGACACCGCAAGGACCTGGCTCGAAAATCGGGAGTCCACGCTCCGAACGTGGGATGTTTTCTGCGGCGCATTCCTGCAAACGTTCGCGAGCGTCGCTCGAAAAGAGAGGGCCGCTGCTTTATTAGAGACCCGGGTTCAGCTACCAAATGAAAATGTCGCCATTTTCACCGAAGAAATGACCCGACTATTCCGTCACGCTGATCCAGACATGCCTGAGGAGAAAAAAGTTCGTTTCCTCATGCGAGGGGTCAAACAGGAGCTCTTCGCGGGGCTGATGAGAAACCCACCGAAAACCGTCCAAGAATTTGTAGCCGAAGCGACCACTATTGAAAAGACCCTGGACATGCGCACAAGACAGTATAATCGTCGCCTGACTGCAGACTGCGCTGCTGCTCAAGCCAGTAACTCCGGAGACCTGCGTGAAACGATCCGAGCGATCGTGCGGGAAGAGCTGCGCAAGCTGTTGCCTTCGGCGCAGCCTCAAGTGGATTCGATCGCCGACATTGTGCGAGAAGAAGTTCGGCAATCGCTTCAAATTCCCCACGCACCGCTGCCCGAGCCGGAAGCTATGAGCTACGCCGCTGCACTGCGCCACAACGCTCCTCCCCGTCCACGCCAAAGCGCCGCCCCATCGCACTTCCGTCGACAGACGTCACCGCCGCCACCACCCCCACCGACGTCATACCGTTCGCCAGCGGCCCAGCGCAGTGCACCGAGGAAGACTGACGTCTGGCGCACCCTTGACCATCGCCCGCTCTGCTACCACTGCGGCGAGGCCGGACACACATACCGCCGTTGCCAGTACCGACAGATGGGATTGCGTGGCTTCGCCGTCAATGCACCGCGCCCACAGCCAGGAGAACGACGACGTGACATCGGCGACTACCTGACAGGAACTCGGTGGACACCACGAAGCCCTTCGCGTTCGCCGTCGCCCAGCCGCCGCACGTCACCGCACCACCGACAGTACTCTGGCCCAACGCGGGGCCGGTCTCCTAGCCCGTATCCGGGAAACTAAGCGCAGCAACCGGTGGAGGTGCGGTTGCTGTGCGACGAACTACCGAAGATCCTCCGACGACGACGACGCCGCGACGGAGCTTTCCGAACACAACGCCAACCAGGCAAAGCCCTGACGGCGAAAGCTCACTTACCGAAGGTGGCCTGACGACGCAACATGGAAGCAGCGGAACAAGCCGACGCAGCCGTGACCCGACGCCACGCCCTAACTGTAATGCGAGACGGCGAATTAGCGACCTCGACGTTTTTATCGACGGCCACAGTGTGACCGCTCTCATCGATACTGGAGCCGACTATTCTGTCATCAGTGGGTCATTCGCCGCGAAGTTAAAGAAAGTTAGGACAGCTTGGAAAGGCCCTGAAATCCGCACAGCCGGAGGTCATCTCGTAACGCCTGCAGGAATCTGCACAGCGAGAGTCACCATTAACGGCCGTATTTATCCTACAGACTTCGTAGTCCTACAGCGTTGCTCGAGAGATGTCATCCTTGGCATGGACTTCTTATGCCTCCATGGTGCTGTCATCAACCTAAAAACAAAGTCGATAACGTTATCCACAGAAGAAGCACTACCGCCGCGCACGCCGTCTGGACACCATGCCTTGAATGTGCTGGAAGAACAAGTCACCATTCCGCCTCGCTCAAGCGTCATTATTTCAGTCGGTGCTCCTGAATCACCTGACTTCGAAGGCTTCGTTGAAGGCAGTCAGCATCTGTTGGTCACCCGAAATATTTGCGTCGCAAGAGGAATTGCAGAGTTGCGGGGAGGCAAAGCAACGG
The DNA here is from genome assembly GCF_013339725.1 of Rhipicephalus microplus. Classification (NCBI taxonomy): domain Eukaryota; kingdom Metazoa; phylum Arthropoda; class Arachnida; order Ixodida; family Ixodidae; genus Rhipicephalus; species Rhipicephalus microplus. The sequence continues at coordinate 41,937,904 of NC_051173.1, forward strand.
TTATGCTCACAAATTTCAGCAATGAGTACAAACATGTGAACAAGGGAACAACGGCCGCATACATCGAAGAAATTGTCGAAGCCACCAGTGCTTTCGCCCTCGCCGATTCTGCGGAACCTGCTCAGAGGAACCAAGCCCCTCCCATAGCTTTCGACGTCAATCCCAGACTTCCGAACGATAAGCAAGAACAGCTCAAGGCCCTGCTCCTAAATTACGAAGATTGCTTTTCGTCGTCATCGAAAATTCGGCAGACCCCAATCACGAAACATCGAATCATAACCGAAGAAAATGCCAGACCACTCCGTCAGAGTCCGTACAGGGTTTCGACGCGTGAACGTGAGGCCATCAAGAGACAAGTTGATGAAATGCTGCGGGATGATATTATCCAGCCGTCCAAGAGCCCATGGGCATCCCCCGTGGTGTTAGTGAAGAAAAAGGATGGGACCCTACGGTTCTGCGTCGATTATCGCCGCCTGAACAAAATCACAAGAAAGGACGTGTATCCTCTCCCACGAATAGACGACGCACTTGATCGGCTCCATAACGCCAAGTACTTTTCGTCAATGGACCTCAAGACTGGCTATTGGCAAATCGAAGTCGACGAAAGAGACCGAGAGAAGACGGCGTTTATAACACCAGACGGCCTCTTCGAGTTTAAGGTGATGCCCTTCGGCCTTTGCTCAGCGCCTGCAACTTTTCAACGCGTTATGGATACAGTACTGGCAGGATTGAAGTGGCAGACTTGCCTTGTGTACTTGGACGACGTCGTCGTGTTTTCCTCGAGTTTCGACGAGCATCTTCGGCGCCTTGAAGCTGTACTTCAAGCCATCAAGACTTCCGGACTCACACTGAAGCCAGAAAAGTGTAGATTTGCGTATGAAGAGCTCTTGTTTCTGGGGCACGTTATCAGCAAGTCTGGAGTTCGTCCTGATCCACGGAAAACAGCCGCCATCGCCAAATTCCCGCCGCCCACTGACAAGAAAGCCGTGCGCCGATTTCTGGGCCTGTGCGCCTATTATAGGCGGTTCGTGAAAAACTTCGCCCGCATCGCCGATCCTCTCACTAACCTTACCAAGGCCGACGTGGAGTTCAAGTGGGAAACGCCGCAGGAACACGCTTTCCAGGAGCTTAAACATCGCCTCCAGACGCCTCCGTTACTTGCCCATTTCGACGAATTCGCCGAGACAGAAATACATACTGACGCAAGCACCGTTATCTTGGCGCCGTTCTTGTGCAGAGGGCTGACGGACTTGAAAGGGTTATTAGTTACGCCAGCCGATCGCTATCCAAAGCAGAAGCAAATTATTCCACAACAGAAAAGTAGTGCCTCGCCATCATCTGGGCTACGTCGAAATTTCGCCCATACCTCTACGGCAGGCCCTTCAAAGTTGTGAGCGACCACCACGCCTTGTGTTGGCTAGCCACTTTGAAGGACCCTTCAGGTCGCCTCGCACGATGGAGCCTGAGACTTCAAGAATATGACATTACTGTCATTTACAAGTCCGGCAAAAAACACTCCGACGCCGACTGTCTCTCTCGTGCGCCTGTCGACCAACCGCTACCCGACGACCCGGATGACGACTACTTCTTGGGAACGATAACTACCGACGACTTCGCTGAACGACAGCGGGCCGACCAGGAACTTAAGGCCCTAATAGAATACCTCGAAGGCAGGACCGCCGAAGTCCCGAAGGTATCCAAGCGCGCACTTGCGTCGTTTTTTCTACTAAACGGTCTTCTACAAAAGAAAAACTTTTCACCGCTTCGGGCTAAGTATCTCCTTGTGGTGCCTTCAGCTCTGCGACCAGAACTCCAGCAGGCCCTGCACGACGATCCGACGGCAGGGCACCTCGGTGTTTCTCGCACGCTCGCGAGGATACAAGAAAGGTACTACTGGCCGCGTCTTACAACCGACGTCACTCGTTATGTGAGGACATGCCGGGACTGTCAGCGACGCAAGACACCGCCGACAAGGCCAGCGGTACTTCTGCAGCCAATTAATCCACCTTGCCGACCTTTCCAGCAGATTGGTATGGACCTATTGGGGCCGTTCCCGACGTCGGCTTTCGGAAACAAGTGGATCGTGGTAGCCACCGACTACCTCACCCGCTAATCCGAGACAAAAGCCCTGCCAAAAGGCAGTGCATCCGAGGTAGCTAAGTTCTTCGTCGAAAATATCGTTCTACGTCACGGCGCCCCGGAGGTCCTTATCACCGACAGAGGAACGGCATTCACTGCCGACTTAACTCAAGCGATCTTGGCATACAGCCAAACAAACCACCGCCGGACGACAGCGTACCAGCCACAGACCAACGGCCTCACCGAGCGGCTTAACAAGACGATCGCCGACATGCTGTCAATGTACGTCGATGTCGAACACAAGACGTGGGATGCCATTCTTCCGTATGTGACCTTCGCATACAACACGGCGGTGCAGGAGACGACGCAGATATCTCCATACAAATTGGTCTACGGAAGGAGCCCGGCAACGACGCTCGATGCCATGTTACCCAACGTCACCGACGAAGAAAACCTCGATGTGAGCGAGTACCTTCATCGCGCCGAAGAAGCCCGACAACTTGCGCGGCTCCGTATCAAGAATCAACAGACGACCGACAGCCACCGTTACAACCTTCGACGACGCTTCGTGGAATACCAGCCCGGTGAACGTGTTTGGGTGTGGACGCCGATACGCCGACGTGGACTAAGTGAAAAGCTTCTGCGACGGTACTTCGGACCGTACAGGGTGGTTCGACGTCTCGGCCCACTTGATTACGAGGTTGTCCCCGACGGCATCACGAACTCTCAACGACGCCGATCGCGACCTGAAGTCGTCCATGTCGCGCGCCTCAAGCCGTTTCATGCGCGTTGACAAACTGAACCCGTGTTTTTTTTGTATTGTTGTATCGTAATTTATTCATTGTACTTTCTTGCATTATTATTGTACCTTCATCTTTAGTTAAAGCATCGAGACGATGCCTTTTTCAGAGGGGGGCAATGCCACGTTCCATTTCCCAAGTTTTTGTTATCGTCCCAAAACACCACACGATTCTCAGCGCAAACCGCGCCTGCAGTTTTCTAGAGGGTTCCGGACTGTAGTAGATCATTTCGATAAGATCACGCCCACTGTGCGAATGGTACAGATTGTTCTGGAACGCACGCCGCCGCCAGCGATAGCGCTAGAACATTCGACGGCGGGAGTATAAATGCCGACGCGCTTCGCCGCTTGTCAGTTGTTGATCGAAGGCCGACGCTCCGTTCGCCGCTATCAGTCTGAGACTGCTATCTGTGCGAGACTGCTGCTGTAATTGGACTTTCTGTTTACCGGGCACAGGTTCGCCCAAATAAACAGTTAAATTCCAACAAGAAGCCTCCTGTCTTCGGCCACGTCACGACCCCGTGACAATATATTCATTGTATAGAAGTACCACCATCCAGCCGACATTCCAAGGACTAAATGAGAGGTGCTACCTGCTACTATTACTATCACTACTACTACTACTACTACTACTACTACTACTACTACTACTACTACTACTACTACTAATCTTACTAGTACTACTACCACTACATACATTGTGGATGCACGACCGATGGCTTAAGGAGCTTCGCCCCTAAACGTTGCTGTTTTCAGAAAACACAATTTTCAAACACGCCGTGTGTGATGGATACCCGACATGGAGCACTGTCTCGTTGAGCTTAAGTATTGCTTTGTTTGTTTACAGAAAGCTTTTTAAAATTTACAGTACCTGGTTCTCTGCTATGGGAGAGTAAAACGCCGTCCCGTGGTCACGTGGAAAGGGGTTAGACAAAGTGGGTAACGACTTAGAGTACGGGGTACTCTACTATAGGAGAGCCTAAAGCCGTCCCGTCGGCCTCAATGTTGGGAAAACGAGAAGAATTCAACATGAAGGTAAAATGTGTTTTCTTCAGAATTGACTACACTTGTTCTAAGCAGTGGGTTTATTTAGGGTCACTGGAACTTAAGAGGATACACTGGCTCCTACAACCACGAAGGTGAATATATTCTATTTGTTTAAAAATGAATGCGCTCACAAAGCCCCAACTCCCCAGAACTTTTATTTTAGGTTTTCTTCACAGAAACACAGAACCTGACCAAGCAGTGCTTTATTAGGTAGGATAGAAAAGCTTGTACGATGGGTTGACAAAATGCTATTCTTGAATTCAATTTCCGGGAGTGAACTCTTGCTTTGAAGGGTCAGGCTGACCATAGGGCCCATTTACAGTCATAACAGAAAACGCCTTATCGCGGCCACTGTTGCCGATCGGCGGTGTCAGCAGCGCTGCCGCTGGGAGGCGGCCCTCACAAGCGACGAGCTAGCCGACAAGCTTTGGGCCATCCGGCAAGCTGAAGATGCCGCCAAGTGCAAGGACTTCGAGCGATCACCAGAGGTACCACCATCATAATCAACGGAGAGTGGAAAGGGACAGGGGTTTATTCCCTCTTCCCCCACCTCACATGGTAAAACTGCCGGACTTTAAATAAAGTCTATTTATTCATATGGAGTTTGTTGCGAGTTGTGGAAATATGTGCCATTACTTTGCTTGCCTCATTTCAAGTCCGTGTTGCTCATTAACGCCATTGTTGTACAAATGCGACGTATTTTCGTACAGCTAGTACACGTTCGGACACATAATTAAAAGCAGGCTGTATGGTTCTCTAAAGCAAGGGTGCTCTTTTTCCATATCTTCTAGTCACTTCAATGAAGCTGGTTGCCCCGCCGCGGTGGTCTAGTGGCTAAGGTACTCGGCTGCTGACCCGCAGGGCGCGGGTTCGAATCCCGGCTGCGGCGGCTGCATTTCCGATGGAGGCGGAAATGTTGTAGGCCCGTGTGCTCAGATTTGGGTGCATGTTAAAGAACCCCAGGTGGTCAAAATTTCCGGAGTCCTTCACTACGGCGTCTCTCATAATCATATAGTGGTTTTGGGACGTTAAACCCCACATATCAATCAATCAATCAATGAAGCTGGTTGCCCCCTAATTCCGCAGCGCTGTCTACGTTTGTTCGCGCAGCTTGTTTGTGCTACTTATCTCAGCTTGCGGCAGAAAGAGAGCAAGGTGCATTGTTCATTAAAGGAATTGGACATTCTGCGTAGTCAGTACCAATCAAGTTAACCTCAGTGCGCTGCGTAGGATTCTAGCCGACCGATTTGGTGAAAGCACTAATTTGTGCGAGGTTATTCGACGTGCTGTCATGACGAAGCTACGCCAATAGTATTACTGCTCTTTTCCCGGTAAGAAGACTGCAACGAAAGCCTACTTCCGTGCATATTCGGAAACTATTATTCTATTCTTTCTATGTCAAATTGAAACGTCACTGCACGCGAAATAAGCTAGTAACTAATTACATACTAATCCTACTTATTTGCTGCAACACAAAAAAAAACAACATTTCGCTTCATTTTATTTCATGGAATACAATGTTGAGCGCCTTGAAATTACAGTATGTGAATTTGATGACCTCGTAGATAATGCGTGATGGTTCGCCCCTGAAATGGTGCGTCTAAACTCTTTTGCACCGAAGAAGGCAGACTAATGAACAATATGAACAAAAGAGGGTTTTCCCGCAAATGCTCGGATGAATTGTTTTTCCAAAAGTTGTGTAAACCTTAAATGCACTAACGGAATAGTGACTGAACGCACAAGTAACCTGGCCATTTATTTGTGTTGGCTTGGACTTCTAGCGAAAGCTTCAGACGTGCTTTAACGGTAAACATGAGGTGAGAGACCAGCCGAATATTCATGAAATTTGTAAAAAAAGCGCCTAGAGCAGACACTGTAACATTTTACTGAAATCGTCATCAAGAATAATAATTCTATGTGTAGTGCATGAATGCATTTAATATACATTGATAGCGTCTGCAGCTGAGGTCGTTGGTATTTCGTAGCATACTGGAGCCGTGCAGAAAAATCTGAATCCGAAACTTCATCGGCATCGTACGCGTTGGACACACATCGTTTGCTACGGACTGTCGCATTGTGTGCATCAATAACAAAAAAAACAATATTCTCTAAAGCAAATCGCCTGAACTGGTTGCCTAGAGCCATTACTGAGGTCCAGAAGTTGCATTATGGAGTAATGAATCATAATGTCCTAAAAAAGTGCCAAAGCTTCTTCTAGGCCGGCAAAGCTTGAAACAATGAAACTGGACAATCATAATTTGTAATCTGATTCATTTGTGTCCCTCGTAGGCCTTTGCTATAAGACGAAGGTGTTTCAAGGCTTTAGGTGGGCGGTGCTAGGCTGTTTACACGTTCTTTCTGAGTGCAGAGAGGCTCAAGTTAAAGAACAGGCAGTCACGAACAGGACACGGACGTTTAAACCCCAGAAACAAAAACTTGCGTGGAAAGCAAGCGTTAAGACATCCGATGCAACTACAAGTGCGTTCTTGTTAGAGCAGTGATTTGGTCTCTTCAGGGTCTACTCACAGCTGCCATTGTCTTTTGCCGTTTCCTAGCGTTCTCTAGGTGTACATACTCGGTGTATTCGGCTCACCGCCAGTGCTTCGCAACGATTTGCTGTTGGTTTAATTGTTGCCTCCTTCATTGCTACGAGACCGGTGCTGAGTACTGGCACTCTCACCCAACATCTGTAGGGCGTGAAAGCCTTGCATATGTGGTTGTTAAAAACAAATTGAGAAGAAAGATGCTGAGACAAACACAAGTAATTGAGACAAAGCGCATGTCTCATTGACTTCGTTTGTCTCGGCATTTTTTTCGTTGATTTTATTTTATAACATTCAGATTCAAGAGTTCCACATTGTTACAAGCTGCCACTCTAGCGTCGCCAGCGCGAAGTCGGCGACGGGAATGACAGCAGGTTGGTTCGTTCCGCACGCAAGCAGAGACAGTGAAGAGATCAGAGACGTGGGAAAACAAAACAAACTTTACTCTAGTGATATTGCTGCAACACGGGATCTAATACAACACTTCAATACAACTAACAAAATACATCGAAACTTGATACAACTAAAGAAATATATAACAGAGAAATAAATCAGCTTACGAGAGAGAACTATTACAAACTACAAAAACTAACAAGAATTGAACGACGGAGGAGAAAGTTCGAAGATATAAACAGGTGAAGGCATACGTGTGATGACCGGCAGCGTTGCGTCCCTGACGATCGCATGCGAGAAGTCGAAGAGAGTTCTGGCACGACTGCGATGTCGGCGGTGTTGCAACGCTGGTGGCTCCGGGAGGCTAGTGCTTGCAGGTGACTTCGAGCAGGTTGAGCTAACTCGAGGCGAAGTCCCGATGTCTACGTTGCAGACGTTAATATCTTGTCACAACTAGACGAACGGCTAAGTTTAGGTGGCCAGCCGATACAGAGCTACACTAAAAACTTCTAGAAGAGATGCTTGTTGATCTGTTTCTACACCATCTTGGTCAGCGACCAGTCTGCCTATCAGGGCGAAATCCTGCGCTTAAATCCCCCTCGTGTCTCCTCGCTCTCTTCTTTGGGGACAAGAGACCTCTACCTGGGTCCAATCATGCGCGTTTAATTGATGGGAAACTCCGCCCCAAAAATATTTTGACCCCACCCCTTTTTAATTAGGAGAGGGCCCGCAACTAGCCAGAGTGACAACCTGTCGGGTTGTTGTCATGCGGCTGGGCCACCAGAGCGTTTCCCACGCTTTTCCCCGTGGGAACGGTCAACCACTTAGCTCTCAGTCGGGGCGTCTTGTAGTCTAATCCTTGTTCGGGGTATACCGCGGCCTTCTACGACCTTGCAGACGTCGCCACAGTTACAAAAGGATTAACTGTCGGCGGCGACGTTCTGAGACGAGCACCCCATTTTGCCCTTCTCGGACCCCTTTCATGCGCCGCCGTTTCTCACGGTCAGTCGGGGAGTACGGCGCCCGTTAATTGCCGTGACGCGGTGTCACCAAAAATAGCCGTCCATGACACACATGAACCAACAGGACCCAGCCATCGTTTTACTGGCATTGATTTCTATGGCACACTTGTTGAACTAACTGCTACCTTGATTTTCAGTGCACCGATGGTGAAAAGGTGAATAGTCAGTTAGGGTGAATAGATCACCCACTATATGTGGCACCTACTGGTATACAAGTATGATAGCTTTTACTGTTGAACACGGAAAGATTTGTTTAGGAGCCTCACTTCTAATTTCATGACTTATGCCAAGGGGCCTTTAAGAAAGCTGATATTTATAATTCGCAAAAGTTTTCACCACTACCGCAGTAATCGTGCCATGGCAAAGGACGGTCCTGAGTGTCACCTGTGCGCAAATCAAACAGCTTTTATGCGCAGCAGTTCACTCTACCCAAGAGTGGACAAGTGACGAAAACCAGCGCTTACTCAAGGCCTTGCGAATGATCCTCTTATCTCACACCATTCACTGTAACTCGAAAGGTTGTCCCCAAATTTTGAGCCACCCATGAGAAAGGACCATTAACCGGATTGTGGTGAAGCCCTCCTCACGTGAGAGGGTCAGTGTGTGGCATCACTCAAGTTTACTTCCTCGCAGCAGTATACTGGCTGAGTTTAACTAATAACATTGTTTTCTTTAGTTTTGTAATCGCGATAGTCTCGTCGATTAGGTGAGGTTTACTTAGTTTTTATGGCTATTTATTTATTTACCACGCACCTGCAGTTTCAGAAAAGTAGTTGCAACGGAATAAAAAATGTTTCAAAACAGCAAGGATATACCTCCAAATCCTCATGTTCACCAGATGAGTAAAACAAGGGGAAAATCACAGCATATTCATGAAGTGAATGACCTGACAAGTGGGGCGAAGCTCACCGCAGCCCGAACTCGTTGTAATAGGGGTACAGGTGCGTCGCCCGGAAGCTCAACATCGTTAAGAAGTACGAGGCCAGAACACCTGAAAGGGACGTATGGATGGACGGACGCATGAACGGACAGACTCACACGCGGATTGATGGACGGATGAATAAATGCACGGACAGACACACGGAAGAACGAAAGAACTGACGGACGCTTCACCCTACTCGTCATCGTTTGCTTCGAGGATATGCTGTGACACGTTTTTTTTTCATTGAAGTGCAATGCAATGCAACTGGCTACTACGACGACACGGGACGTATGACCCATGCCGTAAGGAGCTTCACCCTAAAAACAGTTGAACGACAATGTAGATAAAATACAGGCATGTTATACACAGGAAACCACCTGTTCTTTAAACTACGCACCAACAAGAATGATACATTCTGGTCTTCCCTATGAGCTGGTTTTGACGTTTTATAGTTAATTTTGCGCTTTTTTTCACTACATTTCAAAGCCCAATTTTAGTGAATTTCTCAGTTTTTAACGTTGAAATATAGCTGGAATATTGTCAACGTTTTCGAAGAGCACAACGTAATTGATTTTACGCCTATATTCACGTTGATAACTGCAATCTTACCTTTTCAAGTATTATGAAGGCGCCATAGTTATGCCAACTGAATGTCAACGCCCATCCTGTGTCGCATTGCCTGTGCCCAGTTTCCCTCGCGATACGTCTAATTATGCTCGCCGTGTACTACATGTTATTACAGCGAAAGCTGTTATAAGATAACCACTCAGCTCTCTCGTATAGCGCCGTAATTTTCCGCCACCACCGGTGTTTGTAACCACATCACGCAAAATTAGAAAACAAACTTAGTACCAATGACACTGTGGGGCTCTAATCCGAGTCTGCTGGGTGCCAGGCCAGTATTCTCTCACGGACCTACACTGGCGCTTGCGGCTTGTTGGTAAACTTGCCTTAGGGCAGATTGATGTCGGGAAAGCAATCGCGTTAATACGATTTATAAAGCGTTTTTAAACAGCAAAAGAACAAGCAGTCGCCGCACAATGCGAATAGCGTAACGAATGCGTGGTCTAATGCTCGAACCCATTAAAAAAGCTTATTTTTTTTCAGCTATTAACTGTGGCGCATACCCACTTCAGACATTATTCCTCATCGTCGTCAGCCACTGCATGAACAATTGGCATAGAACTCCTCATAATTGTTTAGTGGATACCACTCATCTGAGAACAATGCGAAAATATAGCATAGCAAATGTTGGTCCCTAAAATTTTTATTAATAATGCCACAGCGGGCATCAAGGAAGTGTGCTTGCAGCAGTTACCAATGAGTGTTCAAAAAAGGCTCTGAAAGAACACTCTTCTAGCTTTCGCTGTGACTGTGCTGCGCCTTCCACGGAGGACTGGCGTTTTTGATTCCAAATAAAAGAAATCTTTCTTTCCAATTGATGAAAATAAAAAAAAGACTTGGCAGGACTTACGAAACCATTTTCCTAGCGTTGCTGGCTTTCAGAAAATCAAATACTTAGACGTTCAAAAAGCAGCGGCTCCGCTTGGCTATGCCATAATATGTGTAACGCGCCGTGAATTACGTATGGGCAAGCAAACCATGGTTGGACAGACGAACGAACCACGGACAAACCAAGGATGAACGGATGGATGATTGAACCACGGATAGACCGACGAAGCATGGATGAACAGATGGACGAGCCACAAATGGATGGAGGGACGAACCATGGTTGGATGGACGAATGGGTGAACCACAGACATAAGGACGTGTGGACTAAGCATGCACGAACGAACCACGATGGGACGGTTGGACTGGACGGACAAACCACAAATGAACGGAGGGATAGACGAACACAGATGAACAGACGAACGGACGCATGAACTAACCATGGACGGACTTACGAATGGATGAAGCACGGATGAATGTATAAACAAACTACAGATGGACGAGCGAATAGACAAGTGAACCAAGAACGGACGAATGAACGGGCAAATCATGGATAGATGGACGGCAGGACAGACGGATAAATGAACCACAGATAGACGGATGGACGGATAGATGAACCACGGAAGAATGAATGAACCACAGATGGATGGACGGATGGACAAATAACGGGTGAATGGACGAATAATACAGATACACATGCTTGCGAGCTAGTGATATCACGCTGCTCAAGCGCCATACTACTAATTACAGCTCACTCCAGGAGCTGCCAGGCCTTCTTGGTTCGCCAGCTTTGTGCCTTGTGACGTCACTGCTCCTCGCGCTTGTGAAAAAGTGATCACTGCAAGCCACGTGAAACAACTCAACCTCGACCAATGTAGCTTACGGTAAAAAAGAACTGTTCTCTGCCATACAGACCTTCACATGTACAACAATTTTAAGTAGATCAAATAACATCGTTTTGGTGCCATTTAGTGCAGTCAAGCTTTTAACTCGGTATAAGCCTGAGGATTAAGTATGTCAAATGCGTGCAGTCGGCAATTAGCAGATTCACTCTCAGCATAATACTGCACTGAAGAATGCAAATCAATTCTTTCCTTTTTTTCCGTGTGTACGCGCTACGGACTTTTACAGAAGAGTTTCATGCTATAAGCAAGTTGAAGAAACTCACGGCACATACAAACCTGGCGTTTGTCATTACGTTTGCATGAACGTTGGCGCTCCTATCAAAATATTTTTCTTGAATATGCTGCTGCCCACTGCCATTGATGATAAAACGTCGCGCTGAAAAGACAAACATTTGGCGTACTTGTGGGCTGTCGTCTTCTCATCAAGTCCCTGCGCATCTGCAAAGTATACTTCATTACATTCCAATGAAAAGAGATGGAGAACCAACACGTGCTCGTCGGACAAGCTGTTTGTATAGCGCTATCTTCGCTACATACTCAAATCTGCACTTATATTTCCTCTTCTTTTGTGCCTTTGATTAGGTCCCCGCGTACTAGTACCGCGATGCCGTTTTAGGAGTGAAACTCCACTTAGCCTAACCTTGTTCCGTGTCAGGAATAACCAGCAGTAGCTCCCGAACAGTAAAGTAGATGGTGCTGTCTCATAGAAGCACATACAAACTGCAAATGAATGATTTATATGTGGTGGTTACCGTCCCAAAGCCACTATATGATTATGAGAGACGCCGTAGTGAAGGGCTCCGGAAATTTCGACCACCTGGGTTTCTTTAATGTGCACCCAAATCTGAGCACATGGGCCTACAACATTTCCGCCTCCATCGGAAATGCAGCCACCACAGGGAAGATTCTAACCCACGGCCTGCGGGTCAGCAGCAGAGTACCTTAGCCACTAGACCACCGCGGCGGGGCTACAAACTGCAGTTGAGTGAGAATATTTATGAAGGTGTCATACCGCTACTCTCAGATTAGCTGCTGCGCGGGCTGTGCCTGTGTACGCGGGGAACGAGATCCTGCCTCTCTTGGATCGACGCCGTACGTGTCTGATTGTTGCTTGGGTATGGACGAAGTGGAGCAGCGGGCGCGGAGGGTGGAAGCGGCTCATGCTCGTCGACAGACAGACAGACAGACAGACAGACAGACAGACAGACAGACAGACAGACAGACAGACAGACAGACAGACGGACGGACGGACGGACGGACGGACGGAAGCATGGACTGACGCACAAACTAACGGATACACTGAAGGACGCACAGATGAATCGCTGGATGCACGCACTGGTGGACGGATGCATGGATGGATGGAGGCACAGATGGACGCACGGATGGACGGATGCATGGACGAATGCAGAGACAGGCAGAGGGATGGCTGGATGGACACACGAACAGATGCTTCGCTGGCTCCTCACCATTCACTCCGTGAAAATGCTGTGAATTTCTTCAGTCATAACATTTAGATCCTTTTATAATTTTTTTATTGAAATAGTATCGTTTGACTGGCTACTGCTATCGAGCGCCAAACTTATGAACACGGGTTGATACACTACAGCAGCACTACAGTTTCGTGGGAACAATTCTTGTTGTCATGGGGATGTGGGGTGGCTAATAGACTCATATGATTATGAGAGACGCCGTAGTGAAGGGCTCCGGAAATTTCGACCACCTGGGTTTTTTTAATGTGCACCCAAATCTGAGCACATGGGCCTACAACAATTCCGCCTCCATCGGAAATGCAGCCACCGCAGCGAAGATTCGAACCCACGACCTGCGGGTCAGCAGCAGAGTACCTTAGCCACTAGACCACCGCGGCGGGGCTACAAACTGCAGTTGAGTGAGAATATTTATGAAGGTGTCATACTGCTACTCTCAGATTAGCTGCTGCGCGGGCTGTGCCTGTTGTTGCGGATGGGAAGGAAGGTTGCTGCTGATGGCATCCCACTGCTGCCACCAGTTGTTGCGGGTCGCGGCGACCGCAGTCTGCGGGTAGCGGGGCCGATCGCCGTCGCTCCGTCGAGCCAAGGACTGGGGGATAGCTTTAAGCAAACTTAACGGATTTATTTACATCATTACAGGGAGTTGTCGAGATGACAGAAGAGAAGAGAAGAACTAGTGGTTTCACAAACCACGAGCGTGGTGGTTAAACTTTACATAGTTCAGAGAGACGTCCAGCACTCTGCCGCGTCGTTTTATGCCCTGTTGGGCTCCTCCTCTACGAGTCGACCACCAATCACGCACACACAGGTGAGGGGGGGGCGAGCATGCAAGGTCCACGGGAACACTGCACTTTGATTGCGCCAGCAGGGCTCTTCCTCGTCGTGTGTGAGCCTTTAGTCGAGAGTGCCCACAACCCTGGCCGCATACTTCAAAGGGTCCGCCGATTATGTTCGCTCAATTAGCGGGGCGATCCGCGGCAGCCGCCGCGGTCTCCCCCAGGAAGACGCCGTCCCTGTTGTCCTCTTGGTGGCGTCTTGGCGACACTACGTCTCGTACTCCGGGACAATGCCTGGCGGGCATAGGCAGTCAGCCGGTCGGCTACTTGACACTGGATTAAACAAGCGCCGATCTTTTGAGAGGTGCCCGGTTCGTGGAATCCTCTGGGGAGAGCCCTTTGACCAGAGCCGTCGTCGTCTGCCGGTTAACGCGCTAACGATGCGTGACTGGCCCAGGCGGGAGATAGAGTGGCGGCTCCAAAACCCTCTTTGGCGACATTCCAGCCCGTTGGCGCCGCTGTCAATCAGTAGGCGACGTCTCGTGGGGCCGGCCTCTGTTGCTTCCTCCGTCCAGACGTGGCGAGACTGTCCTTTTTGCACTAATCCGGCGTGGCAAATGACTCGCTGGGTCAAGGCATAGCCCGATCGCTACAGCTCCTCCGCCGACGGGAAGATCTCGGACGTCGGGTAGTATCAGCTGCTCGACGGGAGAGATCACAGTAACCGCAGTCTCCCAACACCATTGATACCACAAAGACCAACTGCTAGAACCAGCAAGCGCCGGCAATGAGTTTTCGGCAACCAGGCCGGTCTTTCAAATGTGCCACAATGCACCTATGCTTTTTTTTCTTTTAAATGGCAACCACACTAATACTCTTGCCCATAGCTAAAAATTTCGATTACACCAAATATCCCTTAAAATCATTACGGAAAACGTCCCGCAACGTTCCGTATAACATGACGCTCAGCTAAAGAATTCAACTGATCCCTCAGCACATACTAAAATAACAAAGGGTAATGCAATTTCGTATACTAACACGCTTATTTGCTGAATGTAGTTTCATGTCAGCCCATGTTTTTAAAGAACGCACAAGACTTTGCTGTGCGCTCTAGCATGACATCTTACTCTCATCCAAAGAGCGCTAGCATACCCACACGCACCTAACCATAGGCGATATCTCTCTCACCTAGGTATCCTTAAACCCTCATCTGAACGTGAATTTTCTCAAGGAACAAACGCAAGGAACAATCACACTTGAGGTACACGTCAGGAGTGCGTGACAAAACAGGCGTTAATTTTGCGCTAAAACTCCTGTACCGAATGTTTCTCCCCATGAGCATTTCGAAAATTGCTTTTGTTTTGTTTTATTCTAAAACCTTCCCAAACATTGCTCATTTACTCTATTGAAGACGGCATGCAATGCCGCGCTTAACTAAAGGGCACGAAGCATAGAAACTCCTGCTCCGCTCGACCAACGTTACCACGCTTTCCAATTTAGCGGGCAAACCACACTTCATTTACGATTTTTGTTTTCTCAAAGAAAAACTAATTTCGAAGCAGTCGGTTGACCGACGCGGGTCACTGCTTCCGCATAACCCTTAACACTTCAACTCGAAATTTTGACAAAGCTTACACGCAAACAAAATCTAGAGGGAAGAAAAAAAAGTGTCCAAGCAAACTAGCTGTGGAGATGACACAGGTACACCACTTTAAAACCAAATATAACCAAACAAGTTTGTTTCCAAAAAAACTCCTGTGTCTGATTCTCCCGTTTACAGCCGTCGCTCCCCCTTCAGCCGTACACGCGGCGGTCGTGGTCTTCGACTCTGAAAACGCGCGAGACTACAACGTGCACGAGCAACAAGCTGAACTGCAGCGTTACGCCTCATTCGAGATTTTGGCGGGCTTCTGTCAGTTCGGCGTAGGGGACCGGAGCGATGCGTGGGACAGAGTGGCCATGCCTTCTTTGGGCTAGCTCGCGTGTGGTGCTTAGCTATTGTGGCTTTTCCTTTTTTTCTAGGACCCCTTCTACAATCCCGTTCCCGCAAAGCTTTAAATCTTCTGCGTACATTCCGTCGCGGGGATGCGCGCTGGGGCCTACCCTTCCGCCGTTGGAACCTTACTTTAAGCCACAAAGGACCT
The DNA here is from genome assembly GCF_013339725.1 of Rhipicephalus microplus. NCBI lineage: Eukaryota > Metazoa > Arthropoda > Arachnida > Ixodida > Ixodidae > Rhipicephalus > Rhipicephalus microplus. Next base: position 41,953,473 of record NC_051173.1, read on the forward strand.
TTCTTTGAACTGGCTGGTAACCTACTCTTGGGCTGCTCGCCCGGCTGATTGCCCCCTCTTTCACCCCTTCGCTTTGTCGCTCGCGTACGCCTCTCTCGTTTCCGGCGACGTCTGCGACCGACCTGTCCTGCACCGCTGGTGAATTCGTTGCTGGTTGAGTTATCAATGGTTTTACCGCTCAAGGGTGCCTCTGCACCACCTGCCACAGTGTTTCGGCACTTTGATTTCTTGGCTCTGTCGCCCTGTCTGGCCGATTCACCTGTGCTAACGCTGTACTCAGGTGCGCCCTGAAACGTTCTGTGGATAGAACGGAAAGACCGGCGCTCTCCACGCAATTCCATTCGCGAACCCGCTTCCCTCTTACCTTTCGTCCGGTTGCTCGGACGCATGCAATGTAATTTTGACGCTGCTGCAAAGCTCTTATTTGCTACGCTGACAGATTTTGCGCCTTCTTTTACACGCGTAGTACTGTTCGTCCTTCTTGCGGATTTGCGACGTCTCTTTCGTCTGCGCCGCTTTTTGCGTGTCGTTTCCGAGCCTCCCGATCGCATCTCACACTCGTGAACCCTCTCACAGCTTTCGTGAGCTGTCTCAGTCGCGCGGTCTAAATGATTTTCGCCCTGGTCATCTTTATTCTCACCCTCTAGACCGGCGGACTGGTTAACACACTCAGGAACAATGCAGCTGTTTCCCTTCGAAAAATCTTGCTCGCATTCCTGAGAGCTGTCTGCAACTGCACTGATACCCTTCTCTACGCTCGCTGCTTCTGAGCCTTCTCCGGGGTTCTTGCCTACTTCGACCTCATTTGCAAGATCCACCGTCGCGACAAACACAGTTGAGGTCTGTGCCAGATTCTCTCCAGCTATTCTAGCTGTTTCGCTAACAGTTAACTGGCAAAGCACCTCGTCGCACTCGCTCTGGCCTTCGTCGGCCTCTCTACTCAGCGCAGCCTCATTCGCAGCACTCAAACTCGATTCGCCTTTGAATCCGCTGCTATGTTCACACGTGCTAGCCTTCTCTAAAGCTCTGGGCTGCACCTCGCCCTTCTCGTGCGCTACACTTGCGGATGGCTGAATCTTCCACTGTGTTGCCTCGACTTTTTGTTCTGACAGTTCAATCTCTAGGCTGAGTGCTCGCTCAAGCTCTTCACCTCGCTCCCGTTTTTCTATCTCCCATTTGCTCTCACTATTCACCTTGGTGCTATGAGAGACACGCGGACCCCTCTCAGGCTTGGTGTTAATACCAGCACACCGCCGCGCGTTCTTCAACGGAGCGTTCATGAGCTTGCATTCAATTTGCTTTCTGTCAATTCTGGTGCCGAAGCACCGCAGTAAGGCTGCCTTAGCTACATTGTAACTGTTGAACTCGTCCTCGGAAAGGTACCCTATTCTACCAATTAAGTCGCATGGAAAGACACTCAATAAGGCGATAGACCAATAGTCTTCGTCGAGCGCTAGGTCTGTGCAAACATTCTCGTAAGAGGTTAGGTAACTCTCTATATCCTCGCCCTCTTCGAATGGATGGATCCTCGAATTTACTTGAGACCATCTAAGGCACTGTATTGATCTTCTTGTCTCTTCCAGTTTTACCTTAAGGCTTTCCTGACGCTTTTTCTCGCGCTCCTGTTCCTCACGCCTTTCCTGACGCTCCTGTTCCTGTTGCTTTTGAATCTCGTTCCACGTTTCTTTAATTTCTTCACTGGTCAGATTCAAGCCCTCGATAGCGCCAATAATTGCGTGTTTCTTCATCCCCGCATCTACTTCTGCTCCCAGCTCCTCCCCCAGAATCAGGAGCTGATTCTTCAACAAACGCTTCCAATCCATGACAGAGAACTAGTGTGGTGCAGCTCACTCTCTACCCAGAAGTTCCGTAAACAACTGCTTCTGTGGTAGCCTCTACCAGCGAAAAGATTGCACTTCTATCTTATCAGCCTGGCAACCAAAAAACCAAAGCCAGCACTCACCAGTCCACAGCTGCCAGTCTCCATGATCTCGGCGTGTTGTTCATTCTCCGTCCTCCAGGCTCACATCCAACCGCTTGCCATCCAGTTGTTGCGGGTCGCGGCGACCGCAGTCTGCGGGTAGCGGGGCCGATCGCCGTCGCTCCGTCGAGCCAAGGACTGGGGGATAGCTTTGAGCAAACTTAACGGATTTATTTACATCATTACAGGGAGTTGTCGAGATGACAGAAGAGAAGAGAAGAACTAGTGGTTTCACAAACCACGAGCGTGGTGGTTAAACTTTACATAGTTCAGAGAGACGTCCAGCACTCTGCCGCGTCGTTTATGCCCTGTTGGGCTCCTCCTCTACGAGTCGACCACCAATCACGCACACACAGGTGAGGGGGGGGCGAGCATGCAAGGTCCACGGGAACACTGCACTTTGATTGCGCCAGCAGGGCTCTTCCTCGTCAGTGTGAGCCTTTAGTCGAGAGTGCCCACAATCCTGGCCGCATACTTCAAAGGGTCCGCCGATTATGTTCGCTCAATTAGCGGGGCGATCCGCGGCAGCCGCCGCGGTCTCCCCCAGGAAGACGCCGTCCCTGTTGTCCTCTTGGTGGCGTCTTGGCGACACTACGTATCGTACTCCGGGACAATGCCTGGCGGGCATAGGCAGTCAGCCGGTCGGCTACTTGACAATGGATTAAACAAGCGCCGATCTTTTGAGAGGTGCCCGGTTCGTGGAATCCTCTGGGGAGAGCCCTTTGACTAGAGCCGTCGTCGTCTGCCGGTTAACGCGCTAACGATGCGTGACTGGCCCAGGCGGGAGATAGAGTGGCGGCTCCAAAACCCTCTTTGGCGACATTCCAGCCCGTTGGCGCCGCTGTCAATCAGTAGGCGACGTCTCGTGGGGCCGGCCTCTGTTGCTTCCTCCGTCCAGACGTGGCGAGACTGTCCTTTTTGCACTAATCCGGCGTGGCAAATGACTCGCTGGGTCAAGGCATAGCCCGATCGCTACACTGTGTACGCGGGGAACGAGATCCTGCCTCTCTTGGATCGACGCCGTACGTGTATGATTGTTGCTTGGGTATGGACGAAGTGGAGCAGCGGGCGCGGAGGGTGGCAGCGGCTGTTGCTCGTCGACAGACAGACAGACAGACAGACAGACAGACAGACAGACAGACAGACAGACAGACAGACAGACAGACAGACAGACAGACAGACAAACGGACGGACGGACGGACGGACGGACGGACGGACGGAAGCATGGACTGACGCACAAACTAACGGATGCACTGAAGGACGCACAGATGAATCGCTGGATGCACGCACTGGTGGACGGATGCATGGATGGATGGAGGCGCAGATGGACGCACGGATGGACGGATGCATGGACGAATGCAGAGACAGGCAGAGGGATGGCTGGATGGACACACGAACAGATGCTTCGCTGGCTCATTACCCTTCACTCCGTGAAAATGCTGTGAATTTCTTCAGTCATAACATTTAGATCCTTTTATAATCTTTTTATTGAAATAGTATCGTTTGACTGGCTACTGCTATCGAGCGCCAAACTTATGACCACGGGTTGATACACTACAGCAGCACTACAGTTTCGTGTGAACAATTCTTGTTGTCATGGGGATGTGGGGTGGCTAATAGACACACATGAATATTGAGGTGACTGCGTTGCTCTAATATCAACGAAACGAAGCCATTGCAAAAGAACGTATTTAACAGTACATTTACGTCTAGAACACTACAGATTGCTCATATAGCAGAGCTTATAAGCACTTCACTCCATTAGACCTTAGCGGAAGATTCTACTAGTACCCAATCAGGCGGTTACTCAGAATCAGCAAATGTGCTTCTCATAACTATTACACCAAAATTGAGTGCTGCGCCCCATCTATGGGGCAAACCTGATCAATGGGGTGCTCTGCGCCCACGTCCCAGTAAATGTAAAGGCTAAATCGCCATTACGACAAGTCGTGGCACGAATTGCTATATACTTTCTGCCCGGCGTTCTGAGTCGCCCATTCGTGCAAGTCAATATTGGCTACTGTAGACATGAATAACCAATACTCTCCGACTCTGTGTTAAACTGAAAAGAAACGTGACTCCTGGAAATAAGTCGAGCAGGCGATAACGGGAAGTTCTTTATCTGGTGTTCACTATACTGTTTGAGTATCCTATACGCTTGCAACTGGAGTTTCGTTATGTTTTGGTCTTTGTTATACAAAACATACAGTTGTTTCTTTGATCAAGTTCATTGCAAAAACATTCCTGAGCACAATTATGAAGAACTGTCGTTGGTTAATCTAGCGTTTAGCTAAGAAGTAAGCTACAACTTTTAAAATTCTATGCCGCAACATGCTGATTATAACAAGCGCAGTTTAATCCCGGTTGCGGCGGCTGCATTTCCGATGGAGGCGGAAATGTTGTAGGCCCGTGTGCTCAGATTTGGGTGCACGTTAAAGAACCCCAGGTGGTCGAAATTTCCGGAGCCCTCCACTACGGCGTCTCACATAATCATATGGTGGTTTTGGGACGTTAAACCCCACAAATCAACAAGCGCAGTTTAGCCCTTGCAACTATATACAAGAATACACTTTTCTATCATCCTCGTTTCTGAAAACATATCACGAATAAGAACTTATTTTAAGCTGGAAAAGTAAGAGGAAAGAGTAGTTAGAAACTCGGGATAGCCAGCTCCCCAGTAAAATTGCTAGCCGAGCAAGTTGGAAACGTTTTTTAACGAAAATCACTACATAGCGGTGACGATTTCAGATAGTGAAAGGAGAAGAGATGACAAGCCCTCACTGTGCCTTCATTGTGACCCTACAGGATCGCGAGCCGCATTTACAATGAATACTTGTTTCGTGAACTTGAAACAAGGATCCGACTCGAGAGAAGAACGTTAAGATTGCGACAGCTTAGGACAACTTGAGAGGCAGAAACGCACCTGCTATTCCATTCTATGTACATGATGCGTCTGCAAAGAGCTCTGTTGGTGTGTATCTGTAATAATGTGGCAAGAGTGATTCTGTAGGTTAAATGCAGCATTCATGTTCACTAAGGAGCCAAATTCAATTAAGGGCATCGTTGAGGGGACCCTTGAGAGAAATACGGCATGCGAATGAAGTGTTGCGATTATCCACAGGACAGACGTCGACGACGAGGGCACGTTGTGGCGTAACCATATAAATTCCCAATGTAGTCAGAGATTACGTGAAAGGGGGACGTCATCGAATTTTTATCGGGACGACACATGATCGCTTCGTCCTATGACGTCGCAAGAGGACGTCACCACATGGCATTGTTGCTTCGTTGAAGGCACGCCGATGCCGTTGGTCGTGTGGTGCCACGGGACGTGGAGAAATTTAAGTTAGCGAGGAACAATACAATCGAATGAGAACGCTGAGGTACTTGCGTGTTTGGCACTCTGTGCCTTTTTATGTCTTGAAGGAAGCGTGGTGACCAGCTGTATAACCTAATGCAATACAAAGTGAGCTGCAGCCGTCGACGTTGAAGTGTTGCAGAGAGAGTAATTTGCGGAAGAACTTCTTCTTAGTACCTTCTGTGCGTTATTGAAGATGTTAACTGGACTTTTTTTATCTCCTTGTCTAGCGTGCACGTTGAGTAAGTAAGTGGTCGGCGTTGTTGTTGCCTCAATAACTAGCAGTACGTGGTTTTGGGGAGCCTTTATAGATTTTTTTTCCATGTCCTACATCATTTTTGTAAGAGAAGACACAGCAATGGTCACAGTGCAGTGCTGCTGTTTGTTTATCATCTTGCTTATATAACAGCTCCGGCAGAAAATGTTTTACGTATACAATTTCTTAACATTGCTTCACAGGGAAGAGATGCACAAGTATTGTAATAATACTGGTGCATCAGTAATATAATAATATTCATAGGTTGAAAAAATCTGTGAGCTCATTCAGACTCAATTACGAATTCATTTTTATTGCTGTTCAGACACACTCGGACTCACATTCACCAAAATTTACCTCAACCAGACCCACTTTGACTCAATTTCACTAAAATAATTCTCAGATAAACTCACTCGAGCTCTGGCTTAACAAAACGTTACTCACTTGGACTCAGACTCACGACCCTAGCTGAGTCTGAGTAAGTCTGAGTGAGCTGAAATGAGTCAATTAGCGAACAGTTGGCTGTTGCAAAAACGATATCACTGCTCATTAACACCTATAACTCGCGCAATTGGGGCTGTGGTCGGGGCGTCTTTTGATCTAGTACCTTAGCATACGTGATATCAGTTGCTGCAATCTAGTAAGGCCACTTCTATTGAAAATTGTGTATAGCACAAGACATTTTTATCAATAATTTTCTGGTAAGATTTTCTGGAGGGGGGGAGGTTAAGGTATGCCTTTTACTTTGAAGTTCAAGCCTCTGATCAATGAATCTTGAGCTTGCAAGAGAACACTGCTGCTTTAAGCTGTGTGTGAGTCGGCGTGAGTATAAACTTGAGCCGACGTAAGGTCGGCAGTAATGCTAAATTTGAGTATAAGTCGAACAAAAGACCGGAAAAAAAATTGCCCGCAGCTTCCCTCGGGGGAACACTGAGGAGGATGCGGAGCATATAACGGGGTGTTAAAGTGCGACTTACTTGGGTCGATGGCTAAATTGGTTAACGTGGTTGTGAAATGGGGTGTTAAATTGCGACTTACTTGGGTCGATGGCTAAATTGGTTAACGTGGTTGCAGGAGGGGGTGTTAAATGAGTGAACACGTACATACGTATACGAAAGGGCGGCGCTGGTCGAAGGGACGTCGATCATTGTGTTTGTGGATTCGTTGGAATTCATTTCACCGCGAACTTGGACGTCGACGCGCCGTAGAAACCAACCGACGAGCGGCAACTGAGCGAGCGAGCGCCGACCTTGAGTATATATACAGCGCGACGGCGCATGCACTGTCAGCTGTCGAATGTTCGAGAAGGGAGAGAAGCGCAACGGCGCATGCGCGCGCGTCAGCTGCCGATGTTCTCGAAGCGTGACGGCGCATGCGCGCTACATTATACAGCTAGCGAATGTTCGTGAAGAGGAGAAGCGCACGCGGTGTGTAGAGGAGGAAGGGTGCACAGATGGTGGAGGAGTGAAGCGCGCGCGGTGTGTAGAGGAGGAAGGGATGCACAGATGGTGGAAGAAGGAGGAGGAAGCTTGCGGACGGCGCCGCACTACAAGCCTCGAGTATTAGATGCTCCGCATCTAAAAGCTTACAGCTCACTCAGCATCACGAAAACACTTTTCAACTGTGCTCAGTCGAACTCACCAAACTACCTCTTACCAGCACTGACTCACTTAGACTCATGGCTGAAGTGTGATCGAGGCTGCTGACCTATATATAAGGTACTAATTGCACAGCCCAAGAGAGTCTCACATTTTTCTTCGGCAGCCGAGCGCCGAATTCACTGAGTTACTGCAGTGCCCAAGTTGAAATTAGAGGATAGCGGAGAGTGCACAATAACGCTTACGGTGACAACCAATTAGTAGAGTAGCTGGACCACCTGATATAAAATATACAGCTTAAGAAGAGGAATAAATTATTGACAGTTTTCACGTGATTTCATGAACGTAGATTACTAGCCTACCGGTGCTCCAATAATGCGTGTCTCTTGGCGTTAACAAGCCTAATATTGTTGCGATTGGCAGATTTATGGGTGATAAAGGTTCCCCAAAACGTTATTGTAATACTCTTTGTCCGTCAAAAAAGAAAGGACGTGCATATGATGAACTGATAACTTCAGCGTTACATCTTGTCCGTTGCCTACCACAATGTTTGTACTTCAACATGGAGGCCACTGCGAGAAATGCGAAACGCGATGCAGGGCGACACGTTTAAAGCTAGTGGAGTACAGTCAAAGCGCCTCACGAGAATAACTTGGTGCTGATGCACATATAGAAATGAGGCAGTGAAAGGTGTGCCAGGCACATGCGTATGCGTATATTTATTTTTACGCACCATTGTCCAACACCTGATGGTATCTCGTTCGAGGGTTTATCGGCTGTCAGCCGCTTCGGCTACGGCAATCTGAGCTTTTCTAGTTTGATCTCTTCCGCCGGATCTTTTCTTCTGCAACATCAATTGTTCCTTGTATATGAACATACGAGTTTCGTTGATAACCATAGACATTAAAGTGTGGCACTAATAAGCGCAGGAATTAAGTTCTAACTTCTGGTACGGAGGAAGGGAATAGCTGGGCATTGCGGCAGGCATTGTGGTAAATCAAACTAGCGGAAGAGGCATGCACAAAGCAAAGGTTTTAAGGTGGCCATTTCCCAAAATTTTGCTGGGCTTCAGATTTTTCTTTATTTTTATGCAGGACGCGTAGAGGTCTTGCTTAGCCTGCTTTTACTTTTATGTATACTCTCCACTGAGTCTAAATAAAATGACAAATGCTCAGCCAAATAGACGGACTGGGCGCTTAGATACATTAAGTACTTTCTGAATTCACGCAACTCGTCTGGTCCGTGTAATTTGGAAGAATAGCAAAACTGGTTTAGTTGCCTGCCTAGAACCGTGTTTTTCGGGTCATGGGCGAAATTCTGCGCACCTCTACTACGGTTGTTTTCTAACCCGTGCGAGAGAAGTACGCAGAGCGCGTCTTCCCCAGTATGCACGAACACTGTGCAATCACATTATGCGTGCTCCAGGTTTTCAGTCGTTTGGCGAAACTCGGAGCCTGGACTAAGTTACCACCTGAAGAGGTGTACGTTTGCCCGCGCACACGAATGGCCTATAGCACAGATCTCGGCGGAACCGACGGAGGGCCACATAATCTACCTAAGTGCGGCGACACGATTCTATTATGCTAAACAACGACTTACGTGAGTGCCTCGATCAGCATGTGCTATATAAGAGCAGGCGACGCGCTCTTCATAAGCGATGCAGAAGACGTTTCTCGCGACATCGAGACATCACTGCCAATCACGCCAAAACGACCAAACATGCACTGAAACACGTTGTTATGGTTTCTCGGGTTGCTCAGCGTCGCAAATAGCTGTGATGGCCTAACCCTAGCACGTAGTATAACCTTTCGCCAAAACGTTATCCAGTGTCATTAATCGATTGGCACCACTAACAAAAATAGATATCTGACCCTTCTGAATGGCGGCTCTTCTTGAAAAGCGAAAGAAGAAAAAAGAAAGGAAAGCAGGGAGGTCAACCAGATTAGCATCCGCTTGGCTACCCTGCAGGGGGATAAGGGGAAGGGCATTAAAAAAAGAAAGAGAGGAGGGAAGGAGAGCAGTTGACGCACAAATATGTGTCAGCCAGTCACTGAGGCCTGAAACGTTTCTGACCAACACGACATCAATGTTCAGACACTCAACAGGGAAATTGTAGCTCTAATTTGAGAGCGTCGAGGGCGATCCATGGGGGCAAGTGAAACGCTGAAAACACTGGATTAAGAAGCTCTAGCAGTGTCAGGGCTGTTTGGGCTGACGGAGTATTCAGCTTTTGTAAAAGCATAAATATGGGGTCCATGAGAGATCATAGCGTCGCAGGGGTGTCCTGGTCTTCTTCAGACATGGCGTGGTTAACCAGTGCTGTAGTTGACTCGGTCAATGTTGGCTCGGTCTGCTGCGACCATTCGATTCGCTGTGGGCTGCGCTGTGGCATTGACTGTGGTTGTTGTTCTGGCTGTGGTTGTGGCTCTGGCTGCAGCTTTGGCAATGCCGGGCAGTTATCACTGTCCATACGCTCTGGTGTGGTCCTTCCCCCAGAAATTGACGTCCATCCGTATGGTCTAGGAAGCAAAGAAGGTCGTGTTTCCTGTGAACTACGTGTCACAGAGTCTCTTGACTACGGCGTGGAGTGCCGCATTCTGATGACAGCAACAGCTTCCCGACGAGATGACCAGTCTCGCATCATCTGCTTAAGAATGTCCTTTGCCTTCTGTATCTTGGGCAGTCATTTGACGAAGCGTTGCGAAACCCGGGGCAATTGCGGCACTTGAGTACCGTGACGGCGCAGGAGTTTGTAGCGTGCGGTTCAACGCAGCGTGAGCAAATTATCGTGTCTAACACATGGTGCTCACGTGTCCAAACCTCAAACAATTGAGGCATTGAAGTGGCCTTGGAATGAATGGTCGTACAGGACCCCGAAAGTGGCCCACCTTGGCATGCGAGGGCAGAGATTTTCCCTTGAGTGTTAGTTTTTTACAGCGAGATGTGCCCATGTGACATACATGTATGATATTGATGCCATCAATAACTGTTTTCGCAAGACTAGTCAAGTCTGTGGTCGAAACAGAGAGGTCGAAATCATAGATGACACCAATAGTGGTACCAGTGCTCAATAGGATGTATGAGTGAACGTTTGTGCCATCAAATTCCGTAATTTTACTCATTGTGCGCAGTGCAGTCTAGTGTGCAACGTCGATAGCAAGAACATTTTTTCGTGAGTTGAGTTTCACGTACCTTACTTCGTTTGGCACCACCGCCTCGAGAAGTGCCACGACCTATCGTCAGTTGAGTCGCCTCAAGTTATCGTTTGCAATCTCTGGTACAAAAATAATCGTGTTGACTGCGATCTTTAGTAGTTAACACGGTAGACTTGCCTGAAGTTAGGGAGGACCTGGTGTTTCTGCGCTTCAACTTCAGTCGTTGTACGTATTGAAAGTCGTCCTCAGACCGTTAGTCACTGCTGAGCGAGTAGACACACTTGTCGTCCCTGTCCGCGGCTCTAGAAAGTCCATAGCGCTACTCTGGGGATAGCCGCAGCGGCCGCCGCCATTCCCGCCGTGGGCCCGGGAACGTTTATAATTGCATCGGTTCCAGAACTAGGCAGAGATTCAGCGGTACACGAAGAAATAGTAAAAAACTAGTGGATCAGTAGTCACAAGCGTTCTGCCACGCAGACGCTTCGTGTTTGTCTTCTTAAAAAAAAAAACAATATTCATAGACAGGATATGAGAACGTATAGAGTGACCACCTGCATCACTAATGTATCACGGGTTGGTTCATAGACCGCAATTTTTTTCAATTTTGTTTTTCAAATGCCTCTACTGGAATTTTTACTGAAGGAAACAGGTTGCCAACGCGATTCAACACCCCACCCTTCTTTTTTTTTGTTGTCGGCCGAACACTGTTTTGTTTGAAATCCGTCATTCAGTACCGATGCAACTGTTTCAAATTGTAGTGTGCAACTCGAGCTGCCGATGCACTGGCTCTTGATACTTCCCACAATTTTAGTAACGTTCTGCCGCAACTAAAAGTTTGCATTTTAAACTTTTCTCTAATCGCTAACTACATCGCATATCAGATTTTTATATAGAATATTACTCGAAATTTATTACAGGAATTTTCAGCGCTGGTTTTTTGCACTCATATTTGAGCGGGATGAACTTTAAAGAGGCATACAATGTTTTCTCTTCGCAAGATTGGTAATGTGTGTATTGTAAGCGACATACCTTTATTTGTTATTCTATATTTTGTAGAATGCCTATAAATTTGAGGCACTCACTAATGTTTCTTCGCAAAATGGGCAAGTTATTTCAGTTGTCAGCGACACTTTTGTTCTTTTTATGTAACTGTTATTGTTCGTTCGGTCGTGTATAACTTTTTCAATGCACATATAAATTTTTACTATGACTGCAGGTCGGCATTACAGTTCATGGACAACAGTTGCTATGCTCGGCTACAACTTTTTTTGGCACTGAAGGGAAAGCTGCGGGGGCGGAGCTTCTGAACATGAAGAATTACACGAAGTAGTCCGTTTTGGTGCGCGTCTCGGAACGCTATGGAAAGTGACAGGGGCGCACCGTCAGTGTTTCATGCAGACGCAGACACCGCTTAGCCTTTGATGTGCACGTAAAAAGGCGGGACTTTCTCGCGCGTTCAAAAGCGCGATGTCACAACGCATAAATTAGGTAAATACGACTATCTTAATGGTTGGAGCTGCGTACTGTCTCAAATAGCTTCTTGTAAAAAAATAAACGAAGAACTTCTATATTTCACGGTGAAAATAAGGGGCGCTGTTGGGGAACTACGTTCCCTGACGGTTAGGCTCTGTAGCCTTCGCTCCAAAGCCAAGAAAAGTTGTCGCCGATTATAGTTTGTGTTGCATTCTTCAGTCTATGCTGTGTAAACTGAAATACAGAGAAGCAACAAGAACAAGGTAAAGAAGACTGTGTAATATGACAGTCCTTGGAGAAAGACAAGACGAATATGAAATATTCACAGGTCCTATAATATACTTTATGTTCTTGATCTTGTTCTGTTTGCATTCTGCACAACGGCAAGTACGCTAAAAAGAATATATTAAAATCAAAATTAAGTGAGTATCGAAACTTGCATTCCATTTTATCAGACCCTGCCTAACCACTCGCATATGATTTAGGATACAACCATTGGCTAATTTGTTCTGCATGATTATCGGTGGGCAACATGGTCATAGACTTAAGTCACAGATAAAGGACGATGCGCGTGGTGATGCATGAAATCCAGCACCTTCATTGGTCGATGGCGGCAAAGCAGGCAGTCGCCTTTGGTCAGAACACTGGCTTTTCAAGTTAGCTGCGTAATTATGCAAATAAATGCTGTTGGACACTTATAACTCAACCTCTAATACCTGTTCTATTCGGCCCTTCGAAAGTCATGTGGGTCCAAGTTTGGCATTATTAACTGCATTTCAGAATAATGATGAGTGAAGAGAATATGAGGTTACAATGTTAATTGAAGAACTGAATGAGAAAGAGGCCCTCAGAGTTCCATGTAGGGGATGCCACAAGCTGTAGGTTTATTTCATGGAATACTTTTTATAATCTGTTGTTATCTTTCTTTGTAATGGAGATTAGACGTTCTGGCCGCGGCGCGGACGATCCTTGGGACTGTAGAACTGCATCAGAACTCTATTATCGCGAAGTAACTTGAAATACAGAGAAAAAACAAGAACAAGGTAAAAAAGACTGTGATAAAGTGCGCGGCTGTCAACCAGTGCACCGCAGTTCACGTGAACACTTTGGTTAACGAGGCCCTAAGGAAACCGACGATGAAAGATACCACACCATAAGTTATCCCTATAAATAATGAGAAAGCTTCGCTTCACTGCTTGCATTTCCACACCATGGGCGGGCAGTGACACAAAAAAGAATCATTCATACATGACATCGCAGGTAATTATAAACATATTTTTCACGCAAAGAAAACATACTCTGAAAGCAAGCACTATGTGTGTTTAGCGTGGAAAATAAGGCGTTGCAAACAAATTTCAAGGTAGAAGTGGGCAGTGAATAATCTCCCAGCAATTGAAATGCCGCGTATTCAGCGTCCTTAGTGCACCGAGCTTAATCCATTATTCATTCGGCGCCCGGTATTTTTGAACTTACTACCGCGATTCAGTACAACGCCTGTCGCGGCTATACTATAGTGGCAGCAGATGAAATATTTCTCTCCGCTTTCATGTGACCCAAAAGAGACATTTTTCACAAGAGTGAATAGTTGTACCTCATGTACATTAGGTTAATATATTCCTTGGTATTTCTTCTAACTTGGATGATCTTCCATGAAACTGGCGTCAACGTTCTTTATAACGTAAAAGTCAAAACGACGGAAAACTGAAGTATAGAACGTAACTTAGCCCGAACGTATCCCCTTGCTTAGAAAACTGCCTTAATAATTCATTAAAACATGTTGTAACTGTCGTCGCGCCTAACGAGCGACTCTGAATTATTGAGCTTGGCTAAAATACAAAATATGTGAAATGAAATACGGTGCAAGATGTCGCGAGAAAAGATTAAATGCACAAATGTCGAAGCAATACGTTTCAGTGATAGTAAATCAGCTTTTGTTTTTCGGACACTTCAGACTGTCGTGTCGGTAACTGAAAAACAAACGATTGATCTCGCGTCGTCGAGGCATCTGTCCCCTTTAGGAACGCTCACAGGCACTTCGAAGTTGTGTGCGTTGTAATAAAATCCAAATGCAGGGCAGCTATATAAAGGTAAGCATGATTACCGCTGGGCCACTGCACTCTCTGTAGTAATGTCAATCTCCCCACCCCCAACCCCTGCACAGACCTGTCGAGGTATCTTCGTAAGGAGGGACACTTACGTGTAGACACTTTCTTCTTCCCTTCGTAACCACTTAGAGTAGTTGTCCCTGCTATTTTCTGGCAGCTCGGGTATCTTTTCGTGTAGCACTTGCATTCGACAAGTGCACAAAGTTGGCTTCTAGTTGACTTCTGGCAGAAGTTTGTTGTTTCTTTTTTACAGAGGTAGCTAAAGCTTCTAGTTATTTACGACCTTTTTTTTTTGGTAAATAACGCAGAACCAGTGGTCAAGTTTGTAAATAATAACCGGGATAAGCGCATAGTAGGCTTCTCAATAGACATAAAAGACTTCTGATCTCAAGAATCGTATGATTGGGGTGGGGGGGGGGGGTTCAGTTCATAAGATATTTAGAAAAACTGTAACTGCGCTAAATACTAGACAAGAGAACGAAAAAGACAGGACGACCACAGATTAAAAACTGCTTTATTGGAAAAGTACACTACGCTTTTTGAAACAAACTATGCGCATGCGCAGTGACAATCATGACCACGTGACAGGTTTCAAGACTTCTATCTGCTAAAAATGAAATAGCGCTCTTTGCTGGGAAGATACACGGATGAGTCGCTCACGCACTTATCAGGCACGACACGGACCTGATAAGTTCGTCAGCGCCAACTGAATGGAGTTGTCCTCCTATTTAAAAGAATGTTATATGTATAAACTAATCTATTACTCTCATTCTCAGTGATTTCTTTTTGGCTATGCACCATAGAGTTTTGAACGGGCTGTTTCAAGATAGAATTGTGAAGGGAGTGTTTGTATTCGTCAATGATTACATTGCATTCCTCTAGTGCCGACTAAACGGTATTCTTTTGGAGGCTTCAAGTATTCTTTCTCAGTTTTCAAGTCTTTAAACCCATTGATGGGGTTTTAAACCCTTGCTTCACCAAAAAATTCACAGCGTGGCCTAGACCAACCACCGCGAACCACTAGAAGCCGCCCACTAGAACAAGCGTATGCAAGTTTTCAGAAGACATCGCACTGTGGTCGAGTTCGACCACAGCGACAAAGCCGATTCCGCCCGCTAGAAATATACTGACAGATCTCCAAGCAGAGGCGCAGCATGACTAGAACCGACCATCGCAACACTTACAAACCAAGTCACAGCGTGGACGTGTCCGGCCACTGCAAAACAGTTATATTGCCATCCACAGGAGGCTTGCAGTCATGGCCGAGTGTGATGACAAAGAACGACACCGACACTCTCCATGGCACGCATGCTAGACTTAAGAAACGGTGGAATAATAACATATAATAAGAACAGCTTGCCCAACGAAAGGGTTTTGTCTGTTGTTCTCTCTCTTGTTCACTACACGAGGTAGTTTCTAGGTTTTAACCAGGTGACCCATGCCTTAAAGTTTGGTTGCTTTTAGGTTTGTTTTAGGTTTTAGGTTTTAGGTTTTAGGTTGCCAAAGGTGGTAATACTAACGACTGCAAAAATTTCCGTCCCATCTCGCTCACAAGCACTTGTTCAAAGATTCTCGAGCATATTGTCTCCAAGCATCTTTTGGCTTATCTAGATGTTCACAACCTATTATACTCACAGCAACACGGATTTCGAAAAGGCCTATCTACTATTACTCAGCTTGTTGAACTTGTTCATAATCTCTCGTCTGAAATTAACTCGCAAGGTCAAGTTGACATGATACTCTTGGATTTTGCAAAAGCTTTTGATAAGGTGTACCATGCTAAACTGTTGTTAAAAATAAACTCTATCTTTAAAAATCGTAACCAAACGCAGTGGTTTTCCTCCTATTTCTCCAATCGCAAACAGTATGTTCAAGTCAGCACGAAAAAATCTGCCCTTGCCAATGTTATTTCTGGAGTTCCCCAAAGCAGTGTCTTGGGCCCACTACTGTTTTTGATTTTTGTCAACGATTTACCTAAAGATATTACGGTCCCCATAAGGTTTTGTGCAGAAGATTGCGTAATGTATAGAACAGTCAGGTCTCCTACCGATCAATCAGAACTAAATCTAAACCTCCAAAAAATACAAAACTGGTGTATCATTTGGCAGATGGATCTAAACGCCGCAAAATACAGTAACGATGACCGTAACTAGGAAAAAACGCATTCTAAATATGACGTACTCTATAAACGATCATGAGCTTGGCAGAGTAGAACAACACAAATATTTGGGTTAATAATAACTTCTGATATACGATGGAATTTGCATGCAGACTCCGTTTGTGCTAAGGTTAACAAAGCATTGTGGAGACTTCGGCGAAATCTGCACCATGCCAGCCCGGAAATCAAATGCTTGGCTTACAAGGCTCTCGTACGGCCAATTATGGAGTACGCAAAGGTGGTATGGGATCCGTACACAACAAGTAATCACACTAAGCTAGATAGAATACAAAGATTGGCGTCACGTTTCATATTTAACAAATACCAGCGCTGCCACTCCCCAACTCAGCTTCGCAAGCTGGCCCACCTTGAACCACTAGAACAAAGGACAGAGTATGAAAGACTTAAATTACTCTGTTTAATCATTAAAGAACAAGTAAAAATAGACAAATCGAAGTATATGTATATAAAAACTGGGGAAACGTCAAAGCACCGGCATAACATGTACATCCCCCCTCCCAGATTACACAACGATTGTTTTAAGTTCAGTTTCTTTCCGCGGGCGATCAGTGAATGGAACAGGCTGCCAAATTCCACTCTCTTATCAGAATGTGTACCTTCTTTCTTAAAGGGCCTAAAAGATGTCGTGTATAAAGACGTATAGTTCATATTTTGCTTAATCTATGTCCTCAAGAGCAGAGTGCTTTGGCTGTTTCTTGTCATTCATTGTCATGTATAATAGAAGTTGTATAGGGAGTACCTATTTTTCTGTATGTATATTGGTTTTTTCCACCCTTGTTATAGCCCAAATAGGGCTGACTGTATAATAAAAAAAAGGCTGTAGCTAATTTATTGATATGTGGGGCTTAACGTACCAAAACTACCATATGATTATAAAAGACGCCGTAGTGCAGGACTCGAGGAATTTCGACTACATGGCGCTCTTTATCGTGCACCCAAATCTGAGCAGACGGACCTCCAGCATTTCCGTTTCCATCAGAAATGCAGTAGCCGCTGCTGAAACTCGATCCCGCGACCTGCGGGGGCGGGGCGAGGTTGTAGTTAGGCTTGAGCTAAGTGAATGTTAGGCTATTTCTACGTTGATTCTCAGCCCACAGAAGTTCCAGATGAACCACTAACAGTCATAGCCACAACTGCATCTTCCAAAATGCAGAGCCAGAAACCGAAGCTGGATCCGAGCGTACGCGCCTTTCATAGATATACTGATCGTCGTTGTTGACGAATAGCCTTCCATCACTCCAGATTATTCTCGTAGTGCCCGTTGCCTTTACCACTCATTAGACTCATTGTAACGTCCTCGGCTTGCGGTCATCACTTTACACGGGCCTACAACATTTCCGCCTCCATCGGAAATGCAGCCACCACAGCCGGGATTTGATCCCGCGACCTGCGGGTCAGCAGCCGAGTACCTTAGACACTAGACCACCGTGGCGGGGCCAGAATGTTACCCTCTTCATTCGTGGTGAATTTTGGTATTTACCGAATTTCTGTGACGCAAACTCGTCTTGATGTTAGTTGGTAAGAGGGTTTGCGTATATTGTTGAACTTCAAGGTTAAAGGGAAACGAAAGGCAAATAACAATCTGTTTCAGAGTGAAAACTCAATGTACGACAACGTCCTAAACAGCAATATTACCAACAGCTGCGCCCTATTTACGAGAAATTAAGGTAAATGTACCACATGACCGGTCACATGAGTGCGACATTTTGGAAATGACCCGGTGACGTAAGCGCAGCAGACTAAAATTAATCGCTAGTAGTTAAACAATCTCCAATAGAAAAGCACCTACCGTCCATCAAGAGATGTATTAAAATGTACCGTGTTCGCTTCTGGTTGGTTTATAAAAAAAAAAAAAAAACACCGGACGTCACTGCGCGGCATAGCAAATTTGGTTGAAAAGATTCATTTTTGCCTGGTTAAACTGAATAAGTCATGACATCAAGCAAGGCCAAGTTTAACCAAGCAAATCTGCCATCTCGGAGGCCACTGCGAAAACTTTCTGAATGGTCGTTGTTGCTGCTGTGGCTCCCGCTTCTTTTGCTATGCTGCTACAAGTGCCCGCGATCACGCAATAAAACCTAGCAACGTTGCGCACTGAAACAGTGACGTGAAGTTTCCACTTTTGAGGCGGATAACGTGAATTGTGTTAACATGATGTTGACTACTGAAACGTGATTTTATTTTAGAGTGAGCATTTCCATGGCACAAAAGTAACAGTGCGAGGTTTATAGACCACTATAACAGCAATCAACATCGACTCATTATCTGCATTTAGCGTTCCTTTAGGAATGCACTATGCTGCAGAGATGGAAGTAAAGACGACTAATATATTTTAATGCTTGAATAGGCATTGTAACAGTGAAGTAGAAAACTTAACTAAGGTCGAAACGTTCGTCAACATGGGGTGTCTCTGAAGTTGACATTTCTAAATGTGGACTTGTTTTCACGGCTGCATACATGGTTTGAAATTAAGAAGGAGACTAGTAAGCCCCACTGTTGCAACGTGGAGTTTAGCAGCATCCGTGTACATATATATTTTGTATCGTCTACCTTAGCACTTTCCTGGGCCATTTGCCTTTTTACCGCTAATGCTATCATAAGATCGCAACAGCAGCCAATTTTCATGACGTATAGTTTCATGACGTATACGGACACCACCAGCGCCGATATCCGTGTATGTTCCTCACGTGCGGTAAGAAAAAACGAAATAATTGATTGATATGTGGGATTTAACGTCTTAAAACCACTATATGATTATGAGAGACGCCGTAGTGGAGGGCTCCAGAAATTATAACCACCTGGGGTTCTTTAACGTGCACCCAAATTGGAGCACACGGACCTACAACATTTTCGCCTCCATCGAAAATGCAGCCGACGCAGCCGGCAATCGATCCCGCGACCTGCGGGTCAGCAGCCGAGCGCCTTAGCCACTAGACCACCGTAGTGGGGTAAAGAAAACAAAATAAAGAACATCGCATGATCGTTTTCTATTTAAACTGGAGCCCTCTTACTTTCATAAAATATGGGGCTGGTCTTAATTTCACGTAAGACCTGCCGGAACAGAATAGGCTACAATTTATGGACTTCAGCCTGCAGTTCAGTTCAGAGAAAATCTGCTGGAAATTCAGTCTGAAGTCAAAGAAAGGCCTACTTCCCTTTGAAAGCGCTCAATCCAAACTCGTCAAGAGAAGAATAGTAATGAATTGTCTCCAGTCCGCGTTAACAAAATCGTGTTAAAATTACACGAATGAAAGCTTCAAAGATCAGGTGACACATATGAGCAGTGCAGGGTACCCACTGTTCCTGGTTTCTGAGGTTTCCGAGTTGTTGCTTCAAAAGTCTAAGCGGCCTGGAGGGGAAGAAGAATGAGAGAATCGAATGTAGAAGGCACAAGTGATTCACTACATGCACAAAATTTCTCGCAATAATAAGAGGGTAGCGTTGAAGCTCGATGTTCATGTGGTCTTCTTGTGCAGCATGATAAATTGTGCAGCATGACTGAATCGGGAAGCGTTACTCTAATGCTCAAGTCGTCACAAAAACAGATTCACAAAATGTGTTTTATACATTCCCCTAAATTGTTGCCCCTGTTGCATAGGGCTGATGGGCAGATGATTTAATGAACGCGTAAAAGAGCACAACTGGAAAGTACGCAATAACGCTGGTAGCCACATAGCCGAGCACTGTACGCGTAGCGGCTGCACACCAAATTTCAATGGCTCCGAATTTTACGGGCGAAGCTCCATAAAGCGGCACCCGTTTCTCCTTCGTCCCAGTCGTAGTGCGTAACCAGTCTTACGCTTTGACCTGCAAGGTGGTGCTGGTGGGAGATTTCTTTTGTGCGTTGTTGAACAATGAAAAATTCCCAGCGTGCGCGTTAACTAAAAGCCGAATTCTCCTGCCTCTCATTTCCCTTAGCAGCCATTTGCATGTACATTGAGCACTGTCTGACAAGAAATGGTTGCTAGGTTACACTCACTGGGCGTAGCCTCCTTGGTTTTAGAAAGGTTTAGCGAGCTTTGGTCCGCAGTGCCATCAATACAGTGAACTAGTACATACCATGAACTCGAGGGGGTTAAAGGTGGGAAGTTGACACGAAGCGCAAGCCGTAAGAAAGTGTGCGTGTGCCACCTCTCGTTTAGTCCTTGGAATGTCCGCTAGATGGCGTTGCTTCTGTATGCGGAATATATGATGAAAAGATGCGAGATGGTGGTACTTGGAGTGTTGACTAGATGGAAGAACGGACACACAGACGCACGGATGGCTGCACAGACGGATGGACGCATGGACGGACGCAGGGGTGGATGCGTAGACAAACGCAGCGACGGGCGCACGGATGGACGTGTGGGCGCACGAACAGACATACGCATGGACGGGCGGATGGACGCACGGATGGTCACACAGACGGACGCATAGACGGATGGGAGCAAGAACGAATGAACGGACGGATGCTTCGCTCCACTCTCCATCATTCACCCCGTGGATATGCGGCCATTTTCTATTAAAGAGCAAAAAAGAGGTATGAAATTGGGCTTGCTGAAGCATTCTTCATTGACAAAAGCTGGCGATTACTTTGTAAAAATACCTTCTCTTACCTTAACGGAAGCTGAGGTTGACTTTTTAGTTCTACGTGTAGTTTTGCTCTTACAAGCTTTTGCGTGTGTTTTGGTCTATTATTCTATTTGACGCTTTTTTTGCTTGACACAAATGACACAAATTAGTACATGTTTTCCACAGAGCATGGTTTGACTCTCCGGTACCGGGTTTCTTTTTTCCTTGGTCCGTTCCTGGGTATCTGTTATTTGCTTCTGCATGGTTTTGGTTATGTATAGCGCTGGTTTGGCGAGAGCACAAGAACGTTGTTTTCTTTAGTAACTGCTCTTTTGGTTGTCGTATATTGTTGTTTCACCCTCACGTGTTTTTAGATGCGGAGCATCTAATACTCGAGGCTTGTAGTGCGGCGCCGTCCGCAAGCTTCCTCCTCCTTCTTCCACCATCTGTGCATCCCTTCCTCCTCTACACACCGCGCGCGCTTCACTCCTCCACTATCTGTGCACCCTTCCTCCTCTACACACCGCGTGCGCTTCTCCTCTTCACGAACATTCGCTAGCTGTATGATGTAGCGCGCATGCGCCGTCACGCTTCGAGAACATCGGCAGCTGACGCGCGCGCATGCGCCGTCGCGCTTCGAGAACATCGGCAGCTGACGCGCGCGCATGCGCCGTTGCGCTTCTCCCCCTTCTCGAACATTCGACAGCTGACGCGCACATGCACCGTCACCCACCATCTGTGCCGCGCGCGCTTCTCCCCTTCGAGAACATTCTACAATTCTCCTGATTCTCCAGTGGACGCGCATGCGCCGTCGCGCTTCGAGAACATTCAACAGCTGACAGTGCATGCGCCGTCGCGCTGTATATATACTCAAGGTCGGCGCTCGCTCGCTCAGTTGCCGCTCGTCGGTTGGTTTGTACGGCGCGTCGACGTCCAAGGTCGCGGTGAAATGAATTCCAACGAATCCACAAACACAATGATCGACGTCCCTTCGACCAGCGCCGCCCTTTCGCATACGTGTGTACGTGTTCACTCATTTAACACCCCCTCCTACAACCACGTTAACCAATTTAGCCATCGACCCAAGTAAGTCGCAATTTAACACCCCATTTCACAACCACGTTAACCAATTTAGCCATCGACCCAAGTAAGTCGCACTTTAACACCCCGTTAACCAATTATATGCTCCGCATCCTCCTCAGTGTTCCCCCGAGGGAAGCTGCGGGCAATTTTTTTTCACCTCCTCTGTCTGTGCACGTGCTTCTCCTGAAACGCCGACTTTATGTCAAAGCGTTCATGTACGACGGGAACCGCGTGTCACTGGCACACAAGTTAGCGTTCCTTGGCGTGCATTCGGGAATGTTCCCGTGTAGTTGTGGGACGCAGACAGCGTACTCTTCGACGAGCACTACTTGAGAGAGCTCAGCTGATGGGCGTCTCTTGTACTGTCAGTCGAAGTCCTGGCAGGGTTCACTTCTGCACTCAGTGGAAGGACAAAGAAATGAAAGATGATGCCACTGGTTTCAAAACACTGCCCAACTTAATAGACCATCCTTGACGCGATTACTGGTTTCATCGTAACCAACGAAGCGGAGCGCGCTGAGGGGTGTGCTTCACTTTGTTTTACTCATTTTTTAGGCACCGCATTGAGTTATCACCAGGACAGGTTAAACATTTCACGCCCTGCTCTTGGTCGGCTTTTATAAATCACCGTGCCATCATGGTTTCGAAGATCAGTTTGCTTTATGCGATATAAGTGTGCATTAACTTTGACATTTAGTCCAGATGCAAGCATTTGTGCTTTTTTGCTTATAGATATTGGGTTCGTTTCATCGTCTTTTATCTTGATCTTCTGATATTGGCTAATACAGGCAGGTATGGGCGCATAAAAGTGCCTGTTGATGTTCAAATGAACTCAGTTGTATATCAGCATTCGTCTGTGTTTTGTGCATCTCCTTGATCTTCACATAAATGCGCTGAAGCGTATGCGAGTGGGTACCAACCCACCTAAGTCAAAGTGCTATTATAAAGACTTGTTGTTTTTGTTCCGACGTGGAATGGCCAGCAACGTGCTAAAGCGTGTTTCGAAAAACTAACGATCTTCATCTATATATCCATCCATCAGCCACATCAAAAAGGAAGTCTGCATAATATCTCGCAGATGTGCAGCGGGTACCATGATTCTCGGCAGAATGACGTATAATGGCATGGTTAATGAGTTCTTCTTTAGGTCACCAAACTTGTGGTCATTTATGTATTAGTGGGCGCCTTCCTATTGTGGTTGTATCAATTGCCACGATAAAGTTTACAGCAGCCTATAGAGAAGTCGCGTTCCTAGGCTTTGCAGTGATTGTGCGGCGCGTTCTGCGCAGGCGTCGCGATATTTCTATACGGCATCTAGCAAAGCTGAAGCGCTGGCAGCACTTGCAGTGAATATGGCTGTAAGATGAAACCGATAAAATTGTGTGATACTTAAAGATATGCTGCCATTCATTGCCCTCGCAGTGACTCTTGCCTTATTATCAATAGCTGCCCACACTGTTTTTTTTTGTTTTTCATTTAAAGCCGTTGTATAACCTATATCACATCGTCAACTTTTCTTAGGCAATAGAGTGTCCATGCTGACGTTAAAACTAAATTGATAAGTAAGCACAGCAGCTTTCTGAAGAGGTTGACACAATGTGTAGTAAAGGGAAGTTGCAACTTTTTTGATAAAAAAATAGCTATATGATTTTCAGGCACAAAAATTGCATCTTTGTCTGTGAGCCCAATGCCTGCGAAAAATAGTGTGAAATATAGTCGGTCAATCCATGTAGGTATAGCGTTCTGTGGCCACACTTTCATGTAGCTTCGTTCACCTTCCCCTAACGTTTGCTCCTTGGAAATGCTTTTATATTTCTCTGTAACTTGCGGTAGTTTTCACCTAAATTAAGCTGTTTCTCTCTCGCTCCTCCTCCTGTCGATTCGATATTTCCTGACAGCACACGTTTCTTTTGTCAAACTTTTACAAATCTCATACAGCCATTTTCTTTGGTTTAGATTCGGTCGCTTTTCTGAATGTTGCCGCCATAGATCCAATGACTTATAGGCAACATCGACCGTATTTATTTACCATGCTTTCCTAGAAGCTCAGATTACCGTTAGGTTTCGTGGTGCATTTCCGCAATTGTCATCGTCCACTGCCCGGTGCTTCCAAAGTGCGCTGATGCAGTTCGCGTTGCTGCCCTTTTCTTGCACCGTCAAGTCGGTCTTCTGCTTCGAGTGCTCTTATGCCGCAAGTGCATTACATTAGGGTGGTGAAATCTCGATGTCTGTCAAACGCACTACCGATGCTTTCATCCACTTACATGTGTACATTTTGTAAATGTCACGTACGTGCCGAAATAGATCGGAATTATATTGATTAACTCCAACACGTCTCAAGTTCTGCCTGCCCTTTTAACACCAGAATGGCTATGCTCTCACGATCCAGTATTCCCAGCATGAGCGCACCTATTTCGAACCGTTGGTTTTCTTGCGAACGTTCTCGATGTAGTTGGGCCATGCAAGGGGTTCTTTGAAGAAGGCTGCTTAAGCGTGATCGGCAGTATTTGGGAGACGATTCCAAGTGTAATCTGGGTGATTGCCTCATTTACGGTACACCGAAAGCGAGCAATACACGGACATTTGGACATAATTAGTGTGAGTTTTCCTAACTATGTTATAGCATGGCTCAGGAAAAGACTGGCGTGACTAGGATTCTTAGAAATGCCTTCGTTCCGGTATTGTCGTTCTAATAACGACTGTTATGATGTCCCCTCTTGTGCACTACCGTGGTTATTTTAATCTTGGGACTCTCGAGTGTTGTCGTATTGTTCTTTTATTGCCGTACCAGTTTATTCGCTCTAGAAAAGATGTAGAGCAATCATTTCAGTTTTACTCGATGGAAGCATGGGCATGCCTGTGCGGAATATTTCGCGTTTGGCGCGAGGACCTTGATTTGTTGAAAAAGAACAATACAACACACTGGAAAGACTTGCACAATGATATAAGAGCGCTTTATTGGAATATGAAGTGCGTTGGACTTTTGATAATATTAGGGACATTGCCTTGACAGAAGAACGTTAACTGAATTGTTTAAAACAGACTCAAGAAGTTGAATTTATTACACCGAAGGTATCAAGCTTTTGAACTACCAGTCAAATTCCTCAAGAAGTGGACCCTAGGAACATGTTCGGTATAGTAAAATTTTGATAAACCTAAATAACAATATTGCAACTTGTCATCATGAGCAAGGAAAACGAAAAACAAGCAGGGGTTGTTCAAGTAAAAATCGTATCCTCCTATGTGCAGTACTATCAATTAGAATTTGAATCTTGACTTCTTTAGCACGTTTTGAGAATGTAATCTTTTACTACACTTCAACAGTTATTATGCAGTGGTCATGACTAGAGTAATCGTGTCGAAGCTCTCACTCACATTATGCGACATCAACACTCTGTTAAGTATATAGAGTAAGACCACTTTTCTAAGTACATCAGGGGTTCTTTGGCTGAAATTCTGGGCGCTTCCTAAACATGGGTTACTTGTTCCTAAGTTACTACACCTGCCTTAACAATTGAGCCACAGGCGACGCAATTCTCAAAACGCGGATTGCTGTCTGTACCCAGTTTTTCAGGCAATTTTCGGTCATTACGACGTTAGAAGCACTGGATATAATGTCCCAAAATACGTTTCTAAAAAGATATGTGCTCTGCACAAGTTTAGTTAAACTGAAACTCGTTAGAATTGAATCTAAGAGAGCTTCGGCGGGTGATTTAATGAAAGTGCGCACAACGAAGTAGTTGCTTGAGCTGACGTTCTTTCAAGTGATATCTTACTGTATATGTGGTTATCTCAAACAACAGTAGCATTAAAATAGTTATTTGATTGTCCGCTTGTTGAGCACGCAATGGCTTCATAGTTGGACTTTGAGACTGATTTTCCCAGTAAATGGGAGTGACATCTGAAAGCAACGCTTGTTCAGTGCGATGAAACAATTTCAGAGTGCGTTTGTTAAATGCGTGCTCGGAAGCGGCATACATCACCTTGTCTTTTAAATTCATCCCAAGCATGTCAATCAAGATACAAAACTAAAAGCAGGTTTTGGGGGCGAAGCTCCTTGAGCCGTGGGTTGTGCGTGCACGATGTATGTAGTAGTAGGAGTAGTAGTCGTCGTCGTCGAAGTAGTGCGTCGTAGTAGTACGTAGCCACCTCCACGGTTTGACTAGGGAAGCGGCACGCGCGCACTCATTCGAATTGAGGAGGAAACCCGCGCACGTCATCATATATAAAAAGATAGTTGTTTCTGTTGAAACAACTTACGGAGACGAGTATCAGTGGCTTAATCTCTAATAAATTTTGCCTTGAATTGGATGCTAATAAACAACTAGTAACAGAAGGACACACTTTGACCACATCAGAAGGGACTAATGGGCGAGATGGTGCACTTGGAAGTGCATTAACTTGCCCAATAGTCCCGTCTGATGCAACCTTTATTGGTACTTGGAAGTGCACCAACTTGCCCAATGGCCCCTTCTGATGCGACAGATTTCTTCTACCGTGAGCTCTTTTTTGTGTCATAAACTTTTTCTAAGTAATCCCTCGGTGTCACTAGAAGGTAATAATTGCATCCGCCAGGCTTGCATAACACTGTCAAGTGCAGAAGTTTCATATCACAGAGATAGCTTGCATGTTTCATTAGCCACATAGTGATTTATAGAGTTTTGTCACTTTGAGCTTGCGCAATGGTTCTTTTCTCGTCTTTGCGTTGCTTTTTTCAGATGTCGTATATTGTGCTTCTTTTAGGAATAAATTTTAGTTGTGAGTCAGTGCTGTAGTTTGTCTTTTCTTCCACGTCCCTGTTTCCGTCGCGCTAGTATTCGTTTAAGATGTAAGACAGAAAAGGTTGCAAACAGTCTTGCAAACAGCCCACGCTCTGTTCCCATGCGCGCCGTACGAAAGCCAAAGAGGCGTTGTACCATGTGCCAGACGCCCCTCATCACCGAGCACTGAAACAGAGCATGTTGGGTCGTCTCTCTTTTGCCACAGTTTGGGCAGCGGTCATTTGGAACGACTCCCCAATGTGCTAACCGGTCACGCGTAGGCAATGCCCTCCATCTTCTAAACCAATCAAATTCGCGAACCTGATTCGGTACGCAAATGCGACGCCATCGTTTCCATTTTTTCGTGCTGGATGCGGTTTCTTCCTCTTTGCTCAGTGCGCTACTTGTCACCATTTCGCTTATTTCTTGCGAGGAAACATCTTCCAGACTACATGAACCTATTGATTTTACTGTTCTTTTTAAGCCACTGGCAGCTCTGTAAAACTTAAGCGGAATTTCTGATCGTGGTCTGATGTACGGATTGGCCGTGAAAGTACCTTTCAGTGTACAGATCCAGTACATCATGAGCCTGTACCCGGGGTAGTTGCTGTCATCGAACAGCTTCTGTGTTGTTTTTGCAGCCAGTGCTCTCGTGAACGTTGGTATATGTGGGAGGCTCAAGCCTCAACGGTTTGTGGGAAGCTGTAAAAAGTTCCTCCGTACCTTTGCTGGTTTTCCTCCCCAGAGAAAGGTCCCCGCCATAGCGGTGAGGCGTCCTGCAACACGGCGAGGTAGCAGGGCGATGTGTGCTATGTAAATCGCAAAAGCGCATGCCTGTGTCTTGATGACTGTTGCTTTTGCCGTTAGTGACAGGTTAAAATGAGTGGCTGCTGCTATGACATCGGTAGATCTCCTACGCACGTCATCCCAGGTCTTTTTTGATACATCTCCTTCCTCAAAGTAAACGCCTAACACCTTAACAGCTTCAACGTATTCCAAGTCTCCTGGCAATAGTTCTCTGAAGCCTCCAAAGCGCAATGCCTTACATTTGGTGGTGTTAAAAGAGCACCAGACAGATAGGAATACTCAGCAAAAATGTCAAGGAATGTACTATAGCTAGACAAGTTACGAAAAAATACCGAAACATCATCGGCGTATGCGACAATCTTGAAGGATTCCTTCCTTGGCATCGGGAAACCTACTATGCGCTCGCAGTTTGCAACCTTTCTAATCAAAAGCTCGAGAGACAAAATGAATAATAGTGGAGACAACGGACAGCCTAGCCTCACCCCTTTTTGATTTGCAAAGCTTCTGGTCACTTTATTGTTGAAATAAAGACAGCTTGAGATGTCCTGTAAAGTATTTCTACCAGTCGCAACTGCTCTTGGAGGCCAAACATGCGCAAAATAGCGAGAAGATATTGATGTTAAACTCTATCAAATGCTTTAGCCTCATCAAGAGAACTATATACTCCTGAGATTTGTTTTACTTTGGCATATGGAAAGAGGTCTCTGATGCTTGTAAGAGGTACGAAGACGGAACGTCCTGGTACTGCACATGACTGCAAGGGGGACACAATCTCTTCCAAGAAAGGCCGCAGACGCCGTGATAGCAGCGTGGCTACTAAATTATAGTCTGTGTTTAGAAGGGTAATGGGCCTCCACGATTTAGGATCTGACGGCTCCATACCCTCTTTCAGTAATAGAAGCACCCTTCCTTCGCTGAAGGACTGCGGTTTATGGCCATCACGCAACAAAATATTCACGAGATCGCTGATCGCATCTCCCAAGATATCAAAGAAACGCAGATAAAATTCCGTGAGCATTCCGTCTAGGCCTGGTGACGTGGACATATTCCTTGATTTTAGGGCGTACCATACTTCTTCTGTATCAGTTTCTGCATATAATACTAAACAGTCTTCCAAGCCTAGCGATGGCAAACCTTCGCTAAAGGCTGAGAGTTTAGCAGTAAACTCGTCGTCCTGTGCGTCATGGTCTGCAGTAAACAGTTTCGTAAAGTAAGCTTAGAAAACTTTTTGAACTTCGTCCGGGTCATTAACAATAGTACAATTCTCTTTCAGTGCCTCACAGATGTAGCGGGGCTGGCATCGGCGATCTCGGTTTCTTTGCGCATATTTCAAGTTTTCCATTTCATCTGTCGATAAGTTCATTTCTCTTGCGAGCCTTGTAGCCTGGGACCTCTGCTTTAGAAGATTTTGATACTTAATTTTTTGTGCTTTAAGGTATTCGAGCACAGCGAACGTAGTTGACCCAACTCTTTCAATAATTTGAATGCGTCGGAGAATCTCACTCATCTTGGCCGTGAGGTGAGCGTGGCGCGCTGTTCCTGCCTGTTGAGCTATGAGGCGCCAACGAGATTCTAAGTGGTCACTGCAACCCACTTCTGCCAGTGAGGCCGCCAGCTCAGTTTGAAGTACGGAAATGCTTTCATTTCATGAAGAATATTTAGTTGGGTCCACCCACCATGGTTTTTGGTTTCTCGTTGTTGTGCTCACGTTAAACGTGAAGAGTAACGGAGCATGATCGCTGAGTTTCTGCTGGCTTGGCGCAAGCTGGACCACCTCACATGCTTGTAGGTTCGCTAAAAAGTCTTCGGGCACATAAACTCTATCAATTCGGCTTTGTTGAATGCCACAAACGTGGGTTGCGACGAACCCGACTCAATGTACAGTTAACCACCCATCTAACAGCTTGAGATCTTGAACTAAGTGCTGTAGTTCTCTGGCGTAATGATTCTTGGCGCCTTGGTCGGGACCCCTGACGTCTCATGTAATATCGAGCACGCAGTTGGAATCTCCGACGAGCACTTATGATATCAGCTCGATCAAAAATTTCTGATACTTTTATAGAACCCGTTCGTTTCTGACCTCGTTACGGGCGCATATACGTAGACAAATCTGACATGTTTTCAGTTAAGTACGGCATCTACTGTTATGATGCGGCCTTCGGTGTCAACGAGACAGTGAGCACCCCTCCTACGCGTTGCGTTCATGAAAAAAACTCCTGTGCCACGTGCACGCGCATCTGTTAGTAAGAGGAAGGCCTCTACATGAAACCTTTCCTGAAACTCTGCAACGTCAAGCTTAGTACGAAAGTTTGTCTTCTGCAAAAAGAGCTTATAAACGCGATGCGCCCGCGCGATGTCAAGTAGTGCTTGCTGCTTCATTGGATTTCGAAAACCGCGAACATTGAACGACATAAAAGAAAGTGATGCAATTGTTGAAAGAAAGGTGAGGAAGTTGCTTAAAGGAAAGAAAAGGTAAGAGAGAGCAGAGCCAAATGCTAAAAGTACATATCGTCTTCGCTCACAGTTGATGACGTTTGCCGTGGTGGTGATCCCACGCGAGGTTTCTTAAACGTTCCCTGTTTAGCGGAGTCACTGGCGCTGCTCCCACTGCCTGGCTTGGATCGACGTTGTGAACTCGAAGGACTCGATGCGTCTGCAGATCGCGCGGGTTTGGTAGAAACCTCAGTGTCTGCCAGTTTGCTCCACGTTGGTGGTCGGCTTCTTAGCTGCTTCATCGATGTCGAAGGCGTAGCGTTCATGTTCTTCAAGGTTGTCGACATTCCAAGGTTAGCGTTTGGTGTGCGGTCATTGGCGTCTGTCACTGTTGGGGCAGAGGAAATCAAAGCAGTGCTTTCTGCGACGCCTCTTGTAATGGGTACCTGGTCGTCCGGCGTTTGGCGCTTCTCGGACGCCATTGATGCGCTGCAATAATGTCGAGTTTTGATGCTGCCCACTAGTGAAGAAAATCACTGGGCGTTTCCGTGGAACTCCCATTTGGGTGTTCATGTTGCGTCTGAGCGGGCTGTTCATCTGAAGTTGCTCCGTCTGGCGTACTGGCCGGCTTGACGTGAGTAGCGTCTTCCGACTGCGCGTCTACTAAATCATCGGACAGGCTATCTTGTTCCCTGTGGTGTTGTGTCTTGACTCGCGTCGTTTTCTTTTGAGGACGCAGTACTTCATACGTTCTAGATTGCGTGGCCACACTTGAGGAGCCTGAAGAGGATTCTTCAATTGTTAGGAAGTCTTGGACACTCGGTGACGGTGTCTTCTGAGCTGCGTCTGCGTATGATCTGCGCTTAAAATATTCTTTGGTCGGGTGATCTCCTCCACACCTTCTGCAGGCTTCAGTGCACTCTTCCACAGTGTGTCCGTACGCGCTGCACCTATGACAAAAAGGTGTTGCACAGGCCACGGCCATGTGGCCTTCGTTGTGGCAACGCGCACAGACGCGACGCATGCCACGGTACTCGAACATAACGCGGTGTCCATGGATTGAATTGAAGTTCGGTGCCGGCTTTGCCATTTCTATCTTCGCCACTTGTGTACCGGAATATGTAGACTGACGTCGTTGCAGAGTAACATATGTTGTACAACGTTGAAATCTATGAAACGTGGAACGGCCCATGGACCCGACGGTTTTCCTGTTGAGTTTTACTTAACCATTTGGAATGAGACTGGTGCTACCTTTACCGCGGTTATCCGGCGATGTTACGAAGATGGTGTTATTCCATTCAGTTTTCGAGACGACACATTGTGCTTATCTCGAAAAGTGATTCTTTCTCTGTTAATCCTGGAGATTTGAGACCTATCATGCTCTTCAGTGTTGACTATAAGATATCTGCGATGGTAATTGTTCAACGTTTGAGGGGCCTGTTAAAAGACTTGGTGGGTCTTCACTATGGGCTTCATCAGTGACTGGAGTATAAATACACCGCTTTTTAATTAATACACATGATATCATAGCATATACTCTGTCATGGTCTGCGCGTGGTATCCTTGTGTCTTTGGATCAAGAAAAAGCGTTTGACCAACTAGAGCACACGTATATGTTTAATGTGCTTACAGCCTTAAGCTTTCCTCATTCGTTTGTGGAAATGATTAGAAATGATGGACTAAATGCACAGTAGTTCTGGATGGCTGGGAAAGTGCTGCTTTTTCCATAGCACGTGGGGTCTGTCAGGGATGTCTATTGTCTTTTGTTCTATTTGTCCTCAGTCTATATAGAGCCATATTTGTGTGCTGTTGCCGTGGATTCACACGTCCAGGTTCTTGCACTTCCTGGTAACAGTGTCGTGAAAGTCACAGCTTTCACATACGACATACCCGTGTACCTTTCAGGTGAAGATAGCTTTTCACGCAGCCTACGTGTATTTTTCCCGTATGGCAACGTCACAGGTACAGGTTTGAACATCTCCAAATCTCGGTATTTCTTCATTAGCTCTCCGAATTTCCGGCTTAGCGCTTTTTTTTTCCTATTCAGCCGGTGATGTCCGCTTGTATTTCAGGTATCTTATACAACCACTACGGCATTTTTCAATGCGTTTGGTTAAACGTTTTCGGAGAAGTAAGACTGAAAATTCAGGACGCACGGGATTTCGACTTTCTGCTTCATGAGCGGAGGTACCTTGTGCAGACTGTATTTTGCGGTCACATTTCGCACCTTTCTCACGTCGTGCAACCGTATTTACGTATCGTCCGATCACTGCAGTCAGCTTTGCTGTTCTTTTTTTTTGGTCAGGTGGCACTGAGTTGGTCCCACGTCGGCACTGGGACAGCAGCGTTCTCAGGGAGGCTTTGCTTTCCCTTCAGTGTCCATACGCTGTCGGCAGCTCGCACTGCGCTTGCTTTTGCACCTAGTGCAAGTGGAGGAATCTTCCGCACGAACGCTTCCATATTACTTTCTGGGTACTCACCTTCGGCATTTGATGCCTAATGTGCACCTTAACAGGGGGCGACAGCCAATAACACTTCCTTTGTTTTATGCACCAACTGTTGTATTTTTTCCCTATGTCCAGTCGACCTGTCCTGCCATAGATGTGTTGAACAACCATATGATTGAGACAACTGCTGCATTGTTGCTTCCGTTGGTTCGCCCAGCACGCCGTGCTCGCTCTAATCAGGTGTCCTGGAGCATGTTAACGGCTTCTTTTCTGCCTGGACACCTCCGAGACTTCATGTGGCGCCTGAGATGGGATGGTGTGCTTCCCACTCTCAATCACCGCGAAAGGTGCACGATGGTCCAGTCAGCAACATGCCCGAACTGCACTCGTCGGGAAACAAATCAGCATTTTCTGAGGCATAGTGTCATATCTCATGTTTTTCCGAGAGCCGTACAAGATTGATTTCGCTGCCTCAGAGTAAATCGCTTCGTTTCGTCTGGGCGTTGTTCTCGAGGCCGCTTCGCTTGTCTTCTCATTGTTGGCGATTGTGTCTGCCTCCGGCGCAACCGCTGTGAGGCGGTTGCAGCGGGCCGCCGCTGCCGCGCGCTCTTCCCGATCCTAGAGCGTTTGTACTCGGAGCTGCTGTTTGTTTTGTCGGAGGAGTTCTTCTTCCTCGGTGAAGACGAATTCCTTCGGCACTGGTCTTGCGCTTTTGTGTCGGTCTGTGATGAACGAGTGAAACTTGTTTTTCGGCCGGCGTGGTATTGGTAGGCTGATGTGTCGATGCGCGGGTAGAAATGACATGCCAACATGTAAATATGTGAAATGTACTTATTCATGTTTCATTTTTGCCTCTTGTTTGCTTTGCAATTTTCATATGTGTATCTGTCCTTTTGTGCCACACTTTTGTGTGGCTGCGCTTGTGTGAACAATCAAATGTAAATGTTCTTTCCACGTCATCTCATACCCTTGTTGATGTAAATGAAGTCTGTTTTGTCATCATTGTTATTGTATGTCTGAGAAGAAAACGTTCTGTTAAAATGTTTTTGACGTTTGCGACAATGAAATTTTCTGAGCTGCAGTTTTATGAACTAGACACGAAGCGCAGGCCGCAAGAGAGTGCACGTATCCATCCGCGCCACCTCTCGTTTATTCCTTGCAATGTCCGCTGGATGGTGGTACTTCTATGATGAATATATGATGAAAAAATGCGAGATGGCGGTACTTGGAGTGATCACTACATGGACGGACGGATGGACAGATGCACGGGCAGCCGGACGGATAGACAGAGAGATGCATGCAAGGACAGATGAATTGAAGCACAGTCGGACGTATGATTGGACGTACGCGCGGACGGACAATGTACGGACGGTCAGAAGGACGCACGGATGAACGTGGGGAAGGACGCACGGACGGACGGACGGTCACACAAACAGACGGACGGATGCACGAACAGACGCAGGGATGGACGGACGGATTAACGCACATATGGACAGACGCACGGACGGATGAACGGCCGCACAGACGGTCGCACAGACTGGACGCACGGATGGACGGGAGCACGGACGGGCTGACGGATGCTTCGCCCCACTCATCATCATGCGCTCCGTAGATATGCTGTGGTATTTATTCACGCTTGCAATATTCGTCAGTACTTCAGGCTTGCTATTAGTTATGGGGCACTATAGCTTGTAATATAAGAAGGAAATGCCGTCGAACGTGACAGGCCCCGCTTCGTTTTCCTAACTTTGCTGCTTAACTGACTGACATAAAAACACTATTGCGTTTTAGCTTGGCGTTTTTACATTCCGCTGAGCTAGAGTGTACTAGACGTCTAGTACACTCAAGCTCAGCAGCTGAGTGAAGCGAGAACGTGAGTGCGCATGCGCCCTCCACTACGGCCGTAAGCGGGTTAGCCGAGTTTAGAAAAAGTTTATTTACAGCATGTACAGAACACAAAGGCTTCATACCATTCCAGCAACAGGGCACATACACTTCTGCACATCTATATTTCACGACTAACATCACTACGTCACAGTGAAGACATTTGCTCTAATATACATGATTATGTTCGCATACATGTACACAAAACTTCAATGTGATATCACGATACATGGGTATAACGATACAATAGATCCAAATAAAACACAATTTGTAACAAATGAAATCGTATATAACAACTCAACGGGCGCTGCTTAGCACCAAGTCGGTCGAAAAATGAGTTGTATCCTTTCGTGTTCCACCTTGACGAAAGGGCACGACCAATGCCGCAGAAACTCTTGCTCCCCGAGTAAGAAAAGCTCTTCGGAAAAGAACGCGAGGATCTCTCGTCTCATTCTCCCCAGTATCGGCCACAAAGCACGCCGGCGGCAATTGGCAGCTACGGCCTCACATCGGTTTCTCCAAAGGCTGAAAAGCCCCGCAACTATTAAGAGAGCGGAGAAGCGGCTACGCGGAAATCGGCCGTTGGACACGAAAGTTCGCACACCCTGTCCCCGAAAACCAGCATTAACCGCACGCCAAAAAAGGCGGGAAACCACACATTCAAACGTCGCATGTCGATTGGTCTCTACCATGACGCAGTTGGGGCAAGTGGAAGTGCGAACCACCTGCCATCGCTGCAACCGATCTCGCGTGGGGAGCAAGCCCCAGCCCAGCCTCCAGACAAAGTCTCTGAGATGCTCTGGCAACACTGCGGCAGTTATTGGTTTCCAAGCGCGGTTCAATACAGATTGACGATGCTGGGGCACCAGGGGCCGTAGAAGGGCGGCCATTGTGTCCACCACTTTAGAATCGGCCACCTCTATCTCTGGGCACGTAGCTTCCAAACGTCGGTGAAATGCCAGAAGGGCTCGATACAAAGGTGGTAATTCAGTTGATTGGGGACCTTTGTTTCTTTGGCTATCCGGCAAGAAGACACGTAGTGATGGCCCCAGATGGTAGCGAGCCAGTGTCTGAGCGGGTATGTCATCATTGCTTAGTATTCGCAATAGAGTGCGGAGGCACAATGTAGAAGCCGCGACGGAAACGTCGGGGAATGCAAAACCGCCTTGATCTCGCGGTTGAGCTAACGCTGGACGCGATAACAATTCTGTGCCACCAGACCAAAAAAATGAACTGATGCAGCTTTGCACTTTCCTGCAGACGTGGAGCGGTGGTTTAACAGAATGGCAAAGGTACCAAAATTTTCCTAGGTACACCGTTTGAGTTAAGTATCGGCGTTCCAAGAGGGGGAATTCGAAGTGCCTGGCTGCTTTGATATCATTTAGAAGAGTTTGTACAACGGATGACCAGATGCTATCCTGTATACCAAATACAGTGAAAGTAACTCCGAGTATTGAAATCTCAGGAGACCACTGTAAAGGCGACGTGATGTTGATGCGACCGCTGGGGTTGCCAATGAAAAAATACTGGCTTTTAGAAAAGTTTAACCTTGCACCGGAGATAATACCGAAATCATGGAATGTATCAAGAGCATGCTGCAGCGACTGTTCATTATGTACATATAGAGTGATATCATCTGCATATGCAGCGACTTTTACTTGAGTGTTACCGGGTAGAGGTAAGCCACGAATCTGCGGGTGATGTTCAACGGCCCTTAAGAAGGGCTCTAATGCAAGGATAAATAACACTGGGGAGAGGGGACACCCTTGACGGACCCCACGCGTGACTCTAAATGCGTGACTCTCACGGGAATCTAAGTAAAGGGTACTTTCTAAATTAGTGTACATCGCGTTGATAAGGTCAATGAACTTATCCGGGAATCCGTATGCATGTAAAACATTTAGTATGTAGCCATGTTCTATGAAATCAAAAGCTTTCTCTTGATCTAATGAAACCAACAGTCCTTGCGCACATCGGCTAATGGTGTATTGAATGATGTCGCGCGTTAACCACGTATGGGCGTGTATTTCTCGGCCCGGAACAGAACAGACCTGGTGGGGAGCGATTAATGTTGCAAGAAATGGACTGATTCGGCGCACCAAAATGTTAGCCAAGAGCTTGTAATCTACATTGAGCAGGGTAATAGGACGCCAATCTTCTGGTCGCGTAGACATTGGGTCTTTCTTGGGAACTAGTGTTATACGGCCTTTGTGGAAAGAAGTTGGAAGTGTAATATCTTGGAAACACTTGCGAATGACGCGTGACATAGTTGGACCAATGATAGGCCAGAACTGTACATAAAACTCTGCAGGTAGTCCGTCAGGCCCTGGGGCCGATCCCTTTTTCATTGCGTCTAATGCACCTTTGATTTCGTCATCGGATGGCGGTGATAGGAGGACGTCATTTGACATGTTGGAATCATGAGGTAAATCTTTTAGCAGAGGATGCGAAGAAACGGATCCTGGGTAACAGACATTAGCACCAGATCGAGCTATTGACTCAAAGTGTTGAGTGAATTCCTGAAAGTCGCGCGTACCCGCAGCAGCTGGGGTGATAGAGTTCAGCGAGTTTGCAGGCGAGCCTGGTGGACAAAGCAGAGCTCTGCGTGCATACCTTAGCACCTCAGGGTGCGCACACGGTGCACGTCTACAGCGCAAAGCTGCAGCCGAGAGTGAAGAAGCACGCATAATACGTTGGTACCGTTCAACGAGCTCCTCTTGCGATGCCCGCATTACAGTGGAAGGACTGGGATCTCGATTGGCAATGCGTATCTTCTGGATTAACAATGACGCATCTTTCGACATGCGGGTGCAAAGTCCTCTGCCCGACGCACTGCAATGATGGTGCCACTGTTCTTTGAGGCGATCCCAATTAGCTATATCCGCCCCAATGAGCGATGCGCGTAACGCTCGGGATAATTTCTCCGTAGCCTGATAGTCCGAGTGATAGCCGAGTGCGGTTTACGCTCCGCTTACGGGCTGGCTAAGTGGAGCACAGAGTGTCGCTGCCGTTGTCGCAAGCGGAAGGGGAATATGGCGCACATTGTCACTCGCACTCTGGAATGCACCATCGCGGACTATCGCGTTGCTTTCCTCAAATCGACGCTTTATTTTTATTCGATGAAATTAATTGCTAACACATTATAGCAAGAAGTTTAAAAAATTTGTGAACAAGTGCGTAATGTACACTTTTTTCGATTTGTAAAAGTGGTGTGTAAATTTATTTCACGATGCTCAGCTTGGCCAAAGGGTGCTGCAACTGTGAAACTTCCTCTCCGGAATGAAAAACACATAAATAAAAGACGAAAATCGTTCACCACTCCGCTACCAGTGAGCTGGCCAACTCGGAGCAGAGTGGGACATAAAAACGTCAAACTAAAACTCTCTACTAACCTGACTTTTTCAGTTAATGTTCGTTCCTGTTCTCTTGAGGTTGCATTTTGATCGAAGCAGCTGAGTGTTCGATACTAACCAATGGCGGTCGCATTTTCACCAGCAAAGACAGGCACTTGCTGTGAGTCATGCGCACGTTAAATTGTATCAAGTAATGAGGCATGATTATAGATTACGTAGTGCAGCTCGCCTTTTTATAATGTGTAAGCTTTAGAAGTGCAAACCACATAATTGATTCTAATTACAGTATAACTATTGCTCAGCGTATACAAACTGGTGCATTAAGGAGGGGTGTTTAGATCCTGAAACGTAAAACCCGTGGAAGGAGGGAGCATCAAGTCTGCGTTGTGTTTACCACAGCGAAATTTTTACTTGCCCGCTGCCCAATAACGCACCATCACTTTGCAGACGTGTTTCGAGAATTACTCGAATGCAGATGTGTTTCGAGAATTCGAGAATGCAAATGTGTTTCGGAATCCCGGTTTGTGTCTCTGGTTGTAGACAAGAAACCTAAGCGCCTTAGTAAATTTAGTTGGGGATTCTGACGCCGCGGCTAAGGCAAGCAATGTTTTAGGCAGGAACGGTGAACAGTTAACTCATATTAACACCTAGGCATTACTTAGTAGTGAAATTTACGCAACTTTGTGGTGATGCACAGTGACGAAGACATGATAAGCCAACACGCCTAATGCGCTTCACCCTATTAACGTAATACTTGCTGTGGTACATGGCTCTGACTATAAAAAAGTTATACGCACCAAATACCTCCACGGAATCGAATTTTTATGGCTCCAGCACGTAGTGACATTTTCTTTCTCTAGGATCCTTTCGAAATCGACCGCCAGTCAGCCGGAAAATTGAGAATTTTCTCGAACGATATAGAACCCCAATAAACGATGGAAACCCCCATAAGAAGAATTTTGTATACTTATAGTCATCTCTTGTTCATTATTTGCTCGAACACAGCGGAGGTTCTGTGCCCTGACCCTCACTCTTCGAATTAGAGCGATGGCGTCGACCCACTCTGGTACCTCAGTCTCACTGCACAATACTCCAAACATAATTGTGAGATAATTGTGACAATACCCCAAACAGAAGTGACAATTGTGTTTGGGGTGGGGTGCAGTGAGAGAGAGGTAGCGGCACAATACTAAAAGTAGTATAGCACTGAGGCCACCGGCTTATGCAGGAATACATCGCGCTATGTGGGCTGTTTTTAAGAGCCTGTCCGTTCTTACTTAAAAAACAACCAAACAAAAATACATCAGATACAATTACCAAAAGAAAAACAGGGCAGGGCAATCGTCTGGAAAATAATTAGGACTGAATCCTCCGGTTACCTACAACATCCTAATCCTATAAGCCTAATCCCATAAAAAGAAGGTAAGGGTTAAAGATAAAGTTGTATTAGGTAGGTGTGATATCGGAGCGTAAGTCACACACGGATAAGAATCAATTAACTTTCACGACAATTATTTATGATAGAGTGGGCTGTTATTATAGAGCGAACTTTACTGCGTATGGGGCAATCAAAATGGCACATACCCACAACAAAAAGCACCTTTTTTTACTCATTATTTACTCGTACAATCGAGTGAGCATGCAAAAGCCAATCCGAATGGCTTATTTTTGTACAAGGAAGCTATGCGAGTCAGCGAAAAATTATTATCTAATTTCTGTCCCGTGAACCAAAAGTTAAACAAGCGTTAGCGGCTAGCACAAATAAACACATTTGAATGGAATGGTAAGGTTCCCTGAGCTGCTTCTTTTTTTAAATGAAAAGCCTTTCTTAGCGAACTTCGGCGACTTTGAGCGCATCTATCTATCTATCTATCTATCTATCTATCTATCTATCTATCTATCTATCTATCTATCTATCTATCTATCTATCTATCTATCTATCTATCTATCTATCTATCTATCTATCTATCTATCTATCTATCTATCTTTCTATCTATCTATCTATCTATCTATCTATCTATCAATCTATCTATCTATCTATCTATCTATCTATCTGTCTATCTAGCTGCCTACGACTTTTAGCTCTCCTGCCGTTTCGATAATGGTATCGGTGCCAAACTTTGTATGGCGTCACATGACTCTATGAAGAACATAATTGGCTAGTCATAAAATGAAATTTATGACATGTATGTCATGCATGTCAAGATTACATTTCTTGGTCCTGCAGCTCTGGCGGTGGTTTCGTTCGCATGGCATGTTACAAAATTGGTATGGTATGAGATGATTGCATGGCAAACACAAGCGACAGACCCTAACATGAAAGTCATGACATACGTGTCATATAACAACATGACTACGTTCCACGCTGATGATGCACTCAGGGCCTTTTCGCTAGCGTCACATATACCAAATTTCGTATTACGGCACGTGAATAAATGACGAAGGTCTGCAACTGGCGCAAACATGATAATCATGAGATGCATGTCATGTAATAGCATGACTACATGCCACGCTCATGATGTGCTGGTGGCCGTTTCGCTAGCTTGACTTATACAAAATTTGGTACTACGGGACATGAATTGTTGGCGAAGGTATGATACTGGTGCAAACACGATAAACATTAGATGCGTGTCATGTAACAACATGGCTACATGCTCCGCTATTGATGCGCTCGTGGCTATTTCGCTATCTTACAATGTACTAAACTCGCTAATACGGGACGCCAATGGATGACGAAGGTATGTGACTGGTGCAAACATAATAATCATGAGATGCGTGCCATGTGAGAACATGACTATGTCAATGCATTTCAAGGTGAAGTGGTGCGCATGCTCGCCGGCATTCAATTCATCGCGTCACGCCGGTTTTGCCATGCCAGGTGCCGGTCTTGCCATATACTGCCATAAAAGTGAGTTAAAAGCAATTGGTGTTTCCGTCAGCGAAGATTTTGTAAGGTAACCAGAACTGTCAGGACAAAGCTGTACGATTTTGGCAAGAAAAGCGGCGCGTTTTTTTCTCTGAAGTACAAGTTATACATCAACTAAAAGTGTTACGTCTACGCCTCCCGACGCCGACAGTGTCTGTGAATTGCATTTTGGCAATGCTCTAAGTAACACGGATCTATCGTCTGCTGCTGCAAACTGCCGTTCTCGCGGTTCTTTTTCTTGATAAAGTTAGACATCAGCCACGCAGACAGTATTCTGAAGGCTTATCCTTTTTGGTGTCTAATGTACGCAGTTTAATCAATAAACGTGACGCTCTAGCCCTTATTCGTGATTCATGTGCGGCTGACGTGATTGCATTGACGGAGACCTGGTTGACAGATAAAATTTTGAGCGAGGAGTTGTTTCAGTGTGAGAAGAATTATGTTGTGTACCGTCAAGACCGTGATATGAAATCAGGTGGTGGCGTACTGATTGCCGTTGCCGTTAATATAGTGTCTGCTAGGATTGCACTTACCACATCCTTAGAATTAGTATGCGTACGTGCTGTCTTAAATCAACGAAATATATTGCTCTGTGCTTGTTATCGTCCGCCAAGTTCACCAACTGCTTTCTGCGATGAACTTCATGACGTTCTTAATTTTCTTGTCTCAAAATTTCCCCACTCTCCTTTCCTTCTCCTGGGTGATTTTAATTTTCCTAAAATAAATAGGGCTTCGAAATAATCCTCTGTTGTTGGTTCGTCTACTGAAAGCGACTCTTTTATTAACTTGTGCTTAAATGTTTATCTAATGCAACTTGTTTCTGGACCTATTCGAACTAGCGCTACTTCGTCAAGTACTCTCGACCTCGTACTCGTCAACAAACCTAACTTAATACACTGAATAACTTGTTTACCCGGAATAAGCGATCACTGTTTTTTACATTTTTTGTAAAGGACCACGTCACACGCCAGAAAAGCACTTTAAAATTTATCGGAAAATATGCGAAACGTGATTACACAGCAAATAATAATGAGCTGCACTGTTCACTGAAGAGTACATGACAGAATTTTTCAGCCGTATACTGTAAAAGATAATTGGAATTTGTTTAAAAATAGACCCACGTCACTTGTTGCTAAATCTATTCCACTGTGAAGGCTTCCCGAAAAGAAACGTTCCCCGTGGTTTTCGACGACACTAAAAAGATTACCGAACAAGAAAAAACACCTCTTTCGCCTAGCAAAACGCATTCAAACATCTATCCATTGGAATGCTTATTCTCACGCACTGCGTGCATATCGCATCGCGTTAAAACAGGCAAAAGCCGTATTTTTTATACCTACCTACCATCACTCCTTTCTACTAATTCATCAAAATTTCGGAGCACTATTCAAATAAAAAAGAAAACTGGCATATCTTTTACAGCTTTTGATGGCTGCGCTATGAGCAATGAAGAATGTTGCATGGTACTAAATGACACATTTGCAAAATCGTTTTCTGATAGCTATATTGACATGAAGCCGCACTTGTACAAACACGATTTTTTCCGCATGGATCGACTTGTAGTTCGTTTGGCGGGCATTTTGAGATTATTTCATGGTTTAAAACTACCGTCTTCCTGTGGCGCTGATGAAATTAATTCCACGTTCTTGAAAAATATTGCTGTGTACTCCTCTGTATTTGTTATGTACCTTTTCACCAAGTCTATTGAGTCCTCGTATGTGCCTGAAGATTGGAAGGTGGGGAAGGTGGTGCCCCTGTTTAAATCAGGTGACCCGCGTTCCCCTCTCAATTAAAGACCCATCTCGCTCACTAGCATTCCTTGCAAAATTCTATAGCATGTCATGTTTACTAACCTCATTCTTCAGTCCAATCTAGATAACATATCAAAGTTATGCTCACAATGAATAATGTTATTAAATCCGACGAAATGCAAGATTATGACTGTTTCACGTCGCTCTGATGCACCCATTCCTCTCAGCTATGCTATCAATAACATCAACCTTGAATACCAAACCTCGTATAAGTATCTCGGCATTCATATAACGAATAGCCTTTCTTGGCATACACAAATTTATTACATCAATAATAATGCCAATAAATCACTGGAGTACATACGCACAAATTTTTCTAATGCTCCACGCCGTTTAAAATTGCTATTTTACAAAACACTCATCAGACCAAAACTCGAGTATGCGTCTTGTGTTTCGAACCCCGGTCTAAAAACATATAAAATCATTACTGAGTCTGTTCAAAACCGATCAGCACGTTTCACTATGTCAAACTATTGCCGCTCAGCTAGCTTTCGTTAATGAAATCTGATCTCGGACTACTTGATTAGCAGCTTAGAAGAAGAATTTCTCGTCTATGCCTTTTCCTAAAATTCTTCACTCGAACAATTCAATCAAACAGGAGCTGATGTCACAAACTTGATACATATCGTCACGTCTTGATCATGAGCAT
Organism: Rhipicephalus microplus; assembly: GCF_013339725.1. NCBI lineage: Eukaryota > Metazoa > Arthropoda > Arachnida > Ixodida > Ixodidae > Rhipicephalus > Rhipicephalus microplus. The sequence goes on from NC_051173.1 coordinate 41,996,282, forward strand.
AAAGCTTTTACTCTTCTCTGTCGCACTAATGTTTTTTTTCCGACTCCTTTCTGCCAAAAACCAGTGCCGAGTGGAACCGCCTTCCCTCCTCCATCGCCTGCATTGAAGATGCATCATCATTCAAAGCTGCACTGACAGATTATGTTATGCGTCCTAAATAACTTTTTGTTGTTAAACACGTATTCTCACTGACTTGTACTTTTATGTACTACTTTTACTGCATTTTTTGTATTACCCACCCCCTCTGTAACGCCTTTATGTGCCCTGAGGGTAATCGAAATAAATAAATAAATAAATTAATTAATTGATTATTTATTAATAAATACTCGCAGGCGCCGCCACGCTGCGTAGCTTTGACGCATGCTCGTGTCTGCACGTCCGGCGTCCCTCCGTCACAAAAACAGGGAGACACAGTGTTGTCTGGGTAATGCATCAGTGTGAAATGCAGCATGCCACATTTCGTGCTGGTTGCCGACAGACACTGGTCACGCCTGGTGTCAGACTATAGATTGCTCACGTTTCGCTAACGCAGCGTCGCTGTACCCAGCGTGCGCGCACGTCAGCGCTACGTTGGAGTATATTGGGCCCTTCATGATGTGCCCGTGGCCGTTTTGCTAGCTCCGCATATACTAAATTTTGTATCACGTGACGTGAACAGATTACGAAGATAAACGACACATCCAAACAAGATAACCATGACAGGGAAGTCATGTACAGCTTCATTTAGCTCCACTTCGTAACGTTTTGCTGATTTTAGGTGACATATCAACAATTCTCATTTGTGTTTCGCATATCATCGATTTCCACTGTACGTGGGATCTGCCAATTTTTAAGCGCGAATTCACTTTATAAGCGACCCTGAATCCGCCGTCTGCGGTGCGCCTCCTCCTCTGCCCTAGCAACGGCGCGAGGAGCGGAGAGGAGCATCTGTACCAACGGCGCAGCGACGTCACACACCACGTGATTGCGCGCGCTTCGCCTTCCGCTCCGTGGCTGCGCGCGCCCCCACGACTTGATCGGCAAGTCGTCATAGGCCCGTATTTACAAACGCTCCTTCACTCAAGGGCTCCCCTCGACTTGACGAAGTCAAGATGGAGCGTGCTCCTCTACTCAAGGGGCCGCTGCGTTTCATTAACGCGCTGCGTTTCATGAACGCTCCTCCACACTTCCTTCACCAAGGGAGGCCTTGGAAATGCTCCTTTCACTTGAGTGAGCTGCATGCGCCGAGAAAAGCGCCTGATAACGAGAGTATTCGCAATTGTGGTTAAGAATTGCCTATCTACGTACATCAAGAGAACGCCTTTTCTAGTTATTCTTTTTTCTAAATTAACACTACAGCAAAATACGTGCATTTAGAGTGGTAGTGTTGTTTCCCTAAGTCTTGTGCTGATAGAGTTAGCGAAACCCTCCAAGTCTGGCAACAGTCGAACCCAGGCAGCTGAACGAACAGCTGATGTCATTTCATCTGCTGCTGAACGTGTCTACCTGCTTAGTTTATTTTGTCTTGTATGCGTCTATTATTGCAGTTTATATTTACGGTAGTGTTTGCGTGCGTGTCGTTTGAGAGCCTACATTCGTCGGGGTGACTAACGAACTACGTTAGTGATGACAGGAAGCGCAATAGATGGTTTGTTGCTTTGTTTATTTTCGCTTTACTGAGAGCCTTCTGATCACTAATGTAGCCACCGAATGTATAACACGGTGGAATGAGTATTTTTTACTATATATCACAGTATGTTGGCGTGCTTTTAGCATTCACCACCGCATTATGTATAAGGATTACTCGTACGTAAATTCGTTCTCGCTACGGGAGTACGTGCACAGTTCCTAACTTCAGGGGCCTGTGCAATGTTTATTTGTCTCATTTACTGCGAATTTCACCGTGGCGCTTTCGTAGTTGTTCCTCTGCGTATAATAGGAAATTTGAAAGACATTGCTCGCAACTGATATTCAAGGTTATACCAGGGTAGCGTTAAAAACTAGGCATGTTATACTCGTGGCTGAGCGTTCGAATTAGACTGCTACGCAAGTCAAGAAAAGCGATCGTGTGCCGTTCTTTCACTATTGACGAAAAATACATTTTATAGTTGTTTTCTTCATTTAGTAACATATATAGTCGGTTAACAGGGACTGGTGTGTGTGTCAACTTTAACATTTTAAACTTCCAAGGAATAATTTATTGTTTTTGCATTATTTTTCTATTTGCACTGCATTTGGGGATGCGTCTAATTTGACAGATTCACATAGAAGTAACCTTTAAATTTGTGTAGCTTCCGTCTCCAAGTTCACACAGCGGCAACGCCTTGAATTTTTTTCCCATCTCCTTCATCTGCATGCTCAGAAGCACAATCGTTAGTGCATGAATGACCTTCGCACTAATGTTTTGGATTTTATTTGCAATATAACTACTGGAAATACCTGTTGAAAACCATCGTGGTGTCTTTGCTGTATTGCAAAGCCCCGGCACAACATAAATTATAGGGGATGTTTTATTTTTTTGGAAATCATAAAATTGAAGCCGCGTCTGACTTTTGGCGCTGTTCTGTCCAAAAAACTATCCTGTGGGTTCTCTGAACCTTCGAGAAAGTGTCGTCAAGAGCAGCGTATATTATTCTGCTGATTTATTGAAGACCAGTGCAACAAAGCGGTGAAAAATGCTCAAGAGTATTGCAGTCATCGCGGATACATCTGGTCAGAACCCTGTAAATAAAATATCCGATATTGCTGCATCATTAGCAAGTCTACCAGTTAGAACCACGCCATCTCAGTTCCGTGGAAGAGGAGTGGTGCTGCTTTATATAAAACAAGTTTATTTTCCTAGAACTGCTTTCCTGTAGAATCGGAAAAGTAGTTTTTGCAGTCCTGTTTCATCATGAAAAGACAAACACGACGATAATTATGTATTGATAAATGAACAAAACAGAAGTTGTGAATGGCAAATGGACGTTTATGACATGTGGCTGATGAGGAGCAACGTATCAAACATGAGAATGCAAATGAAAAGTGTTCATCAATCAAACATATGCAACCTACACACTGTAAAGATAAAGTACGAGCTCGGAGGACATCATAAATAAGATTAAAGAAGTAGACACCTTAGCGCGCCTAATGCAGTGTAGCTGCACGCATTCACTGCTGTTTTCGTGCTTTTGTATACAGTCGTGCAAACTCTGCAATGCATTGATAATACGGCAGATTCTAGGAGGCCTTTTCTCTGTGTTCTTCTGTCGGCAGCTGGTCCCCTGCACAAAAGAGGCAAAAAATAATATTAGAAAAACGTAATAGCTTAGATACAAAAGCCGCATTTTTCTTTAATTCTAGCTGTGCACACATTCATTAGTATGTCTCGCGTTTAAGAACGGACATGGTTGAAGTATTGAGCTTTGACTATTTGACACATGTTTGGCTCAGGCACTTGGGCAGCCGACCAGGCATATGGGTATATAATTTCATTATCTAATTGCACGAATCAGTGCTATAGCCAGCAATTCTTCTTCGGGGGGTAGGAATGGGGGTAAATTAAAAAACAATCTCATTATGTATCTGCTATTTTTATATTTCATATGTTTGCGTTTTCACACGACACTCGACGCACTTTTGCGTACATGCAGGTTTCACAGAGCATGATCATCTGCTTGATCCCCTAAATGTGTACTTGGTTGTTCATTGGTATTGTGAGCTGCATAGACACTGTATAAAGAAGCTATGTTTCACGCGTAGTAGCTACAGCAGCACACTCATTGCGCCCAATGTATTGTGTTGTGCTTTTCTTAAATTGTCTTTAATAGTAATTTGACCAAAGCAGGAAAAAAATGAAAAAAGCACAGGAAAACTTACTTTCTCATTGGTACAGATGGTCGTCTAACGGAGGTGTGCTTCGTCGTAAATTTCGGCTAGGGCAGCAAAGGTTCACCGGAGAGGAAGCCACTCTAAAGTACGGTGAACCCAGCGCATCAAAAGTTTGCTATGCCGCTTGCTTGTCAAGCTTTCGCATCACGCTTGAACTGATGCGGTGTGCGAGCTTCATCAAAACACTTGATTGATTGATATGTGGGGTTTAACGTCCCAAAACCACCATATGATTATGAGAGACGCCGTAGTGGAGGGCTCCGGAAATTTCGACCACCTGGGGTTCTTTAACGTGCACCCAAATCTGAGCACACGGGCCTACAACATTTCCGCCTCCATCGGAAATGCAGCCGCCGCAGCCGGGATTCGAATCCGCGACATGCGGGTCAGCAGCCGAGTACCTTAGCCACTACACCACCGCGGCAGGGCATTAAAACACTTCAAAGCACTGGAATCTGCAGTAAGTCATGGAGCACTCGCACGAAGAGTATACGCACACCCGAAGGCAGGTAATTCCCTGGCTCATGCACGGAACGCAACACATCACGGCACTGGTGAGTGCTCCTTTTTACACCACGCCCGCTTGTCCCGGCGCCACAGTAGCCTTTGCTGAACCGTTTGAAGACAGCTCCGTAGTAAACGCGCACCGTCATTGTCGAAAGAACGCGGCGGTGGCAGCCTACTTGATCGAGAAACGCCATCAAAGTGAGACGGGCTCTGCCATGGACGCGATGCTGGCGCAAATATTTCACTCGAGGGATGATTCAAGGTCGCTTCCTTGGCAATCTCGATGAAACGCTCAAGATTTTTTCAAGTGAAGGAAGCGTTTCAAGTGAAGGGCGGTTTGTGATTGGGAAAACGCCACTTAAGGAGCGTTTCGAGTGAAGGGTCGAGTGGAGGAGCGTTTGTGAATACGGGCCATGGGTATAGATCCATCGCAGGCATCAACCTCGACTGTGACACCTCCAACAATGAGTACAACGCAATCGAATGCGAGCATTGCACGCGTCGTTGAAGATGTCGCACCGGTTGAAGACAAGGCAGCGCGGCGAAGGGCCCGTGATGCCGAGCGCAAGTGGGCGAAGCGGGCCGCGGACATAAACATCAGTATAGTGCAAATTTACTCTCACATATACGCGTAAACTCACCAAGATTTCCCGAGAGGGTCTAATGGTTCCTGGGAATCGCAATGTGACTACACAGAGGACTTTACGTTAACTCACTGGCGAATGCCAGAGGATTTTAACTTTACTCCCCCTATTAGCATCGCCCCGTGCATTCGCAGTTAACCATGTTCACCCTCGGGGAAATGCTTGGGAGTTTTCTTTTTATGAAAATAGGCATTGAGCGCGTCTGTGAAGTCTCGAAAACACAAAGTGAAAGGAAAAAATACAAAGTAACAGGAAGATAACTCGCGAATACAATGAAAAAGTACTTAGGTAATTGAAATCACACGCTCATGCGCATCTTGCTAGTGATACAAAAGCGGTGTGAAACAGCACTGTAACTGAAACGACTGAAGCTATAAGTCCTAAATTCGCATATTTACGCGTCACGTAATTAAAGCCACAATGTCAATAGGTGCACTTCTAGCTAGTTAAGCGATTAATTGATATTAACCCCTGCATTCACAAACGCTCCTCGACTCGACCCTTCACTCGAAACGCTCCTTGAGTGGCCTTTTCCCATTCACAAACCACCCTTCACTTGAAACGCTTCCTTCACTTGAGATAATCACGAGCGTTTCCTCGAGATTGTCAAGGAAGCGATCGAGCTACCTTGAATGGTCTCTCGAGTGAAGTTTTTGCGCCAACATCGCGTCCATGGTAGAGTCCTTCTCGGCTTGTAACGTTTCTTGATCATTTAGGCTGCCACCACCGTGTTCTTTCGACAGTGACGGTGCGCGTTTACTACAGAGCTGTCTTCAAACGGTTCGGCAACAGCTACTGTGGTGCCGGGACAGGCGTGCGTGTTGTCAAAAGAAGTGTGCTCTAGTGCCGTGATGTGTCCGGTGCATGAACCAGTGGATTACGTGCCATCGGGTGTGCGTATACTCATCGTGCGAGTGCTCCAAGACTTACTGCGCACGCAAGTGCTTTCAAGTGTTTCGATGAAGCGCGCACACCGCATCAGGTAAAGTGTGACGCGAAGGCTTGACAAACAAGCGGAGAGGCAACGCAATAGCAAACTTTCGATGTCCTGCATTTACCGTACTTCTGAGTGGCTTCCTCTCCGCTGAATCTTCGCTAGCCTAGCCGAAATATACGGTGCAGCATACCTTCGTTAGATGATTGTCTGCATCAACGAGAAGGTAAGTTCCCTTGTTTCTTTTTTGTTCATTTTCCTCTGCTTAGGTCAGATCACTATTAAAGACAGTTTAGGAAAAACGAAACACCATGCAATTGGGCCCTATGAGTGTGTTGTTGCTACTACGAGTGAAACATAGCTTCAATATACAGTGTATATGCAGCTCACAATAACAACGAACAGCCAAACCCAGCTTTAGGGAATCAAGCAGAGGTTCGTGCTCTGCGAAACGTGCATGTAGGCAAGAATCCTTGGAGTGCCGTATAAAAACGCAATTATATGAAATAGAATTATAGTAGATAGATTATAAGTTTTTTTTATAGTAGACCTCCCCCCTCCCCCCCCCCCGAAGAAATATTGCTGGCTACGCCTTTGATTCATGCAATTAGATAAAGAATTACATAACTATATGCCTGGTCAGCTGCCCAGGTGCTTCATCCAAGCTTGTGTAAATATATTGAAAGCTCCATAACTCAGCCATGTCTGTTCTTTAACGCAAGAAATATTAAATAATATGTGCACCACGAGAAGTAAAGAAAAACGCCACTTTGCTGTTCTAGCAATTACGTTTTTTTATAATATTTGTTTCTCTTTTGTGCTGAGGCCAGGCTGCCGACTGAAAAGCACAGAGGAAAGGTCTCTTAAAACGAGCCGTATTAGCAATACATTGCAGAGGTTGCACGACTGTATACAAAAGGGCAAAATCGTTTTGTGAATGCGTGCAGCTCCACTGCATAGGCACGCAATGGTGTCTACTACCTCGATCTAATTTATGATGCCCTACGAGCTCGATCTTTATTTTGACAGTGTGTCCGCTGCATATGCTTGATTGATGGACACTTTGCAGTTGCACTCTTGTGTTTGCAACATTGCTCTTCATCAGCCACACTTAATAAAGGTTAGTTTTGCCATCTGCTATTTTTTCTTTGTTCAAATATTATTACATAATTATCGTGATGTTTGTATTTTCAGTACAAGACTATCTACAGCTTTGTTTCGTGATGTGAAAGGCGCTTATGATAATGTGCTACATGAAGCTATTTTGGGTATGCTTGCGGTGATTGGCCTTGGTGGTCTAGTCTTTCGGTGAATTTCGAGTTACCTGGCTGCAAGATTATTCTTTGTGTTAACAGGAGCTTGCCTGCTTACGCGACGCTGTACTTCCAGGGGTGTTCCTCAAGGCGGAGACCTTAGCCCGACGTTATTCAATCTTGCACTAATTGCCCTTGCTGAAGACTTGCCAAGTACCATTAGGATCTCAATATACGCGGACGACATCTGTGTCGGGACTTCGGCAGCCACACGTCTTCAGATACGTTCCCGGCTTCAAAGAGCAGCAACTATGATTGCCAACTACTTGTTAAAACAAGGTCTCAGCATATCACCAGAAAAATGCACGCTGGTGGTATTCACTCACGAAGCAATGACTCCTTATGTCATGTCATTCGGCGGGCGACCCATATCTTACGCCAGTACCCACCGGTTTCTGTGCATCATTATTGATAGGGATCTTTGTTGGAGTCCGCATGTGGCCTATACGAAGAAGCGCCTGACCGCTATTTCCCACTTGTTCAAGTTTATGGCAGGAAAGACGTGGGGGATGTCAGTAGACGCAATGATGGAACTCTAAAAAGCCCTGTTTCTCGGGTTCCTGAGATACAGCTTGCCTGTGCTGAGAAATACCTGCAAGACCAATGTTCGTGTTCTACAGGCCAGTACAAGCCCAAGCCCTAAGAGTGTGCCTTGGTCTGCCCAGATGTACGTAAACAGAGGCAACAATTGCAATTGCTAGTGACTATCCAATATGAATGCACATTGTTGTAATAGTCCTGAGAACGCACATAAGAAACTTTGCACGTGCCTCCTGTCATCACCTTGCACTGTTGCCTTCATAGAGGCGCCAAGCATCGTTCGATAAAATATTTGTGATGTACAACGAGAAGCTTCCCTCGGGCTTCACTCCTGCATCTAAACTATTGATACCTCCTTGCTGTCTTATTTGGCCCACAGCGCGTCTTAGCTTACTATAGGGATCCGGAGGAAATCTGAGCTTTCATCGCACGAGAAATATTCAGACAGTGTACATATATATACCGATGGCTCCACGAACCGTCAGTGTTCTTCAGGTGCAGTTGTTTTCCCAGCATGAGGTGTTAACATCAGCTCTAGGACTGACCACTCCATGGCATCTACAGCAGTGGAACTAGCTTCATTGCGCCCTGCACTTTGTGTGGTCAATCGGGAATCACGGCAACAATGGTCGATTTTCAGTGACTCAAGGGCTGCCCTACAATCTGTGCTCTCAGCACTGCGTCGCGGGCCGTACGACCAGCTTGCTTTCTAAATTCGATGCCTTCTCCACTCTTCACACGAGAAAGGGCACCATGTGACGTTTCAGTGGCTACCAAGTCACTGCGGCGTGATAGAAAACGAACATGCCGATACTGCTGCGCGGGCCGCTCTTGAAGGAACACAAGAAGAAGCCATACCACTTTTGCCGACCGATGCTGCCAGTAATCTGCGACTACTTGCGCGTGAAAGCACGTTTTCACTACGGCGCCCATCAAGCAACTAGACGAATCGTCAACACCACCTGTCCTCTTTGATGGCTCTCCGCATGAACACTGGGCTCGACCGAAGACAAGCCACCCTTCTTCATCGCTTATGACTGGGGTTGGCGTTTACAAAATCTTATTCAGTTGTCGTAGGAATGACCGACAACGCTCTATGCGATGCCTGTCGTTGCGAAGAGACGCTACTTCACATCCTGTGCTACTGTCCGTTGTATGACATCAAGAGCTATCCGTTGAGACATCGTTTCCTGTTGGGTGTGCGCAGGTCATACGCTCTTTTTTGCTTTTGGCGGAGGATGTCGAAAGTAACCCTGAGCCTCCCACTGGGGAAAAATTGCTTCCTGAATTGCAGAAGCTATCCGCTGGACAGAATAAGCTTATTTCCGATATGCAGGAAATTAAAAACCAAGTAAAAACGACGGACGTAACGATAACAGATTTGTGCAAACGCATCACTGACCTTGAAAAACATTGCACTGCCCTTTCATCCATGCGCACAGAGCTAGTTGACCTAAAGACACCCACAAACGAAATGACTCACAAGATCTGTAATCTCGAATCCCGTGTAGATGACAGTGAGAACTGTTCGAGACGTAACAATCTTATATTTTATGGCATTCCGGATACTACTAAAACTGAAACGTATTCGGACTCGGAAGAAATAATCATCCGTCACTGCTGTGACACACTCCAACTAACAATTCCTCCCTCAGAAATTGAGCGTGCGCACCGCCTCGGGCGCTTCTCAGGAAACCGCATTCGACCCATAATTGCAAAGTTTCAATCATCCAAGACAAAAGAACTTATCCTTTCCAACGGCCGCAAATTCAAGAACACAGGCTTCAGCGTGGGCGAGGACTTCTCCCCTGCCGTACGTCATGCACGCAAACATCTAATTGCTTTTGCAAGAACTAAGTCAACAGCTTTCACTGTGCGCTTCAAAACCCTCTTTATCGGAACTAAACGCTACGTCTTTGACGAGACATCGCAGTCTGTGAAAAAATTAAAATAGCAATTATCCCGTCCTCGACCAAGGCCAACCTCCCGCCAAATTTTCCCCAAATCAGCTTTTTCGTTTTCCGGGATCTTCACTAATATTAGAAGTATCATTTCAAAGCACGAACATATTTCGAATCTGGCTTTGTCATCCAACAGCGACTTTCTTATATTAACCGAAACATGGTTAAATGACAGCGTCTCTGATCAAGAGGTCTTGGCCGATTTGCCTAATTTTCAGCTATTTCGACAAGATCAAAATGATAAGAAGGGAGGAGGAGTTCTAATTGCCATAAACCAAAAAATGACGTGCTCGTTAGTTAATTTGTCATCTGACCTTGAAATGATTTGGATTCTTTGTTCTGCTAAGCCCCAGTTAGTATTACTTGGCGTCTGCTACAGGCCCCCGAATAGCTGTGCTGACTTTTCTAATAACCTTAACGACGTCTTAAACGAAGTTACAAAAAAGTATCCTAACGCCCCCCCTAGTTTTGTTCGGTGATTTTATTTTCCGAGTATTAACTGGCTTAACCAAACCATGCCGTCACAGGCACAAGGCGAAGCCGGGGCTTTCCTGGACGTTTGTTTAAATTTTAACCTTTCACAAATGGTAACTGTACCAACACGCGTAACACAAGAGTGTGAAAATATTTTGGACCTAATACTAACCAGTCACCCTGATGACATGGTCTCGATTACTTATCTCCCCGAAATAAGTGACCATAAGGTCATCCATACCGAATTTGCATTTAAACCGCTAATTCGTCAAAACACCCAGAAGACCATTTGGTTGTAAGACAAGGGCAAATATGAAGCAATAAATTTGGCGCTTAACGCAGTCTTATCCAGTCTAGAAGCTACTTTCTTTTCCCGGTGCGTCGAAGAAAACTGAACACTGTTTAAGGACAAGGTCAATGAATTGACTGACAGGTTTATTCCGAAATCCCGCTTCCGCGCAAACTGCCAAAAGCCATGGTTCTCTAAAACTCTGAAAAGATTAGAAAACAAGAAAAAACGCCTGTTTAGATTAGCAAAAAGACTAGAAGACTCGCAAAAGTGGCAGAGATACTACGCAGCTGAGAAAGCCTATATATGCGCAGTTCAAGACGCAAAGAATTATTTTTTCAACGTTGACTTACTAAGCATGCTGAATAACAACCAAAAACATTTGGCAGGTTTTGAACCCCCCGCATACTGCCCCAATTACTCTTACCAGTGAATCGGGTCACGTATTCACCGATGATCAATGCGCTATCATTTTCAACACCGCTTTCTCATCCGTGTTTACCAAAGAAAGTAACGTGTCATTTACAATACCACCCACTATTATAAAATGTGCTATGCCACCGGTATCGTTCACTGATAATAGAATTATGGGCTTAATCGACAAATTAAAACTTTCCTCCTCTTCTGGTATTGACGAAATCAACTCCGAATTCTTTAAGAACACAAAATATATTTGTGCATCTTTTCTATGCTTGCTCTTCTCACAGTCACTTTTAACAGAACGCCTACCAGATGACTGGAAGAACGGGAAGGTCGTTCCAATTTTCAAATGGGGTAACAAAAACTCGCCATTAAACTATCGTCCCATATTTTTAACCAGCGTACCCTGTAAAATCATGGAACACGTCATCTACCCGAATATCGTAGACTTTCTTGATTCAAATAGCTTTTTTCGTCCAGCACAACATGAGTTCCGCAGAGGTTTCTCTTGTGAAACGCAACTGGCCTTATTCATGATTTGCATGCGAACCTGGACTGCAACTTACAAACCGATGCCGTATTCTTAGATTTTTTCAAAGCGTTCGACAAAGTACCCCATTCTCGACTGTTACTAAAACTTTCCCAGTAAAATCTTCACCCGAACATACTGAATTGGATCAAAAATTCCTTACAAACCGCTTCCGGTCTGTTAATATCAACAACCGTATCTCTAATCTTCTTTCAGTAACGTTCGGAGTACCCCAGGGTTCGGTTCTTGGTCCCCTTTTATTCCTTATATACATAAATGACTTGCCTTCAAACCTAACCTGAAAAACCCGCCTGTTTTTTGATGAATGCGTTATATATGACACTGTTACTGACACTTCAAAACAGTCATCCTTACAAGCCAACCTAAACTGCCTCCAGGAATGATGTGAGCGCTGGCTCATGGAATTTAACCCGAGTAAATGTAAAGTTGTTTCATTTCATCGCCGCCACATGCCGCTTGTGTATCCGTACGCAGTTAATGCCATCCCGCTAGAAAATGTTTCGTCATTCAAGTATTTGGGCGTCACTCTTTGTAGCGATCTTTCATGGAACATACACATCACTAATATCATTTCATCTGCAAATAAAACACTGGGTTTCCTTAAACGCCATTTACGCCGTCGCTCCACAACACGTAAAATTACAAGCATACAAATCCATCGTTCGACCTAAACTAGAATACGCATCGCCAATTTGGGACCCTCGACAATCTTATCTTACACATGCCATCGAATCGCTTCAAAACCGGGCCGCTAGATTTATTCACTGTTCATACTCTCAACTGTCAGCGTATCTGGATTGAAAGCAGAATCTGGTTTACCAGATCTAGAACTTCGCCGTCGTATAGCCAGCCTGTCATTGTTCCACAAACTTTTTCATAGTCCCTTGCATGCCCCACCTTATATCGTTCCTGCAACACGCATATCTCACCGCACGAGCCATTTGCTTCAAGTTGCTCGGCCAGGCTCCCGGACTTCTACTTTTTCTGCCTCGTTTTTCCAACGTACCACACCAGACTGGAACGGCCTTCCCAGTGAAATTGCAACCATTCGCTGCCCATCATCGTTCATAGAAAATATCAATAATTACTTTTTATGTTAAATCTTTGGCTTCTATGTTTTGTGTTTATAATTACCCACCCCTTATGTAATACCCCCTCGTGGGTCTTTAAGGAAATAAATGAAATGAAATGAGAGACATTAGCTAGCGTTCATTCTTGCGCGCATCGATAACAGCCAAATGTCTGTGGACACAATTATTTCAAGCGCCCGAGAGAGGACATTGCAACAGAAGGCGACAAAAGCACTGTTGAAATTCCTACGCGACCCGGACTTGAACAAGCGGCTGTAACAGCTATGTCACACCACGAAAGAGAAGACTGGACGATGACTGAGTGTGCCCGCGTGTGCTGCCTAATGTGCCGTGTTTATCTCTCTTCCCTCTCTCCTTTCTATCTTCAATATCTCCCCCCATCCCCCTCCCATGCGCAGTGTAGCGAACCGGCTGCCAATAGACTGGTTAACCTCCCTGCCGTTCTTTTCCTCCTATTTCTCTTACCTTTCAGTACGAGACAGGATCACAAAAACCACTTCTCCGATTCTACAGAAAAGCAGTTCTACAAAAATGAAACTTGTTTCATATACGGAAGCACCACTCTCTTCCCCGAAACTGAGATGGCGTATTTCTAACTTGCAGACAGCTAATGTTGCAACAATAGTGGATATTTTATTTACAGGGTTCTGACCAGACGTATCCGTGGTGACTGCAATACTCTTGAGCACTTTTTACGACTTTGTTGCACATCTCTTCGTTAAATCAGCAGAGTAATATACTTTGCAACTCTACGACACTTTCTTCAAGGTTGAGGGAACCCACACTGTAGTTTTTAAGATAGAACAGCGCCAAAAGTCAGAAGCGGCTTCAATTTTATATTTTCCAAAAGAATAAAACATCTCCTATAAATTATGTACTGCCGAGGATTTGGAATGCAGCACTGACACCACGATCATTTTCAAGGGGTATTACCAGCAATCATACGCTACAAACAAAAGCCAAAATGCCAGTGTAATGTGATATAGTAAAAAATGGCAGCATATCCACTGGGTGAATGATGGAAAGGGGGACGAAGCACCCATCCGTCCATTCGTTCTTGCCTCCATCCGTGCATGCGTCTATCTGTGTGACCGTCCATGCGACCATCCGCCCGTCCGTGCATGCGTCTGTTCGTGTGTCCCTCCCTGCGTTCGTCCACGCATATGCACCTGCGTCTGTCCGTGCGTCCATCCGTCCGTGCAGCCATCTGTGCGTCCGTTACATGCATCCGTCTGTGAGTCCGTTCGTCCATCTATATTCAACACTCCAAGTACTACGATCTCGGATCTTTTCATCGTATATTCAGCATATAGAAGCATCTCCATCTAGCGGGCATTCCAAGGACTAAACGAGAGGTGGCACACACACACTTTCTTGCGGCTTGCGCTTGGTGTCTACTTCCCACTACAGTTCCAGTATACTGCACTTCCCACCTTTAACCACCTCGAGTTCATGGTATATACTAGTTCACTGTATTCATGGCACTGCTGTCCAACGCTCGCTGAACCTTTCTAAAACCAAGGAGGTTACGCCCACAGTTTATGACGTAGCAACCCTTTCTTGTCAGATAGTGCTCAATGTACATGCCAGTGGCTGCTAATGGGGAATGAGAGACAGGAGAATTTGGCTTTTAGTTAACGCGCACGCCGCGAATTTTTCATTTTTCAACAACGCACAGGAGAAATCTCCCACCGGCACCACATTGCAGGTCAAAGTGTTAAGACATGTTATGCATTACGATGAGGGACGAACGAGGTCCGCCTTAAGGAGCTTCACCCCTAAAAATTGCTCCACCACGTTATCCATTCGTTGGCTACAGTAGTGATCAGAACACTCTCAGCAAAAAGAAAGTAAAACAAAGAAACAAAATCGGCTGTTGTGCTTCCTGTCATCACTCACGTTGTTCGTTAGTCAGCCGAGCGAAAGTACAGTTTCAAACAACACACCCGAAGACACTCCCATAAATTGGAACTGCAATTGATAGACGCATTCGAGACGTAATAAACTAAGCACGTAGAAACGTTCAGCAGCCGACGAAACGCCATCAGCCGTTCGTTCAGCGCATAGAGATTCCTAAAACTAATTAGAGGAGACTCTGTCGCTGCGATCGTTCAGCGACCATGGGAATGATGGGTAGCACACACATTTGCCTAGTCTTCGTACATGCGGGTGGTAAATTGTACTTGCGGCTTCGTTTATTGCTGTAATTCGGTTTGATTTTGAAAGAAAGATTCAACCCTTTTGAGCTTTGTGACCCGATTTGGAAAGGTGAGACTAAAGGAATATTGGTGGTGAAGGGCAACCGCTGAACATTTGCTGATTTTTGTTTCGTGAGAAAGCAGCTCCAAGCCACACGAACACACACTGAGCCAAAAGTGGGCCAGAAGTACAAAAATGAGGCAAATTTGTGTACTACCTATCATTTCCATGCTCGCTGAAGCACCGCACTCTTAAAAAAAATGGAGTGACGTTCTCTCCATTTAGGGAGGAACGGCGATGTCCCCAATGTTCGTCTTTAAATGGAGAAACATTGCTCCCTCATCCACGGAGAAACACGTTCCTCCTTATGAAAATCATCATGGCTGCCCCCCGGCGGAGCGAGTAGGCTTAGCAAATGCAACGATTCTCGACTGGTAAGGAGTACACGGCACTGAAAGTTACAAAAAAAACGATCCCGCTGAGCTTGATATTGAACGAAATGATTATAAAAACAAGCAGATGAACCTGTGACGGTGAACACATCGCGAAAGAGAACGACGGAGCAAGTACGTTTCGTTCGTTCAGCGAAGCCACGTTCACTCCGAAAGACACGGATTCTGCAGAGCCCTCACCTGAAGAGTGCATGCGAGGCTTGCTGTATTTATTTCTCGCAGATTCACATAGTGTAGCGACGTTATCCATGCGTTTACGGGTCCGCAGGTCACGAGATGTGCCTCCGAACCGTACACTCGATCACAGCGAAACCATTCCGAATCCCTAGTGCAGCTTTGATAGATAGATGTTCAACGTTATATAAGTAGCTGGAGGTGTGCGAGCGTCATAGCAATGAAGTAGGTGGTAGCTGGCGCCATCTAGAGGGACTAAACGAAACTAAAAGAAGTTGCCTGCCGCGACGTACGTTGTCATTACCCACTATCACGGCTCCCTTGCGGATTGTTTGCGCCTCAACCCATTCAGGATTATTCACGGACACCGGAAGCCTAATATGTGCTGAGCCAATTCATATATATAGCTACACATGCACACATGGTCACATAGTACACATACAGTGCGAAACAAGTACACTGACATATACGCTAACAAGTACGCAACAAGAGCACAAGCAACCATTCACATCAACGGCCCACACCTCGACGTGTTTTCTCACACCCTACTATGAAAGCGCACCAGCTTATATAGCGATGAATTTCGACTGACCAGAGTCTCACAGGTTACAAGTAGGTTTTCTTACACTTTCTTTACGTTTTGTATCAATACCACAGCATGCGCACACGTAAATATATTGTATCTGATGCTTAGGCAAACTTAAGTTTATCAATGGTTGCGTAATAATGAACGGAATAATTACTAGAGCTTAGCAAGTTTTCACGAAGGTGGATACTCCAAGCCATGCATAGAATGCCCACGGCATTCCGAACGCTGCGCCATCTGTCGACCACTGCCACAGTTATTTTTTTCTTGAAGCCTCCGAGAGGGCAAACACTTGCCGCGCGTTAGCCATTTCGGAGGTCACGTTTTTTTTTTTTCTTGTTACTTGAACAGGGCGCAGCATGGCTACAGTACACCACTAGCCCTTCAATGACAATGTTTTTGATGCGGTAACGACCGTCCTAGCAGTGTATACGTACGTTACAACGCGGGTCTTGCGAGAAAAATAAGCGATGACCTCGCATCCGACGGTATTTTTTCGTGAGCTATGACAGTGGCTGTTGGCGTCGCGGCAGCTCTAATACTTGAGTGGAGGAACTATCGCTGCAGTGCGCAAGTTTACTATAACTTTATAGAATGTTGTGCCTGCGTACTTTTCTGCTTCAGATGCCTCTCGCGATTCGCCTCGCGTGTCAACTTGCAATCATAGTGCGTGCCACAATTTTTTTGTTAGCGCTGTGGCTGTGGTGGTTATTATTCCGGATTGGTAATACTCTTTTCACAAAGGTGAGTGAGCGTTAGTACTTAGTTGCTGTGCACAGCTGTTACTAGAAGTGCATTTTGTGTTGAGTTTCTCACGACAAAGGAGAATCATGGACGAGAAAGGCATACTGCTCGCGTGCATAATTCCTTCTTACTTCTCAGTGCTGGCATGGGCAATTCAAAACGAATGCGATTGAGAATTTGGTTTAACCTTCAGAAGCCATTGGTTCACTTTTCACGAAAGTTTTGTTATGATGATGTTTAAAAAGTTTCTGGTGGTTGTAATCTAGTCTGGCGAATAAACGCTCGGTGAAACTTCGCAGCCTGTTTCCCTTTGTGGTTTCACCTGCCGTGGTAGCATAGCCTTATTGGGTGTCGTGTGACTATGCTAGGACGCAGGTTCGACTTCCAGCCACGGCGGCCGTATTCGAATGGGGGTAAACTGCAAAGAACATCCATATGGCGGTAGTGGCACGTATAACTCTATCAATTGTATATGATCGTACTTTCACGCATGGACTGTAGAATGGTATCAGGTTTCCTAGAATGTTGAAAAATTAAGTGTGATGCTTTTTTACGCACCTCGTTAAATTCATGAGAGCTGTTGGTGCCGTGTGAAACTAAAAATGCGTGGGCTTACCTAGTATGTCGACACCGAAAAAATTCTTTATTTTTTCACACTCTAAGGTAATCGATAAAGCAAGACTGCTTGGGAAGCAGAGCTCCTTGTATTCGTGACAAATTGGTAGTATGAAACACGAGACACGCATGGAAGTGTGCGGAACATCGAGAGGCTTTTACTCTACACTAATAAAACAAAAGAAAACGTCACTCCTGCATTGCTTACAACAATCTTAGGTAAAAGCAATCGCTCGCGACTGGCCGCGGCCAGCTATAGGCTTGGCGTGCGCATGCGCGTGAGCCAGACCCCCGTGATTGAGGAGAAACTTGAACGCTGAAGGAGGAACGTTGCTCCTTTGGCCCTTGCCGCGAGAGGGCGCGACGGGTAAAGCGCCCGAAAGGGTGGAAGTAGCTGCGCCGAAGGAGGAACGGAGCCCGTTTCTCCACTCTCGCTCCCTTTTTTTTAGAGTGCGTGCGTTGCAACTCGCATAGACTCCAGCGCCAGAGTTCCCTATAGTGTATATTAGGAAACTCTATGCGTTCTGCTGCCTGGGCGCAACTGTTCCCAGACTTAAAGTGGGGATTTCGCTACCTCTACCGGCTCAAGGCTTACCGAAACCACGCTTCCGCTCTAAATGAATGTATTTTGCTGTAATGTCAATTGATAAAAAAGAATAATTAAGAAAAGCTTTCATTTGTTTTACAAAGATGGACATTTCTTGACCACAATTACGAATACTCTCGTTATCAGGCGCTTTTGTCGGCCCATACAGTCCATTCAAGTGAAGGGAGCATTTCCTGGCCTCCCTTGGCGAAGGAAGTGTGGAGGAGTGTTCATGAAACGCAGTGGCTCCTTGAGTGGAGGAGCACGCTCCGCCATGAGTTCGTCAATTCAAGGGGAAACCTTGAGTTAAGGAGCGTTTGTGCATACGGGGGTGAATGTTAAAAAAAACTTTCAGTCATTTTTGGAAATAACTTGGAGCTGTTAGGCTCGTCCTTCACATTTTGTTAAATGTTGTACGTTGTGCATAGCTGTTACATGATACACTGTTTTAATTCAAGAATAGAAAAAAAAACGACAGCAGAAGTTGATTAGCATCAATTTTATTTATTGATGCAATAGTTTGACTTCGACTAGATGGCATTCTTTCAGCATTGTGAAGATGCAGTAAATATGGAAGTGGATCGTCAAGCCATCTATAATCGATATAGCACTCGCCAAATAAATTTCAGTCGTAGTTAAAGCAAAAAACAACAAAAACACGGAGTCACTTTCTACTCACAGACGATTGCGAATGTCTGATTACAGAAGCAGTAGCAAACACACAAGTTGGTGCCCTGTTCTGTGTGCTGTACAGCTGGTGTTGCAGGGAGTCACTAAAGAATTAAGTATGTCCAGAAGTAAGGTTAGCCTCCGGAAATGAGTACAGAAAAAGTTTCTTGTCAGTCACACTGGATTCGTTCACACTGTGTTAGAAACTCGAGAACGCCAGACAAAGCACGAAAAAAATAACGAGGCTGTCGCATTGGCACAACGTCACACTCGCTCAACCGTACTGTATTTGCTTAACGAAATAGCTATACACATGTAAAATCGCACGTACACAGGATGTCATTTGACACGGGCTGTCTTACCGAGCTCATCCTGTCTGTGCACATACTATGTCATTAGAAATAGCTGGGTGTCGAGCGTATGCTCAGTTCTTTCACCATCTTTTTGTATTGAATGTCAGGGACTTCTGTGTGCGGACAAACATTGCAGGGCATACCATTTCCATGCAGGCGCGTCTGAATGTCTTCTAAAGCTATCCATCCTTTCTCGTTCGATCCGTACTGCTTCGTTTTTTTTTGTATTCCTTTGGCTGGTTCGCCGTAATTCAGTTATGGAGCTTCTTTTTTTCGAAACACCGCGTATTCGCGATTTGTGAGGTCTTGTAGCCATGACACAGTTGGCGTCTTTCAGAGCATTGTTATACTCTTGCCTGTGTAGCGATGCGCCATCTCGATTTGTGGTATTTGTCAGAAGTGGAGGAGGTTCTTGCTTTCGATTCTTCATGGGCGTTTGTGATCGCATAGGAATGTTTCTTGCGATTTCGTCGACTTAAGCGGATGGTGCGTATGGCCCACAGATTGGTCAATGTTGGAGATATTTCTCATCATGCGAAGTCTTATGTTCAGAAACGTTTGGGATCGTGGTGTATCTGTTCAAGTTGTCTATTTTTTTCCATGCTGCAACTATCACTCACATGTGCGCTATGCTCAAGCAGGCGCTACAAACAACAGTCTTCTTCGCTATTGGCACAATATATTTACCGAAAGCCACCAGTGAGGCATGAATGCGTCAATGATAAAGCTATCACACGTTTCGTTACAGATAACATATCAATATTTCAAACTTTAGAGGTAAATGCATTATTCAGGCGTCTATTCTGCTGTCAAAAGACCAAGATCATTTTGTAGTAATCGCGCACGTAAGTGAAGTCTTTTTCGAGAACCTGCACTTAGATTTAAAGCAATTAAGAAATGGTGTCAATATTTCCCAAATACGATTATAACTGTGTACACCTTGCGTTGATCGTCGCTGT
The DNA here is from genome assembly GCF_013339725.1 of Rhipicephalus microplus. Lineage (NCBI taxonomy): Eukaryota > Metazoa > Arthropoda > Arachnida > Ixodida > Ixodidae > Rhipicephalus > Rhipicephalus microplus. The sequence goes on from NC_051173.1 coordinate 42,016,191, forward strand.
TTGTGTGCGAACGTTATACACTTAAAAGAAATGTAAGTATACACCATAATTTACGGAAAAAAATTGGCCCTGTGTCTGCATGTCAATTTGCAAATCTCGTTCAGGATGATAGTATTGCGTCTATGGAGAGTAAATAAAACGTTTATTTGATGTTCTGCGCAAGAAAATTGGTGAATGGTATTCTGGAGGCGCTTCGTTAGGGTGCCTCGAGCGTGCAGCGGAGGCGAACGAGCGCCAACCACGTCACACGCGAGACATGAGCGCTATGTGTCAGTTACCTTGGAAAACGAAGCGTGCGGCTCGAAGCCGAGCATGCGCACCCGTCTCAGAGGTGATAAGGTGTATATCGCAAGGCGACGGGTAGCTGCCACCGCCGTGTCGTCTTAGCGGTGGAAACAATTGCCTTTTCTGGCAAGCATTGCATGGTCAGCGCGGGGTGATAAACGCTGTGGTCCTTAGAATTACTTATGAATGCCTTTTCTAGTAAGAAGACACACATACTGGAATGGTATGAAGCGTTTGTGTTCTGTATATGCTGTAAATAAACTTTTTCTAAACAAACAAACAAATGGACAGACAGACCAGAATTTTTGCGTCGAAGATCCCCAAGAAAGACGATCGTCTTTAAAGAGACAAACACTAGGAGAGCACTATTTTTACTGACTTGGTGAGTGGTGACTGTGGTGGCTGCTCTTTTATTTTAAACTGTTGTGTGATCCGAACATTCACATTTGAACGCGAAGTGTTTCTTATTGAACTTCGGTGACTTTAAGCGTATCTATCTGTCTATCTAACTGCTTATTTTTGGGTGCTCTAGTGGTCACCCCCTTAACTTGGCGTCATCCAAAATAAGCATGGGAGCATAAGATGATTTGACGAAAATGACGCGCTGGTCAAGATATGAATAATATCACAATCCCGTCGCATACGTTGTCAAGAGCTTCCCGCTGGACAGTGGCACAAACCCATGGGGGGGAGGGGGGGTATGTGCTGCTGGTATGCGGGTGTGTGCCTCACGTGATTGACACATAGAATGTACTCAGGACTGACAAAGACCTTTTTATTGCGACAAATACTTGCCTTTAAGGCATAATACTTTTGTTAAATGCGTGCTGTTAGGCTGGTGTTGTGTATGAAGTGAAGTAGTGTCTTGTGGAATCTGTTTTCATACACACATGGGCAATTTCAACGCGCGAGCGTTATGAAGTGCCCGACATAAGTACCGTTGACCGGACGAATGCAAATAATAAATGTCAGGGTCCAAGCTGGAATTGAACCCAAGCATTCTGAATAGCAATGAAGCATTTTACCACAGAGCTATGACAATTCTCGGAAATACTTCTCCAATAGACGCTAATCTTCGTGAAACGTCAATAGTGGTTGTAGTGCTGCCTACTCAGATTTATTAACATTGCTTATGTACTCCTTTGATACAGTCGTCACGTCGGGCTAACTTTCCTTGTGGTTAGTTGGTGCGCGCTGTAGTTGATTTATGTAGCGGTGTTCAGGGCCAGCATCCTCGCGAGCGTCTGCACTTCATATCAGCTACTAGTATTGCTAATACGCATGTTCCAGCTGGCATCGTTGCGCAGGTGACAACAACTGGTTATGTAAACATCTGCCACTCTTCAACATATGTATGTGCTTTCAAAATTTCTACATATGTTTAGCGACACTTCATGATGTGTCGCTCAACAAAAAATGGCAACATGGTCACCTTCTCTACACATGCTTCGCATAACGTTGATTTCCAAGGTATATGGGATCTGCCGAATCCATTTTTTTTTGTCAGGAAAAACAGTCGAGTTCCTTCGAATGGCCTAGTACATCAATGTCTACTCTTGCATTTCTAAAAGGAGCTTTGAGCATAGAAGCGTGATTCAATAAAATATTTTCAGTTAATCTAATATGCGTTAACAATATTTATTTATGCGTAACAGTAATGCAGTATATACCCTGCTGTGTGTATGAGCATGCCACTTATGCGTTGCCTTACTCCTTTGGGTCCCTGTTTCTTACTGTTTTCACATTCTAAGTAGCGTACAAAATAATTTTGAGCCTAGACAGTGCACCTAAATAAATTGAACCATGTTGCGAAGTTCAAAGATTGCCACGGCTAATGCACCAAAAGCTTTCAAGAAAATCAACGAGGCTTCTCTGTCTGTGAAAGGCCATAAAATATAAAACAGGGCCGCTGCTCTCTACCATTATCACTCAGCTGAGTGAGTTCTTAAGCAGCCAGCTTATTTGGTTCTGTACTAATTTTTCTTTGTTCTGTTTTCTTTCTCGACCTTTCTGTTTTGCACGCTGGAAAAGATGCGAAAGTGGATACTGTGCTGAGTTGCCTGCCAACATGGGACGGCCTCTCGTGCTGGCCTCGTACGCCAGCCGCTCACACAGCATCCATTCCATGCTTCGCCACTCTTAATGGAGTCCACTACGACACAACCCGTGAGTATGGCGGAGCCAGCGTAGCTTTTTTGGTAATATCAGGCTCACGTGCGTAGTTATCCATAAGGATGACACAATACATTTCAGTATTACTGATCGTGTTTACTGACGGAAACTCGTCACCTGCCTTGTAAAGGAGAACTTGTACTAGTCAGTACAGAACCTTATTATTATAAGCCTAATTTGTTTAACAAAAGGCTCATGATGCTGCTTTATAAAAGCTCTTTGAAGCACCGAGTGGCCTTACAGGATTCGATTGTGCTGCGAGAAGAAAGGAAAAAAAATCAAACGTTATTTGTGATCCTCACACACGTTTAACCAGATGGTTAAACTTGTATGAGCCTTGCGAGGTAACGTTGAGTTTTGTCGCGTACATTGCCGGCCGAAAAAATTTCCTTCGCTCGCTCGCTTGCTCGCTCGCTCACTCACTCACTCTCACTCAAACATACAAATATACAAATAAAAAGAATTTAGAGCTGAATTGATAGATCCTTATGTGCCTAAGTGATTTAGGTCATCTGCCAGCGAGCGAGTTGAATGTCAGTCGAGCGTCAGAAATGGTCGATGTTCAGGGAAGAACGGTCTGCGTCTTCTAAATACGCTGCTCTGTCTTGTGGGCTTTGTTCAAAATACCTTGTTATGGCCGGCTTGCATGGTGCGGTGTCGCGCATCTCTCATGCTGTCCTCTTATTTGACCACGCAGAAAACGCGTCACGCTTGTGCTCGATCGCGGGCGTCTGGGCCAGCAAATCGGATTACTCCCATTGCGTTCCACTCTTCGAAGTTGAAAGGCCGGTGAGTGCAAAGCAGCGGCTTAATCGCTTGTCGTCTTTTGTGTGTAAGTGCTGTGAATGTTTTTTCTACCCAGTTCAAGTTCAGAACTGACCTATGCCATCATCCTTCCTTAATTAAGGTTTACTGCAACGGGTTTCCTTCTTTAAATGACGACGAAACTCTTCCGCGTAGGAGTTAAGCAAATAAAGAACTACCTAAATAATTAGCCAGAAGTTTCACGTTCACCTTTTTCCTGGTGCCCGCACTGAAGGAACGGGGAATTGTATAAGCACACTAACTTGAATTTCGGCAATGCGTACGGATCTTTATTAACACTGGTAAATTATACTTAGGTATTGTGTCTTGACTATTGATAATTAAACAGAAAAATATACATTTGTGATTCATAGTGTACATTTTATAAATATCTGCCAAACAAGAACAAAAGTGTATTTCACTTAACACTACTATAACCTACTAATTTACCACAATTCAACATAACAGCATATGGTCCTAATTACTCTACCGAGGATCTGCTATTTTCTTCACCACTTCGATAAAAAGGTACCAGAAAGCGACACGTTAATGGAAAACGCACGTGATTGCATCACGTGCGCTTTCGTCTTACGTGCGCTTTCGAGCGTCGCGAGTTACTGAGTGTACAAAAAAGCTCTTGTCCACCTTCAGAGGCACTGCCTCTGGATAACATGCAAGACAGGGCTCAATGAAAGTTCCGGCACCTTGAAGTTGAAAGTTCCGGCTCTTTTATGACCTCGCTCTCTAACAGTAAAATGAACACCGACCATTAGGATCTCTAGTACAATGGCTTGCACACACTAGGAGTTTGAAAAAAATAAATATGTTCAGTCTCACTTGCCCGCAACATAACAAAAGAGAACTGCCAACGTTGCCCTCTGTTGAAGTGGAGTCTAGAGGTTGTGCTGAGACTGAATAACACGTTGAGAAATGAAGCAAGTTTAGTGTTCTTTTCACACTGCCAATGTTTACGGAACGCTTAATAAATGTGGCTCTTTTGAAGGAACACTCAGTAAAAAAAACTCAGTAATGAGTCAAAAACTTAGCTGGACTTGAATGGGAACAAGATAGACACGAAATGAAAAATGCCTGTGTTTTAGTTTGCGCGCATATGATTTAATGAATATTTACAACGAAACCAGCCTGCAAATATCTAATAAGAATTTGCCGCGTTTTGTGCCCCTGGGAAACTCTTGCTAATATAAGAAACCAGAGTGTTAGTAATTCGCTTGAGTCACTTTAACCAATGTGCAATCAGAGGATGTGAGGTGATATGCATAAACAACAGGCGCTTATTGGGTGGCGGGACCGCTGTATATTGTCACGAAGTAAGTGTCCGTTCGAAGAGACTGTTTTAAAGTGAACTGCATTTAGATAGTGATATCAGCGGAGCAAGTACACTCGACAGAAAGCTCTAGAAAGAAGGCACAGAGAGATTTGCTTAGTTCAGGACATTTGGCTCATAAAGTGTAATAATTTCATAACAATACTAGTTATATCTATATATGGCTTATAAGAATCACATTCTTCACATTGCAAATTTTGTTGTGTGAAAATTGTATAAAACTGAGACATAATCTTACATTTGACGCATTAGTAAAAAAAAACATGTCTACCTCGTTGAAATTATGATTATAAAAGAGCGTTTAAGAAGCTCAGTTTGACATTGATGCTGAAGTTACATTAACTTCAAAATCCGGGATCTGTGTTTTATTTCTGAAGGAGGTCAACAACCCAATATTGCGATTTTTTCAAGGAAGAGGAAAAAGAAAGTTTAAGTAGAAAGACAGGGTGGTTCGCCAATTTTTAGACCGGCTGGCTACCCTGTGCTGGGGAAGAAGGGAGTGAGGGGAATAAAAGATGTTAAAAAGAAATGTTGCGAACAATAAGAGAAATTACAAAAAAATGCGACAGAGGAAAGGCAACATCAAAGAGTATAAGACACTAAAGTCTGTCTCTCTTTGCAGCTAAGCTTTCATAGCCTTCCGGGCTCAGGATGGGCTCGGCCAATGATCCAGAATCCTTTGTTCCGACAAAGGCGATTTTTCGAAATGTCAGTTAGGCGAATGATCGTTCCAATCTGGGTGAGAGTCTGCTGAACATGGAATTCCGAGAATGAAAGCTGTTGTCGACAGAATGCAGCAGCGTAGTGGTTGACAGGGCGTGGGCAGCCGACTTGGTGTTTCATAATAAATAGGCCATTTGCACTGGTAAAGTACCCGCTTTCCGCCCAGATCCAGTTTTGCTATGTCAAAACGTCCAGATGCGGTTGCATGGCAGGAACAACCGGATGCTTGGAGACTGAACAGAGCACAAACGGTGCTTTAAAACTTTCCGCATATTTTGTAGTCTAAGCACTGTTTTCTTTTTCACCTCTTCATAATTACGACCCTCCTTTCACTATATTTGAGCAGTACGGACGAGTTCATGGGGCAGCTTATATCTTGTTGTGACGTCTCGGTTGCATTGGCCAGCTGCCACGTTTCGAGAAAAGCGCGGGCAGCACTGTCAAAGTGCACCTATACATATGGAATAAGAATTTGTAAGCAGGCGTTCAGTGCTGGCGCCGATGTTTTGGCCAGTGTACTTGTCTTTTTCAAAGTCAAAAATTATTTCAAGGCTGCCTTGAAATCACTCCCTCCATCGCCCACCCCCTGTTTACAAATTTCACATGGGAAGCGACCATCTTCCTCTTGTTGCCTTTCTTCTTTTTATAAGATATGTGACTCTACCAAACACCAAAGTCTCTGGTTTCTCAATCTTTGTAAGTCCTCTACACATCAGATCTCACAGACTGGAATGTAAGATAAGGCTGTGCTCTTTCATACGCTTGCATATAGACCGTCAGCCTTACGTTCGGGACACTGCCCACCAGGACCAGGAAAAGTACACAAACGGCGTTTTTTCGGCGTTGTAAATAGCGCAACTGGGTCAATGTTTACCACCATTCAGAGCCGGCTGGGTAGTAGCTATATATCGTGTTTACAGCAGCGAGCTCATATTTACATAGTATTATGGTCCATATACACTATGGCAGCTTAAGGACGTAAGCAGCCATACTGGCGCCTGCTCTTTTTTGGGAGACCGTTTCCCCAGCTCCAGCTCAGTGCATAGAGCATAACGCGAATATTGCGTTGGTGCATAGCCGCTGTTGCCGCAAAAGGCAAGCAGTTTTTTATCTGCTATAATTTTTATTTCATAATTACTACGTTTAATATCAGTACAAGGAATACCACCCCGGTGTGTAGCTTTACTTGGCTTTAATATCTAGTTGCATCAAGGTGCCTTTAAAGAAAAAGGGGCGCATCAATTCACCCTTCCTTCCTGTAATCGAGCATGTATGTATGTATGTATGTATGTATGTATGTATGTATGTATGTATGTATGTATGTAAATATGTATGTATGTATGTATGTATGCATGTATGTATGTACTTACGTACGTATGTATGTATGTATGTATGTATGTATGTACGTATGCATGTATGTATGTACTTACGTACGTATGTATGTATGTATGTATGTATGTATGTACGTATGCATGTATGTATGTACTTACGTACGTATGTATGTATGTATGTACGTATGTATGTATATGTGTATGTATGTATGTATGTATGTATGTATGTATGTATGTATGTATGTATGTATGTATGTATGTATGTATATGTATGTATGTATGTAAATATGTATGTATGTATGTATGTATGCATGTATGTATGTACTTACGTACGTATGTATGTATGTATGTAGGTATGTATGTATGTATGTATGTATGTATGTATGTATTACGTACGTATGTATGTATGTATATGTATGTATGTATGTACGTATGCATGTATGTATGTACTTACGTACGTATGTATGTATGTATGTACGTATGTATGTATATGTGTGTATGTATGTAGTATGTATGTATGTATGTATGTATTGTATGTATGTATGTATGTATGTTATGTATGTATGTATGTATGTAAATATGTATGTATGTATGTACGTATGCATGTATGTATGTATGTACTTACGTACGTATGTATGTATGTATGTATGTATGTATGTATGTACGTATGCATGTATGTATGTACTTACGTACGTATGTATGTATGTATGTATATGTATGTATGTATATGTGTATGTATGTATGTATGTATGTATATGTGTGTATGTATGTATGTATGTATGTATGTATGTATGTATGTATGTATGTATGGTATGTATGTATGTATGTATGTATGATGTATGTATGTATGCATGTATGTATGTATGTACTACGTACGTATGTATGTATGTATGTATGTATGTATATGTGTGTATGTATGTATGTATGTATGTATGTACGTATGTATGTATGTATATGTATGTATGTATGTATGTATGTATGTACGTATGCATGTATGTATGTACTTACGTACGTATGTATGTGTATGTACGTATGTATGTATGTATATGTGTATGTATTATGTATGTATGTATGTATTATGTGTATGTATGTATGATGTATGTATGTATGTATGTATGTAATATGTATGTATGTATGTACGTATGCATGTATGTATGTACTTACGTACGTATGTATGTATGATGTATGTATGTATGTACGTATGCATGTATGTATGTACTTACGTACGTATGTAGTATGTATGTATGTATGTATGTACGTATGCATGTATGTATGTACTTACGTACGTATGTATGTATGTATGTACGTATGTATGTATATGTATGTATGTATGATGTATGTATGTATGTATGTATGTATGTATGTATGTATGTATGTATGTATGTATGTATGTAAATATGTATGTATGTATGTACGTATGCATGTATGTATGTACTTACGTACGTATGTATGTATGTATGTACGTATGTATGTATATGTATGTATGTATGTGTGTGTATGTATGTATGTATGTATCGCGAAAACTTGTCAATGCGATCATCTTCGCATCGCCCTCCAAATCGACAGCATGGCTTCACTTGACTCGGGACACCCAACCTTCACGCAATAAAAGGAACGCCTGTGCTCCTATGGCACCTACGGCATAATTGGTCCTCTTGCGAGTTCTCCGAATTCACACTAAACGAAAGGTTGTTGTCCATAATCATAATTTTCATGCCAATATGCTTTGTAACTGGCCGACCTTTAAACGAACCACTCGTTGTGCAAATCACAAGTGTTGACGCTTGGTAAACTTTTACGCCATAGCCGCACAGTATTAGATGCGTTTGCCTGTGAACAACTGCCTGTCACATAGAAGTGCGGAGTTCGATTCCAGCTGGCGCCAATTTTTTATGCTTTTTAACGACTATTTTGAAAGAAATGCTGACTGACGACGCTGATGTCGAAATCGGAACCAAGGACGTCGACGCTGTCACCAAAGCTAATGCCGGAATTTCGGCGGAACGAGCCCTTTAGTGCTATCGGGTTGAGTGCAGGGTTAATGCTTAATGTTTGAGATATGGCCAGTTCACGGGATCTATCGTAAGTGAGATATTATCTGCCTTTACCCTTCAAATGAGTGTGAGTTTGGTTAGAACACAGCGAAAAAGAAAATAGACACAAATATAACAGAATTGAATTTCAGAATAGTTACGTTTTATAAGAGGGTAACACAGAAGGGTAACACATAGGGTAACACGTCTCAGCATACGGCTCCTCACTTATAAAACACTGCTTCCTCCAATATTGGCATATGCATCTGTTGTGTGGAACCCACAAAAAATTTCGGACATCAACAGAATAGAATCAGTTCAGAAGAAAGCTGTACGCTTCATTTATCGTCGCTTTGACAGGTATTTTTCACCAAGTTCCAATCTTCCTATCTTACAGCTTACCAGTCTATCTTCCCGTCGACACGTTTAATGTTTGAAGTTTCTTTATACCTTAATTAATAGCCCACTGTTCCCTCTACTCAGCAAATATATAGCACACGCTAGACCAACGACCACACAAAATTACCATGAGTTAAACATGTATACTTTCGCTCATCGTACGATGGCGTTTGAATATAGTTTTTTTGTTAATTTTATTGAATTGTGGAATTCTTTGCCTGGTGACGTTTGATCTTTATCACTGGATGAATATTTATTGCATATTACTAAACATTGATGTAGAGCGCACTTGTTATGCTCTTCTATGTATGTATTTGCCTACTCCTGCGATAGCCCTGCGGGGCTGCAGTATGTTACAAATAAATAAATAAATAAATAAATAAATAAATAAATAAATAAATAAATAAATAAATAAATAAATAAATAAATAAATAAATAAATAAATAAATAAATAAATAAATAAATAACCTTCACTTACACTTCTGCTATTTAAGCTAATGCTTTATGCCATATCGGATCAAAATACTTCCAGAAAATGATTCCATAGAGGATGCCTCACCCATATAGTTACTTATAAATGCACTAGCGAGAAGCCTGGTGCCAGTGTATACGGAAGCTGCAACGCATGGTGCTTCAGTGATCATGGCAATGATGGGTAGTACACGGATTTGTCTTTTCTTCGTACTTCTGGCTCAGTTTGTTCGCGTGGCTTGAAGCTGTTTTGTCACAAAAAAAAAACAGCAATTATTAGGCACTTCCGCTTCACCACCCGAATCTTTCAGGCTTACAATTTAAAATGGAGTCACGAAGTTAACAACGGTCAGTTCTAGCCTTTGAAACAAAACTAATACACAGGAATAAATGAAGCCACAAGTGGGATTCAAGTTCCGCAATTAAGAAGACTAAAGAAACGCGTGTACTATGCCCATCATTCTCATGGTCACTGAATGACCGCTGCAACAGTCTCCTATTTTAATTTTAGGAAACTCGTTGTGCAAATCACAAGTGTTGACGCTTGGTAAACTTTTACGCCATAGCCGCACAGTATTAGATGCGTTTGCCTGTGAACAACTGCCTGTCACATAGAAGTGCGGAGTTCGATTCCAGCTGGCGCCAATTTTTTATGCTTTTTAACGACTATTTTGAAAGAAATGCTGACTGACGACGCTGATGTCGAAATCGGAACCAAGGACGTCGACGCTGTCACCAAAGCTAATGCCGGAATTTCGGCGGAACGAGCCCTTTAGTGCTATCGGGTTGAGTGCAGGGTTAATGCTTAATGTTTGAGATATGGCCAGTTCACGGGATCTATCGTAAGTGAGATATTATCTGCCTTTACCATTCAAATGAGTGTGAGTTTGGTTAGAACACAGCGAAAAAGAAAATAGACACAAATATAACAGAATTGAATTTCAGAATAGTTACGTTTTATAAGAGGGTAACACAGAAGGGTAACACATAGGGTAACACGTCTCAGCATACGGCTCCTCACTTATAAAACACTGCTTCCTCCAATATTGGCATATGCATCTGTTGTGTGGAACCCACAAAAAATTTCGGACATCAACAGAATAGAATCAGTTCAGAAGAAAGCTGTACGCTTCATTTATCGTCGCTTTGACAGGTATTTTTCACCAAGTTCCAATCTTCCTATCTTACAGCTTACCAGTCTATCTTCCCGTCGACACGTTTAATGTTTGAAGTTTCTTTATACCTTAATTAATAGCCCACTGTTCCCTCTACTCAGCAAATATATAGCACACGCTAGACCAACGACCACACAAAATTACCATGAGTTAAACATGTATACTTTCGCTCATCGTACGATGGCGTTTGAATATAGTTTTTTTGTTAATTTTATTGAATTGTGGAATTCTTTGCCTGGTGACGTTTGATCTTTATCACTGGATGAATATTTATTGCATATTACTAAACATTGATGTAGAGCGCACTTGTTATGCTCTTCTATGTATGTATTTGCCTACTCCTGCGATAGCCCTGCGGGGCTGCAGTATGTTACAAATAAATAAATAAATAAATAAATAAATAAATAAATAAATAAATAAATAAATAAATAAATAAATAAGTAAATAAATAAATAAACAAATAAATAAATAAATAAATAAATAACCTTCACTTACACTTCTGCTATTTAAGCTAATGCTTTATGCCATATCGGATCAAAATACTTCCAGAAAATGATTCCATAGAGGATGCCTCACCCATATAGTTACTTATAAATGCACTAGCGAGAAGCCTGGTGCCAGTGTATATGGAAGCTGCAACGCATGGTGCTTCAGTGATCATGGCAATGATGGGTAGTACACGGATTTGTCTTTTCTTCGTACTTCTGGCTCAGTTTGTTCGCGTGGCTTGAAGCTGTTTTGTCACAAAAAAAAAAACAGCAATTATTAGGCACTTCCGCTTCACCACCCGAATCTTTCAGGCTTACAATTTAAAATGGAGTCACGAAGTTAACAACGGTCAGTTCTAGCCTTTGAAACAAAACTAATACACAGGAATAAATGAAGCCACAAGTGGGATTCAAGTTCCGCAATTAAGAAGACTAAAGAAACGCGTGTACTATGCCCATCATTCTCATGGTCACTGAATGACCGCTGCAACAGTCTCCTATTTTAATTTTAGGAAACTCGATGGCCTCACTTGCCCTTTTCACTCCAGATAGACGGAACTACTCTGTACTACATCGGCTACGGTATGTCTTTGTGTGCCCTCAGCATCGCCTTGTGGATCTTCCTTTACTACAAGTGAGTATAGCTCATATACACCGCAGTAAAAATAAATTATAATTCCAGTTGAAGAAGAAAATAAATAGTTTCAAAGACAGAGAAAAACAAGTCTGGCTTGTGAGTTGAGCAAAAAATAATACATTGTGGTTGGTCGAAGTATTAAACTCTTCGAGGCGCTCACATAGATTGCTGAAGCGATGTTTCTGGCAAACATCACACACATTAGCATTCCCTCTGTTCGTGTCTCACGAAGTTGTTTTCCTAAGTGCATTTTAACAGACAACAATTTTAAGCTTTGAAAGCTGGTAACTTTCACGATATATATGTCATGTTGAATTGGAAGTCAGATAAAGGGCAACGTGTCAAGTTCACGAAGCCGCAGTTCGAGTAACGTATTTCAGCTGCTTCTAGTTTTTTCCTTGACAACCACTTTTTCCCTTGGCGATTACATTTATTAACACTCAGCTTTGATTGATATGTAGGGTTTAACCTCCTTTAAACATCATATGATTATGAGAGACTCCGTAGTGGAGGACTCTAAAAATTTCGGCCACCTGAACTGCTTTAACGTAGTTCCAAATCTGAGCACTCGGGCCTACAGCATTTCCGCCTCCATCGGAAATGCAGCTGCCGCAGCAAGGATTTCATCCCGCGACATACGTGTCAGCAGCCGAATACCTTAGCCACTAGACCACCGCGGTGGGGCAAACGTGCAGCTTTAACGAGTAAGGGTAGCTTCTAGTGGAGTTGATAAAGAAAAAGGACCAGCAGACAACCTGAAAGTATGCGGTATATAAGCAGTAAACAGTCAGTAATACTTTTGCTGAAACTCGTTGTGGTCTCTAAGCTACAGATTACAACTTATTTTTTGAGTGACGCTAATCGCAGACTGAGAACCATCGTCAAGCACAATGTTTTTAGAAGAGTAGAAATGCGACGCTTAAGTTATATTGTTATCAGTAACACTACGTTGCGTTTTCAGTAAGTGTATAGATAAGGCTATAGATAAGTAAGTGTAAGATAAGGTAAGTGTGTTGCGATTTCAGTAAGTGTACGCTTAGATAAGGCTTCACTCAGAAGCCTGAATAACCAAAAATCTGATTAAATTCAGATGTACAAAAAACATACGCCTACGACGCGCCCATTCACATTCTTCGTGACGCACGAGGAATCTGCTGAGCGTTGATTGGGCACCCTTCTGTCATATAAGCAGTGACGTCATCTCGAGAAAACTAGAGGGGACTGGTCACGAGCGCCCTTCCAAATCATGGACTCTGTTGGAAAGCGGGAAGGTGGTGTGTTCGTTTTTCCGCGATCGTAGTGCTTATCTCAGATGTCAATGATAATTATGCAGCCTGTACAGAGAACTTGCTTTCAATTCTTTGTTAAGCCCAACTCGTTGATTCTTGATAATCTAAATGTAGCGCTAGGTATTTTCGATATACAGCGGTTATTCATCCGTCCCCGCAAAGGGTGAAGTCACGTTAATCTCATGGTCGCCCACTTCTTCCTTTCCATTACTTCGATGACGTCAGCGATTCCCCTCCTAACTACGTTTGCGTTTAAAAAAGGTAGTATTCATCCACCACGGTGCCACACTGGCTACGGTGCTCGGCTTCTCTGAAGGTCGCCGGTTCGATCCCTGCTGCAGCGGTCGAATTTCAATGAATGCGGATTGGTACAGACTCAAGCACTGTGCGATGTCAGTGCACATTTCAGAACATCAGGTGGCTGAAATTTCTGGAGACCTTCCTTACAGTGTATCAAATAATCATATCGCGGTTTTGTGACGTTAAACATCAGATAAGGAACGAGGTAGGAATGGTCATAGTTGTGGCAATATTGTTCTCATCTAAAAAGAGCATGTATACACATTCAAAGCGCTGAAACCTTTATCTCGCATCACATGTATTAACAAAATGCACCAAACACGATGATGGAATAAATAGTATAAACAATGTTTTTCCTTCCACGAAATATCCAGGGAGCTGCGGTGTCTGCGGAACACTATACACGTCAACCTCATGGTCACCTACTTCCTCATTTCCATCACGTGGATGACGACAGCAACTCTGCAGTCGGTTCCTTCACCTGCATACCATAAGGTGAGTTAGGCTTTCTGAGCGCACACAATTTTTTCCGTGTGCGTAATTTGTGATTTTAAGGCTGTCTATTTGTGCTATAGGATAAGAATCCTTGTGAGAGAAAGCCCAATAGCTGCATGCAGGATGTTAGGATCAAAATACTGATATAAAAAAGCGGAAATGACTAAGCTGCGCATTTTTTTTATGCTGCTGCGTCATGCACAAGATAGCAAACTCTTGTATGCGTATTCCTCGTCTCCAAGCCCCAGCTTTCTGTATTAGTAACAAACTTTCCGACAATTTGACCTTTGACCAGTGTATATGTCTGCCTAGCTGTCTAAGTCGTAATATTATTTAGCGCATACTGTCGCTTCGTGAAGCGTAAGTGCTCCAAGCGTTCTCTCCAATTCCTTCATGGATTCCACTGAACCAAGGCTTTACCGGTTTCGTCGTACGTAAGTCCAACTCGCATCAAAAATTTCTTCTGTCTCTTATTTTAGGGAGATTTGGGTGACAATAAAGACTAAGTCTGTATGCTACGGTGTTCTGAAATTTAGGCCCGTATTAGCAAGACAATCTGAGAAGTTTTCTGTAGCAGGTGCTGTGACTGCCTTGTCCCCGTATACCTAAAAAATTGCCCCGCGTAAGAGTTTCCACATGCTACCGAGCTAAAAAAGGAATAATCACCACAAAAAAACCTCCTCCCATAAGAAAAAAAAAGTGGTGTGACTGTCGCAAATAATCTCTCGAGCAGCGTGAACTTATGTTTTTTTTTTCATTCTAGAAACCTATTTTAATGATAATCAAATATTCCATTGAAATACAAAGGAGGGTTCCAAAAACCGCACTTCAATTTTTGTGTACAGCGACAGAATGGCAAATATGAACGTAAGCACATAATCATTTTTTACGTTGTCTCTAGAGTAGTCTCTGTTCGGTTGAATTCACGTAAGCACATGCAGAATTAACGTTTAGTGTTCCGACTTCGTCAACGTATATTTGACTTAAGTGCTGAGGGATTCAAAGTCATTGGCAAGCGTGTTATTACTAAGTGACAAACGCACGACTAGTCAGCGTGATAATCACTAAAATAACTTTATTGGCACAATTACGGCAAATAGGCCCCGAAAACGCGACAAGCGAGGGAAAACGTCTACAGCAACTCTGCAAAAAAAAAAAGTAAATCCGCTTATTTCTAAAGGCGGAACTGGCAAGTATGCCCAACGCATACATCGCGCTCACAAAGGTGTACGTGAGTAGATTGCTTTCATAACCTGAACTGGAAGCCTCCTGGTACTACTTTTCTTGATGAACTAGTTCGGGTTAGCACTGTCGTCAGTAACATTTGAAATACCAGATGAAAGAGTGTCGATTCACTTTTCGCTGGTATCTCGCCTTACCGAAGGGTTGTATGATGGAAGAGCCTGCGAGGTGTTACTACGGGTGCAGAAGTCAGTTTACTATAAACAAGCAGAAAAAACGTGCCACGCATTGCTCGCTTGAATGGTATTGTTCTAGCAAAACTTACTCTTCTATCAAAGTATGTTACCCATCGACTCAGTCAGATCTTCGTTCTCGTCATGGGAACGCATTACGTTTTCAGCACCATCCCTTCACGGGTGCTATATTATGCCAATGAAATGCGTGGTAAAACATTGACACATAAAAAAAACCGTGATGTCGTTTATCGAATTTTCACAAAGAAAGTATCTGCATCTAGGGCTTTTCCTAACAGCAAAAAACTTGGTAATATACTTTTTTTTGCCCGGTACTATTTCTGAAGCTTAGTTACTTAGTGACGCGGTTATTGTTTGAATGAGAATAAGAATGCGTCATTTGTTATATAAACAGCTTCACAATGCGGTGCATATTGTAATTTACCTCTTTACGTTTGTGATATGCATGATACACTTCGAGCAAATTCTAGTACGACAGCAGTGTCTAAATAGCCGTTTCGACATTGAGACGTTGATTTTCCTGTTTAGTGCTAAAGCATTCAAGTAGCATGAGTGTTGGTGTAGGCAGGCATTGTTTTATTTGGGACAAGTGTAAGTACCCTTCTGGAAGAAATTGAAACACTCGGCCTGGAAAGCAAACGACTGTCCTGCTGCAAATATTTATTTTTTATGAGTACGTTCATCACCTACACAGCCACCATTGCCTGAAGAATTGCTTTCGTAATGTGAAATATCTGTTGGTTCATGTCCCGAAACCACGATATCATTATTACGGATGCTGCAATAAATGACTTGAGAAAATACTATCATTCGATGTTATTTTACCAAGTGACAATTATGCTTGCGCGCAACGTAAAATCGATGCTCTTCTGTCACTGCGGTTGACGACAACCTTAAATAGCTGTAGCGGTTATGTCTTGGGATGGCGCTTGCAAAACGTGTCATCGCACAGCAACGACCATCGTCACTGTTCTGTCGAGGCTGGCCACCCAGACAACTGGCGTGTTCCTTTACACGCGTAATGCCAGGGATCCCAGCAAACACAGTTCACATAGGCGCACCGCAGGTATTTCCTGCGTTATTTTAACCCGATAGTGTTTTATTCCGGGATCTACCACGCCTCCGCGGACGTATTTCCGTCACGGATGTGATGTAACATATCTACTAACAGATTGAAAAGAAAAAGTTTCATCGGCCACATGTCGAACGTGCGACCTACCATTCCGCAGAGTGCGGCTCTCTACTACTACAGGCACGAACGTTGTCTAGCTTGCTAACGAAAACATACTTATAAGCACCATATACTGTCTGGTGGTCCTCATAGGCTTCGCAACTTCAGCGCGTTTTCCTCGTCAGCAGTGAGTTGGTGCGAAGATTGCGTGTTTGGTGCGCTCTCAAGGTCATTGCCCTTGATATTTTGATGCACGTGCGCCTCCGCAAGGCATGTTCTCTCGAGCGCCCACGTTTCTCTCGTAATTAGGGAGAGCACGAGGGTCACTTCGCTCGCTCCAGCGGTGGCGTTTGCAAAACAATTGCGAAAGTATTACCACGGTGAACTACGAAGTAGGACAGTTGTCTCCGCTTGCCCTGTGTATAATGTGTGTTAGTTTCGTGCATCGTTCTGTTTGAGGCGCGTAATTGCTGTGTCTAGCTTTGACAGTCGTTAGTCCACACTCACACCACGTATCATAGTTTCGTGCGTGCTTTTTTCTTGAGCTGCGCGCTCTAAAATTCGAAGTGCTTGCTTTTCCTCGCGGGATATTGCAATTTATAAATGTAGCATTCATTACTTCACCCTTGTGCCGAAACAGTGCACAAAACACTCAACTGCCTCTTTGAAGGCATGTCTCACTTTTGTGCTATACCAATGCCTAAACAGCAGCTTTTTTTGTATTTAGTGGGCATCTATACCATTCTCTTTAGACTCTTGTGCCCACACTCTACGCAAAAAAAACGGCCAAAACGGGATAAACAGCTGTTTTGGTCCTTCATACCAACTGTTTCTCCCCGAAATGACTAAGCAGACCAAGATGGCCGACATGTTTGAAAACGGGGGAGCAGTTGTATTAGTCAAAAGTTTGTAAGGGAGGAACGAAAGAAGGAACCACAGTAAATACTCTCGTCAAGCAACGGTTACTCCCCTGAAGGACACTGCACATAAATATGAAAGCCACCCACATTGATATTCAAGGGTCAGATTATTATTTTGTTCTGTGTGCCAAAATTCACAAAAGCAAAACAGTGATTCATTTTAGCATCCGCTGATGATGAAATAACGACGCTGGCTGAACTCCGAAAGCTTGAGATTACACCTACCGCAAAGGCTGAACACACGCAGGAGCAGCATAGAGAGAGCTGACACGTCAAAGCAGATCAAACGCCGAAACACGTTCAAAACAAGAGTAATAATAAAAAAACAAAGCCTAGACGCGCTGATTGTCAGCTAGGAAAGGACGTCAAAGCCAGTCAAACTCCGAAACACGTGCAAAAGGAGGCTTTAAAAAAAGACTGCAGAAAAAAAAAGATGGCAGATCCCACGTACAGTGGCAATCTATAATATGCGAAGCACTAATGAAAAATGTTGATATGCCACTTTCAAATCATCCCAACGTTACGAGGTAAAGGTAAATGATGACGTACATGGCTTCCGTGTCATGATTGTCATGTTTGATGTGTTGTTTACCTGCGTCATCTATTTAAGTCTTGCGATACCACATTTTGTATAAGAGGCTAGAAAAACGGCCGCGAGCACGCTATGAGTGTGGTATGTTCTCATGTTCATACATGTAACGCGTGTCAGGGTTATCATGTTTGCACCAGTCATATATTTCGCAGGTCGTGGGTTCAAATCCCGGCTGTGGTGGCTGCGTTTCCGATGAAGGCGGAAAAGTTGTAGGCCCGTGTGCTCAGATTTGGGTGCACGTTAAAGAACCCCAGGTGGTCGAAATTTCCGGAGCCCTCCACTACGGCGTCTCTCATAATCATATGGTGGTTTTGGGACGTTAAACCCCACATATCAATCAATGAACCAGTAATATATTTCGTCAGTCATCGACGTCACGTAACACCAAGTTTTGTATATGTGGAGCTAGAAAAAAGGCCGCGAGCGCATCATGAAGAGGCCAATATACTCCAATGAAGCTTTGACGCACGCGCATGCTGGGCACAACAACACTATGTTAGCAAAACGCGAGCACTTTATATTCTGACGCCAGGTGCGATCAGCGTCCGTCGGTGCGGCCCTACGGCAACCGGCGCGAAATGAGACATGCTTCATTTCGCGCCGATGTGTTATCCAGACAACACTTCGTCTCGCTCTTTTCGTGACGGAGGGACGCCGGACGCGCTGAAACGCGCATGCGTCAAAGCAACGCAACGCGGCGCGCGCCTGCAGGCATATGGCAGGACCGGTGCCTGGCGTGGCAACGCCGGCGTGACGCGATGAAATGAACACCGGCGAGCACGTGCACCACGTCACGTCGAAATGTATTGGCGTCTTGACTGTGACACGTAATCATGTTCTCACATGACATGCATCTCATGATTATCATGTTGACACCAATCACATAGCTTCGTCATCCATTGGCGTCACGTAATAGCGAGTTTGGTGCATGTGAAGCTAGCGAAACGGTCGCGAGCGCATCGTGAGCATAGCATGTAGTCATGTTATTACGTGACACGCATCTCATGATTATCATGTTTGAACCAGTCCCATACCTTCATCATCCATTCACGTACCGCAATACCAAATTTGGTATATGTCACGCTAGCGAAACGGTCGCGAGATCATCATGAGCATGGAACGTAGTCATGTTGTTACATGACACGCATGTCATGATTTTCATGTTAGGGTCTATCGCTTGTGTTCGCCATGCCATTGTGCCATACTATACCAGTTTTGCAACATGCTATGTGAACGAAATCACCGCAAGAGTTGCAGGACCATGAAATGTAAACATGACATTCATGACATATATGTCTTGATTTTTATGTTATGACTAGTCGAATGTCTTCTTCATAGAGTCATGTTATGCCATACCAAGTTTGTTATCTATACCATTATCGAAATGGCCAGGAGAGCTAAAAGTTGTAGGCGGCTACATAGATAGATAGATAGATAGATAGATAGATAGATAGATAGATAGATAGATAGATAGATAGATAGATAGATAGATAGATAGATAGATAGATAGATAAATAGATAGATAGATAGATAGATAGATAGATAGATAGATAGATAGATAGATAGATAGATAGATAGATAGATAGATAGATAGATAGATACGCTCAAAGCTGCCGAAGTTCGCTAAGAAATGCTTCGCATTTGAAAAGCAGACCCACACGTACCTTTCATCAGCTACAACACTTAGTAGGACGCTTGAATGTGTAGTTTGAAGGGCAGAAAGACAAGCTTGCGCCATCTGCGCCCGAACGACAAATGTGGCGCGGGCATAGCAAGCGATCAATTTTACAAAGTGATCATGATTCAATATTTGTGTGTACTAGCACTAAAAAGTAAAAAGTCTTTTCTTGAGTGAATATGAGTTTTAGTATACCTAAAATGTTTTTATAAGTGCATTAAGAGAACACTGAAAACATTGCGCTTACGCCTATACCACCACCGCTCGACGGTTTTTTTTTTTTTTGGCGCAACTATAAGTTTGCGTTTCCACTAATCATATTCATATGGTTTTATTCGGCGAGCACATGGACGGGTGAGCTGGTGTGCTATGTTTTGATCGTACATGTGTGTCGCAGATTTGCGTTTCTACTTATTCGGGATGAAGGTTAGTGTATATTTATCTTTTGAGAGCGCAACGTTGTTGTGCATTTTTCTGCTTGAGCGAACAAACACAACGTAAACACGTCTTCCGCTATCTGGAAACATGTTCGCTCGTCGGACAAAAGACTGCGCATGCATCAGCTTGTAGGTGAGTGGCAATTCTAGCTACATTTAATTCTCTTACAGTGTGGGTAATTACAATCTAACATTAGTTGTGGCGTTTTCAACCCCCAAATTAATGCTCTTTCACAGTTTGTGAAAAGTGTTGAGTTCTTGAACAGGTGGCTCATTGTTTTTTGTCCAAAGACATTGTTGAGGAGCGACCGCTATACCAGCGTTGCTCCCTTTTGGCTTAGAGTGCAGCTTCGTTGCTTCAACAGTTAGTCAAGTAAGCCTTCCTAATTGGGACACCAAGAAAA
This sequence comes from Rhipicephalus microplus, assembly GCF_013339725.1. Lineage (NCBI taxonomy): Eukaryota > Metazoa > Arthropoda > Arachnida > Ixodida > Ixodidae > Rhipicephalus > Rhipicephalus microplus. The sequence goes on from NC_051173.1 coordinate 42,036,776, forward strand.
GTAGTTTGACGTGTTCTAAGCAATAGTAAGCAACACGCATTTCGTCGAGTCGTCATTGAGTGCGTCGGCATACTTTTTAACCCTGGCTCGAGATAACTGAGGTGTCTTGTATTATTAAGGCATATTGGGCGAAGTCGTCCAAAATCCCGAATGGAGCTTCAAGTACCAATAAATGTTAGAGTAAGCGACAGAAAGATGATATTGTCTAGAAAGAGTTGGTTTGGGGCGACTTGTGCGTGTTTTTTATAAAACAAAAACACCAGCCCTGCGTGCAAGGCGCAATACAGTTACAGCGAAAGCTAGAAGAGCGGCCTCTCAGAGCCTCTTTTGAACAATAATTGAACAACTGCTGCAACCACACTTGCTAGGTACCCACTATGGCATTATCATTAATAATTTCTGGGTTGTAGGCTGGCATTCGCTATGCTATCCTTCATCATTCTTCTGAGAAGCGTGGAATCCACTTAACACTTGCAAGTCCTTTTGTGTCAATAGTTTATGCAGTGGCTGACGACGATGAGAAATGGTGCCTGAAGTGGGTGTGCCGCACAGTTAATAAGTGATCAACAACAAGCTTTTGCAATGGGTTGAAGCATTGGATGACCTACACTTTACGCTAATCGCATCGTGTGTCACCTGGTTGTTCTTTTACTATTCTAAATTGCTGTATTACTCATAATAACGCGATTCCTTTCCGGACATCAAGCCTGCCTAATGCGAGTTTGCGAACACGTCCCAAGCACCGGCATGGCTCAGTGGTAGAATACTGGGTTGGCACGTAGCGGACCCGGGGTTGAGCCCTACTGCGTCCTTGGTACTACGCTTTTTTTAGGGGTGAAGCTCCTTATGGCGTGCCTTGTGTGTCTCCCGTTTTCGTAGTGCATAAAATGTGGCACATACCCACATACTAGTGGCATATACCCACCCTCGGGCACATATCCGCATGTCCACATGTCAGCAAAAACGTAGCGTCAGGTAGCAAGTCGTCGTTTTCAAGCTCTCGGTGTTAACAAAGCGCCTAAAGCAGAAATGTGGTACATACTCTCGTTTAGTCCTTTGGATTGTCCACTGGATGGCGGTACTTGTATATGATAAAAGAAAGCGAGATGGTGGCTCTTTAAGTGTTCACTAGACGGACGGGCGCATGGACGTACAGACAGAGAAGCAGACGGACATACAACAGATACACGGACGGACGAATGGACGCATGCACAAGTGGACGCACGAACATAGGGACGCACGCGCGGACAGAAGCTCGGATGAATTGACGGACGCTTCGCTGCACTCTTCATCATTCATTCCGTGGATATGCTGTGATTTTTCCCTTATTTCCTGTGACAGTGGTTACGGACACCAGCAATGGTGGTGGTACTGGCGGCGGACAACTATGACCCCGCGTGTTACCCGAGTTTCGATCTCATAACTGTTTTTGCTGTAAACCATTCGAGCGATGCTGAAATTTGTGTTGTCCCGTTCCTGAAATGAAGCTGTTTTAAAAACTGCCGTAGTCAGAGATGGCACCTATATTATTTAACTTACTGATTTCTTAGCTCCTTTTTTTAGGTTCCCTGTGCAATAATGCAGTTGTTTTGAAAGCGTCGTTCTCATTGCATGCATCTTTGTTTTGGTTTGCCCGTTTGGATGGTCAAACTATTGTGTGTTTTCACTCACAAAGAATCTCTTAACTTGCTCTCTGAGATCGCCCTCTATCGTGTCTATATCGTGAAGCAAGAGTATTTAATTGTAAGAAGATAAACAGGCCTTTTTTATGTGTTATCTAAAAATGTGAGAAGCATAATAATAAAGGATAAGGCAGAGCCGCACGAGATACGCTACCACACAGGCCAGAGCTTGGTTCATGAGCATTGATTGTTTGATTGATACGTGGGGTTCAACGTCCCCAAACCACCGTATGAATATGAGAGACGCAGTAGTGTATACGGCTCCGAAAATTTCCACCACTTGGGGTTCTTTGATGTGCACCCAAGTCTGAGCACACGGGTCATAGCAATTTCGCAATTTCGCCTTAATCAAAAATGCGGCCGCCGCAGGTGGGACTCAATCCCGTGATCTGCGGGTGTTCACGAATGTTCATGAGCGATCTAGCCCTCCTAAGAACCCATGTATACTGACGAATATTCCACGAATAGCGTATAAGAACATCTTAGATCTAACATTTTCTTTTGTGGTGTCCAAGAGTATTTTGTATTGTGTCAGAAGTGCATGTGATTTACAAAATCGTAAGAACGAAATTGGCAGATCAGGGCTCATAAAAAATAATTTAGTATTTAACAATATCAAAGTAAACGTGTCGAACAGGCAGGGTTTCTTTCATTTCATTATTACACCCAGAAACGAAGATAATTTTGTCGGAAAAAGAACCATGGCCTGCATATTGGCATGTTTACGCTGTCAGTCTCACACAAGATGGCATACAATAAGAAAGGAGGAAGCAATACAGTCTTCCTGCAGTCACGACGCCTGCGATGCTTTGCTTGCTGTTGTCTCTGCATTCTTTCTGTTTGTTCGGTTCCTTAAGTACTCCTTCGTCTGACTCACAAGTCAGCAGCGACTTTGCCCGAGGGGATGGACAGGCCGGCGAGTGTAAGCAGGCTGCAGGGCTGCCGACGTTATTAAACCGGGCGTTATGGTCTATGCTCAAGATAAAGCTTGCCGACAGCAGTGCGCCATCTCACAAAAAATAAAATCTCATTTTGCTTTACTAGAAGCTGTCCTATTTTAATGCGGTTGCCGGGAGACACTGGGTATCTGTTCTCCACACAAACAAACGGCATGCCTCCGGAGCTTCAGGGCTTGTTCGAAGGGTGTGATGAGGCTTACCTTGTTCTCCACATGACCGAGACGACCGCACGCAACAGCAGCTGGTGTGCAGCGTACCAAAGTACAGCTAGATTTGATGTTATAAATTGAGTTTGTTGTTCTTATTCTGTACATTCAGGAAATGCATTCAGAGCCGCAAAAATTGAGACAGACGGACGAACAAAATGTAGCCCGACCAACTAAGCTTACTGCATACGCACACAAAGTTCTTTCCTGTCAAAATTTTAAGTCAAAGCTTCTCAGTCTCTCACGATGACAGTTGACGTCGTCATTGTCGTACCTTCCAATTGCACCGAACCACCGGTGTCCACATATACCGCACGTATAGCGCACCTATAGCTATAGACCTTTTAGGCGCGAGGATTCTCAGGTTGTGGGTTGTTTCGTCCTCTGTAGTAGTAGTAGAATTAGTATTAGTAGTAGTAGTAGTAGTAGTAGTAGTAGTAGTAGTAGTTGTTGTTGTTGTAGTAGCAGTAGAAGTAGTAGTAGTAGTAGTAAGTAGCCACCTCCAGTTTATTAATATGTCAATAGATGGCGGTGCGTGTATATGTACTTAGAAAAAGAATTGGCCCCGTATCTGCATGTTACACCACAAGTGTGTCGAAATACGATAATCTTGTGTCTGTAGAGAGGGAACGAAACGTTTATTTGATGTTCTGCGCAAGAAAATCACTGAATGGTATTCTGTAGGCGCTGCGTTAGAGTGCATCGAGCGTGCAGCGGTGGCGAAAGAGCGCATGAAGTCACGTCACACGTGATACATGAGCAATATCTGGCAGTTATCCAGGAAAACAGGGCGCGGGCCGTGCGCGCCCATCTCTGAGGTGTAGAACGCAAGGCGACTGGTACGCGCAACTACAGGATTGTCCTAGCAAAGCGTTGGAAAAACTTGCCGTTTCGTGCAAGCATTCCATGGTCAGTGCAGCGTTACAAAGGCTACGATCCTTAAAATTACTTATGTATGCCTTTTCTAGTAAAAAATACACATACATAATATTGACGTGTTTTATGGTGCCTCAAATATGCGGAATAATTGTTTTTTAATTGATAATCGCCGAAGCATGAACGCTGAACCATGAGCAATATTGGTGTGCGCTGTGGATGGGGTCGGCCGATTGGAGTATCGTTTGGTCACTTTGGTGTCGTTTAGGGTACCGTTAGGGTGCACAAACAGAAAAATGTACAGACAGACAGACAGACAGACAGACAGACAGACAGATGAAAATACTTGCTACGAAAGTCCCCGAGAAATACTATCCTCTTTATTATTATCACTAGAGGACATCAGTGGTTTTCGTATAGTTCACGATAGGGTATAGTTGACGGACGAATGAAGAGACAGACATATACGGCCCGACGGACAAACAGACTGACAAATGGAGATTAATCAATATGTGGGGTTTACCGTCCCCTAACCACAATGTGACTATGAGAGACGCCGTAGTGAAGGGCTCCGGAAATTTTGACCACCTGCGGTTCTTTGGCGTGCCCCAAAATCTGAGCACACGGGCCTACAGAGTCTTCGCCTCCATCGAGACAGACAGAGAAACAGACAGACAAATAGACGGACAGACAAACACAGACAGACGAATGGACGTATGGAGAGGCAGTCAGACGGACGTAAGCACGCACGCATGAAAGCACTGATGGACAGACGGGCGAAACCACGGATGGATGGAAGTACGGACGGAGGGACGCATGGACAGACAGATGGACAAAAGCACTCACGAACGAACAGAAGCACGGTTGGATGGACAAACGCAAGCATGGACGGGGAGATGGGTGGAAACACGGTAGACGGATTGACGGAAGCATGAACGGACAAGCAGATGAAAGCAAGGACGGACAAAAACACGAACGGATGGGTGGAAGCAAGCACATATGGACAAATGGACAGACGGACAGACGGAAGCACGAATGGACGGATGGACGAAAGCACTGACGGAAGGAAGCACGAACGGACGATAACTTTGCCCCACTCATCATCATTCATTCTCTGTATATGCGGTGATTTTGAACGTGGGGCCGCCATAATGATCAGTGTGCAGCGCTCTCTATCATCTGGCAACCCACTTGCGTGTGCGAAGCTCCGCGTTTCTATTTGAATGGTTGAAGCTGCAGTCAGTTTTTTTTTTATTCTGGCGCGCTGTGTTTCACCTCGAATAATGCAGTAAAAGTAGGAAATGAGCCTGTGAGACGTTCAAAAATTTTCTGATCTGTTCGGTGTCAAATATGAACATATGGGGCGGCGCCAACGTATCGGAAATGGTCGGTTTTATGTCTCTTCAGCCCTTTTATGACTGTAAAACGGGAAAAATGTTTGACTTGTTCTTGCAGGACAATCAAGTGCTGGCACCCTTTGAGGATACAATGACTTTTTCCTTGACTGTAATATTTATGTTTGCTTTTTTACTTGCGATTTTTATGCTGTCGCAGCGATTAACACCCGTACATGCGGACGTGCATGCATGGTGCATGAGCGTTCAGCTGTGATATCTTGGTGGTGACTGCTTTTTTCAATGCTTACAGAGCGCTGTCTATTTTCTGCACGACCTTCAAATGAACACTTATTACTCGCTCGCTATTATCCACCGGTGTAGAGGAAATTAGAACTGCTTAGAGGAACGTGCTAGTGCACAAAAAGTGATGCTGATATTTACAGGCCAGCACTCTTTTTTTCTTATTTTCTTTCTTTTTTATAGTCGTGGCACTTGATTAGACTGCGTCGGCAATAAAGTCGAGACAGGGAGTTTCTTCTGACGATGATGCACCAAGCGTGCCGGGGCTCGTGCCTATGATCGGCATAAGAGCCATTTTGTGTGTTTTTACTAACTTCGTCTACCAGACTTCAATCCTAACAGAACGATCTACAATAATCAAGAACACCTCATCAACCTTTATGCTCATGGATTGAAGGGGCACGATATGAACGCACGGAACAAAGTAGGCAGTTGCCAGAATCTGGTCTCTGCTTGTGACTACCTTTCAGCAACTGGCGCTACCATCTGTGGTTTAGGCTCCTAACTTCTTCTGCGTCAACAGAATAGTTCAGTAACGGAGACTGGCTTCCTCCTAACGCAGTTGTAGTATGTTACCTGTTTCTGCTCAGGTGTCGATCAAGAGATTGGTTTTGACCATTTGAAAGCGTCAGTTTTCATATGAACGTTTCAAAAAGATGAGGTAGACTTACTTTAGGATCAAGGTTTCTTTTTTTGTTCATTGCTGATGAGCGTTCTTACTCTATTACAGGCGGCGTGGTTCTAAACCATGTTCCTTTTCTCTCACACTTCTACTATACTTGAGGAACTGGTCGAGTTTGTCACAAATAATAAAGAAACAAGACTTTCCATGTAGCAGTGATGGTCGATATGTTGTTCAGTGTAACGTGTGTCTAGAAGCGTGTTCATTGCCTTCAGACTGTTTTTTTTTACCTAAAAACACTGTCATGTATGTTTCGAGGCATTGCTAGTAGATGTACGTCCAATACCACCAAACTACGCAATGATATTTTAGCACAGCATGGCTTTGAAGTACTAATTTATTCGCGAAGAGCCCGGGATGTCGTCTACACTCATCTTACATAAAGTCATGTCGTCAGTTGGCGTCACGCTAGCAAAAAGATCTAGAGCATGGTCATCCGAAATTATAGCATAGCATCGTGGAAGAAAACTCAGAAGAAGTGAAGCCATTTCACGAGGGCTAGGGGAAAAAAGAGAAGGAAAGGAGGTGAAGTCTTCCGTGGCGCCACGGGGGCAATACTTGCATCGCATAGCCTTGTATTGCATGAGAGAGCGATGAGAGGAAAGAACGTCAAGGTGAGAGGCAGTGATCTGACATTGAGAGAGGAAAGGAGAAAGGAAGAGTGTAATCTAAAGCATAGCCATTTGTAGTGTAGCAGAGAGAGATCAAGGTCACGTGGGGAAAGGGGAGTCGGAAGTAGAGCAGAACACAGCCCCTTATTCGCCCCGAGATCAAGCGGAGTCGCCGCCTGGACGCCTGGTGGCCACTGGCTAAAGCACGCCTAGTGTGGATTGCCCCCTGCGTCGTCAGCTTGCCACATAACGCTAGCAGGTGCGGGTACTCCATATCCATCATAAAAAGGTGGTTAGTCCTGCCCTTCTAGCGCAAGTTTCACTGTTTTTACGTTTGCCTAGCGCTATTTACAGAAGCATTTGGGCTTGCTCGGCTGAGTATGAGCAGCAGTAAGATTTGTTCGTGCACCTGCCAAGAGTGCTGTGTATCTTTGTAGTACTCTTTGTTCGCCAGGACCATCCCAGTGTAGGTGCCGTTTAGTACTTGAAGCACATCGTAAAGTGCCTTTGCCGTTGTCTTAAATATAAGGAAGGTTCGTTGTCGTGCAAGTGCAGCGTTTTAGCCACAAAGGGACCAACGAAATATTGCTTCATCTTATGTGTCTAAGTGTGGTGCTATGGCTTATCGGTTAGGCGATGAGCTTTGTATTTGAGATAACTTTTACAGAACGGCCCTGGTTCTAATATAGCGAAATGTTTCTGGCAAGTAAATTCTGATACTTCGGCACACGGGTTGCCCCTTAAGGAGAGCACAAAATGGAATGGCACGAAGGAGATTAAACCCGAGTCACCATGCGCAATTTCAACATCAGGCAAATATATACAGACACACCCATGAGCTTATACTTTGGTTTACGTTAACAAATACAGATGGTCAAAATTTATCCACATGTCTTGCCTCAGAGGTGTGTCGTATAATTTCACGCATACGCCAATTTCTTCACATTATCTTGGGCGTTTTTGTGGCATTGTTATAGACTCTAGAAAAAAGTGAACTTTATTTGCTTGAAAAAAAATATGTTTGTTCATCAAAAATTTGAACCTTTGTTGCATCCCTGTAGGGCAGATAATTATTCGACGAAAAGTGTGTGCTGAACTGTTACCTTTTTGTACCGCTATTTGGTACAGGTGCACTAAAGCGCTCTAAACCACGTAGCTTTCCTGAATAAGCTTGTCAACTGTCTTATGTTCATTTCACAAAAAAGTGAATAAAAATTGTGAATGCAATTGCGTGGTTACTTTAGCTCATTGCCCAAGAGTATAGGATTTTTTCTTTTTTGTATTTTTAGCATCCAAGGCCAGCATGCTTGAAGCAAATATTGAATTAAGTTGCACTATAGCAGTGCACAGTGGGAGCCACACGAGGTCAATGCTTACAAATAAAAATACAATCAACGCGACGACATCTGAAAATGCAAACAGTCGCCAAAAGCGAACATTCCATTCATGGACTATTTCCATTTTTGTTCGCAAGTATTGGTAACGGTGAGCCACCTTCGTGTATCCATTCGTTAATTGGACAACATATATGATACGAGTAGGCTGCAGTCAACGCATGTTATGAGTCGACGATCGACTCCCACCGCTCACAAAAAAGCTTTGCTGCGTTAGTTTGTAAGTGCGCTACCAGCTACCTATTCACACTAGCGCGATGACGGTGCTGTCCTCTGTAGCTCGATCTCCTGGCGTATAGTATTGTAGCGGCGAGAGAAGAGAGACGTAAGACGGCGTCAAAGGCGGCCGACGGGGCCGTGCTGATCTCGCCACTTTATTCCACGCCTGAAGAGCAGACGCGGTGGCTGTCCACGTCCGACGCGCCAGGTGCGTGAGCTCGTTCTAATCCTCGCGCAGCTCGAGCTAGCATGAGCTGCGCGAGAGGCGCGGCGCGGCGATCCAGAAATGATGATGGTGATGATGGCGCTACAGGGCTCCCCCCCTAGCGCTTTGCGCGATTTGAAGGCATATGAAAAAAAAAGAGAGCGACAAATGCTATATACATGAACGACAATTCATAAAGTGTTCATTTGGAAAGTCCAGGTTGTCAACGTTGATTGGCCATCGGTAAGCAGCGGGTCTCTGGCGGGCGACACTGGGAGAAGCGCAAGGGACGAAGGAGGAAGTGCCGGGTCACTGTGGTAGCCGACAAGCGGGTCTCACGGTGACCTGGTCGGACAGGCCGAGAGTGGACCGTGTGTCGCGAGGTCATGACAGGATGGTGGGTGACAATGTTGGCGCTGGGTGCAGAGGACACTATACTGCCGCCTGTCGAGATTAGAGGTCCCGACAGGGCCCCATGATGGTGGTGGTGGTGGTGATGGTGGTCATGCGCCAGTATCTGCGGCTGGGTGAACGTCGGTATCTGCACCAGGGATTGGTGCTGGTCTGTCTGGAACGCACCCAGTGTGGGCTGGGCCAGCATGGTCTGCGTGGACAGCATGGCCTGCAGCTGTTGCAGCGTCAGTGGCTGTCCCGGGACTATGGCAAACGAGGGGGGCGACATCATGCGTGGCGGTGCCAGAAAGATGTTGGGCCTTGGCCCCAGGTTCTGTGGGATGACAAGCGTCGGGGTGCCAGGCGGTCCTGAATGTCCCCCATGGGGCCTGGGCCCCGTCTGAGGTCCTAGGGTCAGGCCCGTGGCATGGGGTGGCCGCAGGGCCAGCTGGACCCCCTGTATCTGTCCAAGAGAGCTCTGGGTCTGCCCCGATGCGCCTTGTATCAGAATCGGGCTGTGGCCCAGGCCCGGAATGTACTGGTTCAGCAGGAAAGTGCCCTGCGCAGGTCCAGTCGGAAACATGCCCGGCTGCGCTGCCGCGGGGTTCCCGATGAGCAGCGGACTCCCCGTGTTGAGCCCCATCGCGGCTCCGCGCTGCACCGTGGTCGCAGGCTGCGGCGCCGGTACAGGCGCGGGCCGCGGTGTGGCCTTGTGCTGGGCCGCGCGGGGAGACTGGGACCGGGTGGTCGCCGCTGCCGAAGGCGTGGTCATGTTCGCGCTGCCGCTCGACAGCTTGGGCAGGATCTGTGGCTGTTTCGGCTGGATGAGCCGGGGGGCACCAGAGGTGCGAGGACTGGGGCTGGCCGAAACCACCTGTGCGATGCCGGGTCTCGACGCAGGTGCCTGCTGCGGTGCCACGGGCAGAGGGGCGACAGTGGCAGTTGCTTTGGTGGTTGCCGGTGTCGACGCCGACGATGAGGGCAGGCTCTGGCTCCGCGAAGGCACGGCGCTGGGGCCCGTCGTAGACCACGAAACAGAGACAGGGACAGGGGCGGGGAGCGGGGACGCCGAGTGTGGTCGGCTGCTGGCCGGGTAGGTGCGAGTGGAATGTGGCGAGGCACCCGGCAGGCCATTGCTGGATCCAGTGGCAGGTGGCGGAGCGGCAGGGGGCACCATCGAGGAGCTGACCAGCAGCTGCGGTGAGGAGGAGGCCGAGACGTCTGAGCTGGTGGTCGCGGAAACGGCAAGGGCCACGGTGTCGCGTGCCGTTGCTTTCGTGGAAAACGTGCAGGTAGCAGGTACGTGTGATGAAGCTCTCCACTGGGGCTCTGAGGGAATGTACCTCTCGGAGGGAAGGTCAGTCGCAGTGGGGGAGTCTTCTACCTCGCGGTCGTGATCAGGTGCAGTAGTGGATGTTTCTGCGACCGGAGCAGGTGTAGAAGTATTCGAAGCCGAGGTACCGAGGTAGCTGTCAATGGAGGGCTGCGGACCGGTTTGTACCTTGCTCTGCGACGCCGGGGAAACCTGCCTGGTGCGGGTAAACGGAAGCGGACGGTATGTGTTGCCGCTGCGGGCGAGCATCGCAGTGCAGAGGGCATCGTAAGGCTGCGGGCTGGTGCTTGAAGTGGCAGCGAGATGGCGCAACTCTACCGGAAGGGCGTCGAGAAGAATGGCGTGCATCAGCAGCTGGTCCGTGATGCCATTCACCGCAAAAACGGCGTCGACCTGCATAAACCATACCTTGGGGTAGGTCGATTGGAACGGCGGCACTGGCGGGCAGAGTTGCGGAAACATGGCAGCGGGCCGTTCGGCGAAGGGCGTGTTCTCCGGGTCACCAATGTAGCGGCGAGAGAAGAGAGACGTGAGACGGCGTCGAAGGCGGCCGACGGGGCCGTGCTGATCTCGCCACTTTATTCCACGCCTGAAGAGCAGCCGCGGTGGCTGTCCACGTCCGACGCGCCAGGTGCGTGAGCTCGTTCTAATCCTCGCGCAGCTCGAGCTAGCATGAGCTGCGCGAGAGGCGCGGCGCGGCGATCCAAAAATGATGATGGTGATGATGGCGCTACAGTATACTCGCAAAAGGGCCAAAAATGTTAATTATGGTATGAAGAAAAGAGGTAAGGGCCAGAAATAGGGAACGACGAAGTGGAGAGGTCACCACTGATCTCCAAATAAAGGTTTGAAGATATGCTTCCCCGCCAGGGATGCTCAGCAGGCTGTACGCCGGAAACACCAAGCCTCGCTTTTCCACGTACGCCAGTGAAACTGAAGAGCAGGCGAATCGCCACTGAGCATCTTCCTACAGCCGTCAACTGGAGTGCAACTTGTGCCGGGCCACATTAGCATACCACTTTTAACAAGAAACCCTTCGCTGCTGTGAAGGTTACGGAGCAGATCATTCACCTGTGCCGAAGAGCTCCTTTAACGTTTGTTAAGCCGGTGATGTTTGCGGTTGCAAGGAGTATAATTTACGAAAGTGGTGGACCAAAACATGTGCAAATAATGTAACTAATGCCTAACGCTGGAGCACTTAGGCTGTTGGTTTCGCTAATAAGCTCGTATAAAAGCTGACTGTCGCACATTGCCTTCGGAAGAAAAAGGTTCTTCTGAACTAAAAAATCAGCTGTTTATTGTATTATTCTATTATTATTGTGATAATATTATATTATTACTATTACCCTAATAATTTGATTATTTTTATAATTATTGTTGCTGTTGTTGTTGTTATTAATAAATTATTTTTGTACACATTCCGTAATACAGAGAAACGGGCCTATTAATCTCTTCAGACACTTCGTTTTGGACTGCCACGGCTGATTACAGCGATGTGGTTGCATAGTCCCAAAAGAACTCTTTTCGAGGGTTTGCCAATGAACGGACGAATAACTTACATCATTGCTTCTATGTAGGTAGTAAATAAACAAAGAACAGGAAAGGGACTAACAGTATACATATTTAAACGTAGATCACACCCATTGTGCTTTCACAACTCAAGTAATTTCTTCAACTGCTTTTTATGTAGCACAAAAAATCTTTGAGGTACTACATAGAACATTTTAGGAGTTATAATATTAATAAAGATAGTAATAAAAATTTTGTGAGACCAATATATATTGAACTACGCACAATAAACCGTAAACATGCATCACAATGATTATTGTATTGTTACAAACAAAGCTTGGACTTTTCGCAAAAGTTTCAAATTATTACGATGCGATACTAATGTGAGTAGATTAATTATGTACCACTGCTCATAAAAAATGGGGCAAGTATCTTTACTTTTTTACGCCTTGAATGAGCAATTTGGTTTTTTTTTTTCACTTTTGAATGGTCGCACTTCAACCATCTGTCGTATATTATATGATTAGCGTATTCTTACCTGCAGAGTGCCTGCTTCATGTACGTGGTGCTCACATACCTCATGGGAACTAACTTTTTTTGGATGTTCGTCGAGGGCCTCTACCTATTTATTCTGGTCGTCAAGACGTTCTCCGTGGAGATGGTTCGTGCTCACGTCTACGCAGCCATTGGTTGGGGTGAGTGCAAAGCTGACGCTGCTGTTTTGTTTATTTTTGTTTTTAGGGGCTATGCTTCTTAAGCCGTGGGTCTGTCGATGCATGTGTTTTGTGATCGGTTCCTAACAACCAATTTGTATGACTCACTCAGGGTGGGCGCTGGTGTGAGTGACAGACACATGGACGGACGGATGAATGGGCAGACAGACAAACAGACAGACAGACAGACAGACAGACAGACAGACAGACAGACAGACAGACAGACAGACAGACAGATGAATTCATGGACGGACCGATGGACGAAAGCACGGACAGAGAGACAAAAACACTGACGGATGGACGGAAGCACGAACAGAAGCACGCATTAACAGACAGATGGATGGACGCACGGACGGATGGACAGAAGAACATAAAAACTCTTAGACGGACCGACGAAAGCATGGATGTACAGACTGATGAAAGCAGTGACGGACAGATGGAAGCATGCATGGAAAGACAGACGGGTGGACCCACGGACGGACTCAGGGACGATTGGACAGAATCACGGACGGATGGATGGAAGCCACCCAAAAACCTTTTTGAACACGAAAGCGTTTTATGGTGGTGCCCACCAATACATCATTGACGTAATTCTGGGAAAAAATAACGTCGAGAAAACGAACATAATAAGATATCAAACAATAACTTCATCTACATGATTCAGACACATTACCTATCGGTCCGCGAGAACATATGATATATAAGGCGGTCTTGCATAGTATCTAGAATGTGAGGTCATGGCGCAGTGGATAGCGTGCCGGGCATATGCCGGGCACGCTATCCACCACGCCATGACCTCACATTCTGCCGGGCACGCTATCCACTGCGCCATGACCTCACATTCTAGATACTATGCAACACCACCTTATATATCACACAAGCTCATCTCAGTAATGCGCTTGTATGGTGGGGTGTTGTTGGACTGTGGGAGCACTAAAACGAAGTAAGTCAGTCTCACTCATCGTATTCAGTCTGCTGTAGCAGAGCAGTGGTTATGAGGCTCCTCTGCTCAAATAAAGATCACGAGTTCGATCACCGCCATGGTGGTCGTAGTTCGATCAAGGAAAAAATTATGGACGCCCGTGCTCTATACGATATCAATGCACCTTAAAGAACGTCACATGATGAAAATTTTCAGAGCCCTCCACTACAGCATATCTCAGATAATATTATGGTTTTAGAGTGTAAAGCGACAGATATGATTATTACAGCATTTATTTATACCAAATGGGGAGACGACGACGAAGTGTCTCTTCATAGAACGCTTCTGCTTTCGGCTCCGAGCATTGTTATCAAGTTTTTCGCTTTCTACGGGAGACGCTGCTCCCTGCCCCAAGGCGACGGACGCGGAGTCATCCACTGGTCCGCCCAGCCAGAGGTCTGCTATGGCGAGCTCCTCGGTAAATCAGCGCGCCTGGCCCAGAACCAGTGAGGCCAACGGTGATAGTCACTGCATCATGGCTGTGGACGTGGAGCCTTCTGCGGCTATGTCCGACCATAGACCACCTTTGGCAAGCTCGTCGCGGAAACGAAGCACCTGTTCGAGCACCAGCGAGGACACGGAACTGTACTCGGCCACTGGCGACGACTCGTCGGATGACGACTTCGAGACCGTGAGAAGCAGGAAGGCCAAAAGAAGAAGTATCAAGTCGTCTTCACCAGCAGGGACATTAACGTCTCAGTCAAAAGGAGAATGCTGGCCGCACACCATCCTCTTCATGCCCGAGGACTCCACCATCAGCCTTCGAGCAGTAACAGGCAAGCTCTCTCTATGTACTTTGAGGGGGTAGCACCAAACGACATTAAGGATATCCGGGTGAACACGCGGAAGAATATTCTAGCTGTGGACACAATGACTGCCAGCGCCATAGACAAGCTTCGCAGAGTATCAGATTTGGGAGGCATCAAAGTACGACCGGTTATTCCAATGGACGGTGCCTGCACGGCGGGAGTAATCTACGACATTGATTTGGCCATAGCAAACTCGGACCTCCCAACTCTCATAAAACCAGCGAACGAAGGAGTTCTCATCGCGAATGTACTTCGCCTCGGAAACACCCGATGTGTAAAGATAATGTTCAAAGGAGATTCCATTCCATCGCATGTCAAAGTGGGACACTTCCGACATCCTGTTCGACCATTTGTCCCTAAACCACTCCAGTGCCATAACTGCATGAAAATTGGTCACATCAAGAGTGTATGTACAAACACCACAGTATGCCCCCGATGCGCTGAGCCGCACACTGCAGACGCATGTCGGGCAACAAGTCTGAAGTGCAGAAACTGTAATGGTCCGCATGATGCTGCATCCAAGGAATGCCCTCGGATTAAGAAGGAAATCGCCATTATCAAACAAATGGTTAGGGACAATTCAACCCACAGAGAGGCTGCTGAAAGGGTACGGCGGCGACGTAGTCGCCGACGGAGGCGTGTAGGACAGAGTGTTGCGCATAACCCATTTCCTCCGAGCACGAGTGAAGTAGTAAGCACGAAGCGAAAAGAAGTGGAGAAGCTCACAGCTGCGGATGAGTGGCCTACGCTTCCGCGTACACAGCCTGCAAAGGAGCCTCCTGCGAGGCCTCGCCGCCCTACACCTTCCACCGAGTCTACTTCCGTTGAGGATGTGTCAAGGGTCGATCGACAGATCATCCCGATGTTACGATCCCTCGTCGCTGTCATGGCAGACATACTAAGAAGCCTGGGAACTCCAACCGCTCGAAGCGGGTTACAGGTGTTGGACGCGCTGAGCCCAGTCCTCGCCTCCCTCGCGTAGAGTCATGGCAGGAGATCAACAATCGTTCCGCAAAGACGTCAGAGAAGCATCAGTCATCCAGTGGAACGCAAGAGGACTTAGATCACGGATTTCCGATTTTCGTCAGTACGTGTCTTCTAACCTTTTCCCAATCATCGTAATATGTGAACCGAAATTATCAAACCCGATCAGGCTATCTGGCTACGAATCAATCCCGTCCAAAACCCGAAACGAAAGCATCAAGGTCATTGTGTATATTCGTCGGGAGCTTACCTACATCATTCAACCTGTGTCGCCTCATGATGAGAACCAATATGTTTGCCTGACTGTGAAGCAGAAAACCCTCACCTTCACATTAATAGGTGTCTACTTATCTCCCTCAGCCCGTTTTGATTGCCAAAGACTGGATGACATTCTTTCGAGCGTCCCGGATCCGTGGATAATTATAGGGGACTTCAACGCCCACCACCCAATCTGGGGAAGTTCAAAAGTCAATACCACGGGCCGGAGGCTGGCTTCATTTGTATCGACTCATGAACTGTCTCTACTTAATGATGGGAGCCCTACATTTCTGCGAGGATCAACGTACAGCAGCTGTTTGGACTTGACGTTCGTGTCACGTCGCTTCGCCACAAGCGTTAAGTGGTTTTTAGACATCGAGACACATGGTAGCGATCACATCCCCAGTTATCTCACCTTCGAAGGCTTTGCTAGCGACCACCCGCCGAAAACCGTACGGAGGATCGATCTTTCAGCATTCACAACCAACATTGAACACGCTTGTGAAAAAGGCTTAACCTCTGGCATTGAGCAAGCGATCAAACAAGCAGCGCAGAGTGCGATGCGCACGCTGGCATATTCTTCAAGGCCCTCAGAAACGGACATGGAGTTAGAGCGACTCCGTGCGACTCGTCGGCGTGCGGAGCGTAGATATCGACGCACAAAATCCATTCAAGATCTACGGATGGCCAGGCGCATGCAAAAGAAGATCCAGCGTCGTATAGACAAACTGGAGTTTCAACGGTGGGCGAAATTTTGCGCGAGTCTAGACCCTCGCAAAACCGCTTTCTCAATATGGCGAACCGTGCGAGGCCTACGCACATTTCCCCAACAACGTTTTCCGTTTAAAGCCTTGGCCCTTTCCAAAATAGAAGGGATATCGAGGTAGCGGAAGATTTTTGTAGGAAGATTGCGGGCCCACCAAATTGCACAGAAGCCCTTACTGCTGATTACACGCCACATTCACATGACCCGCACCTGACCTGCCTTTTTTCAATGGAAGAACTGAATGTGGCTCTTGCTTCATGCAATCGATCGTCATCGCCTGGGCCGGATGGCATATCATACCGCCTATTATGCAATCTCGGTGATCGAGCACGAAGGTGCTTTGCTGGAAGTATTCAATGAGTCTTGGAGAGATGGAACGGTCCCCAGAGAGTGGAAAACAAGCCGGTTGGTTGCACTTCTCAACCTGGAAAATCGCCTCTAGAGCTGACATCATACCGCCCAATAGCGCTGGCTAGTTGCGTAGGGAAGCTGATGGAGCGAATGATCCTTGCCAGACTCGAGTGGTTCCTAGAACGCCATAGAATATATCCAGACGCCATGGCCGGTTTTCATCGTCTTCGGAGCTCCATTGACAATGTCATTGACCTGGTGACCTACGTACAACACCAGAAAATGAGCAGACGGTTATCTGTCGCACTATTTTTAGATGTCAAAGGAGCATATGACAATGTTTCTCACGAAGCCATACTTGACGCCCTCGAGTCAGTTGGTTTGGGTGGGCGAGTGTACCGCTGGATCCAATGCTACCTACATATGAGATCATTGTTTATGCAAACTGATGATGGGCCGACTTCTGAACATTATACACACCGTGGTGTTCCTCAAGGTGGTGTATTGAGCCCCACACTGTTAAACCTGGTTCTGATCGGTCTCGTTGAACGCATACCAGATTCCGTGCAGATATCTCTCTATGCAGATGATATTTGTGCCTGGACATCAGGTGTAACACGTCCTCAGGTACGTGCGAGACTCCAGAAAGCAGCGAATTCAATATCGGCGTACCTTAGAGAACAAGGCCTCGAGATTTCTCCTGAGAAATCGGCGCTGGTCGCGTTCACGCGGAAGGCAATGACATCATATCCCATCGCCATCAATGGACACAGTGTCTGCTACGCCAGGACCCACAGGTTTTTGGGGGTCACGATCGATCGAAATCTCTGCTGGAGTCCCCATGTGGCCACTCTAAAGAAGCGCCTAACGGCCATCACACAACTTTTCAAGTTCCTCGGAGGCAAAACGTGGGGCACATCAGTGCACGCGATGTTGCATTTGTACAAAACGCTGTTTCTGGGGTACCTGCGGTATAGCTTGCCCGTTCTGACGAACGCTTGCAAAAGCAGTATACGCAGAATAGAAAACGCCCAGGGCCAGGCACTCAGAGTTTGTCTTGGATTACCACGCTGTACATCAACAGCGGAAACCATCGCAATCGCCAAAGATCATCCGGCCACTGTGCACATTACTTTGGAGGTGCTTAGAGCTCATATTAGACACCTTGCTCGCGCCCCTGCCCACCACCTAGCTTCGCTTCCAGAAGATCGACCGAGTGCCTCCTTCTGTAAGAGAGTATTGACGTTCCGTGAGTGCCTTCCAACAGTCTACACACCTCCGGAACGGATACTAACACCTCCTTGGTGCTTGGACCGACCAAAACTGCGCTTGACAGTGCCGGGGATTCGCAAGAAGGCGGAGCTCTCGGCGCCAGCTTTAAAGCAGATGATTCTACTCATGCTACACGAAGAATACAAAGATCATGTCAAACTTTACACGGATGGCTCGACAACTGTTGGAGGATCTGCAGGAGCTGTGATCTTCCCAGCAAGAGCCGAAACCATCCAGTTCAGAACGTCACACAAGACGACATCGACAGCCGTGGAGCTCGCGGCACTCCGCAGCGCACTCCGCAGGATTGACCAAGAGACACCACAAAAATGGAGCATTTTTACTGATTCGAAACCAGCTCTCCAATGTCTACACAATACTCTACGTCGTGGACCTCAAGATCAATTGGCGCTCGAAATACGACAACTGTACCATCACCTAATAGACGAAGGACATGACATATCTTTCAGTGGTTACCAGGCCATTGCGGCATCATCGGTAACGAGCATGCCGACAATGCAGCTAAGAATGCTCACGAAAATGGAGTGATGGAACCTATTCCACTATCAAGAAGCGACGCAGCAGCAAAGATTAATACGCTTGCGCAGGATGTCGCAAGGTCTATGCGGAATACGCCCGGTTTTCTCCACACCCGTCTTCACCGCCTGGACCCATGCCTACGACTTACTATTCATCTGGCCTACCCCGATCCGAGACGACCCTTCTCTGCCGTATGTGGCTTGGGGTGTCTTTCACGAACGCTTTTGCCTGCCGCATCGGAATGAGAGACAGCGCTACATGCGACCATTGCGACAATGACGAAACAATTGAACATATTTTATGTCAGTGCCCCCAGTACAGCTCTCAGCGACAGTCCCTCTCAGCAGTGTTTGCTCGCCTCGACGACCAGCCATTTTCTTAGCAGTCAATCTTGGAATGTCGGAAAGATCGAGCTTCACGCCAGAAAGCAACGAAGGCGCTGATGAAGTTTCTGCGAGCGACCCGCCTCGTTGAACGATTGTGACACTATAATACTGTGTGCGAGTGTGTGTATGTGTGTTTGTGCTTCTTTTCCTCCCTTTCCCCTTACCCTTTCCCCAGTGCAGGGTAGCAAACCGGATATGTTTTCTGGTTAACCTCCCTGCCTTTCCGCAATAAATTTTCTCTCTCTATTTATACCAAAAGTAGCTCAGCCTGCGATGCGCGCCTGTCTCGCTGGGCCATAAGGCCGCATTTCCTGTGTACAATCTCGCCCTGAGAAAAATCGCAGCCCAGATACAAGAATGATTTGATTGATTGACCTGTGGGGTTGAACGTCTCGAAACTGTCATATGATTATGAGAGACGCCCTAGTGGACGGCTTCGGAAACTTTAACCACCTGGGTTTCTTTAACATGCACCAAAACTTGAGCACACGGGCCTACAGCATTTTCGCCTCCATCGAAAATGCAGCCGCCGCAGCCGTGATTTGATCCCGCGACCAGCGGGTCAGCAGCCGAGTACCTTAGCCGCTAGACGGATACCGAAAGGACACAACGCACGTTGAGCTTTCCTCTAGTCTGGCTGAGGTGTTCAATAACTTGATGACACACCACGGGAAGAACACTATAGCCCAATCTCGGTGCCCAATCTGCGACGTTTTTCAGGGTGGCACGCGACATTTTTCTTATCACGCAGTCACCGTTACATACTACAACTGCCAAGGGGCTGACCTAATCGTTGATCATGGACGTTACTCGCGTGATAATGGTGTACCATTATGTATGTGGCAATGTGAGCGCATCCAAGTTCAGTGGCACTGTAGCGGCCAAACATCAATAGATATTGCGCAAGTTCTCTTATATGAATGTACAGTAAAGCTTCAACTTTTCCTGTAAGGACGCAGTTTACTTTCATGTGTTACGGAGTCCTAAAAGTCGAGGTCAACATGGTTTCTTTTTCCTTATGTTCCCTACTGCCCCCTTGATGTGACACATGCTCTCCTTCCTATTGAATAACACGTTTGTATTTGTTGTTTAACTATCTGCGCTTTGCAGAAGACTAAACATTGTTTTCATAGAATTAATTCCGTTGTTTATAACTACTCTTCCACCACCTATCCTACAACTGCCATTTAATTATCTCTATCATGAACACACATGCCTCTCTCATGTTGTCTATACACCTCAAGGCTTCGCGCAATCGTGTACACGTGTAAACAATAGCCCGGGTGGATGGACTCATGTTCAATTCAAATATACTCTATCATAGGTTGAGGTTTTCCGCAGCAAAATACTTTGCCATCTTGCTTACCAAATCGTGACCTATAACTATGATTTCTGCAGAGTTGTACTCAAATAACGTCATGTACCAGTCACCCAACGAACTGAGAGCTCGCAAGAAAACACAAATACGAACAAGCTAAAAACGCAGTATCATAGATTATGCCTACTAGTTAGCGTTTTCTTATTTTCTTTTGCATTGATGTTATACTGCTATAACGACTCCTTTGGTAAACTAAAATTCTAAGGAAGGTACTATATATGATGAGAAGCTTTAACAATAACGAAGATAAATCATCACGATAAATTAAACAAATTTGAATATGCGTTAGATCATGTGTGGGCCAACTGTTGTGCGAAACATTTCGAAGCTCGTGAATGAAGTAGTTGACGTTAGTAGTTTCCACCAAATAAACATCACTTGCACTCGCAAAAACGGCCTTCCACTGATCAAGCAACACAACTAATGATTTGGTATTACATTCAACTTTACTTGCGAAGTTTTGAATCGGGTTAATCACAACGAGGAAAAGGTATGTCTATCATTTACGTGACGTAAATATACATATTTTTCCTGGCAGATTGTTTTTACCACCACTTTCTTACATTTCGGTATATTCTATTTTGTTGCAGGAATGCCTCTAGTAATCGTGTCCGTGTGGGCGATCACCAAGGCATATTTGAGCCCCAACCACAATGATCCAAACTTGTCTGGAGGGATGTGAGTACTGATACAGGGGTCCGTACATTACCATCGGACATCGCTCCGGAAGTCACCTGGCAGCGCACGCAAGAGATGCTTAATAAGTAGCGTTAATTTTAGAAAAACCTGGAAATTGTTGTACATTATTCTAAAGAAGGCCGTTGTAGTGTGCAACGCAAGTAATTGTGCAAGGCGCAATAATATCTTACTACGATGTTTAAACTCTGATTACCTTCAAGTTGAGCCAAAGTTTACTGACGGCACTTCACGATAGACTACACTATCGAAACGTAGCAACTTCTTAGCAAGAAAAATTTATTGCAGAAGCCGACAAGATTAAAATTCTTGGAGAAGATGTGCCGATGGAGCCAGTGGTATAGCATGTTTGTTGGTTTGGGGCTTGAAACAACAAATATATATATATATATATATATATATATATATATATATATATATATATATATATATATATATATATATATATATATATATACAATAATATAATTAGGAATTGTTTCTAATGTATGTCTTGCCAACTTGTCACGTCTTGCCCTTTTGACACATAAAGCTGCACGTGTAGGATCGCCGTCTTTTTTTATGTACGTGAAGACATAGGCAGGTTTATGGGCTGGGAAGTACGAAAATGGAACTTGCGATATATGGGCATTCGCGTACGCTTTGCTAGTTCGGAACTGTATATCATAGAGCATGTATATGAAAGTTTACGGAAAACGACGACTCCTTGGCGTGACCACCTGATATTACACTGTATAGCTAGTGCTCCAAATGAATGCAGACTGTGTTATCACAAAGCTGTAAAAAACAATTCATAGCTAAACGGAGTCTCTTATAAAATCTACAATCTAATAATCTTTGCGCAACAATCGGGAATTATATTTTGTCAACGACAATTTGTAATAAAGGTACAATTTTTGACATCAGTGAATTTCACTTTAGGTATAAACGCGAGCGTCTGCCCGCGTCATGTAGCTGCTTCATAGAAAGGTGTTTCTCGTTATCCGCTCCCACAAATCGCTACGTTCTCACTTTTTCCTTTTTTAAATGTTTAGCGTTCTACGTGCACAACAAAATATCCTGAAGCATTCTTTAGCTATCTTATTTCTGTGCACACCGTTGTGTGTTCCTGAGCATTTATTTCTATGTCCTTTACTTGCCTTTAGTGAATATTTTTGACTCTGTGACTGAAGGGGTGGGTATTCAGACAAAAATTATTAAAGGCTTGCGTTCGTGCGTGTTGACAAGGCTTGCATACCTATGACACTTACCTATGATGCGAATTCTTGCTATTCTTGAAAACGCGACAGAACACATCTTTGACGCAGGTGCATATGGCAGCTCAAGGATATCTACGACCTCATATTCATCGGGCCCGTCATCCTTGTTCTGCTGGTAAGATACAACCTATACTTGATACGGCTAATCTGCTATCTCTCGACTTTTTACACCATTTGCAACTAAATATTGGGTCAGTTCGCCATACACTGCTCAGAAAATGTAACAGGGCAGTCCGTTAGCATAGCGTCTTGTGTTTATTGCCTGTATGTTCATCGCTCAATGCGTCTAAATACCCACATACAACTTCTCATAAAAAAATGTAGACGTTTCTGCGTTATGAGAGCGTTTAGTTCTAGAGAGAAAGCGCAGCATTCACTGATGACTCAAAGACGTGCCAACTGTGTAAACTGAAGCGTTTCGATTGCACAAGAATGTGCAGTTGACATACTTTCTTGAAAAATAGAAAATAACGTTTGATGGTCTCCAATGCTCGGAGGTCTTAAAGAGAAGACAAACGGTGGAACCCAAGCAAATGGTGCTTGTCTGAGTACCAATCGACTTATCCATTTTTCGTGAAAGCTGGTCTACAAAAAGAAACTTACCAGCTCTCTCTAAACGGAACTCATGTACACATGTCGGTTTTGACATTACATGCGCAGCCTCGACCTACTAGACCTGTTTTAATCATCGTGATACCATCATCTGGAATGTTGTGCGAAAGAAGCTATCGTTCAAAACAATAGTAAAGTTGCCTTCAGAAACAGTGCCGATCTTTTAGTAGGGATTACGCTATTCCATGGTTGTATGCTAGATGCACGATGGTCGTTTCTTTTGAGTTGTCTTCATGCACAGTAGTCGGCGGTTTTCGTCGAGTCAAGTCTGACACCGATACTAAAAACTTGCGTCTTCGTTCATCTGATCTAGTTCACAGCATGTCCTGGCACTATTTAGTATCGAATAATGTAATGAGTTATATTTGCTAAATCGGTACGAGTTGCTTTTTGTGCACAAAGACATGGGAAATTTGATTTATTTATTTCATGTTTCTCGACTACTAGCTTTTGAATGTGGTTGCGTTATCTGAGTGAAACATTATTTTTATATTTTTACTTCCAGACAAATATATTCTTCTTGAGCCACATCATGTGGGTTCTGATCACTAAGCTCCGCGCTGCAACATCGGTGGAATCACAGCAGTACCGGTGAGCCCATTCTGCGTGAACATTTGTCGGACATGAAACGACGTAGGTGAACCAATAGAAACAACAATATATCAGATATTGGCACGTGCAATCGAGTAGAGACCTCGTGGCTGCGCTTCTAACAAAAAAAATCACAGCTTTGCCGCAAAGGCGAAGCAATGAACACGATAGCAACAAATTGGAAGGTCACGCAAAGAATGCAAAGCAGATCGAACCGTGCCCCACGTTTCTCTTGCACAAATGACGCACGAAGCGTACTCAAGGGTACAGATGAACGCAAACAAGTGTCTCAGTAATTACTTCGCTGTGTCGGAAAAGCGCGCCCTTTTCCCAAACGGAAGCTGTGCAGCGATTGTTGTGACCTTTGTGCGCCCCGCAGCTACAAAAGAATCGTCCCAGTGCAAGTCCAACGCCAGCCAAGACGTATGATCCTCCCCACCGGGAGATGAGGGTGCACGAGAGAAGGTCCACTCCCCTCTTCTCTATGGGCCAAAGTACACGTGAGCGATGAAAGCCGCCGTGCGCTCATTGTGGCATCTTGCTCATATTGCTGAAAACGCGACAGTTCCCCCCCCCCGAGATGCCCGCCAATAGCGGTAAGCGGTAGATGAACGTTAAAGTAGGTACCTATCGGTGGTTCAGTGGTTAACACCTCGCATTCATGACGTGCAGGTCCCACGTTCGACTCCGCGCGCCTGAGACTTTTTTTCTGGATTTTTTCTTTCTTTCGTTTCATATATATATATATATATATATATATATATGAGATATAAAAGATAGTAATGCCAAGGAATGTACAGGGGAAGTTATTAACATTAATGGAATGTAAATAAGAAGAAAGAAAAGTGGATGAAAAAATTACCAACTGTAAGCAGGAATCGAACCTACGACCTTCGAATTACGCGTTCGATGCTCTAACCACTGAGCTATTACAGCGGCACTCCCTCCATCCACTTTTTTGGGTTTATCTGTGAATTTAGAAGTAGGAGCGACAGTCAGCGCCATCTATAAGCCAAACAACGAGTGTGAAAACACTCTTATGCGCATGTTTGGCGTCACGTAGCACGTGAACTTATTATGAGCGGGCAGCTGATTAATTGTCCCTCTTATACAACCTAAACACACCAAGTCTGCCAGTACGAGACCCTCGTTCAATGAAATAAGGGAAAGAAGTGTATACCTAAGGGCTCGTTTTTCCGTGTTTTTAACACAATAATAATGAGATATAACAGACAGTAATGCCAAGGAATGTACAGGGAAAGTTATTAACATTAATGGAATGTAAATAAGAAGAAAGAAAAGTGGATGAAAAAAGTGGATGGAGGGAGTGCCGCTGTAATAGCTCAGTGGTTAGAGCATCGAACGCGTAATTCGAAGGTCGTAGGTTCGATTCCTGCTTACAGTTGGTAATTTTTTCATCCACTTTTCTTTCTTCTTATTTACATTCCATTAATGTTAATAACTTCCCCTGTACATTCCTTGGCATTACTGTCTGTATATCTCATTATTATTGTGTTAAAAACACGGAAAAAACGAGCCCTTAGGTATACACTTCTTTCCCTTATTTCATTGAACGAGGGTCTCGTACTGGCAGACTTGGTGTGTTTAGGTTGTATAAGAGGGACAATTAATCAGCTGCCCGCTCATAATAAGTTTACGTGCTACGTGACGCCAAACATGCGCATAAGAGTGTTTTCACACTCGTTGTTTGGCTTATAGATGGCGCTGACTGTCGCTCCTACTTCTAAATTCACAGATAAACCCAAAAAAGTGGATGGGGGAGTGCCGCTGTAATAGCTCAGTGGTTAGAGCATCGAACGCGTAATTCGAAGGTCGTGGGTTCGATTCCTGCTTACAGTTGGTAATTTTTTCATCCACTTTTCTTTCTTCTTATTTACATTCCATTAATGTTAATAACTTCCCCTGTACATTCCTTGGCATTACTGTCTGTTATATCGCATTATTATTGTGTTAAAAACACGGAAAAACGAGCCCTTAGGTATACACTTCTTTCCCTTATTTCATTGAACGAGGGTCTCGTACTGGCAGACTTGGTGTGTTTAGGTTGTCTAAGAGGGACAATTAATCAGCTGCCCGCTCATATAAGTTCACGTGCTACGTGACGCCAAACATGCGCATAAGAGTGTTTTCACACTCGTTGTTTGGCTTATAGATGGCGCTGACTGTCGCTCCTACTTCTAAATTCACAGATAAACCCAAAAAAGTGGATGGAGGGAGTGCCGCTGTAATAGCTCAGTGGTTAGAGCATCGAACGCGTAATTCGAAGGTCGTAGGTTCGATTCCTGCTTACAGTTGGTAATTTTTTCATCCACTTTTCTTTCTTCTTATTTACATTCCATTAATGTTAATAACTTCCCCTGTACATTCCTTGGCATTACTGTCTGTTATATCTCATTATTATTGTGTTAAAAACACGGAAAAACGAGCCCTTAGGTATACACTTCTTTCCCTTATTTCATTGAACGAGGGTCTCGTACTGGCAGACTTGGTGTGTTTAGGTTGTATAAGAGGGACAATTAATCAGCTGCCCGCTCATAATAAGTTCACGTGCTACGTGACGCCAAACATGCGCATAAGAGTGTTTTCACACTCGTTGTTTGGCTTATAGATGGCGCTGACTGTCGCTCCTACTTCTAAATTCACAGATAAACCCAAAAAAGTGGATGGAGGGAGTGCCGCTGTAATAGCTCAGTGGTTAGAGCATCGAACGCGTAATTCGAAGGTCGTAGGTTCGATTCCTGCTTACAGTTGGTAATTTTTTCATCCACTTTTCTTTCTTCTTATTTACATTCCATTAATGTTAATAACTTCCCCTGTACATTCCTTGGCATTACTGTCTGTTATATCTCATTATTATTGTGTTAAAAACACGGAAAAACGAGCCCTTAGGTATACACTTCTTTCCCTTATATATATATATATATATTATATATATATATATATATATAATATATATATATATATTGTCGCGGTGCAGCGCGAACCAAAGGCAGATGAACGTTGACACAGCGACTCTCAGCAGCCGAACAGCAAGATCGCCTTCTTTATCTTCAATCAGCCAGAGCTCCACTACCTGGTGTCCGCCAAATCCCCTTATTGTCGTTTTGGTCCACCAGTACACACGCGTCATTTGCCCCCCCTCTTAATGAGCATCGCCCCGATGCTAAACCAGTAGTGCAGTTTTTTTTTTGCCTGTTCTTTAAGAAGTGTCTTGCGCAGTCACTACCTTTCATAAGGCTTCATGCGCACAACGTGAACTAGTTCGGGACGGTGCTGGCGAAGCCTCGTACTATATGAAGTGTCGGGGACGACCTCGTAGGTAACATCACTCAGTCGTCGCAGTACTAGATATGGCCCAAAGTATCTCCTCAGGAGCTTTTCAGAGAGTCCTCGTTTCCGTATGGGCGTCCAACCCATACTCTGTCACCGGTCTGGTAAACGACTGTTCTGCGGCGAGAATTGTAGCGGCTCGCGTCGTACTCTTGTTGTTGCTGGATTCGCAGGCGTGCTAGTTGCCTTGCTTCTTCCGCTCGTTCTGTAAACATCTCGGCGTCCGGTTCGATGTCGTCCCATTCGTGCGCTAGCATCGCATCTAACATGGTTCGTACTTCCCTTCCGTGAATTAGGCTGAACGGGGTCATCTGGGTTGTTTCTTGCTTGGCAGTGTTGTATGCAAACGTGATATATGGCAAGATTTCGTCCCAATTTTTGTGTTCGACGTCTACGTACATTGAAAGCATGTCTTCAATTGTTTAGGTTCAGACGCTCTGTAAGCCCGTTCGTTTGCGGGTGGTAGGCGGTGGTCTTGCGATGGGTTGTTCCACTCAGCATGAGGACTTGTTCCAAAAGAGCTGCCGTAAAGGCGGTTCCTCTGTCTGTGATTACGATGCTTGGTGCACCATGCCGCAGGACAACGTTCTCGATGAAAAATTGTGCCACCTCCGCTGCTGTACCTCTCTGCATAGCCTTTGTTTCAGCATAACGGGTAAGGTAATCAGTCGCGACAATAACCCAGCGGTTCCCAGCAGTAGAAGTAGGAAGTGGGCCCAAAATATCCATGCCAATCTGGTCGAATGGTGTTCTTGGGACCTGCACGGGCTGCAGGAGGCCAGCTGGTTTAGTCGGCGGTGACTTCCGTCGCTGGCAATCGAGGCAAGTACGAACATGGTGTTTTACGGCTACGGTCAGTCTTGGCCAGAAGTAGCGCTGCCGTACTCTGGCCAACGTTCTTGTGTAACCTAAGTGGCCTGAAGTCACCTCGTTGTGGCATGCTTCGAGTACTTCGGAGCGAAGGGCTGCTGGGATAACGAGCAAATACGCAGATCCTGTTGAAGAGAAGTTTCTTTTGTATAGCACTCCACTCCGTAAGCAAAATGATGACAGCGCTTTTACGAAAACAGTTGGTGCCTTCTGAGATCTTCCCTCCAGGTAATTAATTAGTGCAAGTAACTCAGGGTCACCACGTTGTTGCTGTGCAATAGCGGTTGAGTCAAGCACACCGAGAAATGCTGTTTCATCCTCATCGGATAGAGTTGCCGATTGAATGGGTGAGCGGGATAGACAGTCGGCGTCCATGTGGCGCTTTCCTGACTTGTGTACGACAGTCATGTCGTACTCCTGCAGCCTGAGACTCCAACGCGCTAATCTCCCGGTAGGATCTTTAAGGTTTGTCAACCAACACAGTGAGTGGTGGTCGCTGATGACTTTGAAAGGGCGGCCGTATAAATACGGGCGAAATTTTGTGACCGCCCATACCACGGCGAGGCATTCCTTCTCGGTTGTGGAGTAATTAGTCTCGGCGCGTGTTAGTGTTCGGCTTGCATAGGCGATTACTCTTTTTGTGTCTTCTTGCAGCTGCACAAGCACAGCTCCCAAACCAATGTTGCTGGCATCCGTGTGTAGCATCGTTGGGGCTTTCTCATCAAAGTGGGCAAGCACTGGAGGCGTCTGTAGTCGCTGGCGGAGGTTCTTAAAAGCAGCTTCCTCTTCGTTGCTCCATTGGAAAGCAACGTCTTCTCTCGTGAGGCGGGTCAACGGTGATGCGATGCGTGCGAAGTCCGCGATGAATCGCCTATAATACGCACATAGTCCGAGGAATCGTCGGACAGCCTTCTTATCAGTCGGCACCGGGAACTGTGCAACAGCTGCGATCTTTTCAGGATCCGGACGAACGCCTGCGTGACTGACAACGTGGCCAAGAAATTGCAGCTCTTCATAGCAAAAGTGGCATTTTTCAGGCTTCAACGTCAAGCCCGCTGACCGTATGGCTTGTAAAACTGCCTCAAGTCTTTTAAGGTGCTGGTAAAATGTTGCGGCAAAAACTACGACATCATCAAGGTAGACCAAGCAGGTTTTCCACTTCAACCCAGAAAGTACGGTATCCATAAGTCTTTGAAAGGTAGCAGGCGCTGAACATAAACCAAAGGGCAAGACTTTAAATTCATACAAGCCATCTGGTGTCACAAAAGCAGTCTTCTCGCGGTCTCTTGGGTCTACCTCGATTTGCCAATACCCACTCCTTAGGTCCATCGATGAAAAGTAACGAGCATGTCGAAGTCTGTCGAGAGAGTCATCTATACGAGGGAGTGGATACACATCTCTCTTTGTCACCTGATTGAGTTTTCGGTAATCTACACAGAAGCGCAGGCTGCCATCTTTTTTTTTAACGAGGACTACAGGTGACGCCCAGGGGCTTTTTGAGGGCTGAATGACGTCATCTTCTAGCATTTTGTCGACTTGCTCTTGTATCACTTCGCGTTCCCTTGCAGCCACGCGATAGGGGTTTTGGTGAATTGGTCTCGCCATGTCCTCGGTAATTATCCGTTGCTTGGTTAGAGGTGTGCGGCCAACTCTTGATGTTGTCGAAAAGCAGTCTTTGAATTCGGCCAGTAGCTCAAGAAGCCTCTTTCGCTCGTTCTTAGGCAAAGTAGTGCTAACGTCAAGAACTGGTGTCGAATCAAGTTTTGGCGCCTCGTCGACTACTGCCAAGCAGCCTTCTGCGTCTGTGATATCGTCGAAGTAAGCGACGGCCATGTCTTTTGGAAGGTGCCGGCGCTCATCACTAAAATTTGTCAGAAGCAAGTCCGTGCGTCCAGCGGCGACACTGACGATACCTCTCGCGACGGAAATGCCGTGTGTGAAGAGGAGCGAGGTTATTCGGTCTGCTACTCCTTCGCCGTCAAACTGGACAGCGGCTGCCACAGAAACAAGCGTGCATGACCGTGGAGGGAGAACCACATCGTCATCAGTTAGACGCAATTGGTTTGGTCGCGCTTGTGTACAATCAGGTGCGCCCGAACTGTTGCGGAATGTAATCAAACTGACGCGTGTGTACGCGTGGACCAAAACGACAATAAGGGGATTTGGCGGACACCAGGTAGTGGAGCTCTGGCTGATTGAAGATAAAGAAGGCGATCTTGCTGTTCGGCTGCTGAGAGTCGCTGTGTCAACGTTCATCTGCCTTTGGTTCGCGCTGCACCGCGACACTGGTGGAAGTGCTGGGACGCAACCCTACCTAATGCTCCATACTCCCACTGGGAGCCGTTCATCTAGCTCGGACGCATTGTCACCCATTGCAACTCCCGTGCACCGGTTCAGTCGGCGGCTGATAGGCCTCGCTCCAGAGTTCACGCCTTCCACGGAACCTCGCAAGTGCCGATTACCTCTCCAAATGGCCAACGCCAGTCCGCAACCGGCGCCCCAAGGCCCCCTGCCAACACAGCCTTCACAGGTAACCATCTTTCAACCGCTGGTTCCCTATCACTTTAGTGGCGGCGCCCATGAGGACGTGGACGACTGGCTTGAGCACTACGAGCGTGTCGCCAAGATTAATCTGTGGCCTGAACAAGAAAAGCTCTCGCGCGCCTATTTCTACCTTGACGGCGGTGCGAAAATTTGGTATGAAAACAGAGAAGCCAGTCTCTTAACTTGGGGCGACTTCCGACAACAGCTTGTCGATACGTTCACCAATGTCGATCGACGCGACCGAGCGCAGCAGCTGTTGGAGCTACGGGTTCAAAAACCCAATAAAAGCGTTACTATGTTAACTGAAGATATGACTCGTCTTTTTCGTCGAGCTGACCCGAACATGAGCGAAGATAGGAAGTTGAGCTACCTCATGCGCGGCGTTAAGGAGCAACTTTTCGCCGGGCTACTGCGCCACCCTCCAAGTACCGTAGCTGACTTCATCAAGGAGGCTACGGCTATCGAGCGGGCGCTCCATCAACGATGCAGGCAGTATCATCGAATGTCGAGCAGCGCCCCAATCAATGCTGCCGCCATACCTGAGGATCAAAGCTCCCTGCGAGACCTCATTAGGGAGATAGTTCGCGAAGAACTTCAAAAGTTCCGGAATCCAGTTGCTCAGACCCCCGTTGCGTACGTCGCTGAACTGGTACGCGACGAAATCCGCCACGCCTTTTCTACCACTGGTCCTGGTGACGAGCACCATCCCATGAGCTATGCCGATGCTCTGCGACGTTCACCATCTGGTACATCGCCGCCATATCACCCAGTACCGACGGCCCCTTGGTCACCGCGGCAAGAGCAGACCCTGAGCCGACCGCCAAGCCAACCGACGTACCACCAGGTGTCCACAGCAGCACCATGGACATCGTCGCAAGAAGGGAGGCTCAGACGTCCACCGCTCCGAAGAACAGACGCATGGCGCACAATCGATCGACGTCCACTATGCTTTAACTGCGGAGGCGCAGGTCATATTGCCCGTCATTGCTGGCACCGCAATGATTCGTTTCGCCAGCTTCGAACATGGTCTGACGATCGACGTACGAACGAAGAATACATACCACGCCGGGAGGACGCCTCTTTCCATGGAGCCCGTTCTCACTTTTACGAATACCGTACTTCTGACGAGGAGGCAATACCTACCCGCCATCCAGGTCTGGGACGTCAATCCCGCTCTCCTTCTCCCGCTCATTCACCTTCGTCACACCAACGTACCTCCGCGGACCTTAACGCAAGAAGGTCACCCAGCCCGCGACGGGGAAACTGAGGGCGGCGACCTCCGGGGGTAAGGTTGCAGGCCACGAGGATGACGACAAAAAGCCCCCATTACACGACGCTTTAATACAACAAGACGTGAGAGCGACGACATTGTGACCGCTGACCTGAGTGTTTTTCTTGACGGCCAGAAAGTAACAGCCTTAGTCGACACCGGTGCCGACTTTTCTATCATCAGTCAGGACCTCGCCATTCGCCTCAAAAAAGTGAAGACACCGTGGACAGGCCCTCAAATAAGGACGGCAGGTGGTCAGTTATTGATGCCCTCTGGGAGATGCACAGCGAGAATTGACATAGGAGGTTCTTCTTTTGTTGCGTCGTTCGTCGTTCTCGCCGCATGCTGCAAGGATCTAATTATTGGTATGGACTTCTTACGAGAGTACGGCGCCGTCATCAATATCCCAGACAGTTTGAATATATATATGTATCTCTCTCTCTCTCTCTCTCTCTCTCTCTATATATATATATATATATATATAGAGAGAGAGAGAGAGAGAGAGAGAGAAAGAGAGAGAGAGAGAGAGGGGGGGAGAGAGAGAGAGATGCGTATACATATACATTGGATGACGTCAACGCCGACACCAGCGGCGAAATCCAGCCGAGAGTGTCTGTATATTTCCTATCGCAATAATAAGTTAACACTGGTGAATAGAAGCCGGTGCTACATAAGACCGCCATACTTTCCTAAGCAGCGTATATATTAGGTAAAAAAAAAGGTTTGAGCTAAAGCGTGACAATTTTTCTAAACCTAGAAAGAGCGTATTTTTACAAGTGGGGGTATTTTACAAAAACAAGTGTCGATTTCAAACACGTTAGAGAGAGAGAGAGAGAGAGGTTAAGGAAACAGGAATACATAGAAAAGACGTTCTTTTCTGCCTCCCATCGTCGAGGTATGGCTCATTGCCTTTAGGGACAGGAAGGAGGATGTAAAGTTGATAGGAAGAAAACAAGAGAGCAAAAATAGTGAAAGGCATGACAAGAGAGTCTCGTCAGCGCCGACGATATCACGCGACCAAAACGTCTGCCTAGAAGGCGGCGAGGTCCGCGGAAGCACTTAACTTTAGGAAGGCCCGAGGGGCTTGCATCTTGGAGTGCGCGGGAGGCCAGTGCAATTGTACGGTGAATGAAAGTTTCGTTGTTTAATTCACACTTGTTCTAGTAACATACATGTTTCCTCAGAAATGTTTTATGTTAGGGTGACAGTAAGATATCTGGCACTATACTAAGGCTTTCATATGGCTCATGTCATTTCTGCGTCGTGTAGTATTTTACGCAACAACGTGTGCCTCGAACATTCTGCGTGCAGGAAAGCGGCTAAGGCACTGCTCGTGTTGATCCCTCTGCTGGGCGTAAGCTACATTCTGGTGATCTGGACGCCGCAGCACAAGACTGCCAGGGTCATCTTCACCTATCTCCAAATAACGCTGCTTTCCACACAGGTAAATGGTTTTGAATTGGAGTGAATCGAACTTAGTGTGTTTGTTGCAAACCACTCATGTGCGTGATTTATCGCCTTGCGCTTCGACGTCTCTTCTTTAGTCGTGTGAAGTTTACTTGCGACAAAGCATATATAGCTATGATGTGCCAGCAACAAGGTAAAGGGCATCGGTCATGCAGCGTGTGTTGTAGCTTTTTCCTGGTGTACTGAAGTTGCGGTCGAAGAAATGGTTGGCTATAATTAATGTCTTGTTCAACAAGCTTGTCATTTTTGGAGCGAAACACGTTAGGCCCCCTATTGAAAAAACGTCCACCATAGGAATGTTGTATTCCACCATCCACCATTTTGGAGGATTATGGCGGTAAAAATGTTGGTGGCACATGGTGTATGGTGGCGTATGGTGGAGCGGATGGTGGATGGTGCGCTCAAGCCGGCAGTGCTGGAGCGTGAAGCAGCGTCAGAACCACCGTGACGAGCTGCCACCAAAGGAATAATAAAAATAGTTGTATAAAAAACCATTTAGAAAGCACGCGCAAAAGAAAGTGTGACAGCGTGGAATTGAACCTGCCACCTTCAGATTTTTAACTGAGCACACTAACCACTGTGCCACGCCGACAGATTGCAGTTGTGGTTTTAAGGAAATAGTCAACTCACAAACTCTTTCCACACTTCAGTTTTGTTTGTCACTTACTCGAGATTGATGGGATCTGCACCTGCTATTAACATTCGCACATTTGATAAACACGAACAAGTGGTGCCTGTAACGATTGCCACTAAGATACTGCGATAATGGCAACAGTGCTACGTTTTTGTTATAATTTACAACCACAAGAAAATAAACAACTCAGTGGACTGAGGAGCAGGTAGAGTTTATTGATGGTTACTACCAAGTTTATTATCCGTTTCTCGCTCATTCCAAGGGGCGATATATGTGCAGGCTTTATGACGTTTCTATGCTCATTCGACAGACACGCCCACACAATTGATTGTGTTGTTTTTCGCGCAATGCAAAGTGCAGTCGTGCCAGCGCACCGCTGTTGCTCTGTCGTTTGGAACAACCACACAACGGCTTGGCCAAAACGAATGCAGTGGGCCAGAAACATTATGCTATCATATTTGGTCAGTAAGCATACAAATTGACGAGTCGGTGTTCTCGCATAAGAGCGAGCGAAGCGCCGGCGAGTGCGACCGGCGGCTGTCGGTGAGGCGAGGCGTACCTTTGGTGGAAGGGCTGCAAGCGCGTCGCATCGATGTATGTCGCTTCTTGCGCGGACACCGTACACAATAAAAAAAGGCTTCACTTAGGTTAAATGATGCCAAAGCTGTGCAGTATTGTCATATATAGTCGTCAAAATCGTGCATTCTGAAACTCACAGGCGCCTATAGCACTTGTATGGGTTCGGTCGGTAGGACTAACTTTTGGTGGAAATCATGGGGGTAGAACACAAGGGTGAAAATCAAATTGACTGGGGCTCGTCTCGACGCATGTCGAAAGTGAAAGTTTATGCATATTCGCACGCACTTTGTTAACTTAAAAGTACGGTGCAAGCAATAGAGTGTGCAAGAATTGTCAGCGTTGCGTTTATAGCGTGGTGACATCAAGTCACCGCTGTGTTCTGCTTCAACATTGAAAGGGGCAATTGCAAACTGGAGCTCATTCATTTCTCGACAACTGCGGGCTGATTTAAAACATTTATTGTCACTGTTCACAGTGACACCTCTAGTCTTCTAAACATTACAACAAAGAAACACATCGCGGATGTCAACCTGATGTAAGTACGTGCGCGAAATGGAAACATATATTCATGGCCGCATATTCTACGCTCCACGAAAATGGGAGCGTTGTTGACACCACTATAATAAAAAAATAAACGTGCCAGAAAGCGTAATTTTCAGCGTTGGTTTCTTTTGATTATAAACATATTGTGGGCATTCATTATCCGCTTCTCTCCTATATGCATTATCATAATCATCCATTTGGGTCCCTGTCCTCATCTTCACAATCATCATGGGGTGTATGCGTGCTCAGTTTCAGACTGCCCGTTCGCTGCTGAGCCCTTGGCTGGATAAAAGCTGTCTCAACGCAGACGTCATACGTGGTGGAGGTAGATTTTCGGTCCTCGGTCTTCTCCCACCTCGCTCGACTCCCTGGAGCTGCGTTCAGGCCACCAATTGCCCCCCCCCCTGTCTGGCAGCACGTCACAGAACAAGCCTGCCGGTGCTACTACCATCACTTCTGCCATCTCTCCCCCACGGTCTTCAGCCGCGCCTCCTCTTTACGTACACAGCCACCAGCGTGATCCCCCCCTCTTCGCCGGTCGTCGCGGGGAAGACGTGGAGGACTGGCTTGATGAGTACAGCCGTGTTAGTGTTGCTAATCGCTGGGACGATAGCGCCAAGCTCCGTTACGTCTCTTTCTACTTGATCGGTGCGGCGAAGACGTGGTACTTTAACCACATCATCGACATACCCAACTGGGCGACCTTCGAGCAGCAGCTCCGTCACGTTTTGGCACACCGGCCATTCAGTCCACAGTCGCAGCTCCGTCACGTTTTGGCACACCGGCCATTCAGTCCACAGTCGCAAAGAGAACCCTCGACAATCGCCAACAACATTCCGGTGGGTCGTACACGTCGTACATCTAGAACGTTCTTGCGCTCTGCCGGCGGGCCAATTCATCTAAGCCGGAGTCCGACAAGTACGCCACAACAGGGTATAGGCCCTGTTGCCTTTAATGCCATGGTTGCTCAGAACCCGGCTACCATAGCCGACGTCGTCACAACATGTCAGCGCCTCGATACCCTGGACTCGGTTCGTCTACAACCAGACATAGGCGAACAATCTAACAGACCTCTCCGTGACCTGATAAGAGACATATAAGTGAAGAGTTGCAGAACATGGGTTTCACACCTTCCCCACCATGTTCTCCACAGTCTACTGGAGTGGCATTACGCGACATCATCAGGGAGGAACTGACATCTCTGAACTGTCCGGCTCACATCCAGTCACCCTCGTCTCGGCCCATACGAACCTACACGCAGGTGGCTGCTGTGCCTCCCAGTGAGGTAAACACGACGTAGCCGCTGACATCGTACGCCTCGGTCGCTGCCGCTTCTCCCTTCAACTTTCGTTCGATCCCTCCTGACGGCACTCTCTTCAGGTACTCCGCATGGTTTCTACCCTTCCCCTTGACGCTAATCACGCCCAGTTTGCTATTACGGTGGGTATCGCGGCCACATCTCTCGTTTCTGCCGCAAGTGCCAGCAAGACGAGCGCCCCGGTTACGACATGCATGAACGAGATACTTTTTACTATCAAGGTCAACGCCATTCATCACCTACACGCCGGTCTCCCTCTCCGCCCGTATCGATTGCACCTCGGAACAGCCGGAACTCCAGACGCCGTTCACCATCACCCTTTCGCCGCTACTCCTCCCCACTTCGGCCTGCCTCATTCGTCACTACCAGTCATTCGGAAAAATAAGTGATGCAGTTTCTGGGGGAAAAACTGCATTCCGAATTAGGACTGATATTCCTCCATCAGGCCCGTGTAACATGATGTCGGTGGTAGTGGAAGGAGTGTACGTGGATGCTCTGGTAGACACGGGTGCGGCATTTTTCGTTATGCGCGTCGATATAGGCCAACGTCTGAAAAAAGTGATGACCCCCTACGATGGACCCACGTTAGTTGCGGCGCAGGGGTATTCCATTCGTCCTTCCGCTTTCTGTACAGCCCGTGTTTTTATTGATGGTATCCGGCACCACATTCAATTCGCCATCCTGACTGACTGCTCTCACCAATTAATTTTAGGGTGGGATTTTCTTTCTTCTGCCTCCGCGGCTATTTGCTGTGGCCAACGCGTCGTCCACTTCACCGACATGGACTGCACGCTCAACGACGACCACCAGAGGTCACTTCGTTTGACAGCTGCTGAAGATACCGAATTACCACCAGGTCAAGGACGGATCGTAGCGTTTACCGCCAAGGACATCGACTACGGCGACGTCTTGGTCTCACCATCATTTAGTTGCGTCGGTAAAGGCATCATTTTCGCTTCCGGTGTAGTTAGGTTTCTTAATGGTTCCGCACTTGTCACCACCGTGAATACAACATCCGAAAAAATTCTACTTCCCCAGAACACCACGGTGGCCTGCGTGACGGATCCCGAGCCTGCGTGCGTCGTGCCACTTCATGCCGTCTCCTCCAACGACAGCCCTAGAAGTAAGCCTGCTTCTTCTTTCGCCTTTACTACAGCCATTAGCGACGACTTGACACCTTCTCAGACGCAACAGCTACTTGCTTTGTTAAAAAAACACGCTAGTTTTTTCGATGTTTACTCCTCGACATTGGGCCGCACTACTACTACAACGCACCGAATCCACACAGTCGGAACATCTGTTGTACGCTGCCGGCCCTACCGCGTGTCTCCTGCTGAGAGAAAAATCATCGAAGAAAACGTAGCTGACATGCTCAAACAAGAGGTAATTCGCCATTCATCTAGCCCTTGGTCGTCGCCTGTGGTTCTGGTTCGCAAGAAGAATGGCTCCGTGCGCTTTTGCGTCGATTACAGAGCGCTCAACAAGATCCCTCGCAAGGATCTGTACCTAATGTCTCGCATTGACGACGCCCTTGATTCTCTACAAGGCGCGAAATACTTTTCCGGCCTCGACCTGCGTTCTGGATACGGACAAATTCCTATGCACGAAGAGGATTAAGAGAAAACGGCATTCGCGACCCCCGACGTGCTATACGAATTCAACATTGTGCCTTTCGGGCTGTGCAACGCGCCCGCTACATTTGAGCGCATGATCGATACCATGCTGCGCGGCCTTAAATTGAAGACCTGTCTCTGCTACTTGAACGAAATTGTCATTTTTTCGTCAACGTTTCCTCAGCACCTGCAACGTTTGGATGATGTTCTGACGTGCCTTGCCGCCACTGGTCTCTATTTCAACACGAAAAAATGCCGTTTCGCCAAAAAAGCTATCAAGGTTTTGGGCCACGTCTTGAGCAAAGACGGAATTCGGCCGGATCCGGAGAAAATTGTTGCAGTGCTTCGCTTTCCGCGCCCCGAAAGGCCGAAAGAGTTGCGAAGTTTTCTTGGTCTCACCTTTTATTTTCGCCATTTTATACGAAACTTCGCATCAATAGCGGCTCCACTGCACCAGCTCCTTGCTTCTGACGTGCCCTTTCTGTGGTCGGAAGAATGTCAAACGACATTCGACCTGTTAAAGTGTGCCCTCACGTCCGAACCTGTAATCCGCCCTTTTGATGAGGCCGCACCGACCAACCTACATACAGACGCTTGCGGCCGTGGTATAGGTGCCGTTCTTCTCCAACGTGACACCTCTTCACAAGAGAGGGTAGTTGCGTATGCCAGTAGAGTATTAACTGTGACCGAGAAGAACTATACCGTAACTGAGCAGGAGTGCTTGGCTGTGGTCTGCGCAGTGCAAAAGTTCCGTCCCTGCTTCCACGGCTGTCATTTCACGATCGTTATCGATCACCACGCCCTGTGCTGGCTTTCCACGTTGAAGAACTTGTCTGGACGCATGGGTCAGTGGATTATACGTTTACAGGAGTAAGACTTCGATATCAATTACAAGTCAGGTAGAAAACACCAAAACGCCGACGCCCTTTCGCGCTGCCCACTACCAAATACCCAGCTCAGCATCGGTCAAAGTTCAGCCATCACTTCTACTGCAGCGCCCGCGCTTGCCTCAATAGACCAGCTATTATCGGACGACAAGCGCACAC
Organism: Rhipicephalus microplus; assembly: GCF_013339725.1. Taxonomy (NCBI): domain Eukaryota; kingdom Metazoa; phylum Arthropoda; class Arachnida; order Ixodida; family Ixodidae; genus Rhipicephalus; species Rhipicephalus microplus. The sequence goes on from NC_051173.1 coordinate 42,075,314, forward strand.
TTCACTCCTGCCAGTTGTCTGATCCGTACTGTAGGCGTAATATGGACCAGCTCTCAGGAACTTCCCTTCCACCTAACGCGCGGCATTGTCGTCAACTCTTGCGATTTAGGCTGGAGAATGGAGTTCTGTACCGTCACGTCTACCACCCTGATGGTCAATGGTGAGTTCCCGTGTTACCACAATCTCTTCGACTTGACGTGCTTAAAGCCTTCCAGGATGACTTGACTGCCGGACATCTTGGTATTCAAAAAACTCACGATCGCATTCGAAATCGCTTCTACTGGCCCGCTATTTCTACCAGCATCGTGCGCTACGTCGGTTCCTGTGTCCCGTGCCAGCGCCGTAAAATCCAAACAACAGCTCCAGCCGGGCCTCTACAGCCGATTCCGTGCCCCACAACGCCATTTGAGGTTGTAGGTATTGACCTCTACGGCCCTCTTCCCGTCACATCTACTGGCAAACGATGAACAGTGACCGCCGTAGACCACTTGACACGATACACGGAGACAACGTCTGTATCTACTGCCTCTGCTTCGGAAGTTGCCGACTTCGTTCTGCACGCCATCATTCTGCGCCACGGAGCCCCTCGTGTATTGCTGAGTGACCGTGGAATGGTGCTCCTCTCAGAAGTGCTAAATGAAGTATTGCGCGCCTCTGAAATAACACACAAGACAGCTTCAAGCTACCACCCTCAGACCAAAGGTCTCACTGAGAGGTTTCACCGTACTCTTGCTGATATTATAGCCGTGTACATCAGTCCAGATCACAAAACTTGGGACACATTTCTACCATTCCTCACCTCTTCTTACAACATGGCCATTCAGCGCACCACCGGTTATTCGCCGTTCTACCTCGTTCATGGACGTTCCCCTACTTTCTTCCTCGACGTTTTCTTTTTCAACAGTGACGTCAACTCGTCTTCGTCTTCCAGCGAGGAATACATTTCAAGACTAGCCCGGTGTCACGATCGTGCTCGCATCAACACGGAAGCGCGACAGCAAGATCGAAAAGTCATTTATGACGCATCCCATCGCCTTCTATTCTTCCGACCATGTGACGAGGTGCTCCTGTTCACACCTATTCGTACACCTGGTCTGTGCACAAGTTTCAGCCGCAATTCATTGGGCCTTAGATAGTTATCGAGCAGACTTCATCCGTTAATTATCGTGTGACCCCACTTGTCGTCCAAACAGACGACCGTCACCACACCACAGAGATCGTGCACGTGTCTCGCATGAAACCCTTCAGGCGAAGTTCTGTGCCACATTGACTTGCTATGGCCACGTTGGCCGCTTCGATGTGGGGGGAATCAGTGTGGGCGTTCATTATGCGCTTCTTCTCATATATGCATTATCATAATCATCATAATTCATCTGGGTCCCTGTCCTCATCTTCACACTCATCATCGGGTGTGTGCGCGCTCAGTCTCAGACTGCCCGTTCGCTGCTGAGCCCTTGGATGAATGAAAGCTGTCTCAACCCAGACGTCATAATATGTCTCTGCGCATACAAGAATGAAACGCTAGAAATAAGGGATTTCACATACTGTCATGTATTTTTCATCACGCCACCATCATCCACCAAGCTTCCACCACGCTGCCGTCATTCACCTTGCTCACCAAGCCTTCCACCAAAGACGTTTTGCTTCGCCACCATCAGCCGGCATTTTCCACCGTCACCACCAATGGTTCGCCACTGCCACCACCATCTGCCACCACTTTTTCCCTCTGGCCGTAATGAGCCGGCGTTTCCAACCGTCACCACCGTTGGCTTGCCACCACCACCACCATCTGCCGTCAGTTTTTCCTTTGTCGCCCTCAACATCCATTATGCCCACTACAGTTTCCACCATATCCACTATTATTTCCACCATATCCACCAATGATTCCAGCATCCCCCAACCCAGGATTTTTAATAGGGTCTGCACCCCACCGTCACCGTCAAACATCCCCACCGCGTCAACACTTCTTACCCGGACGTTTCTAGAACTAGGTCAGTTTCGCGGCTTTCCGAAACGAACACGATGGCTGACGCAAGAATTTTTGACGCTGCAGTTCCATCTTGCGTGACCCCTCACGCGTTGTCAATGCGGTCAGCACAGACAAAGCAAGCATGGAGAAACCGGCAATCAATGTAAGCGGTTACTTCTCGTGCTTCTCAGCTCATTGCGGCATGTGCGTCGCCTCCACGTTTACCCGTTAGCCGTGTGTGCTGGCTCGTGAGCGGAGCTGCGAAACTTTACTGGCCTTAAAAACGTTTCTTCACGGTACCACCTTTATGAAAGCCTGCAGCGAGATAGGCACGTAGTATTTTGCATCCCGTTTCTACGGAGCTTTGCTCTTCGGTTGTATTAGTACACAGAAGTACTGCTACTTTTAGATGAAAGTGTGTTACGCCGAGGTTCACCATGGATCCGCTGACGTGTTTCAGTCACGGATATGACGTGGTACATTAGATACAAGGAGATTGCGAAGAAGAAAAACAGAAGGGAAAGTTCCTTCGTGGGACGTCGAATCAGTAACGTCTTAGTTTGTAGCGTGCGACACAAGCCACTAAGCCATGAAGTGTACATTGAGAAGCTTGGCAACGGCAAGCCATTTATATACACCATGTACCGTTGGTCGTCCTCGGAGCTTCTCAATTTCACCATGTTTTTGTCATCAGTAGTGAACTGGCCCAACAGCCTCGCGTTGGGTAAAGCCCCTGTAGGGCACCTCTTGCATATCTTTGTGCGCGTGTCTCCAGTGGGTATCTCTGTGCGCGCGCTTATCAGATCAGGCTTGATAATCAGAAGAGCACGAACGCCACTGGGCTCGTTCCCACGGTCACCTTTACGAAAGGAGCATGCTGTTCACATACGATTAAGTAAAAAAAAGTGACAGTTATTCGCACTCGTTCTGTGCGCGTTCGTCTCGTATCTTCTTTGTGTTCGAGCAGCGGTATTTAAGTGTCAAGCTGAGACAGTTTATCCGCGCTCATTCTGTTTACGTTGATTTCGTGTGTGCTTTCTGCACGAGTTGCACACTGCGCGTTTCGGGCTGCCTGCCGTTATTCGAACAAAGTAGTACTTTGTTGCTGTAGCATTCATTGCTTCGTCCTTGTGGCGAACTAATTCGAAATAAGTGCTCAACTACCCCGCTGACGGCCCATATCACTTTCGTGTTATGCCGATTCATGAATAGGTAGATAAGCCATGTTTATTTATAAAGACCTGCTGTTCGCTCCAGGCAATAGAAGTTGAAAAGAAAGGTTTTAAACAATTTCCACTAAATTGGACACAGACCTAAATAGATATATAATATCGTTGTCGTCCTTGGCGATGGGGATAATCAATGGGGATACCTCAATGGGGATAGTAGTCCTACATCACGTTTTCGAAGTGCGCAATCTGTTCATAAAAAATTGAGAAGACTAAGATAATAGAGATATCGTACCCGCAATCTCACAGTTAGTAAGCAGTAATGTTTAATGCAGACTTTTGTCAGCAAAACATTATTCATCAAAACTTCAAAGAGCACTCAGACCACATTTGGTAAAAAAGTTATCTTTGAGAAACTACAACTTATAAATAAGGAGGAACAGCAGAATGTCAGAATAAAACATTGGACCAAAATATATTTTTATTTTTATTTTTTTTATTCATACTGTCAGCCCAAGGGCCAAGACAGGAGTTGGGGTTACATATCTGGCACGTACAAAGAACATATGTGGAAACAAGTTTCACACTGTACGCTCAAGACGCATACTATATGGAAATAGCAAAAACAAAAACGCAAAACTATATCAGAATACATCCCGCATAGGTCACCGATAAAACAAACATATTCGAATACATCTCGTACACCTGCACCTTTATAGCCGACGCAAAGGTGAAATCAATAACCACATTCAAGCTAGTGCTGGAACTTCGGCATGACAAGGAAAAACCGCCAAGTAAGGAACTGAATGAAGTGGACTATCAATGCACAATATATTTCACTACTGAATTTTATTTTTGCCATTGGCGTACTTTTATGTACGCAAGCACACTACTAATAACTAATAATGTGACCATATTTAAACTACCTTTAAGAGGCAATACAGTTTATTTTCATGACTTGCGTGCGAGCAACTCGTACTTGTGGGCCCAAAATAAGGCCTGCGTCGCTTTATTTTTAAGGAGTCCTCTTATAGATTGCCAAGTCAGCCCATTTTCGCATGGCCATTTCCTTAGAAATGTTTGCCTTCGTGAAAACATTCTTTAGCTACAAGTAGTTAACATATTAGTAATAATGGCATGTTTAGTCCTTCTTTTCCCTCTTTTTCATCTTTCTTGTCGTCTTCCCTATTCCCCCGGTGTAGGGTAGCCAACCTGATGTCTTTCTTGTTAACCTACCTGCCTTCGTCCCTTTTGTTGCTTCTTCCTTGACATGTTTTTCACACGTCACCAAAACTTGCACGACAAGAATGGAAATAGCACAAAAATACAGGTGAATGACGAAGGGCACTTTGTTTGTGCCTCTTCGCCGTCCAGTCTATTTACCGCCGTTGTATTTTTCGTTACCGTAATCCAACGGACCTATACACGTACTCCATTGCACGACGTGTGCATTATCTGCGCTGATAATACATCAGAGGCGTAATACACAAGATGAAAAAGCCGATGCATCATATTCGCATGCCCTTTATATCTATCACGCATTTGTGTACCGGTCTGTATTAAGGATGCGTGACTTCCCATGCTCAAGATTACAAAGAAGGTAAACAATCAAAATATTGAAATAAAATAATATAGCGGTCCAAAGGCGCTGATAAGACGGGATCCCATTTATCACCCGCAGAGGTAACGACGTGGACGAGATGCGAGAATGGTGTAGCTGAGTATGAGATAGTAGACACTTTGGCCAAATCGGGGGAAGTGTTTGTTGAGGCTCGATGAAAAGAAGTGCCTCCTGAACGGTGATCGCACTACTGCAGCTGAGTATTGATTTTCGCTTAGGCCGCGCATTTGAGCAAGAGCAATCCATACTGGGTCGATTGGACTCTTCAGAGATTTGCCAAAGATGCCCGTTGTAGTGCTCGCATCTGAAAGAGACAACTTTCGTCTAGAAATGAGTGTTTGTACGTTTATGTCGTTTAAATGCTATGAAATATAAGACGATGGTGTTGAAGGCACTGCTGTGTTTTAGAATAATAGGTCGTTGTTAATGAATATACTAGAATACGCTATGAAAGATGTCCTTCGCATGTTTAGCTTTTGCTCTGTTTGCTTCCTTTGGCGAAGGTGAATTGTGTGTTTCTAGGTTATTTATTTAACTACTTACATCCCGAAAAAAATATTTATCTTATGCAGGGTTTCACAGTCGCCGTGCTGTACTGCTTCCTGAATGGCGAGGTGAGTACTTTGCTATGAAGAGTGAAATAATTTTCGTTAACTAGACTACTTGTTAGGTCACTGTTTCATTTTTTTAAATGGGTTAGATTATACAATAACTGTATATCAAAGCGCAGTAAGTGAATAAACGCAATATCTTTCTACCCTATGCCTCTCATTTTCTGGTAAATGACTTGTGCCACAGTTCGTCTCTTTCAATACGTTTCATTTGTTCGTTTTGTGCGAAGTCCACATTTGTCCCCATATGTATACATCCCACAGTACGGAGTAAATAATCTTACGGCCTGTTTTCACATTCAGAACGTTACAACATTGTGGCTTGCTAAGTAATATCGCACTTCACCCTGTGTTTGTTTAGTAATTTTTTTCCTATTACTTGAGTTAGTCTAGATCACCTCCCTACATTTCTGATACAGTTTTTTCCCTCTCTCTCTTCCATAATTAATTCTCTAAATTACTGAGATGAAGCAGGATATATTCTCATACCCCAGACTTACAATATCACTGAGGAAATATTTTATTCTGTTGGGTTATGATGAAGAGTAATATAATTGTGATACAGAAAAAAAAATGTTGGTTGCATAAAATATTATGCGAAGCTCTTATTCGTTATTATTTTGCATGCGACTTATCTGAGGAGCCTATTATGTATAGCTGTTTCAAGTTTTTTTTTGTTTATGAAACTAGACCTTGCAAACGAAAAACTTGCGTTACCACCGACGCAATCAGAAGCGCGAATTGCAACGCCTTTTTAGACAACTGAATCAAGTGCTGTTTTTATAAGCTGAAAATCATTTTTTTAAAGACAATTGGAATACTTCAAAGCAGAAATTTCACCCTTTCAGTCTCTGTGCGCTTCCATGTCTGTCCGTTGCTCAATTCAGTGTTAGAGCAAAAGTTTAACCCCTTGCTCAATGACCACCCATCTTCTGGCTGCGTTCATACTAGTGAAAATTGTTAATAAAAACCTAATAATACTCATATTTGAGAGCAGCATCAATACAGAAGCATTAAGAACTGTTTTACTTTCCTTTTACAGTGCATAGATGCGTAATTATAGGCACAGCAGCGCTTATTACGCAGCGCTATCATTGCGACGCTATCCCGTAAACGGGGTATTCCCTACGCTTCACTAAAACTACATGGTGTGGCACTACGTTCTATTGTTCATTCAAATTACTGCTAGATGGCATCCACATCTCACGCAGCGCCAACTCACCTATTTTCTCGCGCAGAACATCAAATTAACGTTTTCTTCTCACTCGCTCTACAGACAAAAGACTATCGTTTTTTGAGTAGCTTCGTCAGCGAAGCATGCAGTTAGGCCATCAATGTTTTTTTAACAGCACTACACCTACCAACTTTTCGCTTACCTCTATAGTGTCTGAGTGATCGGTAAGCAGCGATCTTTTTTTCTGGGGAAATTTTCGCCGATTTCTTCAATGCCTGTCGGTTCGCCACTCAAATGTAACAATTAGTTCGTGCGCGGTTATACGATATCATAAAGTTTGGTGGCTTCATAACGTCGCAAAACACGCAGGAAATTTCAGCGATCAAAATTACAGACAAAGAAAGTATCAGAAAAAAAATTGGCCCGAATCTGCATGTTCTGCAAATGTCGTCGAACGACGATAGTCTTGCGTCGGGAGAGAGTGAACGAAACGTTCATTTAATGTTCTGCTCAAGAATATCGGTGAATGGTATTCTGGAGGCGCTACATTTAAGTGCCTCGAGCGTGTAGTGGAGGTCAACGAGCGCATCGAGGCACGTTAGACACGAGCGCCATCTCACAGTTATCTTCGAAAACCAAAGCGTACGCGCCCGCGGAGAAAGATTCGCGCCATTCTCGGACGTGATAAGGAGTTGAATGCAAAGCGACGGGCAGGTGCCACCACCATGTCGTCGTAGCAGAGCGTTGGAAACAGTTACCTTTATTGAGCAAACCGTTTGCTTTGTCAGCGCAGCGCGATAAACGCTACAGAGTTTAGAGTTACTTGCGTGTGCCTCTTCTAGTATAAAAGCAGACATACCAAACATAGACGCATTGTTATGGTGCCTCAGACATCGCAATATTTGCTTTTTATTGACAATCGCACAACTATGAACGCTTAAGCTTGAGCAATATTGTTGGGTGCTGCGGATGAGGTTGGCCATTTGAGGTATCGTTAGGGACGAACGAACATACAAATATACAGACAGACAGACAGACAGACAGACGACAGACAGACAGACAGACAGACAGACAGACAGGCTAGCAGGCAGGCATGCAGGCAGACAGGCATACAGGCAGGCAGGCAGGCAGGCCAAACTTTTTCCGTTGAAGGTCCCCAAGAAAGACTATTGTCTTTAAGAAGGCATCCCATCAAAAGTACTATATTTAATTAAAGTACTACGTAACACTGTATAAGCAGTTATTGTGGACTGGCGTGTCGCAGCTCTCATTATATCGGATAAACACAAGGGTTAGGGTAATGGTTCAGATAAGTTCAAAGAGATCAAAATCATTCTGCATAATACCTGACGCAAATGCAGCAGACCTCAGCGGCATGGTTAAAGGGCGTTCAGAGCTTATAGTGACACTAAATATGTGGTATTGATGGCATCAAAGGCACAATCAGCCCTGGCTAATAACACAGAGAGCAGTAGCACCGCCCGCATTTTTTTGTTCATGTCATGAGTAACAGATGTCGCATGCCTTCATTTCTTAACCCTACGAGTAGTTCAACACCGTTTTTTTTTTAAGAAAGGATCATCCTGCAGAAGTCAATCAGCGGAAGTCTACCCCGAGATACATGGCAGTTTGTACTTGCTGAATAATATTATGTTATTCTCTCATGAATAATGTCAGTTCCGTGCTGTACGCCACTTTATTTCCTTCATATTTTACGGGGTCTCCGAATACCACGCTGCAAAATTTAAAATAAAAAGGAATATCTGATGGCACACCTAGGTCCTGTTGTCTTTTAACTCTAGTACTCACACCTAACTTTTTTTAATATTGCTTAGTTAGTTTGTTCTAAATATGTTTCTAACTTAACAAGTCCTCACGTAATCACTGAAATGTGTTATTTCCCACAACGTGCATGGTCGTTTTTTTTTAGTTTTAAAGAAAGTCTACAAAATCAGACAAAATACACGTCTCTAGAATGAGAACCAGCGTTCTCAAACATGGTAGCTTTGAATTAACAAGTCAAGACTATACGATCCCGCTTTTTGCGTGTGGGAGCGTTGTCAAGAGTTATTTTTTTAGGAGCGGAGCCTCTTAAGGCGCGGGCAGATGGTGGTGGTGGTAAAAAACATTTATTTCAGAAAAAGTCTACTAGAGAGTGCCGACGTGGCCTATCGGCGTGCTGGAGTGGCAAGACCCTATTCCGGGACGCCAGTGGAGCTGGAAGCTGCCCGCGCGCGCTCCACCAAGGAGCGTTGTGCAGCCAAGGTAGAGCAGCCGAGCAGGTGCTCCTCCCAAGCCTCTCTAGTTGGGATAGGAAAAGGGGATGAGAAAGGGACGGGATTAACTGGGCACGATGCTACGACGTGATATGTGTCGGCGAGGACATGACAGGTCGAGCAGGTGCCATTGATTTCCGGCAAAAAGTGCCTGGCGACCGCCGGACTGATAAAGGTGTTCGTCTGCAGGCGGCGTAGCAGTCGTTTGTCCGCTTTCTCCAAACCGCGTGCGGGGTCCGGGTAGAGGCGGCGCGAAGCCCGGTAATAAGCCAAAACTTCGCGAAAGCGCGTCAGGTTGGTATTGCCAGATTCCGTCTCGGGACATGGAGGGGCAACGGCCCGGACAGGAGAAGCGCGGGCAGCGGCATTTGCCGCCTCGTTGCCGGGCAGGCCCGAGTGGCCTGGGGTCCAGACTATACGAATGGGATGAGGGTTCAAGCGCCAAGAGGCTGCCTGTAGTAGGCTAGCCGCCAGCGGGGCAATGGAACCCTGAAGGTACTGAGAACAGGCCGAGCGCGAGTCCGTCAGGATGGTGCGTGAAGCAGGGTGAGAGGCGGCCAAAGCTATGGCAACCTCTTCAGCGTGCGTTACTGTGTCTGCTCGAAAGGAGAGGCCATCTACGTGTTTGCCCTCTGTAATCACCGCAGCCGTGAAGTGACCCGAGGGGGAGGGACCCGAGACGTCCACGTAGAAAACACCAGGACGATCGGAGTGTCGCGTATGAAGGGCCGCGGCGCGTGCTAGTCTACGGCCAGGATGGAGGTCGGGGTTCATATTACGGGGTAGAGGTTCCACCCATAGCTTTTGACGCCAGAGCTCTGGTACCGGCTCCAGAGGGTCTTGGTCAGATATCGGGTTAAGGCCAAGTCTGTGTAGAAGACGGCGCCCTGAAGGCGTCTGTGACAGTCGATTGATTTGGTTAACGCGATGAGCTTCGCGCATCTCTGCAAAGGTGTTGTGTACCCCCAAAGCCGTGAATCGGCTGTTGGAAGTTGCAATAGGTAGGTCCAGAGCGCGTTTGTATACTGAACGAAGAAGGACGTCCAGCTGGTGCTCGTGTCGACGACGCAGGCGAAGGTGAGGCAAGGCGCAGAGGACGCGACTAGTCACAAACGCGTGGGCCAATCGGAGGGACTGAGACCCGCGGAGGCCGCCGCGCTTGGTAGACACTCGCCGTATCATGCGGCTCACCTGTTCGCTGGTGCGTCTGAGGCCTGCTATTGTGCCCTTTGGATCCAAGGACGATGTGAGGTGAAGGCCAAGAACCCGAATATTTTGCACTGACGGGACGGGCCGGGCGCGCGGGCAGAGCGTCCCGTCATATTCGTATGTAGCCACCTGTTGTTAGTTCATGAATCAGCCGTAGAGGGCGGTACTTGAACATATGACGAAATGCATATACGCTGAAAATGCAAATGGTACGGAACTAAAGGACGTTACTTGTATGATAAATAATAAAAATTACATCATATTCATGGAGTGAGTGATGATGAGTGGGGTGAAGCGTCCATCATTCCGTCCGCGCTTCCGTCATTCCGTTCATTATTGCTTACGTCCATTCGTTTTTGCTTCCATCCGTCCGTGCGTCCATTCGTGCATCCAATCGTCCATACGTCCATCACTGCGTTCGTCCATGCGTCTGTTCGTCCATCCATGCGTCCGTCTCTGCGTTCGTCCTTGCGTCCATCCGTGCATTCATCCGTTCATCCGTGCGTCTATTCGTCCATCCGTGCGTTTGGCCATTCATGCATCCGTCCATGTGTCCGTTCGTCCATCCTCTCGTGCGTCCACCCGTGTGCCTATCCCTGCGTTCATCCATGCATCCGTCTGTCCATGTGTTCGTTCGTGGGTCCAACAAATAGACAGCCGACGGACGGACGCGGCCAGCGGATGATTCACAGTTTGCCCATAAAAAGTATGATACGCGTAAGGCGGTGGTGGCTCGCGCTCGAAGGCGGAACCACGATATGCGAGCGCGCGAGACAATAAAATGACGTCACACGAAGGCGTTGGCAAATAGTGTTTCCGTCTGCGGTGCCGTACGCTAGGAGAGCGGTGTAGTAAAATTAAAGCCGTTTTCGCACGCGTGCGCGTTCAGAAGGTCCGTGGATGAACAAGGCTGCAGAATGGCGTGCGTGCAAGGCAGCGGTGGCTCCGCTCGAAGACGGAACGCCGATGTGCGAGCGCGCGAGACAGAAGCGTGCCGTGAAGCTGCGCGGCAGAGCCGACAAGATTCCGGCGTACGAGGAAGGGAGGCCGAAGTGGCGTGGCAGCGGCATGCGAACCCAGCTTCGCTCCACTCTACATCATTAACCCCGTTGATATGGTGTCATTTTTCATATTTTGTGTTGTTTTTTATCAATCGAAAAATGCGCAACTAATCAATACGTTGCTAATTAGAGTGTGATTGGAAGTCATTTCAGCAAGCCGATATACTTTTAATTGACATTTTATTAACTAGGTGGTTAACCATCAAGTTATGAACGTAGTAAAGACTGGGTGACTAAAGCTCAATAATAAAAAAATAGTAGTGCCTAGAAAAGTACATTGATAACAATGTGCACAACGTGTGCTTCATGTAATGACGTCCCTGCATTTTTTTAAGTAGTGTTGCATGATATTTGGTACAACCTGTATATGAGTACACCAAGATGCAACAGTATTGACAGCTGAATTCAAGGTTGAAAACAGAAGGCCTTTGGTGCTGCTCAAATTTGGGTACGCGTCAGAGAACCCCAGATGGTCAAAATTTTTGAAGGCCTTTACTACGACGTCTCTTGTTATCATATGGTGGTTTTGGGACTTTAAAACCTAAGGAAAGAAGAAGGAGTTGTACATGAGGTTTCTCATAGGTCAATTAAGAGGTCGTCACTCAACCATACTTGTCGTACACGATAAAGCCACAAATAGAATTATATAATTTGCTTCCTTCCTCCTGACTATCCTGCATCTCGCTTCGTTTAATGCTTTCTTTTGGCCAAAGGTATACGTAGCGGTAGTTATAGCGCGCGAACAGAACGACGACAAAGAGACAAGAAGGACACGAAGGACAAGAGCGCTCTTGTCCTTTGTGTCCTTCTTGTCTCTTTGCCGTCGTTCCGCTCTCGCGCTATAACTATCGTCATGTCATACTAAAGCCGTAGCTGCCGCACTTCTAAGGTATACGTAGATTTTAACAGCTGTGATTCCAATCTGTCAACAAATGTATATTGCACTATGCGTCAAAACAGGACACACGCCAATCATATCTATGTCACGCAGGTTCGCAACTCTGTGCGTCATCACTTGGAGCGGTGGAAAACTATGCGGGCCCTTCGTCGCGGGAGCGACCGTTGCCGCCAGGCACTGGGCTACGGCCGTGCGCACAAGCCGCTGGCCACGCAACGCGGAAGCTGTGTCAGTTTCACCACCAGCACGACCACCTCGTGCCTGCCGTCGACGGGCAGCCGTTTCCCGTCGCAGCAGAATAAGCGACCCAGCAACGGCTCGTACGCCCAGCTACCCTTCACCGATAACCCTGTTTAATATGGCACTGATTGATTGCTTTTGCCGCCTTGCCGAAACTGCCCAGCTCGGCTAGGCCACTTCGACAAAACATTGTGGATGATGACAGGGCCAGTCAAACAGGGAAAACAATGCTGCTGTCGCTCATTTTGTAAAAGATTCACTACTTAGTGATCTTGAATCATTTCTTACGATTAGCTTTGTTGTGTTTTCGGGAGTGCTTGGAGGGGATGGTGACAAAAAAAGTGAAAATTAGAAGAATGAAGGAGTCTTTGTCTGATATTCATGGTTACACCCATCCCACAGAAGCACAACATTAATAAATATAATGCTCCCTGGTCACTGAGGGTATAGAGCATCTCGTCCAGGACACCACTGGCAATTACGGCTCACCGAGCCTAGACAGCGGTTGTCAATTGACTGCCTACGTCCAGTCTGGAGAATCATGGCCACAACTACCAAGTTGTGAGTTTGTTTTTAATAAGTAGCGAGAAGGCAACTGCCAGACATTGTGTGCACATGTCAAGAACAAGCCACAATAAGCTGCTGGTTTGGTGATATGTTGCCTTCTGTTCACTTGAAATAAGCGTGAAATGCGCTACAAGAAATGCTCTTCAACGTTAGACGAGTTGGTTATAACAGGCGCTGACTCCAAGGTTTCTTTACTCACTTCAGGCTAGAGAAAGAGCAGCTTTATAGTGGTCAAAGAAGGCCTACACTCTAAAAACTAAAATAGTGCGCGGCACTCTCTTTGGAAAGGTACTTTCTTGTCCAATATTTCACTCTCTTTTCCAGAGTAAATAACCTCTTGTTCAGGCAGAGCACAGTTATTTCCTCCAGAACCCGTCAAAGCACTCCACCTCAACAGAGTAACATAACGCTGCTCGAAGCAGAGTAGCATGAGCCCACCGAAAAGAGTAGTAGTACAACTCGTGAAAAAAAGATGGCCGAAACTGGGCTTTTCAATTGTTCTTGGCGGATTTCCTCACGCGCTGGATGGCTAGGAATGGCTAATTACGAGCACCACGAAAAAAAGAAAGGTAAAAAATACTGAGTGGGACTCGAACCTTTGACCTCTAGACGCACTGCACATAGCGAGTCTGACACGGTAACCACCATTTCACACTGAAAAACGGTACGTTAGTGTAAAATTGCTTCTTTCATTGGTAATGTTGTGATCTGTCTGCATTTTCTTGTTTAGAGGTGCAGTTTTGAGTGTTTCCACTGTTATCGAAACCAACCAGACTGTAGGTAACGTGTTTAATGCGTTTAGTTCTCTGCTTCGTGAGATCAGAACGTCTGTACGACAGGTTTTTTTTTTACAGAAAAAAAAGAAGATCAGCGCAAACGATTATATAAACGGCATTTCCACTGACTGGCTAAGTGATTAGTCAAATGTGCGTAAGAAACATCGCGCTCCTGAAGTGTACATTAAACAATTAAGTTTTCTTTTTCACCCCCTAGGACCTACTTTTGGTCATAAACTTTGCCGTACTTATTCCCGTACTACGATGAAAGCCACAACTGTAGCCGTACCGTACGTTAAGCTTACGACAGCATTCCTGTCTGCGATGGTCGTAGCAAAAAACATGAATATTATTATAAGGAGACTGTCACAGCCATTTGCGTCGAGTTTCGATCGTGACCGACTGAATAAGATAGTATTCGCTTAGTTCACTACAAAGATCCGAAGCTAAAAACGCGGATATTAGGAGTTCGTAGCGCCTTCAAGTGCGATGAAATTAACTGGCGCGCATTGAAAACACTGTTATCTTTGTTAATCGTGTTTAACGCCTCAACAAACAAATGCAGCACGCTTTACTGCATATGCGTCTGCTTATTAGGTGGTGCTAATATTTTGCGGTGTGCTGAAGCATCTGAATGTAATAAAGATCAAGAGTCTAACCACGTTTTACTCTCTCATGTTTAAAGAGTATATGAAGTGCATACTCACTCGAAGATAGGCAGAGTAAAAAGCAGTTTCGCTCTTTCATTTTATGCAGAGTGAAAATAAATTTCACTCTATCTGATGCTTTGCTAGAGTAGAACACTCTTAGGAGTAACTTGACCTTTTTACTCCTGCGACACCCTCCGCAGTTCTTAGAGTGTACAGGCATTGAAATTGCTCCCACCTAGCGCCGTGACCGTGAGACTGTGCCCCATGGAGTTGTATGTCGGAATCAGAGATATGTAGCAGTGCTTTGCAGGTCCCCGGAACTAGTTACATGGTTAAGTTCTCAGAAGGTACGATCGTCTGCGCAACGCCGATGAGGTCCAGTTAAAGGGACTGCTTTTCTAGTTGTCAGCATTTCTCACTGTCGATATTTCTAAATAATATTGACAATGTTAAACGTTCCTGTACACTTAGTGAATTATTCCCACATTTTTGTTTTTTCTTCTGTTTACGATAAAGTTTAATGAACAAGATTGTAATCAAAATCGAGTGAAGGCAGCTGAAAAGCGCAATATTTCAGTGAATGTATGTCGTCCAAAACTGTACATTTCGGTGAGTAATCGGCTCGCACAGATTTTCACACTTTAAGCATCAAGTAAGTGCTTAGAAGGCACAGTATGTCGTGAACGAAACCTTTTAGAAGAAATCAGACAAGTAAGTATCTATACGTAGGAAACAAGTGCTTTTCTTTGCCTCAAGCCACCCCCGCCTCCTACATTTCTCCCCATCATGACCAAGCGAGTTTTATTAAGTGTGAGTACACTTTATTAGCGACCCCAAACGATCCACCGCCGTCGGCGGTGTCCGCAGTCTTCTCTCTATCTTTAAAAGAAAGAGGACTTGGCGGGCCGCAGCGCGACGCTCTGCCGACGCTCTGCCGAACGCGACGCTGATAGTCCCCCTCCCCCTTCGCTCGCTCCTCCGCTCTCCTCACTCGCTGCAGCTGCGCGCACACCCCTCTCTCTCGTGCGCCCGCCTTCTCTCTCAGTCTCCCGTCGAGAGCGGGTCGTGCGATGAATGTCCCGGAGGCAACGCTACCATCTGGATATAAGGCGCGTTACTGACACCGATATGAGCGTCGCCAACGGATTTTAATTTTACTCCCCCTCATGGCATCGCCCCGTGCATTCGCACTTAACCATGTTCACCCTCGGGGAAATGCTTGGGAGTTTTTTTCTAATGATTACGTGCACTTCGGCGCTATAATCGAATGTAGTATACTGCTGAAATTCGGCGACATATCACGCATTGAAAACGGAACCTGGCTGCTATAGTTCATCGTTACGCATCGACAAGCGTTTGTGTGAAGCGTGTTGTAAAGTGTCTCTCCTAACGAAATTACCAGCCACAGCTTTTATAGTACAGAGAGAGGGACACTGGCGAATAAACTCAGGTATATAAGTATATAAGTATATACCCCACTCTCCTAAGTCCTGAAAAGTTAACATAGAAACAGTCTTCTCATCGGAATGTGGCATATAAAGGCAGCACTTCTTTCTTGTGAGTTTCGCTGTTAGTAATTGTGCTGGGGCTTGTTTAGAGCTTAAAAGAACATGGATAGTGTTCTGAAATTTTTCACCACAGTGATTGTACTTCGAAATAGAGTACAGTGATCAGATGAATACGCATTGTATATTTTAATTATGCAGTGGCGCTGGAGCACGAACTGCTAACAGTGTTTTGTTGTGATAGCAGAGTACGTCAGTATTTCTGTGTGGTCTCCGAAGAAAGGGTGACGACTATTTACATTAACAGTGTATATTAGGTTGTTCACATGTGCATGGTCAATTGACTCAACTATTGTCATTTTCAAGAGCATTGACTTTAATACAGGCATGCAGGAACGGTTTAAAGTGGTGTAAATAAATTTGTCTGATGTTCGTCCAGAACATCAGCTTTGCTGCCGCTAGCGAGACGTTGTTTTGAATCAGTGTCGATCATCAGTATTTTAAGGGGTCGTTTCTATATATTGTACATTAAAGCGTGTGACGCTGCTCGATTGCAGTCTGTATCTTCGTAGGCAGAAATGAAGAGCGCTCTAATAAGGTACAACAGAGTTATTGGTGCTCCTCTTCCCGGATGCTTCAAGGTCTTCGAGCATGTGGTGCAAGCATCGACAGGTAACGTGGACGCACAAAAAACAAAGCCTTTTGCGTGATGAAGTAATATTTATCAGTACTTAGTGTTGTGTGTGTGTGAATATTCAATGTAATCAGAAATCAGGTCCTGTATTTTCTAAAAGAAGGACCTCTCGTACGCCAGAAAATATCATATTCTAGCATTACAATATTTCGTTCCAACTAGGTACGCGACACGAAAGATTGCTATCGTGACTAGCCAATATTAAGGAGCATACAATAAGAAACTTTAGGTGAGTATGCATCCTATTGTGTACATAGTTTATTACTTCCCAGTTCAATGTATACAGTGTGTTTGACGCTTATGAAATGTACATTATCACAGCTTGAGCTTTATTTTGAGAGCACTGTACAGGCGTTAAAGGTTCTTGAGGTTCTTGTGTGTGTTTCTAGAGTTTCTGTTATCTGATTCTTCTGTTAAACACAGTCTAGATGAAGTACTACCTTCTGGATCAGCAAGCCACACAATATAGAGCTGCTTTTCGTTTAGCAGATTTTGAACCGTTGCTTCTTACCATTACAACCGAAATGTAGCGTCTGCCTGTCAGCGCGTTTGATGTGACGTGAAATGGTTTAATAAAAAAAAAACAAATGAATCGGCACATGATTCTATACTCGGTGACATTTCTTGGCACTGAATGGAAAGCTACGGGGACCAAGCTGCTGTTCATGCAGCACTACGTGAAGTAGTCCGTTTAGGCGCGCGTCTCGTAATGTTCTAGAAAGTGACGGGGGTGCACCATAAGCGTTTCATGTATATGCCGACTCCACTTAGCATTTGAGGCGCACGTAAAAGGCGGTACTTTCTCCTGCGTTCAAAAACGCGAAGTCACAAGGAATAAGTAAGTACGACTATCTATAGAACGGTGGGAGCTGCGCCCAGCCTCAAATAGCTCCACGTAAAAAATGAAGGGGGAATTCCTATATTTAATCGTGTAAATGCAGGCGCTGATGTGGAACTACATTCATCGGTTGTAGGATGCCCGCGATTTGGCTCTGTAGCCTTTGCTTCACTGCAAAGAGAAGTCCCCCAGTACAGTTGGTATATGAGTTACACGTGTAGTAGTTGAAAACCACGCTTTGTTTAGCTGAATATTCCTAAAATATTCAGCATCTGCTCAGGTAAACTAATGTGCTTTAAGGAGCGTCGTCATGCGAAGGGCATCCTGAGAGACTGACACAATGCTGTAATATATAGCACCAGAGTAAGACTCTTGTAGCAACTTTCAAACTGTTGCGCTTGAAGTGGTGCATATTTGTTCCTTCCCTTAACAGTATCTTGATGTGAAGAGCGCATGAGCAACTTATAGTAATAAAAATTATTTTGGTGGTGTGACAGTGTAAAGATCTGAGTCCTGCTCAGTAAATGGGGACATATTTAACCATATTTCCTTTATATGGTACAATCTCACTATTTAGTCTATCTTTGTGTTACCATTGGCGATGCAAATACTACGAATTCTTTTAAAAGGCAAAGCAGATTGCTGATTTACTGTTGCCACACAGTATTGAATGCTCTGAAATCTAGCTATTGTATATTCAGAATTATTCATTCCTTTTGTAGTCGATTTGAATTCAGAGCTCTATATATCTGTGTCAACGCACAATAAATAAATATATAACCAAAGCCAATTGATTCGACAGCGAAAAGTAATATATTTGCTCTGATGCTCTGTCATATCTCTTTTTTCTGTAAATACATACATTGATGCTGCATGAAAGGAAACACTTGTATTTATGTCTGAAATTTGCTCACATTATACCCGTTTCCAGGGACTGCTACTGTAAACAAACGTATACCGTATTGAAGTGTAGTACCGTTCGAGTGATTATATGCGCCCAGTTTCAGGCGCCATGCCAATAAAGCTTTCTTGTTTGTTTTGAACCAACTTCAGTGTTGGTGTCGGAATATAATGTCAATGTGCAATGCATTTACGCCTAGACAATAAATGAATGGCGATGCACCTCTCTTTATCGGAGTTAAATGTTTCACTGTACATGCATTTACCGCACTGCAAAAAAACACAAAAAAAATCGTCCGAATCTACATGTTACGCTGTAAATGACGTCGAAAAACGACAGTCTTACGTCTGGAGAGAGTGAAAAAAACGTTTATTTGACGCTATGCGCAAGAAAATTGGTTAATGATATTCTCAAGGCGCTGTGTTAGAGTGCCTCGAGCGTGTAGCGGAGGCGAACAAGCTCCTCTAGGCACGTTACACACGAGTGCCATCTGGCAGTTATCTTCGAAAACAAAGGCGTGCGTAACCGCGGAGAAAGATGCGTGCCAGTCTCGGAGGTGATAAGGTGTAGAATTCAAAGTGACGGGCAGGTGCCATCACCGTGTCGTCGTAGCAAAGCGTCGGAAACAACTTCTTGAGCATCGCGTTGCACTGTCAGCGCAGCGCGATAAACGCTACAGTCCTTAGAGTTACTTGTGTGCGCCTCTTCTAGTATAAAGGCAGACATACAAAACATAGGCGTGTTGTTATGGCGCCTCCTATGTGCGCAATATTTGCTTTTTTAATTGACAATTGCACAACTATGAACGCTAAACCTTGAGCAATATTGGTGGGTGCTGCGGATAGGGTTGGCCGTTTGGTGCCGTTTGAGGTATCGTTAGGGCGGACAAACAGATAAATGTACAGACCGACAGACAGACCGATCAAAATTTTTCCGTCGAAGGTCTCCCAAAAAACTATCGTCTTCAAAGTTGTGTGCTACCTCCTTCTATAGCCGT
Organism: Rhipicephalus microplus; assembly: GCF_013339725.1. Lineage (NCBI taxonomy): Eukaryota > Metazoa > Arthropoda > Arachnida > Ixodida > Ixodidae > Rhipicephalus > Rhipicephalus microplus. The sequence continues at coordinate 42,094,470 of NC_051173.1, forward strand.
ACTCCATTTTTGTAAACAGCTGTCAGCGTCGTCGACATATTGAGGCTCAGGCTCGGCCCAGCTCAAAGCTTGCCATCATTCTCTATGATCACGTGACAACTGGCACGGCAGCTGCAAAGCAGCCTCGTAGTCCTGGCGACCTTTGAGCTGAGTGAAGCCGGCGCGTCGCGACGTCACTGTAAGCGCCTCAGTGTGTCAACTTCGCCGGCAGTTGGTTAGGAACAAAGAATATGTTTATACTTACCAAAGACAGCAATGCATTCTTCGAGACGCTTGCATACAGCACAACCCAACCTCCGATGAGGGTAGCTGAGCAAATTCGATGTGACAAACACGGATCGGTTCGTTGGCACGATCAGACAGAAAAATGTAATTCTCTTTCTTTTAAGGCTGACAGACGCCACAGGTGGGAAAAGATCAGAAACTTTGATCACTCGGCCACTGCTTGCCAAAACGTTGACAAGGTGATGACCAAAGCCGTTGTTTTGGAATCGGGGCTTTGTTAAACCTTGTAGTGTTACGTTCTGTTCCGCTAAAACAGCTTTGTTGGGGAAAAAGTATGAAGCGCCTTGGCTATTTCAAACATTCATGTTCTGCAGAAAAAATAAAATGGTACATTTGAAATAGCAGTGCAAAAAGTATCAAACTGAAATAAATTGGGAAATTAACATGGCAATGGTAATCTCCTATGTGACCGGAATTTAAGTGTTTTGTTGATGATGATGATGATGATGATGATGGCTGATATTTGTGGTTATTACCTAATATGGCTAACTCGCCTCCAAACAAATAATTATATTTAGGGATGTATAATAATTATAAATCTAACGCAGTGTATGCGTGAATTTGTTAGAAGAAATTATTTGTACCGATTTCGATACTTGAGATAAAAGCCGTCCTCATTTCATTAAGAACTTTTCTGCGGCGGAACTGATTATAAGGTCGCTTCCAAGAGAAGTTTAGAAATAATGAATTGAGCATAATTTTATTGTAGGCCACGTTAAACATGTTTTTGTACAGTGAATTTGCTTCGCTACACAATAAAAAATAGTCGCTTGTTTCATTCTTGTTACAAGATGACAAAAGGGAAGCAGCGAGACAATCTCTATGCAAAGAATAATTTATTTTAGTACTCGACAGCGTAATTTTGTAAAATGACTCCACACTCACATGTTGAACAGAAAATCGTACGCCAGGAAACAAGAGGTATCGATATTAGTTTATGTGAGTGACTGATGTTTTACCAGATTCTTAGAATATGGCAATCCTTTGAAATCAGTTATGTAATATGAGTGTTGACGTGGAAATATTTGAAAGTATCGGAACACTGAAGGCAGCTTTTACCAGGGTGTCCACCATTTTATTTATTTTTATAACCTTTCGTTCCGGATCCTAGGTAAATCTGAGTAAAGATATATGAGTGGGAACTAAAAACTGAAACATATGCGAGAACTGCGAGTTGCTATTAGATGCTAGCGCTGAACACAAAGATAATATACCAGTAAAAAGGACCACACTTGAGGTTGGGAGGCTGATCTTTCTTAATGTCATATTGTTTCTGTCTTTTAGCCCATTTGAAAAAGACGTTGTCATAGCCCAAAAAAAACAAGGATAAAAAAATCTTATTTTGAAAATTCGGTGGCTTCAGTGGTACGGATCCAATGCTTGGGTGTCAGCCAGGAGCCCTTGGGCTCTGGGCTCAAATTCACGCCCACGTTCTCAGCCAGACGGAGAGGGTAAGGAACAACGAATAAAGATATGTCGGCTAAGTAAAACTAGTATGGTTTACAAACATATAAATCACTTCACTTCATTTTACCGAAACGCAGTAAAATTCTCATAGATTAAATCTTGTGTCCAAGCCTCTATACGCACCAATTTCGTCGGTATAAAATTTCGCAAACGCAACAGTAATGACGAATCGCCAATTAGTAGCAGACGGAGAGATAAGTAAAGATTGCTGACTGATAACGATGGCTTAGAGAAATGCTCAGAGTATAACCAACCACTCTACATAGCCTTCATAGATTACGAGAAGGCGTTTGATTCAGTAGAAATATCAGCCGTCATGCAAACACTGCGGAATCAGGGCGTAGGTAAAGTATATATAAACATTTTGGAAGAAATCTACAGGGGATCAACTGCTACCATAGTGCTTTATAAAGAAAGCAACAGAATACCAATCAAGAAGGGTGTAAGGCAGGGGGACACAATTTCCCCAATGCTATTTACCGCGTGCTTACAGGAGGTTTTCAGAAGCCTAGAATGAGAACATAGGGATAAGAGTCAATGGAAAATACCTTAGTAACCTGCGCTTCGCCGATCACCTTGCATTGCTGAGTAACTCAGGGGACGAATTGCAACTTTGATTACGGAGTTAGACAAGGAGAGCAGAAAGGTGGGTCTTAAAATTAATATGCAGAAAACGAAAGTAATGTACAATAACCTCGGCATGGAGCAGCGCTTCGAGATAGGTAATAGTGCGCTTGAAGTTGTAAAAGACTATGTCTACTTAGGGCAGGTAATAACCGCAGAGCCGAACCACGAGATTGAAGTAACTAAAGAATAAGAATGGGGTGGAGCACATTCGGCAAGCACTCTCAAATTATGACAGGTAGATTGCCACTATCCCTCAAGAGGAAGGTATATAACAGCTGTATCTTGCCGGTACTTAGCTACGGAGCAGAAACCTGGAGACTTACAAAGAGGGTTCAGCATAAATTGAGGACGACGCAGCGAGCAATGGAAAGAAAAATGGCAGGTGTAACCTTAACAGACAAGAAAAGAGCAGAGTGGATTAGGGAACAAACGGGGGTTAAGGATATCATAGCTGAAATCAAGAAAAAGAAATGGACATGGGCAGGGCATGTAGCGCGTAGACAGGATAACCGCTAGTCATTAAGGGTAACTGACTGGATTTCCAGAGAAGGGAAGCGGGTTAGGGGGAGACAGAAGATTAGGTGGGCAGATGAGATTAAGAAGTTTGCGGGTATAAATTGGCAGCAGCAAGCATAGGACCAGGTTAACTGGCGAAACATGGGAGAGGCCTTTGTCCTGCAGTGGACGTAGTCAGACTGATGATGATGATGATGATGATGATGATGATGAACGATGGCTTAACGTATTTTGAAGTGTAAGGCACCACTACAACAGACGCTGTGTGTATGCGTTTATTGGGGGGGGGGATACGCGTGAACGTGTGTGTATCTCTTTTTCTCTGATGTCTTGGTGACCCCTTACATTGCTTACTATCATCATGATCAATGTCATTATCAGCCTGACTATTTCCACTGCAGGACAAAGGCTTCTTCCTTGTTCCGCTGATCAACTCGGTCCTGTGTCTGCTGCTGCTCCTTTATACCCTCTAACTTTCTAACATCATGCACCGACTTATATTCCAGTCTCTCCTTTATCTACTGGCCTTCTCTTGGAACCGAGTTTGTGATCCTTAATGACTAGTGGTTATCTTGCCTTCGCGCTAGATATCTTGACCATGATAATTTTTTCTGGAGTTCGATTAAAATGTCCTACACCCGTTTGTTCCCCTATACACTCCGTTCTATTCTTGTCTCTTAGGTTTACACCTACCACTTTCCTTTCAATTCTCGGCTGCATTGTTCTGAACTTAAGTTTAACTCTCTTTGTAATCCTCCAGATTTCTTCTTCATATGTAAGTATCGCTAAGTTGCAGCTCTTACATAGCTTCCTTTGATGGATAGTGGCAACTTAGCGTTCATGATTTAGGAATGCTTGCTTAATGTGATTCCCCCCATTCTTATTCTTCTAGTCATTTCAATCTCGTGGTTTGGTTCCACAGTTACTAGCTGTCCTAAGTAGGCATACTCTTTTATAACTTCAATTGCACTGCTACGTATCTCGAAACGCTGTTCTCTTTCGACGTTTTTGCACATCACTTAATTTTTTGCAGATTAATTTTATGACCTATCTTGCTGCTCTACTTGTCCAGTTCATTAATCATGTATTACAAATAATCTCCTAAGTTACTCAGGGGACTTCAAATATACATAGAGCCAAATACCAAAGATTGCAAATTTTACTACTCTGTTATACGTCCTCTAATGAGAACATCATTCATGGCGTATTCAGTGAAGGCATCTTTGCGTCCTGCATGAGTGAGCAGGAAAATTAGCTCAGTGCATTACAACACCACACGTGTATATTTCTCCATACATATTGTTACGTACGTTTGGTTGAAGATCTGGAGGCAGCCCAGTTAATAAAAGCGTTTTTTGTATGACTACAACTCAGTAAGTCACAGAACGTAAGACGCATAAAAGCGCTGGTGGTCTTTGTTGCATACGCTTTCCTTCAGAAAGAAAGCGTTCCTTTACTTATGGTACGACATACTGTACAATATTGGAATTGCACCGTGAGTACCGTAGTGAAGTTTATCTTGTCACTGCGTAGATTTTCGCAACCTAACCTGATGTCACGCACGTCTTTCTATGATTGTCCATCACTGTCGAGTTTCGCTGACACATTTGCCGCCATAGCACTTCTGAAGCAGCCAGGCGGTACTTACTGATGGATTGATATCTCACCGCAAGAGTCAAAGGGAAGAAAATAAGAAAAGTGTGTCAACTTCCTGTTTTGTGCAAGAAGTGTCATAACGGCTTTCGCATAAATGTAAGGAGAAAGGGGGGTGGAATGCAGATGGGATGGTTAAAGCCTACAAGTATTTGGCACCGTCGTGGAGAACTAACAGCACGTAGTGTTTGATCGCTGCAAATAAATGGCCAAACTAAGCTCTCGGCCTTTAAGTGGACTTGAAGGGCAGTGTGTTTTCATATCACATACAGAGAACAGAAGTGCTTTCCTTGTCCGAATGGTATTCATAGTGCCACTATATCTTGTCCGTTAATCCATCAACTGAACCTTACTGCTTTATTTAATGAGGGAAGAAGATGGGAAGGACAATCATTCAGAAGAAAAATTGCTTCCTAGGTCGCACAGTATGCGTATGTGTGACAGTAGTGCATAGGAGATCGAGACAAGAAGCGAGAAACAAACGTATGCAGACAAAAAAATATTAAAGATCACAACGACTATGCAACTCTTTCGACTGCAGTAGTCATCCCAGGTAACCACCTTTTCTTGATTTTTTTCTCTTGAAACACTTGAGTTCCACATGCAAGATTTTCAATGGCGAATATAATGCATTTGATAATGTGACAGAGATTACACTACTTCATTTCAGCTTAAATGTGACATCACAAGAGTGGAAACTTGGGCTAGTTGGTGCGTAGTCATATTTGCAAGATGATTCAGCGCGCGAACAAAGGAAAAAGGACAGGGTAGACAGAAAGAGCGCTGACTTCCAACTAACTTTATTTGACAGAGTGGCAAAAATATATACTGCTAAAAAGGATGATAACAGAGCATGAAGGTAAAGGCACGCCTAATCTACACATCAGTAACAAAACACGTGTGACAGGTCCTCTATTGCCTCAAAGCCCAGCTAGGTAATCACGTTCAGCCTGTGATAAAGCAATCGATGATGTGCTTACACATTTCTCTCCTAGAAATTGTATTTTTTCGGCTTCAATAATTTCTCGGGTAAGCTGGTCCCTGTGCCTTGCCAATATTGAGCACTGATCAAAGAGAGGGGTGCTCCCACAATCTCGGCAATGAATGCCAAGATGCCCTTGTACCACGTAGTGCACATTGTTTCAATGTTCTCGGAGGCGGTCATTTATGCACCTGCCGGTTTGCCCGACATAGATGCACCCACACGTCAGTGGAATCAAGTAAACGACTCCCACTGCGCATGGGATGTAGCGTGTCCTGTGCGCGACAGAGCACGAGGCAGAATTTGCACGAGGCGCATTGACCCGTTCGCAAAGCCTCTGCAATTTTTCCGGGGCAGAAAAAACCACAAAAACGTTGGCGTCTCGAGAAATCTTTTTTAGCCTGTGTGATACGTCGTGCACGTAAGGCAGTACGACACGACGTGTGGGTGCATCTGTGTCGGGCAAACCGGCAGGTGCATAAATGACCGCCTCCGAGAACATCGAAACAATGTGCACAATGTGGTACAAGGGCATCTTGGCATTCATTGCCGAGATTGTGGGAGCACCCCTCTCTTTGATCAGTGCTCAATATTGGCAATGCACAGGGACCAGCTTACCCGAGAAATTATTGAAGCCGAAAAAATACAATTTCTAGGAGAGAAATGTGTAAGCACATCATCGATTGCTTTATCACAGGCTGAACGTGATTACCTAGCTGGGCTTTGAGGCAATAGAGGACCTGTCACACGTGTTTTGTTACTGATGTGTAGATTAGGCGTGCCTTTACCTTCATGCTCTGTTATCATCCTTTTTAGCAGTATATATTTTTGCCACTCTGTCAAATAAAGTTAGTTGGAAGTCAGCGCTCTTTCTGTCTATTCTGTCCTTTTTCCTTTGTTCGGGCACTGAATCATCTTGCAAATCAGAAATGTGACATGTTTCGTTTGCTTTCTTCCGGTTGCCGTCGCCCCCATGACGCACGAGATGATGAGCCTGATACATTTTTATGGACATAAAAGTATGTATGCCCCTAATATGTTAATAATATGTTATTAATGCAGGAAATCTTAATATATGAGTAGCTAACTTTTAGGACTATAGAAATAAAGGGATGTACTCGCACCGAAAGTGATCTGTACACTCTAAAAAAAATTACTTTCAGGTCGGAGTAAAACGCTTGTCCTCTAGCGACCCGCCTATTCGAAGTTAATTTTGCTCCGGACCTCCGGAGCAAAGTGTCTACTCCTGCTGACCGGACAAATTGCGTGGCACATCCGTGGCATTTCTCCCTAATATTTCACTCCGGCCAGCCGTAGTAACTGCGTGGCACCGCCGGAGCAGTTTTTACCGGCCCTTCGCTCCAGCTGGCCGAAGTGATTACGTAGAACCTCCGGAGCATTTTTTGCAGGTTTGTCAATCCCACTATCCCAACCTTTTGCGGGGCACTTCAAGAGTATTTTACGAATGTTTTTACTTCTTCCGGATGAAATTTGAGTGAGATGTATGAGTATATATAAAAAGTCTTTGCTTCTTTATTTATTCTATGCTGATCGTCGTCACGCGTAAGTTATATGAAGGAATTCCCAATTCTCATGCAAGCACAACAGAGCTACTGTGGATTTTTTTCATAGAGCTCTAACAGATAAAAATAAAGAAAACACTTGAGTTCTTATTTTTGTGTTATTCAAAACATGCTGCATTTCTGCTTTATCGTCCATCATTTGGGAAAAGAAGACAAGAAGAAACATACTTGCAAAAAGCCACCAAAATATATCAAAAGAAGACAGATCCCAATAAATTAACAGCACTCAAGTTTCAAGCGCAACGCTTCAAAATGAAGCCCACAATGCTACAAAAGATACATGAGGAACGAAGAAAGCGTGGCCACCGAGAACAACTGTTTACGATCCCCGAAAGATCATTCATCAGCTTCATTGATGGCCCAAGCGTTCAGCTGATTGCTCCCGGCATAATTGAGCAAAAGCATAATTGCATATAGAAACTGCAAATAATGCGAGCGCCACGAAATCTGTGACAACTGAAGCTACGGGTACTCGTTAAATTCTGTACAGTCTGCGAGTAAACGATAATAACTAACCTCATAAACTGACTAAACAAATACAAAAACACAGGACTAGCGTTCAATATGAGGAAGCCGATTCTATTTACCCCAGTGTAAGACAGCCGGTACGCCATAAAAACACACTTCCATGACGCGAACAAAGTTCAAAACAAACTAAAGTTTCCGAAATACCTTTAAAACGATAGTTATACAGTTGTAAACATTGGAAAGCATTGTTTTTCCAATAAAATGACCGAATTTTGGTACAGTTTAAGAAAACATCACAATTGCCTCTCCAGATCCTTATTCTAACTTTATTATATAATATCGCAGATATTACGCGCGCATTTCAGTTGATGCCAATCGTCATACTGCAAGCAAATTAGACCCTTACAGTTTGTATGTTTGTGGCCTGTCTTTAAAAAAGGCGTACCTTCATTCTGCATTGCAAAGTAATCTTCCAGGAAAGTTGGCAAAGTGTTTTTGGGGCGAAGCTCCTTGTTTAAAAAAAGTTTATTTACAGCATGTACAGAACACAAAGGCTTCACACCATTCCAGTAACAGGGCACATACACTTCGGCACATCTATATTTCACGACTAACATCACTACGTTACAGTGAAGACATTTGCTCTAATATACATGATTATGTTGGCATGCATGTACACAAAAATTCAATGTGATATCACGATACAAGGGTATAACGATACAATACATCCAAATGAAACACAATTTGTAACAAATGAAATCATATATAACAACTCAACGGGCGCTGCTTAGCACCAAGTCGGTCAAAAAATGAGTTGTATCCTTTCGTGTTCCACCTTGACGAAAGGGCACGACCAATGCCGCAGAAACTCTTGCTCCTCGAGGAAGAAAAGCTCTTCGGAGAGGAACGCGAGGATCTCTCGTCTCATTCTCCCCAGTATCGGCCACAAGGCACGCCGGCAGCAATTGGCAGCTATGGCCTCACATCCGTTTCTCTAAAGGCTGAACAGCCCCGCAACTATTAAGAGAGCGGAGAAGCGGCTACGCGGAAATCGGCCGTTGGACACGAAAGTTCGCACACCCTGTCCCCAAAAACCAGCATTAACCGCACGCCAAAAAAGGCGGGAAACCACACTTTCAAACGTCGCATGTCGATTGGTCTCTACCATGACGCAGTTAGGGCAAGTGGAAGTGCGAACTACCTGCCATCGCTGCAACCAATCTCGCGTGGGGAGCAAGCCCCAGCCCAACCTCCAGACAAAGTCTCTGAGATGTCCTGGCAACACTGCGGCAGTTATTGGTTTCCAAGCGCGGTTCAATACAGATTGACGATGCTGGGGCACCAAGGGCCGTAGAAGGGCGGCCATTGTGTCCACCACTCTAGAATCGGCCACCTCTATCTGTGGGCCCGTAGCTTCCAAACGTCGGTGAAATGCCAGAAGGGCTCGATACAAAGATGGTAATTCAGTTGATTGGGGACCTTTGTTTATTTGGCTATCCGGCAAGAAGACACGTAGTGATGGCCCCAGATGGTAGCGAGCCAATGTCTGAGTGGGCATGTCATCATTGCTTAGTATTCGCAATAGAGTGCGGAGGCACAATGTAGAAGTCGCCACGGAAATGTCGGCGAATGCAAAACCGCCTTGATCTCGCGGTTGAGCTAACGCTGGACGCGATAACAATTCTGTGCCACCAGACCAAAAAAAATGAACTGATGCAGCTTTGCACTTTCCTGCAGATGTGGAGCGGTGGTTTAACAGAAAGGCAAAGGTACCAAAATTTTCCTAGGTACACCGTTTGAGTTAAGTAACCGCGTTCCAAGAGGGGGAATTCGAAGTACCTGGCTGCTTTGATATCATTTAGAAGAGTTTGTAGAACGGATGACCAGATGCTATCCTGTATACCAAATACAGTGAAAGTAACTCCGAGTATTGAAATCTCAGGAGACCACTGTAAAGGTGACGTGATGTTGATACGACCGCTGGGGTTGCCAATGAAAAAATACTGGCTTTTAGAAAAGTTTAACCTTGCACCGGAGATAATACCGAAATCATGGAATGTATCAAGAGCATGCTGCAGCGACTGTTCAATATGTACATATAGAGTGATATCATCTGCATATGCAGCGACCTTTACTTGAGTGTTACCGGGTAGAGGTAAGCCACGAATCTGCGGGTGATGTTCAACGACCCTTAAGAAGGGTTCTAATGCAAGGATAAATAACACTGGGGAGAAGGGACACCCTTGACGGACCCCACGCGTGACTCTAAATGCGTGACTCTCACGGGAATCTAAGTAAAGGGTACTTTCTAAATTAGCGTACATCGCGTTGATAAGGTCAATGAACTTATCCGGGAATCCGTATGCATGTAAAACATTTAGTATGTAGCCATGTTCTATTAAATCAAAAGCTTTCTCTTCATCTAATGAAACCAACAGTCCTTGCGCACATCGGCTAATGGTGTATTGAATGATGTCACGCGTTAACCACGTATGGGTGTGTATTTCTCGGCCCGGAACAGAACAGACCTGGTGGGGAGCGATTAATGTTGCAATAAATGGACTGATTCGGCGCACCAAAATGTTAGCCAAGAGCTTGTAATCTACATTGAGCAGGGTAATAGGGCGCCAATCTTCTGGTCGCGTGGACATTGGGTCTTTCTTGGAAACTAGTGTTATACGGCCTTTGTGGAAAGAAGTTGGAAGTGTAATATCTTGGAAACACTTGCGAATGACGCGTGACATAGTTGGACCAATGATAGGCCAGAGCTGTACATAAAACTCTGCAGGGAGTCCGTCAGGCCCTGGGGCCGATCCCTTTTTCATTGCGTCTAATGCGCCTTTGATTTCGTCATCGGATGGCGGTGATAGGAGGACGTCATTTGACATGTTGGAATCATGAGGTAAATCTGTTAGCAGAGGATGCGAAGAAACAGATCTTGGGTAACAGACATTAGCACCAGATTTAGCTATTGACTCAAAGTGTTGAGCGAATTCCTGAAAGTCGCGCGTACCCGCAGCAGCTGGATTGATAGAGTTCAGCGAGTGGGCAGGCCAGCCTGGTGGACAAAGCAGAGCTCTGCGTGCATACCTTAGCACCTCAGGGTGCGCACAGGGTGAACGTCTACAGCACCAAGCTGCAGCCGAGAGTGAAGAAGCGCGCAAAATACGCTGGTACCGTTCAACGAGCTCCTCTTGCCATGCCCGCATTACAGTGGAAGGACTGGGATCTCGATTGGCAATGCGTATCTTCTGGATTAACAATGACGCATCTTTCGACACACGGGTGCAACGTCCTCTGCCCGACGCACTGCAATGATGCCGCCACTGTTCTTGGAGGCGATCCCAATCAGCTACATCTGCCCCAATGAGCGATGCGCGTAATGCTCGGGATAATTTCTCCGTAGCCTGAAAGTCCTGGAGGACGCGGCAATCGAGACGCCATGGTCTGTGAACCGTTGGCGTCCCCGCTGGCAGGCGGAGAGATAACATAACCGGCCGATGGTCGCTAATGTACACTGGTGTCGGTGGCAATGACATTACCCCGGTGTCGTGAACGTAGGTAATGAGACTGGGGGATGCATACACGCGATCAACTCGGCTGCTCGACGCTGCTCGACGCCAAGTATAGGTATAATTACTGCCATGCACACTTTGATGAATGTCACTTATTGCCAATTGCTGCACTAGACGTTCGAGTTCTCTGGCATTTCAGTTTGACCGGCCACGACCCGGACCTCGAACGTCTGCGTGTGAGTCTAAGACACAATTGAAATCCCCTAAAAGTACCACATGTCGGGAATTTAAAAGAAACGCATCAAGAGATTGGAAGAACGCGATTGAGTTCTCGCGTGCCGCTGGGGCATACACGGCAACAAATCTTATTCTTAACGAAAAAAAAGGTGCAGTCGAACGCCAGCACGCGTCCAAGGGCATCGAAGGAAACATGATGGTCACGTAAAAGACCTCGGTTAAAAATAACGACTCCGACGCCAGTCGAATGCGTGCTGGCGTATGAAAAGAAACAATCAAAATTGAACGCGCGCTTGAAAGCGAGTACATCAGAAAGCTTGAAAAAATTTGTTTCTTGCACGAAAAGCAAATCACAGTGCACTGAACGTGCAAAAGCCAATACCTCAGCCTGTTTTTGTGGATTTCGGAAACCTTGAACGTTAAAAGTAATAACTTTTAGAGTAATAGCCATGGGGAAAATGAAAACATAGTATAGGATCACGCAAATTCAGGGGTACCTTCTAAGGTGCGGGAGCCAATGCCCCGCAAGTGGCTGAGTCATTTTTTCCGGCCGGGCGATCCACCGGAGGTTCGGGGCTTCCGGGATCGCGTCGACGTCCGCAGGGGACTTCTGTCTCTGGTGGGGCTTCTAAGTCACGGGTGGTTATCCGGTAGCGTTTGATGTCCGGGTTTTCGAGCGAGGATGGTACAAAGACGTCTCCACTGTTCTGGCTTATGTCACTGGGGCTGGTGTCTTCGTCAATTTGTAGGGGCGCCTCACTCGCGGTGCTGTTGGAGTCCTCGTAGATGCAGGCGCCGTCGTCTTGAGATGTAGACTCCTCGATGACACCTGAACTTGTTGTCGACAGAGCAGCAACGTGAGGAGCCTCAGATGCAAATATTCCCATCCGAGACGCCGTCCTCATGAGGCGCTTCGTCTGACGAGGGCTTGGCCTGAGATTCCTCAGAAATGGCCACGGGACGCGGAGAACTTAAGTTTTAGATGCGGAGCATCTTATACTCGCGCCTTGTAGTGCGCCGTCCGCACCGCTTCTCGAACATTCGACAGCTGACGCGCGCGCATGCGCCGTCGCGCCGTCGCCCACTCTTCCACCATCTGTGCATCCCTTCCTCCTCTACACACCGCGTTCGACATCTACAATTCTCCTGATTCTCCAGTGGACGCGCATGTGGCGTCGCGCTTCGAGAACATTCAACAGCTGACAGTGCATGCGCCGTCGTGCTGTATATATACTCAAGGTCGGCGCTCGCTCGCTCAGTTGCCGCTCGTCGGTTGGTTTGTACGGCGCGTCGACGTCCAAGGTCGCGGTGAAATGAATTCCAACGAATCCACAAACACAATGATCGACGTCCCTTCGACCAGCGCCGCCCTTTCGCATACGTGTGTACGTGTTCACTCATTTAACACCCCCTCCTACAACCAATTTAGCCATCGACCCAAGTAAGTCGCAATTTAACACCCCATTTCACAACCACGTTAACCAATTTAGCCATCGACCCAAGTAAGTCGCACTTTAACACCCCGTTAACCAATTATATGCTCCGCATCCTCCTCAGTGTTCCCCCGAGGGAAGCTGCGGGCAATTTTTTTAGTACCTGGAGGGATTACCAGGCCTGGAATCGTTGGGAATGCAGTGGGCGTCTGGTGCAGCGTCGCGATTGGCACACCTTGGTCGTGGTCGGTTACCACGGCTCGCGTTGACGAATCGTCGCACTTGTTCTTAGATGGCGTTCCTGGTTGAAGTGGAGGGAAATCCTTGGATGCCGCCTCGGAATACGATGGCCTGATGGTGCAGGCCACGGTTGCATGCGGGTCCCCGCAACGGCGACACGGCAGCGAGCAGCCTTTCCCGTCGTGGCCATAAACGCCGCACCTTCCACAAAACGGAGCTGTGCAGTTCATGCGGAAGTGCCCAATGTCTCCACATCGACGACACACTCGCTGGATGCCTTTATAGTCACAGGTTACTCGATGGCCCGCGACCTTGAGGTAGTTGGGCACCGGTGACGAAGCCTTCATTTCCATGCGGACGTATCGCGTCCCAGTGGTCACGGTTGGGGGCGATCCCATGAGTCCTCTGGTGATGTGCAGCACCTTCCCGTAGGGAGAGAGTGCTTGTGCGAGGACTTCGCTGGGTACGCGGCACGGCAGGAACAGGACGGTCACTTGGGTCACTTGGGGTCCCAGGGGTACGATGGCGACGCGCTCTCCTCGGATGATAAGGCGCGACGCGTCTACGATTTGGGCCAGGGCGGCCTCACTGTTGACGGTAACTTGGTAGTTCCGGCCTCCAAAGTGCTGAACGCAGTATACTTCTTCGATTCCTACTATTGAAGACGTCGCGTCGACGACGTGTTCGGGACTAGTTCCCTCGGAGACGACTACGTCGAAGGCTAGCGCCTTCTTTGGGGACCTCGTAGTACGTAACCACCAGTGGCATATACCCCAAATAGGTATAACATTTGACCACAAAGGTGGTGCCGTGAAAGATTTCTTCTGTGCGTTGTTTACCAATAAAAATAGTGCTCAATGTACAAGCCAATGGCTGCTAATGGGGAATAAGAGACAGTAGCATTTGGCTTTTAGTTCTCGCGCACGCTGCGATCCCCATTAGCAGCCATTGGCATGTACATTGAGCACTATCGGACAAGAAAGGGTTGCTACATTATGCTCGCTCGGTGTAACCTCCTTAGTTTTAGAAAGGTTTAGCGAGCGTTGAGCTGCAGGGCCATGAATACAATGAACTAGTATATACCATGAATGAAGTCGAGGTGGTTAAAGGGGGGAAGTAGATACGAAGTGCAAGCCGTAAGAAATTAAAAGCTGAATCCTCCTGTCTCTCATTTCACATTAGCAGCCACTGGCATGTAAATTGAGCACTATCTGACAGGAAAAGGTTGCTACGTTATACTCGCTTGGCGTAACCTCCTTGGTTTTAGAAAGGTTTAGCGAGCATTGGGCAGCAGTGTCATGAATACAGTGAAATAGTATATACCATGAACTCAAGGTGGTTGAAGGTGGAAAGTAGACCCGAAGCCCAAGCCGTAAGAAAGTGTGCGTGTGCCACCTCTCGTTTAGTCCTTGGAATGTCCACTGAATGGCGGTGCTTCTATATGGGGAATATATGATAAAAAATGCGAGATGGTGGGACTTGGAGTGTTGAATAGATGGACGGACGGCCACACAGACAGATGCATGGATGGACGCATGCACGGACGCAGGGGCAGATGCATGAACGAACGCAGAAACGGGCACACGAACAGACGCACGGACGGTCACACAGACGGACGCATGGACGGACGAATGCTTCGCCCCTCTCTCCATCATTCACTCCGTGTATATGTTGTCATTTTTTAATTACTACTGCCCACTCTGTTTGGCTGGTTGTCGTAGTGAACGTTTCACAAAGTATAGTTATTGCATGAGTATGTAACGAGTAGCCTTATGAAAAAATAAAGAAAATGTTCACCAATGTATAACAAATTAACTTAGCAATAAAAAGTACTAACATCAAACTGCCTATTCCAACTGCAGTTTTATCACGTACTGGCGTAAATGAGTGAGGGTCGAGCAGTTCACTTATCTTGCAAGTCCATGGATACGTCGGAGGTCATGGAAGGTGATTCATAGAGACGTCATGAAGAGGTCACCAGGATTCGAGGAGTTCTCTTTTCCCCTGCCCTGCTCACAGGCTAGCGTTGTTGCTTCTGGTAATCGAGCCCTGCTCGTAAGAGAGAGAGAGAGAGAGAGAAAAAAAAGTGTTATCCTTTTCAGAGAGAAGTTGGACAGGACAGCGAACATTTTGAGTTTCACCTGTTTTATCAGAAATACTTGACCCCCTCCCCCAAAGAAAATCGCTATTACAGCCATGCCAGCGGGGCTGAAAAGAAGAAAAGTGCTGCAGTGTGTCTCTACTCTCTCCCATGATAAAAGCTGAAAATACGGCTAGTTTCTCGAAACGGCGGTCCCTCTTTTCTCTCTTACTCTCATAACCATGCCCCTCCGTCCTACGCTGAGCTGTGCAGTCAAACGGGCTGCAGAAAGAAGTCTTTAACCCCGCACCTTTTACACAGAAACGTCGGGCGTCCCAGAACCTTTGTGGGGGATGTTTTGAGCAAAATATGGCAAAAAAAATAATAATAGCACAGGCTGTGCCTATCTGTGCTCTCTTGCTTCTTGTCCTCTTTTTTTGCGCGACACTTCCTCTGCAATGAAATACCAACTCGCCCAACGCTCAGTTCTTCTAAGCTCTACAATATGTTTCGCCTAGCTATCCGATCATTCCTTCTTTACCCATTAGTCGTCCCTGGTCTCGTCAGCTACTTTCTTCCCTCTCTTTCATGTTTTAACAGCAGGACAACCCTGAAGGTCAATATTTCAAATAACACTTACAAAATAAGAAAATCACCAAAATATGTGTGTGTATAAGTTTTAAAAGTGTACACCAAGCTCTAGCTCATTTCACTTCATTTAAAAAGAATCAACGCTGATTTCAGTTATTCATGTTTTATTATTACAGCTTACATTATAGATCAAAATAAATTATAAGTAGTGGTAGACCATGACCCGGTGTTTGTTAATATTGAAAGTGGACAAATACTACCGCTTTTGTATGATGACAAAACAAAAAGATTTTTTAGCCTGTTATGTTTGCTTATTTATCGCCTATTTATAGGATCAACTCATGGATATGCAATTTTCGAATATTGTATATCTAATCAGCGCTCTAAATATTATTATGGTGTGAGTAAAATTGCCGAAATTAAATTAGGAATTGACTTGCAAACAACGCTTTATCGAAATTTCCTAGACGTTTACTAACGTCCTGTAAAATTAGCCGATTATTGATAACCTGTTTTCATCAGACCACCATTATCTATCTTTGCACTACGTGACATATAAGTCAGATGACACAGATAATTCAAGAAGAACTCATTCAGCAGTTTTGCACTGCGCCAGCGACCGCTGAGTCTCTCACCCCTCGGGAGATCACAATATGTCGTTCGCTGCCAGGAACCATCACATGATTACCGTTCGCATAACTCTCTTCTGTTGATGATAACCTTCATTGCTGCTTCTAGTCGCTTGTGATATCCAGAAGGTGCACAGAACGATTTCCTTTTGTTTTTGAGCGTGGCCAAACGCTTGGCACAATCCTCATTGCACCGGCCGGCTTGGTCTGTGCCATGTTGGTTTCTGGGGAACGGCCTCCCGGCGGCCAGCCTGCCCACGTCACTCCTCGAACAGCCAATGAATGCCGCTGAGCGATGAGCAAGAACAATTGAGGAGCATCCACAGGGGCAAAAGTGTTGTGCCGGATGATTTCCGGAACAACCACGATGCATAACCAGGGGATTGGCCCCGTTGTCCCCCGGTTTTTTTTTTTCGTCTGGCACCCACCGGAGGAAAACGTTGGAAAACAAATGCATTTGCTCCGGTACAAACCGGTTTGAGTGAGGCCACCGGAGCTGAGCGGGTGCATCAATCCCCGATTCTTCCCAACTAGGCATATTTTTGTTTACAGTGTGGACCCTTACTGCATGATGAGAAAATGAGAAAATACTTTTCAGAAAAAGAGTTTGCCATTTATCCCCATGAAACTCTGTTTTCTGCGAAAAGTGAAATACTCTAAAAGAAAGAGATAAAACGTCCCTCAGTAAAGCGCAATATCACACATAAAATACTGTCGATAGTTCTCTTTGAAACTTGCGTTGAAAATGTCAGCTCTAGCTTGTCAAGCGTCGTTCAAAAAAGATGTTCGAGTTTAATGTTAAGAAAACTTTTTGTAGTCGAACGTTCGTCTGTTGTAGTTGGCTCGAACATTCAGTATGGTTAGTGACGTCCGCGTCCGTGATATATTGTTAATTGCTACCGCCTCAACTTGTTTCTTTCCCGCCGTTTGAAAAGCCTTGGAAACCGACGATTTTCTAGAAAGCTATTCAACCCGTAAAAGAGGGGCTAATGATCCTATACATACCAACTTTACTGTCAGTGTGAGGTGTTTAACTTGTTGGAAAGTTATTCATGCAAATCGCTAAAAATTGCAGTGACTCAGCCAAAGGAGTGTGCGGCTTCCCGCGTCCATTGTACGTAGCATTCTTTGATGACACATGGCACCAGCAAACAATATGTTTGGGTACATCCATTCTACATCACTAAAGCTCCAGTGGACAGCGAGTGTCGTCTGCCTGTTCAACAGCCTACCCTTTATGACCCAAGTGGCGCGGCCATGTTTGTATAAACGTTTCTTTTGTCGCACACCACGCCAGGTTAACTGTGTGCCGCAAACTTAGCGATTAGTGACTTGCAAAGTGGTGACACTGTGTACAATATGTAGGAAAACTCACCATCTGAGTCACTTCAGCACGTTGCTGAACTTAATTAACGTCATGCTCTCGTGATCCACTCAACGCCATTATAGACGCGCCTGCTCGGGTACTGCGACACTGAGACGCAATCACAGTGCCCAAGTTTTTGCTTTTCTGTCATCAGTCTAAAAAACTTTTCGCTTGCAATGAGCTGGCATGTTGTCGGTGTACATGACAATAGAATGGGGATGACTGGTAGGTTTGCAGCACCTGGCTGAGCCAAGTTCAAACATTCCGGTATGTGCTCCGTGTTCGTGAAGCACTAATATCGCCAGCGACCGTTGTGCATTCAGAGAGTTAAGGAGCAATGGCAGCCCCGAAAATTATGACCACTTATTATTGCCCGAAGCTGTTTCATACGTACGGCGTCACCTAACTTGTGGTGCAAATGGCGTAATGGTGTTGTATTCGGTGACCCCAGTGGACAACTTGACCCTACAGCCAAGTTTTCCAGTTTGACTGCAGCGCAAGAACGCACAGCATAGTGGATAAAAAAATAATAATGAGATACGATCAGTCGAAATGGAACGCGATGCGCGCGCCTTCCTGCCTGCTCGAGTGGGTGTATCTGGCAGGAATGGACGGGGAACAGGGCGAAAGCCGCAGCTCCTTCTGGTCCGTGGACGGTTCCCATACTAACAAAAATTAAGGAAAGGTGTATTATGGTGGCTCAGACCTGACCAGGCGAAAAGGGTATGCTCAAACAGTAGTACCATCACAGCATATTCACGAAGCGAATGGTGACGAGTGGGTCATTAAACCCAGTGCATTGCCCACTCGGTCATGAAAAGACGTAAGAATATGTGTGTAGAAAATATATAAAGTTAATTATTAATTACAGTGCGCATATGGTGTTGAGAGGTCAATATGAATATTCATATAGAGATGCATAATTATTAAGTTATGCATAGCTACAATAATACGGACCTTCATGCGGATATCCACAACAATACGCAAATGAATATCCATATGAATTAGCATATGTATATCCATACCAATAGGGATATTTATAGGAATATCTATATGAATATCGTATGGCTGTCGATACTATAGCGTGATACGCCGACAAACAGAGGACATGGCTCGACCCTAAGGAGCTTCACCACTGAAATGTGTTTTATGCATACATAAACATTCAGAATACTTTTCACCCGAAGCGGATAACATATTGTAGCGCGTGAATGATTGAAAACTAGTCTGGATAAGCTGTTGAAAACATCATGATATTTATCTCGCACGTGGCAGCGCACCGTAGCATGCGCCTTGGTCAGCAACTGCGGACACTGCCTACTCCTCAGTGGCACCACCATGACGCGAAACTATCAATTGTATTATGGGAAAGTTGTGTTTTCCTCCACAGTTATTTTCTTTACATTAGCACGGAATACAGAAAGCAATGTCACTTATCCGTTCATTAGGTTGCTCGCATCTTGGTTTTCAGTCAGAATATGTCTATAAAAAATGAATGAACCGTCCACCCCTCCCCTCCTCTTGAATCAATAGGAGTGAATGGTAAGGTAAAGCGGCCATCTTGGGTTCAGCTTGATGTCTCTGTAGCTGTTGAACATTTCATCGTGAAAATTAGCGTGTTTGGTAAGAAATCTCATGGCCTTCAGTTTGTATATTTTAAACTGTGTTGTTTCTTACCTCGGTGTGTTTGAGTACTAAATTTTGGGCTGTGGTGTAAATTTTTTTTTCTTAGAAACCAGCAACTGTATGTTCGTGGAAATGAGTAAAATATTCCCATGGCAGTGGCGTTATCTTTTCTGTGTGTCACATTTTTCTACAATACATATGATTGCTTGTCGTGTTAGTTAAGAAAAAGTTTCCCGTCAGTCTTTTTTCTTTCTTAAATATAGTTCCCATGCTGCAAAGAACAAAATAAGCATAAACATTGTGTTTCGTTACTTTTGAAGCTGTTGGTTTTGATGATTTGGAAAAAAAGATAGGTATAATCTGAAAAACTCTCAACGCATTTGGTCGAACACCTTTCCAGAAAACGTACATCAAGTTCTAAATATTATCCCAATTCCTTATTGCAAGCAAAATAATGACACATTGTACTGTTTCGCCTGTATAGTTCTTGTCAACATTCACACTGTTCTTGTTATGACTTAAAAATCAATAAAAAACAGGACGGCCTCTTATTATCAGTTCAAGTGAGCACCGCAAGAACATGGCGACAAAAACACCGACGGCAAGAGCGCCACAATTTAGTGTTGCAGGTGAAAACTTGACCGTAGCCAAATCAAACTTGACCTGGTTTAGCCAGACTAGCATTAAATTAACATTGTGTTACACTCTCAGTGGAAAAAATTCTTTATATAGAGACGACTGGACGTCGGCCCACAAATCAGCAGGCTTTTGTGAGGATTACGGGATTGTGCAAACGCCTTTGACTAGTGGCACAAACTCGCACGCGTCAGGTCATACAAGGCTTCTTGCTTCTTTCCTTCCATCCTTTCTTTTTCGCATTTTTACTTCTCCATATTCTTTTCCGTAGGGTAACCAAGCTTAAGAGTTCGTCGTGAGCTTTCACGATATATATATATATATATATATATATATATATATATATATATATATATGGCTGCTCCTCGAAGGCGCTAAGGGTGATCCACCCTCAGTAAGAATGGTCGGTATATATTGTCCTTGACAATTTTCGGCCACACGGGAACCCTTCGTGTGCTTTTCTCATCTTTCAGCCCCTTATCTCTCTCGTTTTGTTTCTTCAGTGCGGTCATTTATCTTACACATTAGCAGGAAGTGCCAATTTAAGCATGGCGGAGAATGCCATGGCGATAAAATGAACATTTGCACCTCACTGCCCGAGGCGAGAAAAATCAATGCTACTGTAAAGCAGCCTTCTCACTTCTTTCGGCAGTAACAGGCAAAAAAAAAAAGATGAACAAATACGGTGGGAGACGCTTTCCGGCGCAATCCGTCTTTTGCTACAGTGGTGGCCGCTTTTCCGCATGAAACAATTGCTCTTCCTGTTCGGGGTATTTTTTCTCGTCTTGTATGACCTCGAAGAATACTTTATGGCCACGTGCTCTTCAGCAAAGCGCGCACAAAAAGTACATGCAGAAAAGATAAAAAAGGCGCCCTTTCTGGGTTTTTTGTCTTTCTTTCAGTGCCTACATCTGGGAGTAAACAGAAAAAAGGAGTCACATCAACCTATTTTTAGACTTGAAAGAATTGGAAATGTGTGCCATCCACGTTATTTTGCATGCGATGTATATTAAAGGGAGCCGGGGGGCTAGCTAATTCTTAGCGCAGCGGCAAACTCTCTGCCCCGTTGATCAAGTCAGAAAGAAACTAAGATGCGCAGTGGACGCAAAAATGAAAATGATGCGATGACGCTCTTCGCACAGCGGTGTCCTTTTAATTTGTGACTTTTCGGAAGTAAATGTAGTAATAATACAGTTATCAGTACTTTTCGTTCGCCATCATTGTCCAACAGATGCATAACCACAATAACCCGGTGTATTAAACAGTTGACGTTACAAGGCTTACTGAGCAAAGGTAGGAGGTACAACATTTGGCGCCTTCGTCAGGTTGCTCGGAGAGCGGCAATTTCCTCTTGCAAACCCAAACCCTGCATGCCCGCCTATACCAATTGACTTTATGCTACCGTTGGAACGGTAACCACGGAAAGGATTCACAATGGTATGCGACGTGACGTCCAGTCATCCCCTCGGACGGGTTCGCAAATTCAGTTTTACAGAAGTGTGCATGGTGATGAATTGTCAAAGTTCACCTTAACGCTTCGAAAGCTTTCCGCTGTTAGCATCTCATATGTCGCCGTACAGACCATTTGTATACGTTCTCACTGAGCCAATAGAATATAACAGAAGTTCTACTTGACGCTGAACCTATATATACTCAAAATAATCCGGCTTCCTCATTATGTAAAGTTTGCTCTCACTATGGCAGTGTGTAAACACAAGCTAGCGGAATTGGGCGTTTTAAGGGCGTAATACTACCTTCATTTTGACCAAAATCTCTTACGAGGTAAAAAAAAAGTGTATTATGGTTCTGCGTCCTAGATTTTCCTTCCTTAGAAAAATGACAAGAAGAAAAGGCGGTAGAAAGGAGGTAAATTCACTGTCTGACATTATTCTTCATGAAAGAGACCAACAGAAAACTGCCGATTTCACCTGCTCTCCCATGTTTTTTTTGTTTGTTTCCCTAGCTGTTTGCACTACCTTCAGTGATGACGGGCATCCAATCTGCTGTGCGGGGGTAATTGAGTGTGCTCTCACATGAAAGCGCGAATTTCTAAACATCCTCAGTAATTTCAAGAACGTGTTAATCAATTATTTATTTCTTCGCCTCCTCGACTGAATATGTATTGTACGGAGTGCTGCAGAAATCACTACGGACCGTTTTGTTCGGGCTGATGCAGCACTTCGACGACAGAATTAGTTCGCTAATGTTGTTTACCATCACACCAATGTAACGCTAGAGGAAGTGCCTTCAAACCGTCGATGCAGATGATCGGCATTGCGTGCACACTCTGTAAACCCTTTAGGAAAACGAATCGGGCAGGCGCTGCGTGCCTCAACGCACGGAATAAAACCAAGTGCTGAGAAAACTTGGAGAAAAAAATTGCCCGCAGCTTCCCTCGGGGGAACACTGAGGAGGATGCGGACCATATAATTGGTTAACGGGGTGTTAAAGTGCGACTTACTTGGGTCGATGGCTAAATTGGTTAACGTGGTTGTGAAATGGGGTGTTACATTGCGACTTACTTGGGTCGATGGCTAAATTGGTTAACGTGGTTGTAGGAGGGGGTGTTAAATGAGTGAACACGTACACACGTATGCGAAAGGGCGGCGCTGGTCGAAGGGACGTCGATCATTGTGTTTGTGGATTCGTTGGAATTCATTTCACCGCGACCTTGGACGTCGACGCGCCGTACAAACCAACCGACGAGCGGCAACTGAGCGAGCGAGCGCCGACCTTGAGTATATTATACAGCACGACGGCGCATGCACTGTCAGCTGTTGAATGTTCTCGAAGCGCGACGCCACATGCGCGTCCACTGGAGAATCAGGAGAATTGTAGATGTCGAACGCGGTGTGTAGAGGAGGAAGGGTGCACAGATGGTGGAGGAGTGAAGCGCGCGCGGTGTGTAGAGGAGGAAGAGATGCACAGATGGTGGAAGAGTGGGCGACGGCGCGACGGCGCATGCGCGCGCGTCAGCTGTCGAATGTTCGAGAAGCGGTGCGGACGGCGCACTACAAGGCGCGAGTATAAGATGCTCCGCATCTAAAATTGGCCCCGCATCTCCGTGTTACACCGCAAATATCGTCGAAAGACGATAATCTTGCGTCTGGACAGAGTGAATAAACGTTTATTTGATGTTCTGCGCGTGAAAATTGGTGAATGGTACTCCGGAGGCGCTGCGTTAGAGTGCATCGAGCGTGCAGCGGAGGCAAACGAGTGCATCAAGTCACGTGACACGTGAGACATGAGCGCTATCTAGCAGTTATCCTCGAAAACGGGACGCGCACCGCGCGCCCCCGTCTCTTAGGTGATAAGGTGTAGAAAGCAAGACGACGGGTAGGTGCCACAACCGTGTAGTTTTAGCAAAACGTTCAAAACACTTGCCGTTTCGTGCAAGCATTGCATGGCCAGCGCAGCGTTTTAAAGGCTACGATCCTTAAAGTTACTTATGTAGGCATTTTCTGGCAAAATAAACGTACATAATAATGGCGTGTTTCAGGTGCCTCAGATATGCGCAATATTTGCTTTTTAATTGACAATCGCACAAGTATGAACGCTGAACTATGAGCAATATTGGCAGGCACTGCGGATCGGGTCGGCCGTTTGAAGTACCGCTTGGTATCTTTCGTGCCGTTTATGGTACCGTTAAAGGTGCACAAACAGACAAACGTACAGACAGGCAGACCTTAAATGTTTGCGTCGAAGGTCCCTAAGAAAGACTATCGTCTTTAAAAAGAAAAAAAAGAAGGGAAAACGGATAACGTGATTCTTCTCAAGCGGCCGCTACGAAGTGAGATAAAGTGCCCTTCGACACACAATTACATCGTTGTCCTCAAGCCGCACGTTTCTTGCGGGTTTCACACATTTTTACCTGCTAATCGTGTGGGCGACGCGATCCGGGCCTACCTGCGAGACCCCTTCACCGCAGAAGTTCAAGTATAGTCGACCTAGAAACAGAACATCATCGTCTGCAGCACAAGCGAGCTTCCCAAAGTTCAAAAACTCCTCGGAGACTTCCAGCTGCTGTTGGGGGATCAGCATTTCCTGTCTGAGGTCGCGCCAAGCTTTCCGGCGAAACGTGCAGGGGTGTAATCACCATCAACTCTGCCAAGACCTCTCAAAATATCAAGTCAGAACTACACTGGCCCGAAGGAACTGTCCTTGCAGTTCGTAAACTCGGTGACTCCACGGCGGTAATGGTGACCTTCGAGGGCACGAAGCTCCCGCGATCCTTTTTCTACCACTGTGTGGTGACGTGCATTCGACCATATAAGAAGACAGTTCCCGCATGCACTAGATGCAGCACCATTGGCCATCGGCCGTCTGTATGACCCCACCCTAACCCGGACCGCTGTTCCAAGCGTGGCACTCTCGCTGCCGAAGGCCTTAGCGACCACGACTGCCACCTCAACTGCCTCCTCCTCTGCCAAGGTTCTCACGAGATCGGGGCCAGAGACTGGAAGTGCAATTACCGAGATTCACGCCGACCTCGGCACCTTCTCACAGGTCCACGTCATCACCACTCCACAACAAGAAAGATGCCTCTCCAAAACAACCTGATTCATCGCGCCCAGCCCACACTCAAGGATTTCCGCCGCTAACTGTCTTGACGGCCCCATCACAGGTAAGTGGTTGAGTAGCAGTTGCTGCTCCCAGAATTTTTTTTTCGCCTCCTGCTGCTTCTTTCTTCCCAGATTTTGTGGCCATCCGCAAGCAGAGCGCGGACATTCATCGGCGAATCGTATCAGTAACAAAACAAGTTGCATCCATGCAACAGCGCACTCCGCAAGCGTCCGGTCCCGCCGCCCTTGCCCAGATGGCCATTCCGGCCACCACCTTCAAGCTTAGCCCACAGGCTTCGCCCAAATCGAACACTCCGACGCCTCCCGCAGTTGCCGCTCCCTTGCCGGTGGCGCCGTTGGCTCCTGGAGGAGCGCGTTTCCTGCCTATCTCCTCCTACAGCATATCTCCACGTTTTTCGTGCACCGCATAGTAGCTGGAATGTGCAGGCTTTCCAGGCCTGGGCAACCACTCACTTTGAATCCAAAACATCGCGGTCCCCTTCTCTTCACTTCACTTCACTTTTATTTCCTTAAAGACCCCCTGTAGGGGTATTACATAAGGGGTGGTGCATAACAAAAAAAAAAAAAAGAGAACTATACAACGGTGTTTTTAATGGCTTCTGCAAACATAGATGGGTTAGTGATGGCACAGGTGGCGTGAGGAAGGCCATTCCAGTCTTTTGCTGCTCTTACGAAAAAGGAGGCTTGGAATACAGTGGTCCGGGTACGTGGTAATGCGACTTGTAACGGATGACCAGTGCGATGGGATATGTGCGGAGGGGGCGTGATGTACGGTGGATGATTCAGTGAACTGAAATAAAACATATGAAAAAGAGAGAGGGTGGCACACCGTCGGCGTGAAGCAAGGGTTTCTAGACCTGATTCCGCCTTTAGAGATGAGATGCTGATATCGTATGAATATGCAGAATGAATGAACCTGGTAGCCCGATTTTGAAGTGATTCGAGTTCACTTATGATGTATGATTGATGAGGGCTCCAGATGGAAGATGCATACTCGAGTTTGGACCTGATAAATGATTTGTATGCAAGCGTCTTGACGTGAGGCGGAGTATGGCGTAAGTGTCGTCTGAGAAACCCGAGTGATTTATTAGCAGACGAGATGATGTTAGTAGTGTGATGACGCCAAGACAGGTCATGAGCCAAGGTGATGCCGAGGTATTTGAATGATTGAACTGATTGTATGGGAACATTAGTGATGGAATAGGTAAACTCAAAAGGGTTACGGTGGCGAGAAAAAGAAACGAGCTTACATTTATTAGGATTTAAGTTCATTAACCAACGATCACACCATGTTTGTATGTTGTTAAGATCATGCTGAATTAGTGTTTGGTCATGAATGTTGGTTACTGATCGGTAGATTACGCAGTCATCGGCAAACATACGAAAGTTACATGATACATGCAATGGTAGGTCGTTAATGTAAATTAAAAAGAGTAGAGGCCCTAAGACAGACCCTTGCGGGACACCTGAGGTTACAGGTAGTCGGTTAGATGAGTGATTATTAACAAACACAAATTGGGAACGATTAGTCAGGAAAGATGTTATCCATGCAAGTACATTAGGATCTAGATTTAACAGAGATAATTTAAGAATTAGGCGTTTGTGAGGGACAGTGTCAAATGCTTTGGCGAAATCCAGGAAAAGAGCATCGGTCTGAATGTTGCAGTCAAGGTTAGAATGTAAGTCGTGAATGAAAATGGCCAGCTGCGTTTCACAAGAATAACCCCTTCGGAACCCGTGTTGAGAAGGATGAAAAAAGTGCATTGAGTCCAAGAAGTTGATGATATGGGAGTAGATGACATGTTCCATGATTTTGCAGGGGATACTTGTTAAGGATATGGGACGGTAATTTAGTGGAGAATCTCTGTTACCTGATTTGTAGACTGGAACGACCTTGCCTACTTTCCAGTCTGCTGGCAGAATGCTTGATGATAATGACTGCGAAAATAACAATGTAAGGTATGCGGCACACACATGTTTAACATTTATGAGAAGTTTTGAATTAATGTCATCCACACCTGCAGAAGAAGAAAGCTTAATCTTTTCTATAATCGAAATGATGCCGTCCGTAGAAAATGCAATCGGGGGCATAGACTCGGTGCTGCGCGCAGGTGAAGAAAAATCGGGAACTGAACTCTCATTCGTAAAAACAGAGAAAAAGGCCTCGTTAAAAAGGTTCGCGCATTCATTGTTGTCGACTATATCGCCATGCGCATTTGAAAGACTAGTGGTGCGCATCTCCTGAGGGTTTATCACCTCCCAGAATTTGCGAGGGCTGGTTGCAAGCATTTTGGGCAGCTCTTCATGAAAGAACACGTGCTTGGCGTTTCGAATGGTTCTAAGATAATCATCTTCCGCGGCGTAATATTTTTCCCATAAGGACAGAAGTTTAGACTGTTTGGCTGATCGGAAGAGGCGTTTTTTCTTGTTTCTTAGTTTGTGAAGTGTACGTGAAAACCATGGCTTGTTTCGGTTTGCGGTAAACGTTATTTTGGGATAAATTTCTCGACAAGAGTGGCTAACTTATCTCTAAATATAATCCAATTCTCATCCACAGAGCGTGTATGGCTTATTCTCTCGAAATCAGGAAGAAAAGATATCAATTCATTATTGATGGCACTATAATTGCCCTTGTCGTAAAGACGGATTGTTTTGGTGACAAGATCGCGTTTTACAGGTCGAAACGCAAAGGCCGCATGGATTACCTTGTGGTCACTGACGGCACGCAGATATGTAATTGATGATAAGCTCTCTTGATGACTAGTTAGTATTAGATCTAAGATGCTGGAATTGCTCTCTGTAACACGCGTTGGTTGGGATACAAGTTGGGTTAGATTGCAATTCAGGCAGAAATCTATGAAGTCCTTTGCGGGCTCACTGCCCACAGCTGACGGGACGCTACTACTCCAATCTATTTGAGGGAAATTAAAATCGCCGAAAAGCAGTATCTCTGCTTGCGGATACTGTTTCCCAAGGTCACTCAGGTTGTTGTTGAGCTTATATGCGAAATCTGGGTCACTGTTCGGGGGCCTATAACAAACGCCTACAAGGACAGTATGAGGGCGAGCACGGCAAACGACCCAAAGAATTTCAAGTTCAGGAGAGTTGGTCCTGGCCACCGAGCACGATAACTGTTGGTGCACAGCTATCAGAACCCCGCCTCCACGTGCGCCTGTACGGTCCTTACGATAAAGTTGAAATCCAGGTAGGTGATCTAGCACTTCTGCATCGGTTATATCATTTGTCAGCCAAGTCTCGGTTATCACCAATACGTTACTGCTTGATGACAAAGCAAGCTCAGAAAAAGTTATGCGTTTCGGAAAAAAACTGCGTGCGTTAGCAAAGACTACCGAAAGTGACAGGCCAGATTGAGGTGTGGGGGTGTGCCCGGCAGATTTGCGCCGAGGAAATTGCTACGACGCTTCCCTTACAGTTTGCGATTGCTCATCGTAGACGTAGCGCTTGTGACCCATTAGCAGTGTCTTGTACGTGATGGAAAAAGGCAGCGACTTGGTTTTAGCAAAGGCAATCAATTGCCGACGGACGTTTTGCACACGACGTGAAAAATCTTCACCAACACTAAAAGTGGTTCCTTTAAATTTCCGTCCATTAGAAAGAATCTCTCCTTTTGTTTTATGGAATGCGAATTTAACTATTATGGGGCGATGGTGGTTAGTACCCTTGCGGCGACCCAGACGATGCGCGCGCTCAATTTCCTTCGGATCGATGGAAATACCTAGACGATCACGGCAGTGCTTGATGACAAGTTGTTCAACTTGGACAAGTGCTTCCGATCCAGTTGATTCAGGAAGGCCATAAAATATGAGGTTATTGCGCCGAGAATGATTCTCGGCTTCATCCACGCGTGCTTCAAGCTTGCGCAGAAGGTCACTCGCGCGAGCGGTGTCTCTTCTGAGCGCTTCCACATCAGTACGTAAGGAATAATATTTTGACAGTGCCCTTCCAGATCAGTCATGCGTCTACTGAGATCTGCTATAGATTTATCTGTTGATAGCAAATGGGACTTAAGGTCCTGTACCTGACTGATTAATTCCGTCTGACCGGCAGACAATTTCTGCAGTTCAGTTAGTACAGCATTAGAAGCAGGACCCGGATTGCTTTCAATATCGCCCGACATCATCAACAAGGCACGAATAACACGAGAACACTCAAGTGCAACAAGAACGCAGCAGTGTGGGCTCGGCAGCTGAAACAGCAGGTAATTACTAGACTTCTTAGCGAGAAGACTGTAAGTTTTACTAACCTGCATGACAAGAGTGAAAGGATTAGCGGTCTGCGTTGGTGCACAGCCGCCGAGCCCACACAGCGCCGCCGGCAAAGGCCGCTCTTTGTAGTCGACACAGGCATCGATGCCGATGCTGATAGCGTCGACCAGGTTTTGTCGAGGACCATGTAGCTGACCGGTGGCGCCGGAAGGGATCCAGATCTGTTGCGTGAGGTGAAATCCAGTGGTTCCAAGTACGTTGCGGTTGATAAGCTTGTGTCGAAGACCAAGAGGGCGTGACAGGTAAGCGTGCCACTTTCGCTGGAACGATGTTGATACTGCAACGGTGTGGTCAAGGAAGCTGGCAGGAAAAAGGAAAGCAGTATGCGCAGGAATGCGCACTGAAACACCTGCATGACAAGAGTGAAAGGATTAGCGGTCTGCGTTGGTGCACAGCCGCCGAGCCCACACAGCGCCGCCGGCAAAGGCCGCTCTTTTGTAGTCGACACAGGCATCGATGCCGATGCTGATAGCGTCGACCAGGTTTTGTCGAGGACCATGTAGCTGACCGGTGGCGCCGGAAGGGATCCAGATCTGTTGCGTGAGGTGAAATCCAGTGGTTCCAAGTACGTTGCGGTTGATAAGCTTGTGTCGAAGACCAAGAGGGCGTGACAGGTAAGCGTGCCACTTTCGCTGGAGAACGATGTTGATACTGCAACGGTGTGGTCAAGGAAGCTGGCAGGAAAAAGGAAAGCAGTATGCGCAGGAATGCGCACTGAAACACCTGCATGACAAGAGTGAAAGGATTAGCGGTCTGCGTTGGTGCACAGCCGCCGAGCCCACCTTCACAAATTAGTACCGGTTCCGCTCAACGGTTCCGCAAGGTCGCCACAGCCACTGAGACCCCCTATTATTCAGTTTCCATACATCTTCCTGTCTCTCAAAGCTTCGGAACAGGACATGAAGGAGAACATTTAAAATCGAGGATATTCATGATAGCTACCAAATGTTCACTTCATTCAATATCACCTTGAAAATTCAAAGTCCTTCTGTGGAACTCTAGAGGTTTCAGAAACAGGTGAAAACGTGGACACATTTTTTGATTTCTTCAATCTCCTTGCTCTCAGCCGGCCGGTAAGGGTCAGATTCCTGCAGTGCAAAAACGGCCGGCTGAGAGCAAGGGGATTGAAGAAATCGAGAAATGTGTCCACGTTTTCACCTGTTCCCGAAACCTCTAGACTTCCACAGAAAGACTTTGAAGTTTGAAGGTGATATTGAATGAAGTGAACATTTGGTAGCTATCATGATTATCCTATATTTTAGATGTTCTCCATCATAGCCGGCCGTTTTGGCACTGCAGGAATCTGACCCTTACCGGCCATTTCCCGATACTACCCCTACGTGTAGGCACCACCACTTCCCTCATTTTGCATAAGACGTACACGGCGATTCAGATCGATCTCGATCTGAACCTCCCGTACGACTACTGCATGGTTTAAGTGCTCCCTCAGCGGGGGAACAACCGTCGATTCATGTTTTGAATGTGTACCGCCCCCCTCATCTTGAGGGAGTATCCCTCGCGCAACTCTTCCATCAGGCGGTGCGTACGGCGGCCCATCAGCCCCTTGTGACAGTCTGAAACTTTAATGCCCCCAGCCCTCACTGGGGCTACCACTATGAGAAAATCTGGGGCTGACAGCTTTAGGACCCCATCTCCTCGCTCTGTCTAACGTTTCTCACTACTATGGTACATCTTACATGTTCTGGTAACTCGGTGTTGAGTGATACTTCTCCCGATTTATCCTTCACCCGTAACATCCGCGATGCTGCGTGGGAGAATTTCAAAGAACCTAAGGTAGCGATCATTTTCTGCTGTGTATTATCTTAACAACGCGTCAGAAAATGCGCCAATACTGGGGACAGGCCCGTCTTACCAACTAGACCAGAGTTCATGTCCCAACCCTTCCCCGTTTTCCTACCTCAAGCGAATAAGCTGCGTGGACATCCTATGCCCGTCGCACACAAGAATCACATACTCAGACACTTGCTACAACTCACGTGACTCCCGCTATCGACTCATATCTCCTGCATCTCTGGAATGCTCGCCGTGGCTTAATACGCCGCTGGAAGCAATCCAAGCTAAACCGTATACTCCGCTTTCGCCTGGAGGCCGTCACCGCAGAAGCGGCTGCGTATTTTGTGCAGCTTGCGAACCCGAATCGGACCGACAAACTGCACAAAACAACAAGTTCGATGGGCTCCAAGAGCACGTGGAGAATCTTCCAGAGCCTTCTGGGCCTATTCTGCACGCGGCGAAAAGCACAGCGTCAACTGCGCCGCGCTTTGCATTCATATCAGGGCACGACGAACGAACTCGCGCGGGACCACTGCGACCAATACATATGTTGCAAGGTTGACCCCGTTGGGCCGGAATACACGTATTCTGGAGTAAAATTCAACCTTCGGCTCACTCCCTGTGTTCTATAGCGTGGAGCTCTATCAGCAGCGTAGCTGCCGTCGCTACAGAAGGGAGTGCAAGGTTGATTGTGTTCGTCTTGCCTCGTCTCCGCTGCTGCTGCTTGCCAAGGATGGAGACCAGTCCTTCGAACTTAGCTCGCAACAACTGCATATATATATATATACAGCTCTTGCTCACGGCTGGTTATTTTTTTTCACCCTTTTCTTTCTTATTTACATTCCATTGGTTCTAATAACTTCCCCTATACATTCCTTGGCATTACTGTCTGTTAGATTTCAATTATATTGCGTCAAAACATGGAAAAAGCTAGCCCTAGGTATACACTTCATTCAATATCACCTTGAAAATTCAAAGTCCTTCTGTGGAACTCTAGAGGTTTCAGAAACAGGTGAAAACGTGGACACATTTTTTGATTTCTTCAATCTCCTTGCTCTCAGCCGGCCGGTAAGGGTCAGATTCCTGCAGTGCAAAAACGGCCGGCTGAGAGCAAGGGGATTGAAGAAATCGAGAAATGTGTCCACGTTTTCACCTGTTCCCGAAACCTCTAGACTTCCACAGAAAGACTTTGAAGTTTGAAGGTGATATGAATGAAGTGAACATTTGGTAGCTATCATGATTATCCTATATTTTAGATGTTCTCCATCATAGCCGGCCGTTTTGGCACTGCAGGAATCTGACCCTTACGGCCATTTCCCGATACTACCCCTACGTGTAGGCACCACCACTTCCCTCATTTTGCATAAGACGTACACGGCGATTCAGATCGATCTCGATCTGAACCTCCCGTACGACAACTGCATGGTTTAAGGGCTCCCTCAGTGGAGGGAACAACCGTCGATTCATGTTTTGAATGTGTACCGCCCCCCTCATCTTGAGGGAGTATCCCTCGCGCAACTCTTCCATCAGGCGGTGCGTACGGCGGCCCATCAGCCCCTTGTGACAGTCTGAAACTTTAATGCCCCCAGCCCTCACTGGGGCTACCACTATGAGAAAATCTGGGGCTGACAGCTTTAGGACCCCATCTCCTCGCTCTGTCTAACGTTTCTCACTACTATGGTACATCTTACATGTTCTGGTAACTCGGTGTTGAGTGATACTTCTCCCGATTTATCCTTCACCCGTAACATCCGCGATGCTGCGGGGAGAATTTCAAAGAACCTAAGGTAGCGATCATTTTCTGCTGTGTATTATCTTAACAACGCGTCAGAAAATGCGCCAATACTGGGGACAGGCCCGTCTTACCAACTAGACCAGAGTTCATGTCCAACCCTTCCCCGTTTTCCTACCTCAAGCGAATAAGCTGCGTGGACATCCTATGCCCGTCGCACACAAGAATCACATACTCAGACACTTGCTACAACTCACGTGACTCCCGCTATCGACTCATATCTCCTGCATCTCTGGAATGCTCGCCGTGGCTTAATACGCCGCTGGAAGCAATCCAAGCTAAACCGTATACTCCGCTTTCGCCTGGAGGCCGTCACCGCAGAAGCGGCTGCGTATTTTGTGCAGCTTGCGAACCCGAATCGGACCGACAACTGCACAAAAACAACAAGTTCGATGGGCTCCAAGAGCACGTGGAGAATCTTCCAGAGCCTTCTGGGCCTATTCTGCACGCGGCGAAAAGCACAGCGTCAACTGCGCCGCGCTTTGCATTCATATCAGGGCACGACGAACGAACTCGCGCGGGACCACTGCGACCAATACATATGTTGCAAGGTTGACCCCGTTGGGCCGGAATACACGTATTCTGGAGTAAAATTCAACCTTCGGCTCACTCCCTGTGTTCTATAGCGTGGAGCTCTATCAGCAGCGTAGCTGCCGTCGCTACAGAAGGAGTGCAAGGTTGATTGTGTTCGTCTTGCCTCGTCTCCGCTGCTGCTGCTTGTCCAAGGATGGAGACCAGTCTTCGAACTTAGCTCGCAACAACTGCATATATATATATATACAGCTCTTGCTCACGGCTGGTTATTTTTTCACCCACTTTCTTTCTTATTTACATTCCATTGGTTCTAATAACTTCCCCTATACCTTCCTTGGCATTACTGTCTGTTAGATTTCAATTATATTGCGTCAAACATGGAAAAAGCTAGCCCTAGGTATACACTTCTTTCCCTTATGTATATATATATATATATATAATATATATAATCGTTGTAACAAGCTTGTTCTTCGAAGGATTTCAGCAAGAAATTCTCCAGGGCAAGCAAGAGAGCTGCAGCACAGAAAATAGGAGGCCAAGAGCACGACACACGAACGTCGTTCGTCTCTTCTCTCACTGGCACAGAGAGAGCTAGCGCCGATGTGCACCGATACAATTTCCTCCCCGCACAAAGAGAAGTCATCTTGGCGATGGTGACTTAAGGAAAAGACGCTAGATGTGGGTCGTAGCAGGGTTTCAGTCCCATGACGTGAACTGTTTCGCGGCCTGGGCAGCAATGATCGGGTGATGGGTCGACCAGCTCAACGATGTAGTTTAGAGATGTCTGCTCCAGTATGTGGTAAGGACCGTGGTACCGTGACAAAAGCTTGGTGGAAAGTGCGGGAGTTGTGGATGGGACCCAAAGCCAAACCAGCTTTTCCGGAGAGTAATGGGCATCAGAAGTAGAAGTGTCGTGACGGAATTTTCGGTGCCACTGGTTTTGCGTGGTGAACGAGCGAGCCAGTTTACGGCAGTATTCAGCGTAAGTAGCAGCTTGAGAGATGGTTTGCCGTCAGAAACGTCCGGTTGGAGCGGCAGAATGGTGTCCACAGAGCATGAAGGTTCAGGTCATACAGGAGAAAAGGGAGAGAAGCCAGTGGTAGTTTGGGACGCAGAGTTGTAAGCAGAGGTTATTAAAGGGAATACGTGGTCCTAGTTTGTGTGGTCTTCCGACACGTAGATTGCCAGCATGTCAGCAAGGGTACGACTGAAGCGTTCCGTGATGCCGTTAGACTGAAGAGGGTATGCGGAAGCGGTGCGGGGTACAATGTGGCAATTTTTTAGCAGAACCTCGATGGCATTTGAGAGGAAGACGCGGCCACGGTAACTAAGTAATTCTGTGGGGCCCCATGGCACAGAATGAGATGACGAAGAAGGAATCACGCGACGTCTTTTGCGGTGGTGGCTGGTAGCGCAGATGTTCCTGCGTAGCGTGTGAGGTGGGTTGATGGCGACTATTATCCAGCGGTTGCCGTCAATAGTGGTCGGAAGTGGACTTGAGAGATCGACTCAGACGCAGTCAAATGATCGGGCAGCGCAGGGCAATGGCTGTAGAAGACCAGCGGTGCTGTGAGTAGGAACTTTGCGACGTTGGCATGCAGGGCACGGCTGAACGTACTGGCGATCGTATCGATGCAAGCCTCGCCAGTAGTACCTCAGGCAAAGACGCGAGTACGTCTTGAACGTGTCAGCGTTACTGCACTGAGGGTTGTCGTGGAAGATACTGCAACTGTCCACGCGCGAATGACGGGGGCCACGGTGAGCACATGCGACTGTTGGTCAGGTCAATGCAACGATACAGCAGGCCTTCACGAAGTGCAAAGTGTTGGACTTGACGACGTTAGGGTGTGTGAGGTGGAGTTTGTGGCCCGTTGAGACAAATGTCAGGCAGAGAAGCGAACCAGGGATTTTTTGCGCTGTTCTTCCGGCATGTCGGTTTTGGTAAGAAATGATGAATAACAAGTGGAAGCTGGTGAGCCGGCAGAGTCGCAAGGCGGTGGCGATCGAGATAGGGCTTCAGCGTCTGAGTGTTTTCGTCCAGAGCGATAAATCACACGTACATCATACTCATGTAACCATAAAGCCCAGTCAGCCAGGCGTCCAGTCAGGTCTTCCAAGGATGACATCCAGCCTAGTCGATGGTGTCGGTAACATCAAACGGACCACCATAAAGGTAGGTGCGATATAACCGATTGCCAAAACAAGGTCAACCACATCCTTTTCTGTGACGGAATAATTTTGACTCCGTCTTTGTGAGGGTACGACTGGCAATGCTACAATGTACTCGCCAAAGTGCGGTGTTTACAGGAGGTGTAACTGCCTCAGCAACTTGAGTCTTAATGACACGACGGAGCGAGTGATCCAGTGTTTTGGGACTCTCGGTGATAGACGTGACAATAGGAGAGCTACGAGCCACTTCCTCAGCAGATGTATTGCTTAATTTGCGGCAGTAAGGTGGAGTATTCAGGGCCAGTGCTCTTTGCTTCCAAGATGAGAGTTCCACAGTGAGAGTTCCGGCGCGACGGACAGAAAGGTGCTTTTTAAGCAGCTCTTCAAAGCTTTGGCACTTTTCAAAGACTTGTGCTACTGTCTGAGGGCACTTGGCTACCAGCATATGAAATGCATCGACATCTTTGCTTTTTAGTACGTGCCTTATTTGTCAGACTCTGCCATAGATGCATTCACGCGCTTACACAAGTCTATGATGTCCTCAATATAACTCCTAAGCATCTCGCGGTTTCTTTGCACTCTGCCGCGGAGGCGATGTCCGGCGCGAAGCCTCCGCAATCCAGACCGACCGAAGAACGAAGCGATGATTTGCTTGAATGTGGACCAGGTGGTGAACTCGGCTTCGTGGTTGTAGTACCATAGCGTCGCCACATCGGTCAGATAAAAGCTGACGCACGTCAACTGAGCTGGGTCATTCATTTGTTGGGACCGCTAACACTCTCAAACTCTACCACCCAGTCTTCGACGTCAAGTTCGTTGGTGTCGCTGAGCATCGGCCGGTGTCAGCGACATCGATGCGGTGAGTGCCTGATGTTTTCCCCTCAGTTCACCAGACTACTCTAGCTCAGGTTGTAGTAGTTTAGAGAAGGGCTGTGTGAAGCATTGAAGTGAGCTTTGATTGTTTCAAGCAAAGTCGAAGCGCTTTGAAACCAAAGTTAATGCGGAGGGGGTAAACACGGGAGAGTGAAAAATTGCTTGCGCGTCTTGCTAGTTGACTTATAGTGGGTACGGCAAGTAAATTGTTAACAGGGGCAAACAGCAAGAGGCTAGTGTGAACGATGGAGAACCTTAAAGTGAAGGAACTCATCGAAATTTGTGAGGAACTCGGCATTACTTTGGGCTGTGCGAAACGAAAGCAAGCGATCCTTGAGATCATGAAGGATGAGGGAGTGTCGGCTGAGGAAGTCGATGAGGCCTGGGTGGATATTAAAGCACGCCGTGAGGAGGCTGAAAGGCGAGAAGTAGAAGCTCGCGAACGTGAGGAGGCTGAAAGCTCGAAGCTCGCGAACGTGAAGAAGCTGAAAGGCGCGAAGCTCGCGAAGAAGCTGAAAGGCGCGAACGTCGCGAGCGCGAGGAGGCCGAGAGACAGGAGCGCCTTCAGATGAAACGACTAGAATTGGCAATCCTACAGTGTTCGCAGGCGCTAGCGTAGCTTCTCCGACGATTCAGGTCAGCGGTTTTAGAATTCGGGACCAACTGCCACCGTTCGTAGTAGGCGAGGACATGGCGAAGTACCTCGTCAAGTTTGAACACGTCTGTGAGCGAAACGCTTTGGAGCGGTCTCTTTGGGCGCAGACCTGTTAGCTCTTCTTCCCGGCGAAGTGTCCGACGCATTAACTTGCTTGTCTAGGGAAGCGTTTGAGAGCTATGACGAGGTTAAGGAAGTGCTCTTGAGACGTTACAAGTTGTCACCCGAGGCTTTCAGGCAAAGGTTCCGGTATGCTGAAAAGGGGATGAGTCACACGTTGACTTCGCGTTTCGTCTTAAAGCCGATTTAATTGAATGGCTCAAGGGCGAAGGTGTTTATGACGACCGCGATAAAGTGGTGGAATGCGTTGCATTGGAGCAATTCTACCGCTGCATCGAGGATAATGTCAGGCTTTGGCTGCAGGACAGACTTGGTGAAGTACAGCTAAACAAGGCAGCAGAGTTAGCTGAGGAGTATTATACTCGTCGAAAGTTGCACAGCAGGGCAGTGCGCGTTGAAAAGAATGAGAGAAAAGAGGGCTTTTCAAGAAACCTGATCAACGGAGACCCGCTCCGCACCGTAATTTCAAGAAGGACCCGTCTCTTACGAAGGACAGTGTAGGGGAAGGGCAAACAGAAGCGGAGAAATCGAGTGAGGTTTCTACCACACAAGCATTTGAATCGGAAAACAAACGGAAGCCGCTAATCTGCTACAACTGCAAAAAGGAAGGACACATCGCGAGAAACTGTCAGGAAAAATTTGCCTTCGCAACAATCCGAGAATCAGAAAAAACATGCGGTTGTTGGAGCTGTATCTCCAAGAAATTAGGGTCAATGAGAAAACGTGCCGAGCACTTAGAGACTCAGCGGCAATCATGAACGTTGTCCATCCTTCATTGGTGTCTCCGGATGACTTCACAGGAGAATGCGCGTGGATCAGGCAAGTCGCCGAGGTGCAGAGTGTTCGCTTACCAATCGCCACGGTTGTCATTGAAGGCCCGTTCGGTAAGCTTCGCACCGAAGCAGCTGTGTCTGCCGCGCTAAATGATCGTTTTCCATATCTTTCTCCAACAACTCAGAGCAGCTTCTCAAGAGCAGGGCAAATCGTTCTTCCCCAACTTAGCGTGCATGGCCCTCACGCGATCGCGCGCGAAAGCTTTCGCAGGAGCTTGATCTGGTTCAATGCGGTGAACGCTCAAGTGACCTTGTCGCGGGTCGACGGAACCTCAGAGAGGAAATTTTCCGCGTGAGTCATGTGAGCAGTCACGCGAGCGGCCCGTCGCGGAAGCGGCCGGCGCAGTATGCGTTGGGGGAGACGACATGGCGCCATTGAATCAGAGCGAGGGGGCTGCAACGCTCTCGCCTGTAGCGGAAAGTTGGAGCGAGCTGCCGAGAGTTGATCGAGAGACGCTCATTCGAGAGCAGCGTGAGGACCTCTCGATTGAAGCGCTAGTGGAAAGCCAGGTTGAAACGCTAGTGGAAAGCCAGATTGAGGCGCTAGTGGAAAGCCACAAAAACGCGGCACAAGTGCTGTCGAAGGAGCACTACGAGAAATCGGTGAAGAAGCGCGTTTTTGAAGTTGATAATCAGGTAATGCGGCTGCAGCCGTCCAAGAGGAACAAGCTTGAGGTTGATTGGGAAGGGCCCGCAAAAGTAGTATCGAAGCTTTCTGATACCAATTGTGAAGAGAAATTAGGACGGCGGCCGAACAAAATTATCACAGTAACTTGAAAGCAGTCGTAAATTACTCTTAAGTGCTTCAGAGGAAGAGGAAGCAGAAATTTTTAGTTCTAGTGAGGTAATCGAAAGGAGATCGAAAGTAATCTGGGAACAGCTGAACCTAGAGCCTAGCTTAAGTGACGGAGGACCTGAGAAAGCGGACCTGAGAAAGATTGGTTCCGAGTTTGAAGACGTGTTTTCGGACCGCCCCGGAAACACGAGGGTGATCGAACACGATATCGAGCTCAGCGGTGAGGAGTCAATCCGTAGCAAGCCGTATCGTTGTTCCCCTGTGCAACGTCGAAAGTGTGAGCCGCTCTTGATGCCGCATAGGTATCGTCGCCTAAAAGTGGCCGGTTACTGAAGTGGAGCATGTTGCTCCACATCGCAACTTTGACGTTCGCTATCAAAAAAAAAATAAAGGAAAGGTAAACGCTAATGCAGGTGCATTGAGCAGTGCGTTCCAGCTAGTAACTTCTCAACCTCTCGGTTTCTCGCTGGCGATTCGGGGCAAAATTTTGACCTCATCACGACCTGGGCTGAGCGCTCTCGTTTAGAGTGATCTCAAGGGGCACTTTATGTGGTATTCTAATTCGTTGCGTTGTTGTAAGTGTGAAAAAATTCAAGTTCTTACTTTAAGAGTCTTGTGTCCCACATGTGCCTCTTGATGTAGAGGGAACAAAATTCCGATAGACACGTAGATAATTATATATGTTGTACTATACTTTGTCTGGTGTTTGTCGGGTGACCGAGGGCACTTGCTTGTGTCGTGTGTTGTCTGTTGTCGATCCATTCTTGGCAAGTTGCAGAACCATCGACAAGTGCTGAAACCGAAGATGGTCAGAAGAGACGAGTGAAGCTGGTCGACAAGTTGTGGCGACAAGCCAGTGGAGCTGGGATCCGTCGTCAAAAATGGGACGTGTTCCCGGAACAATCTGGAGCTGTATTCTCCCCATGGCCCTGGAGGCGAACCGGAGGGACCTGGCGAACGAGCGCACCTGACATCCGAGCCCCGTGGAAGCAGCTCGTCTTTCCGGTGCATTGTCTGGCGGCGGGGGTGCTGTTATGCCAGCGAGTCCTCGTCAAACGACCGTGCCTCGGAAAAGGCAATCTGGGTCAAGGCCAGCCCGCAGTCCGCCTGACGCGAACATCTCAACGGCGTGAACACGCGCCGCGCTTTGCATTCATATCAGGGCACGACGAACGAACTCGCGCGGGACCACTGCGACCAATACATATGTTGCAAGGTTGACCCCGTTGGGCCGGAATACACGTATTCTGGAGTAAAATTCAACCTTCGGCTCACTCCCTGTGTTCTATAGCGTGGAGCTCTATCAGCAGCGTAGCTGCCGTCGCTACAGAAGGGAGTGCAAGGTTGATTGTGTTCGTCTTGCCTCGTCTCCGCTGCTGCTGCTTGCCAAGGATGGAGACCAGTCCTTCGAACTTAGCTCGCAACAACTGCATATATATATATATATACAGCTCTTGCTCACGGCTGGTTATTTTTTTCACCCACTTTTCTTTCTTATTTACATTCCATTGGTTCTAATAACTTCCCCTATACATTCCTTGGCATTACTGTCTGTTAGATTTCAATTATATTGCGTCAAAACATGGAAAAAGCTAGCCCTAGGTATACACTTCTTTCCCTTATGTATATATATATATATATATATATATATATCTTGTAACAAGCTTGTTCTTCGAAGGAGTTTCAGCAAGAAATTCTCCAGGGCAAGCAAGAGAGCTGCAGCACAGAAAATAGGAGGCCAAGAGCACGACACACGAACGTCGTCGTCTCTTCTCTCACTGGCACAGAGAGAGCTAGCGCCGATGTGCACCGATACAATTTCCTCCCCGCACAAAGAGAAGTCATCTTGGCGATGGTGACTTAAGGAAAAGACGCTAGATGTGGGTCGTAGCAGGGTTTCAGTCCCATGACGTGAACTGTTTCGCGGCCTGGGCAGCAATGATCGGGTGATGGGTCGACCAGCTCAACGATGTAGTTTAGAGATGTCTGCTCCAGTATGTGGTAAGGACCGTGGGTACCGTGACAAAAGCTTGGTGGAAAGTGCGGGGAGTTGTGGATGGGACCCAAAGCCAAACCAGCTTTTCCGGAGAGTAATGGGCATCAGAAGTAGAAGTGTCGTGACGGAATTTTCGGTGCCACTGGTTTTGCGTGGTGAACGAGCGAGCCAGTTTACGGCAGTATTCAGCGTAAGTAGCAGCTTGAGAGATGGGTTTGCCGTCAGAAACGTCCGGTTGGAGCGGCAGAATGGTGTCCACAGAGCATGAAGGTTCAGGTTCATACAGGAGAAAAGGGAGAGAAGCCAGTGGTAGTTTGGGACGCAGAGTTGTAAGCAGAGGTTATTAAAGGGAATACGTGGTCCTAGTTTGTGTGGTCTTCCGACACGTAGATTGCCAGCATGTCAGCAAGGGTACGACTGAAGCGTTCCGTGATGCCGTTAGACTGAAGAGGGTATGCGGAAGCGGTGCGGGGTACAATGTGGCAATTTTTTTAGCAGAACCTCGATGGCATTTGAGAGGAAGACGCGGCCACGGTAACTAAGTAATTCTGTGGGGCCCCATGGCACAGAATGAGATGACGAAGAAGGAATCACGCGACGTCTTTTGCGGTGGTGGCTGGTAGCGCAGATGTTCCTGCGTAGCGTGTGAGGTGGTTGATGGCGACTATTATCCAGCGGTTGCCGTCAATAGTGGTCGGAAGTGGACTTGAGAGATCGACTCAGACGCAGTCAAATGATCGGGCAGCGCAGGGCAATGGCTGTAGAAGACCAGCGGTGCTGTGAGTAGGAACTTTGCGACGTTGGCATGCAGGGCACGGCTGAACGTACTGGCGATCGTATCGATGCAAGCCTCGCCAGTAGTACCTCAGGCAAAGACGCGAGTACGTCTTGAACGTGTCAGCGTTACTGCACTGAGGGTTGTCGTGGAAGATACTGCAACTGTCCACGCGCGAATGACGGGGGCCCACGGGGAGCCACATGCGACTGTTGGTCAGGTCAATGCAACGATACAGCAGGCCTTCACGAAGTGCAAAGTGTTGGACTTGACGACGTAGGGTGTGTGAGGTGGAGTTTGGGGCCCGTTGAGACAAAATGTCAGGCAGAGAAGCGAACCAGGGATTTTTGCGCTGTTCTTCCGGCATGTCGGTTTTGGTAAGAAATGATGAATAACAAGTGGAAGCTGGTGAGCCGGCAGAGTCGCAAGGCGGTGGCGATCGAGATAGGGCTTCAGCGTCTGAGTGTTTTCGTCCAGAGCGATAAATCACACGTACATCATACTCATGTAACCATAAAGCCCAGTCAGCCAGGCGTCCAGTCAGGTCTTCCAAGGATGACATCCAGCATAGTGCGTGGTGGTCGGTAACATCAAACGGACCACCATAAAGGTAGGTGCGATATTAACCGATTGCCAAAACAATGGTCAAACACTCCTTTTCTGTGACGGAATAATTTGACTCCGTCTTTGTGAGGGTACGACTGGCATATGCTACAATGTACTCGCCAAAGTGCTGGTGTTACAGGAGGTGGAACTGCCTCAGCAACTTGAGTCTTAATGACACGACGGAGCGAGTGATCCAGTGTTTTGGGACTCTCGGTGATAGACGTGACAATAGAGAGCTGACGAGCCACTTCCTCACAGATGTATTGCTTAATTTGCGGCAGTAAGGTGGAGTATTCAGGGCCAGTGCTCTTTGCTTCCAAAGATGAGAGTTCCACAGTGAGAGTTCCGGCGCGACGGACAGAAAGGTGCTTTTTAAGCAGCTCTTCAAAGCTTTGGCACTTTTCAAAGACTTGTGCTACTGTCTGAGGGCACTTGGCTACCAGCATATGAAATGCATCGACATCTTTGCTTTTTAGTACGTGCCTTATTTTGTCAGACTCTGCCATAGATGCATTCACGCGCTTACACAAGTCTATGATGTCCTCAATATAACTCCTAAGCATCTCGCGGTTTCTTTGCACTCTGCCGCGGAGGCGATGTCCGGCGCGAAGCCTCCGCAATCCAGACCGACCGAAGAACGAAGCGATGATTTGCTTGAATGTGGACCAGGTGGTGAACTCGGCTTCGTGGTTGTAGTACCATAGCGTCGCCACATCGGTCAGATAAAAGCTGACGCACGTCAACTGAGCTGGGTCATTCCATTTGTTGGGACCGCTAACACTCTCAAACTCTACCACCCAGTCTTCGACGTCAAGTTCGTTGGTGTCGCTGAGCATCGGACGGTCATGTTGACGAAGCGTCCCAGCACACATGACCGTAGGTGGTGCTTCGGAAGGAGTGGTGTGCTTGGCCCTTTCGAGGGCAGATGGTAATTTCCAGTTGCGGAGCTCCAGGATGAAAAGGGGAACGACCCAGCAACGCTCCACCGAATGTAACAAGCGTGTTCTTCGGAGGTGTTTCAGCAAGAAATTCGCCAGGGCAAGCAAGACAGCTGCAGCACAGAAACCAGGAAACTAAAAGCGTGACACATGAAAGTCGTCTTTTCTCTCACTGGCACAGAGCTAGCACCGA
Organism: Rhipicephalus microplus; assembly: GCF_013339725.1. Lineage (NCBI taxonomy): Eukaryota > Metazoa > Arthropoda > Arachnida > Ixodida > Ixodidae > Rhipicephalus > Rhipicephalus microplus. The sequence goes on from NC_051173.1 coordinate 42,137,347, forward strand.
TGTGCACCAGTACAATATATACAAATTGACAAGACAAGTGAACAAACACTTCGGACTGTCGCCCGTTACCTCGACAGAGCCAATAGTGCATAGCACTCTTTGCTGCGACCAAAACCCCAGTCAGGAGTCAGGAGCCAGGTTTTAACCCCAAGATTTCCCCTCCCCGTTATCCTTGTGGCCATTCAAAAACATTTAGTCCACTTATTGGACCTATGGTACGTTCATATGCTGGTGGCCTCTCCTCTCTCCCGCTCCCTTTTCCCCTGCAGTCTTTTGCCACTTGTCAGAGAGAGAGAGAGAGACAAATAGGAACGGCCAACACCAACATTCTGAGAAGCTCATTGAAAAAAAAAAACCTTTAAACATCCGATGGTAGCGTCGCTCAGCTCCCCGGATCAAGTTACCAAGTGCGGTCGGTCAGCTAGAGGGCCCATGCCTTGACGTAGTATACCACCTGGCCCGACAGCCGCTCCGTAGACACTTCATCCAAGATGTATTGGTGTCAACACGCAGGACACTTTGACGCCGCTTGCTAGCACCGCGCTGGTCGGAGGCAGCCGCGTTGGTCTTTAAATTGATGGTGAACGTGGTGGCCACGGCTTTATACCCTGAACGGTTTCGGGGAGCGGGGGTGGTTTCCCGTCTGTCCAAGACCTTCGGATTCTCAGGTTGCACCTCTAGTCCTCATTCGACCATGAGGGCACCATATTCTCCCTCCGACGCACCAGTGAACAAGTGAGTCGTATGATCCGGCGGGTATCTACCAAACGTGGTGGCCTCCGAGGTACCCACTCCCTCCGGCTGGGCCAAGCGTTTGTGACCACAGTACTGAAAGTTGGGCGAGTTGGTACTCATTCATGACTTCTTTGCGCAAACACGTACACGGACATAAGGAAAAGAGGCAGACAACACGGGCGCAAACTTACAACTGGTTTATTTTGAACTTGGTACTCATTCAAAATAAACCAGTTGTGAGTTTGCGCCCGTGTTGTCTGCCTCTTTTCCTTGTGTCCGTGTACGTGTTTGCGCAAAGAAGTCATGAACGTTTATGACCAGTAAAGTCCTCTATGCCTCACTCTACATTCGCCTGAGTCATCACCACGAACACCAACTTGATACTCTTCTATGCTCCGTGTATAAACAAGCGCTGCACCTTCCCATCACCACTTCCAATAGTGGCTTTGCGGCTCTGGGAGTGCACAATTTCTTTGCGGAGGTGCGGGAAGCCCTTCGCATCAACCAGCTAAATCGTCTATTGCAGACGCCTTCCGGGCGCCGCCTACTCCGCACACTTGGTTTCAACACAATCACTGACACGGTACCTCCATCCCCAGTACCAGAACTATGGCGCCAGAAGTTATGAGTGGAGCCACTACCCCTTAACATGGACCCCGAAAAACACACCGGTCGTAGGCAAGTGCATACTGCTGCCCTTCACTCGCCTCACTCAGATCACCCCAGCGTATTCTATGTAGACGTTTCGGGCCCTTCCACCTCGGTCCATTACACGACCACTGTGATCACAGAGGGCTGCCACGTCGATGGCTCCTCCTTTAGAGCCGACAGTGCAACTCATGCAGAGAAGGTTGCCATCACTTTGGCTGCCTCCAATCACACTGCTCACTTTATCTTAACAGACTCGTGCACAGCCTGTTCTCAATATATCCAGCGTTACATCACCCCATTGGCTGCTCGTATTCTTCAAGCCGCTTCCTGGCGCTTTATGCCTCACTCGTAAGAGCAGTATGAACTCCAGGCTACGGACGTCTGCCTGGCAACAAAGCGGCAAATGCCGGTGCCCACGCTTCTTCGGTCCGGGCCGCTGGCCTTCCATGTCCTGAGTTTGATCCTGGGAACTCCAGTCTGACACGCTACCGGGATATTGTAGATTATTATCGCAGTTCGCGCCGACTTCACCCTGGCCCCGCACGTGGTCTGCCGAAAGCGAACGAATGACTGCTACGCCACGTTCAGACTGACACTTTCCTTAGCCCAGCGGTCGCCCGGCACTTCATGACGGAAATCTCAGGCACGTGTCCAACTTGTCAAGTGTTAGCCGACACCTTTCAGGTTGTGGCTTCGTTTCTTGCTAATCCACTCTCTTTCTCATCCTCCTTACCAATCCCATCTGGAGAGGCTTAGGAGGAGTACCTGCTCGGCTGCTTTAGCATGCGCAACGCTCCCTGGTGGCACGCGCTCAAGCAGCGGTATTCTCCAATGGCGTCCCGGACTAGGAACTGTCACTCAGGCGCACAAGTACTCTCTGGTCATTTGAAATAAAATATTTTCCACCACCGCCATCTACCACCGAACACCTGTGGCCTTTGCGAGAAGGAAAGAGCCTTCACACCAGTCGCATCCTTGCGCACGTGAAGGCTCATGACAAAATGCCGGTGGATACTTCCCTAGCAGCGTGCGTGAGGGATAGCGAAGTGCGAAGCTGTCACGGGATAATCTTCGCCTTCTGAACGACGCATTAGATCTACACGGCTATGTGTCGCAGTAGTGTGCGCGTGTTTTGTGCGACAGCGTTACTCTGTTCTCGTCGCTAGACGTGAAATGTACGGTTTTAACGACAGCGCAACACGCCGCCATGCGAGTGTGATGGTATGGCAATGGGCCTGTGACTCAAGCAAGCATGCCGCTGTGTACAACCAAGCTGCTGATGGGCGCGCCCCGTTCGTGGCCATGCAGGAACACAAATGGTAGGTAATACTTATGTTTCCTCTGTTCGCGCCTTCTTATTGTCGCTCGAGATGCAGTAGGTGGCGTTTTGCACTTTACGTTGCGTGAAAAGAGCAATGAAAACAAAAAGAATCGGTAAGATCAAGAAACTATCAGCGATGCGTGTTTTGAATACCCTGTGCATATCTCACAAGTTTCGCGCAATCAACAACCTCAAGCCGGTGCACCTTAAAAAAAAAGGATGTTTGTTTGACATCATTTGTTCAGTTTCGATAAAGCATGAATGAAGGAGTGGTTTCAGGGAGTATATACACTTAAGCAAAAACAACATCAAAGAAACAGGCCGCTGTTATCGCGCTGCCATGTGATGAACTATGATTAAGGCCAATTTTTTCCCGTTTGTTCTCTACCCATGCCCAGAATAATCAAGTAAAAGACTTTATTGTAATAATTTTGCATTTTGTGCAGATGGCGTGCGTCGTAGAGAAAACATTGAATTGCATATCAAAGTACCTTAGCATCATAAGCCTGCATTGATTTAGCTATTACGATATATCAAGTTAAAGTGACATAATCATCACCATATGATGTGACAGACATGTGTTTAGTGACAATGTGTTTTTGATTAGGCACGTGCACTTTTTGGTACGTATTGTCCCTTCAGTATATATAGTTGTCATCAGTGCAAGTTGCCACAGTTACATGTAACAAATATGGCGTTTAAGAGATGTGTGACTTATGCAAGGCAAATTTATTTGCTATATATAAGCAAGTTCAATCTGTTGTACCCTTTTTGAGTCACATTGTTCCTTCCCTCTGGTTATTTTGTTTTACATTATGTTGCTACAGTGCTTGTGGTCAGTACAGAGCATTCTGATCGTTGACACAATTTCTGGTTAAGTAAAAACTTCTAGTATTGTGTCCAGCTCCTCTTCTGCCATCATTACAAGTGTGTGATTTATCTTCGCCATGAATCAATAACCAGTCACTCAGTCATGGTTCTAAATAGAGCAGCTGAGGTAGATCGATAAGATGGAGTTCAACGTCAAAATCCATCATTTGATCATTAGATACAATGCAAAGGAGGGCTCCAGAAATTGTGACCACCTGGAGCTCAATAATGTGCACGAAATTCTAAGGACATAGATTTCAAGCGTTTATTATTCTTGAAAGTGTGTTTCATGTTAGAAAGCCTCCAATAGTACTGTCAAGTGTTCATCTGTGGGAATACATTTACTTTTAGAGATAAAAAAAGCCTAATGGCATTTTTGTGTCATTTTCAGGAAGACATATATGGCAAATCTGCGGGAGTTGCTCACCAACTTGTTTGTGTACAAGACAGTGCATTACGGGATCGCTTCCATATGCCTCACTATGCATTAACTCGAACATTTCGTAAATCTCACTACGCTTGGGGTAATACGCGCACTGTGTTATGATATATATGCAGAGTGTTATGCCTGGTACTGTATGGAACTTGTCCAATAGCCTGTCTATTTGAAAATTTCACACTGTTAGAAACGACCCTAAGTTGAACAGGCTTTATTCAGCAAACCTAATCATAAGAAAAACAGCCAGGAAAGTTGATTTGCACTAAGCGTTAAAGGAAGAGCGGACAACAGGCCAATTCACAGTGAAATGAGAACAAAATACACAGCACAATGCACAACTAGAAAGGTGAGTGTGATGACAACCACAAAATAATACACAAACACAGTACAAAAAGATTACGAGAAAAAAGCATCATGCATTCGCAGATTGAGTACAAACGTGACAAAAGTAACCATACACGTGATAAATATCAGCTTCTAGTACTGCATTGCTCTGTTCTGTTCATTTGTATTTCAATCTGGGCTTCTTATTGTGTTTTTTTAACTATGAACTAAAGTGCTGACTGCTTTACACTGTCTACATTATTTGTGGTGAAATTAGTTTCAGCCACATGGCATACCAGGATCCAATATGCAAAGCCACAATCTGCTATATAAAGGAGTTGGTAAATTTTAGGCCTCTGATTGCTTAATTTAAAGACGATTATGCAAGCCGGGTACTGGGAAGACTTTTCATAGTTGTAAGTATGCATAAGCTATGGAGTCAGGAATGAAAGATTAACTCCTTAGGTTGCAGATAACAATTGCTAGCATGGAAATATTGTAAGTACATGTATACTAATTATGCAAAATAGAAGCATCGGTGTACTGCAGCTGTGTATAATACCGACAAGTTCCCAAGGCTAGGTTTTTCCAGAAAATAACGTTATTTTTCAGATATGTGCGAGTAAACATGTTAAACCATATATGAATAAAATTTTGTTATTTTGTTGGCATGACCGAACACATTTACGAAATGTGGTAAGCAGACCTACAACCAGCTCAGCAGGCATCATTTTAGACTTTTATGCAAAAACAGAACTCATGACCATATTACACAATTTTTGATGCCATAGGTCAAACTAATGGAACACAAAACACAACATGCCTACCAGGATGGTTGCATATTTCGTAAAAGTAACGGTAGTCTTACTGTTCATGATGAAACAAGTGCTAAAACTTACACACACTCCGAGAGGACACAGACCAAAGCGCTCGTCCGTGCTTCTCTGAGTGTGTTTAACTTTTAGCGCTTGTTTCATCATGAACCTTTACCAACACGCCCAACTGGCAGTCATTATAAATGTAAAATCTTATTGTACCTACTGGCTAACCTTCATGTGTAGACTGACGCAAAGTTTTTTGAACATCCCATTTCTTTGAATTGTGCTTATATTGTTTGGATTGTGCACTGTGAAGTGCACATGTTAGTGTGCGCTATGATGAGATTTTTTACACTAGTCTCATTTTGCTTTACTTCGGTGAAATATATATGGTGCTTGGGCCGTGCTGTGAACGCTCCAAGTGTTTTGTATGAGGTATAGGTACTGTATGCAAATATGTAAGTATACATATGCTTCTATTGACATGAGAACTGGGTGTTATCGTTAACATAAAATAGTTCAAACACTGTATCTTTTATCAATCGAGGTATGAAATAGGAATTGCTGAAATACTGCTGACTCAATGTGAGATGAGTGAAAAGGCCTGTGTCCCACCGCCAACCCCAATGATGGATTACAATCGTGGCGACGACAAATGTCCGTATGTGAGCATACGGACATTTCGATCGATGTGGAAATGAAGAAAACGCTTCAGTTTGGGTACAACAAACTCACTGACGCATAACCATGTTGTTTTGAGAAGGAATGAAGACGCCACATATATTTAGATCATAAGGTTGAGATTTGTTCGCGATTCTTTTCAGAGGTACCAGGGCTTCTCTTCCCCTAGAATAATTTGTACCGCAGAAATTCACGTATCTACGGACAGCGCTTTCACAAGTGCACCAAGCCCCACGCTCGCATGCAGCATCGAGTATTGCAGCATATACCGGAAGGCGCTCGCCCTAGAATACCGCCGCCACTGTTGTGTGTTTTTCTCGTGTACTTGCTCACTCAACACATTGTTTAAATTTATGTTTCTCTCGGGATTATTTCGAAGCTTTCATTGATTGAAATTATTGAGGTTAAGTGTGGTCGATGTTAGGTGCGGAAATTCCTATTACGGTCGGATTCTGTCTTCGTACAGAATAGTAGCAACGGTGCGGTTACCCTCAAAATACCAGTTTTTATAGCCACCTCACATGTTTCCTTGCAGTTGATTACCTGTTGGTGGACACGACGTGCGAGACCAGTCGTCGCCTCATTGAGACCAAGGTTGTTTAGTTATTACAATAGTCTAGAAGCATATAGGTTTAATTTTTTCTGGATTGAGGGAAGGCACCTCCTTGAAATGTTAATTTTTCTCTCTGCATGGAAAAAAGTTTGAGGGTTATCGGACAGGGGATAGAAAGAGTTCATTTGAAACTTCTGACGTTTGTGTTAGAATCATTGCTATCAGCAGTGCTACTACGTGAAGCTCCCATTAGCGTTTGTCGCGCAGCGGTAGAACACTCCAGCATTGCACGCAAATCAGGGCATAGAAGTGCATAATCTCTGGCGACTGTTGAGAAGAAATCTGCACATATGATCCCAGTGAACGGAAATATCTCCATATATCTGAAATCATTGTGCTGTGCAGTGTTATATTGTTTGTTTAACGAATGTGCTACGTTAGGCCGCATGACAGTCATACTTATGTAATGTAATGGAGAAAGCGCACTTCTATCTGATCATTTAGTTCACTCAGAGATGCAGGCATTACTTGCACGGCAAATCGCAACGTATTTATTGAATCGAAAATGTCTCAATTTCATTGCTCATACTTCGGCACAGACATGTTGTAGTCCCGTAGTCGATCCTTAGTAGTAACAGTGTTAGTACTACTTAGCTTATTTTCTTAGTACCCATTCTGTAGTGTACGCCATAAAAACAATGAACCTCTTCTCCTGCATCACCATGTTCACCGTAAATCTTCCGTTCGGACAGGAGTCTACCTATTTGAAGCTAAATATGAAAACTTGTTACAGCTTTAAAAACTTTCCCTAGTGGTGAAACTTTGCGCCTTGTATGTTCAGAAATTCGCATCACGAAATTGAGCAATAATGAACAACGTATTGCTAAAGAGCGGTTACACGGTGGATGCAAAAAAAAAGCTACAAACGCCGGTGGAGCAGGCGATTCCGTACCGTGACGTCACATCGCCGTGACCGCAGCGACACCGGCGTTCGTTCTCGGGGCTAATAGTGATACAGTGACTGTGCAGTGTGGCCGCTTGCCTCTGCTAGAACGACGCGCTGCTGTAGTCGAGACACTTCCCCAATGTCTCACAAAACGCACACGCACACACGCACGTGCGAATGGTACATACTGGTTCTCGATCTAAAGCAAGAGTCGCATGACCTCCAGTATACAAGCCGTGCGCTTGCCATCTAATAAGGATGTAAAGAGTCTCTCACAATGCCTCACAGATGGCAACGCATTACCTAGCATTTGCTGTTAGCTTGATCAACGCCTCTGGAAAGGAATGATATGTTTTCCTCTATATAAACGTAGTTGTCCATTTTTAGAACTGTTTGAAAGTTCTTGTGTGTTTTTAGCGGTGATCGCTGCACTATCCCAGCTTTTTTTGACGTAGCTTGATAGGCTCCCAAATGCGCCTAAAAATAGCCGAATAGGCTTGTTTTGGTCGTGACACCTGTCGAACAAAATGCACTATGGATACTCGTACCACTACATAGCATTTATGCAATGTTTTCCCCCTTCAAAGCAGCTACAACTAACAACGTGGCTTCGTCGTAGGACATCTGCTTGCCATGCAAACAGCCCGTGTTCGATCCCTAATTGATCTGAAAAGTTCATTCTTGTTTTTATTTGCTTACTTCTCAATTTTTTGTTCACAACCAACGGTGGCGACGCCGGCGGCGAAATCTCTGCGACACGAGCTAAGGCTATCGCATTAAATGCATTTTCGTCAAGGTTACTTTTGTCTTGGAACGGCTTGCCACCCATCATCTTGGCGAGACTGAGCGTTTTCGATACCCCAGAGCAACCGACAATGGCATCTATTGTGCTACTGGGTGCCTACTATGTGCCGTACCGTCGCCCAAGAACCTCTGGTCGTCCTGCACGAGGCTGTTGGCCGTCGCACAAAAGCGATGGTTGTGCGGGAACGACAAAAAGAGCGTCACGTCACAAAGCAATCGAATACTTCAAGACGTCTGCGAGGCTTCATATTTATTTGGTTAAAATATGAACTTTGAACACGGGCGTGTGCTATTGTACATGTGTGTCATGGCATTTATCGCCTAACATACTTGCATTTTTTGTCTCGAACGGCGTATACTACCATCCACCTTGTTTCACACGCCTGCGACATGATGACGTAACAATCACATTACCATTAAGCTCCCTCAATCCTGGGACCTCTGGGCACACTCCCTTGGTGATACAATACTTTTCATAAGAAAGGAAAAAATTGAACGTTGAGAACAATGAAATGCAAATCATTTCTTAGCGGACTTCCAGCAGTCATCATATCTATCTATCTATCTATCTATCTATCTATCTATCTATCTACTATCTATCTATCTATCATCTATCTATCTATCTATCTATCTATCTATCTATCTATCATCTATCTATCTATCTATCTATCTATCTATCTATCTATCTATCTATCTATCTATCTATCTATCTATCATCTATCTATCTATCCATCTATCTATCCATCTATCTATCTATCCACCTACGACTTGTAGTTCTCATTGCTTGCGAGCATAAGTGATTAGTCATAACATAAAAAATCTAGACATGTATGTCATGAATATCACGATTTACATGTCATAATCTCGCTGCTCCTGGGGTGGTTCGTTCACATGACATATCGAAAAACTGGTGTGGTATGGCATGTCTGCATGGCGAACATAAGTGACAGGCCCTAACGTGGAAATTAACACATGTGGGTCATCAAAAAACATGACTACATGCCACACCCATGAGCACTCGTGTTCGTTTCGCCACCTACACATGCACAAAATTTGGAATTATGTGACATGAATAGATAATGAAGGCATTTGACTGGTGCAAACATGCTGAACATGACATGTGTGCCAAGTAGGAACATGAAAACATGCCACGCTCATGATGTGGTCGCCGGTCATTTCGGCAGTTTCCCATATACCAAATTCGATATTACGCAACGTGAACGGACGTTGAAAATTAATGCCACGTCCAACATGACAATCATGACATGCGTCTTATGTAATAACCAGACTACATGTTACGCTCATATTGCGCTCGCGGCCGTTTACTAACTTCACACATACCAAATTTGGTATTAGGTCACGCGAATGGATGACGACGGTATCTGACTGGCGCAAACATGATATCATAAGATGCGTGTCATGTAAAAACATGACTACATGTTACGCTCATAATGCAGTCATGGTCGTTTCGCTAGGTTCACATATATCGGATTTAGTATTATGTGACGATGAAGGTAAGTGACACGTCCGAACACGATAATCATAACGTGCATGACACGTAAAATATGGCTACATGCGCTACGCTCATAGCGAGCTCGCAGCCGTTTTGCTAGCTCCAGATATACCTAATTTGGTATCACATGACGTGAATAGACGACAAAAGTAATGACCCGTCCAAGCATGATAATCAGACATGGACGTCATGTAAGGCATAAATTACTTTCACCTCGTAACGTTGTGCTGATTTAAAGTGGCATATCAACCTCCTAATGCATGCTTCGCATATCAACGATCCCCACTGTACAGCTCACGGCCACGGCTGAGTAGAGTGCTCTACAGCCAGTTTTTGCTCGGCGGGCCAAACCTTGATACAGTTTCAGGCTCTGAAGTGGTACATCAGGAGCATGCGCAGCCTAGTTGTCAGGCTGACCACGTCAGAGCCTGATACTGCCCCAAGGTTTTGCGCCGCAGAGCAATAACTGGCTGTTCGCGTGCTATCACACAGGCGTGGCCACGGCTGTACGTGAGGTGCAGCCAATTTTTTTTTCTATGAACATACCGGTACCCAATATCATCATTTCATATGCCCATCCACTTCAAATAGCTTATATTCGAGCGTAAAAAGGTAACGATATGTAGCGCTAACTCGAAATGAAATTCTAGGAGGCAAAAAGAAATGAGAAGTTGGCCTCTTACACTTTATATTAGAGTTTTGTCTTATGAAACTTCCTGCTTTCACTAAGTGCGAAGTTTCCCTAGCGCCTAAATGTGGAACCTAAACATGGCAGCAAAGCAGCTAGGCACAATAAAGAGGTTGTATGATATCACGTTGGTTGATTAGTCACGGTTGTTGGCACAGCACTGATGTAATGAATGAGGCTGAATGTGACACAAACAGTTGCAGCACTTTACAACGAGGAATTGCCCCATTTTAATCCCAGCTATTTTAGAAGATATAATACTTAGGTGAGCTTTATACTCCCGTGAAATCCAGCCTAGCTTATATTTTTGCATTTGATTTTTTTTAAACACAGAAAACCAACCTATGTGTCCACCATTGATTTGAATATCATGCTCGCCGCCATGTTGTTGTTTACCCACTTGATGACTCTGGTTGTTGATTGAGCTTGCTTTTGTACGTAAATAAAATATGTCAGCCACGAGGCGCCGTCTAATGAAGTCCGCAGGCACGCTGCAAACATCTACAGTACACGCGCATCCTCCGCTTCGTAGACCCGACAACACGTCGTATCATGCCTAAGCACGGCGAAAGGCCCTTGAAGGGCTTCATTTTCACTCCGTCTATATAGCGGGCAAATCTTCAGCCAGCACGCAAGGATCGTCCCTGTACGAGATGGGACGAGCGAAGGCTACGCGCAGATAGAGTCATCTTGGCGTTGTGCGTGTGGAAGATTTCATTGCATGGGACGACCTTAGGCTTGTTTTCTCTTCAAACAGGATGTATTTATACATGACGACTCGCTGCTTCAGTCGAGCACGATGTTGCTCTGTCAAGTGAAGTCAACTGAAGGGCTTTTTTTAGGAGCGGAAAGGTTGTGAGGAAGATCAAGCAAAGAGAAGGTATCAATTTCGCTTCTTTTCTTTTCAAATACGCCATGGCAGTCTTTTCAAGGTTTAAAACCACCGAGAAACACGGGCTTGCTAATTTAATGCCGAGTTCTACAGCACATTAATGCCAAGAAGTGCTTTCAAGAAGCTTACTGATGTTATAATTCATCATCCAAGAACATGACCCGAAATAACGGTTTGTGTCACAGAACAATTTGGTTCGTTATTATTCTTTCTAGATTTTTTTCGCGTGACATCCTAAGCCTATAGGCTTTCCGACTAGCTATCCCAGGCTATATTATAATGATCGCCAATATATTGACGGTTCCAATTATACTACAGTAACTCCCATGTCCGTACCGGCAGAGAGAAATATGCTAATCACATTGTAACAATTGTATTCAATCGTGGTTTGTATATCATAATATTGTACTACAATCGAGACATTGTTCGTGCTAAATATATATATATTATATATATATATATATATATATATATATATATATATATATATATATATATATATATATAATATATATATATATAATATATATATATAGATATATATATATATATTGAAGTTGATGCGCTTTAACATACCAACTGTTGATTCAGCCGAGGTTTGGACGGGAGCCAAGTCTTTTTCAAGGCATGTGAAAGCGCATCTACCTTTTATACTTATAACCATGGGGGCAATCGAAGGGTATTCTTCTGCATATGAGCCTTAAATATATATATTGTATAGTAGTATAGATATCTATGAAGTCTGGTTGCCCAGACGAAACGTTAGAAACAATATACAGTGCCAAACCCAACAAAAGTGTTTATTCCTAAATCATGAATAAATAAGTGAAATATATATATATATTTATATATAAATTTATGTATATGAGGAAAATAAGTGCATACTTAAGGCTCGTTGATTCGTGTTTCGACACATAATAAGGAGGTCTAAACGACAATAATGCCAAGGAATGTATAGACGAAGTCATTAGACCATTTTTAATGTAAATGTGATGAAAGAAAAGTGAGCGAAAAGATAAATTGTCAGTTCCTGCTCACGGCAAGTTATCTTTTCACCAACTTTTCTTTCTTTACATTTACATTAAAATTGGTCTAATACCTTCCTCTATATATTCCTTGGCATTATTCTTTGCAAATGCTTCACAGGTAAGCTATAGAAGCTTCCCTTGAAAACAGATATTTGCCGCATGCCCCGTACTATATTCTCGTTGAAATAAAGGAAGCAGGCAAGGTAATACAAAACTGCGTAACCTTGCTGTTCAAGGATTCAGCTGACGCCGACGGAATACATCTCAGCCCTAGGAGAAACAAAGAGCAAGAGCAAAAGAGCTTGTGAAATAAATCGTTGGAAGCAAAAAGATCAGAGCGCTGAACTTGCACATCATTAACTGTAACTGTTTAAGCAGCCTAGCTCCCCTACTGCTATTCTTTCTCCTTTAATTTTTCATTTGCCCACAGTAAGATGTATCGCTTTAACGTACAGTGGTGGCAAGGCAAACATGGATTCTCACAAACTCGCAAGTATTGCGTTTGTACAACTGAAGTATTTGTCAACGTCTTACACAGAGAAGTGCCCGTTCTAGTATGCGTTAGTGTTCCAACCATTCAATATTTACGAGAACGTTCAATTCAGTGCGTATGATTGAACATTTTGAATCCTTTATATTAACAGTGGTCCTCTTTTTTTCTGCTCTATGCTTACCCGTTTTACTCGCTAAGAAGTGCTCGAGCATTGATGCGAATGAGTGGATTTACTCTTTATAGTGCGCCTGCCTCCTAATCTGAACCAAACGAGGAAGGAATAATGCTTCGTTTTGTCTTCGTACCTGAAGAATATCTTTTGTTTTCTTTCGGATATGTCACCGGGCCAAAAGAAAAAAAGCACCTTTAGAAGCTTTTCACGCGTATCGCTGTTCACTTCAATAGAATTGACAGAACCTATACTGCCACGTTGCCAAGAGATAATGACACCCTAACTACGATGATATTAATTTCACCATCTGCCAGTTTCTGGGCGTGCTGTGGAAACAGCCACAATTTTATTTTTTGTGGCCGTGGCAAGAATTTCGGGCTCTGTAATTGCCAAAACATGGACTCAGTGGACGTCTTCGTTGCCACAAAGGCGATCCGTCTTCATTCACATCACAGCCCTTAGACCTATCACATTTGTTACGGGCCTCCTCGAGACGCCTTTTATCGCAGCTACCTCGCCTGTCGTTTCTTGCGGCACGATCCCACTTTCTCCTGAATTCAACATATTGCTCCTACATCTTCTACAAGTTTTATTTGTCTGTCTTTTCATTCTTGCGGTAGTCAATTAAGCTTTATTTAGGCTCATTATTTGTCGTAGAATGATGATTTTCTAGATTTTACATGGTACAAAAATATTACCTTCTTGCTTTTAAATGAGCTGCAATAGGTTTGGCTTCATAGTAAGTGTCGAACATTGTTTGAGTGTCGAGCGTATGCTGATCAGCGGGTGCTATATGAACATTACTTGTGTTACATAGCTAGCCGCTCTGCCACGGCAAGCATACGCAGACTAAGGCAACGAGATGAACCTTTATTGTCCGCTCTTTGTAGCTTCACCTACGAAGCAGGGAGAGGGAGAAAAGGGGGCGGGAACGGCCATTGCTTCAGCCATTGACAGAAACACGAAGGGGGGAAAGAAGGGGACATAGAAGTGGGAAATTTGAGTTCGGAACAACTTGCATTTGCTAACCCGACGAACTTCAATATTTAACTGCGGCTTGGGCTCTTTGACCTACCTAACGCAACAGAGACGTGTGATGAAACTACTGTTCAGATATTTGGAGAGTATTGGTCAGCTCACGAAAATGTAGAGGCAACTATACACTGCCGCATAGGCTTACATTTAGAGGTTCCACGATTCTGTTACAAGTAAAAGGTCAATATTTTTTTTTGCCAAATGACTACATGGTTTCAAGAAAGTATAGCTGACTTCAACCTCAGTATTTCCAAGACGTGAAACAAAGCTGAAAGTCCCGCTGTTTGCCGGGTACAAACCACCAAACTTCCGCTACGGGCCACGTCTAGTAGTCGAATAAAAAAAGTGACGTATTCCGTAAATGTTGATTCTAAAATAAGAGGGCTCTTTCATGACGTAGTGATTATTCTTATTCAGAATGAATGGAGATTTATCGGCACTTTATACGAAAAAAAAATGACAGAATATTTTTACTGGCGTAGTGTAATTTAGCCTCCTACTCAAAGAAGACAGTACTTCCACTCGTTCACTAATTTAATGCGGTTTCTTTGTATATGCGATGGTAATACTAGAAGCCTTATGCGCAGCATTTCACTTAAGTACGATTGTGCTGAATGCACTTACTGGAGAAAAATAGGTAGAGCCATTCGATCTACCTTAAAATTTCACAGCTAAATGAGGCCTTGTTTGCCTAAGTTCATAAAAGTGGCAAATACTACTAGATTGAATTACTGTGTTCCGCCCAATGATCTACGAATTCGAAGAATTCTTTGGGGCGTGTGAGACTCGCTGTCACAATCAAGATTTGTGGCTTTTGAAAAACGGTTGAACTATTCGGCCTGAATGCTACAATGTTGGCAGCTTATTCTTGGGGCGTTTCTTTACTTTTCAAAAAGTTACACGAAGATTTGGCACACGTGCACAAGCGACGCCGCAAATTCAAGGAATGTCGAAGACAAGTGTGCTTCGAGCATGGCCATAAAACCGCCAACTTTATGGAAAATTTTTCTCGCTTCGTAGTCACTCATGATACATTTATGTAGCACTTTTAAAGATTGGTGACCGCGCTATGTTTGCATAAGAGTAACCGCGAAAGCGGTGGTCACTTCGCTTCTCATGCTGTCCACATTTCTAATGGTGTAAAAAATATCAGTACAAGAATACCTTGTGTACAAAGGGTAGTTCGCTAGGTTGCAAACACAAAGCTCATGTTATAACATAGGCTCTAAGTTAATTAATGATGTGTACAATCCACTCTTCTGAAAGTTCTTAAAAGGTCTGTTGTTATGTGGCTTGCGTAACTTCACCGACAAGACAACAGTCTAGATTTTAAACACGTCGCTAGGAAAAATATTGCCACGCATACAGCAGGATTGCTGTATGGTAGCGTATCCTAATTATTATGAAAGTGGGCTGCATATTATGATGTAGTGATATTTGTAGCATGTTTAGGGTGGGATGGGAAAAATTGAAGCACGGGACAAAACGTAACGTTTTGATTAGCGGACTTCTGTAGCTAATACAAAAGTACTTTTCTTTCTTTCTGTATTTCCACGATAGGTAATTTAAAACGCTTTGCCAGCATGTCTGAAGCACCAGCGTAGCTCAGTGGTAGAATGAGCTGGCACCCAGTGGACCTGGCTTCGAGCCTAACTTTGTCATTGGTACTAGGCGTCTTTTTTTTTATAATTTAGTGCAATGTGATTGTGGACACCGGCGGTGGTGGCGGACAACAATGGTGGCACGTGACCCAAGTTTTGATCCCATAACAGCTTTCGCTGTGAAAGGCAGTCAGCGGGTTGATCATGAGTGCTGCTGCGATGGACAATAAAATAGGTGTAATCCCACCGTATGACAGCCCACCAGGGAAAATCGGCCTTGAGTTCTTTTTTGTAGGAAGCCAGTGAAAGGTGACAGTGTCGGTAACCATCGTGAAGCTTTAACCCTAAGTGTGCAGCGAAAAGTTTTTAACTGTTCTAACTACCGCTATGATGTCAAGTTCAGAAGCGTGGTATGGGCTCTCTGGTTCATCGAACAGGCGGCTGCATAAGCGTCTGGCTTCGTAAGCGACTGGCTGCATAAGCGTACAGGAGCAACTCAGGTGAAAGCAATCCAACAAAATTGCTTCTGCGTCGTGCTCATTCATTAAACCTCCTCGCCCCCGCCTGTCACTTCATCGGTATGATCCAATACAACATACTCTCAAAGTTCAATTTACCGCAGCGTATGTTTTTATTTGAGTGCTCAATATGCTGCAGAAAAAACTTTCCTTAAGCAGGCTTGATGTCGGTAAAGCAATCTCGTTAATACGACTAATAAACCGTTTGAAAACAGCGAAAGAACTACCAGTCGTCGCACAATGTTATTAGCGCAACGAGTTGGTTGTTCAATGCTTCAACCCATTACAAAAGCTCGTTCTTGTTCACCTGTTCACTGGGGCGCCATCCCACTTCAGGCATAATTCCTAATTGTCGTCGACCATTGCATGAATAATTGACACAAATTTCTTGCAAGTGCTCAGCGGATACCACGCTTCTCCGAAGAATGACGAAAAATAGCGTAGTGAATTCCGGTCATCTACCCAAAAATTCTTCAAGATTAAAGCCGTAATGGGTATCAAGCAAGTGTACTTGCGGCAGTTACCCAATTAGTGTTTAGAAAAGGCTCTGAAAGGCCTCTCTTCTAGTGTTGGCTGTGACTGCGCTGCTGCTTCCACGCATGCCTGGTGTTTTTAAATTTAGTTAGTCAACCTGACGTAACCATTTTTGGGGTTTTTGATAAGCCTGGAACGCTGAAGCACGAATGCGATAATGTACGCGGCATTGTCAGAGAAGCTCGTATAAGAGACGGTACACTTTTGACATTGCCAGCCGAACACATTTGCTACTATCGAAGATAAAGGTGGCACAGTCCCCAACTTCCATGAGACCGGCACTCAGAGAGAAGGATATGGGACAAGAAATGGTAATAGTTAGTCTGACGCCACGCAGAAAGTGACAAGCTTATGTTGTTCGGCCACATTATTGAATGAACGAATGAATAAAGTTTATTTAATGTCCGGCAGTTTTCACCAGATGAGGTGGGGCAACAGGGGATTAACCCCTGTTCCTTCTCTTTTTCCGTCGATTATGAGGGTGGTGCCTCAGGTGACCGCGCGAAGTTCTAGGTACCGGGTGGCATCTTCAGCTTGCCGGACGGCCCAAAGCTTGTCGGCCAGCTCGGCGCTGGTGAGTGCCGCCTCCCAGTGGAAGTGCAGCTTTCGCCGCCGATCGGCATTAGTGACTTTGCGTGGTGGTAGATAATTGTTTTTGCAATCCTCCTAAAAATGCAACTGTTTACAAATTTCGATTACAAAAGGAACTAATGATTTTACTCGACGCCGACATAACCGTCACCGCTAACTTACTTCTTGAGTATTGAACAACAAATATCGTAGTAAATTTTTTCCGCGCTATGCGTGACATCCCCTGCCCCCTTCCTTATTCGTAACACTCCTTCCCTAGAAACAGAGGAAGCTCGGCGTGGTTTTCCCGGGCACTCCTTTTATTTTTCACGTCCCTGCTGCCCGTGGCCCTCCTCGCAAATGGACAAGAAGTTTCGTGGGAGGAGCTCGAGAGGCAGAGTAAGCTGCGGCGCCGTTTTTCGGGCATGCGTGCGCCAAGCGAGGAAGAGGGTGCCACGCCGAGCTGGCTCTGTTTCTCGGGAAAGCGTGTAGCCAAGAAGAAAGGGGGCGGGGAATGTCACGCCGAGCGTGACCTTGCCCCTTTCACCCAAGATTCGTTCATCGGTGACAGAATGTAACGAAGCGATAAAAAAAAGATCGCGCCAAAGGCTACACCACCTGAGGAACAAAAAAATAACATGTCCGCGTGCACGCTCAACTTGCCGTGAGGCAGCGCACACATTCAGTTTAAGATCATGTGACGGCAGTCAGTCCTATGGTCGAAAGTTCACATTGCAACACACCAACCGCACGAAAGGACCAGGGTCCAGAGAACCTTTTCTGTCAAAAGACCATCGGACGCTGGTGGTGCCCGGGCTGGTCCCTCACCCACACCAAAGTGTCAGCTTTACGCCTTAGGACATGCTGCATGTAAGATGTGAGAGCGGGTAGTGGTTCGCGATGACGGTTACTCCATCTCTAAAAGCACATGCCTGGAATTATTTTAAGGCCCTAATTATTGCAGATGCCCGCGTTCAGTGGTAGCCCACCGCGTCTGCGCTGGTGTAAACCGCGGTATCTCTACCGATGGTGATCGCCCCGGGGTATCATCTTGGATTTGCGCCAAGCACGCACGTACAGCTACAATGGACGCGTGGTGGAGAACATGTACGGTGTTCGGAGGCTTGGAGTGACCAGGATTGTCATCGCCCTAGTGACTCGCGCGTTTCGCCTGGCATTACACAGCCTTTCTTTGCCGGCGTTTGGTCGGGCACGTGCCTCAACCGCAACCACGTGTACCCCCCTGTTCACCTTGTGAGGGGCACGCAGCTGTTTTCATATGGCAGCGGATAGTAAGCAGATATAAAGGAGCTAAGCAGTCTTTGATAGAGGAATCTCAACTATGTATCACGAGAAGAACTACAGTAGCTTCGCCTTCATCTTCACGCCGAAGGCAGATATTGACTTTACGGTACGGTGTGGCTTAACGAGTTGCTTTGGTACGCTGCTTTCTCGCACAACCGTGGTGTATGCGCCTGTGACGATAATCGCGTCCAACCGTTTCTCTTCGAAGTTCAGCTGTAGTGCCTGGAGCACTGAAAGAGGCCCATCACTGCTAAATGAAACGGGTGCCAATACCATCTTCGTGCGCTTTCTACATTCGGGGTTCTTTGTGTCGTCACCAGTGAACAGATAGATGTCTTCGTGATGCCGCAGCTGGAGCACCCTTGCGAGTGCGACTGGTTCTCGGCTCACCAGGAAGACATACCTCTTGTGTACCTTCGCGCCTGAGTCTCTGCGCGTTGAAAGAACTTTTGTTTGCTGAGCCCCTCGAACCTTTCACGGACCGGTTCTTCTCTGCTCGCGGCTCCCACTTTTCTGCAGCCACTACCTTCCCTGGTAGCCTCTGCGAACGTCTGAAGTTAACGAGCTAGTTCAGTGGCTGTCAGCCAGGCTTTAACTTCCCACAGTTTAACATATTTCCCGCCTCTTTGGTTAAACCGGCTTTTATCTAGTCGGCGACCAAAAGCTCCACCAGGTTCTGAAAGTGCAGGCACTGTGGGCCTCGTGGGCCTCTACGTAGAGGTTCAAATAACTCTCTACGTGGGCCACGAAAGCTTTCCATGTCTTCCGGTAGCGTTTATTGAGCACGAGGAACCACCTCTGGTATTCTACTGCTGACAGTTTCAGCTCCTCAAGTACGAAGTTTTTGAGGGTGTCGTAATCACGATGTTGCTCGGGTGTGAGCCACGTGAAAAAGTATGGCACGCGTTGGGTGATCAATGGGAAAATGATTCGACCCCAGCATTCCCTCAGCATGCTGTAAGCCTCCAACGAGCTCTCTACTGACTCGAACCAGACGGGTACTTCGTAGTCGGCAGGGAATTTTTGGCATGCCTTTGACCGCATTTGTGCATAGTGTCCGAGGAGCTTCATTTGATCGCTCTGGGACATCGAATCACCTCCGACGTCTTGCGTTCGCGGTGGGCTATCTCTCTGAATTTGGGTGATCTGCAACTGAATCTCGAGCGACCACAACTTTTCTTCGGCGAGCTTGAGCCTGATGATAATATGTGGAGTTTAACGTCCCAAAACCACCATATGATTATGAGAGACGCCGCAGTGGAGGGCTCCGGAAATTTCGACCACCTGGGGTACTTTAACGTGCACCCAAATCTGAGCACACAGGCCTACAACATTTCCGCCTCGATCGGAAATGCAGCCGCCGCAGCCGGGATTTGAACCCGCGACCTTCGGGTCAGCAGCCGAGTACCTTAGCCACTAGACCACCGCAGCGGGGTGGCGAGCTTGAGCTTGTAGTCCATTTCCTTCTCGGAAATGGAGGAGCCGGGCGTGTCATGATTTTGGTCAACCCCACTGTTTCCGCTCTCATTTTCTAGCATGCTTTTGCAGTCCTTGTCAGGATTTATATTCCCGTACTTAGTCAGAATATCAGCAGGCCAGCCCAAACAACACAGAGCTCGTGAGGAATGTGGCAGTAAAGGCTCACCCTGGTACTTTGTCATCGTAAGTGTCCGCCGCTTTGTCGGACTTCGATCAGTGGTGCTCTCGGCACTGGTGTCTGTCGTTCTGGCTGAAAAGCTAGCTGGCGTCACGTCGGTGATCGGTGCTTGGATGTCCGCCGGAAAGCCTCTCTGTGTGGTCCTGGCGGGGACGGCTGCTATCGGCGCTCACGATGCGCTGCAAGAGAGGCTAGCTGTTCGCCGCTGCTGCTGCTCTAGAGCTTGATGCTACTTTGTTGTGGCGTCCTTGGGTCGCCTTGTACCTACAGCTCGTACAGTGGTCGTTCAGAGAGCGAGGAATCTGTGCGGCTGCACCAGCAAATTTTCGTCCAAACTCGGTATATGGTTCGGACCAGGTTCTTAGTAGCGAAGCAAAGCCAGGTTCGTTACTTCGCAAGAATTATCGGCGCCGTCTTCGTGACTTTACCCCTTAGGGAGATACCTTCATCACTGGACGTTTTACTAATGCTACTTTATGTACACTACAATTTACAACGCAAACATGACAGCAAAAGCACGACCCGCAGTGGGGTCCAAGGGCCCGTGCCGGTGTCTACCTGGCAAGCTCTCCTAGTAGCCAAAGACGTCTGGTCTTTTCCCGGGCGCTCCTTTTATTCTCGCATGCTCACTGCCCGTGGTCCTCGTCGACACTGGACAAGCAGTTTCGTGAAAAGACCTGGGAAGGCAGAGTAAGCTGTAGCGCCGTTTCTCGAGAATGCTTCAGGTAAGCGAGGAAGAGGGTTCCACGCCGGGCCAGCTTTGTTTCTTAGGAAGACTTGTTACCAGGAAAGAAAGGGGTGTCGATTGTCACGCAAAGCGCGACCTTACAACCGTTCACTATCTGTTTTAGTCATTACTCTCTGTAGTTGTATAATTATTCAAGGGTCCCATTACAGATTCTTACTTGGCAACCCTTGCTTGTATGTATGTTAATGATGTA
Organism: Rhipicephalus microplus; assembly: GCF_013339725.1. Lineage (NCBI taxonomy): Eukaryota > Metazoa > Arthropoda > Arachnida > Ixodida > Ixodidae > Rhipicephalus > Rhipicephalus microplus. Next base: position 42,158,436 of record NC_051173.1, read on the forward strand.
ACATCTTTTTCGAAAGCAAAAAACTGAAACTCAAACGCATACTCCCGCTCAAGCGACATCCGGCCACCGGGCTATACGCTTCGAGATTTCCCCTGTTCGCTGCTAGAGTCGACTGTGTTCTATTTTGATGCCAACACATCAGAGGTTGTGCGCTTGGCTCGCTTGATTTTCATGTATCATACTCGCATCCGTCTATCCCTCAATCCGTGCCTTGTAAGTGCCAATGGTGGCAGTGGCCTGTCCTCCTTACACTCTATCATCCGCTACGCGATTGCTGACAGCAAATCGAAAAAAGAAAGAAAGAATAGAAAAATACCACAAACGAAAAAAAACCTAGAGAAAAGAACATGGCAGAGTCCTTCAATATTTTTCCTTCTATCTTTTTCCTCTCCCTCTTCTATCACTCTCTTTCATTGACTTTTTCTCTGCCAAGTTATTTCTTTTATTGGAAGTTTATGTAGTGGTAAATACTCAATTACTGTAGCATATATTCTGTAATGATGGCGATAGATTTCTGATTAGGTGATGGATTTTGGTGGCACATACCCGATTGTTCAGCTGGCTGTTGCCTTCGTTTTAGTAGGTTAGTAGTGAACAGTGACATTTACTCAATGTCGGCGGTGCGCAACCATACGCAATTCCCACAAGTGCTGCCATGAATGCTGGGCATGAAAGGCTGGACCAAGGCAAATATTGCCCTAGGGCCTTAAAAGACTTTGTCCTGCTTGAACTGGCATTGTGTGGTGCTTATGTGCCATAACCTTCGCTGCTGCGTTCTTTCGAATGACGACACCATTCTTTGATTTAAGTGTCCGAACACGTATGACGGCGGATGATAACTGTTTTTCGGTGCATGTAGGGACGTGATTTTTTTAGAACTATTTCACAAGATTTTTTGAACTCAGAGAAATAACGCAACCAGGTACAGGCGTCTTGGATCACAAATAAATTGACGTGCTCTGTTTCTACAGAGGGAGAGGTTTATTCGCAGAAAGGCAGAGAGGTAGATCCGACCGATAGTATGCTCTAGCCTGTAGGAAGGACATGGGGAAAAATTATTGCCAAATCTCCAAATTGCTATATGAGGAGCTTCCTCTGAGGTGCATGGGACATTTTCTTGGCAAGACCATTTCTAAAGGAATGCATGTTAACAAGTCGGCGCATGATATGTGCGTCGAAGACAGCATTGTTGGGCACGTTCCACTGCCACCACTTCGAAGTTTTGGCCACGTCGATCAGTACGCTAACCACCTGCCCCTTTAGCGGCACTGGCTGCTGCTGTGCGTCAAATTACTAACGCTCATAAATGGCAGACCTGGAACTATCAAGCCTTGACGACAGAAAATAGCGCAAAGAAACGGGGACACAAGACGAGGACACACGGCACTTGTGTCTTGTGTCCCCGTTTCTTTGCGCTATTTTCTGTCGTCACAATGCACCAACAAGCCCGAATTTTGACAGTATCAAGCCTTCTTCAGCGGAGTTGAGAGCAGGCAGGTGAGGCGACTTGGCAGGACAATGTTACTCGCTCGTAATACTCATCGTAGGAACTTGTCACGTGCTGCTGTGCCTATAAAACTACCATCCTAGCCCTGCCAGCCTGTCTGACAGTTTTTTCTCTCTTCCCGGCTCGGAGGTGGCACGTGTTCACGTGTGGCCAGGCCAGACAGCACTGACAGTCTTCTATTTTGCTTTACTTCCCATTCATTTCTCTTTCCCACAACCCATACACCATGTGGCATTGTCGAGTTGACAACCTCAAAGAGATACAGTTACGCCGCCACACTTTTCTCCTCACCTTTTTGTATTACAAAGCAACTTCAAGGAGGCGAGCGCGTGGGTGATCGAAAACCGTATACATCCATTTATCCAACCAAATGGTTGGATAGATGGATGTATCCGGCTGTGCCCTTTAGATCATGCCACCTATCTATAAAGTTAAGTACTCTCACTTTGTGTTTAAGGATTGAATTTCACTCGTGCCTTGATTGTAGCCACCAATCAGTTAGCCTTCTCCTGGTTATTTCTACCATTTTAAAGTGTATTTTGCCTTCGCTGTCTCTAAGCCCCAAATTCTTTGAAAAATTCCACGTTATTATCTTGGACTTTAGGGTGGAGCTCTTTACAGAACATTATCCAATGTTCACCCGTTTACTCCTCTTCTCCACATGCACTACATACCGTGTCTGTGCTTTCGTATTTGGCATGGTACGTCTTAGTCCGCAATACTCCCGTTATGGCCTCGAACAGCAGAGAACTACCCTGAAAATTATCGTAAAACTTTTTTTGCAATTTGCTGCTATAAAGTTTGGTAGATCTCCAGTGATGATTTCGTAGGCATTCCAATCCTCCACCTGTCCCTCTCTGCACCTTTAGAGGTCGTGGGGACCCGCTCGCTGGATTCCGTGCCAACCGGATGTGTCCTCACAATCTCCGACGCCAGTGTAGCTCTGGCTGACTAGGCTGGCCCTACGTCATATCCTGACGCCAATCTCTGACGACAGCGCAGCTCTGACCTACTGGACTTGCCCTACGTCATCTCCTGACGCCGACAAGAGCTCTTGCAAGTGGTGCCCCGTCCTCGGACTCCTGCTACCGAGTTTCCATCTTTCCTTTCTCTCCTATTTCCTCGATATGTCCTCGCTCGCTGTCCCAGCGCATCTCTCTCTCTCTCTCTCTCTCTCTCTCTCTCTCTCTCTATATATATATATATATATATATATATATATATATATATACACCTTCATTCTGTTCTTTTAATCTCTCCTCACCCCCATCCCTTGTGAGCTACTGTTGAGGTGTCGCACCTGAAGCAGGCAGTTGCAGGGCTCTCTTTTCTCTTTTTTTCCCTCTTATAGCCACATCTCGGTTAAGTCGTGAATTGAATGTAGCTTTGAAACCTTAAGTGAAAAGAATGTTGGACACGACAGCGTTGTTGAAGAACGACTCACATCAACTGTCGTGATCCGCGATTGTAATACGAGCGTAATACGAGAGTCGCTCGTAAAGCGGGCGTCGCACGGCCACTCTCGATCGCTATCCAGCTCGATTCAGTTGGAGACTACATAGCTTTAGCTGGTTAGCTCACACAGTTAACGAACGAGCCCAATGCAATGTAAATATTGTATCCCTAACTCCCTCATAGCGATCAAGTGTGAAAAATAATTTTATACGTGTAAATGGGAAAGCAGCGCAAAAGAAGCCGAAGCTAACATGTGGCCTACGATAAATATAAATATGTATCACTGGTTCAACAAGCTGACGCACGTTTTTTTCATTATTACGTGCCAAAAACATCAACATAAAATCAAAACTTCCAGGCGTGACCAGAGCAACTGAATTTTACTTGAACTTTTATAAAAATGGAGAGAAAAGAAAGCGAAAATAATAAATAAAGCAACGCTGGTACTCTGAAGCGTGAACGCTACTCCTACGCTGGTGGTGAGCGGCTTTCCCGCAAGACATTTGAACCCAAGATGGCACCATGGAGCAACTCTGCTACCTAAAGGTAGCATATACAAGAACTCTATGTGCCTTGGGTGCGACGCGCCATCTTATGAGCATTATTGAAATCACCAGATGCCCGGAGAGGCCAGCTTGAGCGCGACCGCAGAAGTGTACACAGTGGCAACAGGGGTGTACACGCTGGTCTACGCCGTAGCAGAAGCGGCAAGCAAAAGGAGCGAGGTACTAAAAGAGTAATTGATAACGATTTAGTGGTACTTAGGTTTTTATTTATTTATTTATTTATTTTGTTACCCTCAATCGCCGAAGCTTTACAGAGGGGAGTGGGTTACAACATGAAAAATATACGTGCTATTTTATACATGAACAAAACTAAAAAAAAAAAAAAAAAAAAAAAACCTCTACTCAATGAGGCGTAACAAAAGTGAAACGTAAAAATAAGGAAATCACAATGAGCAAATAGTGAATGTAGTAAAATTATACAGTACTAGCAAAAAAGTGTAAAAGTAAGGGAAATGACACGCACACACAAAAAATCAAGAATCCACTGGAAAACGCTGGCATCTTGACACGTGGAGACAGAACTTCGTAAGGAGGGGAATAGATCGGATGACTAAGGAGAGCTATCGCGAAATAGGTGAGCTGATAAAGAATGACGAAAGAGGGAGTGATCAGAGATGGAAACGATGTCACCTGGTAGCCGATTCCAATCGTTTGATGTGACCGGTATGAAGGAGCAAGAAAATGTGTTTGTGTAGCAGAAAGTACCTTTAACCTTGTGTTCATGGTCGATCCGAGAGGAGTGATATGTGGGAGGCGTAATGAGCTCATTACGCAGTGATGGATGATGGTAGGTCTTATGGAAAAGGCAAAGGCGGAAGTACTTGCGACGCAGTGATAGAGGTGGCAGTGACAAGTGGTGCTTCATTGCTGTTACGCTTGATGTACGGTGATAATCCGATAGAATAAAACGTGCAGCGTTATTTTGAATTAGCTCAAGGTGCCTAATCAAATTTTCGTGGTGAGGGTTCCAGATTGCAGCAGCGTACTCCAATTTCGAGCGCACGAGGGTTTTATAAAGAAGCATCTTCAAGGAAAGTGGGGCGTTGCTGAAATTTCGACGTATGTATCCCAATGTACGGTTAGCATTGTTCGTGATGACGTTAATATGGGCATTCCATGTTAGATTGAAAGAAATGGTGACGCCTAAGTACCGGTATGACGACACTTGGTCAAGATAAACATCACCCAGTTTGTATGTTGAGGAGTTATTAGGCTGGCGGGAGACTGTCATTAGCTTGCATTTTTTGGGATTTAATTTCATAAGCCATTTATCGCACCAATTCCTAATGTTATTTAAGTCTGTCTGCAAGATGTTCCTATCATCATCGGTACGTATTTCCCTGTAAAGCACACAGTCATCGGCATATAAATGAACGGATGAAGAAACGCAGTCAGGGAGATCATTAATATATATTAAAAACAGCAGAGGTCCCAGAACTGAGCCTTGCGGGACACCCGATGTTACACTTATTTCCGGCGAGTCATGACCGTTAACAGTGACGTACTGAAGACGGTTTGTTAGAAAGTAGTTGAGCCATGCCAGTACATTCGAGTCAAGGTTGAGAGAGGAGAGCTTATGCATTAGTAAAGCGTGATTGACTTTTTCAAATGCTTTTGCAAAATCCAGGAAAATGCAGTCAATTTGAGATTGTTTATCAAGAATGGTATGCAGGTGATGAGTGAAAAGAAGCAACTGGGTTTCACAGGAAAACGTACGCCTAAAACCGTGTTGGGCCGATGTAAAAAATGAATTCGATTCTAAAAGTTTCGCAATATGTGAATGCAGTACATGTTCCATTAGTTTACACGGAATGCTTGTTAGTGAAATGGGCCGATAGTTAAGAGCGGAGTGTTTATCACCAGACTTGTGTATCGGCACAACCTTACCGACCTTCCAGTCCAGCGGCAAAGTTGCTTGGTCAAGTGACTGCTGGAAAATCTTACACAAGAAGAGAGACGAATATGCGCTTGTTTGTTTGAGAAATTTTGAGTTGATACCGTCAGTCCCACATGATGAGGATGTTTTTAAGGTGTCAATTAACTTCAAAATTCCTGCAGAATCAAAAATGATAGGAAACATTGAGCGGTAGTCACGGCACACAACTGCGTCAACAGGCGCAGCAGTATTTCCCGAGAAATTGGCTGAAAAAATATTGTTAAATAACGCGGCACATTCAGATGGTGGTAGCGGCTCACCAGAGTCATCGTTAATTGATAAATCCGCATTTTGGCTAGAATTGATAACGTTCCAAAATTGCCGGGGGTTCCTTGATAACAATTCAGGCAACGTATGCGTTTGGAAAACGATTCTTAGCAGCACGCACAGCTTCCACGTATTCTGCCTCAGCATTTTGATACGCTACCCAGCAGTCACTAGTATTTTGCAACTTGGCTGTGCGGAAATAGCGCTTTTTTCTATTAGACAAACGTTTTAGATGCGTGTTATACCACGGTCTTTTTGTGTTGTTCCGTATGCGTCGAAGGGGAATGTGCGCATTGGTGACATTAGTAACTAAGTTTTTGAAAAGGTCCCAGTTCTCTTGTACACTTCTCTCTTCAAAATTGCAACAAAATGTGTCTAAGTACGCGCACATATCTAGGTTAATGGCGTCAAAATCTGCATTGCGGTAGTCCCGGATGTACTTGTCTTTTTCAGTTCCACGTGAAAAAGACATGGTGATGTCGAAATGTAACACCAAATGGTCGCTCAGACCAGGAAGATAGATAATTGGGGATATGAAGTCTGGATGAGTTGACAAAACTAGGTCTAATGTATTAGACGATTCATTAGTTACCCTTGTTGGTTTCGTTACAACCTGGGTAAAGTTGAAACAATTACAAAAATCTAGGAACTGTTGGGATTGTGTTGAAAAGGGGTCGAGTAGAGGAACACCAGCGTGCCAGGTAATGTTAGGAAAATTCATGTCACCAAAAAGAAAAATTGGTGACGAAGGATACCGAGTGACGACATAGCTGAGAACGTCATGCAATTGATCGACGAATGACGATGTATAGTTTGGGGGACGATAGCATACGCCTAATATAATCTTTGTGTGCTTACTTGAAATACCAACCCAGACTGTTTCCAGAGAGGACACAACTTCTACTTGAAAAGAGGAAATTGTATGCGATACGGCTATCAATACACCACCACCCTGTCTATCTTCTCTATCGCACCGATACACATCATATGTGACGTCAGTCTGGAAAATTTCTGTATTTTCCACCGTTGAGTTGAGCCATGTCTCGGTTAATATTACTAATTTTGCCTCCATTGAGGAAATAATAGAATTAAGCTGAATCCTGTGTTTCATAATGCTCCTTATGTTGGAAAAAAGAACAGGGACATTGAAAAGAGCAGTCACGTCATCATTCCTACCTCCGGCTAATTGTTACTTGTGAGGACGACTGAAGTGAGTAGAATTCGCATTCATTTTGCGGTTACGAGTACTAAAGGCGGGTCCATTGCGACTACCCGAAGGCTTATCTTGGGTGACACTGTCGTTTGGAACGGGAGTTGTAATCTTACTAGTTGCCTTCTTTAGTATACTATCAGTAGCACGGTCATAAATGTAGCAAGTGTTACCTACATACAACTTGTCATGGCGAACTGAGAAAGCTGGTGACTGTGGCAATGAGTTTGCAAACTCAAATAGTTTTTTCCGTGCAACTCGTGTGGCTATTGAAAAGTCTTCTGTGACGGAAACATTAATACCTTTAAACGTTGCTCGCTTAAAAAGAACTTGTTGCCGAAGCTTAAAACGACTAAACTTGACAATGACAGGTCTACACCTGTTTTCTTGGTAGCTGCCACCTAACCTATGCGCACGCTCAATTACATCATCAGTTATGTTCGGGTCGACGTGTTGCATCAGAAGGCTTACAATTTTTTCCTCAGTTTGTATCCACGATTCCTTAGCGTCCGGGATACCATGAAAGATTAGGTTATCACGACGCGCCCTGTCTTCAATGACGTCAAGGCGTGAACTCATGACAGTGCTTGTTTGTTCGAAGGTTTTCACGGCCTCTTCTGCTAGAATGAGCCGCTCTTTTACGTCATCAATTTTGTCACATTGGGCCTCGATTTTCAATATCCGCGTATTCATTGCGACAAACCCTTCTTCGAAAGACTTCTGCGCCGTCGCGACATTAGCCGAGATATCCACTTGGCCCTGGGCTAGCCTACCCGTCTCAGCCTTTAGTTCTTTTAACATCGTTAGCACTTCTTTTTGCCATTCATCGGGACCGGGGTTGCTTTCAATATCTCCGCAACACAACAGCTTAGAAAGTACATGAACATATTCATCATATGCGGTACACAGTGCGTGGGGGCACGGGAAAAGCAAAGTACATCTGTTGCTAGTGCGCTTAGCAAACAGGGAACATTTGTTACTAACCTGCACGAAGTAAAAAAGTCGCACGAAGCGGAATTGAGCCATGGTGTCGCAGGTGACTTTCCCGTGCCCACTGAAGCGATGCGAAGCATCGAGCCTGGTTATAGCTTGCGCTGAAACTGGTTGCTTTGTCGATGCGGCTGTCCGGGTCAAGTGGAGTGATGCGTCTTGCGGATAATCGTTGAAAGTCATCAGATGGTATGGCGTTTCACCGCTGTCGCTGTGCACCGGCTGATTTGACTGTTGATCCGTAGGCATCAGATAGACGGTGCGTAACACGTGGCAGCTCGGACAAGTGGCGAAACGGACCAGAGCCTGCACGAAGTAAAAAAGTCGCACGAAGCGGAATTGAGCCATGGTGTCGCAGGTGACTTTCCCGTGCCCACTGAAGCGATGCGAAGCATCGAGCCTGGTTATAGCTTGCGCTGAAACTGGTTGCTTTGTCGATGCGGCTGTCCGGGTCAAGTGGAGTGATGCGTCTTGCGGATAATCGTTGAAAGTCATCAGATGGTATGGCGTTTCACCGCTGTCGCTGTGCACCGGCTGATTTGACTGTTGATCCGTAGGCATCAGATAGACGGTGCGTAACACGTGGCAGCTCGGACAAGTGGCGAAACGGACCAGAGCCTGCACGAAGTAAAAAAGTCGCACGAAGCGGAATTGAGCCATGGTGTCGCAGGTGACTTTCCCGTGCCCAGGTTAGTACGCACGGTCCCATCAGGTTGACACAGTGCTCCACACGCGCAATCAGATCGTTGATTTAGGGGCTTCTGCGGGTTGGCTTGGTCTGGAACAGGAAATGGCTTCGCCTGCTTTTTTCTCGTAATCTGATGAGTCTTGTACAAAGGTCATCATCAAGAGTGGGCACCTAATAATAAGGAGGTGGACTCGTTAAGATAATTTTCATGACTGTAGCTTTTCCTTTTAATAGCGTGTGGGGGAAGGATTGCTGCCACACTGCCTGGGCGGATTCCGAATGCATGCAGTAGGATCCTAGGCCTAAGTTTTAAATGCGAATGCATTACTATCTTCACTCAGAAGTGTGGGAAATTGGGGCGAGAACAGAACGATGACTTGTCCCTTTGTCGTCGTTGTGTTCTCGTGCTATAACTACGTCATGCATTTCTATGTCAGGCATCCGGCGTTGACCGCGGTGGTGCCCGCGCACCGGCAGGTGTTATCTCTCCGCTCTATTCACTCTCCCATACCAACAGATGTGGGAGCGCGCGCTTATCCTCACCCCTAGATTACGGAGCAAGTGGCTTAAGAAAGTGCAGGAGAGGGTAGAGGCTGTGCTTCGCGTCTTCTTCTTTCGCCGTTCACCCTCTCTCCTCTTTGCGCCACCCTCTGCCATCCTCTCGTGCCTTTCTCCAGACCGTTCGCTGCCTGGGCACCTCTCAAGAACACCCGGAAATATGTGCTTGCCAATGCCGAGCCGTGAATACTGGCGTCGCACTCCACCGTCGGTCACTCTTCATCCTCGACCGTACCCAGGCTGGACGCCTCTCGAAGCAATGGCAGAAGTCAGTAGAGGCAAATATCTAACGAAACCGGTACCCTTTTTTCCGCACAATAAATGTATTCGCATTTCCTCACGATTTCTTTTGGGGAGGTGGGGACATTTGTTTTCGATCCGAATTTCGTCACGGTTACTTATGAGGCTGAGTCAAATATAGCAAAAAAAGCTTACACGTTCTTGCTCATTCCAGTGTTTCTTCTATCCGTGTGTATGAGAGTATACGCACTGGTGTTATACACTGTAGCATTGTAAAAACGACGTTGTCCTTGCCTCAATAAAGTTGTTCTTGTGTCTACTACACTGAGCTATACGAAAACTTAGCATATGCAGTCATGAATACATGTTGAATTTTTTTTCCATTGTCTCCTCTCTGATAATTCACAGGCCACATACGGCAAAAGCAACCACGTCTTGTATATTGTATACATGACATGTTGGCAGCTTACTGACTGCAAAATGACTTTCACGTGGGTGTCAACAATCCACAGCCCTCCTTATCCTCTAGAAAACAAAACAATGGCTGCGTATCGGTGTGCTTCGCTGGCAAAGGACTTTGAAAGATGATAGTCTCTGTCTGGAGAGAAAGAATAAACGTTTATGCGAAGTTCTGCGCGACAAAATTGGTGAGTAGGCATTGCATAAGATATGGACCTCATCTAGCAGTAATTTGAAGAAACGAAGTTTCTATCGAATGCAAAGCCACTGGTAGGTGAAAGCACCACGTAGATTTATTGAAGCGTAGGAAACACCCGTTTTCTCGGTCATAGCGTCGCATTGCCAGCACTGCGTAATAAGCACTGCAGCCTTAGAAATTACGTATCTATGTGTTTTAGAAATAAATTACCACACTACGTAATGCCCCCATATTCTTTTACCCCAAATATGCGTCATTGTAATGATGAATGTAGTGGGTCACGCAAAGCTCGGCAAACACATTGTCAGTGCTAAGCACGAGACACTCGGCCCGGACGTTGTCACTGATTTCGCTAACTAGGGCTACGCTCCTACTTGGTCTCGAATAAGAGTTCTGACTGTCTCTGTTCTTTATTATAATTGGTGGAGGTGCTGGGTCTTCTTGCAATTATGAAGTTGCGAAGCCGGACTCGACCTGTCGTCATGGCCACTGCATCTGCCACAAGCGTTCCAGCTATGGCTCCCCAGGCCATCGTGTTATTTATTTTTATTGACAATGTTCACTAGTATGAACATGGCGAGGAGATCAAGATGGGTGGTCGTTCAGCAAGGGGTGAAACTTTCGCTTTCATGGCTGCATTGTGTGACCGAACCGGCAAATAGGCAGACAGACCCAGAAATTTCTGGGTTGAAGTATCGCAAAAAAGACTAATCGTCTTTATTTCATGTTTAAAAAGGCACGCGAGCTACTGCGTGTGTTTCGTACGTGGTGCTATGCTACGAATTTTCAAGCTTAAAGAAATATTGAGCTTGGAGTGGGGTGGCGGCCAGAAAGTGGTAAATCACAACCAGCAACCATGCTTGCGACCTTAGGTTAAATAAAGCAAACTGCAATCTCACGCGACGTTAATCAGTTGGAATGTGCAGAAGATCATCGAGGCTATACCACTTCTCGCGAAAGTTAAACGTAGTCTAGACATTTATGCTTCTGGACGCGAATGTGAGGAGTAATCAGCAGCATTGCGAAAAAGGCGACAATCCTTGGACCACTTAGAGTCATCACAATGGTTTTGTGGCTTATGCGCTCGGCTGCTGACCCGCCGCAGTTCGAGGAATTGAATCCCAGCCATGGCAGCCAGATTTTCTATGGATTCGAAAATGCTTGCGTCCTATTTGCTTATATAGATTTATGTTTATCTTAAAGAAACTCAGGTGCTCAAAATTTCCGTATTCCCCACTGCGGTGTCTCTGATATATGTTTGGTGGTTTTCGAGACTCTAAACTCTACAACTATTATTGTTTTGAACCACTTCATTGTATCTAATATAAACGGCCAGCATCGATCCCGAAACATCAATACTAGCAATATATTTCGCACGATACCTTCTAAACAGCACGAAAAAACTTTTCCGGGTTGCACGGGTGTATTTGCACACAAATATCAGGCCCAGTGCAGCGACTCTGACTTGAATGCATTTTTCAAAACGGTTCGAGATCTAACCAAACAAACAAGCCTTCTAAACATCTCGCACAATCCTGAAGCATTTCCTGTATTGATAAATGCAGGAGATGACCACTGACGTTTGTGGGTTTGTTTCGCAGAACCCTCCCCTTTTTTTCTGCCAGCGGTATTGTGTTTCAGAGCCTCTTTCTGATCCGATTCAATAGACAGACACGAAAAAGAGAAAGAAAAAAAAAAGATTACGATCCAGACTTTCGGGGTTGGAAGATGAATAGTCTGAGAGTTCTCTACTGCTTGGAGGTGTTCACAAGAGGTTGTAGATATACGTGGCCGGTTATATGGCAGCACGAGTTCTCGCAGCTCCAGGCCAAAGTGACAGACCATCGGGAATTTATAGCACCAGCGTCCTTACCGAGATCCCATTTTCACCGATCGCTGCAGGTGGCATTCACCCATGTTGAATGCTCTCAGGATACGCACTGTACTAAGGAGTTGTGTAGGCTTTCTTGCTGAGCGCATCCTTCTTTAGCGCTCCACGTAATCGCTTATGCTGGCCGTGAGCTTGCTCTAACCTTGCAGGATGCTTTCGGTCTTTTCTTTTGAGGAACTATGGTGTTTTACTAACCTCACCCCTATTTTAGGCATTTCATGTAACTGCCGTTGCACAGAGCAAACACCATTTTGACACTAAATTTCGGCAAAGCGTGTTATGTGGCGCATGTTAACTTACACACACACACACACACACACACACACACATATATATATATATATATATATATATATATATATATATATATATATATATATATATATATATATAGGCAGGCATGGTGGTTGAGTGGCCGTAGCGTTGCATATAGTCCAGTAGATCCTCCGTGAGCGGTCACAACGTGGTTTATTTCGACGTTTCGGCCAAGAGTCTGGCCTTCATCAGGATCAAAGATACAGTTTGTTGGTGCTCAGCTTTATACAATCTCAAATCAGAAAAAAGAAAAAAAAGACAGAAAAGAAAAAAAGGAAAAAACAGAAAAAGGAGAGAAAAGGAAGGAAAAAGATAAGAAGAAGAGAAAAATAATATACGGTGGACACCCCTCGGGTGCCCCCCTTCCACTCTTCTTTCCACTTCCCCCCTCCACTTCCGCCTACATCTCTCTCCCCCTTCTCCCCTTCACGTTTCTGATGTCAGTGGTCTGTGTATGTTTCCTTTCACTAACGCATTCCTCCCGATCAGACGGCCCCTTCTGGCACTGGCGGTTCGGTGTGGGGCAAAAAAAGAGCTTTTCAGGAAGTCCTAAGCCTTTAACTACTCGGAGTCCCGTAAACAATTCGTCGTAGAAGGAGGGGTGCCGCGTATTGTGGCAGAGGCTGGTAAGCGGGCATTTTATGAAGTTCTAAGCCTTTAACTACTCCGCGCCCTGTCAACATTTCGTCGTAAAAAGAGGGGTGCCCCGTATTGCGGTAGAGGCTGGCAAGCGGGCGCAATGCGAATTCCTTGCCCGCTTCTGGATTACGCGTGTAGTGGGGGCCTCCCGGCTGTGCACAGGGTTGCTGTTGGGCATGTCATGCATTGCACAATTTATTGGGTAGTAAAATAAAACAGAAAACAGACGACAGCTGCACTTAGGAAGAGTAGTTACACTTGGAATTGTTTTGGGTTGTCCAGTGCCCTTCGCAGCTGCAATTCCGTGAACTCAGTTACTATTTTCATTGTTGCCGTTATTGTTTTCTAATGCTTATTGCTGCAAGTGTACCAGGATTCTCATTTATTCCTCTATCGAGGGTGTTAAATTGGTAGATAAGGTATGAACCTCGTTGTTCACGTTCTCGATTTGATTTAAATCCCATCTCTAAGAGCATTACTGATAGTTTGTCGAATGCATGGTCGGGAAGATTGAGACGTTTTGATAGAGGTTGACTTGGGGCTGATTTCGCATAGTCTCTGTGATTATTGAAGCGAATCCTAAATGGTGTTTCTGTTTGTCCGATGTACTGCATACCACACACGTTGCATTCGAGTAGGTACACCACATTAGAGGAATCGCATGTTAGGTTTCCTCGTATGTTAATCGAAAACTTGGATTGCGTGCTGGTTGCTTTGTCTGTTTCTCGCATCGCCTTACATACAAGACATCGTGGCTTGTTCACCGAGAAGCTAAAGAGTTCACCGAGAAGCTAAACTTACTGGTACCTGAAGATTGTGACAACATGACGTCCATGTAAGTTGTGTTGATAAACAAAAACTGACTCTTTCCTCACAGCTACGGCTGAGTGTCAAGGGCGAGAAGAACAGGGATCCCAGAGCGACAAATGTTGAAGCGCCGGACACGAATCTCAGTAGGTCACGCTCGTTTTCCGTATTAACAGCCACTTAAGCCAAGAGCATGCCAGACGTCACAAACGTCAAATTGATGTGGTGCGTTTACAGTACCGGAATGTCGTTTTAGAATTGATTGAAAATATGTTGTAGAAAAGATTAACCACTGTTGTTTATTATATTATGCATAATAACGATCGATGTAAAACGCAAATGTTACCGTTACAAGAAACACCTTTTGTGCATGAAATGCATGCACAGCAAGCAGCAAATAAAGTTGTTTGGAACTCGTAAAGCTCAGAAAATTATTTTGAAAAATGTCCAAATAGTCACTGTTTCGTTAGAGTTGATGTGTTATAGTTCATACAAATTGGATTAGACTTATCAACTTTGTTTTCAAAAGAAACTTCACTTATCTGTCTCTCTGATGGCAGCTACGTTTTTGGTTACTGAACTTCTTAGCACAAGCTGAGGCTTGAACACCTCATCATCAACCATCGCAAGCTCTCGTAGTAACTTTAAAAGTTGAAATGAACACAATACGTTTACGCACATACCTTTTTGTAAATATGTCAATAAACGCATTTTTCACTTCTACAAAATTTATGCATATATTTTACCAGTACAAAATTTTCACCTAAAAAAAAGTAAATAATAGAAGGCGCCAATGCAGGCCTCTCTGATTGCCTGTACGGTGCCTGGTGGACAATATCAGAGTGATCTCCAGTGAATGTGCTGGTATAAACCAGGAAAAGACCGATTACAGTAAATTTCTTGAGAGTCCCTTGATGTTTTCTTGCGGATATCTGAATGTATGTACCATTGTGCATAAGGCTACATTGAGAGAAATGGCTTCGAGTGAAAAGCTATCACTTCAACTTGTACCTGTACAGGCAACCTAACATTGCTATGTTTCGGTACATCTCTGCAAATTTTTGTCGCCAAGTGAGTATTTCAGGTTTTAGTTTAGAAAATTTATGCAACACCTACTTTTTGAGATTTCACAAATTTCCATTTGAGATACTCCCGCAAAGACCAATTTTAAAAGTTATAATTGCGGAGCAACAGCAAAAGTAACCGTCCATTACTTTTTTTGGTAACTGTAACAGTTACGCGCTACCTTTTTTTTGTAGGTAACGCAGGCCGGTAACGCCTTTCATTTTTTTTTGAGTAACAAGTAACGTTTTTGCCTTTTTTTTTGCTTACGCGTACCCCGCTGGTGTAATGAAAAGCAGCCTGCAAGGAGTAAGCCAAGTTTTGCATAACACGTATGTTATAATTTGCATGTCTAGATGTTGGTACGCAATGTTTTTTTACTGTCATATCACGCAGTATCAATATTGTTGTACAAGCTAGCGACGCGGTCGTGAGTTCACCATGAACATGGCATGCAAACCATGTTTTATATACCATAGATGTCATGATTATCATGTTAACGCCTGCAATAATTGTTATGCGATCACGTCACACAATTTCAAATTTGACATGTCAAGATAGCTAAATGACCACGTTCGCAACATGTGCTTGGTATATATGTCATGTTACATGACGTGTACGTCTCAGTTTTGGCGTTAACACCTGTCATTCATGTAAGTCATGCACAAATGTATCATCGCATCAATTTTGGTATATATAAAGTAAGCGTTACGGCCGCTAGAGCACCATGACCATGACATAAAAACAACGGTGTTCGGGACAAGCAAGTCGTGATTTTACAATGACCTGTCAATAATGATCGTCATGCAGTCACGTCCCGCCACACCAATTTTCATACAAACGTCATGAATGATATGATCTGGAGAGCAGATTGATATGTGGGGTTTAACGTCCCAAAACCACCATATGATTATGAGAGACGCCGTAGTGAAGGGCTCCGGAAATTTCGACCACCTGGGGTTCTTTAACGTGCACCCAAATCTGAGCACACGGGCCTACAACATTTCCGCCTCCATCGGAAATGCAGCCGCCGCAGCCGGAATTTGATACCGCGCCCTGCGGGTGAGCAGCCAAGTTCTTAGCCACTAGATTACCGCGGCGGGGCGATCTGGAGAGCAGAACGTTGCCGGCTGCTAGATTGGCAGATGCGCTCAAAGTCATTGAAATTCAATAAAAATAATTCACATTTAAGCTATTCTTGCATGATACGGTGTTTCTGTTTGACATTACTCACGAACCATTCTATTTTCCCTGCAGCCATCCTTAGTCCCCTATCTGATCCATGAACCGCAGTTCAAACCTCGTGATTTTTTACACGGGTGATATGTGATAATGTAAACTTGAGACAAAGTAAATGCAATTAAAAAAATGTGAGAGTCACAAGCCGTTCTCAAACATCCCGATGCAGATGTTGCTCACGAAAACAACAAATGGGCCCTTTTCGTAATCCGTAATTTGTTTCCCTGCAGTGCAGATTCACCCTCCTAATGGCTGCACCTGCCGTCCTTTTAGGTGGAAATGAGGTCCTAGTTATAGATGTATGCGTTTTCTATGTCAGAGCGTAAGCAAACAACGCAATATGGTGTTTACTGATTGTAAGCTAGCTTCTCTACTAGGCAGGGCGCATTGCAAAACAGCCAGCTTTATATTTACGAAAATGGTTTATACGGCCGACAAAAAAGACTGAGGAAGCTACGTAGCTTTAGCTACACAATAACTTAGTGTATCATTCGAAAGATCGTGCGTCGGCAAATTTAAAACCGGGATTTGTTTTTGAAATATTTTTTTCTACGCTTTTAAATCGATGTATAAAGGAGTCAAAGTGTGTCTAAATAGTTGCCGCTCCCATACGCTATGTAGAAAAATATTCAGATTGTCTGGGATGGAAGGCACTTAGTGGCACGTTATTGAGGTTACGTCTGAAATGTTCTCGTGATTCTCTAGGTATCGTAAACTGGGAGTCGTTTTCAATATCGCGTCTCGTTCCTGACTTATGATCTTTTTTGTGTGTGTGCGTCCTGTTCAGTTACGATGGAGTGACCGGCCGCCGCCGAGAGAATGCCGTGACATGTTATGTCTGGAAATCCTGGAAATGGGAAGTGAATGTAACTAGGTTAGGGTTTATTGACCTATAATATTTGTATCTTCGTTGAATTTTGTCAAGGAACCTCAGAACGTTATAGTAAACACATCACGTATAGTACTCTGCTTTGAAGGAGGCCATCTTGACATGTTATGTCTAGAAATCCTGGGAATGGAAAGTGAATAAAACTAGGTTAAGGTTAATCTGACCTATTTTGATTGTGTCTTTGTTGAATTTTGTCAAGGAACCTCAGAACGTTATAGTAAACACATCACATCTAGTGCTCTGCTTTGAAGGAGGCCATCTCGTTTTACGCTGCATCACTATGACGCATGTTATATTAGGCTGTGCTTTCATTATTTTCTGTCATAAACAGTGACTTTTCTGCAATATTATGCAGTATAAATAAGCAAGCGAAAAAAGAAACTATCGGAAGATGAGTCGAGGAAAAGTGGTTCTCGTTTATACGCCTAAGAGTGGCCGTTCCTGGTCGGCGCCGATATCGACTTGTCATCCAAGCACCCCACAAGGCTGCTTGCTTTGGGAAATGAAGAACAGCTTCCGTGTCATTTATTTGTATTTCAGTTCATTTCTGTTTCTTTGCATGAAGGCAGCGAGTCTGTTTCTTTTAGCCACTCCGCGGACTACTGGAAGTGATTTAGGCAGCTTCGGCCCTATTTTGAAAGGGGGAGCAAACACCCTTTATCTATCCCCTTGGTCAGTTTCAGTGTCACGTATGACCATACACAGCAAAGGCACGTGCATCTTCTACGGCTGAGGAAAAAAAGTGTAAGAAGCAAGGGTGTCGTATCAGCGCAATGCTTGGAGTATTCTGAAAGACAAGCTCTGGGGCGGCCACTGGAAGACTACACGCGTGGGCCAGCTTCACACCAGGCTCTTTGAGATAACACCGATATTGCTTTTATTTGAGATCGATTCGATCATATTATACATATATGAGCCATTCTGTACTCAAGGTCATTCTTTTTTTTTACCACACCAACCATTGTTCAAGAGGCAACTCCACTTTTTCACGCCTTTGTTTACAGGACTCGTCGTGCACGGCTTCGGCATGCATAGAAATAAGGGGAGAGTGGCGCGTCGAAGGCGTTCGGCTCTTTCACATACATTTCCTGTTGGCGCATCTAGTGTCACGGCACGTTCCCTTCCACATCGTTGGCCCTCACCAAACAAGCGGGAGAACAACACACCAGAAAAAGAAAACATGAACCGGACGTTGCACCAATAAAAAGCGAAACGCAAACACGAAAAAAATACGTGACGTCTACGACGAGAAATGAAGTATCACAATTGCAAGTGCAGTAAAATATATGCCACATGAAAGCAGCACACATGGCAAAAAATGATACTTTTGTTACGAATTAGATAGTCTCCCATTGCTAAAGTACACACCTCGGTTTCATTCCCTGTAACATTTCAAATATTATCACTCTTGCATACTAAAACCTTCATCGTGTCAAAGATAAAGCCAGTGAAAGCTAGACAGGCTTAGAGAACTCATTTTCAGTATTCAGAAAGGAGCGAGCGTTTTAAAATAAACTGTAGGTCAGCTTTTATATAGTTTTCATTGCAACTGTTTTTAAATGAGGTCTTTAGGAATACGATGGTACCGCGCTGTTTGGTGACGAGGCTTGATTTACCAGCCATCCCATTCGCAATAATGCTAAGACATTTAAAAAATTCTATGACATTGCTAAAACACAGTATTGTAACTTTATTCCTATACTCATACGGGTAGTCAAAAAAAATGGTGCATTTTCAATATATAATCAACAAAGGTGATCGGTATAACAAAACAAGAAGAAAAAGGAACCAACCCAACTGCAGCTTCTCTTTAACAGCAGATTCACTCGCCAGTTTGTTTGGATTGACCTTCCAGATATGCGTAAAATTGCTTTTTATTTGACAGTTCCTTAAGTATGAACGCTGAAACGTTAGCAATATTTTTGGACCCTGCGGATGGGGTTAGATATTGGCCATTTGGGGTATCGTTTCGGTGGAAAAAACAGACAATATTATAGACAGAAAGATTGACAGACTGACCAAAATTTTTGCGTCGAATTACCCCAAGAAAGACCATCGTCTTTAAAATTCGGCAAATATCCCTGTGTACCTTGGCAATCGATGTTATGCGAAGCATGTAGAGAGAAGGCGACTGTATTGTAATTGCTTAGATGCCAAGTAGCTTATGGCATGGGTCCCTTATCCTGCAGTGTCTACCCCCCTCCCCGCCGCCCACCCCCTCAAAAATGTGTGTTCCCATCCCATCTTTCTCCTTTCCTATGCGCCCCCTTCTCTCGGCTCGCAGCTTCTTGCTCTGCATAGCTTTCACTAACTACGCCATATATATACGCGCTGGATTTGAAAAAAAATTACCTTTAAGTATACGCCAATGGGCTATTTCTCCTCTGCGTCGTTGAGCAATGAAACTTCGCACCATGCGCCTTGACCGACAGAGGACTGTGGGTCTCGTGTCCGATCAGAGTCTTCTATCTTTTGTTGCCTGTCGTCAGCAATCGTCATGTTCCGTAAGAAACACTGGTCCACCACTGCATGCTTTCGCGCCTCCCCAGGTTTCACTCCATCGCAACGTCGCCATGAGCGCTTGCGTCAACGCCGCCGCCGATGCAATCGTTTGCACCCCCTGCTTCACATCCACGCATGCTTCTCTTTAGCAAGAGATAGCGTATTTTTAGTGAAACTTTACCGAAGTGGTGGACAGATTTATTTTGAACAGTCGGCAATGTTTTATATAAACACTTGTTTACATTTGTGTATTGGTGACAATAGCAACATTGGTATTGGCAACACCATAAGCAGTAGGCTGATGTTTAGGAATGGGTTCAAATCCCGGCTGCGGCGGCTGCATTTCCGATGGAGGCGGAAATGTTGTAGGCCCGTGTACTCAGATTTGGGTGCACATTAAAGAACCCCAGGTGGTCGAAATTTCCGGAGCCCTCCACTACGGCGTCTCTCATAATCATATGGTGGTTTTGGGACGTTAAACCCCACATATCAATCAATCATGTTTAGGAATCAGTAAGCCTTGACACTGCTACATAAATAATCAACAATGGTGGACGCCTAACAACAATCCGCATTGACACGACGTGACGGCTGTTATTATAGGAGTATACATATGTAATATTTATAAAATTGACTAGCCAGCATTGCAAACAAAATTGACGTTTCATGAGCGTTAACCCTGCATAAGGTCTGTTTCTAAAGCAGTTCTGAGACCTGGGTTACACTGTGGTAGAACACTTGATTGTCACGCAGAACGGCTGGATTTTATTCTTGCTGAAACGATAACATTCATTGTTCGCTATTTTCGGACACACTGCCAATGTTAGTTTTTTAACGCTCTCGCAACAACTTTAGCAATGTCTAGGCTCACTGTTTCTCTGTTGGCATAACTTGTTAAATATATATGGAACATATCCGCCACTAGTATAAAGGTATGTGCCATATACGTGTCCGGCAGCAAAAAAAATTTGACAACGTACGCTACAGGCTTCTCAAAATGTCCGCCTAGGGGATCTGGCGCCGCCATGGACGCCAGGCATTTACGCCTACTTTTTCTGCAGCTGATGCAGGTGATGACTACCGTCTGCGGCACCTTCGACTTAGCGTGCTTGTTTCCTACCAAGAATGCCGACATGAATCACGTGTGCCCCGCTTTCATATGCCCTTGGGATCGCAACCCGCCACTGGACATGACAGTGCTACCGGCAGCCGATCGTCTCATCCTCTGGCAACCTTGGTCACACCAGGATGGGATACTACTTAAGCAGGCACCTCAACCTGCCACTCCGGGATCTGGCGCCGCCATGGACGCCAGGCGTTTACGCCTACTGTTTCTGCAGCTGATGCAGGTGATGACTACCGTCTGCGGCACCTTCGACTTAGCGTGCTTGTTTCCTATCAAGAATGCCGACATGAATCACGTGTGCCCCGCTTTCATATGCCCTTGGGATCGCAACCCGCCACTGGACATGACAGCGCTACCGGCAGCCGATCGTCTCATCCTCTGGCAACCTTGGTCACACCAGGATGGGATACTACTTAAGCAGGCACCTCAACCTGCCACTCCGGGATCTGGCGCCGCCATGGACGCCAGGCATTTACGCCTACTGTTTCTGCAGGTTGGTTATTCCTATCGTTGTGTATATCGAAAACCATTTAGAAAGCTGGCGTCAGATCCCACATGTGTCAGTGTGCTTATTTGTGATTTATTTCATCTTGTTACAAACTACTCGGAAAGCGTAGATGTTATTGTTGGGTTGCTTTTGCTGCTGTCCGGCGATATCGAGCAGAATCCTGGCCCCCTTACTGAGGAGCAAGAACAAGAAATTTTTTCTGCGATCATGCAAATCCCTCAGATGTTGCAGAAGCAGTCAGACATTCTTGATGAAATTCGCACCCTACGCTGTGAGCAACAAGCTATCAAACAAAACGTATCTGATCTCGCGGCTAAGGTCGAGCGTGCTGAAGCCAGCGCATCATGTGTTCCGCCTTTGAAAGAAGAAGTAGGGAGAGTGACGGCTTGCGTTGAATCACTTGCTGCATCGTTTGCCTCCATGAGCGAACGCCAAGACGATCTAGAACATAGATCACGCCGAAATAACTTGCTATTTTATGGTCTTGATGATACCGCTGGTGAAACGTGGGCGGAATCTGAGGAACGAATTTTGACTTTTTGCTCCGAAAAACTAAGCGTTGATGCTTCTGTAACTTCGATAGAAAGTGCCCACAGGCTTGGGCGTTTTTCACAGCAAAACAACAGGCCGATAATAGTGAAGTTCGTGTCATTTAAAGAACAACAACGGGTGCTTGCCGCTGCGCGAAAACTAAAAGGAACCGACTATTCTATCAGCGAAGACTACTCTGAAAAGGTTAGACTGGAGCGTAAAAAGTTACTCCAGTTTGCTAGAGAACGCGGTGGTGATTTCAAGCTGAACTTCAATAAGCTCAAGATTGGCACGCAAGTTTTTAGGTATGACTGCGGCTAGTGATAGCGTGAAGTGCAATGTCCGATAGCCACGAATTCAACCTCTATCGCGCGAAAAGACTGATGCTGTAACAGAACTTAAAATACTTGTTGTAAATTGCCGTAGCCTCAAGAACAAAAAGGAGGGGTTTGGTGCACTTGTTGAACTAGTAAAGCCACACGTCGTTGTGGGCACTGAGTCGTGGTTGGATGACAACATAACTGACAGCGAAATTTTCCCGCCGAACTATACGGCATATCGAAAAATCGCAATATGCAGGGTGGGGACGTTTTCGTCCTTGTACACAGTGCTATCAATAGCGTGCCAATAAACCTAAATAACCCATCATGCGAAACGGTCTGGTGTAAGGTTATCCTCGCTAACG
This sequence comes from Rhipicephalus microplus, assembly GCF_013339725.1. NCBI lineage: Eukaryota > Metazoa > Arthropoda > Arachnida > Ixodida > Ixodidae > Rhipicephalus > Rhipicephalus microplus. Next base: position 42,180,705 of record NC_051173.1, read on the forward strand.
GCTCCGCAATGGCTGTCGGGTCGTTTTACAGGCCACCTTCACAGAAAGGCCACGAGTCATTGTTTCAGCTTAGCAATACTTTACTAGCTCTAGATGCAACGCATGTTATTTTAGCGGGCGATTTTAATTTGCCAAACATCGAATGGGTCATCTTCAGCCTAAATCTAACACGTCGTCGCTTCTATACTCTGCTTTTTGTGAAATGATTAACGCTCATTCGCTATTTCAATTTGTATCTCGTCCTACCAGACTAGGTTCCTCTTGCAATAATGTACTTGATTTAATTTTTTGCAATGAACAAACTCTAATCTCTTCTGTCACAACAATACCAGGTATAAGCGACCACAAAGCCGTTGTTGGAACAATAAGTTGCGATATCGTGCGCCGCCGGAATCCGTTACCGCGAAAAGTGTTTTATTATAATCGCGGTGATTATGTCTCTCTTTCCCGAGAGCTAGATCAGTTTTTACCAGAGTTCAGACAACATGCTACCAACCTGGATTTGAATACTACATGGCACTTGTTCAAAACTAAGCTTTTATCACTGATACGCACTAATGTTCCGTCACGGGTGCTTTCCTCAAAGCGTAGAACTAGTAAGCCCTGGATGAACAGTAGCCTCAAGGCCTTGATTAATCGCAGGCACCGCGTGTATCGAAAGTACCGCCAGACACCACAACGCGAGCTACATGAAACGTTAAAAGAACTAAACAAGAGTGTTGCTAAACAGATGCGCTGTGCTGAACTTGAGCATCTGGGTCGCCTAACTGATAGGATCAAAAATAACCCGAAAGAAGTATGGAAGTACGTTAAAAGCAAGCAGGCTGTGAAGGAAACGATTCCAGATGTCATAGATGACCTCAACTTCAGCGCAGACTTAAAGGGCAAAGCTGAGAGATTCAATTTTTATTTACAGTCTGTTTTCACCCAATCAGTTTGCCAACCCAGCGGCTCTCAGTTAGTCAGAAAAAATTCAGAAATGATTGAAATATGTTTTACTGAACGTGGAGTCTTAGCTCTGCTACAAAAAATTAAGGTAAATGCTGGCACCTGGTCCTGATGGCTATTCCTAATTATGTTTTGAAAAAACTGTGCTGCCTCACTTGTACCATTTCTAGTCTTGCTCTTCGAAAAATCAATGGCGCTTGGCTGTTTACCTGACGACTGGAAAAGTGCCAACGTTGCCCCTATCTTCAAAGCTGGAGACAAAACGCGAACAAAAAATTACAGACCGATCTCGCTAACTTGTGTAATATGTAAATTGATGGAACACATCATCTATTCCAATTTGATCTCCCATCTTCAAGATAATAACTTTTTCTGCACTACGCAACACGGATTCAGAAAAGGGTTGTCCTGCGATACTCAACTAATTGAATTTAGTCATGATATAGCTGCCTCGATCGACAATGGATGCCAAGTGGACTGTGTATTCTTAGATTTTCAAAGAGCCTTTGATTCTGTATCACACAATTTATTATTACTTAAACTGTCTGCTCTAAATATCTCTCCCTCTTTGTTGAAGTGGCTTGAAGCGTATCTTGTTGGTAAAAAACAGCGGGTTGTTCTCGAGGGAGTGAATTCATCTGAAGTCGATGTCTTATCAGGGGTCCCCCAGGGATCTGTTCTGGGACCCCTTCTTTTTTTGATATTTGTAAATGATATAACCCAACAAGTATCCAGCCACATGCGCATGTATGCAGATGACTGCTGCATATATCGTGACGTCACGTCTGCTGAAGATTCTGCTCAACTACAAAGTGATATAAATGCTGTGTTATCTTGGTGCACCACATGGAACATGACACTTAACTTTTCAAAATGTAATATCGTTCGCTTCACAAACAAAAGAACATTCTCAATACGAATTACTTTCTTGGAGACAATCGTTTGGAAGTTGTGTCTAAATATAAGTACCTAGGCGTTTTCTTTACGAGCAACCTATCCTGGAACGACCACATTGAATACGTCGGTGCTAAAGCGAGCCGTGTATTGAACTTCCTGAAGCGTAACTCTAAACAGGCCCCACCTAAACTAAAGGGAACGCTCTATCTTTCTAACGTTCGCTCAATTTTAGAGTACGGTTGTGTGGCTTGGGATCCAGACACTAAAATATGTACTAATGCGCTAGAAAGGGTTCAGAAACGAGCAGCGCGTTTTGTGTCTGGTAACTATGATTTCACTAACCGCTCTTCGTGCATTCGTAAACATTTGGGTTGGCCTCTCCTGCAGGACAGGCGCAAATTCTTAAGATTAAATCTATTTCATAATATTTATATTGGTAGCACTGGTCTAAATAAAGACGTGTACAATAAAGATCCCACTTATGTATCCTCTCGCCTAGATCACTCCCGCAAAGTTCGCGAATACCGATGTCGCATAAATACTTACAAAAACTCCTTCTTCCCGACAACCACACACGAATGGAACAACCCACCAGAATATATTGTATCCACCCCGCTACCCTCATTTCAAAATGCTCTGTCACAATTTTTGTTGAAATGAAAGATGCCAATTTCTGTCTGCATTTCTGTTTGTGTTTTACTTTTCCTTGATTGCCTCGTGTTCCCGAGAATGTGTACACACTGTATAAGCTGAGCATGCTTACTTGTTTTGTTATCGGTATTCATACCCTGTATCAATTTCAAGTTTCATGTCTCGTCCCCCCTACTGTAATGCCCAAATAGGGCGCTTTAGGTACTCGAATAAATAAATATGTGAATTGACAAAAACAGCAAAAATTGTAAAAGAAATGGTTATTTTTGGCATTTTTCTGTGCAGAAAAAAAACAAATCACAGCATATCCGCAGAGTCAATGATGATGAATATAGCGAAGCGTCCATTAGCCCGTCCGTGCTTCCGCCCGTTCGTTCCTTCTTGCTTTCATCCATCTGCGCGACCATCTGTGCGTCCATCCATGCGTCCGTCCGTCTGTCACTGCGTCCGTCCGTAAGTCCGTTCATTCATCTGTCTGTCTGTCTGTTCATGCGTCCAACTGTCAGTACGTCTGTGCGTCTATTGATCTGTCCGTCTATCTGCTAGCCTGTCTGTCTATCCTTTCATGCGTCCACCTAGAGAACACTTCAAGTACCACAATTTTCCATCTCGCATAACCTGTGGCACATGCCCACTATAGAGCGGGTGTGTGCCACCGGTGGCTACGTACGGCTACATACATTCAAGGTATGGACAGACTTACGCCTGAGAACTAAGTCCTGAGAACGCACATCAAACATTTCGCACGTGTTCCCTGTCATCACCTTGCACTGTTGCTTTCAGAGATGCGCCAAGTATCGTTCGCTAAAATGATTGTGATGTACAACGAGAAACTTCCTCGGGCTTCACTGCTGTATCTAAATTATTGATACCCCCTTAGTGTCTTATTCGACCCACAGTGCATCATAGTGTACCAGCAATCCGGAGGAAATCTGAACTTTCATCGCCTGGGCTGAAACAACTGTCTCTTGTTCATTTAGAAATATTCAGACTGCATACCTATATATACCAATTGCTTCACAAACCGCCAGTATTCGTCAGGTGCAGCAGTTATCCCAGCAAGAGGTTTTACCACCAGTTTTAGGACTGACCACTCCATGGCATCTACAGCAGTGGAACTAGCTGCTTTGCGCGCTACACTTTGTGTGGTCGATCGGGAGCCACTGCAACAATGGTCGATTTTCAGCGACTCAAGGGCTGCCCTACATTCTGTGCTCTCAGCACTGCGCCGTAGGCCATACGAACAGCTTGTTTTCGAAATTTGATGCCTTCTCCACACTTCACACGAGAAAGGGCATCAAGTGACGTTTCAGTGGCTGCCAAGTCAATGCGGCGTCATAGAGAACGAACCATGCCGATACTGCCACGCCGGCAGCTCTTCAAGGAACACGAAAAGAAGCCATACCATTTTCGCGGAACCATGCAGCCAGTAATCTTCGACGACTTGCGCGTGAAGTCACATTTTCCCTATGGTGCTCACCAAGCAACGAGACGAATCGTCAACACCACCTCTCCTCTCTGATGGCTCTCCGCATGCCCACTGGGCTCGACCGAAGAGAAGCCACCGTTCTTCATCGCTTATGGCTAGGAGTGGCATTTAAAAAATCTTAATTCTTTATCATAGGAATTGCCGACAACGCTCTCTGTGATGCCTGTCATTGCGAAGAGAAGCTGCACCAGATCCTGTGCGACTGTCCCTTGTATGACATGCAGAGACGGTCACTGGCGTCCGTTCTTGCGCGCATCAACAACAGCCAAATGTCTGTGGACACTATTCTGTCAAATGCCCGAAAGAAGACATTGCAACAGAAGGCGACAAAATCTCGGTTGAAAATCCTACGTGACATGGACTTGAACAAGTGGCTGTGACAGCAATGCCACACAACGCCAAAGACAAGACTGGACTATGACTGAGTGTGCGTGCGTGTGCTGCTGAATGTGCTGTGTTAATTTCTCTTCCCTCTCTGCTCTCTTATCTTTCATCTCTCCCCTCCCCCTCCCATGCGCAGGGTAGCAAACTGGCTGCCTATAGGCTGGTTAACCTTCCTACCGTTCTTTTCGTTTATTTTCCTTCCTTCGTTCCCACGCCTTAAGGAGCTTCGCCCCTAGAAGTTGCAAAAATTTTTGTAGGATAAAACGTACAGAAATAAACCATAGGCAGCAACCAGCGTTGAACGTGAACCCAAAACGTCACGCATGATACCAGAACACCATGCTAAACACAAAATCATGGCTTACCGGTTGCCGTCGACATCACACAAAGTCACCTCCACCACCAGATTAGCTTGAGTCCATTTAGAAGATTCGTTTTTTTTTTTTTGGGGGGGGGAGGGGTGTGTGGGCGTGTTTGGGGTGGTTTATGATGTTTTGCTACCCGTCAATGATTAGTTTTGACTTTTCCTCGTACACTTTTGTGACCCATGGCGAAAGTCCGCTTATGAATCCGCGTGCAAGCAGATTTACAATGGTTAGGCAAAGTTCTGACGTGTGGATGCGCTTAATGGTCGGGGACATCGTTGGCGAAAACCGCGACTTGTTGTCTGTAAACAAGGCAACAGCAGCTACGCTTTTATAAATGTGAAAACTTAACATTTTGAAGAAAGCTAAAGTTGAAGCCAGTGATAGTTACCCTGAATAAAGGTTTGTACTTGATATTTTTAATATCTTCATCAATGTTCCCATATTCGATGCCATGACAGAATACACATTTTCGGGTTTTCTGTTCTAACTGCCATAACAATACTAGGAAGCCACAACTATCACATAGAGCTAACTGAGTTTGCCGTGATGTTTTTGGCCTAGCTTCGCTCTGTCAAATGCCGTGGTCATTTATGAAAAGAGATAAAGCACATGATTTTTATTATATACATAATAAAAGGCAATTGCCTTTAATAGTTTGTGCTTCATCATTGACATATGCTAGAGAAATTTTGTTTTTTTCTATTTTTTCCGAAATGTCCAACGGAAATGGTATAATTTGTTCTTGATTTCTCGAAATTTCAAGATATTGCGCATCTCTACGACTAGGCGGTTAAGTGGCTAGACTGCTTTGCTGTTGATCAAAAGGTCATGTGGTCGATCTCAGCTGTGGCGTTCGCATTTGATAGAGGCGAAATGGTAGATGCCTGTTTACTTTGCAATGCCAGTGTACGTTAAAGAGCCAGATGGTAGAAATTTCTAGAGTCCTCCACTACGTCGTTTCTCATCATCGCTCTTAGTTTTAGAACGTAAAACCCCAGATTACATTGCTATAATTGGCAAATTAAAATGTTATGACACATGAACTGTGAGCCAGATACGTGAAATCATGTCACCTTCCCAAGGCAATTTTTATTTACTGTAAGTTAATGCGGTGACCACGAGAGAACCTGGACGGATAGTTAGATAGATATGGATAGATATATTGATAGATAGAGACAGACAGGCAGGCAGGCAGGCAGGCAGGCAGATACGAAAAATTGCATTCAGTACGCAAAAAAGTGCATAGCATTGTTATAGTGAATACTGACCGTAAAGCGGCCAGAAAATCTTCAGTGAGTACAATAAGAGCGTAGCCATGGGGCACATAAAACATCGAACCAGACAGAAGCTGTTCGTTAAACACAAACATCTCTGATATTTTGCTCTCACTCACTTTAAAAACTCCCGTGTCATTTCTTGTTGATGCTAGTCGACTCGATCCTTTCACGTGATTGGTGGAAGTATTTTGTCAGTACTCAACGATACATGTAGCCGTGCTTGTTTACGCAGGTTTACAAAGGGCAGCCTTTCATTGTCGGCGTTTTTTTTCTGCTCTGTTCCGCTGGAACAAGGTTCCGAACTAGCTTTGTCAGGCCTCGTGCGCTTGCTCTGCGTTGCCTTGTAATGGTAATTCGGGAGAAACAGACATGCTCAGAAATTTTCCAAAGCGCTTTTCCGCACTAATGTGGCCTGAAAAGCTGCTTGTGTGTCTGCGATCAACACCCTCAGATAAAAAAGATGAAAAAAACACACACACAAGAGGGCGAATGAAAATAAGAAACAAAATAAAAGAACGGGTCTGTTCACGACAGGCCTCATGTAAATCAGTGTGCGTTGGTTGGTGCGTTGACGCGAATGTACGTTTCTACTATAAATAAGTGCAAATGATTGAAAAAAAAACGTTACTTCGCCGCCTTGAAAATAGAACAATGATTATTCGCATACGAAAAGAGACGCACTGAAAGGCTTTCCATTAAAGGTTGGTGCTCGGATCGAGTTTCTGCATGATAAAGTGATGGCAACAAACATACTGGTTTTATTTCCATAAATACCTTGTGAGTATAAAAATGTTTTGTTTGAAGGCGTAGTTATAAAGACTATTGGGCCCTTTCATTAGAGTGCACAGTTTCTCCCTGCGCAGGGTAGCATAGCAGCTATGCCAAACTAGTTAACATTCATACCTTTCGTCTAACTCGTTTTTTTATTTCTTCCTTCAGCACGGTTTCTTATATGAAGAACTGTTTGCTGTGGACAATTCAAAAAACGGCTTTGAAGATGGGCTGTCAAGAATCAATAAAATTAAAATAGCATTCCGACGTTTTAAACGATGTAAATGAACTTCCACCAACCATATCTGCGTTGCAAATGAACAAGAAATCCGAATACGGTGATGTTGACTTGTCGTCCATGAATCTCACGAGACAAGCCTAATAAGGCAAACAACCTGCAACTACACACACATGACTTGTCAAGTTTATGCACTGTATTTCGCTTAAGTACTTGCGCATGTATTTGCTACCGATAGTTGCTGCTACTCAATTGTTATTTAGGTACAAGTCACCTACTCTGACTCTCCGTGCACACACTTATTTATTTATTTGTTTGTTTGTCTTTGATGAACACTTAAATACTTTTTAAGTGCTATCCTGAACATGCCACGTTTACGGCTATATTGTTTCGATGCATCAAATTCAATACTAGTTCAGCAGCAGCAATACTAAAAATCGACACAAATGTGCCGCCACTTAAGTTTTTTTTAGCACTCTTGAGGAATACAGCTTTGTTCAATGCTTTTCGATGCCTGACAGCACAGTTTTCCGCGATTGTGGAAGGCACCTGACAAGTTATCTGTCACTCTTACCATAGACAGCCATGCAACAGCAAACAAAGACTGTCAAAGCCATAAAAACTGTCATGTACGGATAAACGACTCCTTCAGTGTAGGCGATTTTCCACCGCCTACTTGTTCGACCGTCAGCGTCACAGGAACACTTGAACATGGCCACACAGAAGTGTGTGCAAGTGCGTGTTTGTGCGTTTGTATGTTTGTGCGTGAGTGTACACGCGCAAATGGTTGTTAGTATGGGCATGTACGTGTATGCATTTTAGTGCAGGAGCATGTCTGTATGTGCCTGTGTTTGTGCCTGTGTATGCGGAGTCAGGCGCATGCGTGTTTCCCGCGGTTGCTTGCAGCCTTTCGGTTCCTCCTGTATTGTTTCATTGGCAGTTTTCTGCCACATTGCAAACTGGCCAGTGCCAAGTGCTTCAACGTCACTGAAATTAGGTGTGGTTTTTAAAGTTTTTTAGCTTCTCGAAACAAATTCTGATGGCAGCACATTCTAAAGTGAAGTGAACATATCGAATTCTGCTTTTATGCGATTTTATCAAATACAAACAGGAACCACTATAAACATTTGCACTTTTCGCTGAAACGAAGGCTATTTTAATGTATTCAGAGGCGTTTTGAAATGTTGATTAAAAAATATTGTTCGATGGCTCAAACCAGAGCTAGAAACAGAATCGCCGGTTCCATTTCAGGTAGAAATCCATGTCAGCTGCTCAGTGTTATGGGTATGGTACTGTTAGATTTGCCGTAACTTATAATTTAATGAGTTTACCTGCGGGTCATGTGGCAGTCTATAGGGGAGTGATTACATTTAAAAGACGTACAAAAACTACAGAATAAAAATGGCATATGAGACAAGCCAAAAACTCTTGATTATGAAATGTAAACTGTAAAGCAGAGGACTGCAACACAATAGCGACTATCTAATGTGAACTTGCTGCTCCAGTTATATGGTATTTTATAAAAGTAAATTTGTTTTCGTGCATCATATTTTAGGCTATGCATGCTAGCCTAACATGCCAAAAAACGAATGTTAGTATTTTTATGATGCATTTGCGTTGGTGTTTACATTATACGGATATGTGACAAAAATTATTAATGAAAAAATTGGGTCAGCTCTTCACCTGTAAGGCGCAGACTGAACTAGCATCAGTACTGGTAGCTCTCTCGTACTCCTCACCCTCACCTTGCTATTGTCGTCTGCCTCTATCTTCATTGCATTCTTCTTCTTGGTCTTTCTATTATTTTTTCTTTGTTCCCGTTTCTTTCTCGGTTTTTCTCGCTTACTCTTTCTATCTCTTCTTTCACTTTGTATTTCTTTCTCTTTCTTTTATACTATCTTTTTCTTTCCCTCTTTTCCTTTCTGCCATTTGCTGTCTCTTTCTTCTTACAACATGTTTTACTCTTTCCCCTTCCATTTGCCTCCTGATCACCATGACAATGCTGTTCTACTCTCTCACTTTCCTTTCCATCCTCCTGGCCATTTGTACTCTCCTAGATGATCGCTTTCGCAGAGTATGTACGCGGGTTCAAATTCCACTCCACGAATAAATGTTTTCACCTACATTTATCATGCTTTCCTTTCTTTCTTTGTTTCCATTTCTCTTCTTATCTTTCTCCCTGTATGTATTGTCTCGCCCACCATATTTATTACATCCCACGCCGGAGAAATTGGCCCTGTGTTTTTGGCACGATGTAGATAAAGACTACGATGAATATAAAGAAGAGGAGGAAAAGTGCGCTCGCTTGTACAAGACGTTAATTTTTTTTTAACGACGTGACACAAACTACGGCGAACTAGAAGTTTCGTTGTTTAAAAAGCTGGTAGTTACGAAATGCCATGCTTGCCATAAGAAGGTGATCTGTGTGTTAAGGTATGTACTAAGGGCATGAAGTGAGAAATGACAGAATAATTCCATCAGTGAAATGATGGAATTGGTCAGTTGTGGACAAACTGAATATTATGCGAGGCAATGCAAAAGAAAAGTGACTTGATTGATTTGCGGGGTTTAAAGTCCCAAAACCACCATTTGATTGAGAGACGCCGTAGTGGAGGGCTCCGGGAAACTTTGACCACCTGGGTTCTTTAACGTGCACCCAAATCTGAGTACACGGGCCTACAACATTTCCGCCTCCATCGGAAATGCAGCTGCCGCAGCCGGGAGTCGAACCCGCGACCTGCGGGTCAGCAGCCGAGTACCTTAGCCACTAGACCACCGCGGCGGGGCAAAAGAAAAAAAAAGAAAAGTGACTTGGGCTTGTTCTTGTTTGCGGTAATGGCAGTGCGATTACACTTAGAAGTATGAAACACACGAAGTAATTCTGCACCAGTTCAAGTAAGGTAATCAGGCTATCGAGGTAATACACCAACGGTGATGAGGCTTCTTTATGTTTAAGGAGCTAAAAAATATTTAGCCCGTGACTTCTGGTCGTCCAGATGTCACGACCTTGTGATATCTACACGACCAGATGTCACACGACCAGATGTCACGGGCTCGTGATGGGGCCGAAGACGGGATACTTTGTGTTGGGATTTAACAGTTTATTTGGGCGAACCTGTGCCCGGCAAACAGAAAGCCTGATTACAGTGGCAGTCTTGCACAGATAGCAGTTAACGGACCTTCGGCCGTCGATCAACTACTGACAAGCGGCGAAGTGCGTCGGCATTTATACTATTGCCATCGAATGTTCTAGCGTTATCGCTGGCAGTGGCTTAGGTTCCAGAATAATCTGTACAGTTCGCACTGTGGGAGTGATCTTATCGAAATGATCTACTGATGTCCAAAAGCTTCTCGAAAACTGCACGCGCGTTTTGCGCTGAGAATTGTGTAGTGTTTTGGGGCGATAACAAAACTTGAGAAACGAAACGTGGCATTGCCCCCCTCTGAAAAGGCATCGTCCCGATGCCCAACTAAAGATTAAGGTACAACAATAATGCAAGAAAGTACAATGAATAAATTACGATACAATAATAATGCAAAAAACACTGTTTCAGTTTGTTAACGCGCATGAAACGGCTTGAGGCGCGCGACATGGACGACTTCAGGTCGCGATAGGTGTCGTTAAGAGTTCTTGATGCCACCGGAGACAACTTCGTAATCAAGTGGGCCGAGACGTTGAACCACCCTGTATGGTCCGAAGTACCGTCGCAGAAGCTTTTCACTTAGTCGACGTCGGCGTATCGGCGTCCATACCCAAACACGTTAACCGGGCTGGTATTCCACGAAGCGTCTTCGAAGATTGTAACGGCAGCTGTCGGTCGTCTGTTGATTCTTGATACGGAGATGCGCGAGTTGTCAGGTTTCTTTGGCGCGTTGAAGGTACTCACTCACATCGAGGTTTTCTTCGTTGGTGACGTTGGGTAACATGGCATCGAGCGTCGTAGCCGGGCCCCTTCCGTAGACCAATTTATATGGAGATATCTGCGTCGTCTCCTGCACCGCCGTGTTGTATGCGAAGGTCACGTACGGAAGAATGGCGTCCCACGTCTTGTGTTCGATATCGACGTACATCGCCAGCATGTCGGCGATCGTCTTGTTTAGCCGCTCGGTGAGGCCGTTGGTCTGTGGGTGGTACGCTGTCGTCCGGCGGTGGTTACAACATGTATACAACATGTAATATTGCCGTACACAAGAGCAGTTTTGGTGCAGATGGTGCCTTAGAGAAGTTAACACGTATGTAGCCAGCATGCCGTGCGTGGAAACAACTTTGATCCAACATTCGATAGGCATTGGCAGTAACGTATTCAATGTGCGTTGCCTCAGACAGGTTGGATGTAATAAGAATACCACAGTATTTTTTAAAGACCTGAAGAAATCAAACGATCCGTTATATACCTGGTGCACGAGTGTTAACGACATGTCCGTAACTCTTGCCACAGAAATTACTTTAAATTTACCAATATTTGAATCCATTTGACAAGAGATGCCCTGGGCTAATATCATGTCAAAGTCACATTGGAGCCATGTATTGTCGTTATCGTCTCTTTTCCCATGAAAACCAACGCAATCATTTGTTAAAAATATCAATATACAAAAGAATGAGAACGTGAGGCCACTAGCGTCAGTTAGCGTTAGTTAGAAATAGAAGTGGGCTGAGGAATGGACACAGGGGTGCCCTGCCTGAACTACAGCAGCTGATGTATTGTTATTGTTAGCTGCTATGCCCTCTACTGGGTTCTATAAAAACACTAGATTCATTTGAATAGCTCTCTGTTCTGATTTATAGAGATCCAGTTTGAATATTGGTAGTCAGTGATAAACATTGTCGAAAGCCCTACTGAAGTCTAGAAATATGCAATCACCAGATTAACATCTAAACAAAATCTACTGAAATTTGTGAGTGAATAACATGGCCGCGTTTAAGTAAAAAGCATTTGAAAAAAAAATGCGCTTCGCTGGTGAAAAAGAAAGAACTTTACCGACAAAAATTCATTTGGTTCATGAGAAGTGCATGTTTTAGTTCTGGCATCCTAGTACAACTTTGCCGGGCATTAAATAAAGGGGTGTCAATTGTTTCTTTATTGCAGCAGCATAACTTTATGGGACAAATGTACAGTGGCCCGTCACAGTGATCTAGTGGCTAAGGTCCTCGGCTGCTGACCCTCAGTTAGCGGGATTGAATCCCGGCTGCGGCGGCTCAATTTTCGATGCTGGCAAATAGCCCCGCCGCGGTGGTCTAGTGGCTAAGGTACTCGGCTGCGGCGGCTGCATTTCCGATGGAGGCGGAAATGTTGTAGGCCCGTGTGCTCAGATTTGGGTGCACGTTAAAGAACCCCAGGTGGTCTAAATTTTCGAAGCCCTCCACTACGGCGTCTCTCATAATCATATAGTGGTTTTGGGACGTTAAACCCCACATATCAATCAATGCTGGCAAATATTCTTTAGGCCAGTGTGCTCAGATTTGGGTACACGTTAAAAAACCCCCGGTGGTCAAATTTCTGAAGCCCTCGACTACGGTATCTCTCGTAATCATATAATGGTTTCGGAACGTTAAGTTTCGAACATCAATCAATCAATTCACAGTATATGATGCATCTAGGGGGTCTCTTAGGAAAAAAGTGGGATTAACCACGCCTACACGTTTGCCTTTCGAAACTTCAAATATTTAAAGTTCCACACGAACTCAGAGCATAAAAATTGAGTGCGTTTAGCAATTTTCTTACAGCAATGTCAATAAGAGTTCATGTCTATCAGAATACTACTTCTTTTCAATGTTTGCGAATCTTCGCTATTCGCAGTTTCGTTGAACCACTGAAAAGCTGCACTGTGACTGAAATTCGCATAAGTGACTCAAGCCGCTATACTTACAACTGCTGACCTCATTACACTTGCAACTTGTGTATTACAGAGTTAAGTATTTTTTTCAGTCTATTGTAAAATGGCATCAAAGTCAAATGCGGCGCCTTTGTAGGCAGAATTACGAGAATACCCTGCATTCAGCCAAAAACGTCACAATGACAATCTGTACAGAATGCTGTCTGAAGCAACGTTAACCACTTTTTTTTTTAGATGAGCGTCAAAGGAGTGGCGCAGGGCTCGCAACTTTTCTGAATGTGTCCTCACGTACCTTTCAGCTTTCTTATCACCGACGGACACTCCCATGCGCCGAGGCTACGACGCGCGCGTTGTGAGTTGCGAATAGTGTACCACCATCTAACGTTTATGCATTAGATATCCTTTGTTAAGCGCCAAGCACCGGGACCGCGCACAAAACCACTGAGCGAACCATGCTTTAACCAGACCTGCAGCAGTTTGTTTGAGCGTGCCTTAAACGCACGTAGCTTCGCGTGTAGACAGCGGGCAACTTCCGGGACAATCACAGCGAGGTTAGCCAGCGACGGCTCTAAACACGTAAGAAACTTTCAACACTTTATAGTCGGCTAAGTTGACGATATACTATTTTACGAACCGCGGTAAAAACTAGCTGATAAAAGACCTGACTGATCACGTATTTCCTGCAATCCTGCAAGCAAGCTTTATTGTTTGGGTATAGTCTCAGCGCGTGAGGCTGCCTGCATGTTCCCAAGTCTACACAAAGGCTCTCGTTGCTATTCGTGTGCACGTATAACGCTTTCATAGCTTTTTTTCCATTCCTTTATAAGATAGCTTAACAGGGTTTAGTGCTGGCTGACTGGTCACTCAGCAGGCAGCGATGAAGTGAAACTTGTTTACGTAGCGACTGTCTACTCAGTCGCCTTTCCATATAAAGAATAATAAATGTTGGGGGACCACTTAAAACTGTGCTTTTCGTTAGATGAATCGAGGTAAACGTAGTTGTAGCATATAACTCGGTCTATCACCATTATTGACTCATACCATAAGCTAAAACCGAAATATTGATAAGGCGCTTTTCGAAGTAAAGAAAACCTATAACGTTCTTGGTCGTGCTTTGTGCTAAAATACCATTTAAAATGAATGCTTATATTGAATTGGCGAGGAGAACGTGTTTGATCTAACTTGCTTTGCTGGCATAACATCAAATGTTTGTCTCCTCCAGTGACTGTCTCATTATTCTGCCACTCTCGGAGTACAAGAAATACTCGCTGGTGCCCTCTTACATTATTCTGTTCTTCTAGTTCCTTTTCGTTTCTTATCTTCCGCATGAAAGACTCAAGACAAGGGGCATGGCCTGAATGAAACGATGTTAACTAACATATTTATCGAATAATTATTGCCGTGAAATGTGTTAATATTCACTTCAGTTAAGGTCAGTTTGCTTTGAAATTTCTTAGCAGTGTGATATCAGGTGTCGTGTTGTATAGCACTGAAGCGTCTTCGCTGGAGACTGCTACGGAAGTTAGGACGTAAATGAGGCGCCCGTAGCGAATAATAACCTCCGTTTAATAACTATTCTTTGTATTTTTTTATGCAAACGAAGCAGGTGCGTTATATGCAGAAGCTTACGGTTACCTGGGGTGCCGAGTATCCTCAACAATATTGATCTCACAAACTTTGAACATCTCTGCCACTATTAACCATTTAGGAAGGTAATATTCTTTAGCTTATAAGATGGGGCACCTGCCACTGACAGTGTACACCAAAAGAAGCAACTGTTAATTTCTAAACGATACTTTTCAAAAGAATCAAAATGCGACTGACAGCGCTAAGCTGGATAATAAGAATCATTACTTTCTGTTTTGATGCACTGCAACTTATCTTCATTTATTGTTAGGTAGGAACGTGAATCTCATCTGAGTGCAGTAGTCGTTGCCTATATATTTAGGGCTGATGTATCTTTGTCTGAACAAAAAAAAAAAAGGAGGGCCAAGATTCTCTTTGTGAATAATAAGCTGAGCCGGCAGCCTGCAGACAAAGCTCCTCCAGATATTGTAAGCTGCATAATGAAAGACATCGCTCAAAGCTGCCGCTTCGTACTGTACGTTTTTACACCCACGAGGCAGCTATCTATGAATCTGTCTAGAATAATTTCATCAGCACATGCAGCTCCAGGGCGTTCTTATCGAAAAGAAGTACATACTAAGTGCCGACAAGGTGGGGCACTGTAAGACGCATATATGCCTATGTGAAGTTATGTATAGCATAAAATTACATAATTTGCAACAGAGCTCTCCTTTTCTTTGGCACGTGGAAGTTCAGTCGAGAGTTTTGTGATATGGCGAGAAACGTGCTTTCAAACACCACATCATCGTGCATGAGTGTTTACTTCATAACAAATTCTTCACCTAGATAGAACAGTAGTTCCAGTACTCGGTGGCTAACCTGAATGCCCCAATTTTAATCCTGGCCGCAGTGATATTTCGATTGAGGCAAAATTCTGGACACCCGTGTTCTGTGCAATGTCAGTGCACGTCAATATAGCACAATATAGCACAAGTGAACATTTTTAGAACCAAACAGTCCAGAATACCTCTTAATGATACGCAGTGTTGAGTCGCAAAACCTTAGATGTATTTTTACGTTGTAACGAATTCCCTGAGCAGTTGCAGCCATATAGAAAAATAAGGATTTCAATCATGTTCAACAGGGCCGGTTGGTATGAATGTATTACGGGTAATATATGTATATATACTCGTACTATAAACTCATTATTTCTACGTTCGTGTACAAGCTGAAGGCGAGAAGCCTAATAGCGGGTTACAGAAGTAAGCCACAATAAGAGACTAACTGTGTTATGTCCTTGCAGAACACTAGTTTTCTTTGATGGTAATAATGTTCATTGGTTGTGCAGCTTTCCTTCTCAGCCTTATAATACCAAATTGTTCTACTGTGCGACAACACTCCTGAAGCAATTGAAAACGCTATGGAGACCAGAAACGTGACAAAACTCAGGAAGCGAACTACGAATGTAATAATCTAAACCCACTTGTAAGGTGCGCGTGCAGAAGATAGGTAACGTAATTAACATATTTACCAAAATGATTGTTTTTTTTCATCATTGCTTTTTCTAATACACTTCATTCGTATGTATTTCAATATATGTCAATCGTGTTCACAATGAAATACCTATTTATAATTCGCTAAAGAACAGCTTTGTTTTATTATATAACTGGTATTCGTCTGCTTGTAGATTTTCTCGTTTATTTATTGGAGTGTACGTAGGTTGTTGAATATTTCTATGTACTGTTCTGATCTACCTGCTGAGGTTGCCTCACGAAGAGTGGGCCATGTCACGATATATTCTATTTTTTGCCTCTTCGTGGGTATTTTGTGAATATGCCCAAATAAATATAATAATTAAAAAATAAATTTAGTAACTTTTTTTTACAATCCGTCTACCATAAGAACTATCTTGAGCTGATTTGCACTAGTATGTCTGAATTAACCTAGTACAGCCCCCGCATCTTCGAATGGCTGACACTATTCCCATGGAATACAGGAACGTTCAACTTCTCATATATGTCCCTAATTAAGTAGCAACACCGCAAAATGTACGTGCTTCACGATACCCGCTGGCACTTAACAGAGAACTGTCACATATCGCCATAACCATATCTCTGTAGCAAAATTTATTGGCAGTTGTCAGTTAAATGCAACCTAATAACATGATTAGACCCCGGTAAGTTATTTTTCGTCACAGATATGGAGAAAGTGTGTAATGCAAAACTCTTATTGAAAAGTACCCTCAGTAATATTTTCTGCCTCGATGAATTTTCATTCCTGTTAGGGCAGCAGAACGAGGACGCTTATGGTACTTCACAACTGTATCAAGCAAGAAGTTTAGAAAGCAAGACTTTGCAGTAATGCCACATGCTGAAAATGCGCCAAGTCGGCACTATGACTGAAGAAAAGCACAAAGAAATCCAGTATGACAACTAATAATAACATAAAAATGTGGGCGCCCATTTACCAAAACTCTACTACGAGACCCACTTTAATAGATTAATCTGGTAGTCTGGTGTTCTTCAACGCCATACCGCAAATTACAAGAGCTTCTACAGCCTTTATTTTCCACCGAATGGCGGCCGCGGCCCAACTCGTGACTCGCTACGGACAGGGTTCAACAGCCGAACACCGTAACCATATATAGTACAACGTTCTGAGGTGGGCACGTATGAACCGAATCAAATGTGACTAAACTTGGCCTTAATTCGCATATTAATCAAGGAGATTCTTATCAGTGTATACTTTCTCAAAGCACTCTCCCACACTTGAAGCTTCTTGGGAAGCAAATACCGATTACAAACATTCTTTATCGTGGCACATTCGCACTTCAATAGACTGGCCGTGTGACGCCTGTGGCTTCACAAAAGCTTCTTAAACGCGCTTCAGGCATCACAAGTGTGTTCGCCTAATGCTACTTATTATACTTTCCAGGTGACACACTGCGCACTAGTACACGCCTGGGTAATGGAGCGGAAACTTCATATACCTCACAAGTATTCGCTCTCGGTAGCGGCAGTGCCGTATTTATCACTGGCGGTGGCCGGGCATCATACTAGAAATATATCGGAAACCGAAAATGTACTTCATGACTTCAGTGGTGACGTCCAAAAGTAGAGGGAAAGGTCGAAAAGTCAAGAGAAGAAGGATTGACGTGGAAGCCCTCCATTGCCACTTCGCATGCCCGCGATATGCCCTGATGCCTTCGTTCAGGACGGCTGGCCGATCGGGAGAGGTGGCCTTTCGTAAAATTTTGTTAATCTTTTTAACTTTAATTATGTTCGTGTTTTTTGAAGAGGCGAAAGTTAGGCTGACTGATTTCTCAGTAAGACGAAACTCGAGTGACACACATAATTTGAACTTTTTTATGGACGTTTTGTATCAAAAACAGACAGGCACGTAGTGTGAAATTGTCAATCTATAAAAGAAGCTTTAATTTACAAGTGATATAGGGAAATAATGACGAAACGTTCCTTCCAGAATATCCGAACAATGCGAAAATCAACAATCGCGAGTAGGAGACGTTGTATTCGACTCAATCGTGTTTGTTATGTCGATGGGCATAGTTTTTTTTTACAGAACATGAGTACCAAACGAGACTAAAGTTCAGAGGAACGGAGAGACTTCGAACAATTAAAAATTTTTAGAGAAAGAACGTCACCGAAAACAGTGTTTTGGCAAAATGACTTGTCTTCGAGAGAGCAACAGCGTTGCCTTGACAAAAAAAGCTCATTTGTCAAAACAATGGGTCCACGACAATCTGTGTAATAATTTTAGAGGCATTTAGTACATCACGTGTACTTTAGTGACACTATTAGAAGTAAAGACTCACAAATTTTCAAACTGCTGCTAGAAGAATTTTATGAGCAGGAAGCAACCTAAGATAACTTGACATCGTTTAAACTACAGACCGGATATAAAAGAATCTAAAGCTATGTAGCCAAGCCAACTCGAATTCAAGCGTTTCAACAAACAAATTTTCTTTACAGTAGCTTGGCTGCTGTCTTCACCAATTAATCAAGTGACACTGAACTTCTGTCAGTCCAGTCAAGTATGCAGAGAACAGGGTCTATTCTTATGTTACACATGCAAAATCAATACCTGCCCAAATAATGAGTCGAAATTCTTGTGCTCACCAGTTGCCTTAGGAAAACGGTGAAAAACTTTTGCGCAACTTGAAATGCCCGTGTTAGCACAGAGCAGAGCTGCGCAAAACATGTGTTGCCCGATTAAGTCATCATCGACAGAATGCATGGTTGACTTGTCCGGCGCAGCTCACTACGGCTTCCAGTCTCGGTCCGTCCAAACTTGCCCTCTTTATCTTTCACGTAGTTGACACGCCAACCGATCGAAGTAACTGAGTGCAATCCAACTTCTATGATCGCTGCGTGAGGGGCGAGAAGGAGCGGAGGCAACAGCTACGAACGCAAGTTAGTCGCTTGCTGCACTTCGCCTGAAAATTCACGGCGGGGCGACTCGAAACTGAGAAGCAACACTCACCATTCGATTTTCCGGCTGTGTCGAAACAAGTGTTCAGCGGGCACTCAGCCATGCAGGAGCAAGTTTGCTCGAGTCACCAATAACGGAATCAACGCGCTCACAGTAAGGAATGTTTCACTGCCATCACTAAATGCCGTTCACGTCCAGTGCCGAGATCACAGTCCCGCACACACAGGCACACGCTTCCGACGAAGTTGAGCAATCGGCACACTTTGATGACCGGACGCGTGTTAAAATCAGTTTAAATGGTGGAGACAGCAACGGGTGGCCTAGCTGACGGAAAGGGCACAGTCTTCTCCTTTCTCATTTTATTGCGATAGCGTTAGAGAAATTGTGTCGCAGAAATTCCGCCGTTGGCGTCGCATCTGCTGATTGTGAGCGAAAAATCGTCAGTGAGCAGAGAAAAGACATTGCAACAGAAGGCGACAAAAGCTCTGTTGAAATTCCTACACGACACGGACTTGCACAAGCGGCTGTAAAAGCAATGTCACGCACCGCGAAAGACAAGACTGGACTATGACTGAGTGTGCGCGCTTGTGCTGTCGAATGTGCTGTGTTTATCGCTCTTCCCTCTCTGCTCTCTATCTTTCATCTCCCTCATCTCCCTCCCATGCGCAGGGTAGCGGACTGGCTGCATATAGGCTGGTTAACCTCCCTGGCGTTTTTTCCGCCTATTTTCCTTCTTTCTTCTATTTGTCAGTGAGCAAAAAGCGCCGCGGGAGGCCACTACTTGTGCACGCATGCACGTGCGATCACACTGAAAAAACCGCGCATTCGAAGAAAAAAAAGAAAAAAAAGTGCTCAAGGTCACGAGGCATGGGTGACGTAGTTTCTTTACCCCAGCTACCCTTCCCTGCTTAGCTTCCAGCACTTTCGACGGGACGGAAGAAGTAAAATGCAATTGCAGCGTGCGACAAACTTTTGTCACTCCATTCGCACGGAACGGATTCTGAAAAATTTTCCAGCGTTGAATTCGTGAGGCAAACAGCTACGCTAGTGAATTCATTCCACGGTTACTTTAAAGGTGTTTCAGGGCCCAATGACGCATTTTGTTCGACAGGTATTCGGAGGAAAACAAGCCCATTCGGAGATTTGTAGGTGAGTTTGTGAGGCCTAAAACTACGTCGAAAAAGGCTGAAATAGGGCAGCCATCGCCGCCAAAAACACACAGGAACTTTCAAACAGTCCTAAAAAAAATGGCAGCATATCCACGGAGTGAATGATGGAGAGTGGGGCGAAGAATTCGTCCGTCCATTCGTTCTTGCTTCCGTCCGTCCATGCGTCCGTCAGTGTGACCATCCATGCGTCCATCAGCCCGTCCGTGCATGTGTCTGATCGCGCGTCCGTCCCTGCGTTCGTCCATGCAGCCGACCCTGCGTCCGTTCATGCGTACATCCATGCATCTGTCTATGTGTCCGTTCGTCTATCCATTCAACACTGCAAGTACCACCATCTCGCATCTTTTCATCATATATTCCCCATATAGAAGCACCGCCATCCAGCGGACATTCCAAGGACTAAACGAGAGGTGGCACAAGCACACTTTCTTACGGCTTGCGCTTCGGGTCCACTTCCCACTTTTAACCACCCCGAGTTCATGGTATATACTAGTTCACTGTATTCATGGCACTGTTGCCGAACGCTCGCTAAACCTTTCGAAAACCAAGGAGGTTACGCCCAGCGAGTATGACGTAGCAAACTTTTTCAGTCAGATAGTGCTCAATGTACAAGCCAATGGCTGCTAATGGGAAATGAGAGGCGGAGAATTCGGCTTTTACTTTCTTACGGCTTGCGCTTCGTTTCTACTTCCCATTTTTAACCACCTCGAGTTCATTCATGGTATATACAAGTTCATTGTATTCATTGCACTGCTGCTCAACGCTCGCTAAACCTTTCTAAAGCTAAGGAAGTTACACCCAGTGAGTATAACGTAGCAACCCTTTCTCATCAGATAGTGCTCAATGTACTTGCCAATGGCTGCTAATGGTGATCGCAGCCTGCACGTTAACTAAAAGCCGAATGCTCCTGTCTTTCATTTCCCATTAACAGCCATTGACATGTATATTGAGCACTATTTTTTATTGTTCAACAACGCACAGAAGAAGTCTCTCGCCGGCACCACCTTGGAGGTCAAAATGTTATACTTGTTACATACTACGGGGGACGAACGGGTGCCGCTATAAGGAGCTTCGCCCCTATAATGGACAGCTATGTCCATCTAGTGGAAAACATATCATAACGCGACAGTGAGCGCGGTGTCAGCGGAAACAGCGTAGATCATGAGTGAAAATTTTACAAACATGCGAATAAGACCGCAGGTAGAGGTCAGTTTGCACTTCGCAATTTGGGATGGTGAAATTCATCGAATAATTACTTCAGTATCAGCATTTTATTGCTAGCGTGTTAACGAGGGGTCTAAAATAGGTGAGATGTGCGTGTTGTGCCGACAAGAGTGGCACTCGGCCCCTGATAAAAGGCGCACCTATGAGCTTGCCCAGGTTGGTGCACAAGCGCCACTGGCACAAATGCTTGTGATAACTTGCTTAAGGGAAGAGGGTAAGCCATGTGACTGCCAGGTATTTTAGGTGAAGTTTATGTATCTTTCATCCATAACCATGCAACATACAGTATTTATCTTACTACTATTGAGATCATGAGTCTTCTACTTACTGAAGTAGATTTAGCACTGAATATTGTAATGCTCGTTTTTTGGGAATTTGTTGTTTCAGCTGCCTAATTATCACTCCATAATAACTTTAGATATGTTGCAGAAGAGTGCTTCATCACACAGCAATAAATATGCTTCATCATATCCCATATTAGGTTATCTGAATATTGGCCGAAATGTAAGATTCTAGATACATTGGTTGTTGAGAAAAAGAAACACAAGTGTAAAAAAGCATGGTTGAGATAATCAAACTTAGTGTTGAAAATCTCTATCATTTAAAAAGTACAACAAAATAACAGTCAATCGACGGACCTATTCAATGGGCAACAGCAAAAACACGTCAACATTATTATTATTATTATTATTATTATTATTATTATTATTATTATTATTATTATTATTATTATTATTATTATTATTATTGCGTTGAAGCGAGGTGCCTGGCAAGCCTCAATTCTCGCCTACTATGCAGCCGTGTCGGCACCATATGATCGACGCAGTTCGACGTTGTGTAAGCCCTAGGCTGTGCAGTGCCCAGTCGGAGTTCCAGAAGAGTTCAGTACATTCACGCTAGCTATACTGCCATCAATAAAGATGAGCACAGCACCTAAAGTGCATACTTAGAGTGTCTCATGCGAAAGAAAAGTGTTTTTTGGAGCGTTCTCCCACATGACAATTCAACTACTTCTTATCGTTTGAGTTTTCTCACGGAGATATTGAGCAAGTATTTCTGGATGAGCTAGTGCAAGATAAGTTGGCTGAACAGCCTCACTCAATAACAGACGCTAGAAAGTGTTCTTGGTGAGCGAATGGTTCACGAATCAACTGGGCTTTGTTGAATTAAAACTATGTTTCAGTGCCGTCAAGCAAAGCCCGTGGTATCGATTGGTATACTATGGATGCGATGAGAAATTATTTTGATCGAAGAGCTCTTCTCATGTCCTCAAAGCTGCCTCTATTTTTAATGGCGCGACCATAATTCTTTTGGGGCTTGTCAATGATAACATCACCAAACACTCCCCGACCAGATACAGCATTTTTGACAGAAAGCCTGATGCCTCTGCTTGCTTTCAATTTCGCAGTTCAGGGCACATTCTCTTCTGAATGGGCCATATCCACCACAGTGTGCAAACTGTATGGAACTTCTCTTTACGTTTATAAGCTTGAATTGGAAAGAATTCATTGATATATATGTAGGAAAGGGGGGGGCACGGCAGGCCATCACACTAATTTTGAAATATGTCATTTTGAGGTAAAAAAAATCGTAGAAAATTTTTTAGAAGAAACAAAGTAATGAGTGAATCTGGTACATTATTATGGCAGATCCCCTGAACTGTAGGAATGGATGATATGAAAAGCACGAATGAGAAAGCTTGATATGCCACTTAAAAAGGCGCAAAACGTTATGAAGTGGGCGTATATTATGCCATAGATGATTTTCATGCTAAGATTACTATGTTTGAATGTGTCATTTACTTTCGTCGTCTGTTCATGTAACCTAATACCAAACTTCGTACATGTGGAGCAAGCTAAACAGCCGCCAGCACACTATGAGCATAGCATGTAATCATCTTCCCCATGAAATGCATATTAAGATCATCATGTTTGGACATGCAATTTACCTTCATTGTCTATTCACGTCACCTGTTGCCAAATGTATATGGGAGCTAGTGAAACGGCTGCGAGCGCGCTTTGAGCGTAGCATGTAGTCATGTTTTAAATGACACGCATATCATGATTATCTTGTTTAGACGTGTCCTTTACCTTCGTCGGCCATTCGCGTCACGACATACAAAATTTTGTACATGTGAAGCTAGCGAAACAACCGCGAGTGCACTATGAGCGTGGCGTGTAGTCATGACTAGTCATAACACGAAAATCATGAAATGTATGTTACGATTTCCACGTTAGAGTCGGTCACTCATTTTCGCTATTCAGTCATGTCATACATACCCGTTTTGCAAAATGTCATGTCAACGGAACCACCTCAAAGGCAGCAGGGCCATGAATTGTAAATTATAACATTTATTACATACATGTCATGATTTTCATGTTTTAACTTGTCAGTTATGCTCGCCATACATTCATGTTGTGCCATACGAATTTGTGTATGAATATCATCATCGAGACGGCCAGAAAAATGAAAAAGAGAAACGAGAAAAGAGGAAGGCAGGGAGATTAACCAGAGGCTAGTATCCGGTATGCTACCCTACACTGGGGTTGGGGAATAGGGGGTTGAAAGAGAAAGGGAGAGTTAAAAAAAATAAATAAGAGAAAAACACCGACACACACGCACACACAAAATCAGTCCACTCAAAGGCGTTCCGACAGGCCAGTAGTTCGTAAGAAGCCCAGTAGCGCTTGCACGGCTTTCTTCTGTGACGATGAGTCATGACGATGGCGCAGTATCCTTTCTTCTGACAGCGGCTGGTCATCTAACCTGTTTAGTTTATTAGAAAGGTGTTGTCTTTCCAGGTTGTATTTCGAGCAGTCACACAGTATATGTCGAATTGTTTCTTCATCTCCGCAGTGTGCACAGTCGGCGGTGTCGGCCATACCTCTGCGGAACGCGTACGCACGGGTAAACGCGAGTCCCAACCAGAAGAACTAAATATCCTAGGCGGCTAGATAGAGAGATAGACTCAAAGTCGCCGAAGCTCGCTAAGTAATGCTTCGCATTTAAAATGCTGCAGATTTCAAACAACGTAAAGAATTACTTCTTGTAACATTTTTGCTTACCCTGTCCTTTTAAGGTACGTGTACACTGCGAAGACAGATTACGGCACTCCACCATAACCAAGCCGGATTCTGAAGGCACTGAAACACTATTGGCGTTCGCTAGCCGCTCTCAAATAAGAAGTGTCAGCAGTACTTGACGCACGGTCCTGGCAACGCAGTGCAACGTCTGGGAGCACTGGTAGTGTTATGTACTAGTATAGATAATCACATGCATTTACGATTCTCAGATTCTTCGGCATGTCAACATTTCATCACGACGCGTTGAGAAGGCCGGTTTTGTCCTAACTTCATCGAGTATCGAGACCACTATGTGATCTCTAGCCTGTACTGTGGCGGACCCCTACATTGTTCCACTTCATGTTGGAGGGTGCCGCAAAATTTCCTAGCCTCCTTTTCAGCTTGTCTCTTTCCCTCACCAAAATACTGCGGGGCGATGCCCTCTGCATACGATGGGCCTCTCTAGGCCCTCGAGCGCACAGTTCAACGGGCCTGTACTCTAGGACCCGAAACCGTTTCCTCCCGCAAGATGGAAGTAATCAATAAATATTTTCGGCGTTCGTCCTTGGCAACACCGTTTTCGGCGGGAGTTTCTTCAGCGGCCTATAGGCTTTGGCTGCGGCGTCTGTGGTTCGGGAACAACCATTATGATTAACACATTGGCAAAGCATTTTAACCACTCATTACATCTCTCCATGACCGTTCTCATTGCGAGAAACAATGTGTGGCGTGTGAAGTAAACACTGTGCTAAATCAATACGAACGGCTGTTTAATCTAATTGAGAAGCATGAACATGTAACTAGTAACTGTGAAACGCTTCGTTATAACGTCAGCGTTGAACCTATTGTTCAACACCGGGATCACACGGTTCAGCTTTCGCTGGGTAACCATTACGACGAATGCTTGGGCTGGTGACTTTGTTTTTTAAAATAACACACTCCCGCCGTGGTGGTTGAAGCAACACGTCTGCACCAGGAGATGTAAGCAAGTTTCATAAAGATGACTAAAAGAATTGCAAACGCTATCAGAATTTCTATACCAAGTAATTCGATATAACTGCCAGCCGTTCCCAAGTTTCCCTTGAAATTCAACGAGTCTTTTCCTTCCCATCTAAGCACTATTAATAATGCGGAAGAGGCTCCGCCACTTCAAAACATCCAGAAACACAATATCGACCAGTGGCGGTCAGTGAAAATTCGATATCCTTTTCACCCACAACGGCGGAAATTTTCTGGAACCCTTTTATTGGCGCAACGTATTTCTAAATACTACAGGGAGTTGTAATGAAGGCAGTGCCGTTTGACAGAACAATATGTTTGTAAGACTACTGAACACCAGTCTGCGACGAGTTTTGCTGGCTATAGAATGAGGTTCTATGGCACAGTGAATACGCTTGCAAAATAACTTAGGCGGAACCAATATTATAATATAGGTTCCATGGCTCACAGTGCGTTAGTATAGCCTACTACTAATATATTAGTAGTAGTCTCTAGTACCAAACGGCTTGCCATGGGGCTCTACGCTGCCCCATTCAACACGCAGCAATATATGCACATATTGAAAATCAGATTGATGTACAATCGTTTGGTCCTGCCACTGTTCTGTGCGGCCGGACCTGTAATTTGCGTCACTATCAGAGAAGACAGCGGTTGCAATCTGCAGCATAAAAAAAGGTCAATCAAACAGTGCGGCTGTTTACCGTATAAATCAAGTTTGCACTGTTAGTAAATCATCAACATTGCCTAGTCTGACAATACTTATTATATCTTGGCCAAGTAGTGCCGATTTGACTGGTTAATAGAAAGAAACGGGCTTCACCTGGGCTCACTTCACATAAATAAAGCGAGTGGTGAGCATTCCGCATGGTCCTACAATTAGTTTGCCATTGCCTGTCATGAGGTGGCTCGCATTGGTTTTTCCACGCAGCACGAAGGCGGTTAGCACGCGCGTCTTCAGCAAGCAGAAGTTTGTGAATCGATGTTGGATTTTGAAAAGACGGTTTGACGGTGCGAAACAGCAATCTCAGTGGTAGCTACACGCCGAAGAAAGCTCTTACAACCGTGACCTAAATTATTAGCTGTCTGCTATTTCATATTCCTCTTGAACGGGGGTTCTGTTCGGGTAATCCATTATAAAATTCTGGTTTGATCTAAATAAACTGCCTATAGCATGCGTTTTTTTCTCCGCAGAAACCGTAGCGATAAAAACAAACAGAGTGCGGGACGGAGACTGCAGAGGGGCTAAATTGAAACTCACGCATATTGTACATTGTAAAAATGCATATTCACGTGTAAATAACCCTCAAGCAAAAATATATTGACGCAGAACAAAGCAAATCGCTACGCGTTGTTTCAGCTGAAAAATCAAGAACTTTTTTAGATGGAACAATAGACAGCATGCAGACACGTTCATAACCTGCACTGTCAATCTCGGACGTTTCCTCAATACCTCGACTTGTGTTTATTAATCACTAGAGACAAAAAGTGAGAAAAATAGAGGATGTCACTCACCCTTTGCATCACGTTCCTTACAATGCAAGCTGTCGATTTATTGAAACACTGCCGATCTCGTTGGGCTTGCACAGATGCACGTCATGAAGTGTCACCCATGTGGTATATTTGATGTGAAAGCAGTATTTCATGCGTACTTTCAACATAGGCCGAGGCTTTCTTGTGCCTGATACTGTAAACTAAGTTAAATAATTAAATAATTGTTAAATAATTAGTTATGTTAGTCACTGTTAAATAATTAGCCATGTAAAGCGATGACTTGAAACGTGTTTATCAATTGATACTTATTCATTTTTACTGTTTATTCCAAAACTAAACAACAACATTTTTGTTTTGCGTATGTCGCTTGCGGTACTTATATAAGCCCATGTTCACCCTGTTTTTAATTTGAAAATAAAAGAGGACATTTGAGCTTCACCTTCAAGTACAGATCGTGACAGCTTAATCGCGTCTCCATTAGAGACCCGATTACGCTATCGGTAGTTTCTTATAACGGCTGCAGCGCTGTGGAGGTTCGAGTCTTGCAGGATACAGTGCAATCCTTTTGCTGTACGTGGGCAGTCGTAGAAGCCTTCTGTCCCTTTTCCGAACTGCTATCGTATTATCGAGGCAACGGAGGTGGCAGCAGCATCAAGTGTCGCTGCGAATGTTGCAGGCGTGAAACCTCATCTTTCAAGTGAGATTTTTTTCCACAAGGACAGCGTTATAGTAGCTCGGCAATTATTAATTCTAATGGTCTTAAGCTTTGTTCCAGCGCTCTCTCTATTGCGTGCAGAAGCTCACTTCCACCGCAGTCACCCCCGGCAGGACCAACACGATGATCGGCGAAAGCGACGCTGCCAGCGGGAAAAGCAGCTATACATCCATTCCTCTCACCTGTTGCTCGGGGCCTATGTGCCCTTGTTGCGACTGTCACCACGTGTGCTTCTTTCTGATTTTGTTGATGGTACAAAGCTGTGGCACGTGGATGGGCGCCACCACGCGTTTTCAACGTGCCTCTCGGCGTCGGTGTCCGGCTGGCAGAGCGGGGAAGGTGTCCTCCCGGCCACCTCTCACATCTCGGCTAGTGGAGCGTCCTGTTGTGCTTTGACTGCATGAAATATTGTCAAACGCTGGACAATGATTATAGTAACCTGCGTCGCCTCCTGTGCTGAAGCTGCTTTTATATCCACTGCTGACCACTTCGGCCGCTTCCTGTTCTTGTCGTCTTCGCTCTATAGTTGGCGACGCCTATGTACGGAGTCTTGTATCTCGCCTTGCAGCTGCGGTCTGCCGTGAAATGACCCTTGCCACACAGCTGTGACTGCGGCTCATATAGATGGTAACGATGACAGTTGTTGCCTGCGCGTCAACGGCAAATCTTGGCCTTAGGGTTGGGGCACACGTCGGATCAATTTCCCAGCCTCCCACACTCATAGCACGCATTGATGTGCTTCTGGGACAGAGAGAGAGAGAGAGAGAGATAAATAGAGAGGAAAGGCAGGGAGGTTAACCAAGCTTGGCTCGGTTGGCTACCCTACACTCGAAGTGGGGGAAAGGGAGAATAATAGAAAGGAAAGAGATAGGAAAGAAGAGGAGTAAGAAAGAGAAGCATGAATAGTCAGAGAGAATCTGACAAGCCTAGGTCCGTAGCACCCAGTTCTGGGTCTATGAAAGCTGCTGAACAATACGATTATGTTGTCCGTAGATCCTATGCACTCACCGTGCAGTACGCCGTGGTTGCACTATTTTTTCAACTGTATAGGCACCCGACACTGAACCAAGGGCGCGACGGAGCTCTTCTGGGCTGCCTCTGCATTGTTGATACCGACCACCAGGTATATCATGAAAATAAAACTCTCTCTGAACACATCGACATGCTGAAATGTCAGTGCCCTTTTTGGCACGTTTCGAAAGAACGCTTCCTGGGTGCTCCCATAGTCACGTATGACCCCCCTGTTGACAACTACAAAAATGGCAGCATATCCGCTGGGTGAACAATGGAGAAAGGGGCGAAGCATCCGTCCATCCATTCGTTCTTGCTTCCCTGCGTCCGTGCGTCCGTCTGTGTGACCGTCCGTGCGTGCGTCTGTTCGTGCGTCCACACGTCCATCTGTGCGTCCGTCCCTGCGTTCGTCCATGCATCGGCCCCTGCGTCCGTTCATGCGTCCATCCGTCCGTGCAGCCATCCGTGCGTCTGTCTATGCATCTGTCTATGTGTCCGTTTGTCATCTAGTCAACACTCCAAGTAGCACCATCTCGTATCTTTTCATCATATATCCCGCATATAGAAGCACCATCATCTAGCGGACATTCTGAGGACTAAACGAGAGGTGCCACACATACACTTTCGTACGGCTTGCGCTTCGTGTCTACTTCCCAGCTTTAACCACCTCGAGTTCATGGTATATACTAGTTCACTGTATTCATGGCACTGCGGCAGAACACTCGCTAAACATTTCTAAAACCAAGGAGGTACGCCCAGCGAGTATAACGTAACAACCCTTTCTTGTCAGATTGTGCTCAACGTACATACTAACGGCTGTTAATGTGGAATTAGAGACAGGACAACTTGGCTTTTAGCGAACGCGCACATTGCAAGTTTTTTATTGTTCAACAACGCACCGGAGAAATCTCCTATCGGCACCACCTCTGCAGGTCAAAGCGTAAGACATGTTACGTACTTGAACGAGGGACGAACGGGTGCCGCTTTAAGGAGCTTTGCCTCTAAAAAATGTGCCCTGGCAAGTTCGCTTTTGCTGCATATACTCGTTTGGCTACGCCGTGGCGGGCCCGGTTTTGCTGTGTCTACTCGCTAGGCTGTGGGGTTCGGCACTATACCATCGGTTCTTGCAAACTGCATTCCTGGGTGCCTATAACAGTGTTTTGTAAGTGCGAATGCATTTTATAAGTGACCCTGAATCCGCCGTCTGTGGTGCACCTCCTCCTCTCTCCTAGCAACGGTGTGAGGAGTGAAGAAGAGCGTCTGTAGCAATGGCGCAGCGACGTCACACACCAGGTGAATGCGCGCGCTCCGCCCTCCGCTCCGTGGCTGCGCGCACCCGCGCAGCCACGACTTGCTCGAGATCGGCAAGTCGTCATAGGTATGGATCCATCGCAGGCATCAACCTTGACTTCGATACCTCCAACAATGAGTACAACGCAATCGAATGCGAGCATTGCACGCATCGTTGAAGATGTCGCGCCAGTTGAAGACAAGGCAGCGCGGCAAAGAGCATGTGAGGCCAAGCGAAAGCGGGCGAAGCAGGCCGTGGACACAAGCATCATTATATTGCGAATTTACTCTCACATATACGCGTAAACTCACCAAGAATTCCCGAGAGACTCTATTGGTTCCTGGGAATCACAATGTTATAACACGGGAGAGTTTACGTTAACTCACTGGCGAATGCCACCGGATTCAACTTTACTCACCCTCATAGCATCACCCCGTGCTCTCGCACTTAACCATGTTCACTCTCGGGGAAATGCTTGGGATTTTTTTCATCCCCCTCCCCCCCAAGAAAAGGCCCACTTGAGTGATGCTGGTTGCACTAATAAAATATCAAATAATAAAGAAACAAATGAATAAACAAATAAATACAGCGGTGACACTTACGCCACTTTCGCAATTCCCGCGAAACGAGCTTTTTCCCTGTATTGCGTTAAAAAGAATCGCCGCGTGGCCATAGACAAGCAAGTAAAGTGTCAAGCTTAGACGCACTTGAAGCTCCTTCATCAAGCGAATTAGTTTTATAAGCTTGACGCTGCCAGACTCATGGCCTGCCCCCCGGGGTGGGTTGGACAAAGTTGTCGAGTAAGCAGTCATCCAACCAACTCTATAAACGCCCACGATGTCTTCATGGACCTTCCCTTCACGCTTTCTCCCATACAAAGCTAGCCGAGCCTGGCACTGTGGTGGTCCGCAACTGCGTTGAGATCAAGACCTGGAAATTTTTTTTATTCACTGCATCTGCTACTTGTTGGTTGACCAAACGTTTCGTTCCTCTTTCAATGCGTATTTGCGAAACTTAATTATAGTTCAATAAAGACGCATGGGAACCGTCACAACCCACAGATTGCTTCACGTTTCAAACGTCAAGCCAAGAGACTCAGGGAAACCTCTTAGGTGACATCGATAATCCTTGCATGAGAAACGGTGGAGTCGTGATGATGATGAATTATGACATTATGATGATAATGCTGCAAGAACTACAGGCAGTTACCTGCTCCGACATATTGCGAGTTTTTACTAGAACTGAAAACGTTTTTTTTATAAATGCAAAGCATTTCTTAGTGAACTTCGGCGACTTTGACCGTATCTATCTATCTATCTATCTATCTATCTATCTATCTATCTATCTATCTATCTATCTATCTATCTAGCCGCCTGGGACGTTTAGCTCTACTGGCCGTTTGCATAATGGTATCCATACCAAACTTGGTATGGCTTAACAAACTGTATGAAGAACATAATTGTCTAGTCATAACATGAAAATCTGGCATGTCTATCATGAATGCCATGATTTACATTTTATGGTCCTGAAGTTCTTGCGGTTGTTTTGTTCACATGGCATGTTGCAAAACTGGTATGGCATGGTATGATTACATGGCGAACGCAAGCGACAGACCCTAATATGAAAATCATGACATTCGTGTCATGTAACAACATGACTACATGCCACACTCATGATGCGCTCGCAACCCTTTCGCTAGCGTCACATATACCAAATTGGGTATTACGGAACGTGAATGGATGACAAAGGTATGTGGCTGGTGCAAGCATGCTAATATTTAGATACATGTCATGTAACGACATGAACACATGCCACGCTCATGATGCGCTGGCGACCGTTTCGCTAGCTTCACTTATACCAAATTTGGTATTACGAGACGTGAATGGATGACGAAGGTATGATACTGGTGCGAACACGATAAAGACGAGATGCGTGTCATGTAACATGACTACATGCTACGCTCATCGTGCGCTCGTGGCCGTTTCAGTAGCTTCACATATGCCAAATTTGATATTACGTGGTGCCAATGGATGACGAAGGTATGTGACTGGTGCAAACATGATAATCATGAGATGGGTGTGATGTGAGAACATGACTACATGCCCCAGTCAAGGCACATTAGGTTTCATTATGACATGGTGCGCGCGCTCGCCGGCGTTCATTTTGTCGCGTAATGCCGGTGTTGTCACGCCAGGCGCCAGTCCTGCCAATGTACTCGCCACGCACGCCACACTGCGTTGCTTTGACGCATGCGCGTTTCAGTGTGTCCGGCGTCCATCAGTCACGAAAGGAGCGAGACACAGTTTTGTCTGGGTAAAGCATAGGCATAAAATAACATTACTCTATGGCATCGGCGCTAAATGCAGCGTGTCGCATTCGCGCCGGTTGCCGTTCAGGCGCGCCGAAGGACGCTGGTCGCGCCTTGCGTCTCCCTATTAGTGCTCGCGTTTTGCTAACGTAGCCTGACTGTGCCCAGCTTGCGCGCGCGTCAACGCTACATTGGAGTATATTGAGCCCTTCAAGATGCGCTCACCCAATTTTGCTAGCTCCACATATACCAAACTTGGTGTTACGGGACGGGAATAGATGATGAATTATATGACTGGTGCTGACATGATAATCCTGACACGCGTATCATGTAAGAACATGACAACATACCACGCTAATAGCATGGTCATGGCCGTTTCGCTAGCTTCACATGTACTAAGTTTGGTATCACGGGACGTGAATAGATGACGAAGGAGGAGGAGGAGGAGGATTGAAAGAGAAAAAAGAAGGAGGTTAGCCAGTTGTCAGACCGGCTGGCTGCCCTGTACTGGGGAAGGGGATAACGGGCAACAGTACTGAAAGTTGGGCGAGTTGGTACTCATTCATGACTTCTTTGCGCAAACACGTACACGGACACAAGGAAAAGAGGCAAGCATGCGCCCGTGTTGTTTGCCTCTTTTCCTTGTGTCCGTGTACGTGTTTGCGCAAAGAAGTCATGAAGGGGGATAAGGGGGATAAAAGATGAGAGAAAAGAGACGTCGAAGGAAAAAAAAGAAGAGAGAAGGTCATCAGACGATCCACGAAGCTGCGTAGAGTCTGTATCTAAGACCACTTGCCCGCAGAAAGCGCAACAACGATCTCAATGTCTTGCGTGGAGAGGACGGTCGCGGCCAGTGTCCTAATACCCTTTCTTCCGACAATTGGCGATTGTGTAGTCTAACTAAAACTTTCGACAGTTCTTTTCTTGGCACACTGATGCGAGGACACTTGCAGAAAATACGGGAGAAAGTCTCTGCGCAGCCACAGTTGTCACATGTCGGGCTGCTGGCCATTTCGATTCGAAACGAATAAGCATTCGTAAAGGCCAGCCTAATGCACAGACGGCACAAAAGTGCCTCCTAAGCTCAGGTTGATCCTGATGGAAGACGGAGCTGTAGGTGTGGGTCCAAATTATGAAGGCGGACGTTGGTGAATGTCGGTGAATTTCACTGAGTGAGTTTGAGTTCTCGTGCAAGTGATCGAAGCCTTGAAGCAGCGTTCGTTCTTGATAATGGTATAGCTGCAAGAGGGGCATCCTCATGAGCAGATCGGGCTGCTTCATCTGCACGGTCGTTTCCATCAATGCTGCAGTGGCCTGGTATCCATTGATACGCTATGTCATGTTGTTTCTCTATAGCACGGTGATGAAGCAGTCGTATTTCAGCAATCAGCTGTTTGTTTGGTCCATGACGATACGGCGAGGCAACGCCCTGGAGGGCTGCTTTGGAGTCGGAGAAGATTGACCATGTCTGCCTTGGTTCTTCAACTAGGAACTCCAGAGCGGCACGAATGGTGGCGAGTTCTGCCGCCATGGATGATGTCAGATGCGAGGTCTTGAACTTTATCGTGATGGATTTTTTCCGGAATTACCACTGCGCCTGTTGAACTTGTTGAAGTGACCGACCCATCCGTGTAAATGTGAATGCTTCCACTGTGTTTTCATGCAGAATCAGTAATGTTGTTTGTTTTAGGGCCAAATTTGACAAATGTTTCTTTTTTATTCCGGGGATGGTTATCAGGGCTTCCAGTGGATGTAGACACCACAATGGTAACGACGGTCTTGCTGCGTGCATGAAGTTCATGGGAATCACCGTGTGATGTGAGGTAATAATAGAGCAGAACGCAGAGCGTGGCCTGGAAGTTGGAAGGGAGGCTACGTGATGCGATTGAATCCGGGTGGTATGTATTATGTGCGTTCTTAAAGCATCGACACGAATGTAGGTTGTGATAGGGTGTTCATGAGCGATTGCGACAGTCGCTGCTGAGGATGCGCATCTCGGAAGCCCGAGACATATTCTCAGTGCTTGAGCTTGTAATGACTGGAGGACGCGTACGTTTGTTATGTGGGCCTTGCCAAGCACAGGTAGGCTGTAGCGCATGAAGCCAAGAAAAAGTGCAGCATACAGTTGAAGCATGGCTCGTACCGATGCACCCCATGGTTTTCCCACAAAAAACCTTAGGACGTGGGTGATCATGATAAGTTTCATCTTCATGTGAGCGATATGAGGGCTCCAAGACAAGTCAAGATCTATTATTAATCCCAGAAAACGGTAAGTCTTCCGATAGCTGATCGTGTGTCCATTAATTCTGATGCCGTATGGCGTCATTGTCTTGCGCGTAAACGCAACCAGTGAGCATTTCTCAGATGACAGCTCCAGTCCTCGTCCTTGAAGGTAGTTTGACGTCAGTGTAGCCGCTGTCTGAAGCCAGGCTCCTACGTGTAGACGCGTGACTCCTGATGCTCAGATGAAGAAGTCGTCTGCGTATATCGACAGATGTACGGAGTGTGGCAGGACGTCAGCGAGGCCGATAAGCGCAAGGTTGAAAAATATGGGGCTTAGGACCCCACCTAGGTACGCCGCGGTAGGTAGGATGGTACCTTGTTGCACCATCTTCTGTCTGAACGAAGAAGGTTCTGTCCTTCAAATAGCTGTAGATCCAATGGTGAACGCGGCCTCCCGATCCAATGCTGCCCAAGGTGTTCAGAATGGTTTCATGTAGTACGTTGTCATATGCAGCCTTTATATCCAAGAAAAGTGCCACTGATAATCTCTTTAGGCTTTTCTGCAGCTGTACAGACATGAGAAGATCAACAACATTGTCTATGAAAGACGGTTCACTCCGAAGCCGGTCAGAGCATCGGGTATATATTATGTTCCAGGTACCACTCCAGGCGAGTCAGCACCATTCTCTCCATCACCTTTCTAAAACAGCTGGCAAGCGCGATGCGGCTGTCGGAGCTAACACGGGAAAGATCCAGCCCTGACAGCGTTCAGTTTTTGAACTGATTTTTTTATTATCGCGCTGCACCCGCCGCGTGGCCCAACTGCCAGCTTCTTCTTCTTTGACGAGCGGCGCATTCAGGCGCTACAGGGCTCCCCTCCCCCCCCCCATAGAGCGAGAGCCGTAGGAATCACCAGAGAAGTTGCCCAGTGGACATGCTTGGATGTTGGCATCCAGACTTTAGATTGAAACCCCGCGGCCGCGAGAGCGGCGATATACGCAGGTTTCAGTCGATCAGCAGCCACGACGTCTTCATGGCCATTGATGTCCAGCGTGAACGTCTTAGGTGTACGATGGAGTACGCGGAATGGGCCATCATAGTCTGGTGTTAGTGGTGGCCGTATTTGGTCACGCCGAACGAAGACGTGACTGCAGTAATGCAGATCCTGACTGACGAAGACAGACTGGGGGGTGTCGGTCGGCAGGAATCACAGGAGCAAGGTCCCGAAACGTAGTGCGCAGATCTCGAATGTACGTGGAGGCATCGTGAGTGGAAGGTGGCGATGATGGCTCGAAGAATTCTCCTGGAAGACGCAGGGAAACGCCATAGACTAGTTCGGCTGATGAGCAGCCGAGATCCACTTTCAATGCTGATCGGATGCCCAGAAGTACGAAGGGGAGGTGGTCGAGCCAACGTTCCCTTGGCTGGTGAGCAGTGAGGGCAGCTTTCAGTTGTCGATGGAGCCGTTCGACCATGCCATTGGCGGAAGAATGGTAGGCAGTTGTGGGGATGTGTCGAATGCCCAGGATATTGGCAAGTGCGGTGAAAAGGGCCGATTGAAACTGACGACCGCGATCAGTGGTGACGACAGAAGGGCACCCAAAGCGCGACACCCAGCCGTTTGTGAAAGCCTTGGCAACTGTTGATGCTGTAATGTCGGAAATGGGAAACGCTTCCGGCCATCTGGTGAAGCGATCCACACATGTCAGCAGGTAACAGGCTCCTTGCGATGACGGAAGAGGACCGACGATGTTGAGATGGACGTGAGAAAACCTTGCGTCCGGAGGCCGAAACGGGGATGTTGCTGTGACAGTGTGACGGTGAACTTTAACGCGCTGGCACTGAAGGCAGGTTCGCGCCCAGCGTCGGACATCAGCTTTGATGCTTGGCCAAAGGAAACGAGATGTGACTAGCTTCTGGGTCGCACGAATACCAGGATGGCTCATGCTGTGCAATTGATCAAAAATGGCACGACGAAAAGCTGAAGGCACGAAAGGCCGAGGAACACCAGTAGACGTTTCGCACGTTAATAATGAGGTAGAAAATGGAAGCGGGCACTCCGTGAACGATAGAAACGTGGATAAAAAGGGAAGACGATGCAGCTCAGGATTGTTGCTTTGGGCAGCTGCTAGCTCTTCCATGTCTAGTGGTGGCTGGGTCGACAAGACATCGATGCGGGATAGTGCATCATCAGCAGCATTTTCCGGCCCATGTACGTGTCTGAGATCCACAGTGAACTCGGAAATAAAGCATAGTTGACGGATCTCCCAAGCAGTATAATTGCTGTGATTGCGATGGAAGGCAAACGTCAGGGGCTTGTGGTCTGTAACGACGTAAAAGTCCCGGACCTCCAATAAATGACGAAAATGTTTGATGGCGAGGTATACCGCGAGGAGTTCTCGGGCACACGTACTGTATTTTGTCTCCGGTGGCTTCAGTTTTTGCGAGAAAAACCCAAGGGTCTGCCAACCGGATACGTGCTGCTCGAGAACGGCGCCAATTGCCACGGTTGATGCATCGGTGATGAGACAAATTGGGGCAACAGGGACGGGATGTATGAGCATGGTAGCGTCTGCCAGAGCCTTCTTGGCAGTGCCGAAGGCAGATGCAGCGTCCTTGGGCCACTCCAGTGGCGCAGCCGGGTCTTTCTTTTTAGTCAATAGGTTGGTCAAGGGCTTTAGGAATGTGGCGCACTTTGGAAGAAAGCGGCGACGGAAGTTTAGTAGACCCAGAAATTCTCGGAGTCTCTTTAGTGAAGTCGGGGGTGGAAAGTCTTGAATAGCCTTCACTTTGCTGGCAAGTGGTTGGATACCCTTTGGAGTGACAA
The DNA here is from genome assembly GCF_013339725.1 of Rhipicephalus microplus. Taxonomy (NCBI): domain Eukaryota; kingdom Metazoa; phylum Arthropoda; class Arachnida; order Ixodida; family Ixodidae; genus Rhipicephalus; species Rhipicephalus microplus. The sequence goes on from NC_051173.1 coordinate 42,217,898, forward strand.
GGTGGCCTAGCAACTCTATTGTAGCGACGCCGAAGAGGTGCTTATTGGGAATAATTACGAGGCCGTAATCATCCAGGCGGTGGAACAGGGTGCGCAGGTGAGCTTCATGCTCAGGGCCGGATGAGCTTGCTACAAGGAGGTCATCAAGGTAGGCAAATACGAAATCGAGACCACGCGTGACCTCGTTGATAGTGCGCTGAAAGGTCTGTGCAGAGTTTCGCAATTCAAAAGGCATCCTAGCATATTCAAACAGACCAAATGGAGTGGTGATGACTGTCTTCGGAATGTCGGCGGGTTCTACAGGAATCTGATGGTAAGCCTTCACTAAGTCAATCTTATAGAAGATTGTGCACCCAGCCAAATTTGATGTGAAATCCTGTATGTGAGGAAGTGAATAGCGGTCTGCTAAGGTGTGGGCATTGAGAGCACGGTAATCCCCACATGGTCTCCAGTCGCAAGGATCTTTCTTCGGCACCATGTGGAGTGGCGGCGCACAGTTGCTGGAGGAAGGCCGCAGAATGCCGAGTTCAAGCATGTGCTCAAACTCACGGTGGGCGATGGCGAGGCGTTCTCCAGATAGTCGACGGGGCCGTGTAAAAACGGGAAGTCCAGTGGTCACAATGTGGTGAGTGATGAAATGCTTCACTGGTGACTCTCTGGTGTGCGGCTTCGTGATGCTGGTAAAGTCGTCGAGTATTTTTGCATACGGCGAACAGGTGTGCGAGCTCGCAGTCTCGTTGGCGAGGAAGTACAGAGTACACCAGTTGATGGAGCGGCGGGTGTTGAGATCAATGAGGCGATGAGCATGCTTGTCCACAGCAAGGTTGAAAAAACTGAGGAAGTCAGCTCCAAGAACAGCTTGCGAGACGTCAGCGAGGATGAAAATTCAGCGGAACGTACGGCGTAGTCGAAGGTCAAGTGTAAGAAGCGTTGGCCGTATGTGCGATTGGCGGGATTATTGATCGCTTGGAGTGGGCAGGTCTGTTCGTCGCGACGGCGATCTGCACACGAGGCGGGGATGACGCTAACCTGGGCTCCTGTGTCGACTAGGAAGCAAGCGCCAGTGATCTTATAAGAAACATAGAAAAGGCGGCATGACTTTTAACCAGTACCACTTGCCGCCTTCAGTGGCCGGTCGTCGTATTACCCGACCAGGAGCACGGGCGAGTGCACTAGCGAGCAGAGGCACCGAATCGGCGGTGGTACCAGCACACGGTTGAGGACGAAACGTCCCGCGGCGCGTCGGGTGGCCGAAGTTCCGGAGAACGTGGGGGCGTCGAGGAGCGACTGTAAATCTGGAACCTGGATGATGGTAGACGATGCGCAGGTACAAAGTCATCGAGGCGCCTGACAAGGGCGTCCAAAGGGTTCTCGATGCTCGCGAGCGCCGGGTCTGCAGCGGTGGCCGGTGGCGGTGTGGTAACGGCGCTGAGGCTATGTGCCCGCGAGTAGTCCGCCACTCGGTCAGCCATTTCAGCGGGTGTGTCTACTGGGACATCTCCTGCAGCTACGAGGACCGGGACCATGCTCTGTGGTAAGCGCTGGAGGAACAACTCGCGTAACAGCTTCTCCTTTCGAGGGGCCGCCAAGGAGCTGGCGCATGCGTCGCAGGAGCTGTGATGGGCAACGGTCACCGAGCTCTGTAGCCGTGATGAGCTGTTGGAGTCTGCTGTGTTCAGACTCAGACTTGCGGGAAATGATAGCTGCCTTCAACGGGTCGTAGGGATGGCTCGGGTGCGGCGACGCTAAATAATCAGCTAAGTCGTCGGCTACGTCCGGAGGTAAGCGGGATACCAGATGCCAGTGCCTGGTCTGTTGGATGGTGATTTGTCGTAGACGGAAGTGCGCCTTGACCTGCAGAAACCGTGTGCTGGGGCTGTTGGGCCAAAAAGGTGGCAGGTTGACATATTGAATCGCAGCGGCTGCAGCACCGCTAGGTCTGGCGTCTTCTTGGGCGTCAGGACCGGTAGGATTGGTGGCAGAGCCAGCGGGATCCATGCAGGATGATTTGGGCAGTGTGTTCTTTATCGGGTCACCATTAACTGTCGGAGCTAACACGGGATAGATCCAGCCCTGACAGCGTTAAGTTTCCGAACTGATTTTTTTTTATTATCGCGCTGCACCCGCCACGCGGCCGAAATGCCAACTTCTTCTTCCTTGACGAGTGGCGCATTGAGGTGCTACAGGGCGATAGAGGCCATGTCCAGAGGCGATTTTCCTGGTTTGAGCAGGGGCACAAGGCGGCTGCACTTCCACGAAAGAGGAACCAAACCGTTGCTCCACGAGTCATTGTATACTGCTAGAAGGGCACGCCGAGCTGTTTGTCCTAGGTTAGCAAGGGCCAAGTAAGTGACTCCATCGGGTCCAGGAGATTACGAGCGCTTGCATGCTGCCAATGCTGCCTGAAGCTTCTCTAGAGAAAACATATTGTTCATCCGAGTGTCTCTGGACACCGGCGCGTTTCGTAGGTTACTCATGTTGATCCCAGACCTCTTGTTTGCAACCCTGGCACAGAAGTCGTCTGCTACATCGATTTCACGTCGGCCTTGGTAGAGAGCCAGGCATTTGAACGGGCGGTGCTGTTGTGGCAATGTTTGTAGGTCGCGGAATATTCTTCATATTTGCGAAAGAGGTTTGTGGGGATCGAACGACTCACATAGGGACTTCCATCGTAGCTACTGTAGTGCATTGATTCGACGTTGAATCCTCTTTTGTAGACGTCTTGCCTCTTTCAAGTCGTGGATGGATTTCGTGCGCCGATAACGTCGTTCAGCACGACGATGGATTGCTCGAAGTCACTACAACTCCACCTCATATTTGCAGAAATCTTGCAAAGTTCTAGAATTAAACGTTGCCTCTTGGATAGCGGCCTTCAATATACCTTCTAGGCTTTCAAGAGAACCTTCTTGGTTTCTCTCGCATTGATGCTCTGTGGTTGATCTGTACTTTGACCAGTCTATTCGTGAAGTGGACGCGATTTGCGACTTGCTTAGCCCCTAGATTTTTATATAGGTGGCGATGTGGGCACTGCCATGCGTTTCATTGTCCGCAAACCACTGCACCTTGGTACTTAAGCTACTTGACACAAAAGGTAGGTCGAGGCAGCTATTACATGTCAGACCCCATAAAAATGTGGGAGTACCGTCATTTAAACTATACAGTTGGTGGTCAGATGCAAAGGAGGACACATTTCTTCCCCGACGGTCCATCTTCTGGCTTCCCCACAGGGGTTGATGAGCGTTAAAATCACCAGTAATAATCCATGGCTCAGGTGTCGCTGATATAATGGCCCTTAATCTTGCGGGGTCAAAGCGGCCTGAAGGTGAAATATATACTGCCACTAGCGTGAAGTTCACGTTCTTACGCTTAACTGTAAGGCACACGTATTGGTTACTGTCGTCCGGTGTTACTGGAGGCTTAATATATGCGAGTTCGCCCCTGATTTGAACAATGACCGTACTGTTTTCGTTACGGGTTGCAGATCTGAAAGCCTCATATTTAGAAAGTCGTATAGCATTGTCGATGACGTGGTTCACAAATTACGATAATTGGAAACTGATTCTTGAAAACATATGGTCGAAAATCCGAAATGCGGGGTTTAAGACCTCAGGCATTTCATTGGAAAATTGATGCCTCTTTCACTTGTTTACGGAAGGAACTGCAGAGAAAGAGCCAGGGTGCTTCTATAGGTTTGATAGCACCGGGTTCAAAGAGTTCAACATTTGAAGAGCGCTGTGGGAAGCTGGAATCTGAATCTTATTCAGGAGTACTCGAATTGTCTTCATGAGGGTCTTAATCACGTCTATTATTTCGTTATCTTGACTGTCACGACTTACTCGCTCTGAAGAAGCTTTCAGCGCGCGATGCTGTGGCTCTACTGGCGATGTCACGGACGGCAGCGCTGGCCACGCGTCAGGGTCAAAGTTTCTTGTGTCTTTCTGAGGATGCTAGTTGTTGGCACTTGTTGATGCTTGTGGTGGTGAGTGCGTGATACTGGGTAGCGGTGTATCTCTGGCCTTGGCAGAGGATGCCCTAGGAGTATTCTAATGGCGCGAACACCGACGTCGCACTTTGGCACAAGCCTCCCTGTGGGTGGAACTGTCTCTGACCATCTGCCTCAGCACTTGCATCTCCTTCTTCGCATTTGGGCACTGCTTTGATGACGCCTCGTGAGGACCTTGGCAATTGCCGCATTTGCGATGCTCTGCATGGCAGGCTTCTGTGTTGTGCGACTCCGAGCATCGGGAGCACACAGCAGAACTTGTGCAAACAGCGCTCACGTGTCCTATTTTACAGCATTTCCAACACTGAAGAGGTTTCGGCACGAACGGCCATACTGTGTGTCGAAAGTGACCAACTCTTACTTGAGTTGGGAGACTGTCACTCTTGAAAACTAGTTTAACGCATCGTGAGTTCCTGAGATGGCGGGCTTGCAAGATTATAGTAGCTTCCGTCACCGGTTTGATTAGAATGGGAAAATCAATATCGCTGATAGAAGTGTCGACGTCGTAGATAACGCCTGTCCTAGAGTCCTTGCCATCTGGTATGAAAGAACATACGTTGATGTTTCCCAGCACATTCACCTTGGTAAATACGTCGAGAGCAGTACGTTGTGTAACGTCTATCGTCAGAACGTTCTTGCGGTCATTGATTCTCACGTCTGTTTTGTCCCGGAACGAGTGCCTCAAGTGACATAGACGTGACCTGGCGATTAAGTCCGTTCATGCTGTCAGCGGCATTCATCGGGACAAACAAAATAGTTTGAACCGGTGGCTCTTGAATATTCGGGGTGGGCTTACTTTGGGAAGGAGATGTCGTAAGTAGCCTCCTCTTCGCCTTGCGTCTTGCCATGGGCACAATGTCACTTTCGTCAGAGCTCTCATCACTGGCCATAGAGTATATCAGCGTTTCCTCACTGTCGACGTCACTTGGGTGGCCGGAGCGCTTTCTTAGAGTGGCCACAGACGACGCGGAAGGTAGGGGTGGAGGCCCTGGTGATTCTACATCCATTTCCGCAGGCAGAAGAACGGCGCCTTTCACAAGCACCAGTGAAAAACGAGAAAAAATAACAGAGACTGAAACTGGCGTTCCACTCAGGAAAAACTTCGTCTTCCTTCATAGATGACGAAGATAAACGACACACCCAAACAGGATAACCATAAAACTGAAGTCATGTACAGCATCATTTACCTCCACCTCCTAACGTTGTGCTGATTTTAAAGGGACATATAAAATTTTCTCATTCATGCTTCACATATCATTGACTCTAGTTGTACGTGCGATCTGCCAATATTTAAATGCGAAGCATTTCTTAGCGGACTTCGGCGACTGAGCGCATCTATCTATCTAGCCGCCTACGACTTTTAGCTCTCCTGCCCGTTTCAATAATGATATCAATACCAACCTTGGTATGGCATAACATGTCTGTATGAAAAAAAATATTTGACTAGTTATAACATGAAAACCGTGACACGTATGCGATGAGTGTCATGATTTGCATTTTATGGTCCTGCAGGTCTTGCGGTGGTTTCGTTCACAAGATATGTTGCAACACTGGTATGGTATGACATAATTGCATGGCGAACCCAAGCTACAGACTCTAACAAAAAATAATAACATGCGCGTCATGTAACAACATGACCACATGCCATGCTCATGATGCGCTGGCGGCCGTTTCGCTAGCATCACAAATACCATATTTGGTATTACAGTAATGAATGACGAATGTATGTGACTGGTGAACACATGATAATCATGAGATGCGTGTCATGTAACAACATTAATACATGCCATGCTCATGATGCGCTGGTGGCCGTTTCGCTAGCTTTACATATGCCAAGTTTGGTATTACGTGACGTCAATAGATGACGAAGGTAACCAACACGTTCAAACATGATATTAATGACATGGAAGTCATGTATGGCATCATTTACCTCCACCTTGTAGCGCTGTGCTGATTTTAGAGTGACACATCAACCTTTTATTATTCATGCGTCGCATATGATTGATTCCTACAGTAGGTGGCATCTACCAATTTTTTCTTGCTTCACATATACCAAATTCGGTGTTACGTGAAGTCAATAGATGACAAATTGTATGACTGGTACGAACATGATAATCCCGACGCGCACGTCATGTAAAAACGCGACAACATGCCACACTCATAGCGTGTTTGCGGTCATGGCGCTAGCTCTCCATATATAATAAATATAGGTATCATGTTACGTGAGTGGATGCCGAAGGTATACGACACATCCAAACATGATGATCATGACACGGAAGTCATGTAGGGCATTAATTACTTCCACTTTGTAACGTTATGCTTATTTCACATAGGACATATTAACATCTCTCATCGTTCTTCGCATATCATCGATTCCCACTGTACGTGGGATCTGCCAATGTTTAGATTTTAGATGGAATTCCTAATATCAATAAATTGCAACTTTAAATTGCGGTAATGAATGGAATGCAGGACTTTGTTCATTGCGCTGTTATTCAAATATTGTTAAATTTTGCCGTAGTACATTTGCGGCGTATAAAAAAAATTCTACTCGATGTTCCACCGTAATGACAATTCTCTAAGCAAACGCTACGGTGTCTCGACGCCATTTTTGCGTTTGGCCCCTATAAAACCAACTGCACTTACTATTATAATTTTGGCAGAATATAAGTGACAGCGCAACAACAACATGAATACTTACTTCGCTCTGCTGATGCAGGAGTACTTCGTACCAGCCTGCGGAAATTTCTGAAAGCAATATTTCAGTTTTATGGCGGGTCGTCTTCTCCCTCTCAAAAAAAAAAAACACAACCTTCTTGACTCCAAGCTCTTCCGAAAAATTCAGTGGTTTTTTTTCATCAAAAGAAAAGAACCAACTGGCGCCACATTTCGGTTAAATAAAGACTGGAAGAAAATCAGTTTCGTTGTCAGTAGCAAGTACGTCAAAATGTCTTGTTTTATCATGCGTCTCGTTTTCTCCCGGCTAAGTCTAAACAATGTGACGTCTGAAGGACACACAACAAAAGATTCACTTAGGCTTGAAAGATGTCTGCAAGGCCACTCAGTGTCGTCCTCAACGTCTACGTCACAGAAAGCTGCAAATTTGAAGCACCGCAGACAAAATCGGGCACAAAAAAAAAAACACTTTCGGGAAGGCGTGCTCATTACTATTTCTTTATTACGGCGTCTAATGTTTTCCGACATCGTGCATATTTGAGACGCTTCAGGCCTTTTTGAGCCACTCAGGAAGGTTTCTACGACGCTCATGAACAGGAAAAAAAATTTGGACATTGTTTTTTTTTCAATTAACTGTAGAGGGTGTTTTAGGTTATGCGTCGTAAAAATCCTCAATAATTAGGCAAACGCGATGCTTGTTCGGGCCCTTTACAAAAACTTCTGTTGTAGCTGGTGGCATCTTAATAAAATAAATACATCACTTGCAAAGTAATTAAGAAACCTATAGTAGTCGGCATTGAAGGAGTAAGGTGGTTATGCCAATGTGAGAAACATAGTTTCTTAATGCCAAGAACCAATTGTATCATTTAAAAAGCGTCAGCAAGCACTAGTTTCGAAGTAATGAAATGCACCTGAACTTAGCTGCTAAACCGAAACAAGAACGCAAGAGAACGCAACAAAGCCACCCAGAATGAACAAGCATCAGTATCTCAACGACGAACTCTCTTCGTGCGCATGCGCTGGCTGCACTTCCGATTATAGCGCGCAAAGCGCACATTTCTAGACTGACAGAGAGCATCTATACCTCCTTAATTACTGCTTGAACAGTGACTGCAGTCTAGGTGTCCTCTTTGTAGCGCTGATCTGTGCCTCGGTTTTTATTCTGCCATTGAACTTGGTTGCATCATATTGTGCCAGAAGAAGGGCCACGGGCCGCCTTTCGAACACTCAAAGCTGCAATGGGTTATTCGCATATATGTCTTACAATATACGTCTTACAATATAACTTACAATAGGCCCACTAACACAATTAGCTGAGTTTCTTTTTAACGAGTATTCTATTATACCTAAGCATACAAATCCACCAATCAGGCAGTTAAGTACTGTAGGGATCCTAGTTACTGTCCCGAACGATTTAATTAACATCCTTAAGAGGCGTGTCCCTAAAATCTAAAGAAGCAATTTCGAAGGCAGGAAAACGGTATTGCGTTTTCTGGATATTTAATGAATTCCGGACACAGTTCTTGAAACAGCCCGTATTGTCCGAACCACGAAGGCCCAAATAATGGCTCTACGTGAAAGCTAGGCATAGTAAAAAATAAACGCTATAATGAAAGAAAGCAAGAAAGGGATGAAAGACGGGGAATTTAACCAGTTTGGCATAACCGGCATGCCACCAGCGCAGGAGGATTAGATATAGAGAGTGAAATTAGAGTAAAGAAAGAGAGAAAGAGAGAACAGGAGAGAACACACACAACGTCAAAGAGCGCAGTGGGGCCTGTCTGGACTTCTCACGTTGCTTTCAATTATAGTGATAAATGCGAAGTAATGTGATTCATTAAAATAGAACGCTGAAACTAAAACCGAGACGCAGAAGAGCACAGCTACCACGTTCTTCCGAGACATTCAGATGGACGTTTTAAAAATAGTTCATAAATATAAGTAGAAAGGTAGGCGCAGATGCTACCTTTCAATGGATTCTTTGAAGGAAGACAGACGTATAGCATTGCAGCATGTAGGCCTTTGACCACGGATGAGGTCTGCGCAAACAGCAATGGCCGCTAATACGTGTCACTCCATCACAAGCTGCCGAGGGCCAGTATGACCCCAGTGATTGGAATTTCGGTTAAACATACATTAAAGGACTCAAACCCGGGCGTGTAATGGCTAACAATTAACGTTTTCAGAGGCAGAACTTTTTCATAGATTTTTGCCGCATGCGCGACAACTGTCACACCGGTCCCGTTAATTAGGGAGGCGATCGCCGGGCTAATTCCAAGGGCCGAAGTATTGGCCCCCCGAACCGCACCACGAAAGCATGGACAATTTAGAAGTGGTCCTTTTTGGCGCGCCAGCGGACGCCGGCTGTGGCCCAAAGAACAAGTCAGAGCCGAGAGTTGATAAACAAAACATATATTCTCATTAACGGCAGATCAAAAACAATACACACGTATGCACACTCCACAATAGTTACATACAATACGTCACCAATCAAACAACGTACTACACAGTACAATCAGCCACAATTGAAACAACGGACACAGACAACAATACGCACTACAATTCAGTCGCATGCATTGAACAACCAAGACACTTAAAGACTAAAGAGATATAAAACCTATTCAGTCCAAAGTCCTTGAAACAAAAGTCTGAATGATACTCTTCCGAGAATCACTCACTCAAAGTCCAGCGTTGTTGTCGTTCCGCGCCCTCGAAGTTTCTCTTCCAGGAAACCTCGCGCCTTCAATTGGCCACTCTCCAAGCTTCAAACTTCTTCGCCCGAACACGTCGGCTTCACACACGCAGCTGTCGCCACGCGTCTTCGCTCGATAGCGGTAAACACACTCTCTTGCCTGTAGCTCGGGCCTTCACCCCCAGGTGGAAATCCTCTTCATCTCCTGCTTCGTCCCAACGGACAAACCTTCGCCGACTACACGGCGGGATCCCTTCGCACTCTGGCGCAACTTCCGTCTTCCCCTGATCTCTCATCTCGGCTGCTCGGTTAAATACCTTGCGCGCGACATTCCAGACGGTTCTCGTCATTTCGTCGGCGCGATACGCAGCGAAGGCTGGGAAGAGGGCGAGACGGTTGGAACGCCCTCCGCGGCAGATGACTCAGCTCGGTATGACCACGCCTATTTCGTTCTAGAACTTTCGCGGCCTATCTCGGCCGCCGATGTGGGGTGAGGAGGTTCGTCGGCGAAGCCACGCTTCCAAGGGGAGAGCGCGCGCCCGGGGAGCCTTGGATGTTTGTTTTTTTTTCTTTTGACTTCCCGGCGTCTTTTCCGCGCGTTACGGCAAGAATTTGGTGGCGCGCCCATGTTTAGCGCTCGTTCTGTGACACTGCCCCCCACTTTAAGAATATTATCTCATAATATTCAAAACCACACAAACGAGCGCAAACAGTCACCACACACTCTGAAAGACTGTAACACAAACCGTCGCTCATGACACTTCACATTCGCAATAGATCTCTCAATACAATCTTACATTGTAGTTAATTCCACAACACATGAAATATAGCCACAGGTACACGACTACAACACTTCATCCCTTATTACAAACAATACAAACGTACAAAGTTCTCTCATTACAACAATTATACAACACTATACATCACATCACAGCACAGGCACTTCGACACTTGTGACACAGGATAACACAACATTAACACAACATATGGCACTCAGCCCTGCCAAACACAATCCGATTCTAGAACCTCAGCACCTATCCTGTGTATTTCGAGCGGCGCTTGCGCCCTTTCTTGCGGTGCTCGCTCGATCTTTTCTTGTTTTTCCCTGTTCTTTTCCGGCGAGCCTTTTCCAACGACGGTATCTGAGGTGGCGTCTCAGCCATCGTTGTCACTTCTGACACAGTTATCGGGTCATAACGTTCAACGGGTCCTCTCGGTTTATTTACCAGCTTGTTCATGTCTCGACATTTGGCCTGGCTGGCCGACTCCGTCACCTTTACACTGTCGGTCGGTTGAGGTCGTGCCGACTTAAGTCCGGTTGCTCGGCCCGTGAACTCATTCAACCCGATCATCTTCTCCTTCACTGTCTCTTGCGCCGCGGCTTCACCTTGGGCTCTAGTGAGATCCGTCACGGGCTGTTCCTCCACTGTATCTCGCGGTCGCTGGGTTGGCGAGGGCTCTATCTTAGGGTCTTTTCCCAAGCATTCCGGATCATTCGGTCCTCGCGCCCCGTCGATGTTTCCGATGACAAGGTCGTAAAGGGGGGTCGTCATACATAGAGCGGTAACTTTCCCGCTGAAGTACGGGGTTTCAACCTCAATCTCTGCTTCGGGAAGCATCCGAACCGTACGGTAAATTAGGCAAACCGGTTTCGTTCTGCCTGTCAACTGACTTTCCCGTACCAAATTTCTCCGCACGATAACCGTGGAGCTACCGGTATCTCTTAGAACCGTAACCTTCTTGCCTGAAACTTTTCCTGGCAGCGTTGGCATTCCTTTCGTAACACCGGTTGGCTGTTTTGACATTACAGCACCCACAATAGGAATTTTCTCCCCATTTTTCAACTCTACGAATCCATCGGTGACGGCATTATTATCAGATTTCGGTGCCGCTTGCACACAAGATACCTGGTGAGTTTGACTCACTCTGTTCCGACAAGCGTCTGCTTTCTGCCCAGTCTGACCACACTTAAAACATTTTACTGCCGTAGGGCTCGTAAAGATCGTTCGACAGTTTTTCGCGCGATGACCCACTCGGCTGCACAGAAAACATTGCGGAATGCTCTCTGGTGCACGCTTCTTTTTTTCGGGAGCCAATTTCTTCGAATCATCGGGACAATCCTTCTTGACCTTGGCCAAATTAGTCCCACCTTGCGCTTCCAAGAATTGATGAGCCAATTCAAGCATTCCTTCAAGTGACTCAGCCTTCCTCTCTTTCAAATACAGCGACAGGCTTGGGTGGCAACTAGTAAGAAATTGTTCTCTAATTAGGAGCTCTCTAAGTTCATCGTACTCCTGCGCTGTCCCTGAAAGTTCAATCCATCTGTCGAAATAATGACAAAGTCGGGCGGCATACTGCGTAGCCGTCTCACCATCAGCTGGCTTTCCTGTCCGAAATCTGTCCCGGAAACCTTCCACGGTAAATCTAAATCGCTTCAGCAAAGCAGCTTTCACCTTTGGATAGTTGGCTGCATCGGTCGGCGTCAGCCTACCGTACACACTGAGCGCTTCACCACTCAAGCAAGTACTCAAAGCAGTTGCCCATTGATGTTCCGGCCAATTCTGGCTCCTCGGAATCGTCTCAAATTGGTGAAGGTACGCGTCCAGGTCGTCCTTCCTTTCATCAAACGCTACGAGCAGCTTGCTTGGGTTCAGGCGGAAACATTGGTCTTCCCGTTCGCTGCTTTCAACTCTAGCTTGGACGGGAGTTTCACTTCGCTGTTGCAAACGGAGCCGCTCGAGTTCCATCTCGTGCTGCCGCTGCCGTTCCCTGTCAGCCATCTCCGCTTCTCTTTCTTCCCTCGCCCTTTCGGCTGCCAATTTTTCTCTCTCCAACTCCAACATCAATTGTTGCTCTCTTTCTTCCTTAGCCCTTTCAGCTGCCAACTTTTCTCTCTCCAGCTCCAACTTCAATTGCTGCTCTCTTTCTTCTTTCAGCTGTCGCTCCTTTGCCTCTCTTTCTTCTCTCGCCCTTTCAGCTGCCAACCTCTCTCGTTCTAACTCAGCTGCTTTTTCTTCCTTGGCTCTCTCAGCTGCCAACCTCTCTCGCTCCAACTCAGCTGCTTTTTCTTCCTTGGCTCTCTCAGCTGCCAACCTCTCTCGTTCCAACTCAGCTTCTTTTTCCGCTTTGGCTCTTTCGACCGCCAGCCTTTCTTTTTCCAGCTCAGCTGCCTTTTCTTCCTTGGCCCTCTCTTTTTCTTCTTTTTCCTTCTGGGTGACCCACTTCCGTAGTTCGGCGCCAGAAAGACCCATTTTCTCACCAAGAGCGACTAACTTTTCGAGATCCATGGTGTCTGGCAACTCTCAAATGAAACCTTGCCGCGTGCAAAAAGTATCTGCCTAAATCAGTCTATCGGAACACTCCCCTGCACTCGTTGACGAGAACACAGAGCAACACACAAAATCTTTCCGATAGCACTATCAACAACTCGAGGCTCTTTCTCACCACTTTGGACACACTGTGCACCAAAAGGTCCTGTCGCGGACGCCAGATTAATTGTCACACCGGTCCCGTTAATTAGGGAGGCGATCGCCGGGCTAATTCCAAGGGCCGAAGTATTGGCCCCCCGAACCGCACCACGAAAGCGTGGACAATTTAGAAGTGGTCCTTTTTGGCGCGCCAGCGGACGCCGGCTGTGGCCCAAAGAACAAGTCAGAGCCGAGAGTTGATAAACAAACAAACATATATTCTCATTAACGGCAGATCAAAAACAATACACACGTATGCACACTCCACAATAGTTACATACAATACGTCACCAATCAAACAACGTACTACACAGTACAATCAGCCACAATTGAAACAACGGACACAGACAACAATACGCACTACAATTCAGTCGCATGCATTGAACAACCAAGACACTTAAAGACTAAAGAGATATAAAACCTATTCAGTCCAAAGTCCTTGGAACAAATGTCTGAATGATACTCTTCCGAGAATCACTCACTCAAAGTCCAGCGTTGTTGTCGTTCCGCGCCCTCGAAGTTTCTCTTCCAGGAAACCTCGCGCTTTCAATTGGCCACTCTCCAAGCTTCAAACTTCTTCGCCCGAACACGTCGGCTTCACACACGCAGCTGTCGCCACGCGTCTTCGCTCGATAGCGGTAAACACACTCTCTTGCCTGTAGCTCGGGCCTTCACCCGCAGGTGGAAATCCTCTTCATCTCCTGCTTCGTCCCAACGGACAAACCTTCGCCGACTACATGGCGGGATCCCTTCGCACTCTGGCGCAACTTCCGTCTTCCCCTGATCTCTCTTCTCGGCTGCTCGGTTAAATACCTTGCGCGCGACATTCCAGACGGTTCTCGTCATTTCGTCGGCGCGATACGCAGCGAAGGCTGTGAAGAGGGCGAGACGGTTGGAACGCCCTCCGCGGCAGATGACTCAGCTCGGTATGACCACGCCTATTTCGTTCTAGAACTTTCGCGGCCTATCTCGGCCGCCGATGTGGGGTGAGGAGGTTCGTCGGCGAAGCCACGCTTCCAAGGGGAGAGCGCACGCCCGGGGAGCCTTGGATGTTTGTTTTCTTTTTTTTTCTTTTTACCTCCCGGCGTCTTTTCCGCGCGTTACGACAAAAATTTGGCGGCGCGCCCATTTTTAGCGCTCGTTCTGTGACACCAACAGCGCGAAATATGAAACGATGTAGCCTTTACAATGCAAAGGAGCTATGTTAAACTTGAAGCTGAGGAGTTGGTTTTAGATGATAGCACAACAGAAAACAGGGCGCAGACATAATGAAGAGGCAGTACAAGTGCTCGGTTTTTGCCTTACTTCTCTCTTCTACCTACACTTTTTGTCTGCTAACCATATATCTTGGAGTGGCCAAATGACATGCTGCTTATTCGACGATTATTATGATATTTGTCAACACCAAATATTTACGAATAAATGAATAGCGAGGGTTACCAACTTCACCAAATGGGAAACTGTAAAAAAGCGGCCGTAATGACAATCCGTCGAAATCTGTCACACGTGCGTGGTAATATTCCTTATAGTGTTTTTGTAGAACAGATTTCTCAGAAATTGTGCCCTATGGGCCAAAATCACAGCTGCTCATTGAAAAGTACTTTTGGATAACTATGGGATACCTTAACTAACAACAGGCCCTCTAACACAATTGGCCGAGTTTCTTTTTATAGCAATAGCAAATATATGAACAATCATGGCTGAATATTGCCGCCAGCGTCGGCGTTCACGTCGACGTAGCCGTCACTCACCGACCGTATTTATATATATATATATACATATATATATATATATATATATATATATATATATATATATATATATATATATATATATATATATATATACGCCGAAGTCTTTTTTCTCAAAATGTTTCTTTTTTTCATGACCGCTCACGGAGGATCTACTTGACTATATATATATATATATTTATATATATATATATACATATATATATATATATATATATATATATATATATATATATATATATATATATATTGTTACGCACAAGGAGGACCAGGACGTATACGGCTGAAGGGGGCCGTTTATTTTGGTCGCGAAGAGAAGCGCCGGAGTGGCCAACAGGTTGATGATCGCCGCCTCGTCCTCTTCTTTCTTCCTCCAGCTTGGGGCAGCCAGCATGTTCACCCATCTTCGTTTTCTTCCAAGGCATGCGTAACAATATATATTGCCGCGAACGTAATAACAGACAGCGACGAAACGACGTCTTGCTTGCCCTCAGACCAGGACGCAAAAACCCTCTTCTTTCTTCACTTCAAAGTAATTCCGCCTACAGTTGATGGCTCATACCCATTACCTGTGACATTACTCCCTCTCCTCGAAAAGCATCGGCTCGATGCTGGTAATGAGCGATGAGAAAAAAAAGAGAAAGAAAAGATGCTACCATGGAACCCAACGACTCCGTCGTAAGGGAGAAAAAAAATGGGCTGGCGTCCTAGAAGTACTCAATAAAGAAAGGAGTAAGTACACAAGACAATAAAAAAAACCAAAGGGACAAAAAATAGTCATTGGATGGTAAGTTAGTCCACGTTCGATGGATGACGCGAGAAATATGGCTTGAGTCTTGACACGTGCACCACATCACTTTGTGGAAATCGACGGGAACGTCTTGAGGCGCCCTCAGGGAGAACTTCATACGTAACGTCACTTAGTCGGCGCAGAACTTTGTAAGGGCCGAAGTAGCGCCGAAGCAACTTTTCAGAGTGACCACGCTGTCGGATGGGAGTCCACACCCAAACTTCATCGCCTGGTTGGAAGGTAACCTCTCGGTGTTTAAGGTTGTAGCGGTGTGCGTCGGCAGTTTGGCGAGCCTGAATACGGCATCGGGCGAGTTGACGGGCCTCCTCGGCGCGTTGAGCGAACAATGCAGCGTCCGTGTTGAACATGCTCAAGTTGTTGGGAAGGAGCATTGCGTCGAGCATTGTGGTGACCTCTCGACCATGAACTAAGCGAAATGGGGTGAAACCTGTACTCTCTTGGACTGCTGTATTGTAAGCAAAAGTTACGTAAGGGAGTATATCATCCCAGTTCTTGTGATCAACGGCCACATACATTGACAGCATATCTGCAATGGTCTTGTTCAACCGTTCAGTGAGCCCATTTGTTTGGGGATGATAACCCGTGGTCTTCCGATGTTGTGTACCACTTAGTCTCAGCACTTCTTGAAGCATCTCTGCGGTGAAAGCTGTACCACGATCAGTAATTATCACAGCTGGCGCTCCGTGACGAAGTACGATGCTGGTGACAAAAAACTGTGCAATTTCGGCTGCGGTAGCTTTGGGCAGGGCCTTTGTTTCGCTGTAACGCGTTAAATAATCGGTGGCAACCACAATCCACCGGTTTCCAGACGAAGAGGTGGGAAATGAGCCGAGCAAGTCAATGCCAATTTGATGGAATGGTGTCTTCGGCGTGGCGATAGGCTGTAATAGTCCTGCTGGTCGGACAGGCGGAGTCTTACGGCGTTGGCAGTCGCGGCATGTGCGGACGTACTGCTTGACTGTCTTCGCGAGGCGGGGCCAGTAGTATGAGCGGCGAATTCTTTCCAATGTGCGCGTGTAGCCAAGGTGTCCGGATGATGGTTCGTCGTGACAAGCATGTAAAATATCGTCCCGAAGCGAGGTCGGCGCAACCAGTAGGTAAGTAGCCTGGGTATGGTCGAAATTTTTCTTATAGAGGACTCCATCCCTGATGCAGAACGACGGCCAGTGAACGTGCGAAGTTTCGAGGAAGGCTGCGTTTTCGGCCTTCGAGGTAGTCAATCAGCGGGCTTAGCTCCATGTCGTCACGTTGTTGTTGAGCCATGTCGGTTGCTGACACAGAGGAAAGGAATGTATCGTCCTCTTCAACGTCCGCGTTCGTACTTCGAATTGGTGCACGCGAGAGACAGTCAGCGTCAGTGTGTTTGCGTCCTGACTTGTGAATGACTGTAACGTCAAATTCTTGCAGCCGAAGGCTCCAGCGTGCTAGACGACCGGAAGGGTCTTTGAGGTTGGCGAGCCAGCATAAAGAATGGTGGTCGCTAACTACCCTGAATGGTCGACCGTATAAATAAGGGCGAAACTTTGTTATAGCCCAAACAACGGCTAAGCATTCTTTTTCTGTTGCAGAGTAGTTTTTCTCTGCAGATGATAGTGTTCGACTTGCATAGGCAATCACGCGCTCTACGCCATTTTGCCATTGAACCAGTACAGCTCCAAGTCCGACGTTGCTGGCATCCGTGTGTAGCTCTGTGGCAGCGTTATCGTCAAAGTGACCGAGTACAGGTGGGGCTTGGAGATGGTTTCGTAGCGTGTCAAAGGCGTGATGCTGATCATGACCCCAAACAAACGGTACGCCGTCTTTCGTAAGTTCATTTAGCGGTTCAGCGATTTCAGAAAAGCCTTTGACGAAGCGTCTGTAATATGCGCAGAGTCCCAGAAATCGGCGGAGGTCGCGCTTGTTCGTTGGGACAGGAAATGCGGCAACAGCTTTCGTTTTCTCAGGGTCTGGGTGTATACCGGCGTGGCTGACGACGTGACCAAGAAATTTTAGTTCCTCGAATGCAAAGTGGCATTTCTCAGGTTTGAGAGAAAGTCCAGCTGTTCGAATCGCCTGAAGAACTGCCTGTAAGCGCTGGACGTGCTGCTCAAACGTGTCCGAGAAGACGACCACATCGTCAAGGTACACAAGACACGATTGCCATTTTAGCCCAGAAAGAACCGTGTCCATCATTCTTTGAAAAGTAGCTGGTGCCGAGCATAAGCCGAATGGAAGGACCTTGAACTCGTAGAGTCCGTCAGGAGTAATGAAGGCGGTCTTTTCGCGGTCGCGCTCATCAACAGATATTTGCCAATAGCCGCTGCGTAGATCCATGGAAGAAAAGTAGCGAGCATTGCGAATGCGGTCCAGCGAGTCGTCTATTCGTGGTAAAGGATACACGTCTTTCTTCGTGATCTTATTCAACTTTCGGTAGTCGACGCAAAATCGCAGAGTACCATCTTTTTTCTTGACTAACACAACAGGGGACGCCCAGGGACTGGTCGATGGCTGGATGACATCGTCCTTGAGCATCTGCTGGACCTGTTGGCGTATAACGTCTTGTTCTTTTTGCGAGACCCTGTAGGCATGCTGTCGAATGGGTCTCTCGGTAGGCTCGGTGATGATACGATGCTTGGCAAGCGGTGTTTGGTTAACTTTCGAAGTCGTAGCGAAGCAGTCCCGAAATGAGCCGAGTAGCTTCAAAAGACGTTCCCGTTGTGCAGACGGTAGACCCTGGTTTACGTCCAGAGTGCTTGCAAATGTCATGGCGGAATCGTCGCACGACGAAAGAGCAGATAATGTTGAGGGACCAGGGACGTCGGCAATATCCTCAAGGTATGCGATCGCAGTGTGTTTGGTAAGATGGCGATACTCCTCGCTGAAATTCGTGACGAATAGGCAAGCCTGCTTTCTGCTGGGCTGAACAATACCGCGGGCAACGCAGATTTGCTGTGCAAAAAGTAGGGACAAATTTCCTTCTGCAATTACAGCATCGGGGACGTCTTGGTCACATTCAACGTTGATAAAAAGGCTGCTGCGGGGAGGCAGAGTAACAGATTCGGAGGATACACGTAGGGCAGCCTTCGATGAGCGGGCGTTTTCCGGTTCAGGATGAAACGGGTCCTCGAACGACACCTGCAAGTCTCGTAGGTCAATAATTGCACCGTGTTCGCGAAGAAAGTCCAGCCCCAGAATGAGTGGACGGGAGCACACAGGTAATACGAGGAAAGACCCTGTGAACGTCGAAGCATGGACTCGAACACGGGCTGTGCACATTCCAGTAGGCGTGACGAGGTGGCCCCCTGCCGTGCGCAACGGTGGTCCTTGCCAAGGGGTAGTTACTTTCCTCAGTTGGGATGCTAGGGTGCTGCTCATAACTGAATAATCGGCGCCGGTGTCGACGAGGGCAGTGACGACGTGATTATCGACGTGTACGGTGATGTCGGCGGAAACAGTCTTATGACTTTCGGAAACGACTGGAAAGTCAGAACGGTCTTCGTCGGATCTTTGCGTCGAAGGAGGCTCTTTGACAGTTCGTTTGGACGCGGCTTCACCCCCAGGAGCCACGGTTTCTAGTTTCCCCTGTGGGGACTCGGTGACCGGCCTCTGAAAGGAGCAAAAGATGACGAGGAAATGCTAGGTGACGTGGGGCGGCGAGGTGATGGTGATCTTGAAATGGGGCGTTGACCAAGGCGAGGAGCTTGCTGGCCCGTAAGGTACGCTTCAATGTCGCGGGGACGCTCACCGTAACGCGGGCACCGAGCATCAGGGTGAAAGCCACGGAGACCAAGTTGGCGGTACTGGCAGTTACGGTAGACATGACCCGCTTCGCCACAGTGGTAGCATAGTGGTCGGTTATCGTACGTCCGATAATGCGGCAGAACGCCACACGCTGGCCTTTGTGGCGTTCTGCCGCGATCCAGACGAACGATAAGTTGGTGCACTCGGAAACCTTGAGGCGGGTGGTGGAGTCGAAGAGGTGCCCTGGAATCGATGGCTAGCCTGATCCATTCTCCCCATGGTGGGATCAGGGCCATGTGGTGCAGGAGATCGCAGAGCCGCCGCATAAGTCAGTACAGGGGCCTCAGGCCTAGTTGGCGCGAGTGGGGTGACCACCTGTCGGATCTCATTTCGGATTAAGTCTGTGAAAGCACTTACGGGTGGTTGGGGTCCCGCTGCTTGGAGTTGGCGTAGCTCGTCCCGCACGACGCTTCTTATGAACTCAGCGAGGGCATGCCTCTCGCTGTCAGCCCCGATAAAGCATGCAGCAGGGGTCACGTCGTGGCGTTCATACTGTGACGACCTATACTGGAGAGTACGCTCCATTGTGGTTGCCTCATTTATGAACTCTGCCACAGTCGTCGGTGGATTGCGCACGAGTCCGGCGAAGAGCTGCTCTTTTACCCCACGCATTAAATGCCGCACCTTCTTTTCCTCGGACATTGCAGGGTCAGCACGCTTGAAGAGTCGCAGCATGTCCTCGACAAACATCGAAACTCTCTCGTTGGGTCGTTGGTTACGAGACGAGATAGCCTGCTCCGCTCTTTCTTTCCTTTCAGTGCTGCGGTACGCATCACGAAACTGTCGGCTGAACTCATGCCAAGTCGCAAAGGAACCCTCGTGATTCTCGTACCACGTTTTGGCAGAGTCTTCTAATGCAAAGTAAACTCTCCGCAGCTTGCGAGCTTCATCCCATTCGTTGATGTTGGCAACTCGATTGAAGTGGTCAAGCCAGTCGTCAACATCTTCATAAATATCTCCATGAAATGAGCGTGGTGTTTGCGGCGCATGAAAAACATGCGGGAGAAAAGAATAGGCGTCGTTGGTTTGACTCGCCTGGTTGTTAGTAGAAGTTGCCATCTCGTCTTGAGAGAGGGGACCGTACTCGGGAGATAGTCCTCGCAGGCGGCGACTGCTTCTTGCCGTGGGAGCTGTAGCTGTCTCCAAGTACCTTGGTGTGTCAGCTGAAAATCTGCAGCCAAGGCGCATTTACCCAGCACCACCACCAGTGCCGCGAACGTAATAACAGACAGCGACGAAACGACGTCTTGCTTGCCCTCAGACCAGGACGCAAAAACCCTCTTCTTTCTTCACTTCAAAGTAATTCCGCCTACAGTTGATGGCTCATACCCATTACCTGTGACAATATATATATATATATATATATATATATATATATATATATATATATATTTAGTCATGTAGATCCTCCGTCCTAGAGTCTGGCCTTCATGGGGATTCCTGATGAAGGCCAGGTCCAGATGAAGGCCAGACTCTAGGCCGAAACGTCTAAATAAACAACGTTGTGAGCGCTCACGGAGGATCTACTTGACCATATGCAACGCTACGGCCACTCAACCACCAAGCCTGCCTATATATATATATATATATATATATATATATATATATATATATATATATATATATATATATATATATATATATATAGATATATATATGTAGGAAAGAAAAATTTTGAGAAAGACTTCGGCGCGCGGAATCAAATGTGAGACGTACCTCCGCGTCGTGAAGGCGAGGCGTTAGCCACTGAGAGTAGCTGTTTCAACTTTCAAACGGCAAGCTATTTATATCTACCACTAGCTTTTATATCTAATTGATATTACTAACAGCTGTGTGACGGGCCTTTAAAGGGAGAACTATCGTGTTTTCTAACATTATCATTAAGATGGCGCAATGAGCATGCGGTGGCTCTCATCTCTCACGCGTACTTGGGCCCGCGGAAATGAGGGGAGTGGACGATCTTTCGCGCACCCTTAGGTCCCGGTGGGGTGAATCTTACGTCTTGGCTTGCGTTGGGCTTGCACTTGAACGATTCTGTTGTAGTTATTAGGCACACAAAGGTAACTGCAATCGTTGCACAGCCTCCGTTTGCGAAACTAGCGCCTTTCAGACACAGCGAAGTGACAACTGAGACGCCTATTCTCCTTCATCTGTATCTGTGAGTACGTTTCGTGCGCCATTTGTGCGTGAGAAACGCGGGGCATGTTTCGATCTGCTTGCTATTTCCGTGTGACCTTCCAATTTGTTGCTATCGCGTTCATTGCTTCGCCTTTGTGGGAAAGCTGTGACTTTGAACATTTCTTTACGTACTGCGAGCACTTTTGGTATCTATCTATCTATTATCTATCTATCTATATATCTATCTATCTATCTATCTATCTATTTATTTAGCCGCTTAACGTCTGGGTGCTCTCATGAACACCCCCGTAACATAACGTGCTGGCCAAGAAATGAATATTGTCACAATCCCGTCGTGTACGTCGTCAAACACTTTCTGCCAAAGAATCGCACTTACCCGCTGGCTGGTATGTACCACTGGTATGCGGCTATGTGCCACAGGTGATCGACACTTAGTATCTACTCAGGAAAGGCAAGAACACCCAAGGGCAATTTTAACGTGCCAGCATTTATAAAAAGCTGACATCGGCAGCGCTGACCCAACGCATGCAAAGAATAAATGTCTCGGGCCCAACAACAACAAAATCACCGAATTCTGCGTAAAAATAAAGTACAGCCACGCCAGGTTTTCGAACTACTTTAGCAATAGACCCCAATGTTCGTGAAACGTCCATTGGGTTGTCAGTGCTGGCTATCCAACTTGATAAATACTACATATGTACTGATACAATGAAGTCGTCAGGTCTGGTTAACCTCAATTGTAAGTAGGTGTCATACGCTGAAGTTGACGATCAAAGCAGTGTCCAGGGCTACCATTCTCCCGAGCACCAGGGCTTCATATACATCTTATCGCTTCTGGTGTTGCTAATGTTGATGTTCCTGTTGGCATCGCTTCGCAAGGGCGAAGAATTGTATATATTGTCACGTAAGAGTGAGGGTAGCCCGAAGACAGGAGACCGGGAGGTTAGTAGAAATAGAAGGAGATCCGTTTATTTGGCGGACTTGCGCCCACTAAAGGAAAACAGGCACACCGGCTTAGCGGGAGGCGAACAGCGCGTTCGACGGCCGTCGGGTAACAGAAAATGTCCCACTGGAACGCAAGGCGCGTTCGACGGCCGTCGGGTAACAGAAATGTCCCACTGGAACGCAAGGCGCGTTCACCATCCGAGATACAAACGCCGTAGCGTCTGGCGCTATCTCTTTATCAACGAATGGTCGACGTGCGGGCCATGATCTTCGCAGATGAGTCGCGGTGCATCCTAGACCACGATAAGGTCGCGTGCCGGTGGTATCGGCATGCGCAACACTATCCGCAATACGCCTCGCGGCATTGGTCCCCTCCTCAACGTAAGCATCGACCCGATGTTTTGTTTAAAATAAAACCAAAACAAAGGGAAGCCTGTGCGAAAGTAAATGGCAAATAAGCACGAATCACGCACACATAAACAAAACAAGAGATGCAAACAGGGAGCATCCTTTAGCGCGCATGATAGGGCTTCAAACGGGCTACGTGTACCACTTCTTGTCGTGCGCGGCGTCGTTGGGATCAGCTAGCCTTATCAGGTACCACTTCATAGTCCACTTCACCCACTTGACGGATGACTTTGTATGGGCCGAAATAACGGTGCATGAGTTTTTCGCTTAGTCCTCGGCGGCGAACGGGCGTCCAAACCGAGACTTTGTCACCTGGCCTTTATGTTAAATCGCGTCTCCGCAGGTTGTAGCGTCTCATCTGCGAAGATCATGGCCCGCACGTCGACCATTCGTTGATAAAGAGATAGCGCCAGACGCTACGGCGACTGTATCTCGGATGGTGAACGCGCCTTGCGTTCCAGTGGGACATTTCTGTTACCCGACGGCCGTAGAACGCGCCTTGCGTTCCAGTGCGACATTTTTGTTACCCAATGGCCGTCGAACGCGCCTTGCGTTCCAGTGGGACATTTTCTGTTACCCGACGGCCGTCGAACGCGCTGTTCGCCTCCCGCTAAGCCGGTGTGTCTGTTTTTCTTTAGTGGGCGCAAGTCCGCCAAATAAACGGATCTCTTTCTATTTCTACTAACCTCCTGGTCTCCTGTCTTCGGGCTACCCTCACTCTTACGTGACATTCTGGTGGAGGTGCGGGGTAATGCACACAAACGACCTTAAAACAGCCACTGCAGAGAACGAGGACGCTGAAGACAGAGATACTCGAAGCAGTCGCCGCCTCCGAAACCTGCCACCTGAGCTGAGACCACTACCGGACCCCACGCGACCACGAAAGTACGCTTCCGCGGCCACCATGAGCACTCAGCAATCACCTACCCCTGTCATGCTGCAGCAGCCGCGGGTGCCCCCAACTTTCCTTGGTTATGCCGCTGAAGACCCAGAAGAATGGCTCGACCAATTCGAGCGCGTGGCTACCATGAACAGGTGGGATGAAGAAATGAAGCTGCGATACGTTTACTTTTCCCTGGACGGCCCCGCCAAAACGTGGTATGGAAACCATGAGACCACACTGACCACCTGTGAATTTCTGAAGAATGAGTTGCTCAGGACCTTCACCAGCATCATGCAAAAAGAAAGGGCCCAGCTGCTGCTAGAATCGAGAACCCAACAGCCCAATGAGACCCTAAACGTGTACGTCGAAGAAATGAAACGTGTTTTTAGGCGAGCGGACCAAGACATGACCGAAGACAAAAAGGTCGGGTACCTAATGCGAGGGTTGAAGGAGTCGCTTTTCGCCGGTCTCATAAGGAACCCTCCTAAAACAGTCGCCGAATTTACTGAAGAAGCGCACACCATAGAAAGGACCCTGGACGCTCGGACTCAGCAATACAACCGCCCGTTTCAGCTCAGCTCGCTCTACTCAGAACCGATTCGAGGTGGGCTAACCACCAACGATCTGCGGGAAGCTATTCGAGAAGTGGTTAAGGAAGAACTACGCCGATTGCTACCTCCTACCCCCCAGCCCCCCCAAGGAGCATCTCTCTTGGGCATAGTGCGTGATGAAGTTCAGCAGGCGCTTGGCTCTTCATCAGCGACGACTCGAACAGAGGCTGAAGCAATGACTTACGCCGCTGCAGTGAACACTAGGCCACCCCGACAAAACGAGCCCAGTCCTCGACGGTACGCTGCAGCCCCAAGTAGCCATCCGTCCTTACCCGCCCACCCTACATACGAGAGACGCCCGAGCCAAAGAAACTGCGACACCTGGAGAACTCCCGACGACCGTCCTCCATGCTTTCACTGCGGTGAGGCCGGCCACATTCTTCGACACTGCCCCTACAGGCGGATGGGACTGCATGGATTCTCATCTCAGGCACCACGGCCACGCCCTGGACAACGACCTCCGGCATTCGAGGACTACTTGCGCCATACAGAGTACTTGTCCAGCCGTTCTCCATCACCGCCATCCCCACGCTTCACGTCACCGAACCGCAGCAACAACGAACGAAGAAGGTCCCCAAGCCCCAGTGGGGGAAACTAAAACCAGCAACCTTTGGAGGTGAGGTTGCTTCAAGAGGAAAAGCTGAAGACCCTCCACCGACGACCATATATGACGACAGCACATCATCTACGACGACGACAACGCACAACAACCCAAGCCGCGAGACGAAGCAAAACGAAGCAACAAGACGAAGCCGTGACCCGAACCCAAAACCAACGCGCAACTCCAGCCCACGTGCCACCGATTTTGAAGTATCTACCGACGGCCACCCGGTAACTGCCTTGATTGACACAGGAGCTGACTACTGGGTCATCAGCGGGCCATTGACAGCACAACTGAAGAAGGTTAAGACGGCTTGGGACGGCCCACAGATCCACACAGCGGGAGGCCACCTCCTCACCCCATCGGGGCGATGTACTGCAAGGGTGACATTCGATGGTCACACATACCTTGCCACTTTCTTGGTGCTCCCACAGTGCTCCCGTGACGTCATTCTCGGCATAGACTTCTTGACTCAACATCACGCGGTTATTGACCTGGCGTCCAGATCCATCAAACTTTCCTCGGATGAAGCCATAAATTCATACTCGGCACCACATAATCGCGCAGCCCTCCGTGTGCTCGAGAATGACGCGAGCGTCCCACCCCGATCAACAACCCTAATCCCCGTAACCACTGGTACTGCCGAAAATGCTCATGGCGTCGTCGAAGGTAACATACAGCTTTTGCTTGGCCGTGATATCGCAATCGCAAGAGGCATTGCGGACTTCCGGAATGGACAGAGCCCAGTCCTGCTAACAAATTTCAGCCAAGAACACCATCACCTGGCCAAAGGCACGACCATTGTCTTTCTCGATGAAATCGCGGAAGTCAGTGACACCCTCGCCCTCCCGAATCCAGCGACCATCACCCCACAGACCAACAACTCGCAGCTGTCATTCGGCATTAACCCTTTTTTTGCCTCAATGCAAGCAGCAACTGCTCCAGAACCTCCTTCGACGTTATGACGACTGTTTCGCCACTTCTTCACAGGTCCGACACACTTCTGTAGAAAAGCATCGAATCATAACACAAGAAGACATCCACCCTCTCCATCAAAGCCCTTATCGTGTGTCGGCACGTGAACGTCAGGCCATCCGAGAGCAAGTTGAGGAAATGTTACACGACGATGTAATTCAGCCATCGAAAAGCCCATGGGCGCCACCAGTCGTCCTTGTCAAAAAGAAAGACGGAAGTCTTCGGTTTTGCGTCGATTACCGACGGTTGAATAGTGTAACCAAAAAGGACGTGTACCCTTTACCAAGGATCGACGATAGCCTAGATAGTCTTGGTGATGCAAGGTACTTCTCGTTCATTGATCTGAAGACAGGGTATTGGCAAATTCAGGCTGATGAAAGAGACCGAGAAAAGACCGCCTTCATAACGCCGGATGGATTGTATGAGTTCGAAGTGATGCCATTTGGACTTTGTTCCACTCCAGCAACCTTCCAGCGTCTAACGGACACAGTACTGGCAGGTCTCAAGTGGCAAATATGTCTCGTATACCTGGACGATGTGGTCGTCTTCGCCTCCAACTTTAGCGACCACCTGAAAAGGCTCCGGACGGTACTGGACGCAGTTAAGTCATCAGGGCTGACACTGAAGCAAGAAAAATGCCATTTTGACGATGAAGAACTACAGTTCCTTGGTCATGTTATAAGCAAAGATGGCGTAAGACCAGATCACGAAAAGACAGCCGCTATCGCACAGTTTCCTCAACCGCAAGATAAGAGAGCAGTGCGCCGATTCTTAGGACTGTGCGCCTATTACCGACGCTTCGTCAAGAACTTCTCACACATTGCTGCCCCTTTGACGCAGCTCACCAAGTCGGACGCCCCTTTCGAATGGAAAGCTGAGCAACGTGAGGCATTCAAAGAACTTCAACAACGTTTACAGTCGCCGCCTGTGCTGGGTCACTTTGATGAAAATGCCGAAACTGAGATACACACAGACGCCAGCAGCATCGGCTTAGGTGCCGTTCTCGTTCAGAAGCACAAGGGCTGCGAGCGCGTCATCACGTATGCAAGCCGCTCACTGTCGAAAGCGGAAGTGAACTATTCCACGTCTGAGAAGGAGTGTCTTGCGATAGTATGGGCCACCTCGAAATTCCGCCCATACTTATATGGCAGACCCTTCAAGGTCGTAACAGACCATCATGCGTTGTGCTGGTTGGCCAGTTTGAAAGGCCCTTCTGGCCGCCTCGCTCGATGGAGCCTACGGCTTCAGGAGTTTGACGTGAAGGTAGTCTACACACTCTGGTCGTAAGCACTCTGACGCAGACTGCCTCTCAAGAGCCCCTGTCGGCGCACCACCAAGCCATGAATACGACGATGCCTTTCTTGGGCCTATCAGCAGCAGCACCTTTGCATTACAGCAGCGCTCAGACCCGATCCTACAACAGTTCATCAACCACATCGAAGGAAAGGCCTCCATACCGCCTGCACTGTTTAAGCGTGGGATATCCTCCTTCTGTGTGCAAAATGGAGTGGTAGTTAAAAAGAACTTCGCACCGAATAAGGCAGCTTACCTTCTTGTCGTCCTAAGCAGCCTCAGAGAAGAAATTTTACAAGCGTTACATGACGAACCCACTGCAGGCCACCTCGGTTTTACACGCACACACTACAGAATTCAAGAACGATACTACTGGCCCCACCTCTCCTCACATGCTGCGCGGTACGTCAAGAGTTGCCGCGAATGTCAGCGCCGGAAGAGACCTCCAACAAAACCAGCTGGATTTCTCAAGCCAATTGAACCCCCGTCGAGACCATTCCAAGAGATTGGTATGGACATGCTTGGACCTTTCCCCACGTCAACATCCGGTAACAAGTGGATCATAGTGGCCACTGATTACCTTACCCGATACGCTGAAGCTAAGGCCCTCTCGAACGGCACAGCCGTCGAAGTTGCCAAATTTTTTGTCGAATCAATTTTCCTCCGTCATGGCGCACCTGAGGTACTAATAACAGACAGGGGAACAGCGTTTACAACTGATCTTACTCAGGCAATCTTACATTACAGTCATACAGATCACCGAAGAACAACTGCGTACCATTCGCAGACAAATGGTCTCACGGAACGCTTGAACAAGACCATTGCCGATATGCTCGCTATGTACGTGGACACAGAACACAAGACTTGGGACTTAATTCTGCCTTACGTGGTCTTCGTCTACAACACCGCGGTGCAGGAGACCACTAAAATGACACCATTTAATCTCGTGCATGGGAGGGATGCCGTTACTACCCTGCACGCCATGCTGCCTAATGTCACCGATGAAAACAACCGAGACGTGGCCGCCTACCTTCAGCGAGCAGAAGAAGCCCGGCAGCTTGCTCGTATGCGCATAAAAGACCAACAATATTAACATCTGCAACTGTTCTAC
This sequence comes from Rhipicephalus microplus, assembly GCF_013339725.1. NCBI lineage: Eukaryota > Metazoa > Arthropoda > Arachnida > Ixodida > Ixodidae > Rhipicephalus > Rhipicephalus microplus. Next base: position 42,246,044 of record NC_051173.1, read on the forward strand.
TTATGCCTGTGCGTGTAACGTTTTTATACATATTTAGGGTCATTTCAGAACATATCACAGAAAAAAATATACAACATGGTCACCTTGTTTTCGCATGCTTGACATAATGTTGATTCGCAAGGCACGTCGGTTCTTCCGAGTGTTCAGAGATGAGGAGCTTCTGATGGTTGAGCTCAGCGCAGTGTGTGGAGTGACCACCTTTTTTGCGCATGCACGTCCCCCCCCCCCCTTTTCCTCTGCTATGCTCGCTGGCCCTCTCTCTCCTCTAGGCATTTCTTCTAGCGGCATTAAAGAGTTCTAGTATACCGGGTTTACCGGGTTGCCGGGTGTACCGCGATACCGGAATCGAAGTGCACATGCACAGATACGTACGTCAACCGTACAGCTTCCCGTACGTGCGGTATTTTCAGATTTCACGTTACCGCAGTAGCGTAGGTGTACGTAGTGTACGAAAACATAAGCGGCGCTTTCGAACGCCCGCTTCGAAGTGATTTTGGCGGAGTTGTTGAAAGATTCACCTTGTCCGCCACAAACGACTCTTTAAAGTGGCTTCGCTTGCCTTCAGTTAGCTTCGATGACCGAGTATTACGGATAAGTTGGCGTAGTTTTTGAGATAACTTCCAATTTCGAACGAGCCTATGCCTAACTACAATATCGATGTAAACAAATCAGCAACATAGATGTTTTCGCGTTTGGTGCGTGGTTTATATTTATTTACTTTTATTAGCTATAAAATAAACTTCTAACAATGCTTCGCGCGGTGGCACAGGCAAACATTCTCGCTTTCTTTTTATTTTTACTGTTTAGCTCATTAACCATTTAAAAGGTGGCGCCACCATCCCAGCTGCGGCACGTAAACCACGTAAACGCTATCCCGCTAAACTATAAGACGTTTCCCACAATGAACGTTTGCTCCACGGTAACGCCATTCCCTTAACCTACGCTATTATGCAACGTTAAACTATAACTGTCTATTAACACTCCCATTGCTCATGCGCAGTCCACCCCTCTCTCGCCTCACAACATCAATGCAGGCAGCGTCTGCTAGCGAGTTTCCTGATTTAATCAACCGACTGGTCATGCAGCGCAATCGTTCTTTGGCCTCCTCTTATGTAGTGGCACTTGATCTTAACTTCCAAGGTAATGCTGGTGATTGATATGTGGGGTTTAACGTCCCAAAACCACCATATGGTTATGATAGACGCCGTAGTGGAGGGCTCCGGAAATTTCGACCACCTGGGGTTCTTTAACGTGCACCCAAATCTGAGTACACGGGCCTACAACATTTCCGCCTCCATCGGAAATGCAGCCGCCGCAGCCGAGTACCTTAGCCACTAGACCACCGCGGCGGGGCTATTTGCCAGCATCGAAAATTGAGCCGCCGCAGCCGGGATTCAATCCCGCTAACTGAGGGTCAGCAGCCGAGGACCTTAGCCACTAGACCACCGCGGCGGGGCAAGGTAATGCTGGTGAGAGATTACATCTGTGCGTTGTTTAACAATAAAAATGCGCCGCGTGCACTTTAACCAAAAGCATACTGCGCGTCTCTGCGCCTGATCGGAATCTTCTTTCTGTCATTGCCGATCAGTAGCGATTGGCCTGTTCCAATGGGACACACCGGTCTAACATTGCGTGCCTGGCGCCTCCCAGGTTTCTATAATACGCAAAGCCGTGATGAGCGCCAACGTCAATATCGCCACCAGGGCAACGGTCAGCGCCTACTGCTTTGCATCTACACATGGTTCCATTTACCGGGAGATGATGCAATTTTCTTTCTGTCTTTCAAACACTTTTGCAATAAGCGTTATTTTTATAAAAACGGGCCCTGTTCCTTTTACGCTTTTTAGCTTTCTCGTCTGGTCCTTTGTGTTAATTTCCAAAAGATGTATCATTCAGAAAGAATATGTGCACATTGCTATTTCCGGAGCCCTCCATGATCAGCAATATAAAAATGAACACATATCAAACGAATCCGCCATATGGAGTTTTTTCCTTTAGGATGCATTCTCAAATCATGAGTACCCTTTTTACCATATCCCGCAAAAGAAAAATATAAATCAACTCCATATGCCATTGGTACTTGCCTACGGGACAGAAACCTCAAGGCTATTGATGAGGGTTAAACATGCATTGAGAACATGCAGCCAGCCATCGAAAAGATAGAGTAAGGTTATCCTATGGGACAAGGAGACAGTGGACTGAATCAGAAGACGAATGCGTGTTAAGGAAATGTTTGTGAAATCGAGATGAGGAAACGGGCATTGGCGAGGTGTGCAGGTTGAAGGCAAGATAGCTGCTGCTGATCATGAGCGCGGACTGGATCCCAGAAGATAATCGCGAGAAATGCAGGTGGAAAGTTAGGGGGAAAGGGGATGTTAAGAAATTTGCTGGAATTACGTAGCCGCATCAAGCACGGCTGGGTTTAACAGGCGGATCATTGCAGAAGCTATGGCCTTAAAGTGGGCGTAGTCAAAGGGATTATTATGATTTAATAGCATACTCTCTGTCGGAATTGAAAGGATGGAAAATTTTGACCTGCTCAGAAATTCATATACTTCCAAAGCCAGTAATTAACCTACCTGCATGATATTGTAGATGCGCAAAAGTGAAATCAAGTGAGATAATTTTACAAAAATTTCTGGCTCTATACTTTAAGTTTCACTCAAAAAAGCCTTCGAGCTTTAGTTGTCATTTGTTGCAGCTGGATACCTTCAAAAAGAAGCAATTACTATTTCGTACATCAGTACAGACCGCGAAATGAGTTGTCAGGGTCGTTGTTGACATCGATATGCACTTGACAAACACCCAATGAAAGTGATTGGCAGAGTGGAAGCGGAAGTTTGTCACCTCGAAAATTTTTAGAGTGTTATCGCAGAAACAATGTAAATACCACCTTATATAATAAATAAACTGTGTTCACATCACATACTTTTATTAGCACAATTTTACGCACTTTGGGCACAGAAATGTCATTTATTTCGAACTCCTGAGTTCTCCGTGTGTGCAAGCACGGGTCTTCGGAAGCTTACGCCGCGATGCGTAGCATGCCATAAATCTCCTTAGGATAATGCGTGCGTCCTGAACAGCCCACAGTGAAATTGCGACTCTCAGGGCACCACCTTTACTGCTTTAAAGGGGGCTTATTTTTATTGTTGCGAGCACTTTCGCGCATACGTTCTCACGTAGCACTGAAACAGATGAAACTGGCAAATCGAGCGAAATGCGCTCTGCCATAACCAGATTCGATGATAACGTGAAGGGAATACGACCGGCACTCAGGCCCAATCCAGGTTGATGAATGCGAACTTATGAAGCGTCAGTTAGTTTTGAGTCCTCTTTATATACACGGGTCTCAAATGGACGTCTCGAAGACTGAACTCGAGCGTGCTATTCTGAGCCTCAGAAATCTAACCGTCGCTTGCTATCTGCATTGAAATGCGCGTGCGAAAAACATCCTGCCTAATCATGCACGGAACGACCGCCATTCCTCCGGTGAAGTCACGGTAGATGGGCATGAGAGCTTGAACGCAGAATTCATCAGCTGATACAAAGTTCTTTTGAAGGCTGTTTCGACAGCACCCGTGCAATTAATGCTTGAATGCTACGTTAACCTTTAGAATTCGTCAGCTGATACAAAGTTCTTTTGAAGGCTGTTTTGAGAGCACCCGTGCAATTAATGCTTGAATGCTACGTTAACCTTTAGCTTCGTTTGCACTCATATGAGGATCGCGGCAATGAAGCGAACCCCCCTGGTTCTTCAAACAGTTCTTTCAAGCGAGGTTATGGTGTGAAATAAAATGAAGAGGTGGTGAATTACGTCAGATAATTCCATCAGGCATGGTGGTGTCTTTGAAAAGTTCAAATCCCGGCTGCGGCGGCTGCATTTCCGATGGAGGCGGAAATGTCGAGGCCCGTGTGCTCAAATTTGGGTGCACGTTAAAGAACCCCAGGTGGTCAAAATTTCCGGAGCCCTCCACTACGGCGTCTCTCATAATCATATGGTGGTTTTGGGACGTTAAAACCCCACAAATCAAATCAAATCAAATCTTTGAAAAGTTTATGAAAACCGTTGTGCTCCTGAACATATTCGTGTGGTTTTTCTTACACAAGTTAGCTTACTTAACATATTTTTATCATATTTTTATCGATACTGCGCAAGCCGTATTACTGGTCATGTTTTGCAATGACGTGGGCCGAAGCAAAGTTTTCCTGGTGTTCCTCTGAGTATTCGTTTTTCATAAAAAGGGGCCCTCTAACGCTTCAAACCATCGGTGTTGACTGACCATTGGTTCAAGCCAGAATTATTGTGAGTGGATACGACGCCGGAGAGCGCAAGACTTTCATTGGATAAATGTAACGTTGAATTTAATCACGGCATTCTATCAAAATAGGGATTACTATTGGTTTTTTTTCTTTCCCATGGTTTTCACGGAACGCTGAAGAAAATAAACCCATCCAACCCCTTCAGCTTGAAAACTTGAAGGCGCTAAAAAAGTGCGCTGATCGCCACGGTGCTGCAGGAAACACGCCGAGGCAGTGCCAGGCGCCGTTGTTTAAAGAAACTAAAAAATTGGCAGATCCCACGTGCAGTGGGAACCGATGATATGCGAAGCAGGATTGAGATATTTTAATATGTCACTTTAAAATCAGCACAACGTTAGAAGGTGTATGTAAATGACGCTTTACATGACTTCCAAGTCATGGTTATCATGTTTGGTTGTGTCATATACCTTTTTCATCTATTCATGTCACGTGATATCAAATTTAGTATATGTGGAGCTAGCGAAACAGCCGTGAGCACACTATGAGCGTGGCATGTCGTCATGTGGTTACATGATACGCGTGTTGATTGATTTGTGGGGTTTAACGTCCCAAAACCACCATTTGATTATGAGAGACGCCGTAGTGGAGGGCTCAGGAAATTTTGACCACCTGGGGTTCTTTAACGTGCACCCAAATCTGAGTACACGGGCCTACAAAATTTCCGCCTCCATTGGAAATGCAGCCGCCGCAGCCGGGAATCGAACCCGCGGCCTGCGGGTCAGCAGCCGAGTACCTTAGCCACTAGACCACCGCGGCGGGGCCATGATACGCGTGTCAGTATTATCATGTTTGCACGAGTAATATATTTATTCATCACCTAACTTCAAGTTACACCAAATTTCGTATATGTGGAGCTGGCAAAATGGCCACGATCGCATCAAGAAGTGCCCAATATACTGAAATGTAGCGTTGACGCGCGCGCACGCTGGGCACAGCGACGTTACGTTAGAAAATCTTGGGCACTGAATAGTCTTACGCCAGGCGCGACCTGCGTCCGTCTGCGCGGCCTGACGGCAACCGGCGTGAAATGCGACATGCTGCATTTCTCGCCAATGCGTTGCCCAGACAACACTCCGTCTCTCTCTTTTCTTGACGAAGGGACGCCTGACGCGCTGAAAAGCTTATGCGTCAAAGCAACGGAACGCAGCGCGCGCCTGCGCCTAAGTATATGGCAGGACCGACACCCGGCGTGACAACACCGGCGTGACGCGGCGAAATGAACGCCGGGGAGCACGTGCGCAGCGTCAAGTCGAAATGTATTAACGCCTTGACTTTGGCATGTAGTCCTGTTCTCACGTGACTTGCATCTTATGATTATCAAGTTCACACCAGTCACATACCTTCGTCATCCATTGCATCACGTGCTACCAAACTTGGCATATGTGAAGCTAGCGGAACGACCGTGAGCGCGTCATCAGTATAGCTTGTAGTCATTTTATTACATGACACGCATGTCGTGATTATCATGCTTGGATGTGTCAGCTACCTATGTCGTCCGTTCACGTAGCGTATTACCGAGTTTGTTATATCTGAAGATAGCGAAACGGCTGCGAGCGCATCACGAGCGTAGCATGTAGTCATGTTGTTACATGACACGCGTCTCATGATTATCATGTTTGCACCAGTCACATATCTTCGTCATCCATTCACGTAGTGTTATACCAAATTTGGTATATGTGACGCTAGCAAAACGGCCGCAAGCGCATCATGAGCGAGACATGTAGTCATGTTGTTACATGGCATGCATGTACTGGTTTTCTAGTTAGGGTCTGTCACTTGTTCTCGCCATGCAACCATGTCATAGCATACCAGTTTTGCAACATGCCACGCGAACGAAGCCACCGCAATACTATTGCTGCAGGACCTTGAAATGTAAATTATGACATTCATAAAATACGTGCCTTGATTTTCATGTTATGACTAGTCGAACTTGTTTTTCATACAGTCATGTTATGCCACACCAAGTTTGGTATCGATACCATTATTGAAATGGCCAGTAGAGCTAAATGTCGTAGATAGATAGCTAGATAGATAGATAGATAGATAGATAGATAGATAGATAGATAGATAGATAGATAGATAGATAGATAGATAGATAGATAGATAGATAGATAGATAGATAGATAGATAGATAGATAGGTAGATAGATAGATAGATAATCTCAATGTCGCCGAAGTTCACTGAGAAACGCTTCGCATTTAAAAGAAAAAATATGTAAGAGCTACAAAATATTATAGATGCGTTCGCGAGCTGCCTCGTTTCACATGTTCCGTTCACACTTCAAGTGCCCCGTTATTTGTTACATTCTGAACGGTGTCTTCAATACGTTGGAAACACGCGGGAAGGTTGGAAATAACGAGATATGCGGCATGCAAGCTTCCTGTATAGCCCACAGCCACGGTGGCAGGATAACAAATCAAGATTTTTTTTAACCTACGGTCTTAGTAGGGCTTGCAGTTCATTTCATTGGGCAGCCATCCGACGTCACAGGGTGAGAGAAAGTTGGTCAGATGACCCCGCAAACACTCAGTTCAGGGTAGACATTCATTTCATTGTATTTTGACATGAATACAGTGAATATCAATGAGCTGCTTACCCCTATCGCTGCCGTTCTTGCGGCACTTTTTTTTTCTAGTGTACTTATCTTCTAGTGCTTTAGGTGTAGGCAACCAGCTACAAAAAATGTAAAACAATGAGGTCGTGAAAAGAGTTGGAGGGTCCCTCCAAATGCTTTTGTGGGTACATATGAGGTAGATGAACATACCACGGAAAGCAATGTTTATCATTTTCAGGAATGCAAAACCAGATTGAATTATTTAATAAAGACAACAATGATAGTAATAATACCAAAAATAATAACACAAAAAATAAAAAAATTAGGTCATGGTTGAGGCATCATCATCGTCATCATCAACTGTTGGTGTTTTACGTCCCTGAAACAACAATATGATGGTTAACTGACGCCATTGTGTGAGGTTACAGAGTTTTACACCATCTGGCGTTTTTAACACACATCTAAATCTGAACACATGGCTTTACACCCTTTCGCTCTCACGGGAAAAGAGACGTCGTGGCAGGGAACCACCAAGAACCACCCACTGATTCAATATTGGGAGTGAGAGCAGGAATACAAGCCTGACTTGTCAAGTTTATTGAACAGCAATATTCGCATTGTGCCTACCAGAAATTTCATGAACACAGTACACTGCCACATCCTCGTGATTATCGCACACGATGCATCATACTCAAACGGTAGAATTCTGCTGTGTATTTTGATCGAAATCAAAATATGTTCAAAGATATACATTCAGAAATATCTTCGTGCGATGAAGCAAAGTGGTGTATAAAAGATGGGAGAGAACTCCAACCATAATTTGTTTATATTTTGTTGAAGTTCTGAATTTTATTCGAAACACAGTCAGCGAAAAGAAGACATGCAATGTTTGTATTGATGGGGAGATCTCTTTTCAGGAAACACACACACTCTAACACACTCTACATGGACAACTCATGCAACGTCTGATTTATGCTAGTAAGTTAATTCAAAAGAACACCGGAATGTGATTATCGCTTAGTATACTGCTCATTTCGTTTACATCAGTAATACGCTTTTCATTCGCCTGTATGTTGTCTCTCTTTCTAAATTAACGTCATAGGAAGAGAAATTTGTGACTTTCAGTCATTTCGCATTCACTTCTTGGTAGTATGGAAGCTCATCAGCTTCATTTACCAGAATGAAAATTGCACAGCAGCTTAAGAAAACTCAAATTAGTCAATTATTTCCTTCAAAACGAGCTATATTTGTATATACTACTCTGCCACTCAAAATAAACAGATGTATCGCATTATTACTCCTATATTGCCGTAGAGGAACACCGTATAGTTGACATCTATAGTAAAATATAACTTTCGCAGAAAGCGACTGAAGCACTCCTACTTTACTTAAAGTCAACAAACCTGAGCGACGGCCTGTAGACTGTGTGTGCTCCCCCGAGTCCCGAGTGTGCTCGTGATTGTGTGTACCTTCTTTTCTCTCTACAACCTCTTTTCCCCCCTCTATCCCTTCCCCAGTGCAGGGTAGAAAACCGGATGTGCGTCTGGTTAAGCTCCCTGCATTTCTTTGCATCTTTATATATATATATATATATATATATATATATATATATATATATATATATATATATATATATATATATATATATATATATATCAAGAGTGCGTAATTAAAAACACTCACATCGCCTGAGAAGAAGGAAATGTTGGAAGCCTGACTATTCATTTTTTTTTTTCCTTTTCAATCTATGTGTTCAGCGCTCCCTACCCCTTCCGAAAGTATTCTGTACCTATTATGCTATTGCACGGCCTCCAAGATTGGAGGCGTTGCAAGTTTCCTGCCTCTTATTTGCTTTCGAATAGCCTGTGCGATCATCGTACCATTGACCTGGCGACAATGTCGTTTGAATCCATCATCCAGTAACGTCCCGTTATGGAACATAATTGCGTGGTGACCATTTGCTGAAAGCCTCGTGGTGTTGACCGGCTGTCAATTTCGCGTTTATGGAGGCATCTAAGGCTTATGCCTTAATGAATACGTCTTGAAGAAAGCCATAATTTGGAGCCAGCTTACTTGTGTTGATTCATATGGGGGGTGTAACGTCCCAAAAGCAACTTATGAATATGACAGACGCCATAGCAGAGGGCTCCGGAAGTTCGGACCACCTGGGATTCTTTAACGTGCACGCAAACATGAGCACATGGGCTCACATCATTTTCGCCTTCATCAAAAATGCAGTCACGCAGCCGGGTGGATTCGATCCCGCGACCTGCGGGTCAGCAGCCGAGTACTCACTAGAGCACCGCTGTGGGGGAGCTCATTTGTGTTGCAGTCGTAAATTTACTGCATAGAAGATGTCCTCGTAAAAAAAAGAGTAATGGCTTGAGATGTTACAGATGCCCGGGGCGTGCTGTCTCTCACGGAGGCCGGAACACCACTCATTAATCTTGCGGTGCGCATTAGGAAGCCAAAGTTATCCGGCCTGGGAAACGGCGCGCCATCGCTTTTCCAAACAATTCGGCTGTCGTCGACACGGCCACTAATTAAGAAGAATATGTTTTCCGCTGTGGAGAATTCGGAATGATCTGTCGCTTAACTGGGTCACACTGCTGCGATCAGAACGTAAGAGTTCACACGCGAAGACTATATCATAACCACACTTATGGGTTCCGTATAGTACACTATAAGTTCGTCACGAATTCTTCCACTATATCATAACCTCACTTATGGGTTCCGTATGGTACACTATAGGTTGGTCACGAATTTTTTCATAAGATGTCAATCTAATGTAGTGTCTGCACAACTTCTCTGCTCCCAGTTTAGCATAAAATGTTTTTATCGCAAATTCAACAATTATTAAAATTGGATCTAAAAAGCTTCTAAGCTATATGCTCTTATAGTTGTCATATCTTGGCTTAGGTAGATTCTGGAACCTTGTTTTAGGTGATTATCATTCCTTCCCGACAGCGTACTATAGTTTGTTGCGGGACGTAAGCAAAAATTGGTATTTTACAAACGTGGCTTGGAAATGTAAATATATAAATGTGTTCTAGATAGCCAACAAAAATGTTAAAGTTTAAACACACCTAATTGGTAACACACGAATCAAGAAAGAATTGGTTTTCCTTCCGGGGCACACAAGGAATGAAAAACTGGAAAAGCAAGATATTACTCTCATACATAGCGTAGGAGGACCAAATGAAATCTTTGCGCAGTGCTCGAGCAGATGTTATTCGCATACATGAAATGAATTTAGGAAGACTGGTAGCGTGTGTTACACATTCTGCGTGCATTAATTTGCCTGCCCAGTTACCACATTCTACTTTTATCTGTAACGAGCACCATCCGAATATGTGTTTTGGTACGACGAGAGAGCTTAATACAAGTTAATTCAATTTATTTTTAAATGCTGAGTATTTTTTGCGTACTGCAAGCACTTTTGGCACCTTAGCCCTGATTAACCTCTCCGCTTTTCTCCTTATTTTCTCTCTCTTTCTTTATTTACCTAACTAGATCTCCAAGTCGGGGCACTCGCACGACCCCCCGCGCTCTTAATTTAAGGTAAGTAAAAATTAGTATAAAATGCTGAGATAGTTTCACCAATACGAAATCTGGTAATGACATAAAATACGTCCCAATCCCGCCACGTGCGTCGCCAAACACGCTTTTCACCAGACAGTTGCACACACACGTGGTGGAGTATGTGCCACTGGTATGCCGGTATGTAACGTGCACACTTCATATCTACTCTGCAACGGCGGAAACACGAATGGGTACTTTTAACGCGTGACCATCAAGAAAAAGCTGACATTGGCTAGGTTGACCTGACGAATGTAAATAAAAAAAAACACGTGTACAATAGTTACCACAAATTGACAGCAATGGCTGGAACTGCATGAGGACCGACTTATCAAGTACACTAAATAGATGTTCTTTTGCACAATACCGATAAAGCAGCTTGAATCATAGTATGCTAATATTGAAATGCTAGATATCAATGGCGAAGAACTCGAAACCGTACGTTGGAATGTTGAAACCAAAGTTTCTACCTTCGAATAGCTTGTTCGAGGCTCTACTATTGAGCTACGGCCACGGCCATCCCAGCGTGCACTCTATCGTGCATATATGTACTTTTAAACGTGGTACCATCAGTCAGCACCCCAGTAACCCTTATATGGCGAGTGCAGAAGAAGTCTCATAACTGTATCTGCGAAGAAAAGAGAGAGATCTCCGTTTCTCTCCTTGACATCCTTTCCTTTTGTGTGTCTGCTCTCATTCAATATCTAACAAAGAATGTGACCGCTTAAATTTGCACTTCTTTTCTTCATTCATAGCAAAATCCTCGTTCTGGCAGAGCACGTTCACCTTCAGGTAAGTAGCGAGGGAGCATTTGTCATTCTGCCAGCTTATAATAAGATCACCCGCTACGTGTCCGCCGAGGGGCGGAAAAAAAAGTATACCATATAGGTTACTGGCACCGAGACTGGCTGCTCCGACGTTTATATGCTTGTATAAATAGGACGGAGGGACGACCGTCACCAGAATTCAGTGGTATAGCATCGCAAGTGTTCTTCGAGAGTCGCAGGTTGGGTCGCTGCTGGCGGAAAGTTATCTTTTTGTCCGATTTTTTTCTTACCATTTACACTGCAATCACTTCTAAGAATATCCCCTTAATTTTTTGGCGTTGTTGACTGTTACTTCTCATAATACTGTGTCTAACAAAAAGAAATGATCCCTCATTTTACATTTCAGTCCTTCTTTGATACCTACAGGAGTCGTTTCAAAGAAAAATCAATCTATGGTGCAACCAAGCAGCATGGGTAATTAGTGAAGTTTAGATAAAAACTCACGCCAATTACGCTATTGTAAAGGGTCCATTGAGGAATATAGCTCGGTAATTAGTGGGACCCGCGACCCAAAGGAAATGGAGGGGCCTATTTTTCCTTTCCTCTTGTGATGCTTTAAAATTGTACGATGTTCATTTTCATATTGAGGCTTCACAACATGTGTTCAAAGCGGATAAACTGGGAAAAAGACTGCGAATTTCAGTGATACGCTGCTACAAAGAAAATTTATATCTGCCCTTTTTTGTCTGTGATAGCAATTATATGGACAGTCTCAGCTAGGTTTTTTGCTGTCGCCGTCGATACCACCATCATTCCCCGTACGTGTACACGTAATAAATTTATAAATATGTATACGTATACGTATTTATAGTTTTATATTGAGGCTTCACAATACATGCCCAGGGCGGTAAACTGGGAAAATGTCCGGCGAATTTCAGTGAGTTGGTTGCTACAAAGATAATTATATCTGCCCTTTTTTATCGCAGTAGCAAATATAAGGACAGTTTCAGCTGGTTTTTCGCTGTCACCGTCTGCGCGATCGTCATTCAACGTATCTGTATACGTATTTGTATTTATTAAAAATTAAGAGAGAAAAAAAGCCGCCCGTGCTCAGCCCCTAGGTTATTGCAATGCGCGGACACACGCTTCCTCTGCCGTACGCTTGAAGAGGGGAAGTTGTGAGCATGCGCGCGCTCTTATCTTTCGGTGTATACAGAATCGTGTGTCTTCAGCTTTTACAGGAACGTTTGCGTTAGTTGCCGGGCCCACAAAGGTCACTTTTTCTCACTGCACAGGTGCCCTTGTGAAAAGAGCGTGCTTTTTATATAGAGCGAAGTATAACATCAGAGAGACTTGGTAGCTTGTACTCATCTGCACCTCTGACTACGTCTTGAGCGCCATTTTTGTTTGGGTGGCACGTTAAGGGTTGAGCGGTGAACGTCATTACTTTGCTCATGTCCTCCGAGATGGCGGGAGTGCAGCGTCTTTCTTTCCAGCCGTCCCAATCACCGTGCTTCCCCGCAAAACCAACAAGTATCGCCTCATGCACCCAGCTACCGCGAGAGGGCGCATTGAGTGAGGGTTCCACCGGTAGCTCAGACCATGGAATAGAGCAGAGCGCACGGGCTTCCGGCATGCGCATGGTTTTTTGCTTTTTTGTAGCGTTAGCTACACTGGCCTCGCTGAGCCAATTTTTGCGTGGCACTGGTCTGCGCATGCGCAACGATAATCCGCCGCCGCCACGCGTGAATCGCCGCCGGTGTGCGCGCAATTTGATGCGCTGCGCCGACGATCAGTGGTGTCGCGCACCGGAGCCGGCACCTCGCTCGCACTCGGCCGCGGCCGCGCGCGACTCGCCGCCGCCGGTGTACGCTTTTCAGAGGGTTATAGCCTTGGTAGACATATGGATGCCGACGCGCGCGCCTTGCCTGTGCAGTCGCAATCTGACACTGCGCTGGAGCCGCTTGATAGCGCCCCTGACTGGCGTTTGCCACTGTGGTATAGCCATGGAGAAGGAGAGTGCAAATGCTGCTCAACGGTGCTGTAGAGCGGAGAAGCTTAACCCATCGGATCCAGAAGTAGTTTCCCAGCTAAATAAATATACATGTGCCACATAATACGTATACCGTGTGTGTGTCATTGGAACAGCTGTAAGCATGATACCTGGAAAGCTAATAATAATGAGGTGAACCTTTGCTAACGCTACGTTTATCCTTGCATAGCTGAGCTAAGCCACTGCCAGTTTTTTTTTTTCACTTACAAATGAGAGTCACAGCAGGATCTTGTGGCTGAACTGATGGAAAGAGTTTTTCGTACTGAGGCTGCATTTTTTATTGGCCCAATTTACGAAGAAAATCATGGGAACTGCTGCATTCTTCTGATAGGTTCATTTTCTTGTTAGGTGCAGTAAGGAGGCATCAATTCGTCAGTGGCAGTATTGCGTTTTTGTTTCGTTACAGTACGTTTTGTCTCGGTACTAAATACCTCGATTCAAATATTATGAACGATTCAAGTATTATTGTAGTATTACTCCCTTTCTCTGGAGATTTGTATGGGGAAAAGTGCAGTAAGTATCGTTCCTTCATTGTATTGCTGTTGTTCCATGAATAAGAATTCACTATTATATCACGTACTTATATTTATGAGATGGTCAACTGAAGCACTGCAGTTAAAAATAGCAAACTGTCACTGCTATGCAATACCGCGTTGTTTCATACTAGGTACATCCAGCTCTGAACGCGTGTTGCGGACTTGTTTAAGAAGCAAAACATTTATATTTTCTTTTTTATATTGCCAAACGTATCCACTTAACACCGTAAAATTCTCAGTGGGAATGGGTGACCATAGGTGACTGAAACGGGCCTGTAATCAGATCGTGGTTGTCGCCGAACCAGTGACGTTCAGTTTTGACATGGTCTAGATACATGGCGACCCCCTGCATCCTCCTTCTTGTGTCTTCCTTTTGTGCCTCGACAGACGATTCTTGAAACGGCATTACAATGTAAAGCAGCGCGAGTTTCATGAAAGGAAACAAAAAACCGACCCCTTTAAACGAGTGTAACCCGTAATCGTAGAACGAGGCACTCTTCTGACTTCGCCTGTTGATTGCGCTGTCATTTTTTTCTTCGCCAGTGCCCTCAAAACTATACATCCTGCAAACTTCGAAGTACTGCAAGTTTTCGGTACATGCGGATCTCTTGCAGAGGCTACGCAGTTGTAAGTTCTCTGTTATGGACGGCGCAATTCTACAACAAAAAATGTCTATTTCAGAATTAATGCGCCCAAGCATTGACATGGCCCATCGCACGCCTTGTCCCGACATTCCCAAATGAGTGCGAAGTTTTATAAAAGCACAAAACCACTTTTTTTCTCGTCACACGCAAGCTTCGCCAACAGCGCGGCAGCCTTTTCTACCTTGGGAAACAACGCCGCGGTTGAGAGAAAAGAGCGTACCACGCCCACCTTAGGAAACACGCTCTCTCCATGCAATTGGGACGGCCGCAACAGTACCTAAAAACGTTGGACGACTGGAGAAAAACTCGCCACGCACCCGTTGTCCCGGAGGCCATGCTTTGCTCTCGTACTATGTGTCTTTTCGTTCATCGTTTGTGCCTGAGCAGCACTCTGCATGTTTTGATCTGCTTGCCGTTCTCAGCGTAACATTCCACGTGATTGCTGTCGCATTCATTGTATCATCATTGCGGCGACGCTGTGACGTTTTTGTGTTGTAAGTGTTTGTGACTACTGAATAAAATGCATGCGGTAGAGGGAGTTTGCTTTCTTTCTGAAAGAAGCGAATATAATGCCCTTGTGTGATAAAATAACAACAATGAACTTGAACCATAATAGTCAAAAGTTATCATGAAATAAATTCTCCTTCATATGCCGGCAGAAAACGTCCATGGATATATCAGTTTTTCAGAAACACGGGATGCGTAGGAGCATTAGCACAACGAATGAAAGAAATGAAATTTACTTGGACGAGGCTCTTTGTACTTCAGCCCTAAGTTGGGTGGCCTCCTCAATCCAGGTAGCCATGGCTCGCTGCCGCTGCTCGATCCCGGTTCACCAAACGTAGCTCGTTGTCAGAGTCCTGCGTTACGAGCAAAGCCTCCCACTGGTCTTCGAATGCTTCCTCTTCAACCGTTTCTTTCTCTTCGTTAGCGCTTGCACTTGGCGGTGACGACGGTCACGTTACTACACCAATTGTTGCTACACTCTAGCACCATGTGGCGACAGTGTTTCGCGTGTCTGCAGGGCACAACTTGCAGTCCCGCCTGAACGTTCCAGGACACATAGCGTGCATCAATGTTCCGAGCGGGTACGTTCCGGTTGTAGTATTCTCCATATCACCACTTGTTCGCTACTCAGACTCTTGTGTGCTGATGGGTGCCACTTCCTCTGCTTCCGGTAGTGTGCTAAAATGTATGCGTACTTCTTCGGTATGCGCTGATGCTTGTCGTGACAGCCGTCGGTACGTGATCCCCACGTGTCGTAGATGGCTCAGCGTGCATGATAAAAGACTGATAAAAAGCGCCTCAGGACGGCGCAAGATGGAACACTTCACTACCTTGCAGACTCGTTGTACTAATTGAAGGCATTACGAAAGAAGAAGTCGGCAAGGTTGTGCTTCTCTCAAAATATACTGTTCATTTCGCCGGGAAAACGTTAATGCAAAACTGCTTCACCGTACTTTTTAGAATAATGATGTATTCTAAAATGTATTCAATCAGCTATATGTAGGCCATACAGCGAAATGCATTCGCTTAGAGGAGCTTTTTTTTATCTAACGAAGATGTGCGCTCTGGAAGAATTGTCGTCGGTGGGTGTTACGTTGATTATCTTTAGCATTCCAGGCACTATAAACGCAATAAGCGAGGTTGCAAACACAGAAACATAGAGATTACGGGTAAATATTGAATACAAAACTCAGTGAAGTTAGTCCGTGAAGGATAACACACATTGTGGCACATATATTATATCGTAAGAATTGGCAAAACATGAGGCTTTTTGACTAACAGTGCAGTGGGATTCTTCTTGAAAACAAATAGCCTCAAGGAGCACTAAAAAAAAACCTTAACCGTACTATACATTACACCTAATGTTGAAGGTATGGTTAAAACGTAAGTGCATAAGGCGCACAAACTGCGAGGATAGGCGGACGAGAGCTGCCTAAAAAGAACATAGACTGATGAATTATATAGTTTCGTGCAATGCCCAAGTTTTGACAAACATAAAGACTGTATGCTTACCAGAAAATGCATGTGCATAGAGAAGAGAAAGCAATAATACGAGTGAATCATTTATGCTGCCTATCACTCTAGTGCCTCTCATATTCCGCCTGAATTCCCAAACAGCTTCCATATTAAAACAAAGCAGCATTTTTTATTTCATGCCTAAATATAACATATATGTACGCGCCTAAAGCAAAAAAACTTCTTATTTCAGCCTCTGTGTTGCCTTTCAGGTTGATATGCATCTTCATTTTACTTCTTTCTCGAGGAGGCTCGTGCGACCTACTTAGGAACAAGTCCAAATACCAAATGGCGGTTTCGTATAATACCTTCCTCGTATAAATATCTGTGTGATGAAGTATCTCGCTCGAGCAGGCTTTACTGCATGCATATGCGTTTCTTGGACGTTTCTGTGCTAAGCCGTTCATGAAAGCACTGCCAAAGAAACTCATCATGTTTCCTAGTTGGGTTCCATTTAGCTTTTACTCATACCCGACAGTATGCTATAACGCAATATGACTCATAGTTTGCTAATGAGCCTCCACGAGAGAAAGCATGTGTGGCGTGTCTGTAGCCTATAGAACAATAACGATGGAGGGCGTCGCTTCGTAAAGGCTACGTGAGGCAGGTGCACGAAACGAGTATATAGGTGCGAAGACATAAAGGCGCGGAATGATGGCGATGGTAGTAATAAAGTGGTGATCCCTTAAGGTTTATGCTTCTCCACCATAGAGGAGAATGAGTAGGCATATGGAAGAGATTGAAATGAATATGGAGCGTTATTGACAGTTTGCGTGAATCTGGGGCATTACAAGTTATGTGAGTGATGGGCAACACGACAATATGGCCGCATTGATAAAGGCCTGTCTTCTTCAATTTTCATTTATAAGTGTGCTCCTTAGCATCGCCGACGAGTCAAGAAAAGTTGTACTCCTTCATAATAAGTGGTTAGTCTGAAACTTTATTACTAGTATTGCGTAAGGCAATATAGTGATAGTGCGCGATGATGCTCTGCCCAAGTTGTGTTGGAAATTCGCACGCGTTTTGAAGAACAGTACGGGACACGATGGCATTCTTCGTGCATGTCGCCTAAAGCTAGCAGATGGCAAAACTGTAAGGCGACCCATTCAACACTTGTCTTTCCTAGAATTGCGTCCGCAGCAATTCGTGGGCCGGGACTGTTAAAAACAGTGAACATAGGGCGCAGTCGAGGAAGAGAAAGACGAAGGATGGGCGTGGCACGTGAGGTGGTTCTTGGATCTGCGCCGCAATGGACGAACGACGAGACGCTCTGCTCTTCACCTTCCAGGCATATTAGTCCTTTGAAGCCAGTTTTCTACGAAAGAAGTCTTCAGATTTTACATTGATGCTGAAACCCGGGTTCTAACCAGGAACCTTTAGATCAATGCAAAATCCGAAGTCTTCCTCGACTGTGCCCTATGTCCACTGTTTTTAACATTAAATTTTAAATATCAGTGAACTCCGCAGTGCAGTCTGCATTTAGCTTCACTGTTCTGCGCAATGTTTTCTTGATGTTACACAACACTTCACACTGAAGCTACTTCTTGGTGAAATTTGAGGATATTGGTCCACCAAATGCAAACGTACAAATTCGGATGTAAGTTGGTTTGGTCGTTAGAGTGAGAGAAAGTCAAACACACTCGATTGATTGATCCGTTGGTTGGTATGTGAAACTGAACGTCTCAAAAGCACCATATGAATATGAGAGACACCGTGGTGTTGGGCTGCGGAAATTTCGACCACCTGTGATTCTTCAGCGTGCACCTAAATCTCAGCACACGGGCTTGCAGAGGTTTCACCTCCATTTAAAATGCAGCCACCGATGCCGGGATTCAATGCCATGAACTGCGGGTACCATTCTGTCTCAAATGATTTTTAATTCCTTTATAGCATTAACGATTTCGAGGTGGTCACATTTCACTCAGGTGGGGGTGAATATTGTCGTGGACACCATTGTCTTCGGCAATTGCCGAAAACACACAACCTTCGCCAGGTGGTCACTGTATCTGTCCTAACTTAAAACCGAGCGAAAAAAAAATGAAACAAAAGAAACGACCTGAATTTTCCTAACTTGAAACCAAGCTAAAAAATAAAACAAAAAATGCCAGCATATCCACGGAGTGAATGATGGATAGTGGGGCGAAGCATCCGTCCGTCCATTCGTTCTTGCTTCTATCCATCCTTGCGTGCACATGTGTGGCCGCCCGTGCGTACATCCGCCCGTCCGTGCATGCGTCTGTTCATGCGTCTGCACGTTCATCTGTGCGTCCGTCCCTGCTTTCGTCCATGCATCTGCTCCTGTGTCCGTCCATGTGTTCATCCGTCCGTGCAGCCATCTGTGCGTCCGTCCATGCATCTGTATGTGTGTCCGTTCGTCCACGTATACAACGCTCTAAGTACCACCAATTAGCATCTTTTCATCATATATTCCTCATATAGAAGCACTGCCATACAGCGGACATTCCAATGACTGAACGAGAGGATGCGCACACACACTTTTTTATGGCTTGCGCTTCGTGTCTACTTCCCACCTTTAACCACCTCGAGTTCATAGTATACACTAGTTCACTGTATTCATGGCACTGCGGCCCAATGCTCGCTAAACCTTTCTAAAACCTAGGAGGTTACGCCCAGCGAGTATAACGTAGCAACCCTTTCTTGTATTCTGTGCGTTTTTGAACCATAAAAAATTTGCAGCGTACGCGTTAACCGAAAGCCGAATTCTCCTGTCTCTCATTCCTCCTTAGCAGCCATTGGCATGTACATTGAGCACTATTTATTGTTCAACAACGCACAGAAGAAATCTCTCACCGGCATCACCTTGGAGGTCAAAATGTTATACTTGTTACACACTACTACAACGACTACGAGGGACGAACAGGTGCCGCTATAAGAAGCTTCACCCCTAAAAATGACCATGACTCGTGGTCGGTCAGTGTGCCGTACGCGTAGTTAGAGTGATTTTATCATTAAGGACGAAGCTCCTAAAAGCGCGGGTCCGCCGCGGTGGTCTAGTGGCTAAGGTACTCGGCTGCTGACCCGCAGGTCGCGGGTTCAAATCCCGGCTGCGGCGGCTGCATTTCCGATGGAGGCGGAAATGTTGTAGGCCCGTGTGCTCAGATTTGGGTGCACGTTAAAGAACCCCAGGTAGTCGAAATTTCCGGAGCCCTCCACTACGGCGTCTCTCATAATCATATGGTGGTTTTGGGACGTTAAACCCCACAAATCAATCAATCAATCAGTTCATTCCTTGTATGTATGTATGTATGTATGTATGTATGTATGTATGTATGTATGTATGTATGTATGTATGTATGTATGTATGTATGTATGTATGTATGTATGTATGTATGTATGTATGTATGTATGTATGTATGTATGTATGTATGTATGTACGTGACCGCCTATAGTTCCACCTTTGTCAGCTGCCCAGTACTTCGTCCTTGCAAACATCCCACTACGCCTCATCACCCATCCACCACTTCACCGACCATGAAGCAATTACTGTTGAGAAGTAGCCGTTATTAAATGCAAGGTGGTTGTTTGATTGTACCCAGGTTGCGCTAAAGAACCATAAATTGTCTGACAGTGTCCATTCCTTGTTTTTACGTGACCACCTATAGTTCCACCTATGTATACTGCCCACTACTTCGTCTTCCGAAGCATCCCACTATGCCCCATCACCGATCGACCCCTTCAACGACCATAACGCCGTTAAAATGAAGAGAGAAGGGAAGCGACGTAAAGCTACCACTTACGTATTGTAGAATTTCTTGCAGAAACATGTACAGTATTTTTATATATAGCACTTCAGCGCTTCGCCCGACTCATCAACATTCACTTCGTGGATATGCTGTGATTTTTTTTACCCAGGTGTTCACTAGCTCGCCATTAATATTGACAATTCATTATGGAGTCTCTTGGCCTGGAAAGACCGATCATACACACCTAGCGCTTGGGTGGTGATAGAGCTCACGCAAGCTCGTGCTGGTGATATTCGGTATTTACGGTACACAGCAAAACTCAACTATAACAGCTGGACTGAAAACTAACAAAAACTTTGTCCTCGCATGATGTCCGTAATTCAATACCACGACGTTTCCGTGCTCATTGTATACACTCTCAACGGACGTCATAAATATTTCACTTCTCACTTTTCCCAGTACACAACAACGGCGGCCTTCGATATTTGTGTTTTCTAGCACTTATTTTTCATAGGCAGTTCCACCAGAATCCTCACGAACACTTTCACTTTTACATTGCGCTAGACGGAAGACGTAGGCTCCCAATCTCAATGAAATATCTAGTAAGCATGGAAACTTCTTATATATCCAAACACGTGTTAGAAGATAGCCACTGCATGCACCACTTTAATGTCATTACTGTAGCTGGTAACAGCCTAAGAATAAGTGTGAGCTCCGCCGACTGTGGTCACCATCCCACCCAGGCAGAATCATCAAAAGACTTCCCACTAATTGTAATGGCTTACTTACGTGGCATCAGGAAGGACCTTTCACAAATTTCAGGCGTATGATTTGGCCACGCATACACGTGATAATTCACTTTTTGACGAACTTCACCAAAAGTTCTGACTTCACTGCACAGCCAAACGTAACATGCTATCAAGAAACGACGAAGTCTTAATTCATAATAGGCGTACTATTTTCATTATTAGCAAAAATGGGCTTGTTATTCAAGCGAAAATCAGCATTCATTGCTTTTTTGCACAGGTAAATGACAGACATGCTGTATTACTGGGCGGAGCGCGTGTTTATTGTAGGTTGTAACTGACTAATGACTGAAGCACAATATTGTCCTATTGAACCAAGCAAAATTTATTCTATTTCATGTTACATATATTATCGGTTCACGTCAGATAGAAACTACTACGGCTAATACTCTCTCACGCTGCACACAAGGCACTAATACATACACAAAAAAGGCATCTTAGGTCATGCTTGCTCCTCAAAGCACAAAAATGAAGCCCTAATTGCCCTATGAACCTGAGAAAAGTAAAAAAAAAAACACTGAGCTTGTCACCATAATGAATGTGCCCACAGTATTTCTATCAAGAGATAATTCGCTCGGTTAACAGTCTTCTGTGCATTATTAATGGCGTGAAAATGCAGTTTCGTGCACTCAGTGGCGGCAGCTGTCCTCACTCGTGAATAATTGATTGAGATTAGGACCTCATTATAATGAACATAATCTTGACTTCTCGATTTTAATGTACCTTATATGCATAATTATGATAATGTTCTTGTTCTGAAGTGTGGCACGTGCGGTTTCAGACCTACAAATGCTTTATCTACGAAATAAATTCAATTACCCCGGCATCACGCGTCACTGCAAGCCTATTTCACGCAGAAACATTTGTGCCCTTTTGCGCCTGTTGTAAGGGTGGAGAATTTCAATGCCTACTACGCTTCAAACACAGCTAAAAAGTGAATGAATACCGGAGGCGTTGCTGCTCTTTCGAGAATGCGCTGATTTGGGCTAACACAGTCACCTATGTCAAAGTTATCGCTTATACGAGGCTGGAACTTGCTTGAGGTAGTATAGCTCGCTACGACGCACATAAGAAACTTGAAAGAGTATGCACTTGCGCACGCATGCGTCAAAGCAACTCAGCGCGGAGCGCGCCATTGAGTAAATGGCAGGACCAGCGCCTGGCGTTGCAACGCCAGCTTGACACGACGAAATGAACGCTGGCGAACACGGGCAACGCGTCACGTTGAAATGTATTGGTGCCTTGACTGTGGCATGCAGTCATGTTCTCACACAACACTCATCTCATGATTATCTTGTTTGCACCAGTCACATACCTTCGTCATCCATTGGCGTCACGTAATACCAAATTTGGGATATGTGATGCTAACGAAGCGGCCGCGAGAGCATCATCAGTGTGGCATGTAGTCATGTTGTTCCATGTCACGCACTTTGTGATTATCATGTTTGGATGTGTCATTTATTATGTCATCCGTTCGCGTCACGTAATACCGAGTTTGGTACATGTGAAGCTAGCGAAACGGCCGCGAGCACATCATGAGCGTAGCTTATATATCATGTTGTTACATGACACGCATCTCATGATTATGATGTTTGCACCAGTATCATACCTTCGCCATCCATTCACGTCCCGCAATACCAAATGTTGTGTAAGTGAAGCTAGCGAAAGGGGCC
This sequence comes from Rhipicephalus microplus, assembly GCF_013339725.1. Classification (NCBI taxonomy): domain Eukaryota; kingdom Metazoa; phylum Arthropoda; class Arachnida; order Ixodida; family Ixodidae; genus Rhipicephalus; species Rhipicephalus microplus. The sequence continues at coordinate 42,268,705 of NC_051173.1, forward strand.
GCCAGCGCACTATGAGCGCGGCATGTTGTCATGTTGTTACACGGCATGCATCTCATGATTATCATGTTTCCACCTGTCACATACCTTCGTTATCCCTTCACGTACTGTCATGCCAAATTTGGTATATGTGACGCTTGCGAAACGGCCACGAGCACATCATGAGCGTGACCAGTAGTCATGTTGTTGCATGACACGGATGTCATGATTTTCATGTTAGGCTCTGTCGCTTGTGTTCACCATTGAATCATGCCTTACCATATCAGTTATATAAGTCATGACATTCGCGACACATATCATTATTTTCTTGTTATGACTAGTCAAATCTCTTCTTCATACAGTCATGTTATGCCATACCATATCGGTACCATTATTGAAACAGCCAGAAGAGCTAAAAGTCGTAGGCGGCTAGATAGATAGATAGATACATAGATACGCTGAAATTCGCCGAAGTTCGCTAAGAAATGCTTCGCATTTAAAGCTGTGTTGCCACGTAAACAAAAGCTCACTCATCGTGCACATGGCAGGAAAAGCATCGTGAACGAGGTAATAACAAAGCGTTGACTGCAGCACTGTGGTACATACCTGGCGAGAGCTCCACGATACGAAGCCACATGTCCTCACTTGAGTATAGCGCATCTTCACAATCAGCACTGGCAGAACACAAAACACGAAAACAAAGCGCAAGTGAACCTAAAACATGAGAGAAATTGAACCCAACCTTTCGAGAAGCGGGCTTGACCACGGATAACAATTCAAACAAGTAAAATTGTTCTAGCCGCGCTGACGCACACCGCATTTGCGCATCTTAATTTCTTAATGCTGACCAGAGAGCTTTGTTATAACAGTTAAAAATTTGTAAAAATATGTAAAAATATACTTTACATAAATATGTAAAGCAAATATTATTTTGCTTTAAAAAGTAAACGTAGAAAACACCCTGCGTAAGTGGTATGGAAAATAGAGTCTTCATCCATGAATTATACCTAGAGTTCTAGCAAATAACGTTTAATAAATTTTGAAAAAGACTTCATTTACCTAACGTTTTCTCAACGTCTTCTAAAAACTTCTTGTTAAAAATGCTTGTTCAACGTCACATAATATACCTAGGTATCCGTATACCTTTGTAGTCGTATTGAGAAGCTTTTGCGACATTTCGTGTTTCTTGGGTATTTGCAGCTCGCCTGCTCACGCGACAGACAAGATAAAAACAGTAGCCAGTAATCTGCCATCACCAGGGCTGTTACCAGCACCGTCGACATGCTACCTGCGTCGCCCACCACTCTCGGCGACGTTTGCACCGACGCCATGCTAAACCATCTGGCCTAGACGTGCTATGCAAACGTGGCAGTCTTTTTTCTCGACATCTTGGCCGAAGTGTGTGCAAGAATCGCCAGCACCGCATGAGCTTGTGTGTGTACCCATTTCATTGCGCAGCACTGCGAAGTTTCTCGGCCCATGGATCATTTCCACGCAATCCGTATCGCTCGCTCCTTACGACACCATGCTTTCGTCATGGCCCTCGTTCGCTGCGCCATTCCCAGACCCGCCCACCAGAGACCCTCTAGTAGCCAAAGGCTTACCCACGTTGACAACCTGGACTTCTCAATGGACACCTTACGGATTGCCGTTCATGTATATAGTATTTGTCGCTCTCATTCTTTTCGCATATACTTTCGAATTGCGCAAAACGCTAGGGGGGGGGGGGGCGAGCCCGGTAGTGCCATTATCATCATAATCATGTCCTCACCGCCGCGCCTCTCGCGCTGCTGAGCATAGCTTGAGCTGCGAGACAACAGAACGAGCTCCCACGCCTAACGTGTCGGACGCCGGCTGCCGCCGTGCTCCACTTCTGTCCTGATATATAGTGGCAATGTCAGCAAAGCCCTGTTAGCCACCTTCGACGTCGTCTCACGTCTCTACTCTCGCCCTCTACAAGGTTATTTTTGGTTGTTGGTGTCGACAGCCTCTAGATGATCGAGTGCTTGTGGGCAACGCGAAAGAAGTGCCAGAGTCTTGTTGAAGCCAGCGTTTATTTACCACGGCATTCACCTTCGTTTGCGTCCAGCGATCTCTCACTCAGTTTTCCGAACGCCTGTTTACGCTCCGTGGAGAAACAATCATCCCAGTGGCGCGTACGTTCCCCTTCTTTCTGAACAAGGAGCGAAAGAATTCATTGAATGCCTTCTTTCGGCAGAACCACACGCGTTTTTCCATACAGCCGGCAGACGTAACCCGATATTTCCCTAAGCTTTTCGGTTGTTGCGGCAATATACCATGGACTGCGATGTCCACTTGACCTTCTTGAAACTCCGCTGTGATAAATCAGCTTTCTAACATAAACTATCGGGGTAATAATTAGGAAAATTCTGCCACCGCTTCCTAGCAGCCTCTACCAACAAATCCCCATGGCGTCGGCGAAGGGGTCCAAATACAACGCGACCTCACAGCTAGAAAACATTGCAAGCAAGAGCCCGCAGGCACATTCCGTGCCGGCCACACACATCGACTCACTGATGAATTCGATAGTTGAATCGCGTAGATCCCGCTCATTCCTGACAGTCAACAGTCTGAATAGAAAATTGCGAACACAAGAAAAGCCACTTGAACTTCGCATGTTCTTTCCTTCATTCGCTCTTCACATCTTGTCCCCTGTCAAATCCCTGTGGTTTAATTTTATAGTCACCAACAAGAAGCGTTCATGTACGCCCGCCTCCAGAGCTGGCCCGCACATGAAGGCTCCCTAGGCCAACTGGTTGCTCCTGCCAGGACAGGCGCAGCGGCACATGCTAGCCGGCACATCTGACTTCGCGGCCCCTAACAGTTCTTTTTTATTTTTTTTATTTTATTCACATACTGCAGCCCATTAAAGGCTATTGCAGGAGTGGGTGAAAAAGAAAACAGAGCAGTGAATTACAAAAGTACCACTTCCGGGAACACAGTACAATATAACACACGAACGAAATACAATATACATGGCAATTCCATTCAGTAACAAAAAATAAACATCCAATGAATGGGCACTGCGGGGCGTACATATTAACAGAACAAAGCAAGGAACTATTGGTTAGGTACGACTTTCAAGAGAAGGCAGCACTTTTACGGGAGCTGGTGGAACTAGGGAACGAAGTTGAAGCCCTCAAGTTTAGAAACATTGTTGTCCAATAACATGAAGTACAGTAATCTACATCCCAAATCATGGTAAGCTTCATGATAAGTTTCTTTATTATAGACACTAAATTAATAGAATATACGTCTATTTTGTAATAACGAAGATTTTTTCCAAGCTGTAACGCCCTGCCTACGTGCCTTTTTGCAAAGCACAATACTTCTGAAAAACAAATAATCAAATTATTTTATAAATAAATAAATATGTGCCTTTGTGGGCATTTCGGCTAAAACATTAAAATAGACTATATACGCTCTACAAAAATTTTTCGAAAGCCCTACTTAGGCTCTTATTCATGCTCATGTATCAAATGGGTGTGTTAAAAGCACGCAAAAATGGTAGAGACGTTTACATGAAACCCACTGCCTACTCATTTGTACTTCTCATCAAATGCTGCTTTGCCAGAACTTAAAGCTGTTCGTGCTCGTGTTGATAATATATTGAAATGGACTTGAACTACTTTGATTTTTTTTTTGCTCTTGAAGCATTGTCTCTTTACATTATCATAGGCATTCTGAATTCACGAAATACATAAGTTTAAAGATGGTGCTTTTTTATGATTAGACAGAGATGAAGGAAACAATTTTACGCTACAGCAAAGCTTCAAAGAAGGTAAGTTGAATTCAAATTCAAATTCAAATTAGAAATTAGCATTCAAATTAGAAAAAAAAATTACGCCATCTACTGGGCCCCACCGACCTCTATGAGCTGGTCCACATCAAAGCGTGAAAATTGAAATTCCACGCCCACGGTGCTTCTACCCAGCCCACAACTTTATACAATAGAGGTCAGCGCACCCCATACAATGAGTTAGCGAAGCTCTTTTCCTTAGAATGAGGGTCTACCAGACTCCTCAGAGAAAACTGCAAATAGTACAGGCCATAACGCTTAGACTCTTATAAACAGATGTATATCGAAATCAGGCCTTCTTCCATAAGCTTTACCCCGACACTTACACATCCAGCTCATGCCCCCTGGAGTCGCTCCAGCTGGCTCATGCCAGCTGGAGCGACTTCGCGCGATCCGCTGTCGTGCCGAAAGACGATACCGACGATAATTCCACCGACGATCTACGAACAGCCCGGCGCATCCAAAAGAAGATAGAACGGCGCCTCGACAAATTAGACACCCAACGATGGAGCAAAATTTGTGCGTCGCTAGATTCTCGTTAACCACTGTCTCAGATATGGAGAATTGTGCGAGGCCTACGTTCTGTTCCAGAGCAGAGTTTTCCCTTCAAAGCCCTTGCACTTTTTCATCGTTGTCCCTTCAAAGCACTTGCACTTTTTTATCGCCAGCACGATATTGAGGTAGCAGAAGATTTCTGCGCTATGACCGTGGGCCAGACAGCATACACAAGCCTACATACAGTGAATCATAACCCTCACTCACGGGACCCACGCATGGATCTACCGATTACATCACAGGAGCTCGATGCTGCGCTCCTCTTGTGTAATAAGTCGTCGTCGACTGGCCCGGATGACATCTCATACAGGACGCTGTGCAACCTTGGTAAACGGGCACGAGAAGCACTCCTTAACGTCTTCAACAATTCCTGGCAAGCTGGCGTCGTTCCGCAAGATTGGAAGACTAGCCGCTTGGTACCGATTCTTAAGCCTGGCTAATCTCCCCTGGACATTGCCTCTCACCGACCGATCGCACTTTCGGGTTGCGTAGAATAGGTAATGGAGAGAATGATCTTGGCCAGGCTTGAATGGTACCTGAAATACTATGAGATATATCCGAACGCCATTGCTGGTTTTCGTCGTCACCGATGTTCGATCGACAATGTTATAGATCTCGTCACATAAGTCCAGCAACAAAAGGCATGTAAACGACTATCTGCTGCCATGTTCCTTGACATTAAAGAAGCATACGACAACGTTCTACATGACGCCATCCTCGAACCCATTGAGTCAGTGGGCCTAGGCGAGCAACTGTATTGTTGGACACGCAGTTATTTACAAGGGCGGACCTTATTTGTGAACACTGCAGATGGCCCGACCCCCCAACACCCAACGCATCGTGGAGTTCCACAAGGTGGCGTCTTGAGTCTAACCCTCTTCAACCTCGTTCTCATTGGTCTGGTAGAACGACTACCAAGTGTGGTCAAGTTATTTAAGTACGCTGACGACATCTGCGTCTGGGCATCTGGCGTGACAAGACCTCAGGTACGCGCAAGACTTCAGAAAGCTGTGACGTTGGTATCAGTGTACCTCAAGGACCAGGGTCTGATAATCTCGCCAGCGAAATGCGTATTGATTGCTTTTAGTCGAAAGCCAATGAGACCATACGCTATATCTATCGACGGCCAAGTCATACCATATGTCTGGACGCACAGATTGCTAGGCGTATTCATTGATAGAGACCTCTGATGGGGCCCACATGTGGCCCACTTGAAGAAGAGGCTGACATAAATTGCTAACTTATTCAAGTATCTTGGAGGAAAAACCTGGGGGACTTCAGTACATGCAGTGATGCAATTGTACAAGACGCTTTTTCTTGGCTATTTGCGCTACAGTTTGCCTGTGTTGACCAATACCTGTAGAACCAGCATTTGGACTCTCGAAAGCATCCAGGCTATGGCTCTGCGAGTTTGTCTGGGGCTACCGCGATGTTCATCTACAGCTGAGACAATCGAGATCGCTAATGACTACCCGCTGAAGACGCAAATCATGATGGATGTGCTCAGAGCACACGTGAGGCATCTTACTCGTGCCCCTGCCCATCATCTAGCTTCACTGCCAGAAGCCCGACCTTGGGCCTCATTTGGCCAGACAGTCTTGTCATATCGCACACGCATTCCTACGGGATAAACAACTCCATCCAGAATTTCAACTCCCCCATGGAGTATGACCTATGCAAATGTTGAACTCACTGTTTCAGGCATAGGGCCAAAAGCCCGGCTCTCGTCTTCAGCGCTAAAGCAGCTTTCTGTTCTCTTGTTATATGAGAAGTAAAGTGAGCATACTCATCTATATACTGACGCTTGAACTAAAGCGGATGGGTCTGCAGGGTCAGTGATCTTTCCTGCAACAGCGACAACGGTGAAGTTTCGGTTATCCCACCACACATCATCGACAGCTGCGAAACTTGCTGCTCTACGTAGCGCAATTCAAGGCAATTACCAGCAGAAAGCCAAGAAATGGAGCGTGTTCACGGACTCTAAGGCAGCACTACAGTGTTTAATATTCGTCTTACGCCGGGGACCTCATAAACAACTAGAGCTGGAAATTAGAGAGCTGCTTCACCACCTCTTTGACGAAGGACACAGAATCACGTTTCAGTGGCTTCCAAGTCACTGCGGCATATTGGGCAACGAACATGCCAATGCAGCTGCTCGATCAGCACACGAAGATGGCGAAGAAGAATCTATACGATTTTCAAGGACTGATGCTGCAATGACAATCCGAAAAATCGCTAATAAAGAATTAAAATCCCTGTAGAACGCCGAGTGCTTCCGGCACACGCGACTGCATAGACTGGACACGTCTCGTCGACTCCGGCCTCCGTCTGGACTCTCTCGACTTAAGACAACTGTGCTTTGCCGACTATGGCTTGGTGTCGCCTTCACCAAAGTTTTCGCTTTCCGAATTGGCATTGAAGACAGTGCTGCTTGCGGCCATTGCGGCAGCGATGAAACTATAGAGCACGTTCTCTGTCACTGCCCTCGTTACAGCGTTCAAAGATGGCAACAAGCTGCTGCGTTAGCTCACCTTGACGACAGACCTTTGTCTGAACAATCAGTGCTGGAAAGACTACATGATTTGTGTGCTCACAGAAAATCAGTGAAGGCCTTCTTGAACTTTTTGCGTGGCAGCGGCCTATCGTATAGACTGTAGCCCCCCAGCTCCCCCCCCTTTTTTTGCGCGCGTCTATTTCCCTCTTCGCTTTCTTTGCCATCTTTCTTCCCCATTCCCCCTTCCCCCAGTGCAGGGTAGCAAACCGGATGCTCCATTTTCTGTTTAACCTCCCTGCTTTTCCCTCATTTTATTCTCTCCCTCTCTCATGCCCCCTTTGTGCGTAAGCAGCTAACTTACAGCATATGCTCTGGTGATGCCCATCGTTACTGGGCAGCAATACGGCCAACCATGCGAAATAGTACTCTGCCAACAGAAGCCCCAACAAGGGGAATCAGCTTCGGGTCGTCAACAGATGTGCTAGTCACCTTAGCCTGCACGTCCTAACACGGGAGACGCCCACTGCGCGATAGTCACGTTTCTCAGAACTACAAAGTTCCTCCATTCATTCATCTCCGCAAAGTGAATAATCAAGAGTGGGCCAATGCCCAGCGCTCGTCGCTAAAAGCACGCAACATTAGCTCGCACATATAAACGCACGCATTCACACACACGCATGCAGACGTTGAAGTCGACGCCAGTGCTTGACGCAACGCCTCGATTTCGCATGCATCCCCACAGAATGCTACTGTGACGAATGCTTTATACTTTTGCAAGTGATTATTTCCTGATTTGTTCTTTATCGTGACTTTTCCAGGGAAAAGGATGAGCGCAGAGTGTGCGGGTGGCAGAGTTGCCGTGGCTATTCAAATCCCCTAAAAGCTACTGCTGAAGAAAGAGACTGAAGAAAAAGGAAGCGCGGCGAAACCGGCTTCGTGACCCCATCTGAGGCAGCACAGCCAAAGCTAGATGGATAGAGCTTCTGCACGCGTTACTACGCGAAATTGTACGTTTTCGTGCGACTAAGTTTCAGTCTCCCAAACGCATTCCACATGTTCGTCTTTGCACGAGCACCATTGAATAAATAGTCCTGTTTTTGGAGGAAAGAAATAAAATGATAATTTTTATGGAAAAGATTGAGAAGCTTTAGTGAAGAACTGAGATTTATTTAAAAAAGGCACGTCCAAGCAGGAACTGGGCAATCCGAAAAACAACGCAAAGGCACAAAAATTTCATAGATTTCATTGTATACTGGGTCGGCGCCGTTGTTCTCCTTCATTTGGAGACGCCAAAACTGTCTGCAGACACTTAAGTCATTAGACGGATTTAGTTAGGCGTCCGCAGCAGTCGTACGCACGCAGCCTGCCAGCCATTCGCAATGAGGGGCTGCGTCCGTAAGGGTTTGACTCTTCCTTTTCCGGCTTCTGCCAGTACTGTGCGGAAGGTGGCTGAACCATACCACCTGGTATGGACATGTCAGCTCATTCTTTCTTTAGCCACGAACTCAAATCCAACTAGAGAAGACTGGGAGGTAGCCCAGCTTGGCAGGCATGCCAGGACCTTCCGGCCCAACGAGCTACGGTACAGCGTGCCAGGACAGCGGCGATGACCAATGGGGTACTTGAATAGGGACTCCACCTAGCAGTGTAGGGAAGCTGAGCCCCTACAGACTGGTTTCCCTAGCAACCTCTGTTCTAAATGCGAATCGTTTCTTAGTGAACTTCGGTGACTTTGAGCGTATCTATCTATCTATCTATCTATCTATCTATCTATCTATCTATCTATCTATCTATCTATCTATCTATCTATCTATCTATCTATCTATCGATCTATCTATCTATCTATCTATCTATCTATCTATCTATCTATCTATCTATCTATCTATCTATCTATCTATATATCTATCTATCTATCTATCTATCTATCTGTCTATCTATCTGTCTATCTATCTATCTATCTATCTATCTATCTATCTATCTATCTATCTATCTATCTATTTATTTATCTAGCCGCGTACGACTTTTAGCTCTCCTCGTCGTTTCGATAATGGTATCGATAGCAAACTTGGTATGGCATAACATGACTGTATAAAAAACATATTTGACTAGTCATAACATGAAAATCATGATATGTATGTCATGAATGTTATGATTTACATTTCATGGTCTTGCTGCTCTAGCGGTGGTCTCGTTCACATAACATGTTGCGAAACAGGTATGGTATGACATGATTACATGACGAACACAAGCGACAGACTCTAACTTAAAAATCGTGACATGCGTGTCATGTAACATGACTACATGCCACGCTCATGACGCGCTCACGGCCATTTCGCTAGCGTCACAATTACCAAACTTGGTATTACAGTAAGTGAATAGATTACGAAGGTACGTAACTGGTGCAAACATGATAATCATGAGATGCATATAGTGTAACAACATCACTACATGCCACGCTCATCATGGGCTCGCGGCTGTTTAGCTAGCTTCCCATATACCAAACTCGGTATTACGCGACGCGAACGAGCGATATAGGTAAATGACAGATGCAGACATGATAATCATGACATGGTGTCATGTAACAACATTACTACATACCACACTGATCATGCGCTCACGGCGGTTTCGCTAGCCTCACATATACCAATTGTGGTATTACGTGACGCCAATGGATTACGAAGGTATGTGACTGGTGCAAACAGGATAGATGCGTGTCATGTGAGAACATGACACGCATGGACGGTCACACAGACGGACGCATGGATGGACGGAAGCAAGAACGAATGGACGGACGAATGCTTCGCCCCACTCTCCATTATTCACTCCGTGGATATGCTGCCAATTTTTTTTATTGTTCAACAACGCACAGAAGAAATCTCTCACCGGCACCACCTTGGAGGTCAAAAGGTAAGACTGGTTACACACTACGACTACTACTACGATTACGAGGGACGAACGGATGCCGCAATAAGGAGCTTCGCCCCTAAAATATTGCTGGAGTGCAAATTATTGCCAACGAGTGAAGCCGTACCCACCGTAAAATCGCGACTGTGGCAGCATCTTGCTGGGGCCATGATGAACTCCTGGCGTTCAGCGATTAAGAAGGAGCTATTTCTTCACACGCACAGCGATTTTACCGTGGCAAGTCTTGCTGGTCAAAAAATGATCACAATGCGTCCTTCTGTTTCTAGTTTTTTTAAGTAAGTGATGAATTCATGGCAAGTGCTATTGGAGAATAAGACACCGATATTCATCACTGTCAGTTATTTCATCAGAAAGAACTATCTTTCTATTTACGATTAACGTAGCCTTCAGTGTGGCTGGTCAAAGCCACTTAATGTCTAAATGGGCACCTTCTGAAAATAGCTTGTTTCTTAGACATTTGGAGGGCAAAATGTGGCATTAATATTGCCGCCAAAGCATTGTGGTAGCTTCCACTACAGCAATCTTTAGAGGCGAAGCTCCTTATGCTGTGGGCCGTGCGTTCCGATGTATGTAGTAGTGTTATGCGGAGTTCTCTTTAATTGCGAAGCTTCTTGAGCCGTGGGTCATGCGTCCGCGAAAGTACTAGTAGTAGTAGTAGTAGTAGACGTCGTCGTAGTAGTAGTAGCAGGGAGCCAGGAGGGTGGCCTGTTTTTCACTTATAGAAAAATTCGAACCATGTTCACTGAAGCACCGGCTTTGCGACCGTCTAGTAGCACTCGAATGTCTAACGAAATCTTTCCGGAACTAGTTGGTGTCGTCGTTGCGGGGAGTCGTCGATTCGCGGATGCGTCGATGGCAGTACTTTGAGCTAGTATGAGTGGCCTGGCCCCCGACGGTCGCTGTGATTAGTTTTCCCGGCGTGGGCTGGGTGACAAACCCTAAGCCACGCTCTATTAGGTACGACGATTAGAAAAAAATTGACGTGGTGATGGGGAGCGTGACTGGTACAAGCTAGAATGACAAAGGTCCGCGCTGCTGACCGAACCAGGGTGGCGGTGAGTTCGTCAAAAATCCATGTAGTCTGAGTTGTCGTTAAGAGCAATGTCGGTATATATGCCCGGCTTCGCCACAGTGTAAGCAGAGAGGACGTTGATCTGAAACACGCCCACATCCAATTTCCGCGAGGCTAGGCGAGGTACGCTGTAACATGGGGCCGATGGAACTGTCTTCAGTGTGGCCGGGGCCACGGTGGGCTGCGGAATTGCAGTTGTAACCAGTCGCCACAAAGCTTGACCATACGAAATGCGGGAAAATTGACTGGATGGCTGATAATCCCGCTTAAAAGCCAGTTATTTCATGGCATGCTGGACTTCATCCTGGACTACGCTGGACAACAAGAAGATTGTGGGCGGTGAGAGCCCGGACAGTTCCTGAAGGACTTCGCGGATTACTGAGCGTACCAGCATTCGGAAGAAATCCATTTGGCTACAAATAGTTCCCACGTAGTCTGTTGAAGCGTTGACAGGTCGGTCATATGACGGGGCCTTATGCCTAAGAGTGGCTTCAATGGCGACGCCTTCTGTGAGAAATACTGACACTGTCTTGGGTGGACTGCGCACGAGCCCACCGAATAGCTGCTGTTTCCCTCCGCGCATGAGGTACCGCACCTTCCTTTCTTCTGGCATGCCGGGGTCAGCTCAGTGAAAAATACGCGTCATGTTCTCGACTTACATCGCAATTTCTTCATTCAGCATTTGTATGCACGACTGAAGATCACGCTCAGCTCCCTCCCGATGGTCAGGGCTGGCATAGGTCCCAAGAAGCCGGCGTTTACAGACTTGTCATGATATTAGGATGCCTGCTGTGTTCTCATACCATACGCGTGCACCGTCCAAAAGACTTAAATAGACGTTCCGCATTTTGTCTGCGTCATCCCACTGGTTGTGGATGGCAACAGACTCGTAATGAACGAGCCATCCTCCGACATCCTCAGGTGCAGTGCCAAGAAAGGGAGTCTGCGTTCGCGGTGTCAGTAAGGTAAAAGAAAATAGCGTTGTGCCGTTGGTACCAGTGTACCGGTTGGGTTGGTGTCTGTACGGCTGGTCGGAGCCACGATGTTGTCTGGGAGCAGTCCAAACTCGGGGGTTGTCTTCGAAGTCGGGGGTTGTCTTTGTCTTCGAAACAGCCGCATCAGCGGCTGTTTCTGAGGGGACCTGTTCCCTAAAACAAGAACTTAACTCAGTAAAATCCATCGTGGAACAACTTACCGCAAAAAATGACGACCTAGAAAACCGATCCCGGAGAAACAACGTTATTTTTCATGGCATTTCGAAAGAACTCGAGGAAACAAATGCGTCACTGCTTTCAAAGGTGTCACAGTTGATTACAGATGAACTTGAAATGGAATGCCCGCGAAATCGAAAGATGCCATCGCTTATTAGGGAAAGGTAGCGAAGGCCGTCCTACTCCTACTATCATTGAACTCCTCGATTTAAACGACAAAGTTGCGATTATGAAAAGTGCCAGGAACATCGAAGACCTAAATGTTCGCGTTACTTAGGATTTTACAGCTCGCGTACACATAATACGTAAAAAATTGTGGGAAGCAACAAAGTCATTTAGAGATGCTGGCACGAACGTCCGCATTATCTACGATCACGTCTTCATTGACAATGTTCGTCACGACTGGGACAATGCTTCTAACTGTCTCATTCGATTCAACAGCCGCACAAAAGGTATTAAAACCGCACTCCCTCCTCCCAATCCTCGATGACTACCACAACAGAAGAATGCTAACTTACACCTCTTAAACATCAATGCTAGAAGTATAGTAAACAAGTTTCCTGATTTCCTATCAATAATTTTAGCTCATGGAGCGCACATTGTTGGTGTCACTGAGACCTGGCTGCATGAGAGTAATCCATGATATTGAAATCACTCCCCCTGGATTTACCGTACTTCGGTCGCACAGGTACAGTGGGCGAAGAGGCGGGGTGGCACTTTTTTTTCGTTCAGACTTGAAGTTTCGTGCAATTCAAGGGCCTATCGTAATAGAGTCAGTGTGGTGCAAATTTTACTTTGAGCACATCACTATCATAATAGGCGTTTTTTACCGACCTCCGGGATCGTCAGCGGACTCTTTGATCACCTTGACAAATTTTATTAGTGAGCATAACTACAGTATCGGAAATATAATCCTTATGGGAGACTTTAACGCGCCAGGAATTCAATGGTCCACCCTGTCTTTAAGCGATTCGCCCTCTCTAACAGACACAGAGCTGCTGAAATTTTCTCTGTTTCTCGGCCTAACCCAAGTTGTTCGAGAATTTACAAGAGAGTCTGCAGTTCTCGATTTAGTCTTTCTTAGCCCTACTCTCTTAGAAAGCACGTTTAACTGCCTTGTCACTGAAGGAATTTCCGATCATAAAGCCGTTTTCGTCTCACTCTCATGTCGTGTACCCACACCGAATATTGTGTATTCCACTTATCATGACTTTAACCGTGCAGATGACGTCAGTATCCTAACAGTTCTAGAGGATTCATTTGAAAATTTTGAACGGCTTAGTGAATCTAGCGACGTCAACGATTTGGTTTTTTTCTTTGAAAGTCTTGTGCATTCTTGTATCACCCGCTTTATTCCGATAAAAACTAAGAAAAAAAAAGTCCGGTTGCCATGGATGACGAGGGAGTTGTTACAACTGACACGTCGCGTAAAAAGGTTACATTGTTCAATTAGACGACAGACCTCCCCGTCACTTAATGAGTTCAATAAACTTAAAGAGGAATTAAGAGCCAAAACTAAAGCCACCAAAGATTTCTATTACCAAGTGACAATGAAAACCCTGATGGTAACAAATCCAAAAAAATCTTGGAGCTCCATCTTGCCGAGTTCAACGGAACCAAACACAATGGACATTCATGGAGCTTCCACAAGCAATCCTGTCACAATAGCCAATGCATTTAATTCTTATTTTAAATCTGTTTTTACCATTGATAATTTTCAAACACCTACCTTTTCACTGGCCAACCCTGCACCCTCAATTGGTGACGTATGTTTATCTGAAGAAGGTATTCTAAATTTGATACTTAACTTAGACACTAAAAAAAGCCCTGGCCCAGATAATATTCCCAACAACTTTTTAGTACGATATGCTTCATGTACAAGCCGCTACCTTATGATAATATACAAAAAATCCCTAGCAACAGCAACAGTTCCATTATCATGGAAGCTTGCTAAAGTGCTCCCCTTTTTTAAAGCTGGATGCAAATCCTCGCCGGCTAATTACAGGCCTATTTCCTTGACATCTCACTCATGCAAAATATTAGAGCACGTCATATACAAACACATAGTTGAATTCCTGGAAGCTAATAATATTCTAAACCAGTTTCAACGCGGCTTTAGACGCGGTTTCAGTACAATCACTCAACTTACCGAATTTAGTCATGATGTTATTGAAGCCATTGACTCGAGTTATCAGGTAGATGCTACTTTTATTGACTTATCGAAAGCTTTCGATACAGTTCTCCCTTCCAAACTTTTACTTAAACTTAATTTCATATTAAAAAACCCGCTGCTCGTAGGTTGGATATCTAGTTTTCTCTCGCATCGCTCGCAGTATGTATTTTTTAACTCAACGGCATCCAGTACCGCTGATGTAACTTCAGGTGTTCCGCAGGGCTCAGTACTTGGACCCCTTCTTTTCTTATTATTTATTAATGACATATCCGGTAACATAACGTCTCAGATTAGGCTATACGCCGATGACTGCGTGATTTATCAAAAAATCACTTCTGCTGAGGATCACGAGAAACTGAACAACTCATTTTCCAGTTTTTGCACTTGGTGCCAAGCCTGGCAAATGAACGTAAATTTCCAAAAAACTGTGTGCATGACATTTTCTACTCGGTCATCCGCTCATCTATTTCCCTACTCATTCGATGGTTGTCATTTAACAAGAAAAATGGAATATAAGTACCTCGGCCTTCATTTCACTCACAACATGTCCTGGTCCAAACACATTGATATTACGTATAATAAAGCCCTGAAGAGATTAGGTTACTTACAGCGCGGTCTCCAGTTAGCACCAAAAGAAACCAAGCTCTTAACATTTAAAACGTTAGTACGGCCATTACTCGAATACGGTTGTGTCGTGTGGAATCCACACAAAGCGTCCGACATTGCAAAACCAGAATCCATACAAAAAAAGCCGTCCGTTTTATCTGCCGAAGATATGACCGGGATTTTTCGCCTACGTCCAACTTAGCACCTTTGGGTTTAACTCCTTTATCTGCCAGGCGTCATTCAGAATGCTTAAACCTCCTGTACACCTTGTATAATTCGCCGCGCTTACCCTCGCTCCATAGGTATCTGCAGTTTGCCACACCACCCTCTGTTCACACCAGGAGTCAACATGCGCTAAATATTACGCCACTTCACCCCAAAACTGATTTGTTTAAGTATAGTTTTTTTCCCTTCACTATTGTGCTCTGGAACTTGCTATCCGGCGATACCCGCGGGCTCCCTTTGGAGCAGTTTCTGAGTGCAATATCACATGCGTGTTAAGTAGATATTTTCATGTTCTTTTGCTTTCTGTGCTCTTGCTCTGTTCATTCTGTACCTTGTGTAGTACTATGAACCACAAATTTGTGCCATATGCTCATGTTTTTGTTTCTGCTTGTTATCACCTGATCATTTGTATGTCCACTCCTGCAATAGCCCTAATAGGGGCTGCAGTATGTATAAATAAGTAAATAAATAAATAAATAAAGTCTTCTGCTGGCGTTGTCACAGGAGTGACCACTGGTACGACGCTTGAGTTCTTGCTATTCGGAGGGGTAAGGTGTGTAGAATACCCGGCAACTTCACCTGTTTGTCACGTACTAAGGGCTGTAGAGACAAGACGAGAACAGCGAGGCAGAAAGACACGAGCGTGTATCGTGAGCGAAGATCTAACACACCTTTGTCTTTGTCCTCTTCGCCCTTTTTGGCGAACTACGGCTTGCCGGCTCACAACACAAGGCGCCAATATTTTGACTTGCATGTGACAAATAGTGCACTTGCGGCCCTCACTGGATTATTATACAACAGAACTGGTATTCTGTGGTGTGATTGTATGACGAGGTAGAATGACAAGTGTTGGCATGAAGTTAGGACGCGAATGGCATTTCCGGCTTGATTCGCCTGTGATGTTCACAGTGTTCTTGTGGGCGTTTCATTGAGTAAATTGGTAAGACGTGACATGAATGCGTTAAGAACGCAAATGGCAGGCCATTCATTGTGCAAACCAGAATGCGCGTTAAACTATCATGGTGTATTTCAGATTGTACATGCATGCGTGCATGAAAAACATCTGACATATATTGACCTATACGCTACAACATGGATGACATCATTTGCCTAAAAAACAAACGTGTCGCTCGAATTTGCTCGATTCTTCGCATGACATTGAATCCCACAATGGGAGGGAACAACCGTAGTTTTCGGTAAGCCTTTCCTAGCAATGACGCGACTCTGCAGTAGCGCATATGCTTGCCACACAGGCCGCCCGGGTAAGACTCTCACGTAGAATTAAAACTATTTATTACAAAATGTACTCTCACCATCCTTGATTTTTCTATCATTCTCACAACGACTGACGCGATAATTTTGGAGAAGTTAGCTCTTTACCATCAGATAATATTTCGGAGCAGACAGGGTTTGTAAGCAAAGCCTGCCTCTGATTTTCGCCCATACCCTCGATAAAACATAGGAATAGTTTAGACTCCCGCACGATCGGGCCTTGCCGCGAACGAGGCGGCTCGTGCCAGTGGCCGAGGATTTACACTCCGTATCTTCTTTCATGTAGAAGGCGCCTTTTACAGCACGAGATTAACCTATTTATTTCTGTGACATTTGCACACACTACCAATTAGAGCTTCTAACTATTCCGCCACTGATACGCGACTCATCACGCAGGTATGAAATTCCGGGGCGACTGCTGTACACTTAATTATCGACATAATTTGGCCGCAAATATCACAATTACAGAGCGAAGGATTTTACATTGCCAAGCACAAGTGGCACTTTCTACTCGAGTAGACCGAGCGCAAATCAATACTTAAGAAACAACATACAGACATGCACAGTCTTCATACAGCCCTATGCTATTCAGCTATCCAACAAATTTTTCTCCGATATAGACAACGTCACCGACGTGTCACCGATACACCTTTCTCTATTTTTTAATGTAAAAAGCTTCCATCAACTCACGCGCAGTTTTATACCTACTTCTACGTAGAATCTACTTCTACCTAGAAAAGTGATGTATGCTCGCACTTTTTGTTCCCCTTGCTTCCTACACCGCATTAATACAACAGTTATCTTTCTCTCTCTTTGTAATTTGTGTCTCTTACAGGGCAAACAGAAACCACACCATGTGGCGCTGCCCCCAACATCCTCTTCCTTTTTTTTCTGAAACACCTAATCTCTAATGAAGAACAGTGGGAGGTAGCCTTGCGTAGCTCGAGGCCTGACGTTCAGTAGGCCATCCTGGAGTGGCCTGAGAGCGTCGAGGAGGCGTGCTCCAAGAAGTTTCGCTTCGTCCTTTTTCATATTGACCTCTTTCGTTTAATAAGGGAGAAATAAAGCTACTCATTCCTGCATTCGTTTACTCATTTATATAACATTTATTCAGCAAGTTAGTAAAACTTAGATGTCAATGAAGTTTGCATGCTGAGAAAGCCCGCGATAAATGCACAGAACTAAAAATAACTTGATTTGAGTGAACTGGTGCTCCGATAGACGATACTTGAGAAGAGTAAAAAGAAGAAAAAACGATTTAGGTGGTAAAAGATAACGGATGCAATGAGAGTTCAAATTCAAACGTTAAAAAAAAACACTCCGCAGGACGTCTCAGGAAAGGAAAGCAATCATGGTTAATGCGACTTATAAAGCGTTTCAGAACTGCAAATCTGAATTGCGTAACGAGTGGTTCGTCCAATGCAACAACCCACCATAAAAGCTTGTTCTTGTTCAGCTGTTAACTGTGCTGCATACTCACTTCAGACATAGTTTCTCATCGTCGTCCGCCACTGCAAGAATTATTGGCACAATATTTCTTCCAAGTGGTCAGTGGACACCACGTTTCTCAGAAGAATGACGAAGGACAGCATAGGGAATGCCAGTTTAACACCCTTAAATTATTATTAATAATGCCGTAGTGGGTACGCAGGAAGTGTGCTTGCGGCA
The DNA here is from genome assembly GCF_013339725.1 of Rhipicephalus microplus. Lineage (NCBI taxonomy): Eukaryota > Metazoa > Arthropoda > Arachnida > Ixodida > Ixodidae > Rhipicephalus > Rhipicephalus microplus. Next base: position 42,286,702 of record NC_051173.1, read on the forward strand.
GGTACGCAATGGCTGTTTAGAAAGGCTCTGAAAGGCCGCTCTTCCACCTTTCGCTACAAATGTGCTGTGCCTAACACGCATGCCTGGCGTTTATCTTCCATTTCTTCAAAGATTTTTTGAGTCAGAAATAAAGCTCTTGGCTCCAAAGTGTCCGATTCGTGCGTGTGAAAATGGAAATTTTTTTGTTTTTAAAATGCTCGGCTTTTTTAGGCGTTTGTTTTTCTTTTTGGGGAAGAACAATATGAGCATCTCAAGGATATATTTTTGCGTTTGTTTTATAGAACTTATAAAGGCGCTTTTTTTTCTATAGCGAATACCAACTGCCTGCAACAAGATCTACGGCAAAGCAGCAGGATAAAGTTATTACCTAGGCCTTATGTCTTGACTGTTTTATGAGTAAGTTTATCCGGATTAATCGCACAGTAACATGCATGAACACAGGACGTTACAGCATTTCGTAAGTAAGACCATTGGCATTGAGCTCTTAAATGAGGAGAGCCGAACAGTTTGTGTTTACCGAACACGTCCGCTGGTAACTGTGCTTGTCTTCTCAAGCTTTATTTTTTAACGCAGTATTGATTACGACCGTAGTTTATTTACACCAGTGGCACGCAATCAAACAGCAGTGATATTCAAATGATTTTTGCCTTCACCTCGAATCATAATGTATTGTGACGAAACAATAAAATTGCACTCAGTTCCATTCAGGTGATGAACATTGCATGTCTTTATACTTATATACAATAGTTACAAAGCTTCAAGGAGGGAAAAAGGGATCTCGATGAAGCAGTGTTGATATGTAGGAAACGTGGACATTTTACGGTCCGACAGATTTGCGACATACATTCGAAAGTGTGAGCGACACCTCCGACAGTGTCGATCACCTACGTCTTTTATCGAGTAGGACGGACGAGCTCGGAGCTTTGAATTTCTTGATGTGTTCTAGATGCTCGGCAGAGGTTGCACATCAACATTTCTGTATTGCTAGTTGTATATATCTTTCTGCTGCCTTGTTCGCACCACTGATATTCTGCTTTCCCGGCAGAGGGCTACTTATATACATTATTCATGAGGGCGCCTCAGGAAGGAGTCTGGCACCCTCTAAATGTTAGTCGAACGTCTAAGCTATGTGTGTCTCGCTTTTTTCTTGTTGAGAAGCACAGACAGCACAACACGTGTGCATCGTTACTTTTTAACCTCAACAATGTTCTAGACGTGTGCAGTTTGCAATGACCTTTCTTTTCTAGAGGACCGACGCTGCGCTCTTGAAAAAAAGCGGTGCTGTCTTGACGAGATCCTTTGATCTTGCCGACAAAAAGTGGTATTTTGCTGCACAAGTACTGGCTGTTCTCTTCCGGTGTCGCATTGCGACACTGGTTAGGTAACTTCAGGCAAGGCTTCTCATTTTTGCAGAGTGTGTGCTGCGCATAAGAGGACCGCCATATTCTCGTAGAAATATTTACAAATTTTTTCACATCAGTAAAAAAATTAGGACAATTTTATCGTTTATTGAATACTAAGAATTGCATAAGAAGACTTTTCTCGTCCATGAGATTTCCTAGGTGTGATCTGATAGTGCTAAGTACAAATCAGATAGGCCTTGAACTGTTGGCACGATTTATAAATATCATAGATGATTAATCAACTTGCCCTATATGAAAAGTATTTTTCACCCTTCCAACTTGCACATATTCAGACCACATCAATATTAATAAACTCTTCTTATCACCTGACAAAACATTTTGGTAGTCGTTGCACTGGTTTGCTAAACAATATATTTTGTTACTTTCTGCAAGTTAGTAGCAGCTGTTACACGGACTCCGCTACTAGAGGCCTTATTAAAATGGTAAAGGCCAAGCAAACGGGATAAGAATGCAACAATTCTTGTATATTTTAGTCACTAATACCCCATAAACCCCTGGAAAACGAAGTAGGTGTCGGTACACATGGAACCTTCAGCAACTTATTTCAAAATGACATGGTTGGTAGCCATGCTAAGCCTGTTAGCGTGAAATATTGGTAAAGCCGCGGATACCGTACGCAATAATTTTGTAAAGAAAACAGTGTGTTTTATATTTCGTAGGATAAATGTCATATAGTATGAAAAGGTAGATAATTTCGCGGATAAATCGGTGCATCACGAGCATATCTATATCAGGCAGGCATATCAAACATATGGTCTTTAGTATACGAAAATCAATACCTATCGGGAGTATAGCTTTGTAACATTAGTCTTGTGATTAATATAAACGTGCCAATTTGTATGAACTTTGCAGTGATGAATACATTCAACATTATCTCTAATAAAAAACCTCTAAACACAGCAAATGTGATTGTGTAAGAGACAAAGGCGTTTCCTAATAAACTGCATTCGTGTATTTGTCTCAATTAACTAACAAAATGCAAAAAACTTAAAGAAGAGAGAGAGATAAATAGAGAGGAAAGGCAGGGTGGTTAACCAAGCTTCGCTCGGTTGGCTACCCTACACTTGGGGTGGGGGAAAGAGAGAATAATAGAAAGGAAATAGAAAAGAAGAGGAGTAAGAAATAGAAGGATGAATAGTCAGCTCGAGACTACACAGCATGGTGTCACACTGTTCTTTCACAAGCGGTCGTGAAGTCTGGTGGTCCTTAAGAAGTGCAAGAGGGCTTTTCGTGGCTTTGCGTGTATGGGAGACTGTCCGACATGGTCCCAGGATCTTCTCTTTTGTAAGCGGCCGTGAATCCAGCTGACGGAGCTTGCCTTCCATAATACGTCGTTCAGACTGGTATGCTGGGCAATGACATAGAATGTGCTCGAGCATTTCCTCGCAGGCGCAGATGTTGCATGCCGAAGTGCTCGCCATTCCAAGGAGACAAGAGTACGCATTCGTAAATGCCACGCCCAACCTCATGCAACACAGTAAAGTTTCAGCGCATCGTGGGAGCCCGTATGGCAAACGAAGTTGCAAGTTTGGGTCGATCGAATACAGGTCCGTGTTGGAGAAACCCGGTGTATTTCATTGTACGAGAGTTGTACGGCGAGTAAGTTATTGTAGTCGTCTTGCAGTGTCAGTTCTCAAGAGTGGTATGGACGTACGCAGGTCTTGGTCATGACTCGATCGAGCAGCTTCATCCGCGCGGTCATTGCCGACAATTCCGCAATGACTTGGCAACCACTGAATTGGAATATCGCGACCTTCCTTGAGCGCTCCGTGGTAGTTGCGTCTTATCTGATATACGAATTGTTCGTGTAACCCGTGCTGCATAGCAAACCGTAGTGTCTGTAAGGCTGACCACGAGTCGCAAAAGATGGCCGATTGGTTAGGTTGCTGCCGAACAATGTACTTTACTGCCCTTTGAAGCGCTGCGAGCTCTGCTGCTGTCGACGTCGTGGTGTGAGAGAACTTGTATTGAAGCAATATATTATCAGATGGAAAAACCATTGCTCCTGTAGAGATGTTGTAATTAGTGGAGCCATCGGTGTAAACATGTATGCGGTCGAAGTACCTTTCGTCCAACGGTCGCAAAGTCAAATCCTTCAGGGCTAGAGGTGACATGCCTGCCTTCTTAACGATTCCAGTAACTGATAAGCACACGTCAGGTTGACGGATACTTCATAACGCAGCTGCTGGATGCGTCGCAAGTTTGAAGCCAGACGATAATATGTCCTGATGTTTTGTCACAATACCGCAGAACGAATTATGGGGCCTTCGCACTATCAAAGACGCTAAATGATGTGATGGTAGCCGTGATAAATGCCGAATGTATGCTCTCAGCGTCTCGACAATGATATGCGTTGTGACCGGCTGTTCATTGTGCGATGACAATAGTTGCCACAGTCAATGAGGATCTTGGAAGGCAAAGACATGTCCGAAGTGCTTGTGCTTGTACGCTTTGTAGTGCATGGATGTTTGTCTTGCACGTGTTGGACAGGACAGGAAGGCTGTACCGGAGAATTGCGAGAAAGAGGGCTGTATAAAGCTGTAACATGGAGTGCACGGATGGATCCCATGATTTTCCGGCGACGAACTTGAATACATTCTCAATGCCAATGAGCTTTTTCTTCAGGTGTGCGATATGCGGGCTCCATGATTAGGTCACGATCTACGATGACACCTAGGAATCTATGACTGCTCTTATATGCGATCACTCCGCCATCGATGCACAATGGGTAAAAAGACATCGGTTTGCGTGTAAATGCCACCGCTGCGCATTCTTCTGTGGCGGTAGTCAACCCTTGCTGGCAAAGGTATGCCGATGTCATCGTTGCCGCTTTCTGTATCCTTGCGCGCACTTGAGGCCGTGTCACGCAGGACGCCCAAATGCATATATCACAGCGCAGAGAGATATATAAGCTGTCTGTGGTAGCATTTCGGTGAGCCCCACCAGAACCAGGTTGAAAAGAGTCGGACTCAAAACGCCGCCTTGTGGCACCCCACAACTTGTGAAATGCTTATTCGTAGGCCCATCTTCAGTTAGAACAAACATTGATCTCTTTGTCAGTTAGCTTCTTACCCATACAAAGACACGACCTCCAAGTTCAGCTGCTTCAAGAGCATTGAGAACAGCCTCATGGGTCCCGTTGTAATAGGCACCCTTCACGTCTAAGAACAGAGCTACCGACAGCCGCTTTTGAGCTTTCTGATGCTGAACAGGGGTCACTAAGTCAATAACGCTATCAACTGAGGACCGACCTCGTCGAAAACCTGCCATAGCATTAGGATAGGTGTTATAATGTTCCAGGTACCATTCCATGCGTGTAAGCAGCATCCTCTCCATCACCTTGCCAACGCAGCTTGCTAGTACTATAGGCCGGTATGATGCCAAATTGATTGGAGACTTTCCGGGCTTCAGCAAAGGCACCAGTCGACTACACTTCCACTCATAAGGCACCATTTTATCATGCCAAGACTTATTGAAAATGTCCAGGAGACAGCGCTGGACCTGCGGGCCTAGGTGACGTAGGGCAGTATAGGTAACTTCATCCGGACCTGGGGACGATGAGCGTCTGCGTATGTTCAATGCCGCATGAAGTTCTTTCATAGTGAATGCAACCTCCATTTGCTAATCTCGTGTGACGGGAGAGTCCTGTGGCAATAGATCGATCGGTATAAAGATGTCGCCAGCGATCTTTGCACAAAGTTCACCAGAAACATCAAGCTGTGAGCGACGTTGATGTAGCGTCAGAGCGCCGAAGCGATGATGCTGTTGCGGATGTGAATGAATACCTCGAAGAGTCCTCCACACGGGCGACAAAGGCTTTCGCTGGTCTAGTGAGTCACAAAAACTCTTCCATCGTTCCTCCTGGAGTTTGTGCATTCGACGCTGGATTTTCTTGTGAATGCGTCTGGATTCTTCAAGGTCATAGATTTCGTGCGTATGTATCGTCTTTCGGCACGTCGGCAGACCGCTCGTAGTTGTTCCAACTCTTGGTCAAGTGCGGAACGCCTCGATTCTTTCAGACATATCTTCGTAAAAGTCTCCATCGCACAACAAATCACTTCTTCAATGTATTCCGGTGGCTCGTGCATGCACTTGCACTTGAGTGTCCAGGGGAAGAAGAATTGTCCAGGCCTCTGACTGTCACGTACGTGGGGATATGGTCGCTGCCGTGGGTTTCAATATCCGTGAACCATTGGACTCTCGTGACAATGCTATGTGACACTAATGTCAAGTCCAGGCAACTGCTATAAGTTACTCCTCGGAGATAAGTAGGGCTGCCGTCGTTCAGCACCTGAAGCCCGTGCTCTGATGCGAGATCAACTAGGTTTGTGCCTTTTCGATTTGTCCTGATGCTTCCCACAGTGGATGGTGGGCATCGAAGTCACCCATCAATATCCGAGGTTCAGGAGTGGTTGCAGATATGTCATAATTATCTGTTGATCCAGTCGCATGTGACGGCACTATATATACGCCTATCAGCGTAAACGACAATTTCTTCTTTTTAACATATAGGCACACGTAGTGATTTTCATTATGAGACTCTACTCTTTGGCGAACATAAGTGAGTTCTTTACGGATGTACACAGCAACTTGACTTCGCTCAATGCACGGTGAAGAAACGAAGGATTCATAGCCCGACAGTCGAGGTATTTTCGAAAAATGCGGTTCACAAATGACGATGATGGGAAACTGATTCTCGAAAACGAACTGTCGAAACTCAGGAATTCTTGACTGTAGACCTCTAGCGTTCCACTTAATTATGGAAGTACGCTTGACTTCTTCTCGAAAAGACTGATGTGGTCTATGGTGCGGCATCTTGTTACTGAAGTCCGGCAAGAATTGGTTTTAGTATGTCCAAGACTTACAGTGCGCATTTAGCGGCAGGGATCTGTAGACTAGCCAATAGAGTACGGCAACATTCATGAATGACCTCAATACAGCGAAAACTTGTACGTCTTGGGCGGATAGACTGCCTGCTGGGGGTATATCAGTTGTTGACTGTCGATGTTGAGGTTCCGTAGACACGTGTACCCATGGTAAAGCGGGCCAGTCAGAGCCAGATGTTCTCTGTTGTGCCACAGTGTCTTCCGGCACTTCCGAACGTACACCACCTGGTGGCGGGGGCGGGGGAGGTCGCTGTGGTGATGGCGGCGGTGGTGGTGGCAATGGCGGTGTAAGTGAAGGCACTTTCGGCACAGGACTGCTTTTTCTTTTCTTCGAGCACCGCCGTCGTTGAACAACCGTTACCGCGTCCTTTCGTGAGAATCCGTCTTTCACCATTCGTCTCAGAATGCTACTCTCCTTCTTTAGTACTGGGCAGATTTTGGATGAGGTCTCATGGTTCCCGTTGCAGTTGCTGCATTTTAGGAGAATTGCTTGGCAAGCCTCTGCTTTGTGGGGTCCGGCGGAACGTGGGCATGCTTGCTTGTTGCTACACACAGCACTAACATGACCCAGTTTTAGACAGTTGTGGCACTGTAGTGGCCTTGGGATGTAAGGTCGGACAACATGACGAAAGTAACCAACCTTCACATGTGATGGGGTGCAATCACGTCTGAAGGTCACCTTGATGCAACGGGATTTGCCAAGCCGGCCTACTTGCAATATGTCCGTTGCCTCAGTAGCTGGCTTTATCAGCACAGGAAGGTGTGCGTTCGGTATGAAATTGTCAACGCCATAAATGACGCCCGTCGTCATGTCACTATTCTGTGGAATGTAGGCACTAAGATTGATGCCTCCAAGCTCCGAGAATGTTCGCAAGGTATGTAGTGCAGCCGGGTGCTCAACGTTTATGGCCAAGATATTCTTCCGTAGGTTGAGTCGAATATCCTTTATCTAATTAGGCGCGATAGCCCCGAGACGCACTGATATCACTTGCCTGTTAATACTTTTCAGGTTGATCTAAGAGTCGACAGAAACAAAAAGTATGGTATGGTGTTTAGAACTGCATTCTTCCTTCACGGCGGAGACGCTAGCTGGCGAAGACGCGCTGACCATTTTCCTTTTAGCTTTACGCTTCACTGCAGGGATGAAATCGTCGTCGCTATTTTTACTACTCGCCGTGTACAGTTCAGTGCTGTCACTGGTGCTGTCCTCCTTTCGGCTGTTGCGCTTCCTTGAGGTTGACGTCGAAGGCGACGCCAAGTTTGGATTGCGTACGTTGGGGTCTGCATTCATCGCTGCCCGAAGGAGAGCGACGATTCTCAGGATAAAGCGTAAATGCACAAAGAAAAACCCGAACGAAATAAGCAGCGAAATGAGCAGCAAACTAAAGAAAATTATCCCCGAATAATAAACGCTAGTGCGGGAGTTATTTGTGAATTTCAAAGGAATATGTTTGACAAAACGAGAAAAGGAACAAAGCAACCATCTTGATAGCTTTAGTTGTTAGTCACACTTGTTGGTGAGACGTGACAATCCACCTGTTGTAACTTTGTACAGTTTACTTATACCCGACATGTTACTGTGAAGGCTGCACCACGAATAAGATAAAATGAAATAAAAAGGTGGTACTAAGTACATATTCCTTCCCCACAATTATGTCGCCTCAAGTTAAAGCAAAAAAAAGCACCCAAATTCAGCTCTTTCTAACGAATAATTTAGATTTTTTCCTAACGTAAGCATTGGGTCTGCTAGACCAACAATTTCGAATATTTCTGATGGATGTTTCCTAAAAAGAAAGATGTCAATGTCATGAGAGCTTGAAAGCTAGCATACTGAAGGCAAACCTGGAATAGCTTTTTTTTTGTTTACTGTAGGAACGTACGTTTTCGTTTATACGAAAGCAACTTCTTGTACCACACAATGAAGGCTTTGGTATTGCATTTCCTGGAAAATTGCTCCTTGGTTATTGTGCTCTAGTATGAAATTTGCTCGATTTTATGTATGGCTAAATTCTTTGGTCGTCAGGCAGTTTTAAGGCACACCTCAACGAAGATATTATCGAAGATTCCTCGCGTGCTTGCCGTCAACTCAAGAGTCACTAGCTGCTGGCGCGGCACGCTGATGTGACTGGCGAAAGTACATTGATGCACTGGCATCTGTTTCTCCCAAAAACGAACTCTGAAGCGGCAGCAAAAAGATGAGAGGTATGAAAATGAGTTTCCGGTTGGTGTATTCTTTGTCACTTTCCACGCGATGGCGAGATTTAGGCGATGCAACACAAACCTCTACTTACAATTTATTTATTTCGTAATACTGCAGGCGACCATGGCCTAAACAGAAGCAGAATACCGAAGAAAACAGAACGGTTCGGAAATATTTATCAACACTGACACCACATGCAGCGGATCAGCTTTGTTAGGACAACTTTAAATAAAGAAATAAAAACAGCTAAAGCACTTTAAAACAGTCATACGACAAGTAATATAATTGTTTCCGTAATCCAATATTCAATACTATGAATGCGCTTCAAGGCCTTAGTGAAATAGTCTGCCCTAAGCACTCAGACACGCTGTTTAGATTCAAAACATTGCGAGAATAAACTATTTGTGTGGCTCCGTTTTGGCAAGTGTTCGGTGTAGTTCTCGTTTCAGTGCTTTTTAAACATGAAGGCACAAACATAGCAAGTTTTGCCTTCAAACTGTCGCACAAGAATTTGAGTCGACAGATTCTTCTGCGTAGTGACTTAGAAAATAGGAAAAATTGACAGCATATCCACGGGGTTAAAGATGGAGAGTGGGGCGAACCCGTGTCCGCACGCCAGTGCAGCGCCGCTCTGGCCTCCCATTCTCCTACGCCGGGATCTTGTCGGCACCGCCACGCAGCTTCACGGCACGCTTCTGCCTCGCGTGCATGCACATCGGGGTTCCGTCTTCGAGCGTGAGCCGCCGGCGCCTTGCGCGTACGCCACTCTTCAGCCTTGTCAATCCGCAGACCTCCTGAACGCGCTGCGCGCGTCGAACGGCTTTTATTTTACTACACCGTGCCCCATAGCGTACAGCGCCGCCGATGAACACATGATCGCGAACGTCTTCGTGTGACGTCTTTCCTACTTTCTCGCGCACACGCATTCAAGGTTCCGTCATCGAGCGCAAGCCGCTGTAGCCTTGCGCGTATCATACTTGTTATTGCCAACAATGAATCATCAGCTGGGCACTTCCGTTCGTCGTTCTATTTGTTTGACGCACGGTCGGACGGACTAATGGACGAACGCAGCGATGAACGCACGGATGGATGGATGGATGGATGGATGGATGGATGAATAGATGAATGGATGGATGGATGGATGGATGGACGCATGGACGATCGCAGGGACGGATGAGTGGGCGGACGGACGCATGGTTGGACGCACGAGGGGACGGACGAACGGATAGGCGGCCGCATGGACGGATACACGAATGAACGGACGCAAGGATGAACGAATGGATGCATGTAGAGACGCATGGACGAACACAGGGATGGACTCAAGGATGGACTCAGGAATGGACGGATGGATACTTGAACAAACGCAGGGACGGGCGCAGGGACGGACGCACAGATGAATGCACGGATGGACGCATGAGAGGACCTGACGAACGGATGGACGCATGGATGGATGCACGAATAGATGGATGGAGGAATCGACAGACGTGAGCAGATTGACGCCCTGATGGACAGACACACGAATAGACGAAAGCAAGAACGAACGGACGGATGGAAGTGCAGACGAACTGACGGACGCTTCGCCCCACTCATCATCATTCACTCTAGGTTATGTAGTACCGTCCTCCAGTATCATATTTGCATTTTTCAGCGTATATGCATTTCATTATATGTACAAGTATCGCCATTTACGGCCGGCTGACGAAGTAATGAGAAGTGGCTACATTCGATTACGATGGGACACTCAGCGCACGCCTTAAAGAGCTTCGCTCCTGAAAAAGCCACAGCTTTGCCGCTAAGGCGAAGCAATAAATATGAAAGCGAAAAATTGGAATGTCACGCGAAAAATGACAAGCAGATCGCAACGTGCCCCACGTTGCTCACGCACAAGTGACGCTCGAAACGTACTTCCTGCTACACACAAACGCAAATAAGTGCCGCAGTTGTTACTTTGATGTGCCTGTAAAGAACTCCCTTTTCGCAAACGAGACTGTGCAGCGAGTGCAGGGACCTTTGTGTGCGTGGTAACTACAACAGAATCGTTCTGGTAAAAGCCCGAGGCATACGATTCTCCCCACCGTGATACCAGCGCGCACGCGTGAGTGTCTACCACCCCCCCCCCCCCCCGGCAGGGGGCATACGACGCGTGAGAGATGAACGCATCAGCGCGCGTCGTGACAACCTGGCGGAGCGCCCTCATTGTGCCATGCTGAAAACACTTGAGTTCTTCCAAGATCGCTAGTGGTAATTGGGATATATAAGTAGCTTGCCATTTACGTTCAGTGGGGTGCTTCTCCGTGGCTCAATGTCTAACACCATGCACTCATAAGCAAGAGATCGGAAGTTCAATAGCGCGCGCCGGAGGCTTTCTCTGCATTATTTTTTCTTAGGTTTTCGTGGCTTTATGTGCCCGCTCTGCAGCGTACCGGACACGCTGGCACACTTGCTCCTGGAATGCCAGTGCCATGCAAACCACGACGTACAGCCGGAGCACGACGAAACACTATGAGCGAACGAAAACTACGTAATCAAAACACGGGAGCAAACCTCGTCCTCGAGGTCATGCAAGGTCAGTGACAACTCGTCGCCAAAGCAACAAGGGCAGTTGAAGCCGGAGGGCTCCTGGTTTAGGGAAATATCCCACCTTGGGGTGATACTGCATGGTCATCGCTCGGAACGTTGTTTGGAAATAAACGTTTATTTCTTTCTCTCATGCGCGTATATATATATATATATATATATATATATATATATATATATATATATATATATATGTATATATATATATATATATATAAACGTTTATTTCTTTCTCTCGCGCGCGTATATATATATATATATATATATATATAGAATGCATTGGGCTCTTTTTTTCCTCTGTTTCAGTGTTTCACACAATAATAATGAGGTCTAACAGACAATGAGGTCAAGGAAAGTAAACGGGAAGTTATAGGACCAGACTTGAATGTAAATATGAACAAAGGAAAGTGGGTGAAAAGATAACTCGCCGTGGCCAGGAACCGACCTTGCGATGGACTAGTGGTCAGCTGCCAGCTCGTAATAAGCTAACGTGCTAAGTGACACAAAACAGGCATATAAATTGTGTGCCACTACTCGCTGCCGTGTCTACTGGTGGCACTGACTGACACTCCCACGTTTATTTCACATATATACCCATTAAAGTGCCTGGGGGAATAGCCGCCTTGGTAGCTCAGTTGGTAGAGCATCGAACGCTTTATTCGAAGGTCGCAGGTTCGGTGCCTCCTCCATACAAATAAAGGAGGCAACATCTCGCCGAAGAAACAGTTCGCTATTTTTAGTGGAACTGACACAACGTTCCCTACATGCTTGGTAGCAGGTTCGACAACGCTAGTAGCTCACCAAAGAAATTTATCCAATAGAAGAATGTGGTGAACTACTTTCTTTTTTCCTTCAACTCTATACGATTAGTTTCTTCTTTTTTTCTATCTCTTCGTAATATTCTGTCTCTCATTGTCAATTAACTGCCCTGGCCGTATGTTTTGCCTCTCATCCGGTTTCGCGTCAGTCGAAACGAATTATCCGTCCCTGCACTGTAAATACCTAACAGACGAACTACAAAAATCGAAGGTTATCATACAGATTCTCGTGCTACCCTTAGAAGATTAACCATAACAAGTCTCCATTAGCACAATTATACACTGCATCTTTAAATCTGCCACAAAACGCATTACTCTTGGGTGTCCCTAATTTGCCAGTGGATACTTTCGCACGCTTGTGTTCCCGGCAATGAATAGGACGACCACATCACTTCAATTTGTGCTCACAACGATTGTGAGCAGAAACGATTGTGGCTGTCAAGTAATTTCATGCCAGTTTGACAACGCACGTCTGCTGATTCACCAACATCTTTTGAAGCACCATCCCGATCAGTGTGTCGCAAGCGGATTGAGTCATAATGACAGATCCCTGCTTTATAAGCCAGGAGTTGGTTTCGTGTCAGTGCGTGAACAATTATACGTTAAGGACATGCTGACAGTCCGGTAAGTTCGTCATCTATTTCCTACGAGACACTAAAGGACATCATTTTAGTGTGCCCTACATTCGTTGTACAGCGAACACTACTCAAAAAGGCCTATGACATGATTGAAGCCTAGGTGCACTACCTTTGACTGTTGCTTATTTCCAGGAGGATATGGTTCTGGGCAGGATCAGGCCCATAGAGCCGTTTTACTTTCTTAAATATTGCATTTGACGTCGCGTTTATAGACACTTTTCTTGTGACTATTTATTTGTGTTTGCACGAGGGTCTTTTTTATTCTTTTTTACTTTACTCTTCTCTCTTATTTCTTTATTCTCTCCTGCCTTCCTTTCTTCTTTGACCCCTTTTCCCGAAGGAGCAGGCAGGCTTTGTGCCCCTGTAAATGTCAGTTGTCAGTTTGTGCACTCCCTCCCCTGTTTTCACTGTATGATTTTGTACAAACCAATAAATAAATTCGCGCATGGCAGTCTTCTTTCTCCCTCACTAGTTTTACATCCTACTAAAGAGGTACTAACACCGATTTTCGTATATCTTGTTGTCTGGGCCGGGAAAGAGGACACCCTTAATCAAAGCATAGTTCGGGGCTTCCACAAATAATTCCAATGTCTTACTGTCCTTGTTCTGTGTGTTGGTAAAAGATCTAACTACACTGCACCAGCTGGCCTCACGCTCAAACTAAGCAAAGAAGGATATGCTGTTCCACGATACGAATAACAGACGCAATTGCAGGAACAAGCATATGGCGTGTATATCTTTCTCCCACGATGTTGCGTCAGACATTATACCAAGGTTGGAGTGAACGTCTCCGAGTTATACGCGGCTGTGCAGCCAGAACATTTGAAGCAAAAACGTTTGGAAGGCAGTATTGTAACCACCCTGAATAACATCAAACCTAAAGAGATCTAAAATGTTTATTTTTTCGGTCACGAATATCCAGCAAAGTTTTTTAATTCAATTATTTAGCGTATAGAAAGTTGTTATTATGGTTCACTCTTTCTTGTACACACCACGTTAGGCGACAAAAGTGATCAAAGTGGAAGGGGGCAATATATATATATATATATATATATTATATATATATATATATATATAATAACTCAGAAGTACATTAGAAAGGTAGTTTTCACGTTCGAGCCGTCCTTGAAGAACAAACAGCTGACCCTTAGAATTTTTTTTATTATGCCTATATTTACAGCTCATCGTCTACATTACGCTCCTGAAACAGGTGGTACACACGTGCATGTGAACATATATATGCTTATTTTTTACACCATCTATAGAGTTGGCCCAGAAAGATGGCCGCTTCAACAATACGGTTTGCGGGGAAGGTGAAGTGTCGCAGAGTCTGCGATCCTGAATGACAAGCCAAGAAGGCAAGAGCAAACATCTATGCCTTGTTTCGCTCGTAAAATAAATATTATGTCCGGCTTCCTTCTGTTACCCCTTCTCTTTTATAACAGGCCAGTTATCAATATTTCAGAACTGTATAATTCATAAATAATCACTTAGTCATGATTTCTTTTTTACTGATACTGCCCCATGTGATGCCAGGCAGGAGCTAAATTAAAATAGATGTGCCTGCATGAATAGACTTGACGTGGGTATCATACCTCAATTCACACGTAAATGAGGGCACGTAAAAGAGTGAAGAGGCGCGCACTCCTCTCCCCCCCCCCCTCCCCACGAATAGCTACATGGGAGCAGCCAGCGACGAGCCGTAGGCGGTATCGCCCGACCCTACAAAGCCTAGCTGTTCAGGACCTGGGCAAAGTTCTACAGCATTCCGTTTGTCTATCACACACCAGAGTAAGATTTGCTGAGTCTAATATATTACAGCAGCTTCATAGAAAGATAGAGATGAGCTGTAGGAAGATAATGTGCAGTATACGAGCGTTCGACCAGAGCCGATCCTGTCTAAATAGGGTTCTTTGTTTTCTTTTTAATTTTTTCAATGCTTTAATAAAAATCGATAAATCGCGAAGCATTTTTAGCGAATTTTGGCGCCTTTGAGCGTGCGTATCTATCTATCTATCTATCTATCTATCTATCTATCTATCTATCTATCTATCTATCTATCTATCTATCTATCCATATGTCTGTCTATCTGTCTGTCTGTCTGTCTGTCAATCTATCTATCTATATATCTATCTGTCTAGCCGCCTAGGACTTTTAGCTCTCCTGCCCGTTAAGATAATGGTATCGATAAGAAACTTGGTATGCCATAACATGACTGTGAGAAGAACATATTTGAGTAGTCATAAATCGACAATCATGGCATGCATGTCATGAACGTCTTGATTTACTTTCATGGTCCAGCAGCTCTTGAGATGGATTCGTTCACATAGCATGTTGCAAAACTTGTATGGTATGGCATGATGGCATGGCGAACACAAGCGATAGACACCAAAATGAAAATCATGACATGCGTGTCATGTCATGACTACATGCTACGCTCAACATGACGACATTCCACGCTCATGATTCGCTCGCGGCTATTTCGCTAGCGTCACATATACCAAATTTGGTATTACAGCACGAGAATGGTTGAAGAAGGTATTTGACTGGTGAAAACATGATAATCATGAGATGCGTGTCATGTAACAACTTGACTACAAGCCATGCTCATGATGCACTGGCGGCCATTTTGCTACCTTTACTTATACAAAACTGGGTATTATGGGACGTGAACGGATGACGAAGGTATGATACAGGTACAAGCATGATAAACATGAGATGCGTGTCATGTAAGAACATGACTGCACACTGCGCTCATGATGCGTTCGCGGCCGTTTCACTAACTTCACATATATCAAATTTGGTATTACGTGACGTCAGTGAGACGAAGGTATGTGACTGGTACAAACATGATAATCATGAGAAGCGTGCAATGTGAGAACATGGCTACATGCTAGGTCAAGGCGCGAAAACACTTCGACGTGACCAGGAATGCGTGCGCGCCGGCGTTTGTTTCGTCGCGTCACGATGGCGTTGCCACGCCAGGCAACGGTCCTGCCATATACTCGCAGTTGCGTGCTGTAATGCTTTGACGCATGCGCGTTTCACCGCGTCCGGCGTCCCTCCGTCTCGAAAAGAGGCTTACGCTGTGCTGTCTGGTTAACGCTTTGGCGCCAAATGCAGCATGTCGCATTTAGCGTTGGTTGCCGTCGGGCCGCGCCGTCGGACGTTGGTCGCGCCGGTTGCACTTGGCGTGAGACTAAAGAGTATTCGCGTTTGTCTAACGTAGCGTCGCTGTGCCCAGCGTGCGTGTGCGTCAACCTTACGATGGAGTATAAATGGCCCTTAATGATGCACTCGAGGCCGTTTCGCTAGCTCCACATATACCAAATTTGGTGTTACGTGACGTCGATGGATGACAAAGGCATATGACTGGTGCCAACTAGATAAGCATTAGACGCGTGTCATTTAAAAACATGACAACATACCACGCTAATAGCGTGCTCGCAGCCGTTTCGATAGCTCCACATATACTAAATTTGGCATCCCATGACGTGAATAGATTGAAGGTAAACGACACATTCAAGCACGATAATCTCTACATGGAAGTCGTGTACGGCATAATTTACCTCCACCTCGTGACGTAGTGGTGATTTGAAAGTGGCATATGAACCTACCTCATTCGTGCTTCGCATATCACTGATTGCCATTGTATGTGGGATCTGCTAATTTTTTTAATCTTTCACTGTACTGAGCACACAGTTTTGCGAATATCCAGAACTGTAGTGTACCCTAGCTATTAGTAAACTCTTTTTATAATTCAAAATGCCTTTCTCGCAATGCAGTTTGCCGTAATAATGCCGGCATGCTCATTCCCGCAAGCAGCGTATACAGGTGGATAGAGTCACTGTGACGGGAAAAATAACGTATGATATTTTCATCATATAAACACAGTAAAATTTGTAAACTGGCAAGTACAACTAAAATTTGTCCTCATTTGGACCGAAATAGGCACCGTCGTCTTTTGGCCCCATGCAATGTATGCAAAAGCAGTCATGCAAATTTACGACAACAGTCTATTACGCTTTATCGGGACTCCCGCCGCGGTGGTCAAGTAGCTAAGGTACTCAACTGCTGACCCGCAAGTCGCGGGATCAAATCCCGGCGGCGGCGGCAGCATTCTCAATGGAGGCGGAAATGTTTTAGGTCCGTGTGCTCAGATTTGGGTGCACGTTAGAGAACCCCAGGCTGGCCGATGTTTCCGGAGCCCCCACTACGGCGTCTCTCATAATCATATTATGGTTTTGAGACGTTAAACCCCACAAATCAATCAAGTCAACGTTTGATCGGGGAAGCCTGCCATTTTTAATGCCATTTACATTCCTGCAAAGGAAGTAGAAAGGGTAAACGTGTGCGTGTGCGCGCGTGGTAAGCAGTTACCGTAGAGCGTTACTGGTCATTACACAGATCCGCGAGAGCGTATGAGTGGCCATCTACATAACACAAACAACATCGAGTTGCTTCATCTCAGTTTTTCCCCTTGCACCCACAGGGTATTCTGCTGCTCGCGATGTTGAAAATTGTACCCAGAAACGTTTCGGGCTTTAAAAAAAACGCCTTCATCCGAATTCTTCCCTACAGTTCCTCTTACAGCCCGGCAAAGTCCTAAAATATTTGTTGCCACATAAAAAAAAGCTGACCTGAAAGAAGCCTCAATGTTTTGTTCGTACTTTTATTTCTCAACTTTGTGCGCACACTTCTCTCCACTATGTTACTTTCGTGTGAGGAAACCAAACCAAAAATGAGCGTATTAAAATTCATTTTGCAGCAGAAGTGTACCGAAAATTTTGAAAACGTAAATAAAAGAAACGTAGGAACAAGCAGAATACGGAAGGCAAGTGATTGGCCCAATCTTTACAGCGCAACGCTGGCAATCAGGCGTGGTAGATTTCGTGTTATTGCTGCACGAATGGTTTCGTTTATTGCCGGTTTTGAGAACGGAGCGGGAGGCTAACGTCGGGCATTTTAGAAGCAGAATTTCCGGCTCATCTCCTCTGTTTTACGCTAGGCATATTGACCCTCCCCATTTCCGGTGCCATACTGGTGGCGAGATGGTACACACTTTATATGCAATTCAATGCAAGACTGCATTTTTATAGCATTCATATTTATTTTTTCCACGAGAAGAAATTCACGCATCGCGCATGTTTGTCCGTCTTTCCTTTATTGCTGCGAACGGTTGATCTTTGTGCAGCAGACGTGAAATTTTATAGGCGTGCCATGCACAGGAAAGTGAAATGCGCTCCTAAAAAGCAAGACAATGTCTTTGAATGCCATCTTTAAGAGGATTTACTGAAGCTTTATTAGGAAACATTTATTAGGAAACATATTAGGAAACATTATTAGCTACAATGAAGACCGGCTAGCGATATACTAGACCCGCACATAAACTAAATGAAGAGTTTTAATCTTAGGCGAGTACTGCCAGATGTGGAAGATCCTTTCGTCGTTCATTGCTGAGTACCGTGCCGATACTTGAACGCATAATTTCATCACACAAGACCTAATACCTCATAAAACCTCTCAATACACATAACATTGTTAAAATGAGTGGTCCTAATTGCATGGGAGTTTAACACTCAACACACCGCGTGGGGCTACAAATTCGAAAATGTGAAGGCTGAAAGCCTGTGGCTCGATGCGCAGCCATGAAGACGGGCTGACCATCATCACCAACCCTTTCTTGCCAATGGGGAGAGGTAACAGCGTTAGCGTACACATCACAGCAGACTTGACATTTAAAAAAACTATTGTAAATCAACAAAGGATTAGCGTGCAGCAAGACCTGGGTAGTGTTCATTTTATAATAGGAATTAATGTAGGTGCGCGTCCAGGCAAGATAAGAGGTGAACAGCTCAAATAGGCTGATTGATTTGTGGGGTTTAACGTCCCAAAACCACCATATGATTATGAGAGACACCGTAGTGGAGGGCTCCGGAAATTTTGACCACCTGGGGTTCTTTAACGTGCACCCAAATCTGAGCGCACGGGCCTCGACGTTTCCGCCTCCATCGGAAGCCGCCGCAGCCGGGATTTGAACCCGCGACCTGCGGGTCAGCAGCCGGGTACCTTAGCCACTAGACCACCGCGGCGGGGCATCAAATAGGCTGAGTAGGACAAATTCAGGAATATTAGATACTCGAGAATAGCAGAAAACACTCAAAGATATTCGTGAATGAACCAACTCGCTGAATCAAGACTTCACCTCGGCGACTCAATTGGTGCCACCGGAAGCAGTATTCGAAATTTTAAACAACAGAGTCTAACACATGTGGGAGGCTGAACACAGTTTGCTGGCTAGGTGGAAAAGGCAGAGGCACAACTAATCACCCAGAAAAAGATAACAAACCTAAATAGGGACGTTAAGAGGCACGCGCACCAGCTAAGCAAGCAACACTGCAGCAGTGCAGTAGTACCTGCAGTAACGTACGAACACGCAACTATGTTAGAGATTTTCTCATGAATAGAAATGTCAAGCTAAGCTTACTTTCGGGCAGCTTACTTCTGGAGAAAAAGAGTTTGGTAGTGCTGATACACAAGAGGAATAGGTGATATCACCGATGTTTTTTAACATAGCTCTCGTGGAGTTGAGGGACAAGCTACGGGAATTCGGAGGCTTCAATCACCGCTTTTACGTCGCTGACGTCATGTTGTAGGTAATGGAGGGCTGCGACGAGCACATACAAAAACATTTCGACGTGTGATCGAAACTTTTGATCGATATTTAAACAACGGCCTGAGCTTCTCTGCCAAAAATCTCAATATTTAGTGTAGAAATCCACGCGAAGGGGCCGCAAAGGGAATGGTAAGGTGAATGATGAGGATCTCCGGAGAGACATACGACTAACATATGACGGGACACCCATGCCAAGGGTACATATTATACGCGTTATGGGCTCACACATCGCGGCAAACACCCACAGCGGTGAGACCATTGTAAAACAGGAAGGCGCCTTCACTCAGACCACCATACTATTGAGACGCAGATGAAACTAACAAAACTGTTTGAAAAAGGGCAATATTATAACGCTACTTTAGGCCTTCGTAATTGGGCAAATAACTTATGCAGCATTCCCCCTCGAGTGAAAGGTAGCGAAAAAGACAAAGATGGAGGGCTTAATCAGAAAGACTTACAAACAGGTGATAGTGCTACCGATGAAAATGAGCACGAGTAAATTACTAGATCTAGTTCTTCACAACACGCTGGAGGAGTTGAATAAGGCAAAGACCATAGTGCTGTAGGAATGCCTTTCCAAGAGCACGATGGACAGACATATACTAGCAATTTTTACACCCACCACCACCTCGGCCGCAACGTCGGCTGCTGATTTGAAGTGGCAGAATCGCCTCACCTGTTTTACGGATATTACGCAGCATTACGGACTGCTCGGTGCAAGTTTCCGCGAACAAATCAAAATTAAAAAAAAACAGCAGGTGGTCATGGGGTGACAGCTACATAACAGAACGTTTTCGAACTCGGTGTACTTGAATAGCTCTTTCGCAGACCTTCATTGGTCACGCTGCAAGTTTTACGAAGCCAGGCGATCCTAGAACATATTGCCCTTATCCTTGCTCAGGTGTTCTTATCACCCCGTTACATTCTAAGTAATGTTCAGTGCAAACCGCGCATGTAGTGTTCAAGAAGCTTCGCAACTGAAGTAGACCACCCCGCAGTGGTGGTTAAGTGGCTGAGGCACCTTACTGCTGAGTCGCAGGTCGCGAGATTGAATACCCGCTGTGGAGGCTGCATTTTCGATGGAGGCGGAAACCTTGTAGGCCCCTGTGCTCAGATTTGGGTGCACGTTAAAGAACACCACTTGGTCGAAAGTTCCTGAGCCCTCCACAAAGGCGTTTCTCATATTAATATGATGATTTTGGTATGTTGAATCTCACATTTCAATTAAAGAAGTAGATAATTTTGTTAAGATTACGTGCGCAGCGCGTATTCATTACAAAATATTCAAGAACGAACGTGGTCTCCAGCAATAACGCTGGAATATTCGACGGCACATGTTTAAATTCAGACGCGCTTCGCAGCTTGTCAGGTAATCGATGAACGATGCTCACTTCGCCACTCTAGGAGCCAGTCTGTATTGTTGCAGTATGATTTTTTGTTCACTGGCCAAAGTTTTGACCGAATAAAAAGTTTTACCTTCAAACTACAGTCCGCTTCCTTCGTTGACGCCTCGACCTCATGACATTTGGTGGAGGTGCCGCTCTTTCTGATGTACCCGACACCTCCATCAAGTCGTGATATCAGCCCACGTCACGAAAATGAGAACGACACACCAGCGACAGTTGAGCCAGTGGCAGACAAAAGATTAGTCCCCAATACGAACCCCTACCGGACAAGACAAAAGCCATGGCGACGACCTCAAGAGACCCAATGACAGCCGCAGTGTGTCCTGCAGTGGTAGCGATGCAGCAGCAAAAAAAAAAAAAGCCACGACCTTCCGCGCATCGTCGTTTCTTAACCCGGGGACCTGGTTGTAAACCTACGACCTAGTGGCCACCTTTAATCACTGGGACAAAGAAAAGAAGCTCCGTCACGTCTACTTCGACCTTGAAGACGTGCTAGGGGCTTCGCTTGAGAATCGGGAGTCTCCACATCACACCTCGGACCTCTTCTGCCGAAATTTTATGAACACGTTCGGCAGCATTCGTATGAAGGAAAGAGCCAACACATTGTTGGAGACAGGTGTGCAATTCCCTAACTAAAATGCGAACATCTTCGTCCAAGAGATAACCCAGCTGGTTGG
Organism: Rhipicephalus microplus; assembly: GCF_013339725.1. NCBI lineage: Eukaryota > Metazoa > Arthropoda > Arachnida > Ixodida > Ixodidae > Rhipicephalus > Rhipicephalus microplus. The sequence continues at coordinate 42,308,004 of NC_051173.1, forward strand.
ACACGCTGACCCCGCCATGGCTGATGAAAAGAAGCTTCCGTTCCTGATGGAAGGGGTGATGAAAGAGCTGTGTCTGGGACTTGTATGGAACTGACCCTAAACAGTTCAAGAGTTTCTCTCGGAGAATATGGCAGCCGAAAACACGCTGGAAAGTCGGAAGTGCCGGTACGATCGCTGATTGATGCAAGACAGCGCGGCTGTTCACACCCTCGGCTCTGACAACATTCGTGACATTAGTCGACAGATCGTGCGGGAGCAGCTGCAGAAGCTGTTTTTGATAGATAGATAGATAGATAGATAGATAGATAGATAGATAGATAGATAGATAGATAGATAGAAACTGTGAAAGTGTCTTTCAATCGCTATGAGACGCGTTGACTTTACTATATGTACTTTGAGAGATTGGGAGTTAATTCTGCACGACCGTCATGGTGGCGCAGTGGTTACGACATATGGCAGCCGACCCAAAAGGCGCGACTTTGATCCCGTCTGCAGTGGTGCTATTTCGATGTAAGGCAAAACTTTAGATTGCTGTGTACTCGACGATTTCGCTGCACGTTCAAGAATGCCAGGTAGTGAAAAGTACCCGGTGCCTTCCACTACAGTATGTCTTATAAAGATAGTTTTTGTGAAATGTGCTACTGCAGAAATTAGTCTTATCTTCTTTTTACTCTTCATATTTATAATTTGATTGTTATTACTAGTAGTAGAAGCATTGGTATTAGTTATAATACATTTGTTAAAGCTTTTATGTGAAGCCATTTGAGACCAATTTCACCTGCTCAATTGAAAATATATCGCATGAAGAACATAATTGGGTTGAAGGGGATCACCATAATGTTTTCCCCTTCAATTTCAAAGCAAACGTGATTCAAGGCAAAGAGACACTCAAAGAGAAACGAAAAACTTTTTCCAAGAGCGGCCTCTTCTGTGTTCCGTTAATGTTGAAAGGGGATCGAAGCGAGGTACTAAAAATGAACAAGCATGCATCGGTGTTTGTTACGAAACACTTTGCTAACTTGATTTCAGCATGATTTCTTAGGGTCTGGCCAGCAATACTTCAATTGGCTGTAAGCTGCCTCACTTCCTTTCCCCACGCAAGCTGGAGTGTTCACTGAAACGCAGAGATTTTTTAACTGAGTGAGCTTTCATGGTAAAATTTAGAGAGCGCACAAGAAGCCACACATAATAACCATGGTATGGTAGAGCGAGCGAAGTGTGCTTCTAAAAGAATATGCTAACCCCAAGTGTTCCGTCATGATAAGTGAGAGAGTCTCAAGCAACGAAACTTGTGAAATAAATGTGAGCCTCGGTGGTATTTTGTATAAAGTCGCACTTTCTGTGGATTTTGGTTTGGTTGACGCTTTATATAGCTGAAGGCTGGCTCTCTATTGTTGCGAGAACGTTTAAGCGTCAAAAGGAGAGTCAGTCGAGGCCGTCTGGTGACTCTTGTGAAACACACAAATTTTTTAGCGCTCCGCATTGAGCTATGCAGCGGACACTGCAAATTAGCTAATACAAACTCATTTGGGTTGAGTGCGCCAACTCTCAAGACCACTTACTTTTTAGAAGGTGTGCTGCTCGCCATAATCAGGTTTATCGATGCCCTGCCAGTCTCAATGAAAGAAATAGATTTGGCCTTTTGATTATCGACGTTTTTTGTGGTTTTTATTTATTCCCGTTGGACTCATCTCTTCCACATCTGCCTATTTTTTTTCCTTTATCGGTTTCCTCTAGTTAATTCCTTGCACATTAAAAGTTCGCGTCAGTATGGTCCGCTTGTAAGCAACTGTCCACTGTTGCTCCTTTTTCTGTTGTGTTCATTTTTCTCTATTTGTGTGTACATATCAAATAGGTAAGTGCTATCTAGGAAGGCTCACAGAACTTCCACTTAGGTGACAGACAGGTTCCTTGCGAAGCCTGTGACAGCAGAAAAACGATCGCCTCTGGTCTCGATTGGCCTTAGAAGAACACGCACTTTCTAAGTTAATACCTTCGGATGATCATCCACTTGCCTTCTAGACACTGCTTGGACACCGTCGTCATGGCTCACTGGTCCACAAAGCTGTGAAGGAAATTTTGTGCTTTTTGAAGACGACTACCCACATTGAACTGGCAGGATGTCAATATTCTCATCTGGCTAGCTTGGTCTGAGACCAGCTTGCTCGTCATACTTGATATGTAGTTTACACTGTAAACAAATTTCCCCCGCTGGGAGGAATTGGGGTATGATGCTCCCGCTCTGCTCCGGTGACGTCACGCAAACCGGAATGTACCGGAGCATACACATCCGTTTTCCATCGTTTTCCTCCGGCGGGTGACGGACGAAGAAAGCCGGAGGAAAACGGGGCCTATTCTCTGATTATGCTCCGGTGGTTGCTCCGCAACCGCTCCGGCGAATGCTGTGCAATTGCTTTGGAGCATTGCTCCGCGGCTTTTATTTGCTGTTGGAGGAGTGACCTAGCCAGACTCACCTCCGAGTGGCCATCGTTCCCCATAAACCAGCATGGCACAGACCAAGCCGGTGCATTGAGGAATGTGCCAAGCGTTTGGCCACGCTCGAAAAAAAGGAAATCGTCCTCTGCACCTTCTGAATATCACAAGCGACCACAAGCAGCGACGAAGGTTATCACCGATAGAATGGAGTTGTACAAACGGTAATCGTGTGATGTTTCCTGGCAGCAAACTAGACAATTCAATCTCGAATGTTGACAGAGCCAGCCGTAGCTGGTGCGGCGAAAAATTAGTGAGTGAGCTCTTCTTGAATTAGCTGTGTTATTTTTGTGAGGTAGTGCGCAGATTGGATAATGTTGGGATGGTAAACGAAACATGTGGTCAATAGAGGCTAATTTTACTAGGCGTCAATAAAAAGAGAGCGGAATTTTAATAATGCGTTGTTTTACCTACATCTTCTTTTCATAACACACCTTCACTAGAGAGGTTAGCGAGCTGGTACTGATTCATTAAGGCACAAATGTTGCGCAAGAAATGACAAAAAAGTGAACACTACAAACACTTGTGGTTGTTCACTTTCTTGTCCTCGTCCTTTTTTGCACTATATTTATGCCATAATAACTTCGGTAAATTGAATCAAGTTATTTTATTAATTGAAGCACTGATTGAATATGCAACAATAAAAAATAGCACCGTTCTAGGTTGATTCTATCAAATGTTAATAATTGGCATAGGTAAATCTAAGCACTTGAAAGATAGTTTTGGTCTTGACGGTACACATAAACGGTAACATTTGTCCGCTTTCCATGTCAATAAACACCAGGTCGAGATCTACCACTGGCTGAAAATATTTTTGATAGCATATGTAAGCTGAACTAATTAAGCTTGAATAACTGAAATCAGTATTAATTCTGTATAAATGTAGTAAATTGAGGTAGGGCAATGTGTTCGGTAAAGATGTTTAGAATGCATAGAGGCACACATAATGGCAAAAAGTTATTTTGGTTGGATAAGTGGTATCTGAGGTAATCTTCTAGACTATACTGGACTCATCGGAGGACGTAGTGCTTTCAGGAAGAGAAAGGGAGGGGTGAAAAAAAGCTGAAGATTCTTGGGACGAGAAATGCAAAGCAAAAAAAAAAAAGACGTTGTTTGGCAGGACGAGTCGTGCGGCGCTGGATGTTTCTGTGCAAAGGGGCGGTAGTGAAGTTAACCCATATTCCAGCCCGGCTCAATATTCGAAGACAGAGGGGACATTGTAGTGAGAGAAATAAAGAAATGAGAAGGTACACTTACGGAAAAAAAAACTAGCCGCATTTTCTGTGCTGGTGAGGGGAAAGATCGCTACCCTGCTGCTACATTTTTTTTTTCTTTTCAGTCATGCTGCCATGGTTGTGAATGAAGTTTTTTTTTGGGGGGGGGGGGCAGAAGACGGGAGTGCAAACAGTTCTGAGACAAGGTTATGACCTGGGCAACAGAACAAAGCTAGCCTGTCAGCAGAAAAGGGGAAACGAAAATTTCCCATGACCTTCAAGTTGAGTAAACTGGTCGGCCTTCCCTTATTTCTGTGAAGATGCAGTCGGCTTAGGTGGCGTAATGTTTGTGCCTTTTAGGGACGCAGCTCCTTAGGGTCGAGTAATGTCCCCTGTCTGTCGGGGTGACAAACTTGGCGCATACCCGCTCTAGAGTGGGTATGTGCCACAGGGGATGTGAGATGGCGGTACTTGGAGTGTTCACTAGATGGATGCACAGACGGACACATAGATGGATGGCCAGACAAGCAGACGGACAGATAGATGGACGCACAAGCGGACGGACAGACGGCTGGACGTACGCACGAATGGACGGAAGGACGCACGCAGGGACAGATGGACGAACACATGGACGTACGCATGGATGGTCGCGTGGACGGACGAACGCAAGGACAAACGGACGGTCAGGCTGAAGGCCGCTTCGCCCCACTCATCATAATTCACTGTGTGGATATGCTGTGAGTTTCTATTGCTTATAATTTGTTACGATGTAGTAAACTTTTCCTTATTTTGTGCTTGAAGCTATTCGTCTTGAAATACATGCTCATTCAATGAAATCTTTGAAAATGGTTACGATGACAAGTACCAAAACAGAGTGGGCCGCGCAAATCTAAACAAAAAAATGCCAACTTAACCCGAAATTATTTGCCAAAAGAGATGAAGCTACACTTTCCGTAAACACAGGCCACGAAAATGCAAACTTTAAGTAAGACGATGAGCACGCACTAAAATGTGACCGTAATAATCAGCATTATTATTTGATAAAATTGGGAAATGATTGGGAGGGGCATTGCTGATGCCGTCTACGAGAGTACCAAAATAAGATCACTTTATTCAAAAATTGCTTTTGAATGTTCCAGCAAAGGTAGAGCTGTCAATTAAGATATATATAAGAAACTTTGGTCAGTTTTGAACTTCGTTCGCGTCATTGAGGCGTGTTTTTATCATGTTGCGGCTGTCTCACACAGGATCACAACAGATGTGCTTCTTGATATTAATTGCTCATCCTGTCTTTTTGTGTGTGCGTGTGTGTGTGGTCAGTGTTAGAAATTTTTTCTTGTGAAGTACTCACAGAATGTATAGCATTTATTTGAGTTTCCTAGGCTTCAGTGTTGTCAGTTTCCGTATCTCTCGCATAATTTGCAGTGCTAATGCGTAATTATTTTTCGCTGCATTAGGCAGGAAGAATTCAGCTCAACCCTTGCTTTTTCAATGAATCTGAGGGATAGTCCTTCAGAAATAGTGATGACTTGTTCCCGGTAGCCATGCTTTCTTCGTTTGTCGTGCATTGTTTTGAAGCATCACGGGCTTCATTTTCAAGCGCTTTGGTTCAAACTTGAGTGCTTTTGACTTCATAGGATTTGTCTTATTGCGTTTTGTTCTTGGTGTCTTTCCGCAAGTTTGTTAATTCTTTTCTACTTTTCCGAAATGCTCAGTAATTTTTCAGAAACGGCAGCGTATTTTGAATAAACGATAAGAACTGGAACGTTTTCTTGAATTTCATCTAATAGAGCTCTGTGAAAAAGAATACACAGTAACTCTGCAGTGCTTGCAAAAGAATTTAGACTTCAGTCATCTAACCAATGCGTGAAGCGATCAGCATAAAATAAATAAACAGCAGAGCAAACACCTTAAAAGTACGGAGCATACTTCACTGAAATTCTGTTCGGACGAAGTATGCACATTCGTAAAATACTCCAGAGGTACCATACAAAATTTCCGGAAAGCCGGAGTGAAAACCCGCGAAATATGCTCCGAAGGTGCCACGTGAGCACTCCGACCAGTCGGAGGAAAGTGCCAGTAAGTACCCCAACGGCATTACGCAATTGCTCCGGTCAGCCAGAGTGAAATATCCGTGAAAAGTGCTCCGAGTCGCCGCGCAATTCGTCCGGCGAGCCGGCGAAAAAGTTCTGCTCGGGATTTCCGGTGTAACAATTGCTCCGAAGAGGGAGGGGGCGCTAGAGGACAAGCATTTTACTTCAACTTCAGAGTAACTTTTTTACAGTGTAGGCAATTTGCCTACACATATTTTATTCTTCTTTGTTTCTTAGTTCATTGAATTCTGTAGCTATTTTTCGATAATGTTTGACTGCCTCTAACGAAACCGATTACGTACGCTGCAATGCAACAGGGGCTGGTGACTAACCAACCAATGTCCTGATGTTCCATGATCACACGAGGCCAGTATTTTGCCAAACTTTATAGAGACATTGCGCAATGGACGTTTTTCGATCCTTAGTATGCAGTGGCTCCAGTGCGTGGTGAGCCAAGCACTGGAGGCAGACAACACGAAGAGAATATTTTACTTTGGTTTTATAGTTTTCGACGCTGAGCATCTGAACGCCAGCAGTACCGCACTGCACATTACCCCAACTAGTCAACACAGTTCTAATAAGTCCTAGAACTTTGCATGCTACATGCAGCTGAAATCGAAAAAATCACTGTCAGGGTTGCTGAGGATGATTTGCTCACAGTTGTTTACATCAGCAAATGGCAAATATATTGCTTATACTTCGCGAATCTCTGTCTCCCCATGATTTCACAATGCTATGACGTGTCAGTGAGAAGCCACATTCTCGCTATCGAAACCGAAAGTGTTTTTAATACCAAATTAAACGTATATACGATACATGTTAGGGCACCGCAATGCTATTTCTAGGGTTCTTCACCCCACTGCTGTTATTAGAGCAAAAATCTGAAGCTACTTAAAATTCAAGTCAATACTCCTTTAGGCATTCATTATTGCGTCAACACAAGAATCCAAATTTTTCCGAGATCAGTGAGTCGCAACACCCGGTGTTTGCAGAGAAGTTCGGGAAAAAGTATCGGCGCAATCGTTTGAGAAGGTTGCAGTGCTGAAAATAACACTTTCCTCTCTGCTCTTCTTGAAGATTAAAGGAATTGTCACTTAGCTTTTGCAAGACGGAACTTCGCTTTTTATTGGTCAGGCTTTAGACACTGGTAGTCAAGGATTGAATGGTCAGCTTACAACGAAGATTGCAACGATAACGTGTCATGGGCCATGTCTTGCGCCTGATGTGTCACTCTAAGTATTCTAGTGAATATTTTCTTTATTGAATTCCATATAAATGGACTGTTTCGTCGGGTTCTTTGAAGTTCCTTCAAGCGAGAATTCATTCATTGTGCAGTTTCCCAGTCGTGGCAGCACCGAGGAGAAGAACGAACATCCATATGATTCAGTGGTCCCTCCGTACAGTCAACCTTACCCAGTGCCTCCTTCATTGGCTTTCGACAAGTAAAGGCCTGTATACTACAATGAGTCCATTCATAGTGTCAGAAAGATTAATAAACTTTATTTTGATGTGTTTTGGCGGAGACTTCAAGAACTGTTAGCAATGTACGGCGCAGATCACGTCGCAATGCTTGACAATGTTCGGAATTTTATATGTGAAGGATTTCTTAGCGAACTTCCGTGACTTCTAACCGTATCTATCTATCTATCTATCTATCTATCTATCTATCTATCTATCTATCTATCTATCTATCTATCTATCTATCTATCTATCTATCTATCTATCTACCTATCTATCTATCTATCTATCTATCTACCTTTCTATCTATCTATCTATCTATCTATCTATCTATCTATCTATCTATCTATCTATCTATCTATCTGTCTGTCTGTCTGTCTGTCTGTCTGTCTATCCACCTACTACTTTTAGCTCTCCTGGCCGTTTCAAGAATCGAATCTCCACCAAAGTCGGTATGAAATAACATGACATCAAAACGAGCATAATTCACTATAGTCACAACATGAAAATCATAACAGGTATGTAATGAATAATATGAATTACATTTGATGGTCTTGTTGCTCTTGCGGTGCTTTCCTTCACATGACATATTGAAAAACTTGTATGGTAGGAGGTGACTGCATCGCGAACATAAGTAAGATTCCCTAACGTATAACTCATGACATGCATGTCATAAAGTCATGACTACACGTATTGGTCATGGTGCGCTCGTGGTCCTTTCGCTATCTTCACATATACCAAATGTGGTATTACGGGACGTGAATAGACGACGAAATTTATTGACATGCCCAAATGTAATCACATGCATGTCGTGTTAAACAAGACTTCTTGCTACGCTCATACCGCCCTGGCAGTCATTTCGCAACCTTCACGTTTATCAAATTTGGTATTATGGGACGTGAATGGACGATCAACTCATATGTCAGGCGCAAACATAACAACCATGACATAAAAGTCATGCAAGGCACAACTTAGGCCCGCCTTGTAACTTTGTGCGGATTTTAAAGTTACATATCAACCTTTCTCATTCGCGCTTCGAATGTAATAGATTTTCACTATGCGTGACATCTGCTAACTTTCCTGCAGTATGACAATACCAATAAAGACCCGAGTAATGAAGTGATCTCAATAGCTTACGCGAAGATCCGTAATAATATTATGTGGGGCTTTACATCTAATCACCCCGCCATAACTATTAGAGACGTAGTGGAGGGCTGCAAAAATATCTAATATCTGATATTCTTTAACGTACATTGACATGACACAGTACACGATCCTCTACCATTTTGCATTTATCGAAAGGCGACAATGTTTTTTGACGTCTTAAGAATATTATTTCGAAAATAGGCTATGGAAACTTTATGCCATGCTTGGTAATTATATACATATCTACATAATATATTAGTTGCGTTTCATTATCTAGTAATAGCTTGGCGTATTTCAAAGTGCACATTACAACCGGAACAATTTAAATAGACGTCGAAAGGAATAACGTCATCTGGGCTTCGTAATTGACAGCAGGAACGGGTATCATGCGAAACAGGTTTGTACAGACAGGCATCGTAGTCATTCGCTTTGTGACAATTCGAGTGTTGTTTGTGCCCAGCAGGTTAAACGATCGTATACATGCCTGCGATAAAAAATTACAGCATATCCACAGAGTGAATTATGATAAGTGGGCCCAAGCTTCGGAGGGTTTTATCGGTGAATAGTGAATCATACGCCCATCCGTCCATCTGTCCGTCCGTTCGTCTGTCTGTCTGTCTGTCTGTCTGTATGTCTGTCTGTCTGTCTGTCTGTCTGTCTGTCTGTCTGTCTGTCTGTCTGTCTGTCTGTCTGTCTGTCTGTGCATTCGTCTGCACCTGCTGAGTGAGTCATATAACTAGGTGTTCACGTTTTAAGAGAGACATGTATATACATACTCATGGCGAAAGAGTCTCGTCCCTAAAGTGGAGTGATGGGGTGTTATGGAGGATGGTCCAAGCCTCTCTGGTAGACGAGTTCGCTACGAGCTCACATTACGGCGGTCATGGCATAGGAGCAGAGTGGATCGCGTGACAGCAGCACTGACAGAAATGGCTACAAAGACATGCGTGGCGACAGAAACGCATGTTGCGCACTTGCGGTGGTTATGAAAGAAACATCGCGTGCGTGCGCACACGTGAGTGCCGCCACACAGTGAAGATTTCAGCAGTGCAGGACCATCAGCTTCATTGTTGCGTTATCTTTTTGCCAACTCAACACACGTCTCCGAAAGGCATGTTCGTGGTCGTTGTCTACTTTCGGACAGGTTTTTTAGCTCTTTCTAATGAAGGCGAAAATGTTGTAGACCCGTTGGCTCAGATTTGGGTGCACGTTGAAGAACCCTAGGTGGATGAAATTTTCGGAGCCCTCCACTACGGCGTCTCTCATAATCATATGGTGGTTTTGGGAAGTTACACCCCACATATCATCGTCATCATCAGGTTCTTTCGCTCCACCTACAGCATGTACGTTCTTTGTACCACCTTCACGATGGAAGGTTCCACTTTCGAAAGCAGCAAGGGTGCACGCGTAGCACCCTCGAGCTGCTCATTTTGCTTTTGTCACATATTGCAGACGAATGCAAGGACAGGTTTTCGTTAGAGGCGCTCGCATCATGGCTGCAACGCGGCTGTAAGTGAATACGTCATGAGCGAGGTCAACTTCAAAGCGATGCATAGAATGCGATACCTGATTATATAATATTTACTTCTGCGGGCGTGTTTGCATAGTCTGCGCGATAAAGCTGACCTATGAATCAAGCCTTTAGTTGATGTTCCGGTGTCAGCACGGCCTCTCGCCGAGAGCAAAAGTGGTGGGCACACCCAATATCCAACTTGGGCGTCTGCCAATCAGGCTGATTGTCTCGCGAACTTGGATATAGACTCATTGATTTTGGGAAGGCCCAAGTTCAAATAGTGACTGCAACAGTGTCGGTGTAAATGTCAAGTTTTTGATGTGGCGGAGTATAAGCAGCAGCTTTATTGGATAATAAAATAAATTTGGCTGTTTTCTACTGCTACAGAGGAGAAGTGATAATCTATAGCTTCTTCCAGCTTTTAAATTCAGTCGTCTACTCATCTGCCTCGTCTGTTTCGAAGTTAAAGCCACATCATCTTGGCCCCATTTGGTTATACTTATTGCCTAGGGCATAATGAATGTGACACTTAACAGTTCTGTCTTTTACAGAGGCTTCAATTAAAACGGTAATAATTATCTCGAGTGCAGTTTGCGAAGTCATCATCAGTATACAACTATTTACCACAATTCTTATTAGCACAATACTAGTTGTCATGATAATAATAAGGTCGAGTTAGCACAGTTTTACTTAGCGTGCTTGTGATTAACGTTGCGTAAACTAGAATTGTTTAGTTAGCGTGTCAACTTGCATGCTTAGTTAGCATGGTCCTGGCCCTACATGGCTGAATTACCATGGGCTTATCATGTCACGTGATTACCTCGCTTTTACCAAGACTTCACTTAGTTTTCTTGGTCATAGCATGTGCCGGTCTAACTAGCTAACTATACCACCCAGCGAAAGAGATAATTAGCCGGTCGCACAAGCATGGGTGCTAGCGGATGGTGAAGACCACCAGCTGAACAGCACCTTAGATTGTACAGGTTGACCACGATGATCAGCTCGTGGCCTTAGGTTCGGCATTGGTCGCGCTGTCATGAGGCGCTCGGCCAGAACAAACGTCAGAGGCCACCGTACTGATCATTTTAAAATCAACTTAGGGAAGACAATAAAAGCTTGAAAATAAATTTTATAACCTGTGCTTTTGAATTTTATATCAAGATAAGTTATGACACTTTTATTGCATGGGTGCACTTCTGCAATCAGTGGGGCGACGAACAAATAAAAGAGAATGCCCGTGGTTTCAAAACGCCACACAACTTTGCCGACCATTCTTGACGCGATGCCGGGTTCCATCGTAACAAATGAAACGCAGTGGACTGAGGGGTTGATCTGAGTTTTTCACACTATTGCCTTACTTGAAACTGGGTGCCACCAAAGCTCAGAAATATTATGAGTTTTTCGAAGGTCCAGCGATCCTGCATAGCATAAATGGAACCCTGTTTGGCCGGCCAACCTGTCTGTGACCGGAGTGAGGCAGCCCCTTTATTCTAATTGGAAATGCTGTGTCCTAATTTCACAAATTTTTTCAATAGCAGTGGCCGTTTATCGGAACGTAGGACCCAACCCGTTGCGAGAGGGGAAAGAATGTACTACAAGAAAATGAATTTTCAAAAGAGACAAATGGGTGGTGACGTGCACGGATTACAAATATGTATCTTGTTTTTTTGGTTACTGACCCAAAAACGTATCAATAATACGTGATTTGATATCAGGTACACTCTATGCTGTTCTCCCATAGATTAAACATAATTATTTGATTATACTATTATGCTATCACTTTATCTCTGTCGTTGTCGTATGATATCATAGTTGCATAATTTAATCACAGCTAAGTTATCTTACCTTGTACACCTATTGCGAAAAAATAGGTACAAATTTTTCACCACCATTCGGTTATCAATGCTTTCTCGCATTTTTCTTCTAGAGCAATGATCTAAATTAACATAATGTGAACCCGGCTTTTTTTCTGACAAGTGAGTCCATAATTTATATTTGCCTTCTTTTATTTTCAAGTGAAAATCGCCTAAAATTATAGTTATGTATGGAGATTTTCTTTATTTAAACAAATTACTTTGAGAAGTAGCACTAACTTTTCTTTGACCATCCTGACTTTTCTACAAGCGTGCGTTATTATTTTCTCCGAGCTTGTTTATCTACGCATCACCAAGCCTTGTCATGACCCTAAATGAGGTGGCCACTTTAACGGTGGCGTTTGAAGAACACGGCATGCCTCACGCATCTCATTAGGAGGCTGAAGCTTCTCACATGCAACGATCCTAGTTGCCCTAATAATGCCAAGGCCAAAGGATTCCCGCGCTCAACTCCGAAACCACGTGCTCATCATTATGCAGCCCACCTACCGATGCCAGAGATTTGAGTCCGGCATACTCAGGGTGGCAGGCTGAGAGCTGTGGAGTACCGCACAAGTTTGTCTGGACAAATTCTTGTGACAATGTAAATAACTTCAATGTTTTCTATTTGTTATGCTTTCTTTTGCGCTTTGCTGGCGTTTATTACATGACTGGGGCGTGACCACGTGGCACCTCTGCAAGCTGGAGGTTGTATGTCACTGCTTTTTCTGCAGGTTGTGTTGCCATTGACATTACGACGTTCTCTACGCCTTAATAGAATTGTTATGCACCCCCACGAGGCTATGTAAATGTGGTACGATCCCACAACGTGGCACGTATCCCAAAAAGTGTCCGTATTTGTACAAATTTGTTTGTCACTAGACTTCAAGCTCAAGGCCGAAAGTTGCTCTTGCACGCACTGTGGGACTATTTATGTAGCAAATAAATAAGGGATTCTGTATTTTGTTGAAGGCAATGAAAATAATAACAATATCTCAGGCTTTACGTTCAAAGTCAAGAGTTAATTATGAGCAATGCCGGAGTGAGGGGCTCCGGAAATTTTGACCATCTGGTGTCCTCTAACCTGGACTGACATGCCACGCACATTACTCCGACCTCAACCATTTCACATCTATTGAAATGCGACAACTGAGCCCGGATAAGATTCATGACTTCCGAATCAGCCGCCGAGTGCGTAGCCCATGGCACACCGAGGATAGGCACGGCAATAAGAGTAAAATACCTTCAGAAACATTCAAGGAAGCACGCTTTACTCACGGCTCTGAAGCCTAGCCAGTACAAGATTTCAAGGTTTACGTAGTTTTACCAGCGAACGAACGGAACACGAGTAGATACTTTATAGCAATTCAGTGATTCTTGCAAGAAAATACATGAGAAACATAAAGCGTCGTTTGAATCGATTATGTCAATAAGCACTAAAGGTTATTAAGGTTAGTCTCCGACATGGTATTCGACAAGTAGAATCAGTACCTGAAAGAAAATGGTTAAAAGTGCTGAAGCTAATATCCTAAGTTCAATGACACCGTGTTAAAGTTCGACATTGCAGTATAAGTTACCGAGTTTCAGGACTACTTATTCTCGGTAGTGAGGCAGAATGGCAATCCGCCATGGTGGACCCCATAGCCGCGTCGCTCAGCTGCTCACCCAAAGGTAGCGGGTTCAATCTCGGCCATAGGGGCCTGATTTCAATGGAGCTGAAATGATAGAGGACAGTGTACTGTGCGATGTAAGCGCAATATATAGAGAACACCAGATGGTTGAAATATCAGGAGCCCTCCATTAAAGCGTATCTCATATTCATATAGTGTTTTAGAATATCAGAACCAAGATTTCATTATTAGTTCAACTGGGAGGCAAGTAGCACCACCTGGCAAACGTACATTGTGTTCTTTATATATTCATCAGCATCATCGTCTTCTTTATTCCATCGTTCTTTCTTTCTTTATATTTATTTATTTACAGGATTTCTGCTGGCTTCAAAGTGAAGCCGTAAGCAGGAGTGGGTAACATATAAATATAGCACGCTGAACATTTTCACAATATATTACGCACAGAGAATGTCGCGGACACACAGGTTTTAACGCGGTAAAAAGAAAAATATACAGTGCATGATATGCAATGGCGCATAGCATATTACCTATATAAGTGCGTACTAACATCACTTGTGTACTAACAACGCAACGTCACAAAACAAAGATTGCAAATATGGCAGGAAGACATGCTATGAATTTTTTAGCTCCGATAAGAATGATGCCACTGTCGCCGCCTCCACAATCCCACCAGGGAGGCGATTCCACTCGCGTACAGTTCGTAAGAAGAAAGAGCCCATGTACAAGTTCGTTCTGCAAGAAAATTCCTGTAATTTTTTTAGTGATCCGCCCGCGTGGGTCGTCGCACAACTTTTTCTATATATGCACTTGAATCAATGCCAAGCTTATCGTGGTAGAGCAGATACATATATTTTAGTCTTTCGTGATATCGCCGCAAATGTAATGCTTCCAAGTTCGCTGTCTGAAGCAAAGCAGTGACTGACGTTAGGCGATTGTATGAGCGAAAGATAAATCGAGCAGATTTTCTTTGTACGTTTTCTAGTTTATCAATATTTTTCTTTGTGTATGGGTCCCAGACCAGGCAGGCATATTCCAAAAGGGGACGAATGTAGGTTTTATATGCTAATAGTATATTTCTTGCGTTGACTGTCGTAACGATCTTCTAAGATATCCAAGCTTTCTCATGGCTTTCTTTTCTAGAAAAGTTATATGTTTATGCCACCGGAGGTCTGAAGTGATTATTAAACCTAAGTATTTATAACAATTTACAGCACTAAGACAGCGACCATTTATTGAGTACTGGAAAGTAAGTGGTGCCTTCTTTCTTGAAATTGTATTTCCACATACTCATATTTATGTCAACTTTGTTTCTTCATCGTTTTCAGTGTCAATCCTGTCCACACTCCTAACCATCACATCACTGCTTGTCGGCTTCAATTTCTTCCCACCTCTTGAAATGCTCTCCTGCGAAGCGCTCACACGCCTAAATGTAATAAATTATGAATCAAGAATGCACGTACCTTCATTTCCATCGTTTTTATGTCTTATTGGCGTCGTTTTGTCTCACTCAGTGTCTTGGGAGCCAACATTATCTTTGCGGCCTAATTTTCCGCAGCATAGCGTGGTTACCCCCAGATATCGCGCAAATCTGTCCTTATGCTGAAAGTCATGACACCGCGTTTCAATGCGTGATCCTTGCACAACCAAAACCATGTTTGTATATACCGCGCAAGCAGCTGGTTTTTCTCTGACGTGCGAAATATGGAGGCGGTTTGAGACTTTGAAGTGATGTATCAGGAGCGTGCGTGGCCTAAGTCGTTAGGCACTTTTTTCTTAACACAGCTTTCATCCCGTGGAGCAAAAACCGGCTGCACGCGTGTTCTAAACAGTGGTGGCCATGGCTGCACGTACCTGCACTATGCTTTTATGTCACCCCTCCTCCTTTTCCTTTTCGATTTCTCTCCGTAGTATTCAAGAATATGCGATACCTTACCCTCTATTCTCATCTTTGATTGATTGATATGTGGAGTTTAACGTCCCAAAACCATCATATGATTATGAGAGACGCCGTAGTGGAGGGCTCCAGAAATTTCGACCACCTGGGGTTCTTTAACGTGCACCTGAATCTGAGCACACGGGCCTACAACATTTCCGCCTCCATCGGAAATGCAGCCAGCCGCAGTCGGGATTCGAACCCGCGACCTGCGGGTCGGCAGCCGAGTACCTTAGCCACTAGACCACCACGGCAGGGCTATTCTCATCTTTGCTTTTCTGTTTACCTTGAAATGACTTCTGTTTACCTTCACTATCATTTCCCACCTCTTTGCTATGAATGGCTACGCTAGGCTTGGATATGCTTCGAATATGCGCTCTTTCTATGGCGCATAACCATCTAGTTTTCAGAATCGACGGCTGGCTGAACGTCACGCTAAACAGCTTCACTAATAATAAACAATTTAGGGCAGCGTCACATTATTGGGGCCAAGCCTGTAGGAAGTGCGGTGCTGATTGATTGATAAGTGATATGTGGGGTCTAACGTCTCAAAACCCCCGTATGATTTCAAGAGTCGCCGTAGTGGAGAACTGCATTTTCGCCTCCGTCGAAAATGCAGCCGCAGAAGCCGGAGTTCGATCGCCCCACCTGAGGGTCTGTAGCCGATTACTTTACCTGCTAGACCATCGCAGCGGGTCTGAACTGCGGTGCTGGGAAGCCTTCTTTATTTCTCCTCAGTTTTTTTTTCTATCGTCCGCCTTTTTTCCTTTTTTACTTTTCTCTTTCCGTGTTTCATCCTAAATTTTTTTCTCATTCCTTCTATTTTTCGCTTGTTTCTTTTGTTTTCAGTTTCTATACGTGCTTTTATTCAAAGTGCTCCACACGTAAAATAATTATTACGGCGCCGAAAGAACTAGAGGAAGAAGTCTTTTCTTTGGCGCGGGTGCGCGATCAAATGGCCCGTACCATGCATAGTTTTTCATGCGTTATGCCTCACTATTGCATAATACGACAGCGCAGACCACTTAAGTTCTCCTCATATGGGCTTGGTAGTTACATAACACAGAGAATCTGCAATACACAGCGCACGCGTAAAGGTGCGTAAAAGTGCCGAGTGCAGCATGGATTCCAGAGAGCTTACTTTTGTGGCACAATATAGTACCATGCCCCCAAGAAGTTTCAATAGGTCATCACGCAAAGATACTGTGCGAAAGAAGTTGCAGAAAACGCCTCTTTTGTTGCACACTGCATATTAAGCTGCAGAAAAGTGTTACGCTGCCGTGCGAGTGTAAGCACAAAGGGCACATCTCAGACTCACGTTGCGAATGGAAAAGAACGTGCTTTCGTTTAGAATGAGGCACGCCGCAATCCTCACACCATGGGCATACTGACGTTTCGATATTGAGCGTGAACACAGAACGAACGTGCCTAGGCTACATAGAAAGAAAAATGGCAAGTTTTAAATTCCAAGTAACGTGCGTATAGTTTTTGTCGAACGCAACAAACTTGTGGAATCGAAGTCGGTTGCACTTCACCGATAAGTTAAAGCCGTGAAAATAGTTTCGCGCCTTGTCCCTCACGATCTCACCGAGTGTGACTGAATCGATGGCACGCTGTGCGCATTTCTCTCGCGTGTTTCACTGCTTTTGCGAAGATCGTCGCACAATCGCAATCTGAAACACTTCGAGATTGTATTTTTTACTCTCCAAGTACACGCAACCTGCACCTTTGGAGGGACACGCTTGGCTAGTACGAGTGGAGAACTGAGCGAAATAATTTTGATAGCTTCTACTCACCGAAAACGTGGAATTCAACTTAGCTTGCACAAGCATCTTGCGTATGATAGAAACTTCAACCTCTTTTCCCGAAACTTGAGAAGCCTTAGTTTATTTTCATGAAGTCTAGCTACGTTTCTCCTGTTATTTGGGAGACATAATAAACACAAAACTTCAGTATTGCATCCTTACAAGCTCGTGCAAAGTGTTAACAGAACTAACAACACAGATGACTGAATATGTTGTAGCCAACGACACTAGACAAATACAAAAATGACTGCAAGACACAGGGACAATTAATGAAGTTCTTTTGAATCCAACTTGATGCTGTTTGCGATCGTCACAAACTTGTCAACCGCACGCGTGGAGTGCCCCAGCTTCCGTCCTTCCTGGATGTGCCGATCGATGGACACCTCTTCGCTTCTCCAATGTGAGCACCAAATGAATTGACGCAGGTTCCTAGTCCCTTCTAACGCAAGCTGCTGACGTATTACTATTTCAGTGGGTATGCGAACAGTACTCATGGCACAATATGCCTCATGCGCAACTTTTCATCGCTTCACAGCTGCCAAACAATTTCGCTCTTTACGCTAAAACGAGTGACAATCACTTTCGTTTGCTGCTCCCATATCCACTTGTTTTACCTGCCGTAACGTGCGATTGCATTAACGTAGCGCTGCTGCCAAGAAAATCCCATGGCCGAAGGGGCGGAAATCACCATTAAATTTCCATTCTTCCAACGGTGTTCATGAATCCAAATCGTGCCAGATTAGCCCTGTATTACTGATGCTCGAAGACATGCAAAGACGACTGCTGAACTGGCGAAAGGTAAGAAAGAGCTAAAATCAGGTATGCGAGCTGTGAAAACTAGCCAAAATGAAATTGAAACGTAAGCTAACTGACATTTCGCGGCATCTGAAGTCACTCTTAAGCAAATCTGGAGCCCCTGACACTGTTCGCAAAAGTGTTTCCAATATTTAAGTGTAAAATTAGTTGTTGAAAGAGTGTAGGACGACATAGTTTCGTGCAAGGGCGACTTGGAACACATATCCAGACGGAATAGCCTGACCATGACACACCCAATTCTCATAAGTTGTGGCTTGAAAGTGAAAAAAAAATCACAGCATATTAACAGAATGAATGATGATGAATGGAGCGAAGCGTCCGTCAATCTATGCGAGCTTTCGTGCGTGCGTCTATCCGTCCGTACGTGCACCCGTTCGAGCGTCTGTTTGTGAGTCTGTACAAGTGTCCATCTGTGCGTGCGTTCATACAGCCATCCGTCCTTGTATCTGTTTAGCCGTCCGTCCGTGCGGCCATCCATCCATCTAGTGAACACTGCCAAAGGCTGCCATCTCGCTCATTTTTATTGTATATTCATCATATAACAGGACCACCACCAGCGAACAATATAAGAACTAAACGAGGGTATGCACCACGTACATTTCTGCTGTCAGTGCTTTGTTAACACTGAGAGCGTGAAAATGACGTCGTGCTACTCTTTGCGCAGCATTTGGACAAGTGAATATGTGCCTGAGGGTGGGTACGTGCCACTCGTATGCGGGTATGTGCCACAGGTTATGCACTACGGAGACGCACAAGTCACGTCGTAAGGAACTTCGCCCCTAAATGTCTGGAAACGCTGTCGTGTATGATGAAAAATCCACTGCCGCCAAACTTGGTTGACCGCGCGCATCAGATCAGGACTTTTTCAAACACAAAATGATCTCTTGGCATTACGAAGCTGTCGAACTTAAAAGTAAGAAGAGCGTACTTTGATAACAGGTTTCAGCACGCTCAAAACTAACATTTCCGTATCCAAGGATTATTCACCGACCACAAGGCTTCTTAGAAAAAGGCTTTTAGAATTCGGTAAACACCAACCTGATTTCTCATTGGTAAACAACATTCTAACAAACTTTTCATTGATAAGTATTGTTTGTGTATAACACTAAGTGGTTCAAAAACCATTTTCCAGATCACTCAAGCGCAGCTGTCCATTCTTGTAATCGCACTCCTACCCAGGAGCATGCCAGGGACAGCGGTGCATTCCGCCGTGCTTGTTACTAACACCTAAACTATGACGAACAGAATAAATAACTTCTTTCGCTGGCATATAACTTGAATGCCAGTATTAATGCACTAAGTGAAATGAGGCCACATTCTCGAGTGCAACGCTGTGAAATCTTTTGCTTGCCATGGTTCTGCATGTTTTATTGCGATTGCCCAGCTGATCAAGGCACAGGTGCACCACTCGCTTTTTCGAAATCATTGCGGAGCCATCACATCAGTATTCCAAGTCATCTCGACGTTTTGCGCGCTTTCGACGTTGTCAGACACGATAAAATCTCGGTAATATCTGTTACAGTTTTATTTATCACCCACTCACGCTCACTGCTGAGCTTCATGATGTGCTCAATACACTTATTTTGTAGCAGCCGTCCAACCCTATTATATTATCGTGGCAATGATTCCTCTTTGTAACGTAATTTCTCAATTTTCGCTCGTTATTTTCACTCACATTTAGTATTGGAAACAATAAGGTCTCAAAGAACGCCACTGGCCTGCTTGAACAAATCTTTAGTTTTCATCTAAAAATATAGTTGTTAATGCTTCAGGTATAACTGGCTGAAGTGGTCACCTTGTTTTTTTTTCATCCCATTTCTTCTCGCGTTAAAACAAATGCCGAAAAATTCATGTATTAGGGTGAATTTGGACGGCAATATTATTGAGCTAGCAAGCTATGTTTGTCCCTCTTTCAACCGTTTGATCAGTTCCTAAAAGATAACCAGGCTATCTTTAAAAATAAAATACATGAGCTAAGCCACAAGTTTATCCGTCCGAGTGAGAGATTCTGTAATCTTAAAAAGTCTCAGTTCCAAGGCCTGTTAAAAAAGCTTCCTAAAGAAAAGAAACGCATGTATCAAATTGTCAAAAGAATTTCTTGGGTACCAAGCTCGGATGTTTGCAAGGATGTAAGGAACGCCTATATAGAGGGCATAGAACTTACCAAAAAAGCATTCCAGGTGTACACATTGCCGAGAAAGCATGTGAACAACGCTAAAAATTCTGGCATGTTATAAATATTTTCGATTGCGATTCGGTCACATTGATTGATTCCAGCGGTTCACCGCTACCTGATGATGCATGCCTCTAGGTTCTTATATCTGCTTTCTGTAACAACTGTGTTGTATTTTCTAGCCCTACATTTCGAAATCTTGAGTTTCGCAATTAGTCTGCTGTGAATGTCATTATCATTGAGCCAGTTGATGTTGAGAGTCATGTTATAGAACGGAGGCTTTCATCGAGCATTGGCACTGGCTTAAATAATGCAAAAGTTCCTAAAAGTACTGCCGTTTATTCGTCTGTACTATTTTAAAGAATCTTCCAGCAACACTCAGGCACCCATAAGCTGATCCTACGAAACTGGTCTGAATTCTCAAGTCCGACAGCAGAAATTTTCCCCTCAACTACCACCCCATCTCCCTCACAATCACTCAGTGCAAGGTTGTTCAGCATACTCTGCTCTCACACTTAATATAGCATCTAGACACTAATTCATTTTGCTCATAGGACAACATAGTTTCTCCGAAATTCGTTTGGCACAACACAACTTCTCTCATTTACTCAACACTTGATCTTCTTTTTCAAAAGAGCTTGTTTCGCTGACTGTCTTTTCAGACTTTGCCAAAGCTTTCGGCTAACCGGTACACGACAGCGCAAACTTGTAAAATGAAGAGAGAGAGAGATAAATAGAGAGGAAAGGCAGGGAGGTTAACCAAGCTTGGCTCGGTTGGCTACCCTACACTTGGGGTGGGAGAAAAGGAGAATAATAGAACGGAAAGAGATAGAAAAGAAGAGAAGTCAGAAAGAGAAGCATGAATAGTCAGTTCGAGACTACATGGCACGGTCTCGCACAGTTCTTTCACAAGCAGTCGTGAAGTCTGGTGGTCCAAAAAAGTACAAGAGGGCTTTCGTGGCTTTGCGCGTATGGGAAACCGTCGCCCAAGGTCCCAGAATCTTCTCTTCTGTAAGCGGTCGTGAATCCAGTTGACAGAGCTTAGCTTCCATAATACGTCATTCAGTCTGGTATGCTGGGCAATGACATAGAATGTGCTCAAGCGTTTCCTCGCAGGCGCAGATGTTGCATGCCGAAGCGCTCGAAATTCCAAGAAGACGAGAGTAAGAATTCGTAAATGCCACGCCCAACCTCATGCGACACAGTAAAAATTCAGCGCATCGTGGGAGCCCGGATGGCTAACGAAGTTGCAAGTTTGGGTCGATCGAATACAGGTGCGTGTTGGAGAAACCCGGTGTATTCCATTGTACGAGTGTTGTACGGCGAGTAATTGATTGCAGTCGTCTTGCAGCGTCAGTTCTCAAGAGTGTTATGGGCGTACGCAGGTCTTGGTCATGAGTCGATCGAGCAGCTTCATCCGCGTGGTCATTGCCGACAATTCCGCAATGACTTGGCAACCACTGAAATAAAATATCGCGAACTTCCGTGAGCACTTCGTGGTAGTCGTGCCTTATCTGATATACTGATTGTTCATGTAACCCGCGCTGCATAAGAAACCGTAGTGACTGTAAGGCTGACCTGGAGTCGCGAAAAATGGCCCATTGGCTAGGTTGCTGGCGAAAAATGTACTTTACTGCATCTTGAAGTGCTGCGAGCTCTGCTGGTGTCGACGTCGGTGTGTGAGAAAACTTGTACTGAAGCAACACATTTTCAGATGGAACAACCACTGCTCCTGTGGAGCTGTTGGAATTAGTGAAGCCATCGGTGTAAACATGTACGCGGTCGGAGTACCTTTCGTCCAACAGACGCAAAGTCGATTGCTTCAGGGCTAGCGTTGACATGCGTGCCTTCCTAAAGATTCCATGAACTGATAAGCGCACGTCAGGTTGACGAAGACTCCATGGCGCAGTTGCTGGATGCATCGCAAGTTTGAAGCCAGGCGGTAGTATGTCCTGATGTTTGTCACGATACCGCAGTACGAAGAATGGGGCCTCCGAGCTGTCAAACACGCTGAATGATGTGACGGTAGCCGTGATAAATGCCGAATGGGCGCTCTCAGCGTCTCGACAATGATGTGCGTTGTGACTGGTTGCTCTTGTGCAATAACAATAGTTGACACTGTCGATGAGCAACTTGGAAGGCCAAGGCATCTCCGAAGTACTTGGACTTGTACGCTTTGCAGTGCACGGTTGTTAGTCTTACACGCGTTGGACAGGACAAGAAGGCTGTACCGGAGAGTTCCAAGAAAGAGGGCTGTGTAAAGCTGCAACATGGAGTGCACGGATGGGCCCCATGATTTTCCGGTGACGAACTTGAATACATTCTCAATGCCAATGAGCTTTTTCTTCAGGTATGTGACATGCGGGCTCCACGTTAGGTCACAATCTACGATGACACCTAAGAATCTATGAGTGCTCTTATATGGGATTGATCTGCCATCGATGCACAATGAGTAGAAAGACATCGGTTTGCGTGTAAACGCCACCGCTGCACATTTTTCTGTGGCGATAGTCAAACCTTGCTGGCGAAGGTATGTCGATGTCATTATTGCCGCTTTCTGTATTCTTGCGTGCACTTGAGGCCGTGTCACGCCGGACGCCCAAATGCAGATATCGTCAGCGTAGAGAGATATACAAGCCGTCTGTGGCAGCATTTCGGTGAGCCCCACGAGAACCAGGTTGAAAAGAGTTGGACTCAAAACACCGCCTTGTGGCACCCCACGACTTGTGAAATACTTATTCGTAGACCCATCTTCAGGTAAAAAGAACATGATCTCTCTGTGAGGTAGCTTCTTACCCATCGAAAGACACGACCTCCAAGTTCAGCTGCTTCAAGAGCATTGAGAACAGCCTCGTGGGTCACGTTGTAAAAGGCACCCTTCACGTCTAAGAACAGAGCTACCGACAGCCGCTTTTGAGCTTTCTGATGCTGAACAGAGGTCACTAAGTCAATAACGCTATCAACTGAGGACCGACCTCGTCGAAAACCTGCCATAGCATTAGGATAGGTGTTATAATGTTCCAGGTACCATTCCATGCGTGTAAGCAGCATCCTCTCCATGACCTTGCCAACGCAGCTTGCTAGTACTATAGGCCGGTATGATGCCAAATTGAATGGAGACTTTCCGGGCTTCAGCAAAGGCACCAGGCGACTACACTTCCACTCAACAGGCACCATTCCATCATGCCAAGGCTTATTGAAAATGTCCAGGAGACAGCGCTGTGCCTTCGGGCCTAGGTGACGTAGGGCAGTATAGGTCACTCCATCCGGACCTGGGGACGATGAGCGTCTTCATGTGTTCAATGCCGCATGAAGTTCTTCCATGGTGAATGCAACGTTCATTTGCTGATCTCGTGCGACTGGAACGACCTGTGGCAATAAATCGATCGGTATAGAGATGTCGCCGGCGATCTTTGCACAAAATTCTCCAGAAGCATCAAGCTGTGAGCGACGTTGATGTAGCGCCAGAGCGGCGAAGGGATGACGCTGTTGCGGATGCGAGTGAATACCTCGAAGAGTCCTCCATACGGGAGACAAGGGCTTTCGAGGGTCTAGCGAGTCACGAAAATTCTTCCACCGAGTTCAAGAAGTTTGTGCATTCGACGTTGGATTTTTTTCTGAATGCGTCTGGATTTTCTGAGGTCAGAGATAGATTTCGTGCGTCTGTATCGTCTTTCGGCACGTCGGCGGACCGCTCGTAGTTGTTCCAACTCTTGGTCGAGTGGCGTGCGTCTCAATTTTTTCGAACATATCTTCGTGGAAGTCTCCATTGCACAACTAATCACTTCTTCAATGGATTCCGGCGGTTCGTGCATGCACTTGCTCTCCACTGATATCTCAAACTCTTGCCAGTCAGTATGTCTTGAATGTCCAGGGGAAGGAGAATCGTCCAGACCTCTGGCTGTCACGTACGTGGGGATATGGTCGCTGTCATGTGTTTCAATATCTGTGGACCATTGGACTTTCGTGACAATGCTATGCGACACTAATATCAAGTAGAGGCAACTGCTGTAAATTACTCCTCGGAGATAAGTAGGGCTGCCGTCGTTTAGCACCTGAAGCCCTGACGCGAGATCAACTAAGTTCGTGCCTTTTCGATTTGTCCTGATGCTTCCCCACAATGGATGATGGGCGTTGAAGTCACCCATCAATATCCCAGGTGCTGGAGTCGTTGCAAATATACCATTTATTATCTGTTGATCTAGTCGACGTGATGGCGCTATATATGCGCCTATCAGCGTAAACGACAACTTCTTCTTTTTAACATATAGACACACGCAGTGATTTCCACTGTGAGACTCTACT
Source organism: Rhipicephalus microplus (assembly GCF_013339725.1). Taxonomy (NCBI): domain Eukaryota; kingdom Metazoa; phylum Arthropoda; class Arachnida; order Ixodida; family Ixodidae; genus Rhipicephalus; species Rhipicephalus microplus. Next base: position 42,332,437 of record NC_051173.1, read on the forward strand.
CTTATGAGAACGTAAGTGAGTTCTTTACGGTTGTACACAGCAAGTTGACTTCTCTGAATGCACGATGAAGAAACGAACGATTCATAGCCCGACAGTCGAGGTATTTTCGAAAAAGGCGGTTCACAAATGATGATGATGGGAAATTTATTTTCGAAAATGAATTGTCTGAACTCAGGCATTCTTGACCTTAGACCTCTTGCGTTCCACTGAATTATGGAAGCACGATTGACTTTTTCTCGAATGGGCTGATGTGGTCTATGGTGCGCCATCTTGTTACTGAAGCCCGGCAAGAACTGGTTCTACTGTGTCCAAGACTTGCAGCGCGCATTTAGCGGCAGGGATCTGTAGACTATCCAATAGAGTGCGAATAACACTCATGCACGACCTCAATACAGAAAAAACTTGTACCTGTTTGGCCTGCTGCCTGCTGGGAGCATATTCGTTGTTTACTGTCAATATTGTGGTTCCGTTGACACGTGTACCCGCGGTAAAGTGGGCCAGTCAGAGCCGGATGTTCTCTGTAGCGCCACAGTGTCTTCCGGCACCTCTGGACGTACCCCACCTGGTGGCGGGGGCGGGGAAGGTCTCTGTGGTCGCGGCGGCGGTGGTGGTGGTGATGTAAGTGAAGGCACCTTCGGCACAGGACTGCTTTTTCTTTTCTTCGAGCACCGCCGTCGACGGGAACACCGTCGTTGAACAACCGTTACCGCTTTTTTTTTCGTGAGGATCCGTCTTTAACCATTTGTCTCAAAATGCTCCTCTCTTTCTTCAGTACTGGCAGTGTTTGGACGAGGTCTCATGGTTCCCGTTGCAGTTGCTGCATTTTAGGAGTGTTGCTTGGCAAGCCTCTGCTTTGTGGGGTCCGGCACAACGTGGGCATGCTTGCTTGTTGTTGCACACAGCACTAACATGACCCAGTTTTAGACAGTTGTGGTACTGTAGTGGTCTTGGGATGTATGGTCGGACAACGTTACGAAAATTACCAACCTTTACATGTGATGAGATGTAATCACCTCTGAAGGTCACCTTGATGCAACGGGATTTGCCAAGCCGGCATACTTGCAATATGTCCGTTGCCCCAGTAGCTGGCTTTATCAGAACAGGAAGGTCTGCGTTCAGTATGGGAACATCAACGTCATAAATGATGCCCGTCGTTGTGTCACTATCCTGCGGAATAGATGCCTGAGATAGATGCCTCCAAGCTCCGTAACAGTTCGCAGGGTATGTAGCGCAGCCGGGTGCTCAACGTCTATGGCCAAGATATTCTTCCGTGGGTAGAGTCTAATATCCTTTATCTCACTAGGCATGATAGCTTCGAGCCGCGCTGATATCACTTGCCTGTTCATGTTCTTCAGGTTGATCGAAGAGTCGACAGGAACAAAAAGTATGGTATGGCGTTCAGAACTGCACGCCGCCTTACGGTAGAGACGCTACCTGGTGAAGACGCGCCGACCATTCTCCTTTTGGCTTTACGCTTCACTGCAGGGACGAAATTGTCGTCGCTGTCTTCACTACTCGCCGTGTACAGTTCAGTGCTGTCACTGGTGTTGTCGTCATTCCGGCTGTTGCGCTTCCTTGAGGTTGACTTCGAAGGTGACACCACGTCCGGATTGCGTACGATGGGGTCTGGATCCATCGCTGCCCGCAGGAGGCTGATGATCCTCGGATAAATCGTGAATTCACACAAAAAACTTCAAATAAAATAGGCAGCGTTCGGCAGAAATACACTTCGTCGTCGTCCTGTAAAATAAAGATTAAAAAAAAGTACTAGGTGGTGCATTGAGATAATCTTCTCTGCTCCTCGCTACTTGTTTTCTCGAATTTTCGATTTATAATGTGTGAGCTATCGTGTACCCTTTTGATGTTAACTAGCTCACCCAACAAGCGTTACCATTGCTTTTCACTATGGCACCAACTTTTTCTTATTACACTATATGAGATTAGTCTTGGCTGTAATCTCTTTTATGGCTTGAGTATTCCCCGCAAATGATTCACAGTACATGGTGCTTAAATTGATCATACATCTTCATTCAATACTGTGGACATTGGTGCGCCCCAAGGATCTGTTTTAAGCCTTATTTTTTTCCTTATCCACGCTAATTCTCCTACTTTTTTTAATCAATTCTGAAGAAGCGCGCCTTTGCAGTTGAGCACTTCCTTAGAGAGGTGGTGCCATCAAACTTTGAGGCTCTATCATGCCAGCTCTGGGTTTCTTCTGTACGTAAGGACAATCTAGATGAAAGGTTGGACATAGCAAGCGTCTCTAATATATTTTAGTTTACTTTCAAAGTGTACGTAAATGATCATTCTCATAATCGAGTCCTATCGATTGCGCATCAACACCACCATGACTCTATAGAAAGAGCAACAACCCTACTGAAACGTTCCGTATGCGATGTCCAATAATTCCGTATGCTTCCGTAAGAATCTTACGGAAATATATGGAAAATATTTGGGAAGCATATGTATTCTTTATGTAACAAATGGAATTATTGGACTCGCCTACGGAACGTTTCAGTAGGGAAAAGTTGCACTGCGCACACACGAGATCTGTAATGGCGTGAGGGAGCCCAAAATCTCAGCAACCCATTTACAGGCAAAGGATCGGTCACACTCGCTGATAATGCAGCTAAGAATGGCACCTGTGGGCGCGTTTGTTTTGCTGGTGCGTGTGTGGCCCGTGCGCGCGAGAGCAGATGATACTCAGCACGTGCGTACCAGCCTTGCGTGGCCGATGTTACCTACACCACTGCGTCACCGCCCAACTCGGCGCCATGAAACTGAAATCGAATGTTGTCCAAATAGATAACGTGATACTGAATTATTTAGCTAGAATACATGAATTTTGTCGCGTGTATCATGCTTGCTAGAGCTAAAAGAAACGGTTGCGGAAAAGAATGTGCAACCCACAAGTTTGGTGGCACAATTTATTTAATAGGCAAAAGGCGTGTGTTCTATTCTTTCTCAGAGCGAAGTTTTTTTCTATCATTTCATTTGCGTCTGTCTCGTTTCTTTTTTGTCACAGACAAGATGATGACCTTACACTCACCACCAACAGTGCCGACAGCAATGCTGACTCGGGAATTTCCATGAAACAAACTCTCAACATAGCTCTGAAAAAATAGATAAGCCTCCAATTAATTCAGATTGAGCCTGATAGGAGTGGATTGCACCATAACATGCGTTCACAGTACTTGATGATAACTTATCTTGACATTGGATTGAAAGTTACGGAGGCGGGGCTTCCGTAATTTTGTGTCACGACACAGCTATAGTGCAGCAGCTTGCAGCTGACTTCAGAGTTGCTCGCTCACGTCGCTAATGCATTTAGAAGAAAGCATATGCATGAAAATTATGGCTAGGAAAAAAATCCGACAGTTCAGTGTGGGTGTCATATTACAAAATGATTTCTTCTTGTAGAACTTCGGGGAACGAGAGTGCTAAAAGGGTTGCGCTGTCTACGAAAGGGATAGAGAAAGAAGATGTTCCTGCAAGTTTCACACCTCTCATTGCCTTCACTGTTTGGGCCCCATAATAAATAGATCTTGATTTATTTTAGCCCAGTCAATGAGAAAATTGTTGGTAAACTTGAAGACTATTTGTCCGACGCAGAATAAGATTAAATTCTGTATCTTCCACCGTAATGAGAAGTGAAGTTTTCGCTGAATACATAGCACGGTTGCCAATGCTCTTGGTGCTTGACTGCAGGCCTGATTGTTGCCAGATCGATTCCCGGCCGCGGAGGCTGGATGCGAAACGCCCAACGCCCGCGTACTGAGATTTACGCGCAACCTATATCAGAGTGTTTGGAGGCATCCACAATGATGTCCTCCAAATTATTTAAATTTGGTAAGCGACACTGAAAATATTTTAAATGCAAAAGTTGTAACCCAGGAAAGCCTTTTGTATAATAATAAAAAAACAAGAGCGTGTTTCAAAACCGCGGCCTTTCTCTGAGAAGGGCAATTGTATACGCGCTGGTATTATAATAGATTGTTAAGAGGTCGTGACGTTGACGAAAGCAGAGACGGCTTGTCCAAAACAAAACTGTTTATTTGACCTAACTTGTGGCCGGTAAATGAAAAGTCAAATTAATGTGATATTGTCACGTTAAAGAGACAGGAGACGTTTTTAAGGCGTCCTCACAAAAGTCCGAAGAGCGGTCGGCTCAGCGCAGCCAAAAACAGAACAACGGCACGAGGGGAACTGCCACTTCGTCTGCCTCTTTTGCGCTGGCAGATCAAGCGCGCGGCACTGCCCCTCCTCCCTGAAGAGCATCGCCTCGATGCTAAACGAAGCGTGTATCGTAAAAAAAAAAAAAACATTGTCACAGTGTGTGGTACGGTTTTAACCGCACCACGTGCACAATCTCGGGTCGTAGCTGTCGGCGTCGGGGTGGTTGGCTTCCGTCCGGAAGGACTTCGTAATTGACGTCGCTCACTTGTCGTAGCACTTTGTACGGGCCAAAATACCGACTGAGAAGCTTCTCAGAGAGACCTTTGCAGCGCACAGGGGTCCAAACCAACACCTGGTCACCTGGTTTATAATCGACTTGTCTGTGGCAGCGGTTGTAGCGCTGTGCATCGACGCCTTGTTGTTTCTTGATGTTTACGCGGGCTAGTTGACGTGCTTCCTCGGCTCGTTGCACGAAACACTCAGCATCTTCGTCGAGATTCTCGATGTTGTCAATGTCGCATGGGAGCATTGCGTCCAACATCGTCTGAACGTCCCGACCGTATAGAAGACGAAACGGAGTGAATCGTGTGGTCTCTTGCGTAGCGGTATTATACGCGAATGTTACGTAAGGCAGTATTTCATCCCACGTCTTGTGCTGTACGTCTATGTACATAGACAGCATATCAGTCATCGTTTGTTAAGCCGCTCGGTCAGTCCATTTGTCTGAGGGTGATACGCTGTTGTCTTGCGATGCGTGGAGTAACTTAACTGAAAAACTTGTTCAAGGAGCCTTGCTGTAAACGCTGTTCCTCGGTCTGTGATGACACAGGATGGAGCACCGTGGCGTAATACAATTCTCTCGATGAAAAACTGAGCAACTTCACAAGCCGTGCTTTTAGGAAGCGCCTTAGTTTCAGCATAGCGGGTTAGATAATCTGTAGCGACGATTATCCACTTGTTGCCGGAAGATGACAAGGGAAACGGACCCAGGAGGTCCATGCCGACTTGATCGAAGGGTGTTCTGGGTGGCTCGATAGGGTGAAGTAATCCCGCAGGCTTAACAGATGGGGATTTTCGGCGCTGGCATTCGCGGCAGGCTTGAACGTACTGTTTAACGCAAGCGGCAAGTTTCGGCCAGTAGTAAGACTTTCGTACCCTAGCGATGGTTCGGGTGATGCCCAGATGGCCCGATGGAGGCTCGTTGTGGCAGGCAAATAGAATTTCCTCACGCAGCTCTGCGGGGACGACCAACAGGTAAGTTTTGTTGCTGGCGGCTGCGTTCTTCTTGTACAACACGCCCTGTCGTAAGCAGAAGGATGACAATCCGCGAGTTATATGCTGGGGCAGTGATACGTTGCGGCCCTCTAGATGTTCAATGATAGGTCGCAATTGAGCATCTGCTCGCTGCCGTAAAGCCAAGTCTGTTACGCTTACGGAGCCAAGGAAAGGGCAGTCCTCTTCGAAGCTCTGAGCGGCAGGCTCAACTGGCGCGCGTGACAACGTGTCCGCATCTTCGTGTGCACGACCGGACTTGTACACGATAGTGACGTCGTACTCCTGCAGACGTAGGCTCCACCTTGCCAGTCGTCCGGAGGGGTCTCTGAGGTTCGCAAGCCAGCACAGCGAGTGATGATCCGTCACTACTCTGAATGGACGGCCGTAAAGGTAAGGTCGAAACTTAGCAATTGCCCACACGACAGCAAGGCACTCCTTCTCCGTGGTACTGTAGTTTGACTCCGGGCGTGTTAGGGTTCGGCTTGCGTAGGCGATAACCTTTTCAATTCCCTCCTGCCGTTGGACGAGTACCGCGCCCAGACCGACGTTACTGGCGTCGGTATGAATTTCTGTTTCGGCTTCCTCGTCGAAATGTCCAAGAACAGGTGGTGATGCCAGGCGAAGCCGAAGCTCTGTGAATGCTGATTCTTGTTCAGCACTCCAAACGAACGGCGTATCGTCTCTAGTGAGTCTAGTTAATGGTTCGGCAATTTTCGAAAAATTGCCTATAAAGCGCCGGTAGTACGCGCATAGACCAAGAAACCGCCGCACACTTTTCTTATCGGCAGGAGTCGGGAAGGCTGCGACAGCGGCGGTTTTCTCAGGGTCAGGACGGACGCCTTCTGCGCTTACGACATGTCCAAGGAACTTTAGTTCTTCGTAACCGAAATGGCATTTTTGCGGCTTTAACGTAAGGTTAGCCGTCCGAATCGCCTCAAGTACTTGTCGTAGTCGCTTCAGATGTTCGGAGAAGCTGGTTGAAAACACGACCACATCATCCAAGTACACAAGGCAGCTTTGCCATTTTAAGTCAGTCAACACAGTGTCCATCATGCGTTGGAAGGTAGCTGGCGCAGAGCAGAGTCCGAACGGTAGCACCCGAAATTCGTAGAGGCCATCCGGCGTGACAAAGGCGGTTTTTTCGCGGTCGCGCTCATCAACCTCAATTTGCCAGTAGCCACTCTTTAAATCCAGGGAAGAAAAATACTTCGCTCGTCGTAGTCGGTCAAGCGAGTCATCAATACGCGGCAGCGGATAAACATCTTTTTTTGTGACGTTGTTGAGCTTTCTGTAATCTACACAGAAGCGAAGCGTACCGTCCTTCTTCTTAACCAGAACGACCGGTGAGGACCAGGGACTGTTCGAAGGCTGGATAACGCCGTCGTCGATCATTTCTTTCACTTGCTGCTTGATAGCTGCGCGTTCTGTCGGCGAGACGCGGTATGGCTGTTGGTGAATAGGTCTTGCGTCGTCGTAAGTGATTATCCTGTGCTGTGTAATTGGCGTCTGACTCACTTTAGACGACTGAGCAAAGCACGCCCTGAATTCAAACAATAGCTCTCGCAAGGCCCTCTGGTTCTCTTCTGGCAGTGCACTGTTCATGTCAACATCTATTACGGTTTGTCCATTGCGGCTACTGTCTTCACAGGCAAAACACTCAATGACGTCCTCCAAGGCTTCAGCGTAGGCGACCGCAGTGCCCCGGAAAAGGTGACGATGCTCATTGGTGAAATTTGTAATCATGACCTCGGCTGTACCGTTCCGAATGTCAATGATGCCTCGTGCCACAGAAATTCCAAGCGCCAGCAGCAGGGAGACGTTGCACTCTGCCACTGTTTCACCGTCACTGGTTCCTTCGGAAGTCACCTGAATTAGGATACTTGCACGAGGTGGTATTGTGACACTGTCGTCGGAAACACGGAGGGCGGTTGTACGGCGGTTGGAGTCCCTTGACGTAGCGTTGACTGTCGAAAAGGAAATGCAGCGTCGCCGTAGGTCGATTACGGCGCCATATTCCCGAAGAAAATCGAGGCCGAGAATTAATTCGCGGGAGCAGTCACGTAGCACGATGGAGCTGACCAAAAACGTGCAGCCTCGTATTTGTAGCCTGGACGTGCACAAACCAACCGGCGTTACAACATGTCCGCCAGCTGTACGTACATGCGATCCTGTCCAAGGCATTATCACTTTCTTCAAGGTACGTGCCAATTGTCCGCTAATAATCGAGTAGTCAGCACCAGTGTCTATTAAGGCAGTTAAATTGCGACCGTCGAGCAGCACAGGTATGTCCATTGAAAAGTCGCTCAGCTGGGATACAGGCGCCGGCGTAGTCGAATTTCCGTTGGTCCGATGTCGCGTCGATTGGAGGGCGAGGTCTTCATCACGTCGAGAATCAGCGGCCTCGCCTCGAAAGGTCGCTGGCGTTAGTTTTCCAGGCGAGGGCTCGGAGACCGTCCTTGCGGCCTTCGATTTCCGTTGCCTGAATAAGATGACGACCGCGGTGACGGTGAGCGCGACTGACGCCTGAGTGGGACGTTCTGCCGAGCGATAAAATCTTCAATTTCTGGTGGTCTCTGTCCAAACCGGGGGCGGGGTGAATTGGCAGGAAAACCCTGCAGCCCAAGTCGGCGGTACTGGCAGTCTCGGTAGAGGTGACCCGCTTCACCGCAGTGGTAGCAAAGCGGTCGTCGGTCGGGCATGCGCCATATGTCGGATTTACGCATGACGGGTCGAGTGTCTGCAAAATAAGGGACCACCTGTGCGGACTGCAGTGTGGCGTACGGGGTTGCGGCTGGTAGTGGGACTGGTGCAGGTGCGTTGTGTTCGAACGTGTCGGTATAAGTGGTGCGCTGGAAACCACTCACTGGGGATGGTGTCGTGGACGACGGAACGGTGCGTCTCAATACGTCTGCGTAGGTCACCCCTAGAGGTTCACTTGAAGTTGCGAACGCCTGAAGTGGTGCAGCAACCTGCGTTGGTGTCTCGCGGCGAGGTGTGCCGAGCGCATGCTGAACTTCGTCACGTATGATGGTGGCGATGCAATTCGTGGAAGGCTGCTGCTGCGCCTGGTTCAGCTGTTGCAGCTGTTGTAGCTCGTCGCGAACAACCGAACGTATCAGCTCGCGAAGCGCTCCCACGTCGGTCGGGAACGAGCCTAGCCCGGTGGTATAGGTAGCATTCACTTGCCGATCGTACTGGTTCCGCTGCTGCAGCGCCTTTTCCATGGCGACGGCTTCAGTGAGGAACTCCGCGACCGTTCTAGGCGGACTACGAATGAGTCCAGCGAAGAGCTGCTCTTTCACACCTCGCATCAAGTGTCGCAGCTTCTTGTCTTCCGGCATGGTTGGATCAGCGCGAGTGAACAGATGAACCATATCCTCCACGTATGTAGCCACACCTTCATTAGGCATCTGCATGCGGGACTGGAGGGCCCTTTCAGCGCGCTCTCGACGATCGAGACTCGAGTACGTTTCGCGGAGCCTGTGACAGAACTCATGCCACGACGTTAGGAGGCCCTTGCGGTTCTGGAACCATGTGCGAGCACCATCCAGAAGACTAAAGTACACATTCTTGAGCTTCGCTACTTCGTCCCACCCGTTGAAATCCGCTACGTACTCGTACTCAGCCAGCCAATCTTCCACATCTTCATAGAGGCCACCACGAAAGGGACTCGGAACACGTGGTTTTTGTAGCGTGTAATGAGTGGGTGCAGCTGCGGGTGCAGCGGTTGGAGCAGCGGCGGCTCCAGCGGTAGGGGAAGCGGTGACAGCAACAGTATTCTCCATACCAGTCGACGTACTTGTACTGTGAGGCACAAACTCGGGGGACAGTCCTCGAATCCTCCGACTGAAACGGTGTACCGGCGTAAGCTCTGGGTTTTGGGTCACGTTCCGGCTGCTAGAAGGAGTCTGTTGCATAGGTGAGGTTACCCAGCACCTCCACCATTAAAATGTCACGTTAAAGAGACAGGAGACGTTTTTAAGGCGTCCTCACAAAAGTCCGAAGAGCGGTCGGCTCAGCGCAGCCAAAAACAGAACAACGGCACGAGGGGAACTGCCACTTCGTCTGCCTCTTTTGCGCTGGCAGATCAAGCGCGCGGCAATATACACTGTCGCCGGTAGCGGCGAACATAGCGTCGGCCGTATATCAACTGATAAACGCCGCCGGACGTCGGCATTTGTGCATGTGCTGCCGAATATTCAAGCACTGTCGCTAGTGGAAACATAGTTTCTAGAATGATTTGCTATGTTCATGTTGTGCGCGTAATCTTTAAAAACGATGAACTACAATCCTGAAGCTTCTGGATGACTGCAGGCACGGTTTGCGTTGAGCGTTATTTACAATGTAATGGGGCAAGTAAAAAGTTGAGAAGGTAATGTGAGAAGGTAATATTAACAATAATTCATAGACCCTGCTCTTTCCATCAATGTAATAACCCGTGGCACTGCAAAAAAAAAGGAGGGGGGGGAATTCCGCAATACTATCTTTACGCACTTTTAATGTATTTACACGCTTTGCCATTCTAATACGTAATATGTGCAACTCGATCAGCACGAAGCTTCAGTATGGAACGGATGTCATCTTGCGATAAGCGTTAATCATCTTCGTCTTACACTCGATCTTTGTGAAGTTGAAAATACCTAATATCGATAATTATAGTAACGTGTATTTGCGCGTATGCTATATGAGTCAGTGATATTCATTACCTGTTCCGCATCATTTATCAGCCATCAACAGGAGACAAATTCCTAATTTTACAGCGATGGTGATAGTGACTGGGTTGGAATAGAGAGAGGTAATATTGCAAGCATAAAACTTGGGGAGGGCACTAAACTAAATCACCCATAGCTTTACGAGCCTTTGAGCTAAGCAGCTTGCATACCCGCACGTGTTTGCCGAATACCCATTTCCCGGTGAGACGGTTCGCCTTACGATTTCAGACTGTGCCACTATATACTGACGTGATTAACTGCAAGTACATACCTAAATTAAATACCAACAAACTTCAGCGAACGTAGCAACGAGTAACTAACGAAAAGTTGTCTGAATTTTGTCGTCCACCCAACCTATTTACACTCAAATGAAGGATATAACACCAAAAATGAATAAGGTTCATCCTTTCCTTCCTTTGACGAGCTAGGAACGACTAAACTATTCAAAACAAGCTCTCAAGTAACCATCAAAACTAAGAAACCTAAAATTAACGTATGCTATACACTATCGGAACATTGATAGCGTAGATATACAGGGCTTAGAATATTAGCATAACGATGTGCATACTAATTTTAGAAAGGTAGGGGAAATCAATGAGTCGAGGGGAAGTTTAAAAGCTTTCCTGCTCGATTGTAGTGAACCCTAATTGAAATAAGCATAAGGTATGGTTAGTGGTAGCGGTAATCAAGGGTTTATATCTGCGCTTGTGATGAAAAAAATTGATTCTATATATCAGTTACGAAGAAAGAAGAAAAGAATGAGAGCACAAGAAACAGAAAGAAAAAGGAAATGAAAAAAGAAGGCAAGAAAGAAAGAGAAACGAAAAAAAATGCATTGAAAGACAGTAAAGTGCACACCATGATTATGTCGGAGCCTCACCGTTGCACGATTCTATAGTATACATGCTAAAAAACACGCCCTACAAGGATATCTGTGCCCGTTATGTAGGCGGGGCACGCTTCACAAGACAGTTATTTGCTGTCTCGCAGCGTCTTAACGGCTCCCAAGCGAAATATCACAGTGATGTTACCATTTTTATTGCGATAGCATTTATACGGCACTCTCGTCGCATTTCCCAACTGCGCACTGCAAGGACATTCCGCCTTAAGTACAAATCGATTAGGCCACCCGAGGTGCCGTATATTTTATGTTCTACCGAAATCGTGCGAAGACTCGCGAGGACTGTTGCTCATGCGGATAGGAAACGCACAGCACGTCTTCGCGCGAAAGCTGCATAGAGGGGCCCGACAGAGGCGTTGAGTGGCTGCGTCAGCTTCTTCGTGCTTTAACCTGTGGAGCGTGGCGACCCGTGGTCATGCACCCCGTCTCTTGAAGGGGATCAGCAGATATCTCATTAGTTTGCACGGACAGTGTTTTCATCGCAAAGTTTGCCTTGAAGACATATACGGCATGAAGGACGCTTCACGCGCTCCAGCGGCCACGCTTCACTGTGCCGATAGTTATAGCGCGAGAACAGAACGACGACACAGAGACAAGAAGGACACGAAGGTGTGTCGTCGTTCTTTTTTCGCGCTATAATTATCATCATACCATACTAACTAGCCCAAGCTGCCACACTTCTAAATTCACTGTGCCACTGTTTTGTAGAGAAACTCGAGGACGCACGCTAAAGAATGGGCCTGCTATAGTGTCACTTCACATAGCATACAACTTCTTGGCTATTCGTATAGGCCTGCCAACCTCGGCCAAGCGAAGCTGCAGCACGCGCGTGTCGCCGCTCTCTTTAGCAAAAACCGGTCACTCACCACTGGGCCTTCTGACTGTACTCTTTCAGTACGTTCTGGCGCTCTGCACCCATTGTCGTCTGGTGGCGCTGCACGTTGACTGATTGATTGATATGTGGGGTTTAACGTCCCAAAACCAAGGTGGCGCTGCGCGTGCAGAATCACCTGTGACACACTCCGGAGGATTAAATAATTTCCCAAATATAGAAAGAAGCATTTCTACGCAGTGAATCTCGCCGGAATTAGTAGCAATGCAGCGGCAACCCTGTGTACGAGCGAGTGCTATGTGCCTGTCAATGGTTAACAGCACATTTATGACATAAAAAGTGAGGTGACGGTGCGACTTCTGCATGTTTGCTACCGGTAAAACGCGCCATGGCTGTGGCAGTCGCGCCTTGTCTGAGCCGTGTACATGTTTGCAATTGACAGGAAAGCCTACGAGTCTAGTAAAAGTATACGAGTAACTATAATTATTTCATTTACTCAAGAGTGACGCAAGCTTTTCGCTTTACAGGAGCGATTTGCGCGCAGTGCGCCTGTATATTATGCGTCACCAAATCATTGCCGAAATCTTTCACAGGCTGCATGCCAGTAATAGGCTATATTATGACTCACGCATGGATGCAAGTACCGCGTGCTTATAAAATTTTAACGGCGTATTACAGCGATGCAAAGAGACGTGAAGTGTGTGAATAGCGTAGCTTTCGACTGAATTGAACTGCGGCTTGCCTTGAGTCTTTAGGCGAATCTGTGCTTTCAGTTGGCGTTACGGTAGCATTTTAAAATCTTGTTCTGATTGGCACTCCGCGTGCTCGGCATGAGTGGCAAAAGATAAACACATGCAGTGAATGAGCGCAAGTTGGAGCGAGATTTTAGCGCTACGGGGACACCGACGTACAGCACAAAATCTGCCTTGCCACAGCCAAGGCACGCTGCAGTGTGACTCAGTCGAAAGCAACGCTTTCCGCTATTCGTGGTTTTTTCAATCGCACTAGTACCTACCTGATGAAGTAGCTTCCATGGTATGCAACGAACGTGCTGTAGACATTCCAGATTGTCGAGGAAGGTCTTCTCGACGTTTCACACGAAATAAGCACGAAATTCCAGGAGAGGAAGAGCGCGAAAGCTCCTTACTGCCGGGCTCGGGTTGGACAGTTTTGCGTTTGATTTGCGGAGCGTCTGCTCGCGTGGCAGTGCATGGTTGTTACTTCGCCGTTCTTGCAAGAGATGGCGCGATGCGCTTTTCAATACGACAGTACGCACTGTGTTCTGGTGTACAGACAGCTGGTCGCCTGTGTCGAATTTGTACACAAAGGGCTGCCGCCTGTCCACGGCACCAAACTATCTGGTCCAGAGGGGCGTCGCGACTGGGACGACTTGTTTCTCAGTCCGGCTCTCTGTGAGAACGCTTCCACTACACGGGAAATTCACCAGCAATAGGAGCAAGGAACAAAGACTGTAGGAGTCTGGCGACAAAGGCACGCGCAGGAGCAAAGGGGTTATAGGAGTACTGACACCTTTCTCTATTTTTGGGAGATTTTTTCCGCTATATAAATCTTTTGTATGAAGAGACAGCTCTGAGCAAGTGTGAGGTGCAGCAAATGCTGAAAAGATACTTTATTTGGTTACTAAATAATTTTTCCAGTGGCACACCAATTGACATTGATAATAGCTTTACTTGAGGCTACAATACGTATCCTGTTGGCTTCAAGCAGCGGTCTGGCAAGTTTTGATGAGGTCAAGGACATGAAGACAAAAATGGCAGTTGGGAGTCGCCTTCTCGATCGTCTGTTCGCGCCGTTTGGTCATTGTCATCCAGCGTACCTGTGAAGCAAACTAGCGGAGTCTGAAATAGCGTCCATGTACAAGAATACAAAATATACACTTATCAGAGGGCAAGTAAGTTGTTTTGATTCAAATTTGACGTCATGACACCAATATTTGGCCCTTTTTATAATATCCCCGTTTTTCAGGAGATGCCAGCCGACCAGCCATCGTTCGCTTGCCATAAACATAACTAGGCTCATAACTCATTTGTGGCCCCAGATGGAACTTCACTAACCAATGTTTACACGCATTTTTTTCATGAGTGGGCCTACTGCTTTTTTGTTCCATGGTGTTTCAAGAAAGTGAGCTTGTGCTAGCAAAAAATAGCAGCAAATAGCATACGAAGACACAAATATTACAAAACAAGTATACATACTTAATTTTTTTGCCAAAGAGACAGCAGAAATTCTTTCGTAGGGAGCACCACACAAGTTATAGAATCTGCCTGGTTTGTAAGGTGGTAGCCGTGTCTAGTAGAGACTTCTCCCATAGCGCGGAAGCTGTTCAATTTGTTTCTCGCGACGAACGGCTGTTTCCAGAACCGCGAGATTACTGTGCTTACGCCTGAAGAGAAAACAGTATAGGGAGCGTGCTCGAAATGCCCAGAAGCTTTTCTGATGCGAAGACCACGAGAAGGCTATTAACTTAGGGCTCTGCGATACACCTACACTTCCAGAATTCCATTAATACTGAGACCACCCATCTACTTCTTTGCTTTGTCTTTCTGCGCACCTTCGCGCCACACAGACCACACATTTTGCTTATGTTAGAGGCGGTAGGCATCACTTTTAAACTCATAGCTTGTTTACCGGTGTCTCCAAGCTTGGTTGAATAGGGAAGCTGTTTTCGACGGCGTCGGTGAACGTTTGGCTATTCCAACTCTATAACGCGACACGTTTCTCAAAGTGTCGGTAGTAGGGCAAAAACCACGGTGCAAAAAAGAAAAAAAATACGAATGGTTTGTAGAGTACCGGTCATTTGATGCTTTCCGTTCTCATGCGATTCCCCTTAACATAAACGCTAAGTTTCGATGGCCTATAGCTGTATAGTACACTTAATATAGTTGTGTAATAATGTGGAGAGTCTGCCTAGAAAAAGGACTTGAAAAACATTTCTTCCAACATCCCTGTAGAGCTACAATATTTGGTAGGACAGTGTTGACGCAATATATATATATATATATATGTATATATATATATATATATATATATATATTATATATGTATATATGTATATATATATATATATATATATTATATATATATATATATATATATATATATATATATATATATATATATATATATATATATATATTGCCACCATTGATAAACGAGCCACGGTGGCTCATACGCGTTTTTGGGCGCGAAGAAGAAGAGAACATCTTCGTTGCTCTGGTTCAAGTGAACTCCTGGCTGCGGGTCTTGTTTTGTTCGTGACATTACTGGTGGAGGTGCTGGGTACGTGTACTTCGGCTGTGTCGGCCATCGTGGAGACAGCTACATCTCCCAGAGCAAGAATCAGCCGCCGCCTGCGTGGGTTACCCCCTGAATTTGGTCCCTTGGCATCGACACCCAGAAAGATGGCAACTGCGATGACAAGCCAGGCGGTCCAAACCAGCGATGGCCATGATTCGCTTCTCGCCCATGTTCTCCACGTGCCACAGACACCAAAGCCGTTCCATGGAGACATCTTCGAGGATGTTGATGACTGGCTAGACCACTTTGAACGGGTTGCCAATATCAACGAATGGGACGATGTTCGCAAGCTGCGCCGAGTTTATTTCTACTTGGAGGATTCTGCGAAGACGTGGTACGAGAACCACGAGGGCTCCTTTGCAACATGGCAAGAGTTCAGCCGACAGCTTCGTGACGCCTATCGCAACACCGAAAGGAAGGAGAGGGCCGAACAAGCCATATCCAGCAGAAACCAACGGCCGAACGAACGTGTATCCATGTTTGTCGAGGACATGCTTCGACTCTTCAAGCGCGCGGACCCTGCCATGCCTGAGGAAAAGAAGGTGCGCCATTTAATGCGCGGAGTAAAAGAACAGCTTTTCGCTGGGCTCGTGCGCAATCCACCTACGACAGTCGCCCAGTTCATCAGTGAGGCGGCTACGATGGAACGTACGCTGCAGCAGCGGTCGTCACAATACGAACGCCAGATCCCGGCCACCACATGCTCTATCGGCTCTGACAGCGAGAGACAGACCCTCGCAGACTTCATTCGAAGTATCGTTCGGGACGAATTGCGACAGCTGCAGGCAGTGGGATCCCATCCACCCGTGTCAGCCCTCGCGGATGTAATCCGACACGAAGTCCGACAGGCCGTCACACCCCTAGCCCCAATCGCACCGCCGATTCCCGAGGCCCCAGTCCTGACATACGCAGCGGCATTGCGATCCCCTGCGCCACCGGCTACAGATACTGCTATGCGGCCAAGGTACCAGGCAATGCAGCAATTTCACGACACTGCTTCAAGCCCACCTCTCGGCTCAAGGTTTTCGAGCCCACCCACCTATCCGCCGTCCATCTCAAGACAAAGTGGTAGCAAGGCAAGCACGTGGCGCACCTCGGATAACCGTCCGCTCTGCTATCACTGTGGCGAAGCGGGTCACGTATACCGGAACTGTCAATACCGGCAACTAGGTCTCCGCGGCTTCCACCCTGATGCTCGATGCCCGCGCTACGGTGAGCGCCCCCGCGAAATTGAAGCCTATCTCATGGGCCAACGTACTCCTTCGACTATTCGGCACCACCAATCGAGATCACCATCGCCTCGCCGGTCTACGTCACCCAGTTTGCCCTCATCGTCTTCCGCTCCTTTCAGGAGCCGGTCACCAAGTCCCCGCAGGGGAAACTAGGAACGGCGACTTCTGGGGGTGAAGTCGCGGCCCGGCGAACTGTAAAAGACCCTCCTTCGACGCAACGACCAGACGAGGGCGATTCCGCTTTTGCAGTGTTCTCCGACAGCAAAAAGATTGTTTCTGCCGAAATTGCCGTCTTCGTCGACAATCATGCTGTTAACGCCCTCGTCGATACCGGTGCCGACTATTCCGTAATGAGCGCAACACTGGCATCTGAACTGAGGAAGGTTATGACGCCTTGGCAAGGACCTCAGTTGCGCACGGCAGGTGGCCATCTGGTGACGCCTACTGGTATGTGCACGGCACGCATTCGAATACGTACGTCAACATTTGCGGGCTCTTTCCTCGTATTGCGCGTGTGCTCTCGGCCAGTCATTCTAGGAATGGACTTCCTTCGTGAATACGGAGCCGTCATCGACCTCCGTGAATTACTTGTGTCGTTCGAGGATCCTTTTTGCGCTGCAACTGACAGTACGCAATTCCGGAAAAGAGCGCTCCGTGTTACCGACGATTCTCTGACTCTCCCACCTCGAAGCAGCCTCTTTGTCAAAGTAGAATTGGGACAGGACTTGTCTGACGCGGTAATTGCAGAGGCCAATTTGTCTCTCCTTATTTCACAACAAATCTGTGTTGCCCGAGGAATCATTCAGCCTAGCAATAGGCATGCTCACCTGCTCGTCACGAACTTCAGCGACGAATATCGCCACCTAACGAGACACACTGCCATTGCATATTGTGAAGAACTTGCCGATGCCGATGGTCCATCTACGTTAGCTTCATTTTCATCGAATGGCCACCCTGACGAGGCCTTCGTGAGCACTCTCGACGTAAACGAGAGACTACCTTCGGCTCAACGAGAAAGCCTTTTGCGTATACTCGGCTCATTTCAAGACTGCTTTGCCACTACGTCAAGGGTTAAACAGACACCACTTGCTCAACATCGTATCATCACGGAACCTACTGAGAGACCCATCCGACAACATGCCTATAGGGTGTCGCAAAAAGAGCAAGATGCTATACGTGACCAAGTCCAGCAGATGCTTCAGGACGACGTCATTCAGCCATCGACCAGTCCCTGGGCTTCTCCAGTTGTGCTAGTAAAGAAGAAGGATGGTACGTTGCGTTTTTGCGTTGATTACCGTAAACTGAACAAGGTCACCAAAAAGGACGTTTATCCTCTACCCCGGATAGATGACTCGTTGGACCGTATACGCAACGCTAAATATTTTTCCTCCATGGATTTGCGTAGCGGCTACTGGCAAATCGCAGTGGACGAGCGCGACCGCGAAAAGACGGCGTTTATTACTCCCGATGGTCTGTACGAGTTTAAAGTGTTGCCTTTCGGTCTATGCTCAGCGCCAGCTACTTTTCAAAGAATGATGGATACGGTTCTCACGGGGCTCAAATGGCAATCATGACTTGTTTACCTTGATGACGTCGTGGTCTTTGCAGACACGTTTGAACAACAAGTCCAACGCCTTTATGCAGTTCTTCAGGCAATTAGAACAGCGGGGTTGTCTCTCAAACCCGACAAATGTCATTTTGGATATGAAGAACTGAAGTTCCTTGGTCACGTTGTGAGCCATGCTGGCATCCGCCCGGATCCCGAGAAAACCCGCGCCGTTGCCACCTTTCCCGTGCCCACAAATAAGCGCGACCAACGCCGATTTCTGGGGCTCTGTGCGTATTACAGGCGCTTTGTCAAAAACTTCTCGAAGATTGCTGAACCCCTCAACAAGCTTACAAAAGATGGTATCTCGTTTGTTTGGGGTCCCGATCAGTGCCATGCGTTCGACACCCTCCGAAACCTCCTCCAGGCTCCGCCTGTACTAGGTCATTTTGACGAAAGCGCTGACACGGAATTACACACTGACGCCAGCAACGTTGGACTAGGAGCGGTATTAGTTCAGTGGCAAAATGGCATAGAGCGCGTGATCGCTTATGCGAGCAGAACGTTATCCCCAGCGGAGAAAAACTATTCTGCAACCGAAAAGGAATGCCTCGCTGTTGTCTGGGCCATAACAAAGTTCCGCCCATACTTGTATGGCCGCCCATTCAGGGTAGTTAGCGACCACCATTCCCTTTGTTGGCTCGCGAATCTCAAAGATCCCTCAGGTCGTCTAGCACGATGGAGCCTTCGGCTACAAGATTACGATGTCACCATCGTCCACAAATCTGGGCGGAAACACACCGACGCCGACTGTCTCTCACGTGCACCGGTCGAGAATGCCAACACTGACCTTGAAGACGACGACACTTTTCTTTCTGCCGTATCAGCGACCAGCTTAGCGGAGCAACAGCGTCATGACTCGGAGCTCATCCCGCTTATTGACTACCTGGAAGGACGCAATTCCCACCTTCCCCGAAGCTTTGCGCGCTCACTATCTTCCTTTTGTTTCCGTGATAGAGTGCTTTATAAAAAGAACTTTCATCCTACACAAGCTATGTATCTGCTTGTTGTGCCAACTACGCTTCGTGGTGACATTTTACGTGCGTGTCACGATGAGCCATCATCCGGACACCTCGGCTATACGCGCACGCTGCAACGGATTCAACGCTCCTACTACTGGCCACGTCTCGCGAAGACTGTGAAGCACTACGTTCGCACATGTCGCGACTGTCAGCGACGTAAGATTCCACCTTTACGACCAGCGGGACTACTGCACCCAATTGGCCCACCAAAGGCGCCCTTTCATCAGATTGGCATGGGCTTGCTGGGGTCATTCCCCACGTCTTCGTCTGGAAACCGGTGGATTGTTGTCGCTACAGACTACTTAACACGCTACTGTGAAACCAAGGCACTTCCGAAAGCCACCGCAGCAGATGTCGCCCAATTTTTTGTTAACAGCATCGTCTTACGTCACGGTGCTCCAGCTGTCGTCATAACTGATCGTGGGACAGCTTTCACCGCAGAGATGCTGCAGGAAGTCTTGCGATTAAGTGGCACGGAACATCGTAAAACAACGGCTTACCACCCGCAAACAAATGGGCTGACTGAACGACTCAATAAGACAATTGCAGACATGCTGTCAATGTATGTGGACATCGATCACAAGAACTGGGATACCATACTTCCCTACGTAACTTTTGCGTATAACACTGCTGTTCAAGAAAGTACCGGTTTCACGCCTTTTCGCTTAGTCCACGGTCGTGACGTCACGACGATGCTCGACGCCATGCTCCTGCCCGACAACTTAGGAATATACCACACGGATGCCGCCAAATTCGCGCAGTGCGCAGAAGAGGCCCGTCAACTTGCTCGTCACCGCATTCAACGTCACCAAACCGCAGACGCGCGCCGCTACAATCTTGATTGATATGTGTGGTTTAACGTCTCAAAACCACTATATGATTATGAGAGACGCCGTAGTGGAGGGCTCCGGAAATTTAGACCACCTGGGGTTCTTTAACGTGCACCCAAATCTGAGCACACGGGCCTACAACATTTCCGCCTCCATCGGAAATGCAGCCGCCGCAGCCGGGATTCGAACCCGCGCCCTGCGGGTCAGCAGCCGAGTACCTTAGCCACTAGACCACCGCGGCGGGGCGCCGCTACAATCTTCGCCACCGTGAAGTTATTTTTAAGCCAGGTGATGAAGTCTGGGTGTGGACCCCTATCCGACAGCGTGGACGTTCCGAAAAGCTTCTTCGCCGCTACTTCGGCCCTTACAAGGTTGTGCGACGTCTCAGTGACGTCACTTACGAGGTTCTCCCACAAGGCAATTCGAGACGTTCCCGTTTCACCCCGCAAACTGAAGTCATTCACGTTTCACGTCTCAAACCATACTTTTCGCGCTGTCAATCGCCAGAGAGTGACTGACTTTATTAGTAACTTCGCGTCTTTCTTTTTTGTTTCGTCCTTTCCTTACATTTTTCCTATTTTTCTTATTTCTCTAACTTGTCCCCACAACCAACTACGTTATTCCGCCTTACGCCATTCATTTTGCTCGCATGCTAATTTTCACTTAATTTTCTTTTCTTTTTTTTGCCTTCATGTACAGCATCGAGACGATGCTTCTTGGGAGAGGGGGTAATGCCACCATTGATAAACGAGCCACGGTGGCTCATACGCGTTTTTGGGCGCAAAGAAGAAGAGAACATCTTCGTTGCTCTGGTTCAAGTGAACTCCTGGCGGCGGGTCTTGTTTTGTTCGTGACAATATATATATATATATATATATATATATATATATATATATATATATATATATATATATATATATATATATATATTATATATATATATATATATATATATATATATATATATATATATACATATATATCGAAATAACTTGAAGATAGCACATCAGAAAAGGATCGCACATAAGAAAAGGATATAAATATATATATATATATATATATGCGATCGAATAGGTGAAAGACTATGTAAAAAGTGTAAGTGATAGGGGTGATAGGCAAGAAGTGATTTATGTAAATAGCTTTTGTGTGTTGCTGCATCAAATATGCTGGCATCTCTTGCATCACTTGCAACATATATATATATGAAAGGCAATGTAAAAACGTGTAAGTGCTAATAGGGGTGAAAGGCAAGAAGATATTTATTTAAATAGCTTTTGTCTGTTGCTGCATCATATATGCGGGCCTCACTTGCATCACTTGCAACATTGCTGATTGGAAAGGCCCTTGGATATGTCATTTATGCTGGTTATCAGCTTAACTTGACGTAAATTTATTATATGCGTGAGTCTTGAGATCATAATAGAGATTTTTGAGTATTTCTTGTCAAACACACAACATAGGCGTACGCCGGGAAGGAGGGTCGAAGTTAGCCGAGTTCAAAGGAAAATAAGCTTAGAAGTATATGCAAAAATAAAAATTAAATGACAAGGTGCTTCCGGCAATGATCTGTTTTGAGTCAACGGCTTTTCGTAGCCAAACATAGCACGGAAACAGCTCCTGCAGCACAGCATCCCTAACTCTCAGCCGTCATTGTCGACAAAACATACGCAGTTCTAACCTTGCGCATTTCGCAAGAATCGAGCATGTCTGTTTGATTAAATCTACGGAGGCGGTTTAGTGCCCCATCGAATCATTAGACCACTTTCCGTGTACGCCTATGCACATGAAGTAGAAAACAAAAGAATACGCACAGCAGGAAGGTGGTTCAGGCTAGTTGGTAGGTCATGATTATTATCATACTGCGAATGTGGGACAGGAGAAAAAGCACACAAAAAGCGCTACCTTCCCAGTAGGTTTATTGTACAGAACACGATGAAATATAGGCGACATAACTTGTTACGAAAGGCTGCGGCGGCTGCATTTCCGATGGAGGCGGAAATGTTGTAGGCCCGTGTACTCAGATTCGGGTGCACGTTAAAGAACCCTAGGTGGTCGAAATTTCCGGAGCCCTCCACTATGGCGTCTCTCATAATCATATGGTGGTTTTGGGACGTTAAACCCCACAAATCAATCAATCAAACACGTCACGAAAGGTGAGTTGTTCAAGAAAGCTGAGCAAGGCGATATCTTTCAATCTGCTAGTGCATGCATCTTTATTGAGTGATTTGCTGTTTGGTATAATGGGCAATATACAGCAGAAAATGGCAGAAGGTTTCCATGTGAATAAATAAATTGGACACGGGAATTACTTTTTGTT
The DNA here is from genome assembly GCF_013339725.1 of Rhipicephalus microplus. Classification (NCBI taxonomy): domain Eukaryota; kingdom Metazoa; phylum Arthropoda; class Arachnida; order Ixodida; family Ixodidae; genus Rhipicephalus; species Rhipicephalus microplus. Next base: position 42,354,658 of record NC_051173.1, read on the forward strand.
TGTATTTAAATGCAACTCTTTAATGTTCCTCAAGCTATCAACCAAACGTTTAGCGTGTTTGAATATTATTTCATACTTCTAGTGGTGACACACGAGCCTGAAAATGACACCTAACAATTTTAGAGTTAAGACTGCTTGATAGTCTTAACTCTAAGTAGTCACCTTCCAGCGGTCACCAGCCATGGGTCACCTAAGTGGTCATTTATCATGGGTTCTGCCTTTAAAAACAGGCAGAATCCATGGGTCATACGTGACACCATTAATCTGACACGAAAAATTAAACGACGGCATGAAAGTGATCACCAACACTATACTTCCACTTTGCAGACCGTTTTGCGAGAAAAGGTGAAAGAGGCCGAAAATAGTTTTTTTTTTCAGTACAACTCTGCCTTCGTTCATGACGGGCGACCTAAAGAAATTCTGGTGTTACCTTTCTAAAGATCAGCACACGGTTTCAGAGATTAAACTACGTAATCACACGACTACTACGCCTACATCAATAGCAAATGAATGAAATGTATCCTTTAAATTAGTATTTTGGATAGGTGCCTGTTTTTCCCCATTTTTATAACAAGACGTCAAGGTGACGATGCAAAAAATTACGATAAATGAAGATGGCATCCTACGTCTCCTGCGCAAATTAGACACCAAAAAGTGTCCTGGCCCTAACCACATCATGAAAGTTTTTCTGCAGAGTTACGAGGGTTGGGTATCAAAGTATGCTCAGAAAATTTACACTGTATCTTTAAAGACGCCCTCTATTCGTGATTACTGGCGCTATGCAAATGTTGTGCCAATTCACAAATCCTGTTTGAAATAGACCTGAAATATTACAGACCAGTATCACTGACCAGAACGTGTGGGAAGGTTCTGGAGCATACTATTTATACAGTCATTGTTACGAACCTTCTTAAAAACGACCTTTTGTGCCATCGCCAACATGGTTTCAGGTCTCGATTGTCAACCGTGACCTAATTACCAGAATTCACGTATGACATTGCTTACGAACCTAATGTTGGAGCTCATACCGGCGCTATTTTTCGGATTTATCAAAAGCGTTTGACGTCGTTCCTCTTGTTGACCTCATTATTAAACTTTATGCATATGGCATTGACAGTGTGTTGGATTTCATGTTATCTTACGAATAGAAAACAAATCGTCACTGTGAATTCCTGTTCGCCAGATAAACTGAATGTGTTTTCTGCAGTACCCCAAGAGCCGGTATAAGCACAATTGTTATTTTTAAAATATATAAATTATGTACAGACACGCCCTCGCTCTAATGCACAGATACGTTTGCTCGCGGACGATTGCGAGATAAACAAGACAATACGCAGTCATGCAGATCAACGTACTCTAAATGACTATGTTTCATTCAGGCTTGGGGCAAGGTATGAGGTATCAGGCAAAACACTACGAAGAAAAATAGAAAACTTTCACTGAAAAATGCCCGCTTGAATTTGAGTACACTCTAGACAAAACAGTATTATCTAGCACTGCACACATAATATATCAGGCGGAAATTTTGACGAGTAATCCAAGTTGGGATACCCATTTTATGACAATTGTCGCAAAGGTAATGAAAAACTCACAATCCTGCAAAAAAATCTGAGTGGGGCCCGAATATTTGTCAAAATGAAAACGTATAGATATGTGACCCAGCCTGGAGTACGCATATTTGATTCGGAGCCCATACCAAAAATATCTGATTGATATGTGGGATTTAACGTCCCACAACCACCACATGATTATGAGAGGCACCGTACTTGTGGACTCCAAAAATTTCGACCACCTGAGGTTCTTTAACGTGCACCCAAATCTGAGCGCACGGGCCTACAACATTTCCGCCTCCATCGGAAATGCAGCCGCCGCAGCCAGGATTGGATCGCGTGACCTGCGAGTCAGCAGCTGAGTACCTTAGCCACTAGACCACTACGGCGGGGCCACCAAAAATATCTAATAGATAAACTGGATTGAATACAAAGACTGGCGGTTCGTTTCGCCTTTTCCGAATATTCAAGAAGGAACAGCGTTAGCCACTTATTTCTGGAAGCTAGCCTAGAGATGCTAGGTTATCCTAGAATATTATCGAGGTTATAGTTTCTTTATCACCTCTATCAAGGTTATTCAGAATAAATCGCTCTAGATAGTTACTTTGCTTGACGATACATTCCTTTCGAATGGGTCAAAGTAAAATGTTGAGACAATCTTTAAGCCACTGAAAACTCGCACAAGTACTCATTATTTCCAGCTGCCATCGACTGTTGGTATAAATTACCTGAAAATACGGTTTCTGCCGCTTCAGCAGACTCCTTTAATAATATATTGATAATATGAACTTTGTTATGTAAAGTGTTCGCAATCCAATGTTCTATAACTGACATTGAATACCTTAGAACTTATGCCTATACGGAAAACAACGCTGTATGTTTAGCACTTTTTTGCTTTTTGCTTATTTTTCTATACTTATAGACCAGGTGTCCATTTATACCACTCATGTACATGTACTTTTTTGTCACCACTTCTGCTGGCCTGAATTCGGCCTACAGTATGTGTATATAGACAAATAAATCAACGTATAAATAAATAAATAAATAAATAAACAGTGTACACTATATTTGTTGGCATTGCAAACCACGTCCACAAAAACAATTGCTTCCTTTCTCGTCTGCCCACAGCAAGGTAGTGAAAAAAGGCAATGCACGTCTATGCCCTATGAATGTTTTGAACAGGTCATGCCATCACAGCATTTTCGCAAGTTTGCAAGCTCAAGTAACCCAACTTATGGCTTCAGCTCCTTTATGGGCGTCCACCGGTTGAGTGGAAGAACAAGCTACGGGAAAGACAGCTGAAGACTGTAGAAGGATAGCCGTTGTTTGATACGAAAATCCGATATATCACCGTCTCAAGAAAATTAGAAGACGTGCCAGTGTTCATGTGGTGTTGTATGCACTGTTCAAATCAAAATACTTTTTAAAGAAACAATGAGCCTCCTCAAGAAGTGGTCACCTACTAAAAGTGAAGTGAAGCATAGGACCAGGCATGTGCAAAGCTCGCGAAAATTTATCAATAGGGCTGCCCTCTTTGGGGTGGTGTTTTGTATAATAAAGTTCAAGTTGTCTGAACTGCGTACTAATGAAATATGCAAACAATGTTACAAACGGGAAAGCTGGGTCTATTGCACAGCAATGTACTGCGTGCAACTGTGTTGTTCTTATCGCGGAAACCATGACGCCGTATAAATATAGTGACGACAGCACCCGGACCATCATCAAGGCTGGGCAGATGGCGCATGAACACAACTTCTGTGTAAAGCCTTGCTTGGGTTTCTTCATTGGTGTTTCGGTAAAACATCGATGAGATTACTTTGAGATAATTTTCCTTGTATTTTCTGTGATATTTCCTAACGCCGTGTTCAGGGTATGATTTTCTTCTATTCATTGCCTTGCTTATCTTGTTTGCAATGTCCTTCTTTTGCTTCGTGTTTCTGTCACATACATATCTCTGTGCTCTGCTCAGCAAATCTAGCATTACCTTGGTGCTTGCATTCGTGTGCTTTTTCTCCCTGGGCCACGTTCAGGCAATAACAATCATAATAAGCTTCTCTTGCACAAAGTCACAAGTGCTAGGCTGGGTCGCCGCAGAGTTGGTAATGGTAGGCACCTAGCTGATCCTTGCTCCGTTAGGCTTTTATCCTCTCGCCTCTTCTTCCACCACCCTTTATTAGGCTATATGTATAATATCCATGGCTATGCTTGCTCCCAATGTTTTCTATCATACACATTTCTCTTTCTTTCTATCTCTTTCTGTCTCTGTCAGGCTCTTTCTCAGCTTATTCTCCTTATCGTTCTGTTTCAGTTTTCTCATTCTCTTTCTTCTGTCTCTATTCTTTCCCTGTAGTTCTTCTCTCGCCTTCGCGTTTTCTTTCTCTGCACTGAATTTACCCTCCTCCTCATTCTTACTTAACCTTCCTTCCCTTCACTATAATATAATATGCTATACTATACTGTACCATACTACTGCAAAACGAAGCGTCACTGGGTACCAGCGTTCAGTGCTATGCCGGAATATGGGTCCAGTATCGCGCTGGATACTTGTACGCTGGAGAGGCTTGTTACTGGGAGGGGCTGGCTCCACAGCACAAAACGGCTTTAAAGCAAAGCACGAGTGTATATTCGCTATAAATATTTATATTGGTAAAAGCAGTTATATCAAGCGCATTTACGTACTAAAAAACTATGAAACACAAAAAACGTCCACCCACAGGATATTAACTCGCCATCTTCCGATTCCCAAAGGAGTACTCTATGAACTACATCAGGCTAGAACATGTCAAGGTGCTTGTTAACTGACTATTTACCTAAAAAACATGTCGTCCGCCTTCATATTTACATGTCACACAGTCAAGATAGACGCAATATGCCTTTTGAAATAAGAACTGTGTCTTTATTCGTTACAAACGAATGACTGTCAGTCTCCGAATGACATGCGCACATTGGCAAGAGCACAATTCATTGATATGTGGGGTTTAACGTACCAAAACCACCCCATGATTATGAAAGATGCCGAAGTGGAGGTCCCAAGAAATTTCGACAACCTGAGGCTCTTCAACGTTCCCCAAATCTGAGCTCACGGGCTTATAGCATTTTCGCCTGCATCGGAAATGCAGCCGACGCACCTGGGATTCAATCCTGCGACCTGCGGGTCAGCGGCTGAGTACCTCAGCCACTATACCATCGCGGCGGGGCAGGCAAGATCACAAACGTTTATGAGGAATGCACATATCAACTTCAAAACATATCAAAAGGACTGTAGGAGCAGCCATAGATTGGCTGCTGTTACTGCCAATTTTTTTCAGGGAACGAAGTTTCCTATGCCATGGGTCGTATGGCATAGGGAACTACTCGTTCGGACCTGAAAATTACCGCTGAATGGCGCGTACGTGTATATGACAAGTATATGAAAAAGATGCGAGATGCAGAACACGGAGTGTTCACTATATGGACAGACAAGCAGACAGACAGACAGACAGACAGACAGACAGACAGACAGACAGACAGACAGACGGACAGACAGACAGACAGACAGACAGATGCAAGGACAAATGGATGCGCGGGCAAATGTATTGACGGACAAATTGATAACGCACGGACGGGCGCATGCACAGACGGACGGACGAATGGACGGAGGTTTCGCCCCGCTACTTGTTCACTCTGTGGATATGCTGTGATTTTTTTCTTTGATAGCCGTTTCTTGCTCTTGCTACTTCTCAACATTCACAGAGGTGTTATAACTTGCTCGATAGAAAGGTGCCTGGGCAATTGAATAATTAGAAGTGTTCTAGCGGAAGCGACGACATAGCAGTATGCAGTGAACGTGCCTGCTAAGTACGGCTTAGGAGTTATATGAGTACTTACAACTAAAAACCACCCAATAAAAATACATTACGCTGAAAAATTATGCCGATGTGTTAGTTCACTAACACGTACCAAATCATCAACGAGAAATAGCTTGTTCGTACGAGAGAAGTACCAGCTAGTACGGCCGGCAGCTTTCGGTGACATGCTTCTTTGTTGAAAGCGCGACGCATCAATCGTCATCACTCGTTGTACGACAGTGCACACAAAAAATATGGCTGATTTGTGCTGACGGATCTGTAATTACTTGTCACAGTTGTTTTAGATTATTTAGAATTATGTGTACACATAGCAAGAAGCACCGGTAACCTGTATACAGACGCGTCCGGCGCGAGGGAGTGTTCCGCTGGGACGCGACACTCCCTCGATGTAGCTGAGTTGAGATGCTTGAAGTTTCTTCATTTGAGCTTTGAACCATTTTAAACATTTCGTAAACTGCACTTGGAGTATATAGAAGGACAAACATTGCCAGACATGCATTTCTAATGTGTCGATATTGAACAATAGCTGTCTTTGTTGCCTCCGCTGAGAAAGCTCCTGAAGCGATCGAGAGAGCTCTCTTGCGTTTCGCCAACTTTGCAGCGTAAACAATTTGCTGTTTCTGTTACGACTGGCACCTGTAGTTTCAGGCTTGAAATACTTCAACATAGAATCATCACAAAAAACGTCACTGATGCGAAATCAGCGTACTCGGGGCATGCAAAAAAATAGACGGCAGATCCATGAGGTTAATGATGATGAGATTAGGTGAATCTCTTGGAAGTAATATAGTAAAATTTTCTTCCTCTAATTCGCCCAATAAAAAAGACGTGAAAGGAGTGATTAAGTGTTTTATCGAACGTTTATTGCTGATTTTCGTTGTCGTTTCATTATGACCGCTCTGTGGTCGTGGTCCTATGCGCCCACCTTTCGGCATCCTTATCCATACGAGCGCACACCGACGGCAACGAGCATCGGCAACTAGAAACCTGTATTGATATGGTTTTGATTATAAAACCATTGCTTTAAAAACACCTGGCGTCTTTCGTTAAGCAGCTGGCGTCCTCTTTTTGTTTTGCTTTAAAAACATCTGGCGTCTTTTCGTTTTGCTTTTAAAAAAGCATCTGACGTCTTTCATTGGTTTATGTCATCAATCAACGGCGTTTTGAACGGAACTTTTTTATTGTTTATTCATGCACAGGAGAAATCTCACCAGGCACTACCTTGGAGGTAAACAATGGCTGCTACTGGGAATGAGAGACAGCAGAAGTCGGCTTTTTAACACTTATACTTCTACTAAAGTTTCCTACTGGAACATGCCAATGGCTGCTATTGGGGAATGAGAGAAAGGAGCATTCAGCTTTTAGTTAACAAGCACGCCGCGAACTTTTTGTTGTTCAACAAAGCCTAGGAGAAATCTTCTACTGGCTTCACTTTGAAGGTCAACATGTAACACTTGTTACACACTACGACTACGACTATGAGGGACGAACGGGTGCCGCTTTAAGGAGCTTCGCCCCTAAAACGTGCAATAATTGCTGACAACGCACATGCACAACAAAAATGAGCGCGGTTATTGACACGGCGTGAAAGAAAACAAAATATCCCGCCTTGGCTGCTTCACGCCATGAAGTTATTTTAGGGGCGAAGCTCCTTATAGCTGCACCCGTTCGTCCCTTGTAGTCGTAGTCGTAGTGTGTAACAAGTGTTACATTTTGACCTCCAAGGAGGTGCCGGTGGGAGATTTCCCCTGTGCGTTGTTTGACAATAAAAAAATCGCAGCGTGCACGTTAACTCAAAAGCTGAATGCTCCTGTCTCTCATTCCCCATTAGCAGCTATTGGCATGTACATTGAGCACTATCTGACAAGAAAGGGTTGCTAAGTTATACTCGCTGGGTGTAACCTCCTTAGTTTTAGAAGGATTTAGCGAGCGTTGAGCCGCAGTGCCATGAATAAAATGAACTAGTATGTGCCACGAACTCGAGGTGGTTAAAGGTGGGAAGTAGATACGAAACGCAAGCCGTAAGAAAGTAAAAGCCGAATTCTGCTGTCTCTCATTTCCCATTAGCAGCCATTGGCATGTACATTGAGCACTATCTGACAAGAAAAGGTTGCTACGTGATACTCGCTTGACGTAACCTCCTTGGTTTTAGAAAGGTTTAGCGAGCGTTGGGCCGCAGTGCCATGAATACAGTGAACTAGTATATATCACGAACACGAGGTTGTTAAAGGTGGGAAGTAGACCCGAAGCGCAATCCGTAAGAAAGTGTGTGTGTGCCACCTCTCGTTTAGTCCTTGGAATGTCCGCTGGATGGCGGTGCTTTTTTATGGGGAATATATGATGAAAAGATGCGAGGTGGTGGTACTTGGAGTGTTGAATAGATGGACGAACGGACACACAGACAGATGCATGGATGAACGCAGGAACGGACGCAGGGGCGGATGCATGGATGGACGCAGGGGCGGACGCACGAACAGATGGGCGGATGGACGCATGGACGGCCACACAGACGGACGCATGGACGGACGGAACTAAGAACAAATGGAGGGACGAATGCTTTGCCCCACTCTCCATTGTTCACTCCGTGGATATGCTGCCATTTTTTTCTCCTCATTCCAAAGAAAAACGTCAAAAATGTCAGTGATTTCGCAAATCACACACCATATATGTCTTGCGCTTAGACTCTATGTCGGCTAAGTGACAAATCGTGATCAAGACATGCTCATTACCTGTAAGGGTAGCATCTATCCGCACCATCAAATCAAGGTTTTTATATTCAATAATACCAAAAGATACGGCTGCACACGCCACATAAACATGCACGCGGCACTGGAAGAAGTAGTGCATGCTCCAGCATGCAGCAGCGCACTCCAGTGAAAATTCAAGCGTTTTCAGACTGACACAGAGAGGAGGAAGACGAAGTGTTGCTGTAGCTGAGTGTGTGCTGTTACTCTTCAGACTTTTCACCTATTTTCGCATTTATACGGGGAACATAGATCCCATTTCGGCGGCGATGAAAGTGGACTCATCTGCACGCCCTTCCGATTTGCCAGCGACAGCGCCGGCAGCCTCAAGGAAGCGAAACTGCCTTTCCAGTGACAGCGAGGCTACCCTTATTGACACTGCCGAGAGCGCCGACAGCTCCGACGACGAATACGTGACCGTCTTGACCCAGAAAGCAAAGCGGAGGATACTGAAGGCATCCATGGACCCATCTGCTGGGAGGGCCCTACAAAGCCCGCCCAGGGACACCGTCCTATTCTTGCCTACGCAACCATCCATCAACATGACACTACTGAAAAGGCAAGCTGTATCTTCAGAGCTCGAGGCACTGTTGCCTACAGTATTAAGGATATCAGAGTAAATCCCCGGAAAAATGTTGTAGCAGTGGACGTCGCACAAGCGTCAGCGTTAGATTCACTGAGCAAAGTCACCGTCCTCAGCGGCATGAATGTTCACATTATCATTCCGCTAGAAAATCAGGCAACTAGAGGCATCATATATGACATCGATGTCACCATCTAGAACGAAGATCTGCCGATTCCTATTAAGCCTGCTAATGATGGGCCCAAAATACTACAGGTGTGCCGTCTAGGAGAGTCGAGATGTGTGAAGATAGACTTTATGAGTGATTGCCTACCGACACATGTTAAGGTGGGTCGTTTTCGACATGCTGTGCGGCCGTTTGTCCCTAAGCCACTTCAGTGCCGAAAATATCAGAAATTTGGTCTTGTGAGCGCCGTCTGTGGAAACCCAACGACATGTTCTCGTTGTGGTGCACCACACTCTGCCGGCAACTGTAAGGCTAATTCCTCCAATTGCCCGAATTGCCAAGGGCCCCACGACGCCACATCAAAAGAGTGTCCGAAAATAAGGCAGGAGATTTTGGTTTTGAAGAAAATGGTGAGGGACCGTTCAACTCAGCAAGAACCGGTTGCTGTCGTCAGGCGACATCGTTCTCGTCGCAGACGCTCATCTAGAAAGCCTGCCCACAGTATCAAGTCTTCTCTAAAGCCTCCTTTCGTTGAATCGGCTTCACCACCACCGCCGGACAGAAGGAACACGTGCACTGAGTATGCTGCCCCTGAAACGGAGGCTCTGGAAGAAGCATGGCCATCATTTCTAAGGATAACCTCTGCAGAAAAACTGGAACGTGCACCGGTAGCACCAATTTCTGCATCTCGCCAAGATGAGGCGACAGAGCGTGATTGTGAAATTTCGACGATGATCAAGTCTCTCATCAATGCCATTCGCATGCTTATAGGCAACACGAACACGCCTACAGCACGATGCGCAGTGCAAGTATTAGATGCGCTGAGTCAAGTGCTTGCCAACTTTGCATAGACCAAATGGCTCGTTCACTGCCTTCGTTCCGAGACGAAGTACGTAGTGCGACAGTTTTACAGTGGAATGCCAAAGGACTTAAATCACGGATCTCATGTTTTCGACAGTACGTTTTCCGCAACAGATTCCCTATATTAGTAATATGTGAACCAAGCTTGTCAAAAGCGATAAAGCTTTCTGGCGACGAAGCCTTCACTTCATAGACTTGTGTTGAGCCCAGCAAACTAATTATATATATCCGCAAAGATTGGACCTACATTCCACATTTGGTGCAGCCCCATAACGGAAATCAATACGTATGTCTCCGCGTTGCAAAGAAGAAGGTAGCCTTCACGCTTATCGGTGCATACATCTCACCATCTGGTCAGCTTGATGGTGAAAGACTATATGACTTCTTTACCGCTACACCTGGAGCCTGGATTGTTATTGGTGTTTTCAATGCTCATCACTTGCTTTGGGGAAGCACAAAGATTGATTCCAGAGGCCGGAAACTTGCTTAATTGGCATCACGCCATAAACTTAACGTAATGAATGACGGCAGTCCTACGTATTTGCGTGGTTCGAGATATAGCAGTTGCTCGGATCTTGCAATGGTGTCACGGCGATTCATCCAACAAGTGCGATGGTTCACTGATATTGAGACTCACGGCAGGGACCATACTCCAACGTATCTGAAGGTCACAGGTTTTGCAACTTCTTCCTCATCAACTAACAGAAGAGTGAATTGGACAATGTACAAGCCAAAGGTGGAAGAGGCGTGCGATGATAGCGCGTGCGGCCTCGTGGAGGTAATGAAAAAGGTGATGGAAGAGGTTACGTGCGCCTTTAAATACACATCAAAGCGTACAGAATTTGATATAGAACTTGAATGACTACGAATGATTCGTAGATGGGCTTAGAGGAGGTACAGGCGCACTAATTAGAATCATGACCTCCGAGACGCTCGACGTCTACAAAAGAAGATCCAACGTCGAATGGACAAGCTGGAGGATCAACGGTGGAAAAAATTTTGTGAATCGCTCGATCCTCGCAAGCCTATGTCCCATATATAGAGGACGGTGCGTGGACTTGGCTCGACTCCACAACAACGTCCATTTAGAACATGGGCTCTCCATCATGGCCGTCTGCAGGTTGACTTTGCTGAAGATTTCTGCCTGAGGATTGCGGGCAATGTGGTTACCATGAGTGACAAAGTTCTCGGGGATGTTCCTGTAGCACGAGTTTCTGAACTGAATATACTTTTCTCACTCGAGGAACTGGATGCAACTCTAGCCACCTGCAGACGTTCATCGTAACCTGCGCTGGACGGTATTACATACGCTGTTTTATGCCATCTTGGAAGACGCGGCCGATACCAGCTACTAAAATGCTACAACCATTCATGGAACAATGGCGTCGTTCCAGAAAGGTGGAAATCCAGGCGCTTGGTACCAATCCTGCAACCTGGGAAGTCGCCGCTTGATCTGGCATCATATAGACCCATTGCGCTATCCAGCTGTGTGGGGAAAATAATGAAAAAAATAGTTCTGACGCGCCTCGAGTGGTACCTTGAACGCGATAAGATATACCCAGAGGCCATGGCTGGTTTTAGAAAAGGCCGCTCTTCTATTGGTAAAGTCATCGACCTTGTAACCTCTGTGCAACAACAGAAATACCTCAAGCGCATCTCAGTTGCAATGTTCCTAGGTGTGAAAGGTGTATACGACAACGTAACGCACGATGCCATTCTAGATGCCTTGGCGAACATTGGAATCGGTGGAGAAATGTTTCGATAGATTCGGAGCTACTAACAGAGGAGAGCCTTCTTCGTGCTTACTGCGGAAGGCCGCACTGTTGATCATTACACCACTCGTGGCGTTCCACAAGGCGGGCTTCTCAGCCCTATGCCGTTTAACCTCACGATCACTGGCCTTGTACAAAGTCTACCTCGATCAGTCAATCTCTCTACATACGCTGATGATATATGTGTCTAGGCTTCAGCAGTGACACGACCCCAGGTACGCGCGCGGCTCTAAAAAGTAGCGAAAATAACGTCGACGTACCTCCATGATCGAGGCCTCACAATTTCTACCGATAAGTGCACCTTAGTCCCTTTTACCCGCAAGCCCATGATCTATTATCCTGTTTCCATCGACGTGAACTTTTCGTATACGAGACGTCACCGATTCCTGGGCGTCATTATCGACAGAGATCTTTCATGGAGTGCTCACACGTCGCACTTGAAGAACGGGCTCAGCTCTATCACACACGTGATGAGATTTCTCGCTGGTAAAACGTGGGGCACATCAGTGTCATCTATGCTTCAGCTGTACAGAGCTCTCTTCTTGTGATATTTGGGTATAGCACGCCCGTGCTTTCCAACACCGGAAAAACTAACATCAGGATGCTGCAAAGCATTCAAGACCAAGTCCTCAACACATGCTTGGGGCTACCTCGGTGCGCTTATACGTTAGCAACAATTGGTATTGCTAAAGACCATCTGATCACGACATATATAACTGTCGATACACTCCGGACACATATCCGTCACATATCCAGTGTGCCTAACCACCACCTCACCAGCTTGCCACTAGGAAGACCAAGGGCAGCGTTTTCCAAAGTTGTTGCGGCTAGCCAGAATTCCATCTAGATTCTCGCCCGCAACCATACCACTATCTACAGAGTGGTGCATGAAAAGACCCACTGTGCATCTTGAAGTGCCGGGGATATCTAAAAAGGCAAGCCTGTCATCTGCAGCCCTGAAGCAGATCTCACTGGACCTTTTGCATTTGTCGTATGCTAACCAAATTCATGTTTACACGGACAGTTTCGTCTCGGGAAGTTTGACAGGTGCCTTTGTCATACCATCTCGATCAATCACCGTCAAATTCAAGGCATCACACGTCACGACATCTACAGGATCCGAGCTCACCGCTCTTCGAGCCGCTATGGAGTTTGTTACGCAAGAGTCTCCTAGTAGATGGGCCATTTTCTGCGACTCCAAGGCAGCCCTTCAATGCGTGCGAAGTCTACGACGTGGAAAATATTACCAGATGGTGTGTCGTACTAATGAAATTTGTCATCGCGCCGCTGATGAAGGACACGACATTGTTTTACAATGGTTGCCGGACCACTGTGGCGTCAGTGGTAACCACCTCGCCGACGACGCTGCCCGATGTGCCCACGATGGAGCGCCCACACTGTTAATACCCTTGTCAATAGTAGACGCAGCTAGAGAACTTTGTCACATCGCGCATAATACCACGCTTGCGCGCTGGAATTCTGCACCTAACTTCAATCATCGCCCAAAGAACCTTAAGTCATTACTCCAGAAACAACTGCCATCCAAGATTTCTCGACGTGACGCTACAATGCTGTGCCGGCTGTGGACTGGGGTAGCATTTACTAAGTGATTCAGCCATCGCACTGGCATGACAGATTCATCCATGAGTGGAAACTTGGGCTAGTTGGTGCGTCGTCATATTTGCAAGATGTTTCAGCGCGCGAACAACGGAAAAAGGACAGGGTAGACAGAAAGAGCGCTGACTTCCAACTAACTTTATTTCACAGAGTGGCAAGAACATGCGCTGGTTACCACGCGCATGTTCTCGTTTTGGTGGCGGAAAAGCTGGTCACTATCTTGAAGCGAGGCGACAAACCGGATAAGCGAAACAGTGTCAGAAAGAGCCGGCCTGTCGTACTGCCTAACGTGCACGACGTCTCACACAGGCTAAAAACGATTGCTCGAGACGCCAACGTTTTGTGGTTTTTTCTGTCCCGGAAAAATTGCAGAGGCTTTGCAAACGGGTAAATGCACCTCGTGCGAATTCTGCCTCGTGCTCTGTCGCGCACAGGACACGCTACGTCCCATGCGCAGTGGGAGTCGTTTACTTGATTCCACTGACGTGTGGGTGCATCTATGTCAGGCAAACCGGCAGCTGCATAAATGACCGCCTCCGAGAACACCGAAACAATGTGCACAATGTGGTACAAGGGCATCTTGGCATTCATTGCCGAGATTGTGGGTGCACCCCTCTCTTTGATCAGTCCGCAATATTGGCAAGGCACAGGGACCAGCTTACCCGAGAAATTATTGAAGCCGAAAAATTACACTTGCTAGGAGATAAATGTGTAAGCACATCATCGATTGCTTTATCACAGGCTGAACGTGATTACCTAGCTGGGCTTTGAGGCAATAGAGGACCTGTCAGATGTGTTTTGTTACTCATGTGCAGATTAGGCGTGCATTTTACCTTCATGCTCTGTTATCATCCTTTTTAGCAGTATATATTCTTGCCACTCTGTGAAATAAAGTTAGTTGGAAGTCAGCGCTCTTTCTGTCTACCCTGTCCTTTTTCCTTTGTTCGCGCGCTGAAACATCTTGCAAATAAGATTCATCCATGTGTGAAAGCTGCAACTGTATAGAGACAATTGAACATCTCTTGTGCCACTGTGCCCAATTCGATGAAGATCGCCGGACTCTCCAGTGTGCCTTGAATAGACTCGATGACCGGCCATTTAATGAAACAAAGATCTTAGGAGCCTGGTCGCGCAGCACATTAGCACAGAAGCCACACGAGTCCTCCTGAAATACTTGACATCAACTTCATTGAGGGACCGCCTGTGAAACTCGGCATTGTGTGTGTGATGTGACATGTGTCTATCCTTTTCACTCTTTTTTTACTCCCCTCTCGCCCTCCCCATGTGTAGAGTAGCAAAATGGACGCATAGTCTAGTTAAGCTCTCTACCTTTACTACATTTCTTCTCTTTCTCTCTCAAGCGTTTCCAGTGCACCCCAGTAGGCACCAACATCAGAGCAGTCAAAGCAGTGCCCCTACCGGTGCTTCCCAGCTACTCCCCAGTGCGGTCAATGAAGTGCAATTAAATCCCAGTGTGTACCAGCACCAAAACGAATACTAGTATCATGCTAACGATGTTAGTTTTCTAATATGGATACTATGCTATATTGTACCACGCTATACTATGTTATGCTCTGCTAGCGTGTCTCTCTAGCCGAACCACGCTTGCCTTCGAATTTAGGTCTTGCTGGACCGAGTCTCGCCTCTTTGCTAAAGTTGTCCACCTAAAATGTATTCCTTCATTTTTGTTTCTCTCTCGCTTTACTTGTTCTCCCGCCCAGAAGTGTTCTGAAATCTACGCCATTTTGTTCTGAAATCTCGGTGCCATTGCGGGAGTGAAGCTGATGGGAAGAAGACGATGATGAAGAACATAGCACGCAAAGGTTCACAATGATCCCCCTTGTGGGTATGAGCCAAGATCTCCTAGGAGACAAGACAAGACAATGATGGCAATTATATGTCTGCCATAAGGGCAAAGTCTCCAGCATAACAGCTCTGCTACAAAAAAAAGACTGCTAGAGACGTGCCAGATTATTAGTCAGTGCTTATTAAAACAAGCTGAACCAGAACTTTCACTATAGGGACGCATCAAAGCATTCTCGACAGCCTAATAAGCACACCACTTATACCGGGACACCACTATGCCTTTCAAAGCACGAGCTCTTCACATTGCTTTCAAATAGGCTAGTCTCGTTTCGTCGATCCTGAATAAAACATGAACGGGGAAATTTATTTTCCGATATGCAATTCCTTAAAAGGGTGCCCTCTGCAATATGAAGAGTAGAGCAAACTTTCATTATGAGTTAAGGATGTTCTTCAACTGGGCACTGTATTTGCTTTATTTAACAAAAAGGATGAAATGACTCGCAATGCTTACAAGTTCCATAATACTCATTTCGATGCGTAGAAACAGGTATCTGCAAATAAATACTCAACAGGAGCTGGAATTGAATAAGAGTGAAGTGACCAGGTTCTTGATGTGAATAATACTATATATCTATTAAAAAAGGGCAAAAACGTGGAAACACCTATGCGTCCAACCTATTTAGCGAATGCGAGAGGCGAAGAAATCGAGGCACAATTGAATGCAGCGATGCATAATACATTTAGGTCATCAGTGGCCGAGTTTTTCTGCTAACTTTTTTTCCTTCCTAAGCGATCACAGCCATCTTATGTGCGGCCGTAGAAACCATCTCAAACAGCTGATTTGACACGGTGTAACATATTCCCTTAGCCTTTCCCTAATCAAAGCTATTTAACTGAAGAACAAATTCATCAGGTGCAAGGCACGACTTGGAGGGTTTTATCTTAACGCTCCT
Source organism: Rhipicephalus microplus (assembly GCF_013339725.1). NCBI lineage: Eukaryota > Metazoa > Arthropoda > Arachnida > Ixodida > Ixodidae > Rhipicephalus > Rhipicephalus microplus. The sequence continues at coordinate 42,370,558 of NC_051173.1, forward strand.
GGGAGACGCCTCTCATTTCTGAGTAATGCATTATTCATGGCACAAATACAGAGCTGGCCTATCTTTTCCCATTTCAAGAGAAAGTATTAGTAAGATGTACCACTGTGACTTTGTTACGGACTGTTTTATTAAAGAGAATACTTAATTCACAAAAGCGTGTTTTCAACAAGTCTAGTCTTTTTTCGTGACGTTCTTTGTTGCAAAAATTCATTAGATAGTGCTTTAGTTTTCTGATGCTGTTAAGTAGTGAACACTATGAAAACTGGAGCTGTTCTTGCGCCGATCCTTACTCTTTTCGACGGGTAATCATGAAAACCGCAACAATGGCCGTCGTATAATTCGGAGAACATGCATGACAGAAACTTTCATGTGAAACTGTATAAAAACACAAGTTTCTCGAAATTATCAATACAAACAGCCCATACAGCTATAGGCTCGGATCCAGGTGTGTTGAAGCTGACTGAAAATCATATAAAATTCTGTATGTAGCCTGGTTTAAGTCCTTCGTCAAGCAATGCCTCTGCCTCCTTTATTTTGTGTCGCATAAGCCAATGCTACCTTCGTACCATTGTACTGTGTTTTGCGTACATTCGCTAAATTTGAAAGTGAATACGTCAAAAGTTTTGCCGTGTTTGCGTATTCATTGCATGATGAATGACTTTGCTGAGCCGCTATTGGCTGTCATACGCTTGCATTTTTTTCGTGCCAAGGCGGCACGCGCCATGAGTTTCACATATTATCGTTTTTTAAAGACGATAGTCTTTCTTGGGGACCTTCGGCGCAAAACCTTTGGTATGTCTGTCTGTCTGTACTTTTGTCTGTTTGTTCACCGTTACCGCTCACCGGGTACCTTAAACAGCATCAGCCGATACCCCGAACAGCCGACCCCATCCGCAGCGCCTACCAATGTTGCTCAAGAATCAGGGTTCATACGTGTGCTATTGTCAATTAAAAAGCAATTATTGCGCATATCTGAGGCACCATAACAACACGCATATATTCTGCATGTTCGTATTTTACTAGGAAACGCATACATAAGTAATTCTAAGGACCGTAGCGCTTATCACGCTGCGCTGACCATGCAACGCTTGCACGACCAAGCGAGTGTTTCCAACGCTTTGCTAAGACAACACGGTGGTGGCACCTACCCGTCGCCTTACGTTCTACACCTTATCACCTCTGAGGCGGGCACGCACGCTCACTCAGGGCCACGCACATTGTTTTCCAAAAAAGTGCCAGATGGCGCTCATTTCTCACGTGTGACGTGACTTGATGTGCTCGTTCGCCTTCGCTGCACGCTCGAGGCACTCTAACGCAGCGCCTCCAGAATACCATTCACCGATTTTCTTGCGCAGAAGATCGAATAAATGTTTGTTCACTCTCTCCACACGCAAGACTATCGTCTTTCGACGACATTTGTAGAGAACATGCAGATACGGGGCCAATTTTTTTTTACCCGATGTATTGTGCGAGCAATATTATCATTTTTTGTCTGAATATTTGAAAGTGAATTTTGCAGATGCACAAGTGTGTGAATACGTGCCTGATTTAAATTTATTAAAGCGCAGTATTTTGCCACCGTTCCTGCGTTAAACAGCGTCACTGTCGGTGGCATAACCACGTGAAAGAGTGTGTGCCAGAAGCTCAGATAAAGCCCCACTACCGCGTACAGCAGGTGTGAGCATCATCACCGCATAAGAGGGCACATGATTTAGGCATGTGAACAAGCAGACTGGGCAAGCTCCACTACGGTGTTTTACTGGTACGTGCGGTATACAAAATCGAGGTATGTTTCACAGCAACTCTTCGATGGCGTTGGCTATTAGCACTGCTGTGTCGCTCTCACAGACCAGAACAGAATGGCGCAAGTGGCTACTTGCGTACGATTAGGCCTGCAGTACTCTTTGAATTATATGTTACCTGAGTTCAAGTTAGTGTACTGTGTCCAACACATTTTGACACAAGCTTGTTGTTAGTAGTGGCTGTGCACATCTCGCCCATCATGGTTACCAAAGCTGTCGTGCACTTCCAGCACCTCGCGTTAACCTCGGAAAATTATCAAAATCATGATTATGGTGACGACTGTATCTGACGTTTATTGCTTAATTCTGGAGAATTGGCCGGTAGAGTACCAGCTTAATATACACGGCTGAACATCAGTCATTTCTTTATCATGGTTTCAATAATGAGACTACGTGGCTAAAGTTTTTGATCATGTTCTGTTTGTATTTCCTTATAAGTTTTATAGTTTCTGTTGTACTTTTCAATAGACATATCTAAAGCACATCCGTCTTTGTATACTTTCTATATGTTGTCGATATGCATCATAATAAACTTTCAATAGCGTATTGGTCCCCTAATTTGTGCGCAAGTTCATAACTGCTACAGAACCCGACAATCTTAGCAAATTTGTAATGCAGATCGAAAATACTTTTCGCGTGTTTTCAGAGAAGATTTTCAAATAAGTGCAAGAACGTAACCCAGAATAAACTCGTGAGCCATCAGTCGATCGTCCGATGAGCGCTATTCACTCTTCAAGGCTTCGTCAATGCTAGAATACTAAGTTTTTTTAGAGGCGAAGCTCCAAAAGCCACGGGTCTGTCCATTCATGTCTTTTTGTGACTGTTTCGTAACCACCTAGTTGTATAGCTCACTCAGCACATGGCGTTAGTGTGAGTGAAGGATAGACAGACAGACGGACAGACAGACAAACAAACAGACTGACAGGAAGACCGACGGACAGATGGACAGACGCACCTCATTGCCACATTCAGCGCATGCTTTTCAAATACGCACTGAGATGTATCCAGACGACACCTACTATGATCTGTAGGACGTGAATAGACTTAGTATTTGAAAAGTTTTCACTGCGGCCAGTAGAAGAACCTCTCTCATTTCATTTCATGAACCATAAAGCCGTAATACTGAAGGGACCTCGAAATCCAGTCGCCATGACAACGAAGAAATGAAAAAAACAAACGTAGAAACGAAACAGCAAACGAACCATTGTAACTACATTGTTTTTGCATGACCTTCCTCTATACAATATGTTATATTACCACATTTTAATGTTTTTGTACTCTGTTGCTTCTGTTATATGTCGTGTTTTCTTTTCTCGCCCCCCTTACTTAATGTCCCAACGGGAACCTGTAAGGTAATGTGAAAAAATATTTAAATGAATAAATAAATAAATAAATAAACAAGAACAAAATAACAAATCATTTCAATATACACACAGTATTACGTCTTTCTAATAATAAAATGCGCTAACTTTTTGTGGGAGAGTTACGGTTTACCGATGATCTCTCCTTCTCCAGCTTCGCCCACTTATCATCATTCATTCCGTGTATATGGCGTGATTGTTTTATCAGAGCTTCATCTCTTAGTTTGCACATACTGGACGCTGCTCTCTTGATCAATACTATGCCCCGCCACGGTGGTCTAATGGCTAAGCCACTCGGCTGCTGACCCGCAGGTCGCGGGTTTAAATCCCGGCTGCGGCTGCTGCATTTCCGATGGAGGCGGAAATGTTGTAGGCCCGTGTGCCCGGGTGCACGTTAAAGAACCCCAGGTGGTCGAAATTTCCGGAGCCCTCCACTACGGCATCACTCATATTCATATGGTGGTTTTGGGACGTTAAACCCCACATATCAATCAATATTGATCAGTACTATGCCGCTGTTCAAACAGATTGCAGCGATTTTCGCAACACCGCCTTAGCTTTACTTCTCTATAGCCAAAGCCGTCTTCAAGTAAGTCGGGTAAGCGTTTCGTAATACCACAGCGAACCCCGTACGCGCCTTTGTTTCCTTCCTTAAAGCCCAATACTGAACCTCTATATTTACACTGAAAGCTGTTGTACTATCATAACACGGGTCAGGTGTGGTGCCGTAGTTGTCCGCCGCTGCCGGTGGGTGTGAGTAACCACTAGCACACGAAATAGGATAAAAAACTTGAATAAATGACGCCAAATACATGTCACACAGTGGGAATGGAACCCGGGTGCACTGCGTGGCTACCCAGTATTCTACCCGTGAGCCACACTACTTTTTCTTTTTTCTATGGTATTTATTAGAACGTGTGTTGGATTGAACATAAAATGATACTTAAAGTATGAAAACCAAGTACAATCACACAGCGACAATAAGCGATCTAGCGTTACTATGAAAGCACTCGACAAGTAACGAAGTTCAGTAGAGCAACGAGAGTTTTCCGAATTGCGTTATACACAAAAGATGACAAGGGCAAGCACATCACTAAGATGGGGTACCGGTCCGGTTTGAAGTGCATTTCATCATAAATGTCTTTTAGAGTAACAGTCCTTCTAATAAAGTGTGAGATCGGAGAAATGGTGGATTCTGCGTTGCGGTCTTGCGTTCGTGTCTTCCACAGGCTCTACATATCCATGAGTAAATTGAAAGGCACTACATATTGAAAGGCACTTCGCCAAGTGATGTTGACGATGGATAACGGATAGTGTAAGATTTAATATCAAAATGTTTCCTCGGAGTCCGTTGAGCGACATCCCAGAACAAAATAGCATCTTTGCAACTTACAAAGCAGTGTTCTATTGTCTCCGGCACATCACATAGGGGGCAGTCAACACGGGAAACAAAATTACCTTTTTCTTTTAACTAAGTTTTAACGAGCAGCGTTTCAGTATGTAGATTGCAGAAGACTGTTCTAGAATTTGTAGAGACATACATTTTGCGCTCTCGTTCAACATATCCTGACCAGAAAGATCGGCGTACAATGAATGGTACAACGGAGGAGGAAAAATCATAGATAGTTAATCATCGTATAATACTTTGCCAGACACTGTGTATAAAATTCTATAGAAAATCCAGCTTTAGGGAACCTAGCTGCAGAATAAAGTTCCGGCACGAATCCCCACAAACAAGGGTGTTCGGATAAGTTTGAAAAATTGACTAGGTCAGGGAAGCAATCCACACAATTAACCTGCAAGAATGAACGAATAATAGGATGGGAATGGTCACGAAAAAGGAAAAAGCTGGAAACAGTTCGCCATAGATATAGATGTTTTATTATAAAGCCACCAACACTAACTGGTCCGGAAATGTTGTCTTGACGCACATGCCGAAAAGTAGAAGACCCTTTGGAAGTTGCAAACATCCGATGAAAAAGTTGTGCATAAAATCTTGTACAGTGCTTAAGTTGGAATACGTAGTAGGGCTTTGTTGCTTGAAAAGAATTAAAAGCTTCAGCTCTACCAAATATTGATTGGCGATGGGAAACAAATGTATGGGCTTGTTGTTGAAGCTCAGAGACGCCCTCCTTCTAGTATTGCGCATTGAATCTGTACGAATCTAACGGTACGCCGAGGTACGTTGCTTGGGGGTTTTCGCAAACGTGCCTTAGGCAGGCTTGATTTAGAGAAAGGGATCGCTTTATTACGAGTAATAAAGCATTTTATAACAGCAAGGGAACAACCAGGCGTCAAACAACGGGAATTGCGTAATGCGTTGGCCACCCAATACTTCAACCCATTACAAGAGCCTGTTCTTCATCGTATAATATCTGTGGCGCATACCTAATTCAGGCGTAATTCTTCATCATCGTCAGCCACTGAATGAACCACAAAATCCGAACAAAATCCGAATACCACGCTTCTCCGAAAAATGAGAAAGAGTAGCATAGTGAATGCCGGCCTACTACACGGAAATCATGATTACTTAAGGTGCTGTGGGTAGCCAGCAAATTTTCTTTGAGCATTTACCGAAAGAGCGTTCAGAAAAGGCTCTGAAAGGCTGCTCTTCTAGATTTTGGTGCGAGTGCGCTGCGCCTTCCGCATAGGCCTTACGATTTTGATTTTAGAAAACAGCGTAAAAAGCAAAACGTTGCACGGTTCGGAAATACACGATTTGAGTACAACGATCGCCTCAGTCTTCTAGCGGATATATATTTTTAACCTGAAAATGTTTATGCCGGAGTTCCTACAGACTTCAGTGACAACATTTTCATCACGTATGTTACCTTCGTAAAATGATAACGCACAGTCTACGAAGATAAACCAGATGAATTTTGAGTTATTTGCAGAACCTGAGAATTGATCCCACGCATTGTCGGTTGGCCACGATAAGAGCCGTGGGTTTCACCTGCTGCGAACGCTGTGCCACTGCACTACCGCTGTTCATGCAGGTGCATTTAAAACGTGCTTTACCCACTACATTCCTCTATTTCACCATAACCTTGCATGACACGGTGTCGCCGACTTGGAGAGTCAAGGTGAAGTACTGCGTCGTAACACTAACGAGCACTGACAAGATGCGCTTCGGTATAGTCTCAGTTCAGTGGAGACCAATACCTGTTTTCCGCACTGTCTCGTTTCAGTAGTGTTTGGGTGAAAACTGTCACGCAGGGAGAAGCACTCTAGCCAGCAAAGGAACGTCTTCGTGCGTTCATGGCTCAAGCTACAATATCGGCAGTTTTTGCGCAGCCTCGCCACCTTTCTTTGCCATAGGGGAGGAGCAAGGCGTAGCCTGATGTCATGACTTCATCCAGTTGGCAACTTGAACTGACGTCAACGATACGTCACCTGTGCGCAGCCAACGACTGAGCAAGACTTCCCCCACATAAACGCGGGTCACAGCGCCGTGCGGAGGCAGCGTGGTACGAGGAACGACCTTCCCCTAGCGGTAGCAGTGTGGAGCCTCTTTTTCTTGGAGGCTATTGTTCTGGCAATACCACTTCTCCCGGTAGTTTCCCGCTTCAAATAACGCTTGAGGCCAGCAGAAAAACAAAACTGTGGAGATGATTATGAAATTGCGAGAGCTTCAAAAAAATGTATCGTCAACCTGTAAGGTTTATGTTTACGAGCTCACTCATTTATTGGCTGTGTTCCAATTCTTAGACAGCACGTAGACAGTTTACGAAGACTGCTTAGAAGACAGCACCGAGCCCATGCTGTCCGAGAAAAGGAACACATTTAGACGGCTTTTACGCGACGATGCGCCACCTGGCGTCGAGAAGAAAAAGCTCAAATAAACAAACGTAGCAATTGTAATTTCTGGCCTATTTTGTGTTGAAATAAAAAAAACAAATAAACGTTACTCACATGAAGCGTCTGAGAAAGCGTCTGTTTGTGTGCGGACAACCATACTGGCGATATTCAATCTATCTGAGCGATTCGCTGAACCGCCATCTTGATTAGACAGCAAAGTAGCCTGCATCGTATTTGTCTACGATGCGGTATTCTCGGAGCTGTCTATTTTGCCAGCTACGTGAGAATTGGAATGGGACTTAAGATGGCCGCCGTCCATTTAGCTGTTTACTTAGCCGTCTACGGTGAGTATTGGAACACAGCCATTAGCAGCTGCTGTTTCAGCTTGCAAGCGTTAGCCGATGGCTTCACAAGGAATATGCATCTTGAAATAAAGTTGAGGATGAAGGAAGTTTCAATAATTTCAATGTCAAATATTACGGTGAGAGATGTTGTCACTCTATAGTTAGTTTTGTGGATGTAGTCAAACAAGTGAGTTTGTTGAGTAAACGAGACAACAACCGCACAATTTTTCATCTCAAATTGCTGATACGTCAAAATTTGTGACATTCGGTATCGTTTCAAGCGGATAAGCATTTAAACTCTCTTGTTAAAGTTAGTTGCTGTCCAGGTGCTTTGAATTATTTGAGAAAAAAAATTTTCCATATCTCACGCATTGTGGGAATCGATGATATGCGAAGCATGAATGAGAAATCTGGACATGTCACTTTAAAGTGAGCACAACGTTACGAGTTGCAGGTAAATGATGCCTTATCAACACGACTTCCGTGTCATGATTATCATGTTTGGATGTGTCATTTACCTTCGTCATCTATTCACGTCACGTGATACCAAATTTAGTACTTGTGGAGCTAGGGAAACAGCCGTGAGCACGCTATGAGTGTGGTATGTTGTCATGTTCTTACATGACACGCGTGTCAGGATTCTCATGTTTGCACCAGTCACATATTTCGTCATCGATTGACGTAACGTAACATTAAATTTGCTATATGTGGAGCTAGCTAGCAAAACGGCCGTGAGTGTGTCATGAAGAGCCCAATATACTCTAGTGTAGCGTTGACGCACGCACGCGGGGCGCAGCGACGCTACGTCAGCAAAACGCGAGCACTCTATAGTCTGAAACTAGGCGTGACCAGCGTCCGTCGGCGTTGCCCGAAGGTAACCAGCGCGAAATACGACAGGCAGCACTTCGCGCCGATGTGGTACTTAGACAACACTGCGTCTCTCTCTTTTCGTGACGGAGGGACACCGGACACTCTGAAACACGCACGCATCAAAGCAAGCCACGCGGCGCGCCATTGCGAGTGCATGGAAGGACCAGCGCCCGGTGTGGCTACGCCGGCGTGTTGCGACGAAATGAACACCGGCGAGCACGCGCACCGTGTCACGTCGAAATGTATTAGCGCCTTGACTGTGGCATGTACTCATGTTGTCACATGACGCGTATCTAATAATTATTATGTTTGCACCAGTCATGTACCTTCGTCATTCATTGGCGTCACGTAATACGAAATCTGGCATATGTGAAGTTAGCGAAATGGCCGCGAGCGCATCATGAGCGTAGCATGTAGTTATGATGTTACATGACACGCAACTCACGATTATCATGTTTGCACCAGTCACACACCTTCATCATCCATTCACGTACTGTAACACCTAATTTGGCATATGTGATGCTAGTGTAACGGCCGCGAGCTAATCATGAGTGTGGCATGTAGTCATGTTGTTGCATGAGACGCTTGTCATTGTTTTCATGTTGGGGTTTGTCTCTTGTGTTAGTGATGCAATCATGCCATACCATACCACGTTTTCAACATGCCATGTGAACGAGACCACCGCAAGAGCTGCAGGACTTTGAAATGTAAATCATGACACTCATGACATACATGTCATGATATTCATGTTATGACTAGTCTAATATGTTCTCCATATAGTCATATTATGCCATACCAAGTTTGGTAGGGATATTATTATTGATATGGAAAGGAGAACTAAATGTCGTAGCTGGCTAGATAGATAGATAGATAGATAGATAGATAGATAGATAGATAGATAGATAGATAGATAGATAGATAAATAGATAGATAGATAGATAGATAGATAGAAAGATAGAGAGATAGATAGATAGATAGATAGATAGATAGATAGATAGATAGATAGATAGATAGATAGATAGATAGATAGATAGATAGATAGATAGATAGATAGATAGATAGATAGATACGATCAAAGGCACCAAGTTCGCTAAGAAATGCTTCGCATTTCAAAATGTGGGCACTTTTTCCTAATTATCCATCATTTATTATAGGATTGTATCATTGCTATCTAACTCATTCAGTAAGAATTGAATACATGAAGTTCAGTGTTCATCATTAGTTCTGCTTGAAGAATGACACACTTTTTAGAAGTAAGCATGTGTATACAAACTTACAAACACACACACATGCGTGAATAAACACAACACACAAAGCAGTGAGTGATCAATAGCAGTGTTTGTCTGGAAATAAAGTAATGGCACAGAAGCACTTACGTATTATTTCTGCGAATGCTGATTGCACAGCGATAAGTAACGCCCTGTGCCGTACACTTTGCCGTCATTTATGGTCCAGTATGCAAGAAAGCTGCTTCGCCTGCAAGGCTTTCTCCCGCACTGTGTAACCGGCAGCGTCGCCATTTACACTTTCTGTATCGAGTTACACGCAATGACGAAATCATAAGGTGTCTGTTGAATGGTTGTTGCAAACGACGTGCGCTTCTGTGTTCGGATAATTGTTTTTTTATATAAAGTGTGTCCCCTTGAATAGTCTTTGATTACATTGCTGCGGTTCACATTATAACGACCAGTCATACTAGGTTAACTGCTCACAGGAGCAGTTATTCTAACGCAGGGTTTCATGTATATTAGTACTATCGCTCTTTAGGATGTGGGCCAGGGGTAATTATTTCACGCTTTTCTGTTGGAGCCTATGAGCCCCAGTTTTGTTAGCCAATAGTGGATTCGGTACTTTTAATGTGAGCAAGCAGAGATGATTAAAGGGGCCCTGCGACACTCTTCGGACAGCCGTATAGGCACCCGGAAATGCAGTTTACGAGATCTGATGGTAGCGCCAGAACCCACAGCCTAGCGAGTAGGCGCAGCAAAACCGAGTCTTCCAATGCGTAGCCCAGCGAGTAGACGCAGCAAAAGCGAACTTGAACATGCGTATCATTTTCTTTTTTTGTTGTGAGCGGGGGGGGGGGGGGTCATGGCTGATTATGTAAGCACCCAGTAAGCGTTCTTTGAAAACGTGCGGAAAAGGGCACTGACACTTCAGCGAACGTTCCATTTTACTATTATCCCTGTTGGTTGGTACCAACAATGCTGAGGCAGCCCAAAAGCTCTTCGTCATGCCCTCTGGTCACTGTCGGGTGCCTATATAGCACTAGAACGCGTGTAGCTATGATTACTGAGATGAACGCAACAAGAACGCGGGAAACTAGCGCGCGGAAAGCCACGTTATTAGTCTTCAAAGTTCAAAATTCGAGGAAATGAAGATTACGAGCATTTTCTTTTGCATTTCACTAGCGTGCTGACGTCAAAGACCGCTTCCAATCGCACAGGGCATCTCATAAAATATATTCCGGAAATGTCACCTTATGGGGGCTTTCACATAATACCTCGCTACCACTGTTTTTGACAGCGTCGTTAGCATAGTCACAACAAACCTCGTGCGTCGGGTAGCAGACGCTCCCATGGTCACACTGGGTTAGATACACACATACGGTTAGGGCGGGGTCACTTCTCGGCTTGCATGCAATATGGCAACACCGGCGGCCACTGCCTGTCGTATTTTTGGCTCTCTAAAAATGCCGCATGCGTTTCCATTCTTATTTGCCGCCATACCTTAGCCTCATTTCCAGGCTAAGTGTTGTGTTCGTTGTTCTCAAAATACATCAATTCGAAACAGGAATGATTGCTTTCTGAGAAAGTATGAACGAATTGTTCGCCACTTTTAGCATTCTCTCGAATGGCCCACTTATCAGCATATGAATATTACACGCTATTTCTCGCGTCAAGCCAATCATAAGCGAATGGTGTTTGTCGTCACGTCACATGACACTACGTCACTCCTGATACCAAAAATAGCCGGTGTGTGTCGCCGTAGTCTGAAATCAAGGTAGTTTGTCCCAAGAATTAAAATAATAGGAACGTCGATTTTGCCAGTGGCATGTGCGCAACCACATCGGCGCGTTCCATAGCACAAGAAGAACCGATGAAAAATGCGTGCTCAAATAGTGTCGCAGGCCGCCTTTAAATGAGCGTCACTGGAACGGTCGTTGAATTGAGGGTACTTATAAAAAAATGTGTGGCAGTCGCCCTTTATTCGCATTTTTGATAATTTTGAACGAGAAGATTTGAAATCTTCATAAACTACTAATACAGAAACTGTGCCCCACCTCTGTTTAAAATAAACCAGTTTCATTTCTCTCTTCCCCGTGTAGGGTATCAAACTGGGCTGAGTCTACTTAACCTCCATACCTTTCTGATATTTTTTCTTCTCTCTTATTTATTCATCTTCGACACAAGGCTCGCGCCTTGTGTCGACTAAACATTTGTTTATGCATGGGCGTTTCTGTTGAATGCACATCAACTGGACCTAGAAATATGAAATATTAAGCGAGTACATTTCCAAAGTCATGACTTATACAATGACTAAGCTTTAACAATTATTCATTGTCTTACTTGGTGTTTTCTTGAAGCCAGGTGACCACTAGCAGAAATTCGGGCCACCGAGGCTGGTTAAGTTGACAGGTATAGTGTTACGAGGAAACATGTTATGAAGCGTGACGGCTTGTGCACCGTCTGGCGAAAATGGTTACGGGCTATTGCGTAATTGAGTTCGTATAATAATTCGCTTTTTGTCGCTCTGATTCAGACATATTAAACAGTATGCAGTTGGTTACGAAGACTTCTCGATCAACTCATTTTATTTTCTGTTCACTTATTAAAAGCGCGACGTGTATGCTTCGAACACATATCAACACCTTCCTATAGAATAATTCTTTAAAACAGAAGTTACAAACGAAGAACAAGCCAGTTCGTGCAGCCTCTAGCATGTAAGGCCAAGCAATTCAGCAGAATTGAAGTGCCACCATTAGCCGGTGTGGAGGCATTTACTCGTAGCCCCCTCTACTGTTATTCATGATTTCGGCAGGGCTTCTAAGATATCTTGAAAGCTAAAGAAAAAAACATTAGCTGTAGATACAGAGTGTCGGAGGAGATAACTGGTTGAAAGGTGAGAGGCACCTCTGTTGGTAAGAGGCACTTCTGTCATTGGAATTCAGATTATCACGACCAAGCGAAAACATGATGGCTAATGAAGCAGGAAAGTGACAGAAAAATTCGCCCAAGAAGATACTGTTGCCATTGAAACGCAAAAAGGCCGAACCAGTTTCAATCCAGTCTGAACGATGCATTCACGCTCGTCCCTGTCCCTGATAAAGACCTTGAGAAGACGACAGACTTCGCAAAGTGTAGGGCGTGTATAAGTGAGCATATGGTCAAGTTGATGGGTAGTCAATCCTCTATGTCTACCCGTTCAAGAGGGTCGATTTCCTAGATACACACGTTGCCTCACCATATACTAATCACTCTGCTCTCTGGAAGCATCCCTGTCTCCTTTTTTGTCTCTGGTATTTTTTGTCTCTTTATATCTTTATGCTTTCACATTACCTTCTTGTCTTCACTCTCGCTCAACTTTCAATCAAATTTCCTCCGCGAGCGCATCGATTAAGGCACCTTCACATGAGCGAGAGTTATAGAGTCCCCAACCCAATTTCTGATCTTTCCGCTTTACCAAAAATGAAGATACCTTACCCCCTCCTCCGAAGGGGTTTCCTTCTCTTAGTGACGCATAACACTATTTGTTCCACCAGTCCTCAATATCACGGGTCTGTAAAAATTGGGCCACAAGATATAGGCAGGACGATTGATTGCACAATAGAGCTACATAAACATGTCTTGAATTGATGAATCCCTTAGTTTCCTGAGAAGAAATCTGCTTAGGGAAGCAATGTTGCAGGACTCATCATTTTAACAATAGGCTGGTCCTAATAAGGGAGGACACTGCGTGCGTTTTCTGCGTGAAGCAAAACAGCTTTTATGCTTAATAGCTTATACTCATCAAGACGCACTTATAGCAATGTTGCATAATCGTAGATGGGGTTCACAAGGAGGTGGTTGTTCTTATCCCCAAGGTCAAAAATGAAGAACGGGTGGGGGTGCATTGCTAATCTGAGTAGATTTGGAGGTGTTGAATGCTGGAAACAGACATGCAGAACAGACTAAGCTTTTTTTTCAACAGAGCCATTATGTAATTACTAGATAAATGATTTAACTAATCCCTTCCACCTGCAGTGAACAATGTTTTCCTTGCCTCTACAGAACGTGTGATAGATTCTCCGCGGTGGGAACCACTTATGCAGCGCTTTCAAACTGATGTGTGAGGATACTCCAAGCTTTTATTTCAACACAAAAATGTTTTATGCCGGGGTCCACCACGCGGCACCGCTGACATACTTCCATAAATTAGGTGTCAATAGGTTTCAGAGGAAAAAAAGACGAGAAGAAAAACTTTTGTGGGGCGTCGAACACGCGACCTTTCAATCCTCAGTGCGTGGCGCTAGCCACTAGGTCCCCGGAGCGTACTTCTTTTTTTCCCTTTATTACCTAGCTTTAGTTATCACAACATTACGCCGACGACACAGCAAACTCACGCAAAGTACTATGTACACATGGTGACTGTGTGTTTAGAGAAAGTGGTTAACGATTTCCAGTACTTAGTACTCGACTACGGGATAGCCTAAAGCCGTCCCATGGGCCTCACATTTTTCAACTGTTTAGTCAATCAGAGTTATGCTGGTGTCGTCGGGTGAAAATTCGGGTCAAGTCGCAAGTGTCTTAACGCTTGAGAGCCAAACTGGTGCTTCTGTTGCAGCATGATGAATATCAAGAAACAAATCAAAACTTTCACGGAAACACCCTCTCTCAGACCACACATTTTTGTTAAAATAATGAAATGCCTGCCCTTTTTGATTTTTACTAAGAGTGGAAGCCCAGCATCATGATGGCATCGAAAGGTACTTCATTTTCAACGCAAAGATCTAAGAAACTAATTCTATACCGGTCTAGAGGTGATCGTTTTTTTTATGGCTTGCTTCAGCACGTCCCAAAAGTGAACCGCCTCCCAACAATGCAAAAATATATATGATCAATAGTTTCCAGTGACTAGCAAGTTAACGGTATGTTCCGCATGACGAAAATGTTACCTTTCTCTTCAAAAATGATGTTACTGACAGAGTGTCCCAATGCAATTTGAGGAAAGTAGTTGGGGCACTAGGCTGAAGATGCATTTTCTTGACTCTTTTTAAAACATTGCTACCTGGGCATCCACTGCACAAGAACCGAGAAGGCGGTACAGGGTAGACAGTATTTATTAAAGCAAAACAAAGTTCTTTACATTTAACCCTTCACAAATATTCTCGAGAAAATCGTAGACATCAAAATTTGACATCGGAGACTATTTTCTTCAAAGTGCTCTCGATCCCTCCTACACCGTTTTTGGTTGACGTCACAAATTCCGGAAGCATTCTCCCCAGTTGTAATTGTAAGAGTGTACGCAAGAACGGATCTGTCACGTCTCCAATTAAAAAAAAACGATTAATCAGCTGACGTAAAAAAAGGTGGCCCAAACCGCCCCTCCCTCCCCCCGGCCTTTACCCATACAAACAGGTTGGTAAGGCTGCACCGTTCCCATTCAGACGCCCATACCAACGTGGCGAATATTCTGTGGGATTTCTGCACGTTCTTCCGTGAGTAGTGCAGTTCATGCAACACATGCCATAACTTGGTGATCAAAAAAGGCGTTGCAAATACGGTGGCTTTGACGAAGATCGATAAGGCACCACTTCTCCATTTCACCGCTTTCTCCTGTAAATATTTCACCTGCCTTTTTCAGTATTCGGCACCGCCCAATAAAAATTGAGCGGAACGCCCACGTAGTTGCCCATGGTCGCTGCCCAAGGCAAGTTGGCGAAATGCTTTGGCTTTGCTGCCCCCAATCTACGCCATAGCCCGAGGCACTTGGCGCCGTTTACGCCACTGCCACTCGCTTTGCTAACCTGACGCACTGTTTGAACCCCCTGCGCAGTACAGCGACGATCTCTAGTCAAAATGACGATGTCGCCGGCGTATGCAAGGTGCCTAACTTCAGCTGGTTGTATCTGGAAATCTAGGGCGCTATTGTCGTTGAGTAATTTCATGCACAGAGTTTTTATTTATTTATTTATTTTTTTATAAATAAATAAATAAATTGATGTAAATACAAAATAAAAAAGAGCTTAGACGGCAGCCCTGACTAACCGAATGCTGCGCGAATATGGCGGCCTCATATACTAGTTTGCATTCAACATTGTTGTGCAGTTTCGGCACGTCAGGGCCATTCCTTCAGAATTAACTAAACGAAGGTTAACATGCATGATTTAAGACAGCGGAAAAAAATCTATGATGAACACAAATGCTTTGTCCAGGTTTATTGGTGAAAATAGCAACACATTCATCAGAATAATCACAGCACTCAAGACTGCTGTGCGCTTTATGAAAATTTGTGACAATAGGACGGCCTTTGATGCCACAGGTTCTATGAGGCCCAACTAATCCTGAATAGCGGTCTCCAATTTTTGAGTGAATACCTTTATGTCATTTTTGTACTCCAGGTTTGTTAAGGATATGCAGATACATGTTTCAGTTTAAATACATGCTGAGTTTTTGGTATCAAACAATACAAGATTACCTGTTTGATGGAGGCAGAGTGTTAATTTATTTATTTTTTTATTTTTATTTAAAAATACTGCCAATCCCTTGTCGGGATTTTCGCAGAAAGGACATCGGGAAAACACACAATAAAAGCACACAATAAAAACATCCGTAAGTTATACATCGTTTAGGATACGCGTTACATTGATGCTACCAGTTCTCACAATTTCTAACAATCAAATTCAAACAAATTCAAACGAAATTCTAACAACAAAGTTCTAACTGTAATTGTACTATATTCAAATGATTACAGTGTGAAAGAGTCAAAATAACACAGTCTAAAACAATGAATTTTGCAAAGATGACCACAATAGCGCAATATTAGGGTTCCAAAGGCAAATGTTCTTCAACAAGACGTGAAAAAATATTTAAAGAATTGCTGCTAGTAATCATAGCTGCTAGGCTGTTCTATTCCCTTATTGATGCTGGGAAGAATGAGTGTTTGAAACATTCCGTACGGAATGCGTATTCTTGTAGCATTTCGGGGTGCTTCTTACGGGTGGGTCGTGATTGTTGAAGTGTAATGTACCTGGAGGCATCGATGTTGGTTTGCTTATGGCGTAGCTGGTACATGAATCGTAGGCGTGCTAGTCTTGCTCGTTTTTGCAGCGTTAGCATGCCCGCTTCTTCGAGCATTTCAGTTGGTGAGTCTGTTTGCCTAAACTTGTTAAAAATAAATCGAACAGCTTTTCTTTGCACGCCTTCTAGCTTCGCAATATGTTTTTTTGTTACGGGAACCAAACAATGTTCGCATAATCAAGAACAGATCGCACGTACGTGTTGTAGGCTAACAGTTTAATTTCAGAAGGTGCTAGTCGAAGGCATCGTCTCAGAAAAAAAAGTCGTTTCAGTGCGGTAGCTGTAACGTTAGAAACGTGGGCATCCCATCTCAGATCGCTACTAAAGGTGAGGCCAAGGTACTTATGATGACTTGTTCTAGGAAGTGGGATACTATTGCTGGTATATGAGAACTCTGACCATTCCCTTTTTCTTGTTACTGTCATTATAGCTGATTTTTTAACATTAAGTATCATTTGCCAATCTGAACACCAGTTTGATACTATTTCGAGGGCTTTGTTTAAGGCAAGATGATCTTCTGCAGAGTTTATTTCATGATAAATTATACAATCATCCGCGAAAAGTCTGACGTGGACGGGAATTCGACAGGGTAGGTCATTGATAAAAATTAGGAATAAGGTCAGAGCAAGAACACAACCCTGGGGAATACCGGATTTGACGGGAACTGTTGTGGATACTTGTCCATTGAAATCAACAAATTGTGTGCGACCAGTAAGGTAGTTTTTTATCCATTTCGTAACGGAGCCATTGCCTAAGGTACATTCTAACTTTTGTACCAGTTTTTTATGCGAAACCTTATCAAAGGCTTTTGCAAAGTCTAATATGATAAGGTTGACCTGTTTTTGGTTGTCCACACTTAAGGATAAATCATGGGTTAGTTCTGTTAGTTGCGTGACTGTAGAAAGCCCCCTACGGAAACCGTGTTGAGAAGGCGACAGGATGCGTTCGTTTTCAAGATATATATTGATATGTTTTAAGATAATATGTTCAAGAAGTTTGCTGCAAGTGCAAGTAAGAGATATAGGCCTGAAGTTATTTACGTCATCTTTTGGGCCTGATTTGTGTATCGGTTTAACTTTCGCTTTTTTCCAATCATCCGGTATGGTGCATGTTGCTAGGGATTTATCAAATATGATGCACAGATATTTTGCCATCCACTCCGCATATCGTTGAGAAACAAATTTGGAATGTTATCTGGTCCTGAGGCTTTTTTTGTGTCAAGTTGGAGGAGCAGATGAAAGATACCTTGTTCGGTTATCACGGGCAGTTCCAATGGTTCTTTGTTCAAAATGTCGATTGGTGGTTGATTGCCGTCATCGGCCGTGAAAACTGATTGGAAGTGCTCATTGAGCGAAGAAGGGGTAATAAGGCCATCTTGAGGATGACTAGCGTTTTCGCTAGACTTTGAATTTTTAAGAAAGCCCCAAAATTTTTGCGGCGAGTTTTTGATGAAACTAGGAAGGGTGTTAGTGAAATAGTTCTTTTTTGCGGTTCTTATTTTTAATTTCATGTCGGTGATGGCAGTTGTGAGAGCAGTCTTAGGTTTGCTTTTACTTAGTTTTAGGGATTTCCTGAGTTTTTTAACTTTGCGTTTCGCGTGAATGATATCACGATTAATCCAGGGATTATATTTCTTTGATCTTTTTGTTTTATTTGGTACATATAATTTCATACAGTGCGTTATGGTATGTTTAAATTTTAACCACAATTCATTGACACTTATGGATGCGCGTTTCGAATCTTCTTCAAACGGTGCTAATTCAATTGATAGATGATCAATTATGCTGGTGTCATCTGCATTCTGAAAATCTGGAACGTTTTTTTGCGAGTGGCAGTGGCTTTTTTTGGCACAAATTGATGCGCTGCACACGATTAGCTTGTGGTCCGATATCCCATCGAGAATTTCTACACTGTGTTTGTCACTTGGAAAATGGTCGCTTAAGAATACCAGGTCAAGTATATTGGAGCTCCCCGCCTGCACCCGTGTTGGCTCCATTATTATCTGATTGAGGTTAAAAGATAGCATTGCATCAAAAAGGGTTTCTGAGTTTAAGCACTCGTGCTGCATGGTCCGCCAGTTTATGTCGGGCAGATTAAAGTCCCCCAAAAGGATTAGTCTCTTGCCTTTCACATTGCGCTGCATGTATGCGTGCAGTGATTGCATAGCGATATGGTCTGACCCTGGACTGCGATAAACACAACCAACTACAATTGAAAATGAGCCGCACAATAAATTGCAGAACACCGCTTCAGCACCCTCAACAACAGGCATCTGTGTGAATCGAATACGTTTTTTAATAAGAATGGCAACTCCACCACCGCGTGTTGCTCGGTCCTTTCTCACAATGCAGTAGTTTGGAGGTGCTATTTCGGCATCTCCAATCTCGTTTGAAAGCCACGTTTCCGTCACAGCCAAGAAGTCAGGGTCGACAGTAAGAAGTACTGATTCTAGCGAGTCGAGTTTGTTCAGTATGCTGCGTGCATTCACATTGACAAAAACTATTTTGGACGTGGTTGATGGCGGCGAGTGCGCATGGGTGGTGTTCCTTCTTGGTTTTTTGGGTTTTTTTGATTGGAGGGAGCATTGCGTTCTGTTTTGATCTCAACCTTATAGCCCGCGGTATCATCCCAGCGGTAAAGTACTCGATTGATACTAATCTTGTCGTATACCAACCATACTTTGTCACCAGATTCTTTGTTAGATTTGGCGCTATCCCACAGCTTTTTCCTTATGCTACGAACACGAGCTGAAAAGTCTTCACTAATCGCTAATTTAGTTCCTTTGAGCTTTTGGCAGTTTTTTAGGATTTTGATTTTGTCACGCGTGTCGAGAAGTTTTAAAATAACTGGCCTGGTTTTATTAGCGTCTGGCTTTCCGAGCCTGTGAATTCTTTCGATTGCTACAGGCTCTAGTTCCAGTGTTTTCTTAATAATCGTGTTGTTAACAGTTTGTTCGAGTGAGACATCGTCCTCATCGTGCTTTTCGGGAATGCCGTACACAATCAGGTTCCCTCTTCTAGAACGATTTTCCAGGTCGTCAAGCTTTAGTTCAAGGTCTGAAACTACTTTTTGCAGATGCGTTACTTGATCCGTGCAGATTGTTATTTTGCTATGAAGCGAGTCCAGCAATTCTAGTTTCTTATCTATGGCGGTTAGCTTCTCCTCTTTTATTTCTTTTAAGTCGCCTGCAATTACCTGCAGTTGTTTCGCGATGTGCGCTAAGTCTGGACCGGGATTTGTCTCTACATCGCCAGCAAGCAACAATACGTTCACAACATGAGATGACAAGTCATACAAAAATAAACATAGCAGCCTTGGGCACGGCAGCACAAGTAGGCACAAATCGTTCGATCGATAGCACTTCCGATAACGTTTTCTTACCTGCGCAAGGAAGACGAAAGGGTTAGACTTCATTTCTGCGGTGCCACCGTGCCCAATGTCCAGCAGTGATCCTCCGGCGGCGTATATGTTGGGCGCGAGGTGCGCCCCTTGGGCTCTGCCGCATACTGCGTCGACGCTGATGGATAGGGCTTCCGTGCCGATATCCGCTGTGATGGCACATGTGCTGCGCATGCTGCACATGTGCTGAATTTATAAGCTTTAGTATAAGTACAATTGCAAAAACAGGACTGATTTTAAATCTTTGTAAAGCGAGGCCGTTCATTCATCCGGTCTAGGACATTTCCGGGCATTTAACTTGTCTATCCCCCGTATTCACAAATGCTTCTCGACTCCACTTTCACCCTTAAACAGAGTTGAGCAGTGCGCCACTGCTCGGCTGAAAATGAGGCTGCGCTACTAAAGAATCGCAGCAGATTATCCCTGATATGCAGTAACTTGCCGTTCTTAGAGATGGCGCTCCCATCGGCTTTCTCAAGTGAAGGTGAAGCTTTGAGTGAAGAGACGTTCTAGAATACGTGGGTATGGCGTGCTAAACCTCAACTACTGTTATTGCACGCTCAAGGCTCTTCTTTCTTTCTTCGTCTATCCGGAGTATAGGCGGCGGGAATTCCTTCTTTAAGTGTTTCAAACTCTATTACATGAAACTCGAACAGCTTTCGATAGTGTTCCGTAGAAGCTTGTGATATATCTTCTGTATCAGTTGATATTAAACCGTTCCATTTTATTTCGCGTGCGTAGTTGATTCCAGCGCTGTCTTTTTCTAACTTTAACGGACGCTTAGTCAGTGTTTTGCCCGCCGCGGTGTCCTCTGTCCTTGCTCTCACAAGGGCACCCCGATAACGTTGCTCATCCAGCTGGTCTATCTTTTGTTTCTTTAGTGTTTTCCATCCATTTTCCCGGGGCTCGAATTTTTGGTTTTAGCAGATTCTCAAGAAGCGCTTTTAGTTCTTTTTTCTTCTCTCTTCGTACCGAATGCACGAAGACCTACTGATTACATTTAATTTTAGAGTTTCTTTACTTAACTCCCACTGCTGCCTTAAGTGTAACTTAATGGTAGGGCTTAATTTTTTGATTTCCTTGCTTACAGAAAAATTAGGTTCTTCACCCTGAAATAGCTTGTTATTAAATGTTCACTTTTCGCAAGAAAGCTATTTTCTTCACTCAGCAACTCCTGTAGTGCAGTCCACTCTATAGGCAGTGATCAGAGAGAGAGAGCGGAATGACGTAATAACTGGTACAGGCTGGCAGAAGGTCAATAGTTACGTAAGTAGTGTCACGTCTTACGTGACTAGGACCTTCGAATCGCGCGCACTTAAACGCACTCGCACACGGATGACATTTTGCGACATCCTCGAGATGCCACCTCTCGACAATGCTCGTCAATATATATGTGCTCCTATCTTTAAAGCCAAATGTGCTAGTCTTTTCGTGCGCGTTGACGTCACAATTATATTCGCCCAATTCAATTATCTGCCTTCCCACACAGAGCCCTTGTTCAAGGCCGTGAAAAAAAAGAGGACCCTTTCCTCGACCTTGTTTGGCGCTTACAAACACCAGCAACCACACACCAGCCCGCCGGAAATAAAATTGGCCGCTCACAATGAGCCCAGGTAGGTACGAAACCATGACGAAAAGCACACAACCATGCCTACGTGCCTACTGCGTGGCTCACTATAACCAAAAAAAAAAAAAGGCAGATCTCACGTACAGTGGGAATTGATGATATGCGATGCACGACTGAGAATGGTTGACATGTCACGTTATTTCAGCAAACGTTACGAGATGGAAGTAAATAATGACCTACATGACTTCCATGTCATGATTATCATGCTTGGATGTGTCGTTTACCTTCGTCATCTATTCACGTCACGTGATACCATAGCTATGAGTGGAGTATGTTTTCATGTCGTTACACTACACGCATGTCAGGATTATCATGTTTGCACCAGTAATATACTTTCGTCATTCACTGACGTCACGTAACACTAAATTTCTAGTATGTGGAGCGTGCAAAATGGCCGCGAGTGCTTCGTGAAGGGCCCAATATACTCCAATGTAGCGTTGACGCGCGTGCACACTGGGCACAGCGACGCCATATACGTTAGTAAAACGCAAAGTCTGATGCCAGGTGCGACCAGAGTCGGTCGGCGCGGCCCGACGGCAACCGGCGTGAAATGCGACGTGCTGAACATCCCGCCGATACGTTACTCAGACAACACTGCGTCTACCTTTCTCTTGACGGAGAGATGCCGGACGCGCTGAAACGCGCATGCGTTCTTGTGTACATGTATGCCAACATTGTCATGTATATTAGGGCAAATGTTTTCACTGTAACGTAGTGATGTTGGTCGTGATACATAGATGTGCCGAAGTGTATGCGCCCTGTTATTGGAATGGTATGAAGCCTTTGTGTTCTGTAGATAGTGTAAATAATTTTTTTCTAAACGATGTGGATTCAGGGGTGGCACACAACTCTCCCATAGTAGAGCACCTAGTGCTCTAAATCGTTAACTACTCTTTCTAAACACATATCACTCACTCCTCTGTCTGCGCACGAGATGGCTTCATGCTCTCCCATAGTAGAGTATGAAACTGTATGTAGCGTCCCATGCCAGTGCAGGATATTACACTGACTTCACGTTTGTTGTACAATCGTCTTGGCGAAACTCGTTGAAATCAACTGCAAAATGACGGCGACGTGAATTAGACCCACCGCCACGCTCTTCTGACTTAACTTCACAAGAGAACAAGAGGTGCGTTGGGAGCAGACCACTTGAACAGACGCACCTGGCATCGCAGCAGACAAAACATTAAGCGTTCCTCGCTTAATCCTGTCCTGTTATTTTTATAAACAGATATCGCGTACTTTCGAGTGCAAACCAAAAATGTTTTTTTCTGAAATGCATGACGTAAAGAATATTTCATTACTTCTTGATGCCAAATCTGGAACGCAATGGCAGAGCAATGCATACCCTGGTTGTTAAATTTGTCGAGGTTTCACTTCTACCATCTAGTCACAAGAACCGCTTGCAATAAAGTTTGAGTACAAAAAATGAAGCAAGCTTCAACTTGAAATAACTTCATACTAGTTTGTTCCATCCGAAGCAGATCCATCCGAAGCAGATCCGAAGCCTGTACTTCCTTCATTCCCATGCAGGTACACGCGCCGCTGAAGGAGCCCGCGTAGACACTAGCGCCATATTTTGCTCTAGGTATTATTGTATGAAACTCTATGCCACTATAAAACTACAGTGTGAATTTTCCTTTTTTTTCATTAAAAGCTTGTCCTTTTTGTGAAAGATTGCTCTTGAGCACTAGAGCAGTTTGTCCTCACAGGTGGATGCAAAACATCAGCTTATATTATGAAAGACCCCCTTGTTCCTAGATATAGCCTTTACTGTTCATATCAGTTTCATCATCTCGAAGTGAATGAATCTTCCGTCCTCGTTGTACAATTTTTGCATTGTACATCACTGCATAAAAAAATAAACTGTACATAACAGCTTGCACTGTACATACGCGTGATCATCATTGTCTATCTTTCTGCGTGCTCATATAAGTTGTGTAAGATATATCTGGCAACAAAATTCTTATAAACGAGGTAGTTCATTCATCGCCTGTTTCATCGTCTCAGGGACGGATTTCTTCCCTCAATAATGATTAAAAGTACGAAGTACTTTTAATAATTAAATGCTTCGCTAAACACACTCGTTCACGGCGCAATTTTCGTCAACAGGGGCCTCATGAACTGTGAGGCAGGCGAGACGGTTTTGTGCTCTCCTATAGTATAGAGTGATTTTCGATTGTAAACACTGACTACTCACGCTGCACAACCATTCACTGGCTGCCTGTAAACAGGGTGTTTCATAAAATGTGTCCAATATTCTTCAAAAATTACGAATAGCAGTTATTTGTTCGAAGTCTTCCCAGTTGCTTTTTTCTGTAGCGGCAGGTATCTCGAAAGATTTGACATCATTTTCAAAGCACTTATGATAATTTTATTAAATATTTTTTAATATAGTGTTAGGCAGTTAAGTCAAACGAAAGAATTGAATTCCTTCATGTGGAGAACCCATTATCACTTTGAGATTTCGGAAAAGTGGCCTTGATCTACTGAATTTTTCTTAAATTCTGCGGCGAAACTGAAACGCGAAAGAACGGAACTGCCATATTCGTCTGAAACGTCTGAAATGAGAGACCGTTGGTATATAAAGCAATAATCGACTTCGTTGTTTGGGTTTGTAGGCTGCGCTTGCAATTACAGCGTGCATGATGCATATACGATATCGAATTGGGGAAAACCGAACCCCTGGAATCGCTGTTTTCAATAGTGACATCATTGTAGTCGTCTGATTGTTGCACTCATCGATACTTTAGTGCGCGGTTTCACCACAAAATTCTGCAAAATTTCATTACTTGCAGTTATTACTAGTGGCCGCTTTTCCAAAATCTCAAAGTAACAATGGGTTCTTGGCATGAAGGACTTAAATTCTCTTTTTTGACTCGACTGCCTGCATTCGCTCATTATAAGTTATATTCTTAACTTTCGTAATTATTGTTACAAATTATGTTTCAACCTTTTTAATGTGCCAGGTGCTACAAGAAAAAGCAACCATGAAGAATGCGAGCAAAAAGTACGTTTTCTTAACTTTTCAAAATTTTAGGGTCATTTCTTGAAACACCCTGTATACACCCTCAATATGAACCTCCAAAGTAGTGCTGGAGGAAGATTTCTGATGGGCGTTGGTAAACGATAAAAAGTGGCAGCGTGCGCGTCAACCTAAAGTGGCCTGCGTGTCTCTGCGTGCAATAGGAGTCATCTGTTTCTGACAGCCCATTAGCAACCATCAGCATGTTTCAGTAGGAAACACCGGTTGATCACTACGTGCTTTGCACATCGCCAGGTTTTTCTCCAGCGCATCGCCGCGATGACCCTCAACGTCAACGTAGCCGCCTGTATGTGTAAGTGCTAGCGCCCGCTACTGGGCTTCAAACCAAGGCTCCCTTTAGCAGGAGATGGTGTTTTTTTTTTCATAACGCTCACCTAGACGTCATACTTACATTACATAAATTGTCCGCTCATTGCCCGTTCTTGCTGTATTGACCACGCAATAACTTTCAGAATTAGTTAGAGTGAGCTAGAGCAGGACTATAGGGAAAGAGAATCTCACAAGCGTTTAATAATCAGCTGATTCGCTTTCCGTGTGATGCTGCGGTTTCCAATGGTGAATTAATGAATGGTTAACTTTATTTGGTCCTTCGGAACAATCTTTAGCACGTTGCGGGCCGCTGCCCCGTCGGAAAAGAGAAACCAAGTCCCTTTGGTGCCGCGTGTGCCCGGTGGACTACCCATAGCTGTTGTTAAAGTCCGGAGCTTGCAATAGCACGCTTTCATTTGGATGGCGCGATGACTTCCTCGCAGCGTAACGCGGGGCACCGCCAGAACATATGTTCCGGGGTGACTATATTGTGGCAGTAGGAACATATATTAGTTGGCTGTATTTTGGGATAAATTACGTTCAATGTCGCGGGATTGGGGTACGCCCCGACATGAAGAAGCCTGGGTGTCAGAGCCTGCCTGAGGTCTGCTTAGTTTTCTGTGCAGTGAAGGGTATTGTCTCCGCGCCATGTAAAAATGTTTTGTCAAATCAATATGCGATATGGGAGGGTCACGGTTAGACATCAACGCCGCGCCCCGTGATAGCTACGTGATTTACTAGTCCTCGCGCAGCTATGTGGGCTTACACGTTGAGATTGGGCGGGGCTCCCTCAATGTGTCCCATATGAGCTGGGAACCAAACGGCGGATTTGAACCTGGTGAAAAAAAAACAAAGAAGCCGCATTCTGCAAAAAGTCTGGTGCATCAAACGAAGCCGCATGCACGTATGAAATGATAGACAATTTTTAGTAATTTTCAAATATATTGCATAAAAAAGAAGCTCTACTCGTTAGCTGCTACAACCAGACTTTGCGAAAATTATTTGAAGAAGGAAAGGCAAAAACGTATTATGGTAGGAATAAATTTATCACATTCTTACTGCTGTTTTAAAGTGATATATATGTGGGGTTTAACATCCCAAAACCACCATATGATTATGAGAGACGCCGTAGTGGAGGGCTCCAGAAATTTCGACCACCTGGGGTTCTTTAACGTGCACCCAAATCTGAGCACACGGGCCTACAACATTTCCGCCTCCATCGGAAGTCGCTGTTTTAAAGTGTGTTACAATATTATTATAAATGGCAGTGGTGTAACGTCCCAAAATAACAACTTGATTATGATCAGATACCGTAGTAGAGGGCTGCGCAAAAGTTGACTACGTGGATTCTTTATGTAGACCTCGTGAGTATTACTAGAGTACTATCACTACTGTATTGTTTATAGAAGTTACTGTGACCTGATAATATAGTTCCATAATCGTTCAATGGCTTCACTGTAAAAAGTAAAAGAAAAAGTTTATGCATTATTAATTGCTCTTTGTTACACAGAGTAATAATGAGGACTAACCAACAATAACGCGAAAGTTTATGCAGAGTTTTAATAAGTAATAGTATTCTAATGTTATTCTTAAGAAAAAACAGTGGACGAAAAGGTAACTTTGCGCTGGCAGACACCACACTTGAGAACTTTGATATACACGTCAGATGGTTCGCCGACTGCGCAAGAGCAACGGCCGTAAAATCATCTATATTTTATAAAGTATCCATGTGGATTTCTCATGCTTCCGACCGGTTTTCTCCACGTTTACGTTAAACTTACCTCTAACAACATCTCCCATACTCTTCTTTGCATGATTGTCTGTTGTCATCAATATAAATTCCTAGGACTCAAGTGCCCGCCTCGAGACGACTACCTCTTTCCGAGGGGTAGTGCTTCCCGATGCGACCAGGCCCACCGAGCTCTCCTTACATTTATGAACCAAACGGACCTGGCCACCCGTTTATGGACGGTTTTTTATTAATAATTTTGTTCATTTTAAATGCGAAGCATTTTTTACCGAACTTCGGCGACTTTGAGTGTATGTATATATCTAGCCGCCTTCGACTTTTAGCTCTTCTGGGCGTTTCAATAATGGTGTCAATACCAAACATGGTATGACATATTATGACTCTCTGAAGAACATATTTGACTAGTCGCAACATGAAAACAATGAAATGTATATTATGAATGTTATGGTTGAGATTTCCTGGTACTGCAACTCTTGCGGTGGTTTCATTCACATGACATGTTGCAATACTGGTATGGTTTCACATGATTGCATGGCAAACACAAGCGAACGCCCCTAACATGAAAATCATGACACGCATGTCATGTAACAACATGACTGCATGCCATGCTCATGATGCGCTCGCGGCGTTTCGCTAGCGTCACATACACCAAATTTGATACTGCGGTACGTGAAAGAATGACGAAGGTATGTGACTGGTGCAAACATAATAATCATGAGATGTCGTGTCATGTAATAACATGAGAACATGCCACGTTCTTGATGCGCTGACGGCCGTTTCGCTAGCTTTACTTATACCAAATTTGGTATTACGGGACGTGATTGGATGACGAAGGTATGATACTGGTGCAAACATGATAAACATAACATGCATGTCATGTAACAACATGACTACATGCTAAGCTCCTGATGCGCTCGTGGGCGTTTCGCTAGCTTGACGTGTACCAAACTTGGTATTACGCGACGCAAATGGACGACATAGGTAAATGACACATCCAAACATGATAATCACGACATGCATGTAACAACATGACTACATGCCACACTCATGTCACGCTCGCGGCAGTTTCGCTAACTTCACATATGCGATATTTGGTATTACGTGACGTCAACGGATGACGAAGGTATGTGATTGGTGCAAACATGACAATGAGATGTGTGTCTAGTGAGAACATGACTACCTGCCACAGTCAATATGCCTGTACATTTTGACGTGACGCGGTGCGCGTGCTCAATGGCGTTCATTTTGTTGCGTCACGCCGGCATTGACACGCCAGGCGCCGGTCCTGCCATATACTCGCAGGCGTGCTCCGCGCTGCGTTGCATTCACGCATGCGCGTTTCAGTGCGTCCAGCGTCCCTCCGTCACCAAAAAAAAGGGGGAGGCACAGTGTTGTCTGGGTAACACATTAGCACAAAATGCAGCATGTCACGTTTCACACCGGTTGCCGTCGGGCCGATCCGACGAATGCTGCAGACGCACCGGTCGCGCCTGGCATAAGATTATATAGTGCTCGTGTTTGGCTAACGTAGCGTCGCTGTGCCCAGTGTGCGCGCGCGTCAACGATACATTGGAGTATATCGGGCCCTTCATGGTGCGCTCGTGGCCGTTTTGCTATCTCCACATATACCAAATTTGGTGTTACGTAACGTCAATGAATGACGAAATATATGACTGGTGCGAACTTGATAATCCTGAGATGCGTGTCATGTAAGAACACGAAAATATACCATGTTCATAGCGTGCTCACGAGCGTTTCGCTAGCTCCACATATAACGAAATTTGGTATCACACTCTAAGGCAAAAGGGTCGCGTCTAAAACGTCGACTCATCTGAAAAGATGACGCGACACCACTCTTCTGATGTCCATGCTTCGTGCAACTCAGCGAACTGCCGTCGTGCGTCCTTGTGTGCCGCCGTTAGTAGTGGCTTCTGTGCTGCGACCCGACTGCGAAGGCCCGCAGTACGCAGGCGACGTCGAACAGTGGTGTCCGAAACGTCCAAATCCAAGTCCTCGCGTATTGCTGGGGCTGGCAAGAAAGGGTTACGAACAGTTGCTGCAACTATATCAGGGCGTCTTCATCGTCTGTGGTAGCTTTAGGGCGGGGCGCGCGGGGTGCATCCTGAATGCGACCTTCAAACTTGTAGGCTTGAATTATCCTGTTCACAGTCTTCAGGGGCCTATTAACTCAAGCGCCAATATACCGCTTGGAATAACCTTTCAGGGAAAGATCGACAATTGAGCGCCGTTCATCATCAGGAACCCTAGCCATAATACGATCTGGCGACAGAATGAACGGCTGCAAAAGATGTTTGGTTGTTTTATATATGGCGTTGCATGCACAACAACTTTGAAGGGAACGAATAGACACGCCCCCATAGATATACAAGTCTTTTGGCTTGTTCTGTTCAACCCCAGATGTTTAAAGAAATCTTAAAATGCAGGATGCATGGGCTTAGAAAACAAAAATGCGGCTAGCAGACGACGAACAAGTGCATTCATGACGTCATGCGCGCGGTGGAACAATTATTTCGCGGAAGGCGTGATGCGCATGCGCAATGTTTCCATTGATGACCGTAACGGGGCGCTGACAGTGCCGTTGGCCACGCGCTCGCCTGTTCACCCTCACAGTGCTCACCGCTGTACACACAAGCACCACGTCGTAATTCTTAGATCGTCGAAACCAGGTGGCCGTAGTCGAGCATTCTGAGCGCGAAGCAACGAGAACAGTCGCTGGCAAAATACGGGGAAAGACTGAGCCAGCAGAGGAGGAGAAGGAGGGCTGGACACCTTGGCAACGCTTTTCGCGCTGCCTGCAATCCCCGGGCGGTTTATTCCTTTGGAGCATGTTTAGAGAGTAAGTGGTTTCGCGCGGCACGCTTCTCTCTGTGGTTGCTCCTCAAAGGTCTATCCGGTCATCGTGCGCGCCTATTAGGCTACGTTAGTCCCTTTTCGGGTAATTTTGCCTTAAAGTGCACGTGTTGTGAATAGATTACGAAGGCAAAGAACACATCTAAACATGATAATCATGCCATGAAAGTCATGTACGGCATCATTTACCTCCCCCTCGTAGCGTTGTGCTCATTTTAAAGTGACATATATCAACCTTTCTCATTTGTGCTTCGCATATCATAGATTCTCACTCTATGTGGGATCTGCGAATTTTTTTTACTCATACTCGTTGAAGTCTGGAAGACTGGATTTCCAGAGAAGGCAAGATGAGATTAAGATGTTGGCGGGTGTAAATTGGCAGCAGCAAGCGCAGGATCGGGTTAACTGGCGGAACATGGGAGAGGCCTTTGTCCTGCAGTGGACGTAGTCAGGCTGCTGCTGCTGCTGCTGATGATGATGATGATGAAGTCTACGTCATGTTTTCCTTCCTCTTATTCTCTTCTCTTTCTCTCCTCTGATCTTTGTTTCCTTTGTTTCTTCCCTCCTCCAGAGAGAGTGAGCAGGCGTTATGCCCCGCTGGTGGCAGTTGCCAGGTTGCTCTCTCTCTTTGCCCTTTGTACTTGTGTATCTGCGTATACATATAAAAAAATAATAAATAATAAATATTGTGCTAACAAACAAAAAACCCCTAAGCATTTTATTTTATTTGTTTTAATTTCCATTCATACCGAAGATCTTCTTCTGGTAGACTTGATGAATTCACGTAGTATGCGGGGTGTTATTGGTCAACTGGCAGCGCTTGTGTGTTTAGTAAAAGTGGTCGACAATTTAAACTATTTGGTACTCTACTAAGGGAGAGTACAAAGCCGCCTCGTGGGTCTAATGCTAACGATACCTCTTGATGGCTCTCGATACCTCTCGATACCTCTCAATGGTTTTACTAAACATAGCAGTAGCGTCGACAAACTAGTTGCTTTACCACTGAAATTTCAAATCACTTGCTACGAAATGCCATTATAGGCAGTAAGCAAAGCGTTCCACACTCGGCATGATGGCTACTCGATTATTTCTATATTCTTTCTTAATTTAGCTGATCCTAAGCGACATAATACCGTGAGCAGCGTTTGTTTCCGGTGATGGCCGCTTTCTGTAGAGCAAGGACATTTAAAAAATTTTTAAACCTTCTTGGTGTAAAGTAATACCGGCAAACTTCGAGGAACCGTTATGCGCAGTTATGGACAATGGGATTGCGAACAGTCAGCCACGACATCGCTCATTATCGTTCAGCTCTAATATACACGAAGTGATGCAGTGCAAGCTAATGGAACTAGGCACACTTCTTACTCCTACACAATCGAATCAGTAGGCTGCTGACGTTCACGAACGCATTCGTGCAAGCGAGCACCGAAAGAAACGAGAGTAGCGGAGGCAGTACTTGAGGACACGATGGGAGCGCCGTCACAAAACTGCAGCGAGAGGCACTCTTCACTCGCCTGACACGCGCGTGACGTAAGCGCAGTGGGAGGTTGAAGGAGCTGGAGCTGGCATCATAGATTGCTGCCGTGAGAGCTGGGGTTTCCACCACGCTACCGAAATCCATCTGAGTGGCGCTGGCGTTTCCACCAAGCTACCGAAATCTATCTGAGTGGCGCACGCACGATGATCGACCCATCTGCTTTTCTTGCTCTCGAGTTGGGCACATCTCCCGCCATTGCCGCCACAGGTGGTATTTCCGGCCAAGCTTTCCTAATGTCGACCGCCGTCAGGACCATGGACACTATTCGAAACCCGGTTTTTCGGATGACCATATTCAGAACCCTTCAGCTCGCCGTTCATCTCCACGCTCCGAACCGTCCTACGCTGACGTCGTCGCCCAAAGAAACTGGTCTAGCCGCTCACCGTCACCCCAGGGTCGGCCGTCACGCTCCCCTCAACGCCACCGCTCTCCGTCACCGGCTTATTCTGGCCATTCCCCGGGAAACTGACGAGTGCAACTCCTGGAGGTGGCGCTGCGTTGACGACTTGGAACTAAAACCCTCAACCGGCTACAAATTCAAGATGCAATTTACTTCTGGTGTTCGTTGATGGCCACGCCGTTACTGCTCTAATTGACACTGATGCCCAAGTATCTGTTATGAGTTTTACACTTCGATGTCGCCTGAAAAAGATTATCACACCGGCTATGTTCTCTACTGTTCGAGTTGCCAACGGAAGTCGAACATCGGTGCTTGGTATTTGCAC
Organism: Rhipicephalus microplus; assembly: GCF_013339725.1. Classification (NCBI taxonomy): domain Eukaryota; kingdom Metazoa; phylum Arthropoda; class Arachnida; order Ixodida; family Ixodidae; genus Rhipicephalus; species Rhipicephalus microplus. Next base: position 42,402,276 of record NC_051173.1, read on the forward strand.
TGCCCGCGTTAGGCCGCGTTCACACTGAGCATTCCGGCCGCCGAAAGTGCTCCGCATCCGGTTCGGCGGCGGCGAGATCCACCGAAAGGGCCCTCTCCGCGCCGATCGCTCACGGACCGATTTTTGCGGCGTCTGGTGCTGAATCGGTCACCGCGGTCCAATTCGAGCGCTAGTCAAAGAATTTTGAAAAAATGACCGCCAAGCCCTACTTACTTGTTATCCCGCAGTGCATGTAACTGAATGTTGAAACCAACGGGAGTCTAACCTACTCTGTGCCTACTTCGCCTCCGTATTTCGTGAAAGAGGTGACCGAGCTTGCTATTGGCGTGACCGAGCATGTTGCGCTCTTGCAGAGCAAAACGAACCCACCAATGCCGCTGGAGTCGGCGGTTTTTCTGCTCTTCGTGCATTACAAGACAGCCACTTGCCAGCAAAGTAAGCAGTACTGTCTTTTCTTGCGTATGTTAATCGTCGAAGTATACACCACTGGATAGCGTAGTAGCTTTTGTGAGCCGCGACAACAACTGGGTGACAGCGCATCCATCCCGCGTTCGCCCCGTAGCAGATCGCATATTCTGCGGCGCGGGGTGCGTCCAGTGCGAACGACGCTGTGTTTCGGCGGCAGGGGAATTTAGGTCGCTGTAGAAAGCGGATGTTTCAGTGTGAACTAGGCATTACTGTTGCTGGCCCCCACACTTCCGTTCTCTTCGCAGTCCTCGATGCTTGCCCTTTACGACGTCATCCTTGGAATTGACTTCTTAATCGCCCACTCCGCCCTCATCGATCGTTCTACTGGTATCTTACGGCTTGAATTGCCTTTGTGCACTGATTTCACTCCTCCAAGTCACACTCGGCTACGATCCGTGGTGTCTCTACGGCTACCACCCCAGGCTTCTATGCACATTCCTCTGTCGCCCTTCCCGTCCGTTCCTGAAGGAGACTATCTGGTGGCTCCCCTCATTGATTTGTCCCTTACGCACCACATCGCACTACCACATACTATAGTGGTTGTTGCTAACAACACGGTGCTACTACCAGTTCTGAACTTCGCTACGTCGACCCAAGTTCTTCCCCAAGGCATCACTTTAGCCGATCTTTCCACCCTTGATGAAGGTTCGATTTGTTCTTTTACCCCTGACACTAAGACCATGGCGAAACCTGTCATCAAGTCGCAATATAAGGCGTTCCTCGACAAATTGATGCCCAGCACCTCCACCAAAAGATGTTACGGGGAAGATTTTCTCACCGAGAGCTGGTCTTGCTAACGGCTTAGAGAGCCGTTAGCAAGACCAGCTCGTTGCAAAACAACAGCTGATAGACGAAACCTCATGGTAATTTCAGGCGGTTTAAACAATGTCTTAAATGAAGATACAGCAGGACTAGCAACTACAATGGCGAAAGGCTTCGATGACATGCGCGCCACTTATCCTCAGGTACAGGTAGCGATATGCACGATATCGGAGGTACCGGTGCGTGATAGCAACCTGTAAAGAGCGGTTGTCAACGCAAACCAAGAGATATGGCGGATGAGTCGAGAGAAAGGCTTTGAGGTGGTGGAAATAAACAGAAAGGTGCATAGGTGGGGTGGTTTTCAACGAGACAGAATTCACTTCGATGGGCGGCTAGGTCACGAGCTGGGTAGTGGCTTGCAGGACGCGCAGTAGCTTTTTTGTCAAGCAGGCCAACGGGAGAACCTCGAGAGTCCAACCCACAACAACCACGTTGTCGTCTTCTTCAATTGGGTGCCAATTCAGCTGTGTCTGGGCGACAGTTCCATACACGTATCAATATTCATAAGATCTGCGGTTCTACGCCTTCAAACCATCTTATTATTGTAGGAGACGCCGCAGTGGGAGTTCCAGAAAATTTTGCACATCCGGTGTTCTTTACCACGTACAAACATCGCACAGGCCACAAGCTTTTACCATTTCTCTGCCACCGAATTGTGACCAGATCAACCAGAACCGAACTCGTGACCTTCGTGGCACCGTAGCCACTGTTCCACCGAAGTGGACGAGAGCAGGGGGAATGACACACGTGATGCGCGGGTGGAGTAACTGACGTGAACCTTGGCGTTACACTCTGCCTAAACGAAGGGTATTGCACAATACTGTAGTTTACTGTTATACACAAACCTGCACAGGAAAGTTTGCTTCCCAATTCTATTTGAAGCAAGGTTATTGGCATTCGATGGTCTAACGAGATCCTTACATCATCCTAATTGAGTATTACAGGGGTTAAGTGTCTTTTTACTTTTCAGAAGGATAGTGTAAAGGGTTCGTTTTTTTTTGTTAGGAGCACTATTCATCAGAAATAACAAACAGTAATGTCAGCGAAGCATACACTTCCTTATTAGAAGAAATTAAAACGTAACTGTGAAGAAATAAAAGTGGATTAACAGATAACTTGGCACTGGCAGGGTCCGGACCTGCGACCTTGGAATAACGAGGTGAATGCAATACCGCTGAGCTGCTGTACCGGTCTTTCCCCCTTAAACACTTTAAGGTATATATGTGCATTAAAAGTGGGGGCTTCTGGGAGCGACACCTGATGCCGCAGCGGCCACTGATGGAAACTGCGAACAATGCGGACACTGATGCCGCTGCGGTGAGTGTGGAACACTCGCCACTGTGGCAACAGGTTGCGCTGACTGAAGCTCCCACTTTTTAAGTGGGTGACAAGAGGTGACAAGATGGTTGCAGTAGGGGCGTTCCTAGGACGCAAGCTGGATGCAGTCATGAGGCAAGCGAGCGCAAAACTCAAAACTACAGCTGATAGACGAAACGTCGTGGTAATTTCAAGCGGTTTAAACAATGTCTTAAATGAAGATACAGCAGGACTAGCAACTACAATGTCGAAAGGCTTCGATGACATGCGCGCCACTTCTCCTCAGGTACAGGTAGCGATATGCACGATACCGGAGGTACCGGTGCGTGATAACAACCTGTAAAGAGCGGTTGTCAACGCAAACCAAGAGATATGGCGGATGAGTCGAGAGAAAGGCTTTGAGGTGGTGGAAATAAACAGAGAGGTGCATAGGTGGGGTGGTTTTCAACGAGACAGAATTCACTTCGATGGGCGGCTAGGTCACGAGGTGGGTTAGTGGCTTGCAGGACGCGCAGTAGCTTTTTGGGGGGGCAAGCGGGCCCTTCGGGGTGCAGGATAGCTAGTAACGAGGAAAACAACCAGGGAGACTCTTTGACAGGTTTTATGAACAGATACGATTCGAAAGTGGCACCAGTTTCTAAGATAGGTAGAAACCGGGGCAGAAATAGACGTAGCCACGAGTGCCGAGCCAATTCAGACATAGGGTATATTAACATGCAGGGTGGTAGGAACAGGCTGAAATGGGAAGAGATAAAAGAACAGCTAGGGGAGGAGAGGCCGATGGTATACAGTATTGTAGAAACACATCTCAGGGACATGGAACAACCTCCTAACAATGTGGACTACGCGTAGGAATATTGTAATCGAACAGAAGGCAGCAGAAAGGGGGGTGGTATTAGGGCATTCATTCATAAAAGTACAGACTGGCAAAGGGTCAAGCAGGAGTGCAAGGAACATTTAAGGCTAAAAGGGAAAGTGGCAAGGCAAACGACACTCCTTGGTGTCGTGTACTTGTGGACGGGAGCAAAGGCCAGAGAGGAAAACCAGGAAAAGGTAGAGTGTATTTCAAAGGACATTCAGGAGTTAGGAGGAGAGTGCGAGATAGTTATACTGGGAGATATGAATGCGCACATAGAAGATATACCGAAGGGTATACCAACCTGACAGGCAAAATGATCATGGATATGTGTGAAAGGCTTGATTTGACCATTTGCAACAGTACCGAGAAGTGTGAAGGGGAAATAACATGGGAGGTAGAAAGGCTGCAGTCGACGATAGATTACGCATTGATGTCACATAGGATGTATAAGCTCAGGGGAATGCACATAGATGAAGGTGGATGCAGAAGTCTGGGTGGTGATCACAAACGTATCAAGCTAAGTCTCGGAAGAGCAGTGAAAGTGGGAAAGAGACAAGATGAGCAACTACAGGAAAGTTTTTATTCAGAAAGGCAAATTGAAATAGCCACTAAACAAATTGAGAAAGTAATCACTGAGGATAATAAAACAGTGCGCACATACACGAATCTAATTAAACTGTTTGAGCTAGAGCTTACTAAGGCACGTTACGAGTCACCTCGGTAAAGAAGACACAAACCCAAAAGTTGGTGGGATGAGGAAGTTAATAGAGCCATAGCAAAACGTCAGGAAGCCTCTAGGGAACACAGACATGCTAAGCAGCGGGGTGAACCGACAGATGATGTTGAAAGAAAACGGGAAATCTTTCTAAGCTGTAGAAGGGATGCATCCCTTCTGGTCAATGAAAAGATTTGAAGAAAGGGAGCTCAGTGGCTGGCAGAAGTACATAAAAAAGATAGAAAGGCAGCTGCGAAATTATAGAACCAACTAAACTCCTTAAGAAATGGGACGAGCCTAGACCAGAGGTTTATAACTACAGCTCGAGGTGCTAGGCTAGAACGGGACGGAGCTATTGAATATATAAGAACAAAAGTGACAGAGAAATTTCAACAAATAAGTCTTTATGCACCACAATAGACAAGGATAAATCAAGTGGCGCAATGGCTCCATTTTTACAACAAGAGTCGGGAAGGGCTGAGAAGAGGGTTCCTAGTAGTACATCAACAGGCCCAGATGACATTCCAATTATGCTGATTAAGACATTAGGTCCGAAGTCTAAGAAGGCTTTGAGAGAGGCAGTGAGCCAAATAATAATCGATGGAGAAGTTGCCGATGGATGGAAACTTAGCAGAATGAGCATGATCTATAAAGAAGAGGGGGACAAAGCTGACATAAACAGCTACCGTCCTATAACAGTGACATCAGTGGTCTACAGGCTGGCGACGCAGATTATAAAGGAAAGACTGCAGGCATGAATAGAGGATGAAGGGGTGCTGTGGGAACTGCAGAATGGGTTTCGGAAACACAGGAGGTTGGAAGACAGTCTGTTCTCACTGACGCAGTGCATCGAAATAGCAGAAAAGGAACACAGGCCCTTGTGGCTAGCATTTTTGGATATCAAGGGAGCGTACGATAGCATGATTCAAGAGGAATTGTGGGGAATACTGGACACACTAGACGTGGAAGATGTAGTCACTAATGTTTTAAAGGACATCTATAAACGTAACAAGGTAAGTATAAAGTGGGAAAAACAGGTATTCAAGCCTGCAAAGGTAAAACGGGGCTTAGGCAGGGATGTCTACTGTCACCTTTAATCTTTATTTATTCTTATTCATAAATACCCTGCTTTGCCCAAAGGCGGGTAAACGGAGGGGTTACAGCTTTGAAAAAAAAACAAGTCTTCGTTATGACACCATACTTGGTTACAAGACAATTGATTCCACTCTTGTGCAGTACGAACAAAAAAAGAATTAGCATCAAGTTCGTTCCAGTCCGGTATTCTTGAATATTAAGGTCATGATCAGACCTTCTAGACAGATAAGGCGGTGGTTTATGGTGTGTTTATTCATGCCGGTCTTCTTTTGGTATATCTGAAATAACAATTCCAAACGCAATTTTCTTCTGCGAGAGGAGAGCGCTTCCCATCCCAGCTCGTTTTTCATTTCAGTACAGCTGTCACCTCGCTTATACCGACTGAGAACGAACCTTGCCGCTCTGTTCTGTATTTCTCGATCAGATCAATCAAGGACTTTTGGCGCGGATCCCACACACAACATGCATATTCCGAAATCGGGCGGAAAAATGAAATATACGCAGTACTTTTTAGAACAGCAGGTTTCGTTGAATGAAATTTAGGGCTCTGGCAGCTTTTGCAACTACAGCAGGCACATGCGCATTCCATGAACAGTCGCTCGTAAGTGTTACACCCAAGTATTTATACATTTATTGATGATCAATGACGTCACCGTTCAAAAAGTAACGCGCTTCATCCTTTTTTCTTTTTTTAGTAAAAGACACGTGCACACATTTTTTCACATTAGGTTGCATTTTCTACTTATCACACCATTGCACAATTCGGGTAAGGTCAGCCTGCACTTCAATGCGATCCTGTTCATTTTTTATTTTTCTGTACACAACTGAGTCCTCAGCGAATAAACGTATTCGAGAGGTAATGCCATCAGGAATATCAATAATGTAAACTAAACACAGTAGCGGCCCTAAAACGGACCCTTGAGGGACACCCGATGTTACTTCCACTGTAGAAGAAGTAGTACCATTGAGAATGACACATTGTCGACGCTGTGATAGATAACAGGCTATCCAATTCAGTACTTTCTTATCAATATTTGCCCTTTCGAGTTTGCGAAGAAGCAAAGGATGGCACACGGTGTCAAACGCCTTTCTGAAACCTAAGAAAACGCAGTCTGTTGGACCGTTGTCATCAACCTCGGACACTAAATCATGGTAGAACTCAATCAGCTGTGTTGTGCAAGACAGGCCCCTGCGGAAACCATGTTGATCATCAACTAATAATATATGTTGAACTAAGTGTTTCATTATGTCTTTATAGAAAATGCGCTCTAGTATTTTGCAGGGAATAGATGTTAATGAAATAGGTCTATATTTGTTGGCCTCTTTTTTGGAACCACCCTTGTGAATGGGAACCACGAAAGCCATTTTCCAGTCCTCAGGCCGAACCCCAGTGGAGAGAGATTTTTGTATATTAGGTAAAGATAAGATGCTATTGGCCAGGCACAACGCTTCAACACGAGTGGGGAAATACCATCTAGACCTGGGGCCTTGGTTTCGTCAATATTTTTTAAAGGGATTCGATACCACTCACACAGAGTTCAACCGGTGGCATTAATGGCTGAGTTCCCAGAGGTGGCTCTGCCAGCGTAGATAATTTCGCAAAATCTGTTTGAGGTAAAAATACGGAGTGAAAGAAAACATTAAGACACGACGCTTTATCAATGTCGCTGGACAAGATCTGACCATCATGGAAAATTTCGTTTACTCCGGTTGAATCAGCTCCACAGTTTCTTACGTATCTCCAAAAATGCTTTGGGTTCGTTTTTCTACCTTTGTTTAGTCGATTGAAGTATTCATCCTTTGCGCTACGAACTTTAGATTTATATTGGTAAGTTATCTCGACCAACTTGGTGTACTGATAACTAATATGTGTTCTTTATATGCCTTGTATACTCGTCGTCTTTTCCTTATTAATCTAAAGATCGCTGGTGTCACCGATGGCTTCTTGCATTTTTTGAGTTTAACCGCGTTTGTACTTGGCACATACTTTTCCGTTAGTTCTATGACTTTTGCTTTAAATAGAAATCACAGTTCTGAAACATCGGTGCTCTCGCAATGACAATCGAAAGCAGGCAAATGAGCAAATAATTCCTGAGAAACAGCAGAGTAATCACCCATATCATAAAAACATACCTTCTTCGATTGGCGGGGCTTGGGTCTCTTGATCACATGTTTTATAGTTGCTACAACCGCGAGATTGTCACTGATATCGGGTATACACGTCACAGAGTCTACAATATTTGGCGAATTACTCATGTTACTCATGAGTAATTACTCATGTTACCCTTATTATTCATGATGTACCTACAAAGATTAGAGGCCAAATTAGAGGGAAGTGGGCAGGGCTTTAACCTCTCTTTCGTCAAACAAGGAAAACCCATTGAACAGGCACTACCAGCATTGATGTACGCAGATGATATAGTGCTAATGGCGGACAGCAAGGAAGATTTGTAGAGATCGGTGGACATCTGTGGTAATAAGGGAGATAGGTTAGATTTCAGACTCAGTAAGGTAAAATGAGCAGTCATGATTTCTAATGACAATGAAGGTAGTGAGCTTGGAATGCAGGAGGTGACGCTAGAGATAACAGATAAATACAAATATCTGAGCGCATGGATGGGCAATGGGGCCGAGTACCTATGGGAACACAAAATATACGTGTCAACTGAAGGTAACACGAATGCAGCGGTAATGAAAAACAGGGCATTGTGGAATTACAAGAGGTATGATGTTGTGAGAGGAATATGGAAAGGGGTCATGGTTCCTGGTCTGACGTTTGGCAATGCGTCTTGTGCATGAGATCACAAGTTCAAGCAAGATTAGAAATTAAACAACGTGGAATAGGTAGGCTTGCCTTATACACCAAATCAGGGAGTACAAGGTGATATGGGATGGACATCATTTGAGTGAAGGGAAGCTAGCAGCAAGATAAAATTTGAGAAGCGATTGAGAGAAATGGGGGAGGTGAGTGGGGCTAGGAAGGTATTCAGCTACTTGTACATGAAGAATGTCGATACAAAATTGCGGAAGCGAACCAGAAAACTGACTGGCGAATACTTGGAAAACAGCAGGGGGCCAAACCAAAAAGAATTATCGGTTAAGAAGGTGAAGGAAGCTGAGACCGATATGTTGAGAATTGGCATAATTAAGGAGTCCGCACTAGAGATCTATCGAACTTTCAAGCAGGAAATTGCAAAGGAAAGGATCTATGATAACACTCGGGGTAATTCTCTTCTGTTTGAGGCCAGGACGGGAGTATTGCGAACCAAGACATATTGGGTCAAATACGAAGAGGTAGACACAGTATGCAGTGCATGTGGAGAGGAAAAAGAAGCTGCCCAACTTTTGATCATGCTCAGTAAAAGGCTTAACCCTATAGTTCCGGATGATGGCGCAGAGTTTTTCATAGCACTGGGGTATAGGGACAGTGAGGGCAAAATAGACTTTAAGCGGGTAGAATTAACTAGAAGGAGGTTATCTGATCGGTGGCTAAAGTCAAGGCACGAGTGAAAATCAAACCTTCAATGCAAAGTACAAATCCTCAACTTCACTATTCAAGCAAAAAAAATAAATCTAGTTTTTGGTTCATTAAGTATTACGGCTTGGTGGCGCTAGCCACCGCGCGATCTAAAGGGTACAACGATATCCATCCATCCATCCATCCATCCATCCATCCAAGGGGCAGGCCACCACTGCATCATCAACGTAGAGCAGCTGTTTATGGTTCCTACGCGAAAAAAAGGATCACGTAGGCCCGCTATTTCGCCTAATTAGCAACCATAGTTACGTGGCAAAGCTACGCTCTGTTTTCGCAGGAGATTTACCTAAGGCTCTCGCCGATAGACGAAGCTTGTCGCCGATCGCCATTCGACGTGCCCGGCGTGTAAACGAACGGCGAAGAAAGAAGAAACGCCGGCGTTCGGAGCTGTGTCACAGGAGTTCAAAAGCATTTTTGAGTAGAAGCGTACGCATTTGGGCTGGTTGGTTCATGTTCACAGAAGTTAAAAAACAGCGCTAAAAAGACGGGACAAGAAAAGAAAGGACAACAGGACAGGGCGCTGAGTCTGTTCGGTAAGCAAAGAGCAGAGGCAGAGGGTACTGCTGAATAACATGCACCACCGCTAGTACCGCCGCTGCCACATGGCCAAGTGGCGCCAGCTAACGCAGAGAAGCAACAACTCACAAACACAAAGTATAGGTCTCCCGAGGTTCAAGGAGCGCTCCAGAAAGCCAACAGCATTGAGTTTTTAGTATGTTTTTTATCAAAAATGGTGATAGGTACACGCAAACACATTGCTGCGGATGCTCAAGGACATTATTTCTAAAGCAAATAAAAACATCAGTTTGTAGCTAAGGAGCTACAGAGTGCACAGCAGTGAGTTGATAGTCTCCAGGTTGACGGCGACGGCCTTCGGTTGTGCGGCCTATACACCACCGTATCCGCCGTTTATATTTGCTAGCGGCGTTGGAAGATACAATGCACTGCTCTGCCACCTGGAGGTCGCATAAACAGCCACTCTACTCTGATGTTTAATGCAAATATACTCTATTAGTTGCACGAGGGCAGCTCAGTAGTAGAGCATCATCCGTGTTATATCGAAGGTCGCAGGTTCCGATTCTCCTGGTGGCAAGTTCTCCGTTTATCAACTTTTCAATCTTCAGATTTGCATCAAATTACTTTTGACAAAAACCCCTACATTCTCCTGGTGACATTGTCGATTAGTTCTCATAAATATTTTACTTTGCAGAACGCTTCAGTTCTAGTGCCCACAACACAACAGTGTTTCATGTTGAAAAATTACTGGCCTATTGATACGTTTCTGTATTTTCAGGGCGCAAGCGTGTCTTTATATAAGACAGTAATTCACTACATAGAGGCTTACGTTGACAATTTTTTCGCTGATCTTCATTTATTATTGTGTATATTTCAAAAAGCAGTTCCCTTGAACCAAGAATACTTTTTGTTTACAAAACGTTTATACACACTATGTCCAAAAAAAGAAGAAAGTTGTATCACTCCACTAAAAAGCGGCACACGCAGATGTCCAACATCTCTTTTTTATAGTGAACAAGTAATTACTCTAATATGCAAGACAGACGTGGCATGAATGTGCAAAGTAACTCGATGGGATATCATAATACCATTGATACAATTGAGCAGCGACGTAATCGGTGCAATGAAAACAATTAGTACAAATGATGACAATAGCTGTTTACGAGGTTTTCTTATTATTTACAAGCTTTTTTGCATGTTTTAGTTCAAACCCTTTGAGATGTCACGAGACGCCAATGCTCCTTCATCATCTTGTCTCTAGAAGTTTGCGCCGTGCAAAGGAACTTGCTGGCAACGCCTGTTATCGGTGACATCTGCCCTATCTTTCCATTATCAGTTGACAGAAGTCATTCACGTTTCACGGCACAATACCTGCAGCAGTGTGTCTTAAAATGACCTTCAAAGCTTCGGGATCTTGCTTCGGCCGCCAGATGTCACGGTACATAGCAATGGCATCTTCATCAACATGATGAGAAAAATGACGACAGAAGATGGAATGGTGCGAGCTGATCTTATCAGCAGCATGGCTCGCCTAACAATTTTTAATGTACATGTACGTGTCTTTCGCAATCAAATCTGTATTTCTCATATAAATATATATATATTTATATATATATATATATATATATATATATATATATATATATATATATATATATAGGTATGGGATATGGCACAACGGGACCGTTGTCAACAAGGATAAATATATTTATTTCCCAACAGTTTCGGGAGGGGACCTCCCTTCATCAGGGGATGAGTTATACTCATCCCCTGATGAAGGGGATGAGTCATCAGGGGATGAGTATAACTCATCCCCTGATGAAGGGAGGTCCCCTCCCGAAACTGTTGGGAAATAAATATATTTATCCTTGTTGACAACGCTCCCGTTGTGCCATATCCCATACCTTCACGAAGACTAACTGGCCCATTGAATTATTACTCCCACTATATATATATATATATATATATATATATATACTGGCAGACTTGGTGTGTTTAGATTGTATAAAGAGGGTCAATTAATCAGCTGCCCGCTCATAATAAGTTCACGTGCTACGTGACGCCAAACATGCGCATAAGAGTGTTTTCACACTTGTTGTTTGGCTTATAGATGGCGCTGACTGTCACTCCTACTTCTAAATTCCCATATAAACCCAAAAAAAAGTGGATGGAAGGAAGGCCGCTGTGGTAGCTCAGTGGTTAGAGCATCGAATGCCTTATTCGAAGGTCGTAGGTTCGGTTCCTGCTCACGGCTGGTTATTTTTTTCATCGACTTTTCTTTCTTCTTATTTACATTCCATTGGTTCTAATGACTTCCCCTGTACATTCCTTGGCATTACTGTCTGTTATATCTCATTAATATTGTGTTAAAACACGGAAAAACGAGCCCTTAGGTATACACTTCTTTCCCTTATTTCATTGAACGAGGGTCTCGTACTGGCAGACTTTATGTGTTTAGGTTGTATAAAGAGAGACAATTAATCAGCTGCCCGCTCATAGTAGGTTCACGTGCTACGTGACGCCAAACATGCGCATAAGAGTGTTTTCACACTCGTTGTTTGGCTTATAGATGGCGCTGAATGTCACTCCTAGTTCTAAATTCACATATAAACCCCCCCCCCCCCAGAAAAAAGAGGATGGAGAGAAGGCCGCTGTGGTAGCTCAGTGGTTAGAGCATCGAACGCGCTATTCGAAGGTCGTAGGTTCGACTCCTGCTCACGGCTGGTTATTTTTCATCCACTTTTCTTTCTTCTTATTTACATTCCATTGGTTCTAATAACTTCCCCTGTACATTCCTTGGCATTACTGTCTGTTATATCTCATTATTATTGTGTTAAAACACGGAAAAACGAGCCCTTAGGTATACACTTCTTTTCCTTGTATATATATATATATATATATATATATATATATATATATATATATATATATATATATATATATATATATATATATGTATATATATATAGTGGTGAATTTTCCAGTGTAGGGTAGCCACCCAGATGTTTTTTTAACCTTTCTGTCGTCTCTCTTCGTCTGCAAGCTTCCTTCTTTGCTTATAAGCGTCAGAGAGCATCATTTTGGTCGCTAATACCATGCCGAATTTCTATATAAGAAACGTCAGTGAAAACTTCAGGGCGAGGAGAATCTGTATCGCAGCGTCCGTTCTTCAAAACGGAATGGGAACGCTGCTTGCTTCCTGATGTGACGCGTGCGCAGCATGATCTTCGGAATCATTTCTGCTCATATCACAACGCCCATCGTGCAAGAGTAGATGAACTTGATCACTACACATCCAGCCTCCACCCGGTCTACATCGACGCGAAGCTTCGCTTTTCTATCAGCTTTGGCTGAGAGTTGCTTTCTCGAAAACCTATACCACGTTAATCGGAATGACAGACAGTGCGGCATGCAATGTTTGCGGCACCAACAAAAATGTCGAACACCTTCTGTATCACTATCCTCGGCTTACCTCAGAGAGACAAGTACTCGCCAACGCATTGTGGTGACGTGATGGTCCGCCAAGTTCTGTGTAGTATATTACAGCACCGCACATTTTTCTCGACAGCCCACAAGGCAGTGAAAATCCCTATTGTGTTTTTTTAAGGATAACGTGTGCGTACTAAAGCGTCTAAATTATCGCGGAGCTTTACACACTGCAGTAAATTTACTGTATATTTTTGTCTTTTCTCTCGTCTGCGTCTTTCTCTGCTTATAAGCGTCAGAGAGCATCATTTTTTGTCGCTAATACCATGCCACATTCCTATACAGGAAATGTAACTGAAAGCTTCAGTGCGAGGAGACATTGAAAAAAAAAAGAAACGTTTTACTGGTATTATGATTGTGACGTTAAGTGACTCGACAAAAATGAGGAAATCGAACTAGGCATATGTGGAAAAACAAGGAAAACGAAAACGAGAGAGACGAACTAGCGAACTCCTTCAATGAATTGAGACCGTACTCTACGGATTTTCTGAACGTTCCATAGCAGCGGAAACCAAGCGGCTCCCACCTTCATTGGAATGTGCTATTCTGAACGCTCAAACAAAATGCCATGTTTGACGTCACGTTGAAATTTTCGCATTCTCGGTGAAATGCAAACGTAAGCGTGGTTTTCAGTATTGTGACGTGCACGCAGATACTGCATATACTGGTTCTACCAACTCTACCCCCTGCAGCTCTGAAAAAAGGAGGGGTGGGGAGAGACAGATCACGAGGCGTTCTTTGTTAGCGGCGTGTTTATATTTCCGGATTGTATACCTTCCAATGCAAATACCTCTATGTGTCGTTCTTTATACCCCGAAAACAAGTATGTGGAAGCTGGCGTCCGCGAAACACGCTCCGCGTTGCAAAAAGACTGCTTGTCACTCGCTATGCAGTCACACAAATTCGCTAGGCGGTCTTGCAATTACTTAGCGTTCTCAATTGAAAACTGCCGGTTGTTGCCCATGTCAAATATACACAAGCAGGAAAGGTCAACTGATTTAGAAGGAATTCTTCACGCGAAAGTTGCTTAACAGTAAGCTCTTTCAAAACAACAGTTTTCTGATCAACGAGACTCACACACTGTGAATAGGAATGACCATTTATTGTACACGGCAGCACAAGTGTGGCTCTATTGGAGAGTAAAAACTTCAGGAAGGCTTGGACCACGTCTCTAAGAGTGAAACATGATAGTTCACGCATGCATGGCCTTCTCATAAGTAGGCTGGCCTCAGTTTTCCGTGCATGACACATCTGGGCCGCAAGGAACGAAATGTCAGTGATCGTAACATCGGCTGTTTAAGGTATGTTAGAATACTACTGCGCTCCGCCGCGGTGACCTAGTGGCTAAGGGCTGCTGACCCGCAGGTTGCGGGATCGAATCCCAGCTGTGGCGGCTGCATTTTCGATGGAGGCGGAAATACTGTATACGCCTGTGTGCTCAGATTTGGGTGCATGTTGAAGAAAGGCAGGTGGTCAAAATTTCCATAGTCCTCCACGACAGTGCTTTTCTACATGGTGGTTTTTGGATATTAAACCCCACATATCATTGCCTACTGCATTATTAGTTACGCTGTGCCACTTCAACAAAATACTCTCTTTTGACATCAGCTACGGTTTCTATACGCGTCCGTAAGGCAACAAAACCTAAGCACCTAAATCTTTACCGATCGTTTTGCTGATGACTGTGATGAAGTATGTCGGAACACTTTTTAAAGAGTGGGCCTTTAACACACGTGCAGGTTGTGTAATTCACATCTTTGTACGTCAGCACGATTCTACGTTTCTACCACACCATCTGTTCTCGCGTGAAGCAGCTGACATGCACGGCTTCCCTTTCCTAGTTCCTCAATATTCTGCATGCTTGATGTAGGCCGCAATGTCAACGACGACTAACACGCTGTACGCAGCTGACAAAAATAGAGAACTATGCCAGCGTTGCCTTCACCTAGTAGAAGAAAGTGCGTGCTGCATCCGTGTGTGACGTGTGGAGCAATTTCAAAAAAGAGTAGACACTTACGCCCCATAAACGGGAAGGAGGGGGGCAAGTGTGGTCACGAAAATGGCTACCGTTCATAAAATTTCTTTGAAAATTTTGATGACACATGGTTCTCTACTTTGGTACTTCTCATCAGGGTGCCGAAGAGATCATATGTTGATAGTTTTTTTTTAAATCGGTGAACGTCAAAAAATCACTTGTGTGAGCGATTGAGGGCAGTGTTTCGACCATCAAGCTCGTGTAAGTAGGCTTTTATGGCACCATTTTAAAAAGCATTTGCGCCTACACGTTCAGTATAGCCTCGTGCGCACCTGGAACGCGACACCTTAGTTTTATTGTTCAGGTGGTTTAGGGCACGTCTTAGTTTCATGCGATTGCGAGCGTTGCATGAAGCGATCAACGCATTGCACATTTACCACACAGTAGATACACCAGTTGTACACGTAAACAATAAATAAGAATCGATGTGTCATGCTACCACATGAGCAATGAAAGAACAGCAATGATTTGTCATGAAAAATTTCCAGATCCCACGTTCAGTGATAATCGATGATATGCGAAGCATGAATTAGAAATATCGATATGTTTCTTTAAAATCAGCACAAAATTCCGAGGTGGAGGTAAATCACGCCGTACATGATTTCCATGTCATGATTATCACGTTCGGATGTGTCATTTACCTTAATCTATTCAAGTCACGTGACACCAAATTTAGGATATGTGGAGCTAGCGAAACGGCCGTGAGCGCGCTATGAGCGTGGTATGCTGTCATGTTCTTACATGACACGCGTGTCAGGATTATTATGTTTGCAGCAGTCATATATTCTGTCATCCAGCGACGTCGCATAAAACCGAATTTGGTATATGTGGAGCTAGCAAAACGGCCGCAAGCACACCATGAAGGGTCCATTATACTCCAATGTAGCGTTGCCGCACGCGAACGCTGGGCACAAGGACGCAACATTCGGAAAACGCCAGAACTGTATAGTCTGACGCCAGGCGCGACCAGCATCCGTCGGTGCGGCCCGACGGCAACCGGGGCGATACGCGACGTGCTGCATTTCGCGCCAATGCGTTACCAAGACAACACTGCGTCTCTCTCTTTTCGTAACGGAGGGACGCAGGACGCACTGAAATGCGCATGCGTCAAAGCAATGCAGTGTGGCGCGTGCCTAAGAGTATAAGGCAGGACCGGTGCCTGGCTTGGCAACGCCAGCTCGACGCGACAAAATGAAGGCCGGAGAGCACGCGCACAGCGTCACGTCGAAATAAATTGGCGCCGTGATTGTGGCATGTAGTCATGTTCTCACATGACACGCATCTCTTGATGATTTTGTTTGCACAAGTCACATACTTTTGTCGTCCATTGGCGTCACGTAATGCCAAGTTTGGCATAAGTGAAGCTAGCGAAACGACCGCGAGCGCATCATGTGTGGCCTGTATTCATGTTGTTACATGACACGCATATCGTGATTAGCATGTTTGGATGTGTCATTTACCTATCTCTTCCATTCGTGTCGCGTAATACTGAGTTCGGTACATGTGAAGCTAGTGAAACGGTCGCGAATGCATCATGAGCGTAGCATGTAGTCATGTTGTACAAGACACGCATCTCATGTTTATCATGTTTGCACCAGTATCATACCTTCGTCATTCATGCATGACCCGTAATACCAAATTTGCTATACGTGACGCTAGATAAACGGATGTGAGTGCATCCTGAGCGTGGCATGTAGTTACATGACAAGCATGTCAGGATGTTCATGTTAGGGTCTGTGGCTTGTGTTCGCCATGCAATGCCATACCAGTTTTGCAACATGCCGCGTGAACGAAACTACCGCAACATCTGCAGGACCACGATATGTAAAACATGACATTCATGTCATGATTTTCATGGTATGACTAGTCAAGTGTGTTCTTTATACAATGATGTCATGCCATACCAAGTTTGGTATCGATACCATTATGCCCTGCCGCGGTGGCCTAGTGGTTAAGGTATTCGGCTGCTGACCCGCATATCACGGGCTTGAATCCCGACTGCGGCGGCTGCATTTACGATGGAGGCGAAAATGTTGTAGGCCCATGTGCTCAGATTTGGGTGCACGTTAAAGAACCCCAGGTGGTCGAAATTTCCGGAGCCCTCCACTACGGCGTCTGTTATAATCATATGATGATTTTCGGACGTTAAACCCCCACATACCAATCAATCAATCGATACTATTATCAAAACAGACAGGAGAGTTAAAAGTTGTAAGCGGCTAGATAGATAATAGAGAGACCGATACGCTCAGAGTCGCCGAAGTTTGCTAAGAAATGCTTCGTATTTAAAAGGAGCGCACTTTCCGAACACAACGATCTACCTACAGGTTTTACAACATAGATTAGTGATGATGAGTGAGCTGTTGATTGCTGACTTACTTCCGGTGTTTCAATTATGAACAGAAGCCGGCAAAGTTACGAACTTTGCAATTGGCACATTCAATTGTGCCTGAAATGACACTGCACACAAATTTTCTTTAACTGAGTATAGGAGCCACAATTTACAACCTCATACTCTTGTAGTCCTCCAGAAAGTTATTCAGTGGTGGCAGCGCCTTCCAGAAAGTAAACGTGAACACAGCAGCAACATGCACGCAACAAGACAGCTAGTTCACGTTTTTCTAGCCCCGGTTCAGAATCAGTGAACGGAAGTTCTGGTCTCTATTTTAAACCAAGCTCACAGTAAAATTACTTACGTTAAACCTTCACCTTATTTGTATAACAAATATATACTTCTAGTATGCATTTGCAGTTTCCGGGTTCCAGTTCTTGAAGTGCGCTGCAAGCTTGCCCGAAGTTTTTTCAATGCTGTCTCACCACCTCTACAAATGAAGGCGCACTGCAATAGAAGACCTAATGGCAGGTGCGCCTTCATGGATGCTTGAAGTTTCCGCGCCGGGGCATATGCTGCATAACAGTGGCTGTTGTCATAACGTGGAGGCATGTGAACGTCACCTTCAACTGCTAACCATTGCCTTTAAAAAGGCAACCAGTAACGCAGAAGTTTGTTTCACAAAACTAAAGTAGAAAGGAGAAGTCATCGTGAAGCTCTAAATGACTTCCAACAGCACAGAGCATACGGTGACGCAAATGAGCTCATTTCTTAGTCTCCCTGTGCAGATTACTGAAACAGAACTCTGACGAAAACTGTGCCTCAAGCGTTACATCGAGCTCGAACTTTTCAACGTCCGTGTAAACGTCGAATCAAGTCTATTCGTATGCTATTCTTCTTCACAAAAAAACTGCCAAAAGTGTACCGAGTTTGTCCACGCTACGGTACGTACCATAATTTTATACCTTACAGCATTTTTGTTGAAAAACAAAACAAATGAATTTATTTTTATATGTACATGAAGTGTCATCAAAGTCACGATGTACGAAAAACCCGATAGGTATGTTTGTTTATGCTCGGCTATGTGTGGTTTTAGAGCGTATAGGCAGTTCTCCCATATTCGTTCCTTTGTACGACAAGCCTATCCAATACACAACTATACTGCACCACTCAGTTCTGCGAAAGCATTATGATTATAGGATTTGGTGAAAATTCAATTTTAATGTCGTTTGTAAAGGGAAAAGAAGAAAAAAGTGAGCCCCGTAACTGGGTGCATCAGGTGCGACACCTCAATAGAAGCTCACAAGGAGCTGCGAATAAGGAGGGATTAAGAGGATAGGATTAAAAGGTATGCAGAGACAAGAAGAGAGCTGAATGGATTAGGGAACAAACGGGGGTTAAGGATATCATAGCTGAAATCAAGAAGAAGAAATGGACATGGGCAGGGCATGTAGCGCGTAGACAGGATAACCGCTGGTCATTGAGGGTAACTGACTGGATTCCCAGAGAAGGGAAGCGGGTTAGGGGGAGACAGAAGATTAGGTGGGCAGATGAGATTAAGAAGTTTGCGGGTATAAATTGGCAGCAGCAAGCACAGGACCGGGTTAACTGGCGGAACATGGGAGAGGCCTTTGTCCTGCAGTGTACGTAGTCAGGCTGATGATGATGATGATGATGATAGAGAGAGAGGAAGGAGAGAGCGAGGCACAAGGACAGTGAGCGACGGAAGTAAAGAGAAGATAGGAAAGATGGACACGGTCGCTGGAGTCCGAGGATGGGGCACCATTCGACGAGAGCTCTTTCGGCTTCAGGAGATGGCGTAGGCTGAATCCAGTCGGCTAGAGCTACGCGGTCGTCGTCGTCGGGGATTGACGTCAGGAGATGGCGTAGGACCAGCTCAGTAGGCCAGAGATGTACTGTCGTCGGAGATCGCGAGGGCACAACCAGTCGGCATGAAATCCACCGAGTGAGCCTGAAAATTTAATTAGGTCTACAGCTGTGTCATTTTCAATATATTGATAGTCCATTCACGAGAAAGTCACTGCGGCGAACATCGGGACGAGAGTATACGAAGTGCACAAATCAGTTCTTCGGTCGGTCTATACATTAATAACAATTTGTATGAAAGCTCTTAGATCTTAAAAGAAAGCCAGGCAACGTGCCTTCTTGTGCTCACTACGAACTTGGCATATTTACACATTTATTAGGACGCCTCTCATTATGAAAAGAAGCGCTTTGTTACCATTCGTTCGTGTGAACATTGTCAGGAATGGTCCTACCAGAATGAAACACGCAAATACACCCCCCGCACACACGCTCATATAAAGGGGGTTATCCCAGCTATCTGTATCCCGAGTTTGAATATAGGCCGACACACGCAATGACGGCAATATGAAATGCATGTTGCTGAGCCTTGACTGCAGTGAGTCCGGCTACTTGGTTATTCTAAATAATTGGTTATTTAAGCTTCTTCAATTAACTAACATTTGAAGAAATGTAGATGTGGGAAAATTTCAATGAGATCTATTTAAATGGTATTCAGAAGTTCCAATTTGACAGTTTCGAATGTTACATCTTTCAATTATTATGGCTTTTCTGCTAACTACAAATGCCCATAAAATAAAGTTGAAGCGTTCGTCTGTGCTTGTGTCCATCCGTCTGTCCGTCCGTGCTTCGGTCAGTCGGTCCATCCATGCTTCCTTTCATCTGTTCATCCGTGCTTCTGTTCACCCGTGTTTCTGTCCGTCTGAGTTTCCGTTCATCTGTGCATCCATGTTTCCGTCTGCCCATGCTTCCGTGCGTCTGTCCCGCCATGCGTCCGTGTGTGCTTCCGTCCATCCGTGCTTCCGTTCCTCCTTGCATGCTTCCGTCTGTCTATCCACGTGTCCGTACGTCTGTCCTTTTGTACGTGCGTTCGCCCATCTGTCCATCTGTGATTCCGTCAGACTGTCTGCCTGTCTGTCCATGCATCCATCTGTCTGCCTGTGTCCGTCTGTCATCTGTGTGTGACTGTCTGTTCGTCCGTATGTTCATGCGTTGGTTCATCCATACGTCTGTCTGTCTGTCTGTCTGTCTGTCCGCACACCTGTGTCTGTTTGTCCTTCAGTCAACTATACAAAATCGTGAACTATACGAAAACTACAAACGCCATCTAGTGATAATATTTCCAAGAACATATAACCACACCACCATCTATTGACCAATTCATAAAATAGAGGTGGCTGCATACTACTACTACTACCAATGAGGAGGGAACAACCCACAACCTGAAGAGCTTGCCCCTAAAATACCACGTGACAAACGCACTTTTGCGCTTACGCACTTCGTGATTCTGTTGCTCCTTAACGTTTTACGTACACACGACACGCTTCCCATGCACCGGTTCATGGCAGTGATAAGCTGTCAGAGTGGCTATCACTTCTGTGGCCGATAGCAAAACGATTTCACTGCAGAGCCGCCACCATCGTCGCAGCCTAGTCGAGATAGCACAATCAGGCAAATGAAATAGAAGGAACGTTCGCACACTGAAAGTTACCGAGCACTAGCATCATTGTGCGCACTGGTGCCTCAGCGGGCTTGTCACGTGGTATTTTAGATGCGATGCAACTTAGGTTCGACCTCAATCCAGTGTTTGGCGTGACCACCCTTACTTTGCTAAAGTTCCTTATACTTCGCATGTGCATTCACTCCCCTCTCTCTTTTCTCCTACGCTCCCCCTCCGCTGCCTCGCAACTCCGACGCAGGGAGCATCTGCTAACCTACTCTCGCTCTTCGCTCTCTCATTTCTGGGCATTCTGTGGGGCATTCCTCCCCACAGCTTTTACGCCTTTGTTGCACATGCTCGTCCCCTCTTCTTCTGCTGCCTCGCAATGCCGACCGATGCAGGTAGCATCAGCTAAAGTGTTTCTTCATTGAAAATCCACCGCCCAAGCACTCCGCACAACTGGTTGAGCAGGGAAAGCTGAAATGGGCCGCCCCGGTGTTTAGTATTGGGGTCAATCTGACGTGGCCCTGAAGCGTTTCAAAAAACAGGTTACATGCTCGCGCTTCTTAATGAGATTAGGCACACCTTTCACTCGGGTTTATCACACTGTTGATTGCACAAGCCGCATTTATTTCACAAGACGCACATTGTGTCTCGCGTGATCATGGTCTTGGTTGACTGTAATGTGCGGCTGAATCTGCTCGCAATGCGTGCAAGACAGTGGTAGTTCTCAAACCAAAGGAGGTCATAGGCGTCGCAGCCATTGTGCCACTGGAGAAGCTCCTGCCGAAAGCGGCGTTCGCCCCGGCGAACGCGCTCCCGGAATGATAACATTTACTCCGTAACACCGGAGGTTGGACGCTAGGAGTCGCAGAGTGCGGACGCACGTTGTGTAGGCTCCGCAGTTTTCAAATGATTTTTGTTAAAAAATTGCAAAACTTGGCTAAAGTCTCTACGCCAATCGACGGAGGAAGTTCAGCCGAACACCTGGATACCAACTATTGCAAGGTGGGCCCGCTTTTTTCGGCACTGACACCGATAATTCTGAGTCGCCACGAAGATCAAACATTGCGTCTGCCGCCGCAGCGGCGGGGAGAGCTAGGTCCAACGCGTCGACGAGGGACGCCTGGGGTGACCCCGGAACGCCTCGACGGCGCGTCTAGCACCACGATGGAGGTTGTAAGCGTGGAAGGAGAAGATATGCAACCGGAGGACTTTACCAACGACGCCGGATGGTGCGAAGTCCGCAGAAGAAACATCACGAAAACATCTGGAGGGATTTCAGGCCCGAAGAGAACCATGCTAAGAGACGCTGCTGCGCCGACGGGCGCGCCTGGGGACAGCAAGTGGAAAGGTGAACGAACCATACGACAAATTGCTAATGCAAGCAGACTTCCTCGTCTACCGGCAGAAGACTACAAAGTGATCGTGCGACCACGAGGAGGACTCAGCGTTTCGGAGCACAGGCAGGCACGCATATACTGCTGCCTGAGAAACGCCGCTGGCGTCGGTCGCGAAGCAGCAGAAGAAGACAGTATATGCATAAACTACAAGCAGAATATCGTGGTCGTCAGCACGCCGTCCGAAGAGCGAGCCAGGCGGTACGGAGCCATCACGAAGATCCGAGTGGGAGAGCAAGAACACGAAGCCAGCGCCTACAGAGCAGCGCCGGAAAACACATCTAAGGGACTCATAAGAGGGATATCCCAAGAGGAAAGTTCCGAAGATATTATAGACAACCTAGTGACAGCAAGAAACCCAAGCATATTACACGCGAAGAGGATGGGCAACACAGACAATGTAATCGTGCTCTTCGACGGACTTCACGTGCCGAGATACGTGAAATACGGAGCGCTCATCGTCCGGTGCTCGCTATACAGAAAACACATTGACATTTGCTACGAATGTGGGAGGCTGGGACACAGGGCGGACGTTTGCCCCAACCCAGACGAAAAAATATGCAGAGGATGCGGCGTGGCCAACCCGCCGCAAGAACACCAGTGTGAAGCAAGATGTCAGCTATGCGGGCAAGCTCACTTTACGGGAGACAGGCGCTGCAAGGCAAAGTACAAGATGCCGTATTTGGTCCGGCGAAGACGCTGAGAGCGACGAAGAAGAGAAGAAGCGGAGGCCGAAACACCATACGGCATCAACGACTACAACAAACGAGCTGGCAAAGCAACGAGCGAGAACACCCAGGGATCAGAAGGCCATCGCACAGAAGGCTCACCCCCGGGACCATACGAGGGGGACAGTCGGAAGCAGCCCGGTCGCAGACCAAGGTCGAGGACCCGGTCCAGAACCCGTTCGAGAACCCGATCGAGAACCCGATCGAGATCCAGGGCAACGTCAAGATTGCTATCCAGCCGAGGAGCGGTAGAAACTCAGGCACAGGTGAGCTTTGCAGACGCGGTCTCTGGCACTGCTGTTACACCTACACGCGCGGGGTCCGCCTTAGAACAGGAAATAACACAGATCAGACAGTTGTTAGAGCAAATAAAGCGAGAAAACGCGACGCTAAGGGAAGAGGTAAAAATGCTTAAAGTAGAAAACGCTAAGCTTAAGAACCCAAAACACTCAGAGATGACCCATACCACGCCAACACCCATTAGGGCGTCGACACCTCTTCGAGCTCCGGCGACGCCCGTTCCCGCGTCGATGAGTGGAGAAACGCCACCGCATAAACGAAGGGCAAAGGAAAACGCCGATGAGCAAAGCGACTCTACACTCGGAGAAGTAAAAGGCATGTTTCAGGAAATGTTCGTAGGTTTACAGCAGCAATTCATGCAGATGCGCGCGGACCTACAACAGCAGATAACGCAGATGCGAGATGAAATGTCTCAGAGGTTCGACACCCTCGAGGGTAGGGTAGGGCAGCCGGAAAACGTCTCGAAAGACGCCCGACCCGCAGGAGCGAGGCCGGTCAAGAGCAAGCCGTACAGCAGACCACCTGCGGCTGAGAACAGCTGCATAGAAAACTCGAGTAGCCAACATGGCGCCGCCTAATGAATACACGATTTGGCAGTGGAATTGTCGTGGGTTTCGTCGTAAGCGGGGTAACCGGCAGCAATTCGTAAAAACCAAGCAAGCACCAGATGTAATCGCCCTCCAGGAAACTGGGGGGACCGCAAAATTATCAGGATACAAATCATATAGCACTTTAGCTGAAAAAGCAACAGTAACCACACTGATACATCGTAATATAACGGCTGTAGAACACGATACTGGCGTACGCAACATAGACCACGTCCTACTAGAAATTCTCCCGTCTCGAAAAAAGGAGGGAAGCTTGTTTGTGCTGAACGTGTACAGTCCACCACGACAAAAGGTAAAGTTTGGCTCGCTTTTCCGCAAAGTGCTAAACGTAGCGGGCAGACAAGCACTGATCGTCGTGGGCGACTTTAACGCACCACACGCCGCCTGGGGTTACACCATCGAAAACGTTAAAGGCCGCAACCTGTGGAACGACGCGCAGCACGAGGAGCTCACGCTAATAACTAACCCACAAGACCCTACCAGAATGGGGAACAGCGTCAGTAGAGACACCACGCCGGACCTTACATTCATAAAGAATATATCCAACCCTCATTGGACCAACACTAACGTAAATATAGGCAGCGATCACTACATTGTATGCACAATTTTACAAGCAGGTCCACGTAAAAAGAAAGGTAGAAAAATAATGTTAACCGAGTGGGACACCTTTCGTAAGATAAGAGAAGACGATGCTACAGAGACCATCGAAGATATACAGAAGTGGACAGACACACTCCAGCGTAGCGTGCAGAAAGCCACCAAACATGTTCCCGAAGAGGCAGGAATGGAAGAAATGGACAGCAAGCTCTTACACATGTGGGATGCAAAACACAGCCTGCAAGAGCGCTGGAAAGGTCAAAAGCACAACCGGCGTCTAAGAAAGAGAATCGTCGCGCTCGACAGAGACATAGAAGACTACGTAAATAGGCTGTCCCAGCAGCAGTGGGCAGGCATGTGCACTTTAATGAACAGGCAGTTCGGAATGTCCAAAACTTGGAAGATTCTCCGAGGCCTCCTTGATCCAGAAGGCACGAAAACAACACAAAGACAAAACCTGCAACGGATACTACACAGCTACGCAGGTACAGAAGCAGAGCTCTTACGCGAGCTACGCCAGACATACGTAGGAGATGCCACAAAGGCGCGACTCCCAGAGTACGAAGGGAAGGATAACGTCGACCTCGACGCCTCCATAACAGAGGCAGAGATTCGATACGAACTCGGACGACTCAATCCCAAGTCCGCCCCGGGTCCCGACGGTATAACAAATAAAACACTTCGCAACTTAGATGACGAATCCGTCACTGCTCTCACAAAGTACATAAACGAATGCTGGGAGAAGGGCGCCATACCCCAGCAATGGAAAACCGCCAAAATCATATTAATACCCAAGCCGGGCAAAAAGCCGCTCATCGGAAATCTCAGGCCCATTTCATTGACGTCCTGCATTGGAAAGCTCATGGAAAAAGTAATTTTAACGCGTCTCGTCAGATACATGGACGACAACGAGCTATACCCACACACCATGATCGGCTTTCGACCAAGCCTCTCGACGCAAGACGTCATGTTGCAGCTAAAGAATCAAATCATAGACGCCGAAAACGCACACCCTGGATACAAAAGCCATTCTGGGCCTTGACCTGCAGAAGGCATTTGATAACGTCACCCACGAGGCCATATTGCGCAACTTGCAAAACCTACACGTAGGTCGGAGAGTGTACGATTACATAAAAGATTTTCTCACCAACCGTAAAGCTACAATCATGGCCGGGGAAGCGGAATCCGAAGAATTCGTTCTAGGCAACAAGGGAACACCACAAGGTTCGGTGCTTTCCCCTTTCCTATTCAACGTGGCGATGCTTGGTTTACCCTCAGAGCTGGAACGCGTCGAAGGGCTTCAGCACAGTATCTATGCGGATGACATCACCCTATGGGTGACGGGCGGGAGCGACGGTCACATAGAAGAGATTTTACAACAAGCAGTAAATACGGTAGAGCGATACGTGGAGAACAATGGCCTAAAATGCTCTCCTCAAAAATCGGAGTTATTACTCTACAGACCTACAAGCAGAGGTCGCAAGCGCATTCACGAACGACACAACATCACAATCTTAGCAGGAGGTTACCCAATACCTCAGGTACAACACATAAGAGTTCTGGGACTCCGAATATCCGAGAACGGACATAACGGGGAAGCAATAAAGTTCCTGGATAACAACACCCAACAAACCATTCGAATGATTCGAAGAATCGCCAACAAAAACTACGGCGTGAAAGAACACAACTTAGTGCAGCTCATCCAAGCCTTCGTCGTCAGCCGCATAGTGTATGTGACCCCATACCTCAAGTTGCAAGTGGCGGAAAAACAAAAGATAGAATGCATAATTAAAAAAGCATATAAGCAAGCCCTCGGATTACCGATCACCACGTCTATCGAAAAGTTCGAAGCGTTAGGAATGCATAACACGCTAGACGAACTTATTGAGGCTCATATGATAGCGCAATATGAACGACTCGCGCAAAGCCACACGGGAAGACACATCCTGCACAAACTTGCAATAACGTACGCTGGCCAAAGCGGCAATAAATACGATATCCCAAAAGAAACCAGAGAGCGCATCATAATACCTCCGTTACCCAGAAACATGCACCCCGAACATCACCGGGAGCGGAGGAATGCAAGAGCGAGAGCACTGCACAAGAAGTTTCAACATGACGCGGACGTGGTATATGTAGATGCAGCCGAATATACAGACGGTCGACACATGGCAATAGTCGCTTTAAATCAAGCGGGCCACCTGCTTGCTAGCGGCACCATTAAAACAGGAAATTCGGAAATCGCTGAAGAAACGGCCATAGCGCTGACGCTTGCGTCCACAAGGGCCAGCGTCGTAATCAGTGATTCTAAAAACCGCGATTCACAACTTCGCTAACGGAAGGGTCTCGAAAGAGGCGTTAAGAATCTTAAATAACTTTCGCGGAGAGCGCGACGTTTATGTTATATGGACGCCCGCCCACTCCTCCCTCCCGGGCAATGAAACCGCACACACCCTAGCTCGAGAGTTAGCGAGCCGAGCAGGGGCAGGAATGACGCGGAGCCCGCGTGCGGAGAGAGACCGCATGTCCAGTTACAACGAAATTACCAAGCACTACAGATTAGGGAGGCAGCATTACCCGCCACCACACTCCTCATTAAATAAGCAGCAGGCGACAGCGTGGCGCCTATTACAAACAAACACGTTCCCAAACCCAATCGCTTATAATCATTGTTACCCGGACCTCTACTCAGACAGATGTAAACACTGCAATCAGCGGGCGGACCTCAAACACATTATCTGGGCTTGCCCCAACATCGTGAAGGGGCCAAACACATACATGAATACGGAGCAGTGGGAGACCGCGCTGCTAAGCTCAAGCATCGAGGACCAACTACAGGTCATCAGGCAAGCCGAAGATGCCGCTAGGGCCAAAGGACTCCTAGCTGCCATCTAAGGGAGGGGAGTCAACTCCTCTAACACTTGCCGTTTCAATAAAAGTTGTTTCTCTCTCTCTCCGTAACACCGCGTTTTTGCAAGCGTCTCATATTGTTGTTGTAAGCATCAATATTGTTGATATTGTTGTTGCAAGCGCCAACTCGGCGGGGAGGTCTGAGGAGAAACTGTTGCGTGCGGGCTCGCTGCCACAGTTGTGGTGACGTCACTCAAAACGCAGCCAATGACGCGCGCGGTTGGGAATAAAGTAACTAATAGCACAGCCAATAGCTTATGACACCACTGCGGAAATAATTTTCTTTTCTCCCAGCCCTAGGTTGGCCGCTAGGGGGCTGAGCCACTCGGACGCCTCTCGAATGGGCTCTGTCAGTTTTTCACTTTCGCGGCTGAATAAGGACAACCCCGGGGATTCAAGACCATCACAGCTGTCTTCAGACGATCACCCGATTCGTCCGATGGCAGGATATACCAAGTGGGCCTACTTTTTTTTGAGCCGTGACACTTCTTTCAAGTTCCCACAACGGCGTCGCCCTAGCTACGCCATCGCAGTGCCGACGCAGTGCCATCGACGCGCTGGCAACTAGGCGACAAGCCAGGCCCCCGGCTTGTTCGGAGCCTGCGAAATGGATGTTGTGGAAGTTGAGGGGGAGACGCTGTCTCCCGAAAAGTACAACGACACTCAAGAATGGGTTGTGGCCCATGAACGACGCAAGAAGGCAAAAGACAAGAGAAACGCGGAACCAGCCACGAACGCGGGAGATGCGTCCATGGAGGCATCTCGGAGAGTGAAGGATTTGTTGCATCGCTGACCAGTACCAAAAGAACCACAACTACCAGAAGACGAGGCCATGGAGACAAACTATTCCGAGACGCGGGCGCTTCGCGAAGTGATCGGACGCGACGCTCATCAGCTCCCTCGATTTTCGGCTGGAACCGTGCTCTTTTCAATGTGGCTGCTCTAAAATTTGTGCGACTGCACCTGCAAAGTCAGCAAGATTCTGGAGACACCGATCTTACCCAGGTACGCCCAATTTTCGGCCACTTCGAGCAACTTTGCATCGCAACGTAGCAAACGAGCTAAGTCTCACTGCTGCGGCTCCGCCGCTGCTGGAGGCGGAGACGCCGCTCGGTCAACTCCTCAACATGGCGCTGCCTGAACAACGTGGCTACGACCCTACAACTCTGTCATGGTCGTATATTCCGACAAATCCATCAGACGACGGCCCATCCACCATTTCGGCGCAGCAAGCTGACATTTTTCAACTCGTCGAGGGTCGGCGTCGCCGCCGAAGAAACGCGGAAGGAGCCTCTGCACTGAAAACTCCTCTCAACAACCCAACCACTGGAGACGCTCGCGCTCCATCTTCTAAAGCTCCACAAAAGACTTCACCAGATCCAAGTGGACGCCGAAACCAACGGTCAGGATGAATCCTGGCGACTACGTGATCGTGCTCAAGCCACGCATCACAGTAGCCCTCAAGGCAGCGTTTCAACAAGGTGAGCTCGGTGCTGCCATTTCCCACTCATCGGAAGGCAGCACATGAATGAAATCACCATTTCTCCCAATTGGGAGCAAAACATCATCATCTGTGACATGCATAATAACGAGGTGGTTGAGAAACTGCTGTCGGATTTTCAAATCAACACCAGCAAAGGACCGCTGCCGCTTCGCGGTCGCCTCAAGCTCACCGGTGATGTGTGTCGCGGCGGGATTTCTGTGCACAACCTCGAAACCAGTGCGTCCCTGAAACATAGTGTGCAGTGGCGTGGCGGTGAACTATTCTATGCGCGCAAGCTGGGGAACTCAAGGTAGCTGTGTTGACTTTCGCGGGAAGGAACGTTCCGCGTTTCGTCCACTACGACGCAGAACTGACTCCCGTCAGGGAGTACAAGAAGACAGTGCCAGCGTGCTACTGCTGTGGTGCACTGGGGCACCGGGTGGATATCTGCCCCAACCCGGTCACCGAAAGATGCAGCCCTTGTGGCCAAAACGTGGGCGCTGGTCCTGAGGGGATGGCCCCCACGAATGCAACCCAACGTGCATAGTTTGCGGGGGTCCGCACCTCACCAGCTCCCGCGAATGCACTGAAAAATTCATCAGGCTTCAGCAATCAGGGTCCAGGACATCGGGAACCCCAAAAAAACCAAAGCCCCGGTCTACTGGCAAAGCGCCACTTCCTGGCAAAGCAGCAACGGCAACGCTACCACCTGGCGCGGCGGAATCTCCATCTTTCGGCGATCCATCTGGCAACGCTGCACGCAACCAGCCCAAGGTAGGCAGTTGGGTGGAGGTCGCCTCCTCTCCCCTCTCTCTCTCCTCTCCACCTTCTTCTGCCACAAGCACTACCGAAACACAAAAACTCAGGCATGAGCTCACCCTTTTGCGATCTCAGAATGAAAAACTAGCCAGCGAACTTGACTCGCTCAGAACCAACCTCACTACTCAGCCCTCGTTGAGTGGTGAAGACGAAAATATAACAGAGAGGGAGATTCCTACTACTGTAGAGAGTCGCGTCGCGGCCCTGGAGACCCAGGTGAATGCAATGGAAACACAATTGGCCGACCTCCCCAAAATTATCCACGACACCATCGCGCATCTAATGGAGACTGTCATCGCACAGGTGACACAAACAGTAACTCACATTATCCAAAAGGTGATACAAGACAATCCACGCGTCCTTATGCGCGTAGGGCCCATTAGGGACGTTAATCGCCCCTCAAAATTTAACAGAGTGACTCCAGATGAGTCTGACTTTTCTGAAGACTCCAGCACGTCAGCACAGGGTGCTAGTGAACTGAGTAATCTTAACAACACAACCCCACCCTCCATCTCCGAACATGGCCTCCAACCCTAGGTCGCAAGCCAGAGCAACTCAGCCGTTGTTACTAACACAGTGGAACTGCAGATGTCTCAAGAACCACAAGAAGCGGGCTCATTTCCGCCTCTATCTTGAGACCTTTGAGTTCCTCGTTGCCGTGGTTGCCCTTCAGGAACCCGGCACGGACGTCAAACTCACAAATTACACTACATTTCAACACAACCCGGAGACATGTATACTTGTTCACAAGCAATATACCGCCCAGGAAGTCACACTCCCCACAACACCGCCTTTCCCATACACGATGGTGTCGGTGATGCCTATAAGGCGATTTGACCCACCTGTTCATATTTTAAACATTTACTGTCCCCCAAAGCTTAAGAACATCACGTTGAGTGCAACTTTCACACAAGCTATGCAGGTGGCAGGAAGGGACCCCCTCCTGATCGTCGGCGACTTCAATGCCCCAAGCAGGTTATGGGGTTACCCACGAGAGGACACGCTTGGAAGGCAGCTTGCGGAACTTCTTTCTACACTTGGACTCACCCTCTACACTGATCCGCCAGCCCAACACGTGTAGGCAACTCTGTTCACCGAGATACGTGCCCGGACCTCACAATCACACGCAACATACGCCATGCCGACTGGCTGAACACACAGGACACTCTCGGTAGTGATCATTGTGTATTAAACACAACCGTGTACATGCGTCCCTTAAAACGCCCACTTACACTAGCTCATATCCCAGACTGGACAACTTTCCGCACCACTCTACCTATTGTAGACCCTCTCCAGTCGGGATACGACACCTGGTCTAAATCACTGACGTCTACACTGAAACAATACCAACGGCTGATACAGCTCACGGAAACTCAAACGGACGTGGACAACCACCTCCTCCATCTTTGGCAGGCCCGCCGCAGCCTCACCAAACGATGGAAAAAACAGAAACATAACAGACGCCTCAAGAAACGCATCCTAGAACTCACGGAGCAAGCTGCGGAATATGCTACTCAGCTAGCCGACACTAACTGGGTGGACAGGTGCAACACGGCTGCACGCCAGGCGTCTGGTCGCAACACGTGGCGCCTGTTTCGCGCTCTCATCGATCCAACACAAACACGCACGGAAACTCAACGTCACTTACATAAGGTCATGCACAACTTTACAGGAACGACAACACAGCTGGCAAACACGCTCAGGGACCGATACCTGTGCACCACCAAGGACCCCCAGACGGCCGCATACTCCTACGCAGGCAAAAAGAACACGCAGTTGGACACCCCGTTCCAGCTCCACGACCTCCAGGCGGGGCCTTACGCAAGATGAAGCGTGGCACTGCACCAGGGCGTGACCAGGTTACGGTCAAACTGTTGGCCAATCTTCCCGACGCAGCCTACGCCACGCTGCTCAAATACATCAATAGCATTTGGAACGGAGAAAATCCTCTCCCTCTTGAATGGAAGTCAGCTCTCGTGACCTTCATCCCGATGGCAGGTAAACCTATTGACGTGGAGAACCTTCGCCCCATCTCCCTCACGTCTTGTGTCGGCATGCTGATGGAAACGATGGTGCGAGACAGACTCTTCGAGTTTCTAGAAACACAGCACACTTTTGCGGACACCATGTTTGGATTCCGCCCTCAGAAGTCAGCCCAGGATATACTTCTACAGTTCCACCATGACATATTAGATCCTGTTGAATGCCCCCACAATGACAAGGTAGTCCTGGCCTTGGATCTTAAAGGGGCATTCGACAATGTGAAGCATGAGGTAATCCTTGACCACCTCAGTCAGACCAACTGTGGTTATAAAATATTCAATTATGTTAGACAGTTTCTTACAGACCGTCAAGCCCACATACGCATACAAGATGAGAAACATGGGCTTTACGTCATCGGCTCGAGGGGAACTCCTCAAGGCGCAGTTCTCTCTCCCCTCCTATTTAATATAGCCATGCTTCATCTTCCCCCCAAATTGGATTCTTTACCATGGATACATCACGCTCTTTACGCGGATGATATCACGATCTGGGCCACGCAAGGTAACCTGGGTCACATGGAGTCATGCCTGCAAGCAGCAGCGACTGTAGTCGACGACTACGCAACCTACTGCGGACTCCAGTGTGCCCCAGCTAAGTCAGAATTTGTGCACGTACGTCCCTCTCCTCAGGACACAACTCAGCTCCATATCAGCCTTCCCTCGGGACCGATCCGTGAGGCCAAGGAGATCCGCGTCCTTGGCCTCTTTATACACCACCAACGCAAGGCCGACACCACAATAGCCAAACTTCGCATGGTGGGAGACCAGGTGGGCCGTATGGTCCGCCGGGTCTCCAACAAGCGGGGCGGATTACGAAGCAGGGATGCAATGCGGCTTGCCCATGCTTTTGTAACGAGTAGAATACTCTACTGGACTCCCTACTTGCACGCACCTACGCAAACATGAGGATGATCAACTCGAGGTCATGCACCGTAAAGTTATCAAGCGGGCTCTCGACCTCCCTATCACCACGTCCAACCAGAGACTTCTGGCCCTTGGCGTGGTGAATACCTACCGGGAACTTCGAGAAGCCCACCTCGTTAACCAATACACGCGCCTTGCACAGACCCATTCCGGTCGCCGTCTCTTGGACCGAATACTCATCAAACACGATTGCTATATCGAGGAAAGGGTGAGAGTGCCAGAACCTTGGAGACGCGCCCTCCGGGTCCGACCCCTTCCCCGTAACATGTCCAAAGAAAACCACAGTGGTCGCCGCCAGGCGCGCGCGGGAGCGTTGCAGCGACACTTTGGTCAAGAGGAACACGTGTGCTACGTGGACGTTGCCGGCCCGCACCATGGGGGGTGGTATACTGCGGCAGTCATACACAACGCAAACACCGTAAACGGGCTTACTTTCAAAGCCTACAGCGCAACACACGCGGAGGAGATTGCCATCGCTTTGGCTCTCACCTATCTCTCCTCTAAACATATCTTCACCGACTCACGAGGGGCCGGTCGGAACTATCAGCTAGGGTGGGCTTCACCGCTTGCTCAGCGCATACTGGAACCTAGCTGCCGATACGTTAATCCAACTCCGCGAAATCTGGTTTGGGCACCCGGTCGCCAAAGGCTCAGGGGTAACGAAAAGGCCGATCAGGCCGCCCGCGCACTCTCTTCCCGGGCTATCTCCCTGTCTTTGGAAGCCTACTCGCAATCAGACAATTCGGCCCTTTCATTCAAAGATATTACCAATTACTACAAGGAGGAGCACCGGCGCTATCCAGACCCTTGTAAGGGACTGCATCGCGCTGACGAGTGCCTCCTTTTAAAACTGTTTACCAATACTGTACTGTGCCCGGCGGTGCTAAAACATTTCAATTCATCCTTTGATGGCACGTGCCAGTTCTGTGGTGAGGTGGCTGACACCTTTCACATCGTCTGGGCGTGCCAGTCTAATCCATCTATCCCCCCCAATCCCAATCCCACGAGAGAGGACTGGGAGGCGGCCCTGCTCGGCTGTCAAGACCTGAAGGCCCAAGAGGCTCTGGTTCAACGGGCGCGAGCGGCGTTGCTTGCCAATGGAGCCCCGGAATAGGGGTTCCACCTAGTGCTGTGAGGGTAGGAGGCCAATAAGGCCCCAACCCAATCACCTCTCTGTAACCGTTTAATGGTTATTGAATGTTTTCACCACCACCACCAGAAGACGATTACAAGGTTGTAATACGCCCGGGAGTAGGTCTGGACTTAACGCGACAGAGTCTAGCGCTCATGAGAGACTGTGTTCTACGAGCGGCAAAAGTACAGCCTGACATTGCTGGGGAAGATACTCTCAGAATCAACATGCGACAAAATACCATGATCATGAGCACACCTAGTCTGGCCAATGCGAAGGAATACAGCAGCATCAAGGAAATTATGATCAATGACAAGAGCTATGCTACAGCCGCCTATGTAACAGCACCAGAAAACACATCCAAAGCGGTTATCCACGGAATACCGAAGTATGATAATCAAGAAGACATAGAAAAAGCTTGGTCAATCAGAGGAACCCGACGATTCTACATGCACGACGTATGGGACTTACGGACTCAGTGGTCATTGTTTTCGTAAGGTTGTTTGTGCCGTATTTTGTATACTACCGTGGTGCCGAATATAAGTGCTTCCTATACAAGAAGCAATATGAAACATGCACTACTTGTGGTCGAATTGGACATCGGGCGGATGTCTGCCCACAGCCTGACAGCAAGAAATGCCGTGGTTGTGGGGTGCTCAATCCAACTGAAAACCACCAGTGCGTCCCTAGGTGTAGCCTTTGCGGGAAAGGTCATCTTACAGGGGACAAAAATGCAAAGAACGGTTTAGGACCCCGTACCTTCTGAAGAAAAGATGTTGGGAAAAGGAACAACAACAAGGCGATGAACGAAGAGAAATGAAGATTTTGTCGAACACTAGAGCAACACAGGCATGGAGGGAAGGGCATTCACCAGAAAATCCAACGGAGGAGAATGGCAACGCCACCAAGGACAGAGGGGGACGACGCAGAGATCGTTACAGCTCCTTCCCGCGACTCGCCGAAGGGGGAAGAGAAGGGACTCAACACGAACCCAGATCCACATCCAGATCAAGGTCCACTCGTCAACACAGATCCAAGTCACGGGCCAAATCCAAGACAAGGGCAACGACATCACCTCAAGGACAGTCTCACGAGGGTCCTGGTGGCGGTCGGGGCAGTCAACAAATGGTGAGCTGGGTGGGCGAGGTATCAGGGGAGTCTCTCCGGTTTCGGAGTTTGCCTGAGGTTGTGGCAGAAATGTCCACCCTAGGTCAAGAGCTAAGCCATATTAAGAAAATGCTAGAGCAACTCACTCGTGAAAACGCGAAACAGAGGGACGAAATAAAACAACTAAAGGAAGAGAACGCTAACCTCACGCAAAATCAGCTGCGCGAGTCAAGTAGTTCTATAGCATCGTGTAGTCGAATTTTAACTCCAGCGCCTGCACAGGAGTCAGGAGTGCACGCAGCGAAACGAAGAGCAAAGGAAATATCTCCTGTAGAAAATGAAGACCTCTCAAAACACCTGGAAAAGAAAGTCGAGAATATGCTCGGAGAAATTACTAAGGTAATGCAACAGCAATTCGCAGGATTGCAGCTGCAGCTCGTAGAAATATAACAAAAAATAGATAGCATGGAAAATCGATTAATGCTGGTGGAGAACACGCAAACAGATTTGAGGTCTATAGGAGGCAGGCCCGGTTAAAACTACACTAAACCCTGCAACCGGCCGACTACGACCGAAGTAATCTAAATCGCAGGGGACGACTACCATGGCACGACGTAATCAGTATAAAATTTGGCAGTGGAACTGTCGTGGAGATCGCCGGAAACAGGGTAACTTACAACATTTTCCTAAATGGAAGGAGGGCACCAGACGTCATCGCCTTACAGGAAACTGGAAGGAATGCCTAATTGTCGAATTACAAATCCTATGGTACCCCTGATGAAAAAACGTCCGTAACAACCCTCGTGCGAAGAAATCTCACAGTGACAGAACATAATACAGAAATCTGCGATGTCGATCATGTTCTTGTTGAGTCAGTTCCATCGCAGAAAAGTGGTGAAAGTCTATTCAATTAAATGTCTATAGCCGCTCTAGACCAAAAAACCAAATTTAGGTCACTTTTGAGAAAAACGATCAGCATTACTAAAAAGCATTGGTTATAGTAGGAGATTTCAACGCGTTGCATCCGGCATGGGTTATGACAAGAAAAACATCAAAGGTAGAAAGCTCTGGATCGATGCCCAACAAAGGGCATACGTTAATAACCGACCCCCTTTTCCTAACTAGATTGGAAACAGCGTATCCAAGATACGTCTCCTGACCTCAACGTTTACTAAGAATATCATCGAACCTTATTGGCTTAATACACAAGAAAATATGGGCAGTGACCACTATATAATTGAGACCACATGTTAAAGGCAGGTCCACGTAAAGAGGAGGCAAAGATTAGGATGGTTGAATGGGATAGCTTTAGAAAAATCAGAGAGAAGGAAGCATGCGATGTCATCGAAGACTTAGATGAATGGCTAGGAACCTTAAGCAAAATATTCAAATAGCAACTAAGACCATACCAAAACAGAAGGACTAGAAAGCACAGACAGTAAGCTCCTACATATGTGGGAAGCAAAAAAGAGCCTAGAAAACGGTGGAAAACACAAAAACACCACAAACGCCTTAGAAAAAGGATAGCCACCTTCAGTAAAGACATTGAGAAGTACGCGATGGAGCAACTATGCAGACAACAATGGGAGGAAAAGTGTGATGCGATGGAAAAAACAAATAAGTCTCTCTAAAACATGGAAACTGTTAAGATGTCTGATAGACGCGTACAGCGAGCAAGACAGCACCACCAACCAAAGCCTTTGTTAGACTTGTTCCCGTACAATACAAAGGCACGGAATGAAGAACTGATTGAAGAATCAGACAGAGATACATTTTGGGGTACAACCAAAGAGCAATAAAGCTCGTACAAAGCTAAAAGAAAATGATTCTCTAGACGACCCATATTAGAGGCCGCGGTACGATCGGAACTAATGAAACTGATCACAACATCAGCCCCGGGCTCCGATGGGATCACGAATTAAAAGCTCAGGACTTAGACGACAAATCTATATCACAGCCCTCACCGAATATATGAACAAGTGTTGGGAAAAAGGCAAGATACCCAAGCAATGGAAAACGGCAACAATAATAATGGGAAGACAATGAGCTCTTTCCTCATACGATGGTAGGCTTCAGAGCGAAACTGTCTACACAGGACATTATGCTTAAGATTAAACACCAAATAATTGATTCGGGTCTCAATACACACGACACAAGGTAATAGTTGGCCTAGATCTTAAAAGGGCATTCGATAATACATCCCATAAAGCTATACTTTCCAATCTTCAAGCGTTAGGGGTAAGAACAAGAGTATACGATTATATAAAAGACTTTTTAACTGACCAGACTGCAATAATAATACAAGGGCGAAGCAGAATCCCAAGAGTTTAGTCTGGGCAGCAGAGGTACGCCGCAAGGCTCAGTCCTATCCCCTTTCTTTTTAACGTGGCCATGATAGGTCTCCTTACCAGACTGAAGGAAATTCGAGGACTCCACCATAGCTTCTATGCAGATGACATTACCTTATGGGTAGCAGAGGGTAGTGACGGATACATAGAGGAAACTTTACAGACAGCAGTGAATGTTGTAAAAGAATATGCCATCCATACAGGATTACAATGTTCACCGAAAAAATCGGAACTTCTCTTCTATAACCCGACATGTAGGGGTCGGAAAAGCATCCAGGAAAAACCTAACATTAAAGTCTTTGTTGGAAAACGCAAATACCTACGGTCGAAAGCATAAGAATTCAGGGACTCCGAATCAGCTCAAACGGGCACAACGGAGAGGCGATTAGAATACTTGAAACCAGTGCGCAGCAACTATGCGTCTACCTAAATGAATTGCAAACCGGCACTATGGTATGAAGGAAAATAATATGATAAGACTGTACAGGTTTTTGTCATCAGTCGTATTGTATATGTGATTCCGTACCTCAGACTGCAAGTGGCCGAGAGAGAAAAGATTGACAGAATCACTAGACGAGTTTTCAAACAGGCAATCGGACTTCCATTTACTACATCTAATGATAAATTACTTCAATTAGGGCTTCACAACACATCAGAAGAGCTTATAGAAGCTCAAAGAATCACACAATATGAAAGACTAACGCAGAGTAAAACAGGTAGAGCTATACTAGTGGAACTGGGTATAAACTACACAAATCAATTTGGCGCTAAAAAGGATATCCCGTATGAAATCAGAAAATGTTTAGTAATCTTACCGATTCCAAAAAACATGCACCCCGAACATCAAAAAGCAAGGAGAGCTGAAAAAGCGAAAATATACATAACAACGTAAAAGATATACCGGAAACAGCATACGTAGACGCAGCCAAATACAAGGAAATGACAACATGACTATAGCAGTAGTGGACTACAAAGGAAATCATAAGGTCAGCGGCTCGGTGAGAACGAGCTTTGCAGAAGAGGCGGAGGAAGCAGCTATTGCAATGGCCATAGCATCCACCTCGACTTCACTCATGTTAGCGACTCGCTGACGGCTGTGAGAAACTTTGCACGAGGGCGAATATCCCAAATAGCTTCGAGAATATTGGTTGGATGCAAAGACCAACGAACAATAGAAATAGTCTGGGCACCCGCTCACTCCTCCTTGCCTGGCAATGAGGCTGCACACCAGACAGCTCGAGACTTACAGACCGAGCCTGTATATTGCCCTGGTTGAACGGGGAGGACGATGAGAGATTTGAGCGGATTGACCACTTACAGAGATATACACAGTATTACAGGCTAAGCAGGAAAATTTTATCCTCCCACACACTCGGTCATTGAAACAAAGGACAGGCGGTGGCGTGGCGCCTACTCCAGACCCACACGTTTCCTATTCCGGTAACAATGAACCGCTGCGTGCCGGAACTTCAGTCGGAAGTGTAAATTTGCAACAACAGGGCGGACTTGAGCCACATTTTATGGGCATGCCCGCAGGCCCCATGAGAGGCGAATTTCCAGACGGGAGCGGATGGGATGCCGCGCTCCTCAGCTCTGACTCTCAATTACA
The DNA here is from genome assembly GCF_013339725.1 of Rhipicephalus microplus. Classification (NCBI taxonomy): domain Eukaryota; kingdom Metazoa; phylum Arthropoda; class Arachnida; order Ixodida; family Ixodidae; genus Rhipicephalus; species Rhipicephalus microplus. The sequence goes on from NC_051173.1 coordinate 42,440,950, forward strand.
AGCCCGCTTATTACGGCAGACCGAAGACGCCGCCAGGGCCCATGGGATCATGGCCGTCGTCTAGGTTTGGTCCTCCCTTCTCCTCTCGCACCTGAAAGGGGAAGAGGACCTTTCTGCTCATTAAATAAAGGTTTGTTCATCATCATCAACATCATCATCATCATCCCTGCCCTATACAGCTTTCGCTGTAAAAACCTACTGCTCTTCACCCACACTCGCTTCCTGTTCTATCTCCTCTAGCCATTTCTCCCTGCGGCGTTTAGTCACCATTGCGCATGTGAACCCCCTCCCGCTTGTCTTCTCTGCTCCCCATAAATATCACCTCGCAGCGCCGACGCAGGCATCATCTGCTGGTGAGTTTCTTGGTTAAAAACACCGACAGCTCTTATTGCACAACAGTTTCGCTGACCACCCCGTATATGCCACTTGATCTGAGCTACATAATCTAAGCCAAGAATTTGAAAGTGAAAGACACTTCAGTGGCGAATTGAACCAATCTCGTACTATTCACACTAGCCTGTAGGTACTCAGGCTATTTTAATTTCTCCCCATAATATTTATTTTAAATCCTAATTACCTATTTTTTCAAATTATGGGTTGGAAACACAAAATACGAACACTCAGATGTAGAGCGCGTTGAGAAACCACCGACTAAATTGTTTCCTGTACGATACGTCTAGCGCTGTTATTTTTCCACGTTGCAAAGAAAGCCTATAGCAGCACTAAACCAGTGTTCTCGTGGTCCGCCAACCTGGCTTCTTTTCACATTTGTGGGATTTCCTTAACAACACAGAAAAAATAACAGCGCGAGACGTATCGTACAGGCAACGTTTAGTCGGTTGTTTATGAAAAGACTCTGCATCTCAGTGTTCATATTTGGGGTTTCCAGCCCATAAACTATTAGGTCATAAAGAATTAATAATTGTTTGTATAGGGAGAAATAAAAAAATAGCCTGTGTACCTACAAGTTAGTACGAATAGTACGCGTTTGGTCAATTCGCCATTGAAGTGCCTTTCATTTTTAAATTCTTTGGCTCAAGTTATTGTGGGACACCCTGTAAATAGCAGAGGCTCTGGACCTCAGTCCCCAGTGTAGCTAGCATACCAGTTATTGCAGGTACAGCGCATACCTGTGCGCTCTACCTACCGTCCAAAGTAGTGCCGGTGAGAGATTTCTTCTGTGTGCTGTAGGAAATTCCCCCCACCTCCCGAAAGGAATCGCGAGGAACTGCGAAGGCATTTCTTGCACCGAGGGAGAGTACGGTTGTTGCCCGACATTCGCCTTCACCGAATTCTGTCATCGCCTTGAGAGGCGCCCAGCCAGAGAACGGTCGAAAGTGGGGACCGCGCTCTCGGCTCGGCGTTGGAGTTTCACAGCGGCATCTCGAGCACATATCTCCGGATGTTATATGAGAAGCATTTCTTGGCGAGCTTCGGCGACTTTGAGCGTATCTATCTATCTATCTATCTATATATCTATCTATCTTCTATCATATCTATCTCTATCTATCTATCTATTTCTATCTATCTATCATCCTCCTATCTCTACTATTTATCATCTATCATCTATCATCTATCTATCTATCTATCTATCTATCTATCTATCTATCTATCTATCTATCTATCTACCGCCTACGAATATTAGCTCTCCTGTCCGTTTCGATAACGCTATCGATAACAAACTTGGTATGGCATAACATGACCTGTATGGAGAACATATTGACTAGTCATAACAATAAAATATTGACATGTATGGCATGAATGACATGATGTACGTTTCATCGTCCTGCAGTGCTTCCGGTTAGTTTCGTTCACATTGTCATGTTGCAAAATTGGTATGGTATGGCATGATTGCATGGCGACAGACTCCTACCATAATATTCATGAAAAACCTGTTCATGTAACATGGACTACTTGCCATGCTCATGATGCGCTCGTGGCCATTTCGCTAGCGTCAAATTTACGAAAATTTGGTATAATGATACGTGAAGTTGAAGAAATGAATGTGACTGGTGCAAACATGATAATCATGAGATGCGTGTCATGTAACAACATGACTACATGACAACATGACTCTACATGCACAGCCAAGGCCGCCAATCACAATTCGACGTGACGTGGTGCGCGTGCTCGCCGGAGTTCGTTTTGTCGCATCACGTCAGCGTTGTCACGCCAAGTGCCAGTCCTGCCATATACTCGCAGGCAGGCGCCGTGCTGCGTTGCTTGGACGCATGCACGTTTCAGCATGTTCGGCGTCCCTCCTTCATGAAAGAGGGAGAGAGGGAGTGTTCTCTTGGTAACGCATCGGCGCGAAATACAGCATGTCGTAATTCACGCCGGCTGCCGTGGGGCCGCGCTTACGGACGCTGGTTGCGCCCGGCGTCAGACTATAGAGTGCTCGCGTTTTGCTAACGCATCGTCGCTGTGCCCAGGTGTGCGCGCGTCAACGCTACATAGGAGTTTAGGCCCTTCATGATGCGCTAGCGGATGTTTTGTTAGCTCTACATATACGAAATTTGGTGTTACGTGACGTCAATAAATGACGAAATATGTGACTGGTGCAAACATGATAATCCTGACACGCGTTTCATATAAAAAACATGACAACATATGACGCTCGTAGCATGCTTGCTGCTGTTTCGCTAGCTCCACATATACTAAATTTGGTTTCACGTGACGTCAATAGATTACGAAGGTAAACGACACATCCAAACATAATAATCATGACATGGAAGGCTTTTACGGCATCATTTACATCCACCTCGTGACGTCGTGCTGATTTTAAATTGACGTATCAACATTTCTCATTCGTGCTTCACATATCATCGGTTCCCAGTGTACGTGGGATCAGCCAATTTTTTTTCGAGAGGCACTAAGCGAGTTAACGTTCCAGAGTGAAGCGCGAGTTGACGGGTAAGTGGGGCGCATAGAGAAGAAAGGGCGATCAGTGAGTGAAGGAGTGGGGCAAATTAGCGACTACCCTCTCCTACACTTTCTCGCACCGAATGATCCGGTTGCCGGGGGCGAGTATAAACGCATACGCCCGCAGCAATTGCTATGGAAGAGGGAGTGAGAGTGTAGAGAAAACACCCGCCGGCGCGCAGGACACCTCCCTCGCCCTACAACGCCGAATGCCTGACATATCCTGACTAAGAAATGCATTCGCATGTAAAATTCGTGTGTGCGCGTTAACTAAAAATGACTGTGGGCTCTGCGTCCAAACGGAGGCGTCTGCCTCTCATTGCCCATCAGCAAAGAGTTGCATGATTCAGTAGAAAACTCCGGTCTATTAGTGCCTGCTTTGCGCCTGGCTAGGTTTCTCATTTGTGGAACTTCACGTTGAGCGCCAGCATGAACGTCGCCGCCAGTGTAAGCGTTAGCGCCCGCAGCTTCACTTTTACACATGGTCGTTTTTACACATGCTTTTACACATGATTGCGTAATTTTGTTTTTAGTATTTTGCCACCAACTGTAGGTAACAAAAACAATAAAAGTTAACATATATAAAGCTCACAACTATCCAATCGGATGTCCTGCAAACCGATGAACAGCTTCCTCATTAAAATTTCTGTCCATTTTGGTAGTTAAAAGGTTAGTTCATAAAAGTGGCCTAATAAGGCAATTGTTCAGAACACAAAAGAAACTGAATCACCCCAGGCAATAGTGACAAACATGCATATATTTGCGTCATGAACCGCGAGTGTCACGCCATAATTGTAACTTCGGCTAAACAGCTTTGGCACCCTATATATATATATATATATATATATATATATATATATATACATATAATATATATATATATATATATATATATATATATATAATATATATAAAAATATATATATATATATATATATATTATATATATATATTATATATATACTATATATATACTATATATATTATATATATATATATCTAGTACCGGAGCGCACAGTGTCGCCAGCTCTGTGCCTGAGTCAAAGAAGACGTTCCACGTACGTGGGCTTGTGCTTGTCGGGTTCCTGCCTGAAGCCAGCTTTTTGTGGCTAACTCTTCTTGGATAACATCAAGTGTTTATACGTGAACTCACTCGTTGAATTTCGTATAAACGTGCTGGTTGACGTCCTGAAGCTCCACAGCCGTAAGCTACCTTCTGATTCCGCAATGACCGAGCACGTTGATCCCCCACAAGTCTCTTCCACAGCACCGCCTGTCATGTGCCCTGGTGTACTTCGTCTGCGTGACCCACCAGTCTACAATGGCACTGAAGATCATGATGTCGAGGGCTGGATGGCCGAGAACGAGGGTGCCAGCGCGAGTAACAAGTGGGGTGACTCGCGAAGCTTATTCACGTCATCTTCTACCTGACAGATTTGTCAACCTATGGTCACAAAACCAAGCCGCCATCCACTCCTGGTCAATTTTCAAAGAGACCGTGACCTCGTTTTTCGGTCGTCCAGCCATGCGCAAGCTTCACGCTAAACTTGGCCTGCGGGGACAATTTCAGCGAAATGGTGACAGCTTCACGAGCTACATTGAGGATGTGATCATCCTCTGTAGGCGAGTTGATGCGAGGATGACGGAGGCTGACAGAATAAAGAATATATTGGAAGGCATGTTGACGACACTTTTCATATGCTTGTGGCCAAATACCCACAGACCGTCAAAGACGTGATTCAGTTCAATCAAAGTTTTGATGAGCTGCGCAAGCAGCGAATTTCTACACGTCGCGCTAATAAGCAAACAGAGGATATTTCGGTTTTGGAGTGCAAAAGCAGTGGCCCAATTACAGCGTATTGATGCCTCAAATTCAACAGTACATCCGGGAGGAAGTTGCTCGACAGCTCTTTTTTGTTGCCACCATCAACAAGACCCCCACAGCACTGAACCACTCACTTCGCCGTGCTACTTATACGCAAGTTGCCGTGGTTCACCTTTCACCCACGTCCCCAATATCAGTTTCTGCACCACTGACTTATGCAGAAGCCCTCCGCCGACCTCCTGCCCAACCACCGCTCCCTTCATACAGTCTATCCACCAACTACTACAGGTCACTAGGTTCAGTTTATCCGGTAAATCGGCCCTTCCCACCACCTCGAGCACCTTTCAACTCTTGGCGTACTCCGTATAACCAGCCCGTCTGCTACAACTGTGGTAATCCAGGACATGTCGCGTGCTACTGTCGTCGCCGTGGATTCTATTTTTATGATGCTCAGCATTCCGACATCTCTCGGCAAGCCGAATCGCATGTGACACCTGATGCACCTGACCCCCACTCACGTCGACCAGACTTCAGCCGACATCGATCTTCTTCACCCCGTCTTCGGTCACCTTCCCCCATGCTTCGCCGTTCCAACCACGCCGAGGAGATAAACTAACAGTCGTAGTTCCGGAGGCAAGAGCTGCGCCCCCGACTAAATTTCCAAGGCCTCATTTTTCGCCCCCTAACAAGATGGCCGTGTTTGTGGGCGCTTTCGCCATAACTGCTCTTGTCGACAGAGGTGCCGCTATTTGTGTAATCAGGAAGTGTTATGACGCTAACTGAGCAAAGTGACGCCTACACTCGTAAACATTTCTTTACGCACAGCGAGTTCGCAGCACAACCAACTTTCTGCCACATGCACTACTCGTGTTACGATTCAAGTGGTGCTTTACGTCGTTGAATTTGTCGTCTTTCCGCATGCTTTTCATAAAATCATTCTGGGATGGAACTTTCTTCCCGCTAATCATGCGGTTGTCGATTGCGCTCATGCTCAACTCGTTTTGTTTCCATTCAGCACGACATTCATAGATCTCCCTTGCCCACCCAAAAGGTGATGGTCACCACTGACGTCGTCATCTCTGCTCTTTCAGTCACCGTGGTCTCTATTTTGTGCAACTCCGTCCCTGATTCAACTGCCCTCTTCATGCCGTCGCAAGAATTCGTTCGTCAGCGGAATCTAGTCGTCCCGTTTGTCGTCATAACGCTTGCCGATGGTTTCAGTGCCGTGTACGTGTGCAATCCCTTCCCTTGTCCCGCTACGTTATTGCATGATGAATGTATTGGGAGTGTTGACATTTATAATGGCATCTTTCCTTTTGATGTCTCTTCTGATACGACGCCGATGTCTGTGTATGCTCTCACAGCTGCCACCGTGCCTTCACTACCTGACGAAGACGTTCTGTTGCGCAACGTGGACGCCGGCCTTACGCAAGACCAGCGCAATCAGCTCATTCAACTACTTGACCGTTTCCGCGCCTCCTTCGATCACGGACAACCTCTCTTGGGACGCACGTCAGTTGTTGCTCACCATATCAGCACTTGTCATCATAATCCGCCTCGTCAGCGCCCCTACCGCAGTCTCGCAGGCTGAGCGTGACATCGTCACTGAACACGTCGGCGAGCTGCAACGTGGTGTGATTGAACACTCACACAGTCCTTTGGCTTCACCAGTGGTCCTCGTGCGAAAAAAGAATGACTCCATTAGGTTTTGCTTGGATTATCGTCGACTAAACAAAACCACACGCAAGAATATTTATTCCCTGCCACGCATTGATGACGCCTTGAATTGCCTTCAAGGTGCGGAGTTTTTCTCTTCACTGGATCTGCACTCTGGATATTGGCAAGTTATGATGGCTGAAGCAGACTGTTTAAAACGGCGTTTATAACACCTGACTGCCTATATGAATTTAATGTAATGCCCTTTGGTCTTTGCAAAGCGCCTGTGAATTTCGAAAGGATGATATACAGTGTTCTCGAGTAATAAATTGACACATCTGTCCTTGCTATTTAGATGACATAGTTGTACTCTCTGCAAACTTCGAAACTCATCTTTCTCGTCTGGAACAAGTTCTTCAGTGCCTTACGGTAGCCGGATTGCAACTGCACTTCAAGAAATGTCATTTTGGTGCCTGCAAGCTCACAATTCATGGCCACGTCATCTAAAGAAAAGAATATTGCCAGACCCTGCCAAACTACGTGCCGTTACCGAGTACTCCAAGCCTACTACCCTAAAGGAGCTCCGTAGTTTCGTAGGCTTGTGCTCGTATTTTCGGCGTTTCGTTCGTAATTTTCCCTCTATAAGCGCCCTCCTGACTCAGCTTCTTTCCAGTAGTGTGGACCTCTCTGGCTGAAATTCCTACTGCGGTGACGCATTCAAGGTGCTGCGCCGGCTACTCACGTCTCCGCCATTTCTCCGCCACTTCGATTCCAAGCCTCGGCGCCAATCTCGCTCAATGCAAGGATGGCTGCGACGAGTACGTTGTCACCTATGCCAGCCATATCCTAACGAAGGCATAGTCCAACTATTCCGCCACGGAAAAGTAGTGCTTGGCTTTTTTTGGGCTATAGGAAAATGTTGCACTTACCTTTATGGACGCCAGTTTGATGTTGTCACAGATCACCATGCCTTGTACTGGCTAGCGTCCATGAAAGACCCTACTGGCCGCCTCGCTCGTTGGGCTTTACGCCTTCAGGAATAAGACATCCGTGTTATTTATCCCTCAGGACGCAGTCATTCGGACGCCGATGCCCTATCTCGTTCTCCGCTGCCTCCTGACTTTGCCTGCTTACCAACTGCCATCTGCGATTCGTCATCGTTGAGCATCACCGACATGCCATCCGAACAGTGCAAGGATCCCTGGATCAATTCCCTGCTCGACGTCCTCTCTCACAGTTCGTGAAAATCGGCTTCACGCTCCCTCTCTCGTCAATCAAGACACTGTGCTGTCCGTGAAGGTTTATTGTATCGCCACCATTAAGTGACCGATGGCCGTAGGTTGCTCCTTGTCATCCCTCGTCATTTGCGCTCGGACATCTGCGCTGCCTTTCACGATGACCCCCAGTGTGGCCACGCTGGAGTATTCAAGACTTACTCTCGCCTTCATCTAAGATACTACTGGCGCGGCATGTATCAGCACGTTCGCCAGTACGTTTAGTCATGCACTACGTGTCAACACCGCAAGACGCCTTCTCACAGCACTGCTGGCCCTTTAGAACACTTAACCTGCCCAGTCAGACCATTCGACGGTGTCGGAAATGATATTTATGGTCCTCTACCCAACACTCTTCAAAGCAACCGGTAGATTATCATCGCCGTCGATCATTTGACACGCTACGGTAAAACATCCGCGCTGCCTGCTTC